>OV816024.1:119792470-122192470 GCA_929113105.1 Agrypnus murinus | reverse complement strand
TATCATTGATTGTGTTACAAGTGATATTTTGTCGTATTTGTCGGCCATTTTTGATTTTAGTGCTGTACATGAAATTTTTTAGATAATCCAGAAGGCTCCTAAGCTAACATTTATTAGTATACCCTAAGGTACCTTCATACCAAATTTGGCGCTTTTATACGCCAGGTAACGGTAATCTTGAAATACAGCTCTAAGCCACCTCACTATTTTCAATTAAATGGAATAAGGCCAATACAATGTAATCTAGCTAAAATCGTGTAAAGCAACACGTCTTTTGCAATGTAAAATTTAAATTTATTTAACTTCCTCTTATCAATAAGCAATTTACCATTGAGTGGTACACCTTCAAAATGATAAATTATAACAAACTGAAATGTAGTGTAACGTCTTTAACCTTTTGAAGTGAAGGTTTCTAAACCTGCAAATGTAGAATACATGCAGAGAAAGCTATAGTGGTATATTTTAAATAAAGATCGGTTTTATGTTTTAACTATCTTAATTATTTTGTAAATTGCTTTAAAAAATGCATAATTGCTCATATTTTATACCATTAAGAAAGCTTAGTGTCATCTTTTTAGAATTAAAATTTTCTTCTATTTCATTTCTAAATAAATTTATATTATGTAATAATACACGCGTGTTTGTGATTGAAATGGAAATTATATGTCATAGTTAATTTTATTTTATTTTGCATGTATTTTTAAGTGATCCTTAAAATAGTACTAATAAATCTGACAGGAACATCTACAAATTGAAACCGAGCATAAAACATGGCTTACATAGTTATTTAAATCTATTGTCTATTCTTAAAAATAGAGATGATTCTGTTTGGTATAATTATTTCTTTTAACTTATTAAAATTAAAATCCGTGTTATTATGTAAATTAATAGAAAGTACCTAACAACCTCTGGTTGAAAAGCTTGTAGAAGATCTCTTCTTACAGTTAGTTTAACAGTAGGTACTATTTATTTTTAAATTATCTTCTTAATTAAAATTATTTTTTACATTAAAATAAAGTCTAATTTTAGTCTAGGAAGCTAAATTTTAAACAGATCCCAGAATAATACAAACAGCAATTATTTTTCCTTAATAGTTCCAAGTCATTTGCGGCTACAACAAATTAAGCTAATAGTTTAATTGAATGTAACCATGTATATGTCAAAATGACCAAATGACATAATTAACCTTTGAAGTTGCGATAAACTACAAATTATGCTGTCATCATGACTGTTTAAAAATATATGAAATTATCTGTAATGTATAATATAAGCTTTGAAGCTTTCATCAAGTACATACTACATTATGTATTATAACATACATATTCCTGCTTGTCAAAAAGTACCTTACAATATAAATGTTTTAACCTTAGCAATTCACCGGAAACATGAGCGCATTTCTATTTTAAACTTTTGACTTTAATGCATTGGTGTTATGATTCTTATAAACAAATAACAATTGTTCGACATATGCACGCATACTGAATCATAAACTATTACGAAGATTTTAGAATACAATAGTTATTTTTATTGCCATTACGAAAGTTAAATAACGCCACTGTAACTACATTATAATAATAATTTGTACTATTAAAATTGAATTTAGTCGATCGGTAACGATGAATGTCATTTAACAAAAACAATAGCATACAAACTATAGAAATGTAATTATTTGAACTATCAAGAAAACAAGAACACTAATAAATTACTTACACCACGACTATTTTTAAAATCTGATTTGATTTGTGGTTGGAAAGTCAAAAGTTCATTAAGGTATACTGTCCCCTTCACATATATTGGTTAGCCCGAGAAGAAATTATTATTTATATTTCTAAGAAGATTCTTTCTTTACACGTAAGCCATTAGACTTTTTGTCATATCCATAATGTCATGTATTACGATTTTTAAATTATAACAACACAGAGTTCAATGTTGATATTTGTATGCAGTGAAAGCTTTCGTTGTGGACACCTCTCTAATATGGACGCTTTTGAATGTCCCAACTAGTGCATCCAATCCCGAAGTATATTTTCAATCCCGGGATTTGGGGATTGAAATTTTCGGAACCCGGAATGAATCCCGAGATTGTGTATACAAGATATTTAAAATAAAAATAAAAAAAATTATTCAAGATTTCACATATTTAACTATAAAAAGATATCAAAAATGTAAAAAAATAACAAAACAGGAACAAACTATTTTTTTAAAAATAGCGTCGTAAAAACACCAGTTCGTCCAACATATTGTCTGCTAAACTAGAACGAATTTTCGTGCAAAGATTTCCACCTGCGGAAACGCACCTCTCAGATTCTACACTGATAAGTGGTATGGTGATTAAAAATTCATATACCATTTGTAAGTTTTGTCCACGAGATCCACCTTTTTGGAATAAGTCCATTTTCCGAGGAAGAGTCTCATTTAAATTATGTTTGTTTATAAATTTTGGCCGCACTATACTTTCATTTAGAGCTTTATGCAGCTTTTCTTCGAGAGTTTCTTCGTGGGCATCTTCAAAAATTGTTCGTCGAAGATCGGTAATACTAACATCCTTACCTTCATCATTTTCTTCTTCCCTGTCTTTTTGCTGGGTATCTTCCGAAATATGTTGTGTTTTGTAACCTCTCTATAAGTTTAATCATTTCATGAATTATAGTTCTCTTATTAGCTGTCTTAAAGAGATCATCTGTTTCATTGCCACTAGGATTTTGTAAATAAGAAAGAATACTAGCAAAAACTGTTCGACGTTGCTTGAATCGGAATCTGAGAGTGTTTTCCAAACTTGATAATAAAGCAATTGAAACTTTTTGCACTTCACTCAGCATGAATCTTAACGCAATGTCTGCTTTATATAAATTCATGTCCCGATGACATAAAGCATCTACTGTCATTTTTACAGGCTTTAGAAGTTTCACTAAATTTGCAATAAGTTGGCATTCGGCATCTGACGGAAAAGTCATATTGAGGTCAATCATTGCCTTTTTAAAACAATTTTTTAAAAGAAGAAACCTTTGCAACAGCATAAGAAGACTGCTCCACCTTGTCCTACACTCCAAAATAAGTTTCATTTCTTTACCTTGTTTAGTTTTAACATAAGTTTGAAGGACATCATTTTTTGTTGGAGATTTTCTAAAGGCTTTGATTATTTTTCGGATATTCGACACGGTAGAATAAATATTATATTTTTCCGTTTCTAAAGTCACAGAATTTTCTTTGTCTTTGATAATCACGAATCCATGGTCTGTTGCTAGGCTCTCAAGCTCTTCATCTTCGGTTTCCATATCTTCTTCATTATTTTCTGTAAGTATACTTTTTATGTATAGTACATCTATCTATTTGTATAGTACATTTATAACCGCCAACTTATTCCGTGAGCTATACATAGTTGTTGTTCTGGAATTACCATTTTCCCTACTTTAGTCATGGTACTTGCTCCATCTGTGGTAATGCTTACAATATCATCTGCTAAAGATAACTTGTGTCCAATAAGTCGTTTTTCTAATGTTTGAATAATTACTTCTGCTGTCATTGATTTTTTAATTCTTATTAATCCGGCATTCCAAAATTCTTTCTCAGCATGCAAATTTACGTTCATAAAATGCTTACTTGATAGAAAACTCCATTCATCGAATGTCAAACTAAATCGGTTTCCTTCTGCTTTTTGAAGCAGTAATTGTTGCGTGACAAATGTACGAATTTTCCTGCTGCAGTAAAAGACTAAAGTTCTGATTGTGGTTGGTGAATCTGGAACTCTAGATCTAGTTGCTAATAAATCCCATAAATCCTTTGATATAAATTTAGAAAATGATATACCATCCAGTACTGTCATTCTTGCCAGTACGGCTCCTAAAGTGGTTTCGTTTTTAGACACAAAGAAATCAGTAATTTTTCTCTGTTTACTGGGTGGTTCCTCTTCCTGAACTCTAGCGACATTGCTTGTGTTTAATGGACCAGGCTCGTTTTGGTTTAGTCGTTTGGACTTCAAATCTATTTTGTGGATTTTGAACAAGTGAACCAACAGGCCTTTTGTCGATGCACCTTTGGTTTGTAATATGGCTGGACAACGTTTACACTTAGCCGTTTCACCCCGATCCTTTTCAGTTAAAAAATAAAACCAAACTGAATTTTTATCTTCTGCTTTTGTTTTATGTGCAATATATTTAAGGGACTCTTTTAAAGTAGACATGATCGATAATAAACCTAAAAAAAACGTACCCTCATATAATTGTCCATACACTTGTTAAAATCAGTTTTTCAAATTAAAAAAAACATATGCAAAATTTTACGCATTATACCTTTGTATATTTCTAATTATTATTTTGTTGCTGTAGTTATACGTTGCACAGTTAAGTAAGTATAAATATTCATATTTGTTTATAAACAAAAGAATTCAACCTATTTCTGTAAAGATTACAAATTTATTATTAGAATTATTATTTAAGATTATTATTTAAGATTATTATTTAACAACGCTTCTAAAAAGAACTTACCATTTATAAACACCAAAAAATGATTGGAAACCAACACACTCTAAAATAATAGTTGAATCTATCTACATATAGCTGTACTGCGTTAAAATATAACAAACGAAATAGTATTGCACGTCGGGGAAGTCCCGCTTTTTAAACAACTAATAATAGTAAATCTGAAGCTAAGCTGAAGAAAAAAGCTGAGTTCCAGTTGCCTCGTTTAAATGAAAATCGAAATTGAATTTTTATAATCCCGGGATTCAATTTGTATAATCCCGGGATTAACGTGCCTGAAAAATGCTCGGGATCCCGGAATTTCGGGATTCGGTATCCCGGGATTGGATGCCCTAGTCCCAACTCACTCCCATAAGGATGAATGCAAACAAAAGCTCTTTTATGTAGACACTCGAATGTCGAGATGAACAGGCGTTTTATGTCTCATATCTATAGATTACTTCTCCATTATAGACACTTAGAAAACTATGAAACATGATTTTACTCGAAGCTCCTCTTTAAAAACAATCGTTAAAACCCATTTACAGTTAACCCATTCATTTCTATTGAAAATTATTTAGGTATAACTGCTTTCAGTATTCAGTAGCTTTATTGTATTTTCTTCGGTTTTCGGTATCTTTACTATAATCTTCTATAGTATAATTTTATGATAGATGAGTATATCCTAAATGGACAAACTGGACAAAAAACCCTATTAGCAAAGAGGATTTGAAAAGCAGAAGAGGGATTTGTGGTATTTTTCTAGAGAAATTTATGAATAACTAATTTGAGCTTTTATATCTCTTATCCTCCTCTACACTGAAAGACATAAGAGGACCGGATAAGTAAGTAAGTATACATATACATATATCTCTTATCCCTTTTCTGGGAATTTTAATATGTACTTTAGTTTTGGCATTCTTTTAAAGAGAAATTTGATTCTAGTATTTTTGTAGTTGTTAATACAAAATCAGGGAATTCTTTTTATTAGGAAAATACTATTTGTGCATGTCGGATTACAAAAATCACCACATGATTCATTTGCGAATTTTGACACGCTTGTCCAGCAGCTAAAATTCCTAAGGTAGTAAGGTATTTGGTCACAATTAGTGCAAGATTCTGATATGAAACTGGTCACTACCTTGTGTTTCTGTTAGGAGATGTTTTGCAAATTTTACAGGATGATTGGCTCAATTTTCAGATAAATTTTCTTTAGTTTTTTATATCATGTTAGATATCTATCTGGTATGTAAAATTGCCTTCTGGAAACTCTTGTGGATAATAGTGGATGTGTTGATCGGAATGGTCCTCATCGGCATCTTCCATCATCAGAAGTAGAATTGAAATAATTCGTCTCAAGGTGGCAACTGTGGAAGTGTGTTATTATAATAACACACTTGATAATTATCAAAGACCCTCGGATAAAAGTATATATCAGAATATAACGAATATTTTTCTTTACGAGAGGTTCGAAAGATCATTAGTACATAGCACATACATGCTATGTTTAATATTTCTAGTTATTATTTATTTAGGAATTCTATTTTTGTAATGAAAGTTATCTATTAATTGCCCAGAGTAATTGATCTGTAAAGTGTTTATCATTTCGTTAAGTATGTAACAAGTCTGGCTACGCACTAGAAGATGAGTTTCTGAAATTAGGCTTTAGCTAAAAGCTTAGGCTTAGGTAAAAGTTTTTGTCGATACGATAGTGAAAGTAATAAAACTGAAATAAAAAGAAAGCTATTGTATTATTATTAGGGTGGTGAGAAAAGTCTTTTCGTTTTTTAATATGAAAATTATTATTCATTAAATATTTTAAACGATAAATGATGTATAACTTGTCAAATAGTTCAATTATTTAAACAATTTATTTAGAGTCAAAGCTAACTACTCAAAAAACCAAAATACTTTTGTTCCTCCCAATATTAAATATTTCGTTTTTGACTGCCGCAGGAACACTACGAATCACGTAACACGCCTGGAAAATGTTTCTATTTTATTGTGTAGCGCATTTTTGTTATTAGGGCTAATTTGGGAAAATGGAGCTTCACAAGTCCGGCCAATAATTTTATTTCATACTGTGTTTCAGTTTTACGTCAAACTTTTCAGTCCAGAACATGCGATTTAACAGTCTAGTATGACTGTAATAGTAAAACCAGTTACCTTGCGTGTATTGTTATATATTTTATTTGTTATTCATTTGTAAATAAATGAAAATACCTCAATACATATTCAAATTTCGATTACAAAAAATTCGCAATAAATTTGTGGTAAGCTTTGGAAACGTTACCAAGATTGCATGTTGTTTATTTCACGATTTATTTATTTTCACAATTTTGGTGAAAATGAATGTGCCCGAAGCAATTATTAAGGAAGCCACCAGCGTAGCTTCAAGTTTATTGCCAGAAAAGTCATCTTCAAGATACGAGCGTGAATATATTATTACGGGAAATAACAGTTGTACCATGATTTTTAACGTTTATGATGCAAATAAAACAAAATTTTCTAATGTAAATAATGCTACTAACTTGTAAAACTGACAGTTAACCTGTAAAAATTTTACAAGTTAGTAGCTTGTAAAAATAAACTTTCTTTATTAATATGGTGTTTTGATAAATTGACGTTTACAAATGAGTAACAAATAATAGTTATTTACATTACAAGTGGGATAGAAGCATTATTACAGCACTCAAGTGTGGGAATTGCAGTTGACGAGGGCGTCAGCCCGAGTCTCATCTGTAACCACACGTGTGCTGTAATAAGCTCTATCCCATGAGTTGATGTACAAAACTTTATCTACGATTGCAATAAATTTAAAAAAATATTTTGCTCCAATAATTCTCATTCAAAATCAAAATGCTAAGATAGAAAACATTTGCTCATTACCAGGACAACCAATGTTGTTGTGTCAAAAACGATGTAATTTTTCAGTTTGTTATTCCGTGGTGTGAATATTATCAGTTTAACCAAAAAAAAAAGAAACGAGTGATTCCGAAGACTTGCCCTCAGACATTGAAAACGCTGCAACTAGTGCAGTTTCATTGTTACTGCCAGAAACGTCGAAACGAAAATACGAACAAGTTTATGAACGCTTTATTCGGTGGTGCAACCAAAAGGGTGTGAAAAACGATACAAACGAAAAAGTATTATTAGCGTATTTTGAAGAACTATCGAAGATGTATAAGTCATCAAGTCTTTGGGCCTACTATTCTATGTTACGAGCAACGATATCTGCGAAAAAAAATGTTGACATTAGCAAGCATAAACAGTTGATTGCGTTTTTGAAACGAAAGGCAGATGGGTATAAGCCGAAAAAATCGAAAGTGTTTTCCATCGTTCCAAACTTGGTTCAAGGGTAAGAAACCAAGTCTAAAAACACTAGCATTTGTTGGGGCTTGGGCAAACAGTAAGAAACCGAGACTAGGGCGCTGAATGTTGGCTCTGACTTGGGCAGAGATTAGAGAGCCCAGCATTGGTACATAGGCGCTGGTTGGCCCTTGGGCCACGACAAAGCAGCCGAGGCGTGGGATGTGAAGCTTGGCCTAGGCTTGGACCAATGTTGAAATAACGACATTTGGTTATCCAATATTCAGCCAAGCTGGGCCCTATTGTCAAGACTGGCAGTTCCTATATGGGATATTATTGCTGCCGACTAATAATAATAATTTAAAATAACAACTAGGTACACCAGCGAAAACCAACGAACACACGCGAAACTATTCGTTTCGCTAAATGTGGACGGCAAAGCGAATTTAAGAACCGAATGCCGAACAAACTTTTTGAATTCGTTCACTAACCTTCGTTCGCCTTCGCTTTCGCTGTATGTGTACCCATCTTTACAATGCCGCAATTAACAGACATTCAACGTGCATGAATTGTTGCTCTTTTATTAGAGGTAGGAAGTTAGTATGCGACACACACACACACGATGTGCAAAATCTGATCGAAAACCTCCTCGTGGTGCACATCGGGTAACGCTAATGTCGGCAGTTACAGGTTAGAAAAAATTAAATTTAATAAAAAAAATGTTTTTAGTAATTAAAACATTTTTCAAAATTTTTTACAAACTTTTTTACATTTTTAAAATGATTTTGAATTTGGGAAAAATGTTCAAAATAAACTGGTAAAATAATGTCGCTGGCAGAAAAAGAAAGGCTACCAAAAAAATGCAAGATAAATTTCATAACTTCGCGTAGGCACTAGAACTTTGAAAACTTTGCAGAAAAAGAACTGAACTTGATTGCTCTGGCATGGCAGTCGATTGCGTCCACGATTTTCTTCGTACACCGTACAAGCTAAAAAAGTCACATTTTTGGTATCAAAAAATTTTTTATTCTTCGAAAAGGCTTAAACGTAACATTCGCTTACACGGCCTTAAACTAGAAACTTTAAACTTTTTAGTACGCAAAGGTTCATCCATTTTCGTCGAAAACCCGCCGAGATATGAAGGTATAAATTTTGGTATTTTTGGTGCGTTTTCAAGTGATGCATTTTTTTCCTCGAGAATAGTATATACCTTTTATTTATGTATGCATTGCAATAAATGGGTCATTCTTATGGAAACCATAACACACCCGTTTCTAACAAACTACACCATTACAGTTCAACTCACAACAATTACACCAAAGCTAAAGCACTATTAAACTACATATATTAAATATCATTAATACCTTGTAATATGTGTATAAAGAGTGATCATTTAAATTTCAGATTAGAGTAGGCGTATGTAAACAATCATTTGGTATTTTCTGATTAATAAAATACATGACTAAAACTTCCATGGCTTGCTAGATCTGAAATTTAAATGATCACCCGATATATATTTTTTATTATTTTAACCTCATAACGGAAGCTGAGATTTCACCTCCGTAAATTGTCTCTCCTCCAGAAATCAAGAATGAAGAAATGTTTGAATGTTTGAATGAGTTTAAGGTTGGTATACAGTTACAATGTAATGTTTAACTGCATTCGTTATAGGGATGCAGCGTTTAAACGTGTAAACGTTTAGTAGTAAATAAACGTTTAATATAAAAATACACGTTTAAACGCGTATGTATATGTGAAAGTATTTTCAACGGAACATCAATATTATACGGCAAACAATAATCTCATTAGAGCTAAAAGGCAACAATTTGCTTTCTTGTCTGTTATTTGCCGTTCGACGTTAAACCCCGATACGGTACTTGATTAACGTAATAATCCAATCAAAACACGCATCATCGTAACTGATGAAAAGTAGCGACTATAGTGTACGCAAAAATTCTTCACATAAAACACAGTTTATTATATTTATTTTTGTATTTTGCTGAATTTGCTAAAGTGCGTCTGAAATAAACTGTCGCAAGGACGTAAACGACCATAAGTGATGCTATTGGTCGGCGTTCACGTGTTCTCTTTAACGCTTAAGCTACTTTACCTACATGCGGAAACACGTATATGCAATCAGTTCTCGTTAACGTTTATTTATTTTGTTAAATTTATTTTGTTATTTCCCCATTTTAGGGCTAACACCCCTTTTAAACTAGGCTTTGTTATGTTTAAATAGCGAGTGACGAGTTTGATTTAATTGTGGTGTATTTAATTTTCATCAGTATCATTTCCCATTCCATATTACGCGGAAACCGTAAGAGCGAGTTAAGCGCACACGGTACGCAAACGCGCATCATCGTAAATGAAGTTTCAAGGGTCAGCTAACTTCAAGTTTATTTACGTCTTGCGACAGCTTATTTCAGACGCACTTTAGCGCACTTTGCGATTTATCCCGCCGGAGACTTTGCGTATATTCTCTTAACAGTTTTTATTAGTGGTGGTAGACGTAAACTAACGTGAGTCGTCCGCTTTATGGCGCGTATAAATTAAAAATCAAAACAACATAGGATTATAGAAAAATATCTTACCGGGGAAGCGTTTAAACGTGTAAACGTTTAATTTTTGGTGGTTTAAACTTTTAAACGTTTATTTTATTAAACGTTTGTTTCGTCTCTAATTCGTTATAAAAGTTTTATCCTAAATCTAAAGGTAAATATAAATACTTCTAAAATTATGTTGTCTCCCAAATAGTTATCACCTCCGGTTCTTTTTTATTAAATTAATATAAATTTCGTAATTGATGCGCGATATATCTAGCAAGTGCTGTAGTTAACTCACCAGCATTGCAAATTCATTTTAATGTTGAAAGTAGTGGTTAATGGTGAAGTGTTTTGTGATAATTTATTAAAAAAGGTATGGAAATATATTTGTTCAAGATGATTTGTCACCTCCGTTAGTACATTCTAAGACAAGCATTGTTTATTTAATTTGCTCATTATTTTGTACATAATTAAAATACATATATAAATTCATTTAACCGCATGCAAAATCTTTCTAACCTCAAAATTATTTCTTTTATAATCGAAATTATCAAAGTTTCACACCTCCGTGAACCTCACCTCCGTAAATATTTCTGATCACGGAGATAAGAGTTTATCCATGGTGTTGAGAAACTTTTAATCTTCAATAATTATGTTAATTATTTAATTTTACTTAATTCTTATTTACAACTTCAGTTCACCAAAACTGACACGAGCTAAAGCGAAGAGCAATAGCACAGACAAAAAACGAAAAATAGTAAAACAAAGTAAGAGAAGAATGCGAGAAAGAATAACAAGTGACCCCGTAAAATACGAAGAAGGAAAGAGAAAAGAAAGGGAGCGCTATTATGCGAGAAAAGCAGCAGGCAAAATTAAGCACGTCAGTGAGATGCCTGAACAGTGGCGTAACTACCGCCCCCGCAGACCCTGCGACGCGGGGGGGGGGTGCTCAACGCTCCCAAGGGCGCTGCTTTCATAAAATTTTAGTTCGTTGAGAATAGAAGTTTTAAAACATGCATTGGAGGTAAAAAACATTCTATGGAAACAATAAAAGGCAATTATGGATATATGGATATACAGCGTGGCGCACTACATGTCACCAATTTAATTTTGTTCTTAAAGCTATAGTATTGAGCTATTACCTTCCAAATTGTGGGCGCAAGTTATTCAGATCCTGAAAATTACGCCAAGTGGAGTGGGAAGTCACATGCATTTGACATTGGCACAGTAGTTTGTGTTAATGGTGGACAAAGGAAAGGTTTACCATTCCACAGAAGACAAAAGTTGTAGTACTGTTCACGGAAACAAAGAGGATTACAGTGACTCAGAGACGTTTACGTGATCATTTTGGTACACGATGGGCCCCCAGCGCACAGGCATTACGCAGATTGTCTAGCAAATTTGAAGACGGTCTGTTTTGGAGAATAAGCAGCCATGTAATGCTACTGTTAGTCGAGGAAGAGTTTGTGTTACACAATGAATGGCGTTGTAATCAAACAAAAAATTCGATTCTGGGGAACGGAACACCCGCGAATAATCCACATGAAAGAAAGTTAGACGAAAGAAGTGAGTGTGTGGGTGCCAATGTCCAGTCATGGAATCACCGGCCATCTTATCATCTTTTTCTCCTCAAATTCATGGCAAGAGATCTACCAATGCAAGCATTGTGGTTTATGCAGGATGGAACGCGCCCCCACACTGCGAATGTTGTGATTGATTTCTCACAGGAAACTTTTGGCTTTCGTATAATGTCACACAGATTTCCAGACCGTCGCCGAATGCCGCCCCATAACTCGGACATTAACTTACGTGATTTTTCGTTTGGGTTAAAAAAAGGTGTACCACAGGAATCCCGAAAATGTGGTGTAATGCGATGCAATGTAAGGGTGCGTCTTGAAGATGTGAGGCGATGCGGTGTGCATATGGAACATGTTATCCTTTATGAATACTTTTCTATGCTGTTGTGATTACTTTGATATCAATTCTGTACCAATCTCTTCCAAAATAAATGTAATTTATAAAACAAATCGTGCGTCACCCTTTACATTGCTTTACAATTAGGAGACTATTTATCTGCTTTGATAACGACGGTAAGTATAACTAATGCCTTTCCGTCGTGATCAGCGACAACAGATTGACAATTCTCGGAGAAATATATTTTATAGGAAAAATGCCAAAAACAATGGATTTTGATAGTTTAATTCGCCAGTCTGCGTTAAAGCTCGACTTAAATACAATCGCGGCATTAAGGCTCCGTTATCGCGTAGGTAAAGTACCGCTTAAACAGCTCTGAAGAATTTCATGGCAATTTTAAAAAGTTGCACTTGGTTTACATTTATTGTGCATGAGATCTTTTCTTAAGAGTGTTATCTAGTTTATATTATGCTTTATAGCAAATACAAAATTACAAAAGCTATTTCCTTAACGAATAAAAAAGTGTAAATTTATAAAAACAAAACTATAGCTAGCGAGCTTTTAAAAGTGGTAAGGTGTACTTCCTAAATTATCGTTCAAGTGTTATTTGAGATAAAAATGCCCGAATATACAACAGTATAAAAGAACGGTATGAACTAAAAAAAGGTCATATCCCGCGTTTATTCAAACATTTTGGTAAATGACAACTATCATTCTTAGTTCAAGCTTTTGCTCACAGAACGCGCTGTACGCGGATCGAGTTAAAAAAGCGGGAAGTTTCAACGAGTTTGATTTAACTGTTAATACATTTAACGCATATTCGTTATTGTTACATATATTTTTGCGATTGTCGATGTAAAGTAACGGATTATTGTTTATATCCCTTCCCATATTTTAACTTTCCTAATCTTTTATTATTAGTTATAATATAATAGTTATTACAGACTATTATTTAATAAATTACCAAATAAATGTAGTTTTACTTTACTTAAGAGCAAGTGACGGTTAATTTTTGAATAAACTATTTCACTCTTAATTAGTCTTAAATTTAATTAATTTCTTAAAACGAATATATATTTTCAATATTTTAATGCTTTCAGTATAGTAATACTTTTCTTTTTCTTAAAACCAGCAAGAAAAACTGATATTTTTAAAGATATTTAGCAGTTTTATAATCCCCTTTTTAATTTTACTACCTTAAATTATTCCTTGGCATTTAAAAATTAAAAATTTCTGTTAAACTTAAAATATTTTGAAAGTTCACGCATGTCTGGCAACACTGTGAGCAGACAACTGCATTTTCAAATTTTAGTTTTAAAGGAATTAATTCCCATTTGGAGACTGTAGCGCCATCTTTAGGTGTTTATAGTTAATGAAGCTTCCTATTATTAAAACTGGCGGCGATAACGGGTCCTTAACAGTAATTACAACCAATATCCGAAGCGACATCTATACAATTCTAATCACATTTATCGGTAAACAAAAGTAAAATTTGTTAAATAGGGGAAGCCCACACTTAACTAACAACAGGTGTTCACGGCAAGGGCGAAGATATGAAAAGGATGTATTTTTCACGTATTTAACATGTAAGATATACCACTGGGCACGTAATTATTGCATGCCACTGAGCATCACTTTGGAATACTAATTGTAACAGGTAAAAACAATGGAAGGCACGTAACTTTTATATGAATTTCTATTCCAGCGCTACATGGGATATAAGCAAATGAAAAGATAATGTATTAGGCGGCGCAAACGTAAGTTTCGCAGAGGCGCGCAATCTTACGTAGTTACGCCACTGTGCCTGAACGTGAAAAAAGAGCAATACGAAGAAAGTGGAGGGAAAGGAGTAAAAGGTGTTACGAAAAAAAGAAAGAAAAAAAAACGCATAGAACCATTTTTAACTGACCAAACTTCACCGGCTTCTCCTGTTCAGGAACTGTTACGACTGATACCTGTGAAATTTAAGAATTTTGACAATACTCCTAGAAGTGGTAAAATATCGTCCACAAGTTCCAGAAGTAGTGTAGTCAAAAACAAATACAGAAAGGATGAAATGCTAAAAAGAGTTTTACATACGCAGAATTAATTTTACTTCGAAATAAATGTTTTTGCAGTAATTTGCTCAAATTTCTTAATGGTGTAGATAGTATTTATCACCTCCAAAAGCAACAGAACCTCACCTCCGTGGGCAGTCTCTAACCTCCGTAAAAATAAATTTTAATTTTTTAGTAAATGTTTGGTAAAATGTTATTAACGATCTCGGAGATGTAATTGTATCTTAAGAGAGTAGTTTTTTTGTATATAAAAATGGAATAGCTAACATTATTTAGTGAAAATATTTCTGGTCGAATTCAGGGGTAAATAGTCTGATTAATTTGAGAATGACCCAAATAAATAAATCACTTAATTTATTATTGTCCTTGACCTTGGGTAACTGCACTACTTTCACTCTAAATTTTAATCTAAATAGAAAACAAATTATACAAAAGTTTTATAACAATCCACTCTCCACTCCACTCTGTAGAGTAAAAGACTCAAAGTCAATAGTCTTACTCCGAAATGATTAGAAATTTACTATTTTAGTGTAAAAAAAGTTACCATAAATGTTAGTATTAATAAGTTTACACTAATATTGTACTGAAGTTAACTTTATGGTATACACGAAGATACAGATTAGATATTTTACTCTAAATGTATTGGATCTAAACACACACTTTTTAGAGTAGTCTAGCTCTAGTGTTCGAATTTTACATTAAATTTTTTACTGTGTACAAGAAAGATTGGAAAGATGAATTTAATGGTATAGAAATGTGCATGAAGGTTTTTAATTACTAGGAAAAACATCACTTATAACAGTATATCTTTTTTTGTTGTCACTCTAGATTTGGTCACTCGAAACAGAACATCATGATTCTTAAGAATTTAAATTGGATTTACTTTATAGCATTTCATCATTTGAAAATTTCTCATTTATAGACATTCCATAGGAAGAATAATTATTGCAACATATGTATGTACTTCTAATTAGCAATAAACGCATTAACAATGATAAATTGCTTGTGATACATTCTGGAAACGCTAAAAAATGCAGCTTGTTGTCAAATGATTCTCCAGTAATAATTTAAATATCCATGTGACGTTTATAAAAACGAATGCAGTTGTAATTCAATTTTACAGTTCCTTACACATATGCGACATTAACCAAGGTTCATCTACTGAAAGAACCTTGAGGTCAATAACAGTTCTCCATATTAATACATATGTTGACTCTTTTTTTTCCTTGGGTAATTTTTCAATGCTGCATTAAGTTAACATGTCAAAGGCAAAACAATACAAAAAGCGCTAATGAGATGCGATTTTAATGTATAAGATATTATTTATTAGTCTTGGTTATTATTTGTTTATTATTGTTTGTTTGTAGTTTTTACTATACAATTATCATAATGTGTATTCATTAAAGCGGGGAAGAATAATACATATTAAAAAGTGAATCTAGTTAAATTGAATGGAAAAATTTTAAAGCTTAATATCCTTTTCACAAGTTTTCCCCAAAACAGTAATTTCTAAAAATAAATCCAATTATAAAAGCCAAAAATAAAATTCAAGTTCAAAATAACCAAAAATGTTTCTTTGTATAATCTATGTATTATACACTTGCTACAATTTGTCAAACTCAATTTTATTATTGTTTTGTTAGTGGACTGTAAACAAATTTTAAAAAATCAAATTTGGCCTTGAATTTCTATCTCATAACAAATATTCCACTAATTTCCTGATGTCAAAACACCAACCAAAATAATAATTTCTTTAATAAACCTTACCTTTACAATCGTCGATTTATGATTAGGTGGATATACACACACGCGGTTGGCGCTGAACTCGATCGTAAACTGATTGAGTATTTACTGACGGTGATTTTAATGCCCGAAGCCCGACCAACACGGCACGCGAATGAATATCCACTAATAAAAGGTCGCCAGTGTGTTCTTTCACAGCGAAATAAAATTACCAGACTATCATCACATGTGCTTGGTGTGCTAATACTAATGACCACTTTATCTGATCATAATCTTTTAATTGGAGGCTTCAGGGTATTCTACATTTAGTCATCATTTGCGCAAAAATAGACGATTTTTATGGAAGTTAAAACTGCAAGAATTTATGTCACACTTATGTGGTATCATCTGAATTTTAATAGGTGCAAAGGAATACTTGGAATACTTTAATATTATATCGCCTGTATAATAAAAGGTTACAATTTGCAATTTTGATTGTTTGTTGTAATAATAGCTTTAAAGGTAAACTTCAAAGTTATAAGATTAATAGATATAATTATGTGTGTGCTTTAAGCAGTAGTTAACAGTTTTATGCAAAAAAGTATAAATATTTTATATTAAGTTGACGTTAATGTCTGTAATAAATCTGCTTGGTCCGGTTTGCTTGAATAGAAAATTGAGCAAGAAGGAAGCCTATCTACTATAAAACAGTTTTAAGCAACAAATAATTGTCCTTTTTTTATAGTTTATAGTAAAGGGAATTGCAAAATGGACTTTGAACCGACTATGAATCATTTATATTGAAAATGATTAATAAATGCTAAGACTTAATTACATTTTCGAATATTCGGCGTATTATGATTTGATTGAAAAAAAAACAAGTTCCTTAAAAAGAAATAAACAGGAACATCTTCCTTCAGTTTGCTTAAATGAAACTCGGGTGGTTATCAACATGTCATGTGGGTTGCAGCCATTCATTTAACCCTCATAAAGCCAAGCGGGGTTCAGTTGCACCCCAGGTTAGGTTTTTGGATTATATCTAGAAATATAATTTTTTTGCGGATGGGAGTCTATGACTTTGTCACTTACATTGTTTTACTGGATGTTCGGGAGACCACACGACGTTCACCCTTAAAACTGGCTGTCTTCTACCCTATCTCGCTGACGGGCAACGGATGAAGCTGTCAGATTAAGTGTGTGGTAGTGAAATTCGTGAGAATTCTCGACGGTAACTCATACCGATCAGGGGGAGCCCTGGTATATGAGACCGGTGTGGGCGGATTCGAATCTCGCCTGGGACAAGGTCACTCATGGTCACCAACGGAACCCGCTGCTTGACCGAGGTCATTTATGGTCACCTAGGAACCCGCTGATTGACAGAGGTCAATTATGGTCACCAACGGAACCCGCTGCTTGACCGAGGTCATTTATGGTCACCAAAGGAACCCGCTGTTTGACTGAATCTCAAGTGCGAAGAATCAAAGTGAGGTTTATCCCGCTTTTGGGCATATGGAAAACTGCAAGCCGCCAGGTAAATGTGCTTAGGAGCTATCCCGACCACCCTATGAACCGGACTGCAGCCGGGTACAGTGACTAGGAGACGCTTTGAAAGCCATTACACTTAAGGAGAGTTGAAGCGAATACATAGCCTCTCACTATCAAGACAACTTCACCAAATACGGGTACATACCGGGAGTCTATAACGTGTAGACTTAAACGAAGCTCTGTCGAGGGCCCACCAAGCCTATAATTGGTAGATCGGGGTGGCAAAACCATTAAAAAACTAAGTCCCGCCACAATTGAGGTTGGATTCGATCGGGCAGTGGTCCCACTTAATAACAGCGTTAAGCTGGGGAATAGTCCTATTGCTGGACGAGGTACTTCGCCCCGTATGAAAGAGGACGGGAGGGTGCCGGCGGCTGAGCAACGTGTTAAGTCAATTGCTCCGGCACTATGCCTGCGATAGCTAGTAGAGGGTGGATAGGCAACCTCGCTCCGACCAGTGAGCTGATCTGGTAGCAATTGCTGTACTGCCGGTTACGCAACTTGCGCGCTGATTGGGCGTATCCCAATCATTTCCTTCTGGAAGGGAACGTGGGGGTATGTTCACACGGGTACCCTACATAAAATAATAATGACAATCATTACATTGTTTTACACTATCTTAATCTGCAATTTTTCCAAAATATTTGTCGTTTTAAAAATAAAACAGGATATTTCGTCTGGGGTACACCCGTACCCCTCTCGGCCGTTTGAGTGTGTCATTTCTGATGTAGTTATACGTTCTCCTTTATTCGAGTAAAACCATTTTTCGTACGTCAGGACTATACAATACCGGGAATCCTCTATTTTATGTTAGGCCAAGGTTCTATAAGTCGAGGAATCCCCTATTTTACATTAGGTCAAGATTCTGTAAGCCGGGGAATCCCATGCTTGTTATTTATATCTAGATTTATAGTTGCTAGTGGTGTTTAGTTGAGAAAAGACGTGAATATGAGTGCTCCTTTTGAAATTCGCGATCCTAAAAAGCTCACCAGTGCTGAAGTGTTGTATTTGATTGACAATGACGATCCACACTATGAAGAGATAGTAGATGCAGATGCAAGCGATATTGAAGATGTAGATAATGTTTCTGACGATGAATGTTTTGACGATTTAGTAATTGATATGAAGCTATGTTGAAAATGAAGCTATGGAGAATGAAAGAGAAGTAGTAAATGTTTTCCCAGCGTATTATATTGCAAAGGACAGAACTCAAGGGCCCCTCCGTACCTTTAAATGTAGTTGGACGTAAAAGTAAACATAACATTGTAAAAAAGCTGTAGGCTTGACCAAATACAGCGGGAACATTGATTCAATAAAGGACTCGTTTTTTTATTTTTTTCTGGCGAAATACTAGACATAATAATACAAGAAACAAACCGAAAAGCAGAATATTTTTATGAAAAGTGGAATACTGAACATCCTACGGACACCAAGAATTTTATTGCTACAGATAGAATTGAACTCACTGCATTTATCGGGTTACTGATAGCTATAGGTTCTTTGAAAGGTAGTGGTGAGCCTGTGGAAATGTTATGGTCTACTAATTCTTCATACTGTCGTCCTATAGTAATATAGTCCTACACAGTTTGTTAAGTACCAGCTTCTATTTCTCGAAATCGGTTTAAGTTTTTGACACGATTTCTTCGATTTGACAACTTTCATACACGTGAAGAACAAAAATTAACTGATAAAATGGCACCGATGAGAGATATTTTTGAGATATTCGTATCTAACTGCAAAAAATCTTTAAATCCCAGCGAGCACCTTTGCGTAGATGAACAGTTAGTCCCGTTTACGGAAAAAGCACCCTTTAGAGTGTACATGAAGGGCAAACCCGCAATATCGATTGAAGCTTTGGGATCTTGCTGACTGTGATTCTCCTTACATACTAAATATGCAACTGTATCTAGGTAAGTAAATTACGTAAGTTCAATTCTTACTTTTTTACGTTTAGGAAAACTTAATAACAGGCCAGAAAGGAATCAAGGTGAAAGGGTGGTATAGGATTTGACTAGCAAATTTCACTCAGGATAAGGAATAACCACAGATACTTTTTTTTACCAGTCTCCATTCGGCCAATGAGTTGTGGAAAAAGGTATAACACTTTGTGGTACCCTACGAAAAAATAAAACCTTTATTTCGAGAGAACTTTTAATATCCGCTAATAAACCTGTAAATTCTTCCATTTTCGCTTTTATGAAGAATCGAACGTTGGTATCATACGTGCCCAAAAAGAATGCATCAGTAATTTTATTATCTAGCGAGCACGTCGATGATCAAATTAGCAACGACAAAAATAATTTAAAACCACATATCATTTTACATTACAACCAGGCAAAGGATGCAGTTGATACTGTAGATCAGATATCACAGCAGTACACCACTCTACGAAAAACAGATGGTCAATGGTTCTTTTCTATCACCTAGTCGATACTGCTACCATAGACTCCTACAGAATATGGTCCTTGAAACATCCCGAATATTTAAAAGGCTAATTAGATCCTCAGAGGAAATATCTTCTTGATTTGAGAAAAGAACTAGTATCTGCCAATATTACTAAACGTTACCATATACCTCGCATACATTTATCCACAAAGGAACACATGCTTAAGGTTCTGCCAGAATTAAAGAGCAGTGCAAATGAATCTAGTACAGTGAAGAAGCTTCTTATTTTGTGCCCGCGAAACACAGACAGAAAGTTCCGAAATAAATGTGTTTTTCGCAACAGGTTTGCATGTCTATAACATTCAGAAAATAATTTATCTGCTAAAAATGTAAAAATAATAATACAAACTAAATGTTTGACTCATGTATGTATCTTATAAAATAAATAAATAAATCATAGTTAGAAACTAGTTTTCCATTATTTCAGTCAGTAGCCCCTAAAAACCTTTGCATATGTATTGTAAAAGCAAAAAGTAGTTGGAGTATACTTGTACCCCACTTGGCTGTCAACGTATGTAACAGATCTTGGCCTTATGAGAGTTAAACAAACCAGCATCAAATAAATTCAATTGCATCAAATAAATTCAATTCAGCCAAATAAATTATTAACAATTGATAAACGAATTTTCAATTTGCTGTCAAAACAACAAACTTTGTTCATAAAGAACCTTTTTGATTTTTACAAAAGTGAAATAATAAAAAAAATAGTTTTATAAATTGTTCCCAATGGGTAACAATTTTTATTACGACCAACCTTGTATATGTAAACTGACAGACTAAATGTCAATAAATCCAATTCAAAATGTTTACTGTTGTATCGGTAAAGCAGCTTCCAACCAAATCAGATGATCCATATAATGTCGATAATCCATACAAATTGTTATAAAAAATTTCCAATATTAAAATTTTCGATTTTAAATTAACTTAATTCTTTCACAAATCCAATAATTATTGAAATTCCAAATAAATCTTCTTTAATTTATATAACAGGTGAATATTCAATATAACATAAACGTTTGTTTACTAACAAAACATATGGGCTAAAACTTATTTAACTTATTTTTTTAGAAAATTAAATGTCAGTCGAAGTTCTTCCAATGCGTTCTATCGACTGAAATTGTTCTTTTTCCAGGGTACATTTATATGATTTCACAAAACACTTGAAAAACACAGCGGAACATCAAACGTCACTAACGAAAACATGTGTTTGTAATAAACACTAATCTTAATTCTAAAGACAGAAAGGTAGCTGGCAAAGAGACGAATATATTGACATAACACACTTGTGGTCTAAAATGAACAATAACAAAGAAAATCAGCGAAAACGACCAACGGTCACAAATCTCATTAAAACTGATTTATACAGAACACTCATCACTTTCCAGCTATTTCTGTACATACAATATTTAAAATTATACAAATAACCCAAACATATGTAGTTGACACAAATCCTAACAAAATAATAAAGAAAAACTTAACTTAAAACATAACGTTACGTTTTAGACATCAAATGATGCTATGCAAGTCCAATATAATATAACAACATAAATGGAATTAAACTCCAACTAATCTTGTCCGGAATACAGTACTCCAAGTGCCTATATTCAAACAACGGTGAAAAACATTAAAATAAACTCAACATTTAACAAAATTAAATAATATCAGCAAAGCCGATCCCTCCATATAGATTAACACAAATCTTTCAACTACAGAAATTAGTAGGACATCACAATAATGATCTGTTTTACATATTTCCAGTGAAATATTTTTCTGAAACTAACTTCAAAACCTTTTTTGTAAAAATTGAGGTTATGCCTACATGATACTTTTCCTTCTTTAAATTCTATTTAAAATTGATAAATCTATCTGTAACCTAACATGTAGCCTTTAAATTAAATAAACATAGTATCCTAGCATGTTTATCTTTCTTTTATTGCATGAATTTATTATTTCTGTGTTTTCTGAGCCTATTCGTAGCCCTCAAATATTTTAATGTTTTATTAATGCTTTATAAATTTTCAAGTTTTATTTCATTTTATGAGTTTTGGTAATTATGCAGTCGGTCTGATTCAAAATTATCTCTATAACAAGACTCAACGAGTTAAGACATCTAATGATGTCTCTATGTCTATTGATGTTACCAGAGGGGTACTCTATATTAGGTCCTCTGCTGTTTACCTTGCATACCAAAGGTCTTTGTGATTGTGTGGAGGCTTGTAATATTCACATGTACGCAGATGATACACAATTGTATTACTCATTTAGTCCAAATCACATTAAAGATGTACTTGATACATTGAATAATGATCTGAAAGCTATAAATTAATTTTCTGCTAATCATGCACTAATATTAAATCCAACTAAGTCTTGTATTTTACTTTTCGGTAAAGTGTTAATAATTATCAACTGACACCCATAGAAATTGAAGATATTAATATTCCAATAGTTGAAAATGCCAAGAATTTAGGGTTAGTTCTTGACAAAACGTTCAGACCTAAAAAGCAAATCAATAAGTACAATATACAAAAAGATTACTATAATTAAAACTTCTTTATCCGCATAAAGACTACTTAAGCAGAGACGCGAAAATCTTACTAAGTGAATCCCTTGCATTATCGCACTTCAATTATTGTATACCAGTATATGGCCCTTGCCTTGATTTCGAAACATTACTCGAAACAAAACTCTTGTTTACGTTTTATTTATGGAATTCCTAAGTTTGCTCATATATCTTCAAAATTACTAGAAACGGGTTGGCTAGATATGAAACAACGACGTTACGTACGGACAGCAATATTCTGCCATAACATAATAATTAACAGGCAGCCACCCTATTTATACAATAAGATAAGGTATAGAACAGATGTACACAACATAAATGTGCGACATAGAGGTCTGTTGACTATACCCAAGCACAATACTACATTCTACGAGCGATCATTTAGTTAAAACTTTGCACAAAAATTTACAATGATGTACCTTCTTCTTTCAAGGCATTATCAGTCGAGTGATTCACATCAAATCGTCATTGATACGCCAAATCGTAAACAGTCTGGCTATTGAACATCAATTAATTTAAATTAAATTAATTTAAATTATGTTAGTACTATTCGTCGTTCATATTTTTTCTTTTCACAAATTCTAATTATAATTTATTCTGTTTCAAATAATTTATAAAGGGGGAAATGGAAGAACAACTTTGTTGAATTCCCTCCTTGAGATCTTGTAATTATTTATTATGGAATAAATATATTATTATTATTATTATCATCAAATTGGAAGATCTTGCAACACTGCAATATCTTTTTTCTATTATTTACAATAGACAGATATGGATTCCATTGAATCCAAAACCCTCCCTAAAAATTCTATGCAATGAGAATTAAAATAATTCCAACGGTCATTGAGATGACAGTAAACTAGACCGTCGTCCTAAGCCCAAAGAGCGTATCTCAATTTTTTCATATTTTAGATTTTACTGTCTACAGTCTCCTTATGACATATAGTAGTTCACGGCATTCAACCACGTCCAGCAACCATTAAATATAATTAAAAACTTAGCAATGAGTTTTGTTTCGTTTTATATTTGGTACGAGAGTTTAAAATACTATACTAAGCCGTATATTTTTTAGGTTTTTCAAAATCCGGGGTGTACGGGGGCAGCAGCAAACCCTTAGAAATCTTTAAATGTGGTAAGATAGTAAACGATTTTTCTGCATTCTATATTGAAACAGTATAAAACGTCGGGGGTGGCTAGCAACTTCTCTAAAATTTGAAAAGGGGTAAATCCGAAAGATATTGTCAATTTTTATACTATTTCACACCACCTAATCAAATATGAAATGCAACACAAATCTTTTACTATTTTTACCACATAACTCGGGCATCATGGTCTAAAGATTTAAAATGGAAATATGACGGCCAGATAATAGAAAGCGTTGCCAAGAATCACAACGGTAAAGTGCTAAGGTTGCCTCCATATCATTGTGAATTGAACTGTAGTGAGATGGTTTGGAGCAGCAAGAAAAATAAATGCGAGGGGCCCAGGTGGAGTGATGTAAATTAACAAGTTCCATCGCATAAATGGGTAAAGTATTTGCATTTTGTCGAAGCAATAGAACAATCGATGTGGGAAATTGACAACATAATAGATGATATTGAACAAATTAGACAAACAAAATAAATCAACAAAGACAGCGATAGTGCATATTCTAACAGTGGCAATTAATAGGAGTATTCACTGAGGAATATCAGCAAACTCAAAGAGTGTTTTATCAATCAAACGTTAATGTTAATTATAATTAACATTACCTAACCACAGAAGTATCAATGTATATTTGTGGATGGTACATGGTGAAATATTAATTAATCTTAACAACAACAGGTAGCTGATTGGCAGGACTTAATTCAACGTGCCCTCCGACAGCACGGATTGTTATAAAACAGTCCGTGCTGTCTGAGGGGTAAATAGAATGTGTATATTTAGTTTAATATTTTATATTATTTATGTTGTATTATTATATTGTAATGTTTAGTATATGACAAAAATAATAAAACAATGTTTTATTTTTATTATACTTCAGAACCACGTTCTTATACGGGTATAAAACAGCTTGTAGTAACGCCTCAGGTGTTACACACGCACTGGAAAATAAAGGTCACCGCAACAAACCCATGACTTTGCGTTTTTACCATTGCGTGTTGTTCGTGAACTACAATAGAAACTTGAAAATGACGAACAAACGTAAAATGAAGAAGCTTAAACAAAAACTTAAAATTACTAATAGATGAAGAATTGTCTTCAGTTTTACCAGTAAGTTATCAGGATAAGATTCTACGTTTTTAACGGTAAGATAGATGGAAGGAATTAACGCTAACATGGCTAAATATTTTAAATTAATAACCATTATTTATTATTATTTTTGTCACTGTGTATACTAATAACTAATATACTCTAACAAACAAATGAAGGATCTAGGTTGTCGCGTGATCACCACCTGGTAAACGCATAAAATCTAAGATCAGATTTTAAGCAACACTGATATTATATAAGCTGTTAAAACTGTCAGTGACGTACGTTGCCCGAGTGATTCGCGATACGGTATGCAAGTTAGCCCTCGTGATTTCGGCGACCTAGATCCTTCATTTGTTTGTTAGAGTATACTAATAATAATACTTATACTAATTTATAATCTGTCCCATAAAATAACTTGCACACATTTTTGTCAAACACGCGATAATCATATTTCATATTGGTTAATTTAAGAATTTTATCTACAGTCATTTTATATCTACAATTTATGCAATTGTACGCAGTACAATTGCAATCAGATTTCTTATGGTTTTTATTACATACATTTTATTACAGGACCTGTTTGTTGATTTTGCTTGACATCTTTCTGCCATATGTTCACATTTTCAGCACTTAAAACATATGACAACGCTCACATATTCGAGAAATCTGTAACTATTCCATCCAATACCAATGGAATTTTCTTCGTTTTCTAGCAGAGAAGTGAAGATTTTTCGGTAGAGGACGTTTCGGCACCGCCATTTCGGCGATGCCCTTTATGCGACGGCGTTTCGGCGCCAAAACGTTTCGGCGATGGTCTTTTCGGCACCAACGTCATAATGCCAGTATAGACATTGAGATACATATTATTAAATGTATCAGATAACCAATAATATTTTAATATTGCCATTAAACGTTTACGAAAAACTCATATTTGGAGAGTTTTATAATTTTCAAGATCTAACCTATCAAAATCTACATTACCTATCGGAAAAAATTAAAATTAGTTATTAAGTAGGCGAGCAATATTTTTCTTGGATGTTTTTTCTAAGATGTACAGTTTCTTGTAATCAATTTAAAAAAAATATGTCTATTGGATGTATTTTATTGAAAATATATTCTTCTTATTTTTAAAGTAAGTCTTTACCCCGTTATTGCCTAATGTCTCTCTACCGATCCTCGGTGGAGGTTGAGACCCAGCTATCCTTCCACCTTCTAGGTGGTTTTCCTCGCGGTCGTTCAGCGTTTGGTTTACCTTTCATTGCTATTTTGGCGAGTCTCCCATTCTCCGTACGTTCGACATGATCTTTCCTTTTTCGTCTATCCCTGGCCCATTTTCCCACATCTGATATTCCACATTTGTGTCTTCCCTTATTTGTGTGTTCCTAATTCTGTCTCTAATTAAACTTGTATAAGTTATCATTCTTAAGGTCTTGATCTCCATTGTTTATTTAATAATAATTTGTTTTGTTTTATTCGTTGTGGATCTTGCCTCAGTTCCGTAGGTTAATATGGGTCTCACACAGGTATTATAAATTCTAATCTTTACTGTCAATATTTATGTATCTAACATATTTCGCCATGTTACATCTCGAAGTTAACCTGATATCAGTGTCGCCTTCGTTGCTTGTAATCTCACTACATCTACTGTATTTGTAGCGGCGTGGATAGAGACCTTAGCGCATCTCTCACGTACAACGAAAAGATTTAAAAACAAAACTCACCGGGACGATTCTTCTTGTCTCTAGTATGAACAGCTTCTAATACCAAAAAAAGGAAAAGGAAAAAAATGAATAGAAGGATGAAGCTGACGTCTTCGAAATTCTGTCTAGTTGCACGAGAATTACGAGCACGCAAGTAAACCAAACAACAACGACTAGCGCAAAATGATAAAACATAATAAAAATGATAATAAAAAGATAGTCGATACTACATATTCGTATACCTATTTAAACGCGACTATCTTTTTTAAAAATACTTTATTAAGGGGCGCAACCAGTATTCCTGTTACTAGTTATATAGAATCCTAGATACCTATTAATTTTCTCACTAGTTCAATGATTTTCTCTTCCACCATTTACTTGCAGCGTACTAGTTCTTTCGCTCTATCATCACCTTCGAAGAATCATAGAAGGATCACCTCAGAATTTGGGAAATTAATATAGTCAGAGGGAGGGGGAGGGTTAACTACAAACTATGTAAAGACGTGTAATTAAGGAGTTGTACGGTGCTGCTATGTTATAGAAGCATAACTTATACTTTTATCAGTCGATAGTGGCTCTAAAGTTACCTTAGTTATTAAAAAAATAATAAATTTGTTACTGTTTACAAGAATTCAATTTCTATCGTAAAAAAGCATATATTTCTGATTATGACAAAAATATCTTATTCGCAACACAATATTTATAAAAATTAAACGACGGCGATAAATACATACATAAAAATAATGCGAATAACAGAACTGGCGCCGAAACGTACTTTCGCCGAAAACGCCATCGCCGAAACGTTCCATACCGATAAGATGCTTGGCGTTAACTGGAGGATAATGTAACAATAAAATTTCTATTCTCTGGTTTGTATTTGTATATGAATTTTATTTCGTAATTAACATTTTCTGAAACGTTTTACCATTTAAACTCTTCGTTGTTATTTGTTATTTCGTTTATTATCTTCCTGTCTTAAATTAATAAATGTTGTTTTCGGGTTAATCCATCTTCCTAATGTAATTTCATAGTTTTGACAAAGTTCATTGACTGCATTTGTTTTCGTCAATCTCGTAATGTTTTTGTCATCACAATGAATGATAAGACCACCTTGAGCAGCTTGTTTTTTTTGGAAAGAGATACTGGGATATCAACCCGTTTTATTTTTTGTATCGTCGCTTGATTGGTCAACATTTTTCGCTTTTATTATATTAAAAGTTCAATTTTATTTCTAGCTTTAATAATTATTAAACAGCCTCAGTGGATGAAGATTATAATCTTCATCCACTGGGACTATTTAACAGGGGTAGTGTTTTCCCTCAAGAAATTCTATTAGCTTATTTGTGTTTTTCTGCAGTTTGCTATTCAGTTTCTTCTTTCGCTGCTTCTTCGTTCTGCTGTACAATTCTTGTAGTCACTTTAACTAATAGTCCAAGAACCACAGCAAAGCTTCTACATAATTGATTTTCTTGTTGGAAAATGTTCGGGGGTGTCCCCTGAATGTAACGTTAAGTTGGCGTGACGGGGGGGGGGGAGTAATACACATTAGGGTTGAGCGTTAGCCGCCATCTTGGAAAACACGTTTTATCAAATATCTCGTGAACCGTGCATCGTACGACAAAAATAGCACAGATCGTTTGCTTTTTTACAATTTTGCTTAAAAATATTGTTTGATACGCGTGCACTGTCAATTTTTAGGTCTCTTTCACAGCACTCCACTAACGCTTCGTGCTTTAAGTCTCTTTAGGTCTTGAGTTTAGAATTTGACGTGACAACACACTTGTAATGAAAATAACTATTAAATCGTACTTCCTTACATATCCTTGGAATGATTAATAGAATGGTCATTATTTTTCACATTTTCAGTTTCTACATTTACATAAAAACTCTTAGTCTAAACATTCATAAGGTAATAACGTGCAAATTAAAAAGCATCACACTATTTGTGTGAGGCTTGCAGATGCTGGCAATCTAAAAATCATTAATAGGAATTGCGGAGATGTCTGTGGAGACTCTAATTTTGTGATGATTGACTATAAGCCCGTAACCGGAATTTATTTCTGCAATCTTCTACAGAATTGATTTTCTTGTTGGAAAATGTTCGGGGGTGTTCCCTGAATGTAACGTCAAGTTGGCGGGACGGGGGTTAGTCGCCATCTTAGAAAACACGCAAAGTACGACAAAAATAGTAGAGATCGTTTTCGTAGATAATAACAGTTTCTACAACTTTTATTCGAAACTTTTTTCTGTATTGTGCATAGGTATATATTTATAGCGCGCCAAATTTTTTCCAACATGGTTATTGCTAAATATATAGTTAACGGTTGATGATATATTAAAAATGGTAATAACCAAATTTGTAGAACACAAAATTTCCAATCAAATTTATTTGAAGTTTTTTTCTATAAAATTGATACTTTAAGAGCTATAAAGTTATAAATGCCAAGTTGACGCGCAATAGCCACGAGATTATAACACTATAGGGTCATTCCATAATATGAAATCATCGAATTTTAAAAAAATTGGTTGCTGCACCATTTTTGATTTTGATGAAAATGGGCTAGCTTGTTACCCTAGCCTTTAGATGAACGAAAATATATTTTTTAAATTTTTACTGGCAACGGTTTGATAATGGCGGCCATTCTTCATCAGCGGTGTCAACACATTTTACCAATTTCAGAGTTTTATGCATTTGATCACAGCTTGTTGTGCAGTTGACCAATTTGGAATATTTTTATGTCATTTTAAAGCTTAAGATATGCGCATTTTATTTATATATTTACAATTTGATAGTAACTTATTTTTCCAAGATGGCATCTGTGCGCATTTGTCGTTGAAATTGCTATTTTTTCCTGATTTGTACCCCATGCTGCACTCCCCAGGCTAAATTTACAGATCTGGTTTTTTGTGTACATTATCTCTACTTTAACCAACCCTCCAAGACCCAACATCATAAATGAGTTTTCTTGCATTTTCAAAGGTCTGTATTAAAGAAAGGGGGCAAAATAACAGAATGAACCCAAATTCTCAATACAGATACCCACAAAGACTACCTATTTCTTTTATTTTGTGACTACAAAAATCTCAACATTTTATTTGGTCCCCCACATAACTTTTTTGGGCTTCAAATTTTAATAATTTTTATTTTTTGTCAACTTTGAAGGTATTTTTTTTAAATAAGCAGGGCTTTAAAGAAGATAATTTTGTATGTACTTATTATACTACATGTAGAGATAATGTACACAAAAAACCAGATCTGTAAATTAAGCCTGGGGAGTGTAGCATGGGATACAAATCAGGAAAAAACAGCAATTTCAACGGCAAATGCGCACAGATGCCATCTTGGAAAAATAAGTTACTATCAAATTGTAAATATATAAATAAAATGCGCATATCTTAAGCTTTAAAATAACATAAAAATATTCCAAAATGGGCAACTGCACAACAAGCTGCGATCAAATGCATAAACCTCTGAAATTGGTAAAATTTGTTGACACTGCTGATGAGAAATGGCCGCCATTATCAAACAGTTGCCAGTAAAAATTTTAAAAATATATTTTCTTTCATCTAAAGGATAGGGTAACAAGCTAGTCCATTTTCATCAAAATAAAAAATGATGCAGCCTCACCCACTTGATGATTTCACACGGAATGACCCATAAGCGAAAAAGTTTACATATTTAGTTATATATAGATGATGTGGTCTGAATATGGACCTGCATATAATATGGGCCACTACTGAAAACCGACTAAGACAAGCAGCACCATTGTTAGTGACTTAAAGTGCTCATACTGTTCAATCGGAAATTATGCTATTATAGTTCAGTTGGTTGTTAAATGCGTAGATGAGTAATATTAGTGGAAGTGTTTCTTAAATTTAATTAATTTTTTAGGTGATTACATGCAACTGTTGCTTTAGGATTGATTTTTTCTATGTTTATATGATTTTTGATTTACTTAACCTCAATGGAAAGGCACGTTAATTTTTCTTCTTAAAGTAGAATGTTTGCAATATGGGCTACTTAAAGAGTCCGAATATGAGCCCGGCCCATATTTGGACCCAAATTTTTAAAGACTACACAGTAAAAAGCTTAGTGTAAGAATGAACACCAGACCGCTCTAAAAAGTGTGTGTTTAGGTCCAATACATTTAGAGTAAAATATCTAATATGTACGTTTGTGCAGACAATAGAGTTAACTTCACTACAATTCAAATTTATTCCACTCTAAAACTATTATATCTTTAATCATTTATGGTAATTTTTTTACATTAAAACATTCAAATCTCTAATCGTTTCAGAGTAAGATTTTACTCTTGACTTTTGAATCTTTTACTCTACATGGAAAAAGTATTGTTTATTTAGAGTGAATTGTTATAAAACTTCTGTATAATTTGTTTTCTACTTAGATTAAAATTTGGAGTGAAAGTAGAGTAGCTTTCCAATGTCAAGGTCAATAATAAAATAAGTGATGTGTGATTTCGCCAATGCGGATGTTTACTGAATATTCGGAGTCCACTACACACATTTCTTTAAGGGCTTTTATTTCCTTTTTTACTTTGGTTATATGTGTCCGGCCTCAAGGAGCTCTGGATGTGTAAACGATGTGGGATGCAACTTTGTTAGGAAGTATTTTATCTTCTCTATGTTTAGGTGGATTAGCACCTCCAAGCTTTTCGGCTTGATTTTTTGAAATCTAGGTTTTCGCTGGTTTTCATCCATTTTTGTCGCCTAGGTACGTCGATGTTGTGTTATAGTTCGTCTGCTATTTCACATTTTGACAAAAATAGGTTTTTTCCACTCGTTGACGACAGTGCGACGCATCGACGCTCAAACACTCACACCTCACACACTCAATCCTGTTTTAAAACGCGTTAAAATGGCTCCTAATTCCCATGGTGTCAGTAAAACAGAATATTATCTCAAATTAGTGCATAAATTTGATTTCATTTTTCAAAAAATTGTGAATTGATAGAGAATTCCAGATTCAAAATTTGTATTCATCGGGTACTACTTACCCAGAAGAAACAAAAAGTTGAAATTTGTTGTTCAGTGTAATAATACAAAGAAAATATAAAATGCAAATCACTGATTTACACTATTTAAATGTTTTCTTTGTTTCTCTGTTTATTTTTTTAAAACAGTCTCATTAACTTAAAATGATATACATTTAATTACTATAAATCAATTATATATAAACTAATTAAATGACTAAAGCATGATCTAATCTTTAGTATACTAGATGTTGTTATTGTTATAATTACATTTCTGAATCTATTATTGTGAGGAGGAAAAACACATATTTGATATTGAGGCCTAGTATGATGTCAGATACTTACTGCATAAAAATGGAAAAAGTTAAAGAATAGTTTTTTATGGTTGTGTTGCACAGAATATGAAATGGGAAAAATGTACTTATCTAATATTTAATCGAGACATTTACGTAAATGAATATTTATTTATTTAGTAATTACTTCATCAAAGAAATTAGAAGTTGACGTATTTGGGTTTTAAGAACATTCTTACATATAATCTTTAAAGCAAATGAATCTTCCTTAATATTTCATTTGAGGCAAATACTAGCAGTAAAATACTTAACTTAGATCGTATGGACGATTTGTCATACTAATAAAGAAAAAAGTAACCTATTTAGCGAATCTAATTTTGAGCATGAAACAGCTTAATTTCACGCTTTTCCTATTCAGCACTAGAGATATCTGGGATCCAACAGGATAATTCTTATGTAATTAATCATTTGTTATGTAAATAGGCTTCGGAAAAAAGGGAGTTGGAGGCAGTATCAAATACTGCGGTTCTCATCTTCTGTACTTTTGCTTTTTGCTTCATTTAAATGATTTTTCAGATAATCTAGTAATTTTTTCCCCGGCAACACGTACAGTATGAGCAAAACGTAACTCCATCAAAGGTGCCTTTGAAATTTTTAACTCTTGTGCATTATAACACTAGAAAATTATATCAAATTAATAACAAAACTGCCACTGTAAAAGAACTGTGATTATTTTGTATAATTTTCTCGTGTTGAAATACACATGAGTTCAAAATTCGAAAGGCACTTTTGATGGAGTTACTTTTTGCTCATACTATTTATAAATAAAATAAAGACTCCCTACATATTACAATTTCTGTTAGGTTTCAACAATGCCAAACGCTATACGTACTATTCATATATGTTATACGAGGGAAGTATTACTAAAAACAGGTGTATTGGGAGGAATACGTTTTAAGATTACAATATTATCAAATAAAAGAAAATAGTATTAGAGAAATTCTGTCTTTGCCATAAAAGCAAGTTTATGTCCGCTATACATACACTATTTTATGCATAGATTAAGTTTTTATCTCAAATTTATTATTGTGTAAAAAATATAATTAAATGAGTACGTAGGTACATCAAGCCGCTGTGCGTATACTTACGTGCTTATACGAAGTACGTTACTATAGTTATTATAGTTACTATTCCAAAATATTTAATTTCAGCTGATTTTCAATGGTGATAAGTTTACAGATTATATTAAGAGCCAACCAAGTTCTACAAAAAACAGCTCTGACGAGGCGTCAGCCGAGCCGTCAGCGCCTTAATATAAGATGCCCTTGGGCCATAAAAAGACGTTTATGTTTAGATGAGTCTTGCAATAATAGTCTAATTATAATGCATCTGCGCATAAATAGATATTATGACGATAGTAGAGAGATTAATCAAACATGGATTAACGATAAATGCTTTCAAAAGACTACATAGCACAAAGCAAAGGAAAATGACACGCAAAAAACGATCAATGCATTTATTATAAAGTGCAGAAGCTATTTCATTATAATTCAGGATAGCGTAGAGGTTGCGGTTAAATAATAATAATAATAATGTTATTAACCAAATTATAAACGACTATATAAACCGCTGTATAAGCCTTTTAAGTATATTTGGTATGTATCAACAAATACGCAACATATAACAAAAAAAGTATGTATAGAAATAGATGCACTTAAATGTATAGAGGGTGTCTCATAGGACGCACAACAAACGCAGGAAGTAGTTAGACATCGATAAGACAAACAAAAAAACCCCTATAACATATTTTTCTCAGAAGCGTATTTTTGAAAAAAAAAAACTGCAAATAATAATGTTCTTAGTACATATAGTAGGATTTGTTATGTTCTTCAAAACAAGATTATAAAGGTTTTTATGTTTTTTAAATTAAATTCAAAAATCGCCCTTTAATCTAATTAACTTATATTATTAGGAAATCAAATGTTTCCTTTACAAACCCGATAAGATATTTATATAAATCTCGCTCTAAATCAGATTCATTTTAAAGCTGTTAACTAATTAAGGTTAATTAAACTTTGAATTTATTTAAAGTTTAAATTTCCAATCTTAGTATTAAGCAGCATAAACAAACTGTTATGAGTGATATCACCATAAACGCGTTTATAATTTTATATGTACTTTTCTAAAAACATTACTCATTTTTCTAACCAAAAAGATTTATGAAGATTTTTTGTTTCAAATGTCATCAGTAGGTATAGGATTTCTATGCATTTGCATGTTTTTTCTGCTTATAGCAAACATATGCAGAGTTATATTTCTACATGTTTAAGCCGCATATGAATCACATATGTCAATTTGAAAGTGCATATAAATGCATATTTAGGTGGTTTTTATAAATGCATGCATATCTTAGCATTTTTGAACGAGTGTGCATATTTTACCACTTTTTGAACGTTTTACATGCTTTAATTATGAAATTTCTAATATTTTTTAAATAATTTTAGCATTTTAGACAACCAACAAGGGCGGCTTAGTTGAGTCTAGGGGAAACCCATAATTTAAGCTTATTGTTAAATATCTAGGCTTTAAAATATTTTACTGCCTTAACCATCTGTGTACTTGCTAATATTTTCTAAGAAAGAAAAAGTTTCAACTAAAATTTAAATACTTACATCCTGCGGTATTGTGATAAATAGGTATTAGGAAATTCCAAAGACCCTTTGACAACTTCCTGTTCATAGAAAAATTTGCCTGTACTTTTGTTTACTAATCTTGTAATCTTTCAATTAAGACAGTTCAAAAATTGCAAACTGCATTTCAGTTTGAAATTATAGAGTGTAAAGATGGGTAAAGAAAAACGGTCTGTGTCTGTTACACTTCGAAGTTATGTTAAGGAATTCAGTGTTCTTACAACTGACGATAAGGTGTTGTATTGTACAGTGTGCGACGATAAAGTGACTGCAACGAAACGCTTTCAAGTTACACAACATCTGAACACGGTTCGACATCAAAAGTGTGTTGCCCTGAAATCAAAAAAACAAACATTGTTACCGGGGTACCTTAATAATTCGTGCGGTGAGTCCAGCAAATCGATCGAATTTAATAAAAAACTATGTAGTGCATTGGTGGCTGCAGATATCCCGTTAAGTAAAATTAATCACTCAGCATTTCGTAATTTTCTGGAAGAAATTTCAAAAAATGCCAATACCCGACGAGTCTACACTCAGGAAAAATTATTTACCTCGTTTATACGAAGAGACCATAAAATCAATTAGAAGACATGTAGCGAATAACTACATATGGGTTTCCATTGACGAATCTACTGACACTACTGGAAGGTGGGTAGAAACTTCATTTCCTTCGTTTTGATAGTAAAATTTAACTAATTAAAGACAGCAGAGCAATTTACGGATGTTTTATTTTCTATTTTGTTAGTTACATATTTAATCACAACAATATTTTTGCTTGATTAAAATATATATTTTTTTAACTAACTGTTTTGCGCTAATTGTTTGTAACCGACTAATTATGTAGTTCGATAAAATAAAAATCAAATTTTTGTTTTCAGATACGTGGCTCAGTTATAATTGGCGTTTTAAATTCGGAGAACAATCCCAAATCCTATCTATTAGCAATGGACGTTTTCAAGAGCACCAATCATTGTAATGTGGCAAAATTGTTGATTTTGTTGATTGATGATTCGATGGCTATTTTGTGGCCGGACGGCATACAGTACAACAAAGTACTCCTGTTCGTCACCGACGCGGCACCGTACATGATCAAGGCTGGAGCAGGCTTGCTGGACGGGTCGCGCTCATTATTATATACGTGTTTCTGAAAACGAAAAGGCAAATGAGAGCGATACGGCGGCCCCCCTCATCTGGAGTGCTGGGGTTAAGTGTGCCAAGTTCTGTACGAAAAAATGATCCACTTAACTTGTCTTGCCCATGCAATGCATAGAGTTGCGGAAAAAGATGCTGGAAATATATCCTAACGTAAACTCTATAATTTCAGATATAACAAAAATTGTTTGTAAAGCTCCATAGCGCATACAAATATTTAGGGAAACTGCTCAAGAAGTTCCTCTCCCACCTGAGCCTGTAATAACAAGCTGGGGTACTTGGCTTTCTGCAGCTGAATATTATGCAACTTATTTTGATATTATTAAAGCATTTGTAAATAAACTTAATAAACACGATGCACTATGCATACAAAGCGCACAGGATGCTTTTAATACTACGGAGGTGAGAGCAGAATTATTGTTTGTTTTGACAAATTTTCTGCGTTTAGCTAAAGTAATTCAGAAATTAGAAAGTCAGGGAAATTCATTAGATGAATCTCTTGAGCATGTAAAATTGTTAGGTGTTTCTTCGAATAAAGTAAAAGGGCCAAAGGGTTTGACTATAAAACAAAAATTTAAATCCGTTATAGACAAAAATCCTGGCTTTCTATTATCTTCTTCATTATCTGGCCAAGACATTTTAGACGAGCTAAAACATTATTCGCTTGTAGAATTAAACAATTTTAAGTATGCCCCAATTACGTCTTGCGATGTGGAACGGAGTTTCTCAAAATATAAAACAATATTTAGGGATAATAGGCATATGTTTACTTTTGAAAATTTAAAAATGTACGTCATTGTGAACTGTAACGCTCTATGTTTAGAAAGTATAATTAATTAAATTATTGCATAGGATGTCTAATTAAAATAATTTCTGTAAATAAAATGTAAATAACGCTAAACAGGTGTGTTTTTAATAATGAAAGTGCATGTATTTATTAAAAATTTCTAATAAACGAATATTTCATGATTTCTAAGTGCATATTTCACGTTTTTATAGTGCATAAATGCATGCATACCTAGTCATCAGAAATGCGCCGGTTAAGTTTGGTGTAGGGACTATGAACCACTCTATATAGAACAAATATTCTTTACACAGATAAATGACTAACAATATTTTTAGTAGAACTGTCAAAAATATCTACATTTTTTGATAGCAATAATCTGTTGCAAGTTGTTAAAGCAAGATTAACTGGAGTATTTTCAGTTCGATCATAAACATGCTAGTGCTTTTGTGACGCAATTGTAAAAGCTAAGAAGTTCCAGCAGTTGAGCATCAATGTGATAATACAATAATTTGTATATCAAGAAAACAACCATAAAGTTGATTCTCTTTGACAATGGAATAATTGAAAAGTTACAAGATACCTGAATACAATTTAACTGATCCTTATATGAAATTAAATAGGTAGGAATAGTTTAGATATATGTATACATACCCCTGAGATGTTTTATCTTTTCAATTAGGTTTTAGAAAGCCATTTTATCACTGCATATTCTAAAATACATCTCACGTATATGTTAAAGGAATAAACAATAAAGTACTATTAGCAAAATTGCTGCAATTTATTAAAATAAAGAATAAGCTTTTAATCACTTTTTGTACAGTCTATTCTACATACTCGTTGAATGTGAATTTACCAGTAAAAACTATACTTAGGCCCTTAACCTGATATTTTATAATAACTAGTACTTTGCCATTTATAAAAAATCATCATTATATTTAATTTTTACTCTAGAGTATCTTGCAGCACAACATTTATCAATGTTTAACACCAGATCATTCAGACTATACCATGTAGATATGTTATTCAAATCACTTTATGCAGTCTAATTTGGTTTAATCACAGAATATACAAAGTCATCTGCGTAAAGCAAACATCTTGATTGCATAAAGAAGGTCCTAAGTAGGATCCTTGCGGCACCTCAGATGTTTAAATAAAATCAGACGATTTGACACTGTTAATTATCATAAAATTCCTTCTGTCCACCAAGGAAGATTTTATACGCCTCAAAGCACCCACTAAAACAAAATTTGCACTTTTTCAAAAACCAGTTCAAATGATACATTTCAAAGGCTTTACTAATATCCGTGTATATACAGCAGACCTCATGACCCCCAGCAATGTTTGCAGCAACGTATTCAGTAAATGCCAGTAGATTAGTAACTGTGCTACGTTTCTTTATAAACCCATGCTGGTACGTTGCAAAAACTTTCTTCCACATGTGCATAAATTTGCTTATACAAGAGAAGCTTTTTTAACGCGGATATTATTAAAGAGTCTTTGAACATCGAAATTATCGCCGCTTTTACAAATAGAAATAATTTTGGAAATTTCCCATCTGGCCTAAAATTCGCCTAGTGTAATGACTAGATTAAAAATGTTAGTTAACGGTTTTTTCAGCAAGCTCTACTACACCCTTTTAGAATAAATGATGGTATCATCTGGACCTGCAGATAGCTTAGGTTTGGTTTATTTTATCACCTCTCCCGTTTCAGCTTCGGTTACAAACTGAAAATTAAAGCTGTTCAGGCTTGTAATCATCAATGTTCAGAGTTTGAGTACTATAAAAAGTTTGTTTATATGCAAATTTGAAAAAGGTACAGTAGGCTACTGCTACATATATCTTTGCTTGCCTGGAAAGTGTTCGCATTAAGTTTCGTTTCAGCTTGAGTTCTATTACTTTTAATTTATATCTTTTAAATATTCTATCAAAGGTTCTTATTAGCGCTTATTGCTGTAGCTATCATACGCTAATTTAATTCGGAGCTTAAATTGTTTTAGATAATTCCTTGAGTTTTATGTTCAAAGCTTCCTCTGACTGAGGCATGGGCTACTTTCAGTTTTTTTATGAAGTCTACATTTTTCTCTAATTGTTCTTTTGATATTAATCGTAAACCAATTAGGATAATCGTTTCTGTAAATTTACAGAAATTAAATTTAACAAATCTATAGACAATTCTAGATTACTAGAAGAACAAATATTTAAATTATAGAGCTTATAATAATCTATGTTTTTAAAATCCCATTTTATAAATTTATATTTTAACCGTTTTTCTTTCTTGCTATTAGCAATTAAGCTACATGCAAGAGCAGCAAGAGAGCGCTTATCTTCGGAAACTAATGAAGATCCATCTATTGCAACTTCTTAAGTCCACGACGGCAGACACATATCCTATATATAACATTGTCTTCATTAAGAATGTTATTGAACTGTTGAAGATTTGTTGAAGAAAAAACCTTATCGTGAAGAGTTGTGAAAAGCATTACAGGCCTTACTCATATCCTTCTTATCCCTGCTACACTCTTTGAGGTTGAAATCACCAACAATTATTATTGGTTTAACTTCAACAATATGCTGTTCAATTCCTAATTGAGATAGCAGTAACTGTAGCTTGTGGCTGGACATATGTATAACCCAACTATGACAATTTTTTAATTCTGATATCTATATCAACACTAATCCGAACAAATGATTGGCAAGATAATTTATCTATTACAGTAGATTTTAGAGTTTTTTTTCAAACTACTAATACTCCCCCTCCATGCACTGTGAAATACTGTAATCGCAATCATATTTAAAAACAGCAAACCTCTCATCAAAATATTTGTTGTTGTAGAATTGACCATTTAGGCTAGTTTCTGGTAAAACGACGATATCCAGATTTGAAATGTTACATTTAAATTCCAATGCTTTAGTACGCAAGTATTTTTTAAATAATTTTTCTGTTTATAGCGATCACAAGCACAATGAAAACATCTAATTAGATCAAAGTGCTCAAAAATACTGCACATAGAATATCCTAAATAAAGATCCGTTATCCATTAGTATATCCTTAAATGTCAAAATGTGTTCTCATCACATTCAACTATTGCCATATATTTATTTATTGATAATATTTTAATTTATTATTATTATTATTTTAATTATAATTTCATCAAGACCCACAATCTTGATTTTCGGTAACTTAGGTTTTGGTTCATTTCATTTACTACATACTCTTTCCATAATTTCTTTTCTACTTCTTTGGTATTTCCTCTGCTTCTTCTTTTGCATTTAACTTGATTAAAAACTTCCCATCTCTTGTATGACTGTTTTAGCAACAGAAACCTCCAGCTCCGCTGGTTTGGTTTTTAACGACTTCCTCTTTTGTTTTCAGCTTATCTACAATTTGAGAATTATCTTTGGGGTTTACCACTATTTCATGATTAGCCTTATCCTGAATATTCTTTTTTAATGAATGGCGTAATTTTGATTTTACATTAACAAATTAGTACAACTTATATAGTTACATTTAATTAGTATATAACCTATTATATGAATTAGCACATATAACTATGGAAATTTCAAACATAATAGAAACTGTAATGTTAAAACTGAAATCTGAAAATATCTTCAATAAGCAAGAAATCCTACATTTACATTTTGTAAGTATTGCAGTTTTAATTTAGAAGAGAGACATTAATTAAATAAAGGAAGCTTAATCTTTAAGTCCAAAGATCCAATTCAGTAAAAGGTATTTCCAATTCTGAATGATTCAGAAAACATCACTTTGTATACGAAAAACTACATACAGTTGCAGCGAAAAATATGAACGTATCTTTTCGAGAACTATATTACTACATCTGTTGAGCATGCTCTTTAAAGATAATTTTTTCTAACCCACTATGGAACTTAAAAACACTACATACACGAAACGTGAATTAACTAAATAATTATTTAGCAGAAGTAATTACAGCAATTCGTCAACCATGAAACGAAATGCTTAAAGAAATTTGGATTTATAAATAAGAGAGGATAAAAAAGAGAGTAAGAAATTTAAGGTGCATAAAACTATTTATTTAAGGCAAAAACAAAATCATACTCTTCGGGTTTTCGGAACTCAAACGATAAATCCAAAATTCCAGAATATCTTATATACAAGGTCGCTGATATGTATGGAAAAGGTCGATTATCTTCTAAGGTAAGATAGTTAGCGAAAAATGTTAAATACAAAAGTTTTAGGGTTTTTAAAAATCTATTACAATAAAGACAAATTAAGTATACAGGATCAGTCAAAAAGTCATGACGAAACAAAGTTGCTTTTTCTTATTGAAACACCCTGTATAATATCCCATATTTCAATTTATTTCGAAATTCTAAGCAAAATTGTATAGCAGATCATTATACCTAAACTTAACCGTTTTCTAGATGCCGAGCTTTGAAAATCACACAAAAATATTTTAGTCCATCAAGTTACCTTTGAAAGTTTCTAGCTCCATAACAACGCAGCGTCATTATTTTGTCTTACAGTGATTATCTTGACAACACATGACAAAAATACATTATTTAGTGTGAATGATTTTCGCGCAAAAATGGCACGTTTAAGTGAAACCGAGCGTATTGAAATTTTAATGATCATAGGATATGGTGATAGACGAAAAAGTTGTGACAAAGTAGTGGATATTTTTCATGAATTGCATCCCGATCGGGAACGTCTTTCTAAATCAACCGTTTCAAAAACATTACAGCGTTTTCATGAAACTGGAAGTGTCACAGATTGACCAAAAAGTGGAAGACCCGTCAGCGTTACAAATGAAGAAAATTCTTTGAATGTCATTGTAGATGTGGTGGAAAGCCAATAAATTCGACACAACAGAGGGCTTTAAATCATAGCATAAGTTGATATTTCATTCAAAAAATTTGCAAACGGGAAAAATGCCGTCTATATAAAGTGCATTTGTTACAAGAATTAAGTGAAGACGATTTTTATCGTAGAATCGAGTTCTGCGAAGTTATCATGGATAAATTAAATCAAAATGCCAACTTTGTCACTCACATATTATTTTCTGACGAAGCTACATTTTGTTTAAACGGACACGTAAACCGACACAACTGTAGGTATTGGTCAGACCAAAATCCACATTGGATGGAGGAAGTTCACACCCAACGACCACAAAAAGTAAATGTTTGGTGCGGCATTATTGGTGGACACGTCATAGGACCCTATTTTATAAACGAAAATTTGACCGCTGAACGATATTTATTACTTTTGCGAGAGCATATTATTCCAGAGCTTAGACGATTATTCCCGAACAATAACAATCCCAATTTACCGGCAGAACAAATATGATTTCAACAGGATGGGGATCCTCCACATATTGGACTTGCGGTACGGGCATATCTAGATAAAATTTTTCCTGAAAAATGGATTGGACGTGGGGGGGGGGGCAATTGAATGGCCTGCTAGCTCTCCCGATATGACCCCGCTTGACTTTTTTCTGTGGGACCATATAAAAAATTTAGTCTACAAAAATAAGCCGCAAAATATCGAAGAGTTGGAAGAAAGGATAAGGCAAGAAATTTCCAATATTCCTCCCAATGCCCTTTTAAATTCACTACAAAATTTTGTTCAGCCAATTTATTACTGCCAGGAAGTAAATGGTAGACACTTTGAGCACCTTATAAAATAGAATTTTAAAGAAAATGTTTGTTTTCTGTTTTACTGGCATAACTATTATTTTCATAAAATGTAAAATATCCAGGACATTCATTAAAAAATACATTTTTTCGTATCATGCATTTTTATCATATCCACATTACCATATTACCCCCACCTTGTGTAATTTTCATAATAAATATTCATCATTTCGGGCTTTTTCTTTAATAAATTTGAAGGTAAGTAAAAAATGATTTTCAAAGTTCGATATATCAAAAACGGTTAAGTTTAGGTATAATTATGTCCTATACAATTTTGATTAGAATTTCGAGATAAATTGAAATATGGAATAATATACAGGGTTTCCATTTAAAAAAAAGCTACTTTGTTTCGTCATGACTTTTTGACTGATCCTGTATACTTAATTTGTCTTTATTGTAATAGATTTTAAAAAACCCTAAAAAATCACATAGTAAACTTGATGACACCTGATATTCCAGTAAGGTCTTTTCATTTAAACCCAAATTTCTCTTTGTGCTTTGTCACCCGATTTACATCTTACTATTAATAGGAGGAAGAAGAAGTAACAAAGTTTTTAAAGGTTTTAAACATTGTATTTTTTGATTATTTCTATTTATTTATGACAAATGTGACGAAATAAATGGCAAAATAGTATATTAAACAACGAGTTTCATAAGGCGAGATTGATTGCACGAGTCCAAAGGACGAGTGCAATAATGACTTATGAACCGAGTTTTTTATGCTATTTTTTCTATTTTGCGTCTTTTATTCCTTTTTTAAATAAAAAAGTAGTAATTTCAAAATTTTGGGATTTTTGTGGTAGTTGACAACACTGACGTGACATTTGAAAATTCGTTGATTGACACAGAAAATTGAGTGAAGTTTTTGTCAATTTTCTGTTTTTTTTTCAATTATTTTTCCAATGCTACCAACTTTGAAAAAGTTGGGCTATTAAAGCACACAAATGAGCTATTAACGCACTGTTTTGGGTGCTTTAACAGCTTTATTATAAACCCAAAATAGAAAAAACATATTGTCGTACTTATATCCAAACCGCGTATACCAGAGAAAACATGTAAGCAGAAATGAGTGTGATGTACATAGAAATGCGGAAATTGTACAATTAAGAGAAAAGATAAGCAAACTTTCAAAAAATATTTAAATAAGTACTATAAAACATTTGTTAATTAAACAGATCACCTAATTAAGTGAAAAAACTGATTTGGGTTCAGTGAATTTAAATCATCATACGTCATTTCTGTGTTTTGCACAGTGTTCCGTGAAATAAACAAACATAGCTATATGCACTTTGAGGTTAGATTGTAACGGATCACATGTACTAAAAACTCGCCAAAATGTGTATTGAATTGATAACTTGAACGAATTTTAAAGTAATTACGTAACTTGATATCGCATAAACAGGAATGACAGCACCACTTCTGACACAGATAAGTTCAGCTCTCAGTTTTGTTGTTTTACTCTCGGAAACAAAACATAGCGAATATAGTATAATCATCGCCAAGGGAGGGGCAAATATGTTGGTTATGTTATTCGGTAGATTTCAAATTATATTTAACGTAGGGTAAACCGGGGTAAATATGAAACACCAAAAATTTGGGGTAAATGTGAAACGTGTTGATAGCCACTCTATCTTTAATTTTTAGAAAATTCTAAAAAGTTAATATAATTACTTCAGGTTTATTATAGGTTAATTATAATATGTTGGACTGCCCTTTATACACAGTTTATTTTATTCAATATAAAATCTGCTAAAAGCTATCAAAACAAATTTGAAAAGCATATATAAAACTTTTCCAGTAATTAAGATTCTGTACCAGCTACTCTATTAATTTTCTATTTTTTAAATAAGGAATAGATTATTTAACACAGCAAATATAATAAATTGCTTTCGTAACATCTTGATTGAATGAAAATGTGAAACAAAATTGGGAAAAAGTGAAACACGTCCTGTGAAAAAATGCAACACCATTTGCAAGATTCAACATGAGTTAGAGGTAGAGATGTTATTGGATTTACTTCTCATTTCTTCTTAATATTTTGTGTTACTAAAAGAATAGTACTAAGTATTCAAGTGAAAAAGTTGAAGCGGGAAGAAAATCGCGAAACCTACTCCAACATTGGGCTCATTCAGCAGGCCTACCGGTCACACCGGTCTGGGCACCGGAAGTTGTTTTGCTCACTACATTTTAAATACGGTTTGTTTACATACCGTACCGGCACAATTGAAGTGAGGTTACAACATCGCCCATCGACGTATATTTTGTTTTGCTTAATATATATTTTTACAATCTCTACCGAAAAAACTGTTGATTTTTACAATTTAGTTTTATTATCCTCATCTACTATTAGTTGATCCATTATTATTAATACAAATATCGAATTAGGTTATGTCACTCTATATTTGACAAGTAAATTTAAATATATTAACCGGTAACTAAGTTTTCATAATTCAGTTAAAATCTACCGGCGAGCAGCACCGGTTTATCACCGTTAAGTCTGCTGAATGCGGCCATTGTATTGAATGTTTTTGGCGATTCCTGCGCGCCGAATTCAACTACAAGAAAGATAATGTTATCAATAGAAAGAGAAAGTTATTGTGCATCAAATGATACTAATAATATTAAAAGTGCGATTTTTATTTTCAAATACTAATTTAAAAGTTGGCTGTTGTTAAGTATGACAAGCCATGATTTTCAAATTATTTTATTTTAGCGCATTCACGCTTGTTTACCTATATGTTATTAGGAAGTTAATAATGACGCTCTAAAACCTCACAATTGAATAACGACTATTTAAAATGTTGATTACTTTAATATGTATTGGTTTAGTATAGTACAGCAAAATACATAAAAATAAAATATATAATGTTATTTGCCTATGATCGACTTTGAGAGTGGACACCCGGTATGCCCTTGACGTACTTGATACCGCATTAAATAAAGACTAAAGGTGATGTTTCACTTTTCCCTTTGGCGTTTCATATTTACTCCATATCCAGGTTAAAAATGAAACGGAGTGTTTAACTCTTCATGACTACAAACATAATTTTATATAAATTGCTTTTATATGGTCTTATAGGTAAGGCTAAAAGTTATCTATTGATGTATAAAAATGAAGACTTTTTAATTTTCAGGTAGTTTAAAATTAAAAGTTTTATTTTTCGTTTCATATTTACCCCGGTTGACCCTACGTATACCTAAAACTACGCACAAAAGTTGTAGAATAAACCGAAGTGGTGCAGATATAAGTAAGTAACAAACTAAAAACGACAAATGCAACCTTTTCTATTAGGTGTAATTTTTTATAATTCATAATTATAAAAAAACATGTAGGGATTATGTGAATGTAATCTTGTAAAAATTGTATATAATTTATACATCGAGAAGTAGACAATTCGGTAAAGTAACAGCGCACAGGACGTGATTTCAAGCTCCTCATCAGGTTTGAATTATTCTTATGTTTTACTTTATACATCTATATTTATTTTAGGTAACAGTTAAAAACAGTATTTTACAATTATTAGTAGATTAAAACCAATTTTTTATGGAATAGTTATGAAATAAAATTTGGAGTAACCTGTTTCTTTGCATTTGGTTGCATGGCTCATTTATTCTTCTGAAAATAAATTTAAAAAAACTTTTGCAATAATTTGTTTTATTGTATTAATTAAGTAAATCATGTTAATATGAATGTTAATGCCTACCGTATGGAGAATATTTTAAGGCAGGAATACCTAGCAATTGCCTGCATTTAGTCAATAGACAGCGCTTACCGAGATGAGTTAGCTGTCGATCATTTAATCAGAGTTCGCTGAACGCCCCCAGGTCACAATTAGTACTAAAGAATAGGCTGAGGGCATGTAAATAAGACTGACTCTAAATTACAAAATGTTAGAAGTGATTACAACTCCTATAACCTTTCTTAATAACTTTCGGCATTCATACAAATAAATATGGTACAGTTTTCAATTGAATAACTTCATGATCATGGGTATTCAATTAATATCAATCCTTGAGAAAGTGTCGGAACGAAAGAAAAATATATTTCGTAAGTTCTCCTAAGCCTTTAGGTCACAGAATAATTCTACTGCACGAACTCCAAAAGATACGAATTTTGACATGCGATATTTTACGTAGGAGGTTATGAGCTACATCTAAAAATCATATAAATTCAAATTTAGAGCAAATTTTAAAAATATTTGATAATAACCTATTTTTATCTACTATTCTTTACTTTTTGATTAATTATTTTATTAAGGATTTTCCCATAAATTACCTTTCACTTTGTTCTCACGCTCTTACTATTCAATAAGTGTCTGAACATTTTTCTAATAAATATGAAAGTTCCAATAAAGTCAATATTTTATATCCCAACAAGATTGATGAGAGTTTTAAATAATTTAATTGTGGGTGTTAACTGATAGTGTATAATTAAGACAAATCAATCAAAGCCATGTCGATAATCAAAAGTCCCGTGTAAATCAAAACTTAATGAAAATTGGAAATAATAAAACTTGGAATGGAATGTAACTATTTAGGCCGTGAGTTAATTGGGCGATTAAAAAGAGTAATTTAAATTGATGTAAAAAATTATTAATCAATGATAGTAATAATCAAATTAAAGATTTAAATAAATGAAAATTTTGAGTTAATAACCCTATTCAATAAATGAATATATTACAGGGAGTTTCTGAATCAACAGTAAGGCTTTGGTGATATGAAATCTTAAGTTAGAATAAGAAGAAAAATGGAAAAATTTGTTATTTTCAAATTTTTATGCGATATCACAGTAAAATCTCAGCTTCATGGACAATTTGTTTAATTAGAGTACTTGGTAAAAATTCTAGAGTTAAGATTTAGAGTAGAGAAACATTTTTTTCACTATACTTATTCTTGTAACAACAATAATTATTCTGTAATTAAATCTATTTTATCTCTATATTATTAATTAACTCTGTATGGATTGAATATTTAAACTAATACTATTCTACTGTAAAAATATAAAAAGATTCATTCTAATTTTAATTAAATAATAATAATTAAAACAAAAACCATTAAAAGGTTATCTAAATTGGTAATTTTCTTATGTTAGTGTTATTCTAGCCAATATAATAACACCAACAAAAAACTGGCGACAAGCAGCATCTGTATTCAACTTCGTTCATTTTCATAATTACAAATAAAGTGCATAAGATTCATATTGAGTGTTTTATTTAGAAACAATAAACAAATATAATGAAAGATTAGATCAGTAGAAGCAATAATTATAATTATATCTAATTCGCAGAAAAAAAAAACGTAATTTCAAACTTTGACGGAATCGTGTGAGCAATCTCCTAATAGAATTTCATAGAAAATGGCATAGAGCAGGCGCATTAGTTCTCTCTAGCAACAATCGACAGCTATACCGTGGAACAAGAAAAAAGTTTGGAAGTAACGGTTTCGAGGTACCCTTTAACAAAAAATAGAAGTGTCCAAACTATTATAAGCCTGGGCTCGTATATATTTCTTCAATCCATTATCACGTTTTAATTATGTACAATTTTTATGTATGCTTGCATTGCACCCCACCCACAGAATAAAAAAGAACTACACTACTTTCACTCTTGATTTTAGTACTTCATAAAATTTCAATCGTAGAAAGTAGAAAACAAGGTATACAATAGATATTTAAGATACAAGTGTAAAAAGCCATGCTTTATTGTGCGAACGGTTTAAAACACGAGCGAGTGCTTTAAAAGACGTGCGTGCAATGAAGAGACTTTTTACGTGTGTATCTTACAACGTTTTATCTATGATTATAACGCTTTACTAAAATATTAATTTTATTTGATATTAATCAATCATCTCTTGTTAACATTAGTGTACAATAAAAATTCTATAACACCAGTTCAATAAACGTTAACTTTTTACACGAAAATCAATGTAAAAAGTAGTCACTTTTTGTATGATCATCCATAAAAGTTTTATAACAATCCACTTTCAATAGGCAAATATTTTTCCCATGAATCTTTTACAATAAAAGATTCAAAAGTCAAGAGTAAAATCTCACTCACAAACGATAAAAATTTGAAATTTGACTGTTTTAGTCAAAGTTACCATAAATGATTACATTTATAATTGTTTTAGAGTGTGATAAATCCTGACTAACATTGTATTGAAGCTAACTCTATGGTCTACAGTCTACAGGAAGGAACATAATTAGATATTTTACTCTAAATGTATTTGACCTAGATACACATACTCTTTGAGTGATCTAGTGCAGTGGTTCTTAACCTTTTATTAGTCGCGGCCCCCTTAAAATCCAAAAATATTTTCGCGGTCCCCTTAAAATTCTAAAATATTTTCGCGACCAGTACTCCTCCCCCATTAGGAATAGTGACAATTTATAGTGACAAAAAAACTTTAGTGATTAATTTATTATTACAAAAAATTTCAATTGTAACAATAACGCATAAATAAATAAAAAAGCAGAACATAACATAATATTTAAATCAGTGAGTAATACTTATTTTAAAATATTGATTTTATATAACTACAAGGTGTAATAATGAAAAAATAAAAGCAGTAAGGTTACAGTAAGCTTTTAAAAAATAAACATTTATCTGTCAATAAAAACAGGCAGAAAATGCATCACAAAGCATCGCACAGATGTGAAAAGCAATGAACAAAAAATGCTTTCTCAGATTGTCAGTAATTAACATATTTCTTGAAAAATAAACAAATGAAAGTATATCTGCTAGACTTATAAAAACTATTTACACGGTTTTATTTAAGTTGTAATTTTGTCTGTTTGGGTCAAATTTACCTATGCGTTCCATGTTTCATTTGATTTAACCATGTTTAAGAATATTGTGATGTCATTAAATTCATCTGTCACTTACCTATATGTATCACTTATAAAACGGTATAACTTATTTTTTTTATTTGTAGAGATTTCAAAACTTAAAAAAATCTAATATATTTTCCCGGCCCCCTTAAATACCTTCCGCGGCCCCCCTGTTAAGAATCCCTGATCTAGTGTGCGGATTTTCACTAATTCTTTTACTGTGTAAATAATGCGGTAATGAAATAGTGATAAATACTGAATTGTTTTTCAAGTTTTTTAAACACAATTGTACTTATCTAAAACAATTAACATGACCACAAACTCATTGGTAAACCTACACCTAAACCTACACTACAGGGGGAACCGGAACGACACTATAAAAAATCTATTCCTTACTTCGCGGAGGACCCACCCACAATCCGTCAATGTTTACCTGAAGATTAAAAAATTATCTTCAAACAAAATTAAAAAAATTGCGCTAGAAATACGAAGCTCTATATAGTATATTCGATTATAGAAATTCTAAGTGCAGAACTAATATACAAAACTTAATATTTTTCGAAAACTTTATAAAATTTTGATCTATATTTTTTGAGCATGAACATTCGACCATAATGGGTACGTTCATCACACTGCTGGAAATACAGCTGCAGCAGCTTTAACAGCCGTATTAGATTTAAAAATCACCATTTAAATTTTTTATTTTTTATTGTAGCTCTTATCTAATGTCAAAATTGATGTTCTGACATTTTGATTATTGACATTTAGTAAATCAGTTGTCTAGCGTTACTTGTCAGCGCTTTATAGTATATTAAGTATCAAGAACAGTAAGGACAGTTTACCGATCGACGACAATGTTGTTGACAATGTATTGGAGGAGATCGGTAAACTCCTTACTGTTTTAGATGCTTATACTATTTTTTGTACGACCATTATGAATACAACGGTATTACTAAGGAAATATCTCGAAAGTGATAAAAAATAGATAATTTATTTTTGCCCTGTATAATGTATATCCACCAAACATTAAGTAGGTTTTGTCGTTACCATGGATAGGTTTGTAATTTTATTTTTGAATGTCACGATATTTTTGTCGTTACCATGGATACGTTTGTAATTACTATTATTTATTGGGTATTTTGTCACAGTAAATTTAAATAAAAAACATACATTTTTTTAAATAGTCCAATTATTTTGAAAATAAATGATTTTTCGCGAAAGAGACATCTAAAGATCATACATTTATTTTATAAATTACATATAATTTACTTACCGTTCTGTTTTTGACAGAACTGAACGGTAAGTGATTACTTACCGACGCGTTGTTGCTTAGTAACCAGTAAATATAACTTACTGTTCTAAAACCAAGTATGGTAAACAATCCGAAATAGCATGGTCGTACAAAAAGCGTTTTATAGTATGTATAAAAGATGATGTTCTCAAATCTTTTTCGATGTTTTTCAAATTTAAGACGGATGTGAGACTAAGACTGCTGCAGCGCTGTATTTCCAGCGGTGTGCTGGACGCACCCAATCTATCTGTCCTTGAGATATCATTGCCTAAGTGTCCAAACACCGGATATTATCCCGATTATTAACTACACATGTGCAAGCACAACTAGAAATAATATGTGTTTCTTAACTAAAACCTCTTTGAACTAGATACAGATAAAATAAAATACTGTGATCTGTAAAATCATTTCACACAGCATGTCTTTATCATAGTCTTCATTTTATCTCCACTTTTGTCATCTCTTAGTTTCAAATGGTAATAGCCTTTTAGATAGGTATAGGTCTTGAATATTATTTATTCATTGGAGCATTTCAGTCTTCGTTTTTGTTACTATAAAAAAGTCTGTTACAATGCTCATCATAACAACGAATAAGGTACATTATTCCGTTTCATTTGGTTAGAGCATGTTCTTGGTACCTCTAATAATTTCTGCAAACTTTGATCTGCATTCTTATGTGCATCCTGAAAATTGTAGTCCTTTTTTGGTAGAACTACGTCTAACTCCATGGATAGTATGGACTGTCAGCGCAGTTTGAAAGTTGTAACAAGAACTAGTGTCATCTAAGTGTTTTCTAAAAGCTGAAAATGAGAATGACAGTGTTAATTTATTAAATATAGTTTCTCAAAAAACAGTCAGACTTCATCTTGATAGAACCGAGCTAGCTAGTGTAAATTTTGAAATACTATGAAATATAAAATATCGTAGTGATTGTTGAGATTCTCCCAAAAAATTAGAAATTTTAAGGAAAAAATTCATAATTTGGCAATGCCGCATCTGTTGAAGAAGATATTTTAGGATTGATTAGGGTGTTAGCAGAAGTCTTAATTTCTGATAAAACATATAGGGTGTTCCAGTTTAGAAAACTGAGTAAATCTGATTCAATATTATCAAAATCTGAAGGTATGATTTAAACACCCTGTACATATACAAAACTTGAAAATATTCTAATAGCGTTTGTAGCACCCAAATAATACTGGTTAATTTTTTTTAAATTCAAGCAAATAAATAAACTGCCACTTATTTATTACGACCTACAAAACCGAGAAATTTACGAAAATAATTTATAAATTGCTAACGTCGCAACGGATTCAAAAGAATTTACTATTGAACAAACAACTGCGAGGGGAATCAATTCAATGTAAAATATATAGGGTGTTTCATTGTGTCCCGCATTTGTGAAATACTCTGTATTGTTGCAGATAATTTTAAAGTATGCATCTGTGCCAACCAAGAAACTTTTGTATTGAAAGTTTTTTTCTATATTTAATAGTTTAGGAGATATCGAATAATTGCGCACTAAATGGACACCCTGTATACTGTAAGTTTTATTGTACTTGTATGTTTTGTATTAGAAAATTACTACTAATTTTTAAATCTGTCAGTTTTTTTCTGATGACCCTGTATTATATTGCTTTTGCATGAACAATGGAATTATTCAAAGCTGTTACAAAGCTCCATAAAAGATCATGTAATAATCTTTATTAATTTTTAATTATTCGGAACTCTCATTCGAAATCAGATGATGTTAAAATGCCAAAAATAAAAGCGAAAACAAACAACCGATGGCAATTAAAAAAACCTTGCCTGTTTACGCCACTGCATCACAATAATATGAACATAAATATTAGGAATTCCCAGGATATATTTGTTTGATAATAATCAATACCTGGTACATGTATTCAAAATGTAATTTTGCAGAAAAATTTAATTCGGAAAATACAAACTAAAAACAGTGATATTTAACCGGTGTATGGGGCATTTGTCTTTGGAGTTCGGCATGGTTTAAAATTGAAACAAAGCTTTTTAGCCGGACTAACGATAAAGCTAAAATCTTTAAAAATATCAAAATATATATACTTACTTTACTATAAAGCTCAAAATTGCCTCAGCTTGAGATCTTATTCTTATTACAAATTCAATATCAGGTCGCAGGTATTGGTTCTACAGTTGTCTAATTATTAAAAGGATAGATAAAGGTTTCAAAACACAGAAAAATTCTATAGTTGAGCGCCATCTGATTATGAAATTTGATAAGGATGATTAAAAAAAAGATCTGAAATCGTTAATCAGAAAATGAAGTCAGATCCAATAAATTTTGTTGAAATAGTTAATTATATTCAATAGTATCAAAGTTAGGCTGGATAAAAAATATAAATAAAGACTTTCATAATTATATGGGTCAATATTATTCGAATTAGTTAAATTTAAAATATGTTTATTCATTAACCAAAAAGAAATATATAAAAAAATATAACAGCTTGTCAAGAATTCATAGAAATAATTTTCAATACCCTAAGTAAGAGCTCTTAACTGAAAAAACATTTATATACGATAAAAAGAATATTCAATCAACATATGAATAAAAAACATACATAATCTTTACAAAGTTCAACAAAAAAATGAATTCATATTTTTACGATACCTTGTTTTAATTTGACAATTCACAAACAAAATCGGCACAAAATTGCGCAATAATGACTTTTGCACACACACAAAAAAAAACACAAATGCTTCTGGCGATAGAAACTGGAATGAATTTGAAAGTGTTCTGCAATCCTATTATCTTGAGCTTCGATAAATTTTAAAATCCACAATACTGTATTAAAAATAAAGCGTTCATTATTACGATTCACCCATTAAGGTGACTAATATAACCATGTAAATTAGATTACGTTGGTTATTAAATTATTATTGAAAACAATTCACTTCTTTTCATTATTATTCTTAATGTGAGCCATTTATTATTTGAATCCGGACTGAATTTACAAAACACTAGAATTTTAATAAAGGTTTTAACTTAATTTCGATAATTATTCGTAGATTAATCTTCACTTCTACCGGAATTCCTTTATTAATCGAAGATTCGATCACTTAAAACAAAATCTGTACTTATTAATTATTATCGATATGCGGTACGAGAAATAACTTTATCGGTAAACTGTACGAGAATAGACGATATTTTTCGATAGAGAAATGATTTCCCACAACTATAAAACACTGGAATCCGTAAAACTGTATCTGGCAATAATTTGCACTAACCACAAATTCTGAATTAACGGCACGGGTTCCGAGCCCGGCCACTTTCTACTATTACTGAAAACTGAAAATGAACTGTACTGTCATGAACGGTAACGAAATCTGTCTTTAACTGGACTTCTACACTGTAGCTCGACTTAATTGAGACTGAACGTCAACTCGACTTATTTGAGACTCAACGTCAACTGAACTAACTTTCGTCTTTAGACGTTAGACGGGATGTTTTTTAGAGGGGTGCACTTTTACATGGACCAATAAAAGAATCGCATGATTTCATTTAGGCGAATCAGAATTTCTATTTTTCACACAAGGGGAATCCAGAACGCAGTATCCTTTATAGCGAAAATTGCAGACGGGATGTATTTTAAAACGCAAATGTGTTTCTTTGAAATCTATCATTTAACACGTACAAGCAATCATTCATCAAAACAAAATAGGTTTTTATATTATCGTAGAATAAAAACTGAAACGTATATGAGAACGTTTGAAAACATGGTTTCACACTGACCAAAATTGTCAACCTTTTAAATTTTAGCAACGGAATCATTTGACAATGCAAACACGTGTGCCAGCCATACCCTTTATTTTATGACAGAAACTATAGTTTATTGTTGATTTAATGTACAAGACGGCTCCATTAGTCTGGGAGGGTATTAAAACATGACCTTTAATATATTTTTATGGGGTTTATTTATAGTATAGTATGCCGACATCATTTTAAATTACAAGAAGAACGCAGATTTACAGGACCGCATTTAAGATTTTTAGTAACTTTACACACAAAATTTCATTATTTCGAAACTAATAAAGACATACCGTTACAAAATACACAATACATACAAAATCGCTCTGCAGTGTAGTTAAAATACATAAGGCCCTAGCATAAGGCCAATTCTTCGAGTCTTGACACTTCATTCCCTTAACTAATGTAATTATTTATAATATGGGTACAAACCTTGAAATTTAAGAAATTAAAGAAAGCTGATTTGATGATACACTGCACAGTAGCGACTGTAGGATACGCCCGGGTCCACCGCGCAGTGGCGCCTCTCTTGGTCAATATATAATATCCCTCTTCAATTCAAGGACAAGCTAAGTGTTCCCACCTTTAAATTAGAAATGTTCAGAAAATCCTTTTCATACTGTATTGCTCATCATTATAATATGTTATCCGATGATTTCAAAACATTAACATCACCAAGATTTCGAAAAAAATTATTTACTAAGTAAACAGTAACTTCTTTTTCTTTTTTTCTCTCATTTTAATCTAGTAACAAATCAATATTATTAATATATTTGTAGGTACAATATTGCCTACCTTTAAAATACTTTATCGAAACATTATTACTATCTCATTTACCAAAATTGTTAAACTATAAAACTCATTATTATTTAATTTTAAATTATTTAAGAAATACCAGAAATTTGTAATTTAAGTTGGGTTAAGTGGTAGAGCAGCAAGAGCTAAACTTCGACCAAGAAGAAGTTTTGTTTTTGTAAATGTAGTTAAATTTATTTCTATGTAACATATAAAGGCTATTATTATTATTAATAATAGTATGTACTTTATGGTACAAAAGTGCTTGAATTACGAAGTAGCAAGCACTGATCGGACTGACATGACATATCGATTATATAAAATCCATGGCACGGTGGTTTGGTATATGGCAATTCAAACACTTTCTTGGTTTGATCCCAGCTCCTAATTTGGAATCTCTATGCCAAAAATCGACAACTAGAGAATATACAAAAACAAAACTGTGATTATAAAGTTTATTGCCGGATCTGAATATGGTGTTCGCCATTTAATTTGAAATTGCGAAACTGGAGAAAAAATGTTTTTTTACAAAACTATGAAAACCTCGTAATTCTTGTATCTTCCAGTTCTCACTTAATATCCAAATTATTAATGTGAATATCAACCTGAGATTTTAGGAGATTGATCTTTTGAGTTTCTTCTTTGGTATTAGATGTTTAAAGGTTGTGATGTGGACACAATTGGTCTACAACAAAAAATTAAATTATAAGATCTCTGTAGGATCTCCGTAAGTACATTGTAAAATTTGATATGCGACAAACATTTTCGACGAACAAAAAGTTCGTCTCTGAATTCGTGAAGTCTGTCAGTCGGTCTGTCGCCGTTTTCCCTCTTGACTTTTTTGAATTTTTCTTATAGTACATCAAATTCTAAGAAACTTTTGGTTGAAACATTCTTTTGTATCTCTTCGGGAAAGTGGTCAAAATGACCACCGAGAATTTCGGTAAATTTTTGAAAAATGAAAAATTTTGTATTTTTTAAAATTTACAAAATTTAGTTTTTAGCAACTTTTTTTAACGAAAAATTTTAGGACTTAGAATTTTAGTTTTTATGACAACTAATGTGTTACGTCAACATTAGTTTTCAAAAATAATAGTATATTATATACCAAGGTTGTGAAGAGTTTTTTCTAGAGCCGAGCATTATTAGATCCCGAGATGCGCAGCATCGAGGGATATAAGATGAGAGGCTCTAGAAAACACTTCACAACCGTGGTGTATATATTATTTTTTTCACTACTAGTACTTTTATTCCTTTTATTCTTCTCACATAAAAAACGTACTATCGCGATCACGGATTTTTTCCCGGATGCCAGTGTATAATGGGATGAATTTTTGCCCCGTGTTACACTAAAATCTGGATTATTGACTAGTAGTCAATAATAAAAAATTATTTACCACTAGGCAAGAAGACTAACTTCACAAGGTGACAACAGACTAGATAATAGTATGTTTTAAAGCTAGTAGTGAAAAAATTAGTTTATTAAGTATACAGTTGCTTTTGTTCGTCATGGCAATGCTAGCTCTGCGCATTCTCACTAGTTTATTTCTGAAAATAAAAGGGTAATGCATCGACAAAATATGATCTCTAAGGTTCAAGGAAATCTTTTTATTAGAAACATTTTTCAAGTGGCTAATTGCTTTACACCATGGCAGATAAATAAGCGTAAATTATTGCTACAAAATTATTGCCGTGTTCTCGCGCTTTGCATAAACGTTAAAAGTGTGTGCCTCCAATCTTGGTGGCAGTGATTGAAGTTATTGTTATCGAATAACTAACTATTATCGATAGTTTTATTATTATCGATAGAGATCGATAAAATAATTAGGGAATTATTTTATGCAAAAAGGAAGCAAAAGCGAGTTTTATAACGTAATTCAAAACCAAGCACTGTTAGAAGTGAATCAATTACCAGTCGGAAACAAAAGAAACTATTTTCGATGGCATGATGACAACTTTGACACGATGGCATTAATACAACGATATCAGAGTTATGGCTGTTTAACATTCACAGACTTATATAGAAAATATTTAAATTTAATAACTAATTTGAAACCAAAAGGATGCAAAGTAGCTTAGTTCTATGTGTTGGTGATCGCTATGATACATCAAAAAGTGCGAAAAACTTTGAAACACGTCGACGATCAACAAGTACAAGCATCCAATATGAAAGGACTGCGCACTAAATAAGGGTATTTTGGTTCCCCGTCAAATAGGGTGAAAACTAGGTATATTCTAGCCTATGTCAGACTGATCAAAACTGTCAATGGCCCCAACCTTCCAAAATAAGTTATTTCGAGGTTAAAAGCATTTTAGCATTATTATCACGAAAATGATTGAATTTATTTTTATGTGTAAATTCACAATTTGTAATGTCAATGTGTAACAATTTTTGTGGAATTGTTTTAATACCGAATAGAAGACAATCGCGCTGGAAATGAAAATCAAGAACAGATATTGGGCGAGGGTAGTAATTTTACATAGGAAGCTAGAAATATTCATAAATAGGTTCTCTAAAATCACTTTAATTAATTAATCCTCTAATCACTCTCCCCAAAAAGTTAGAACCTAGAACTGGTCGTTGTCTACCCTATCCCAGGCTTGTCTTTGTTCTGATGACGCGATCAGAATAAAATGTGTGGTAGAGTTATGCCGAGGTGCTTCGTTTACGTTTCACCGAAGTGTTTCTCGACGATGACCCTAAAACGTTGCGGAGGGAGCTCTGCTAACAAGGACGTCCGGTGTGGGTGGATTGAATCTTACCTGACGTAGTCTTTTATGGAGCTAAATATCCCGCTGTCTGGCCTAGACGAATGGAGGAAATTCAAGTGAGGTTTATCTTGGTTAGGGAGTTCGCTCGCTAACCCATGAGAAACTGCATGCCACCAGGTAGCGTTTCGGAGGTGACAGTACGGGGGTCTGGCATATGCTGTCAGTTCCAGCGTCGGACTCCCAGAAATCGTCTAGAGACCTACACTCAGGGGCGTCCCTAGATATTTCGCTGCCCTTGTGCAAAGATTACTACTGCTGTCCCCAATTTTTATATATGTTGAACCCCACTCCTCTTTAATTGATCATACTCGTAGTAATAAAACAGATCAGACAACACTTTTAAATTTTATGTTAACTTGTAACAAATACTATAATAAAAATACGTTTATTAGAAAAATAAGTACGTATAATAAAGGGTCTACCAATAAGAATGATATAACTTCAAAATGCTATAAAATGAAAACAAATTAACATTTTTCCTTGATTTGTATTTTATTTTGTAGTAAATTACATAACATTATGTTTTGAATAAGACATCAGTGAGATGGCAGCCATAGGTACTTTACATATCCCCAAAGAAAAAAGGCTGGCGGCGTAAGATCGCACGATCTTGGCGGCCAGTTGATAGGATCATTTCGTCAAATTATTCACTCCTCAAAACGCTCTCTCAGTAAATTGATCGTGGCTCCCGCAGTGTGCGATGTCGCGCCGTCCTGTTGGAACCACATCTGTCTGGATCCTGTTGCAAACCACACCATACAGTAACTTTCATCGGGTGTAATTATTGATTCTCGATTATCTGCTGGGGATTGTTCTCACACCAAAAACGGGAATTTTGCTTATTGACAAAGCCATTAAGCCAAAAATGTGCCTTATCTGAAAAGATGATTTTCTTACCAAACTCGACATTTTGGTTTAACTGCAATAGCGCCCAATCGGTGAACGCTCTCCGCAAACCATGGTCGGTAGGCTCGAGTTCTTGGGTGAGAACAATCTTATAAGGATGTACGCCCAAATCTTTCCTCCAAATACGCCACGTAGACATCGGTGAAAGACCCAATTGCTGAGAACGGCGTACAACGGACACATTATCATTTTCGTTCACACTTTCCCGCACAGCAGCGATATTTTCAACACTCCTTGCTTTTCGTTGTCTTGTCGGCGGCTTACAAATACAGGAGAGTATAATCGCGTTCAAACTTTCCAATTGTGCGCCTGAAAGCGAGCTCAGAAGGTCCACGTCGGCCAAAATCTGCGAGATACGTAGTACCTTTGTACTACTACTAAACGGTGCTCTTAGGTTAAGTGATTCATGTTGAAATGTCAGACTATACTGACCACAAATTAAAGGTTATGTGCGTTATGGCAATTGAACTAGTGCACTGACGACTTTTCAAAGTTCTACGATTCTTATTGGTAGACCCTTTACAATCTGGCATTTTTAACCTCAACTATTTTAATAGCATCATACATTATTTTTTCGATAATTTTAATTTGCAATTTGTTATTGTTGCCCATCGCCATATAGGTAGTATATTCATTTTAAATTCAGTTGACTGCCCCAGAATTCGGCTGCCCGTGTGCCGTGCACACCTTCGCACACCGCTGGGGACGCCCCTGCCTACACTTAAAAGGCGTTGATGCGAAGATACATAGCCTCTCACGTTCAAGACAACTTTACCTTAACGGGAAAAGAACCTTAACTTGGTGAAAGAACTTCTGGTTCTGATGTACCTAACCTAGGTTAGGGAATAGTCCTAATGCTGGACGAGGTACTTAGCCCCGCATGAAAGAAGACGGGAGGGTGCCGGCGGGTGAGCACGTGTTAAGTCAATCGCTCCAATACTAACCTGGATAGCTAGTAGAGGGTGGATAGGCAACCTCACTCCGACCAGTGAGTAACTGGGAGCAATTGCTGTGCAATTGCGCGCTGATTGAGCGTATCTCAATTACTTCCTCCTTTGGAATGAACGTGGGGGTATGTTATCACGGGAACCCCACGTAAAACATTCATGTAAATCTCTCCAAAAAGTATCCATTGTCAGGGGCGAATTTAGACATGGGCTGCAGTGCAGCGCCCCGCAGATACAAAGGGGCCACAGTTGCGAAAAATCGCCATTGGGACGCGCCAAAGATTGACCTGCATTTTAGCGGAATTTTATTAAATCTAATTATGTGATAGGATAATTGTCATATTGGAAGGTTTCGAAGTTATATTACAACTAAAACATGTATCTCATTGATTGCATGCACGATAATCTACCGCCTATCGACGTCATTTTGTTTAATTTTGTTGATGTACATTGTACAACGCCATCAATATTATTAGCGCAACCCTGTCAAACAACTAGCATGTGTAACTGTCAGCGACAGTGCGACATACTGAATTATAGCATCCTTCATCAATTCGCGCACTAGCCGGAACCAGCTGAAACTCGGTGGCTGTGGTTTCGGCCCATTAGCGACGCCTTCGGTAGTTTTTGGTTGAATAGTGAATACTAGCATAGTTCAACCTTAAATATAATTCGTCAGCTGCATATACGAGGGTAGATTGAAAAGTTTCCGGAATGGGCAAGAAAACGCAGTAATTGAACAGGTTTTTGTTTTTATTTTTCAACATAATATCCTTGCAGGGCGATACACTTTTCCCAGCGGTGCTCCAACTTTTTTAAGCCTTCAGAAAAATATGATTTCGGGAACTCTGCAAAATAAGCTTTAGTGGCGGCGATGACCTCCTCATTTGACGTAAAGCGCTTGCCTCCGAGCCAAGTCTTCATGTTTGTGAACAAAAAGAAGTCGCACGGGGCCAGGTCTGGAGAGTACGGGGGATGCGGCACCACCTCGTAGCCCAATTCAACCAATTTAGCATTGGCGATTCGGGATGAATGGGCCGGCGCGTTGTCGTGATGGAAGAGCACTTTTTTTCGCTGCAAATGAGGCCGTTTCTCCTTCAAAATGCCGTTGAATTGATCCAATAAATCGCTGTAGTATTGTCCCGTGATAGTTCTTCCCTTCTGCAAAAAGTCGATGTGTATCACACCTTGCGAATCCCAAAAAACGGTGGCCATGACCTTTCCAGCAGATGGGACAGTCTTTGCCTTCTTCGGAGCAGATTCGCCTGGAGAAATCCACTGTTTCGACTGCTGCTTGGTTTCTGGTGTGTAGTGGTGGATCCATGTTTCGTCCACGGTCACGAATCGGCGAAAAAAATCCGTTGGATTACGATTTAACAAGGCCAAACACTCTTTCGAAGTGGTCACACGATTTCGCTTGTTGTCCATAGTCAGCAAACGCGGCACCCATCGCGCCGAGAGCTTCCTCATGCCCAAATGTTCGTGCACGATATTTTGCACACGTTCATATGAGATGCCCGTGGTCTCTACTATTTCGCGCAACTTCACTCGTCGATCGGCTAACACGAGATCATGGACTTTATCGACCATTTCTTCATTTGTGGCCGTTTTTGGACGTCCACTGCGTGGTTCATCCTTGGTGCTCGTACGGCCACGTTTGAACTCGCTCACCCAGAAACTAATAGTCGAAAATGAAGGTGTGGATGTGCCATGAACTTTCTGCAAAATATCTCGTATCTCCGTCGCCGTTTTCCCGTCCATCCAGAAATGTTTGATGACTGCACGAAATTCGTTTTTATCCATTTTTGCAAAAGTGCCTGAATTGCTTCACAAGATATCCTAGTAAACATAAACGGAACGACGCACGTGTCTGAAAATTTGACAGCTTTCCTAAAATAGGTTAGCCTTGACAACCATCATAACAATTTCACGATACGCGCGCCATCTCTTGTCCATTCCGGAAACTTTTCAATCTACCCTCGTACATAATCATAAAAAACTCAGTGACGTACCCTAGGACCAACTGATTTTTTTTACTGATTTTCATTACTGATTTTACTTTTATTTTTAATCAAAATCAGTTTGTTCCGCTAATGAATCTTTTTAGCTCATTAATTGTTTATCTTATCATTTAGATTACAGCGTGGAATTCTAGATGCATTTTACATTTTCGCCCATGTGATTTGTGATGACTAATTTCTTGTATTTATGATCGTATGATCATGTATGATGATCGAACTATAGTCCCTAGAGCTAGTCTCAGATTAACGAAATTCTTAAAAATATGTCTGACAGAAGATATAACCGTGCAGATGAAAAACGAAAAATATAATTACATTAATTGGAAAATAAAAGCGAAAATGTAACCGCTACAGATGCAGTAATAAGCGAAAGGGCAAATAACTTAGTCGAAGAGAACCGGGAAACACAACTAAATGCAGAGAACAATAACTATGAAATACTAGAACTAGATTCACTACCGGGAACCCCTAAAATCAATGTTGACGTTGACGGATATTCAATACAGCCCACTGAAGTCCATGTTGCTGTTTTTCAAGAAGATAGTGACACCGAGGCAGAAGAAGCTTTGGAAAATGTTGAGTTGTTTGATAAATATGTTGTTGTGGGTTTGTGGCCTACACCTAGAAAACAAACATAGGACAACAATGGCAAGTGAAAGATTAAATTATTATTTATCAATTTATTCTTTCCATAAACTATGATTTAACGAAAGTAACGGATTAATGTATTTCTTAACACATACATATAACTACTAAAATGTTTTATTTATATTATTCTTATAAGATAAATTGTTACGTTTGTCTTTGTTTTTTAGTATTTATTCTTGACTTGAGAATTTGTTGTTTTTTTTGTTCGTTAGCAAAGATAATACGTATATGTTAATTTGGTTTGTGATGTACACAATACATATTAGAAGTTTTTTATATCTATTTAAGTGCATAATATAAAATAAAAAAGTTCTTCAATGCCTGTTGCGTTATATTCTTTTCTATTAAAAAAACGTTTCTATTATAACATCACTTTGTGACAAAATGGCGGTTAGCTTGGTTAATTAGGTAGGCCCCCAACCAGTATTAGCCCAGAGTCCGCAAAGTTCACGTTCCGCCTCTGCCCATTGTAAGTTAACGAAAGATACGGCAGGCACACAAATACATTCTCCCGTCATAAAATTATTTTTCTTTTTTATTGCAAAATCTTTCCTGTTTGGTGTTTAATTGTTTGTCGACAAGTTTTAAGTTATTCATAGTTCTGACAAAAGATGTTTTACCGGAATAAACCATTCAGTCCAGCAAGTATTATTTGAAAATTTGGTTTGAATTTTAACCACTTTTACTAATAGCTAGAAAAATTACTTGGTATTGCACACACAAATTTTACTGTTTGTAGTTGTCTTGGGTAGTCATAAATATCTATGTAAGTATTTTTCAGATTAAACAAATCTACGTGTCACTACACGTGCGAAGTAAGTTTCATAGTATTGGATTTATGCTTGTGTACAGCGACGAAAAACACTAAGACCTTACACAACTAATTGTTTTACCCTGAAAATTCGACATATTTAAATACAGAAAAGTTTTTCCAAGTTCGGAAAGTACTATTTCTCAAGCTTTTTACACTACTATAGTAGATGAATTTCTAGATACAGGTTTTATTGTCTACTAAATTTCACGTAGAATTTCTCGTTTGTGCAAGAAAAACCTGGATACCATTTAGTTTTTGTTTAAAAATAACTTTAAAAATTGTTAACTCAGGCAAATTTATTTTTCAACACAAAATCCACCACTTTTGCGGAGTTACTGTTTGTTGTAATAAAATAGTATATTGTGTAACGAGTGACGAAAGTAACATTTTTATAAGCGAGAGAACTCGGCTTCTCATCGTTTGGTAATGTTCGCGAGCTTAAAAATGATTACGACGAGTTAAACACTATCCTTTTTCTACGACCTCGCCTATGACATTATAGCAAACTTAAAAATAATGTAAACAAATACTTTATTTTGAATTAAAAATTACAAAAGTTATCAAACATAGAACGTAGCTTGGTATATTTACTGATATCGATATCATTTTTTATTGATCATGTTGTTCTTAACATAGAATATATAGACCATAAGGTCGATGGTTTCAAATTTCCCGACAATTTTGCAAAATATGCAAACAGCACAGTTTCCAAATCTGAATTTACGCGATTATCAGCCCTCCATTCCATGAATTTTGCATATATTTCTTCATACCTCTTTTTCGATTTTTCTGGCAATAAGTCCGCAGAGGTTTTCACGGCTTGACTTACTATCTCTGGTTGAGTATTGGGAAGATTTAAATCATTTCTGAATCAGAAATCTTCATAAAGCTACGAACAGCACAAACTGACGTGATTTAAAAATGACGCGATACAGCGACAGCAGGCAACTAGACGGAGGCTAAAATTAGTAGGTAATTTTCGTCTCTGGGGACGAAAGTTAACGTTATGGGATTTTCTCTCACTGGCGACGGAAATCAAATTTTCGCTGGCGTATTCGGTGACGAAAAATGTCTTTTTATAATGGGTTGTAGAAAAAATACATTTGTAAACTATTTTACAATAATTTAAAAATGGTACTTATTAGTAGTTTTGAATAACCTTGAAGAGACTACGATAATTAATTAAATTCTACAAAATTGACTTTATCCTTCGTTGTATGTGTATTGAGACTTAAGTCAAAATTTAGCAATTCTCGTATCATATAATTAGATGTTATTAGAAATATTTATAAATGTATGTAACGTATTTTTCAGTTCATAAGAATGCTTTGATCACAACCTATATTATTACACTTATGGTTAGATATACCAAACAAGTAGAGAACAAATACACTTTGTTGGTATATCAAAAATATTACTAATACGTAATAACTTCTTCTTTAAGTTCCGGCATGGTAGATAACAAAAAGCACCGGAAGCGACCTAATCGAAAAGAACACAAACCATGCAGTCATACAGAAATCTATATAATATAATTTAATAATGGTTTTCCTGGTAGAGTGATAATTACTTTTTAATGTTGCCATTCCTAATATTTTTTACATCAGATACAAATTAGTAAAATTATTCATTGGACAGTTATTTCCGGAAAACTGTTTTTGAGTTAGCACGTGGGATATGACAAATTGCGTTTTCACGTGTTGCAATTTGATCTCTTCTATCTTGAAGAATTAATTACCAGGCCATTAACATTTAGTAAAAAACAAGTGCCAGTGGCAAATGCAACCTCAGGCTATTATCAACTCAAAATTTATATGTAGGAGGAGAGACACCGACGTGGTTGATGATGTCATACCTACTGTATGCCAGCAGGTATCTTGTTTTCAGCTAATAAATCATATTGAATTGTGTGTAAAATATCAAACATGTAATCTTAAAAAATATTAGATTGTATTGGAACGTCAATATTGTATTGTAGGAGCTTGTAGATTTAATTAAATTTTAATTAGATAAAAAGTACTAACATAAAATTAATTAATTACTCTTACAGCACGGTTAAGGAAACCAGTAATTAACACGACTAATAATTTAGCAATAATCACGACTTGAATTATTCAATTGCTTTTTTAGTGGATATTTAAATTTAATAATGTGTTTATTATATTTAAATAAAAACTGTGTTGTTTTTGGTAGTTTTTGTACCTATATATAAATGACTTCTGTTTACATATAAAGTATGCAAGTCTCCGGAGGTACAGTCTGTGACCTTAGTAATGATTTGGATCCGAATCTAGTCATACGCATCACACTTCACAAATCCATTTTATGTTAGTGTTTAATTAATCTTTTCTTTGACAATATTAAAATATAAAATTAACTTCTTAAGACCAAGAAACAAATTTGACGTTTCTATTATGATCTCAGTTGCTGCTCTCAATAACGCCACAAAAACAAAAATCAATCCTAACTTCTCATTTTCAGTGAAACGTATGTACCCAGTTGCGCCGCCTTTTCAAACAGGGGTGAAAACTATGTACGTATGTAAGTATTTTTAAATTGTATTGATTTTAATATTATGAGTTTTACCCGGAAACAAGAATTCGCTGACAAGTTGCAACAAATAAAGGAGTTTTCTAGTTACAGGCGCATTGGGAAAAATAGTTTCTTAATTCATACAAATGTATAAAAATGCATTTTCGGAACACAAGATTTTTCGAAGAACTTTCGTTATTCGTTTAAAAACATGCATTTTGATCAACAATGGTATATGGCACTGCCATTGGACAGTAGTAGCTGCTTATATACGGCACACTCTATATATGCCAGACACAAAGTACATGAAGGTGGAATGATACCTTTACTATTACCGAACACATTTAATAATATTTTTAACAAATTTAACTCAAATAATAATCTTACAATTTAACAACTCTCACCATGAGCCTTATTTGTTACTCTGGCAATGTGAAGTCGATATTATATTTCACATCCTACATTTCAAAGCTTTTCTACAATAACCAAGTCGATGAAATTTGGTGCGTTTTTTAATGTCATTAAATCAATCGTCATTACATCAATCGATGATAATGATCATATGACCGGTCTATCTTAAACATCTATCTATCTACTTAAGCTTCCTGAGCAAGAAATTCCAATACACGATGTCCCAGCTTGTTGCAAAAAATATATTAGTTGGTCTTTCTGCCACTGGTGGTTTTGCAAATCTCTTACCATAAAACTCGTATGGTGTTATGATCATATCTAGAAAATCAAAAGTAAATCAGGTTTAAAAGAAGTTTCTATAAACATTGCCTTAATTTTGCTCGGAACTACGATGACTACTCCACGGGAGGGAGAGAGGGAGGGGGAGGGGGGAGGGGGGAGAGAGATTTGGGTGGTGCATAATGCTGGAGAGTAGAGGTAATTCTGTGGAAAAGATAAGTTGGGGGGGGTAAGCCGAATAAAGGAGAAGAACAGGTGTAACTAAGGGAGGAAGGGAGGGTAAGTCGAGGTTGTTGGTGAAGGGGTAAGTCGGGGGTGTTTGTTAAATAACGCGTTCAAAAGTTCGTCTGAGAATGGTAAGCTTAGTATTTTCAACTGTTTTTGTTCGATTGCGTTTATTTAATAAATATTAATATTAAATAATTACGTTTGGAAATTCGAAGGATTTTAATAACAAAACGAACGTGTATCTAAGGGAATCCTTCAATAAATTAGCCTTTTGGCCGTCATGTTTTGACGGGGTTTTAGATTTAAGCTTAATACCTTCAATATAACGGTACAGAATATGGCTGGTTTATTAAAAAAACTTCCGAGGGAGAAGCAATTACTTCCCCGAAAAATTGTTGATTCTGGGCAACTTCAGAGGTAGAAAAAAAAATTATCAGTATTTTTGTTGTCAGAGAATTTTGGTTTAAAAAACTTATATGTGGACATATTATGTAAATGTGGATATCTTAATTCAAAATAAATAAAACTAGAGTGAAATTATTTCTGTCGGCAAAATATTCCTTTAACAATATTTTTCAAAAAAAATAAAATTGAAATCAAAAGTAGTTTATCACTATCTATCGATATGTACAACTGACAACTGCAATGTTGAATATTACACATAATACATTTTATTTATATCAATGTTTTAAATGCTTTTAGTATAGTTAGGAAATAAAATAGAAAATTATTTATAGAAATTGTCAGGCAATTTAAAGTCTCCTAATGACTTCTAAATGATTATTTAGATCTAATTAGACAATTTGATTTTTGAATTTTGTCCACAGGACAACGCACCGTGCGCTCCTCCTGCCCAGCAAGTTGGCCAAGCATGCCGCACACAGGGTTGAAACCTGATTCTAGCCGGTCAAAACTCCAAAAATCATTGGTAAAGTCAAAGGTATTCTAAGAAATAGTATTTTAGTAAAAAGCTTAGTGAACTCGTAACTACCGACCGTTTACAGTTACGGCAAATGATAACCATAAGTGCAGTTCAGTGTTAACCTTTCCGAAGGAGACAATCTGATGTAGATGTATTTGTAGTTTGTTCGTTAAGGCAAAGGTCTTTTTTGTGGAAGAGATTTATTGATTTCAATAATTTATAAAAACAGAATTGAAATGCTAAAAAAATATAAAGAGGTAAGTTTATATAGAAAATGGTGATTTTTATTTTCCGGATAATAAATTATTGCAATAATAAAAATAAAAATGCATAATGAGTCATAAACTGAAATACTATCGAAATGAAAAGGGATGTTATTAAATGATTAGCAATATAATTTTTGTACGTTATTTCATTAATATATTAAAGAAGCATTAATTGTTGAAATTATAATTATTAATACTAAACCTGATTATAATTTATTTTTATTGTTGTTTTTTATCTGTGGCTTTTTTTTATAAAATTTTCTTTGCTATTAGTTTATTTTTCAAACCTTCACCATAGGTTTTGTGCAATACTGAAAATCATGGATTACAAACGTAATATTACTAATCGAGTATTATATACAGTATTGAAAGACGAAATATCTCATTTTTGGAAGAAGCCTTTGATCGAGTGCGAATGGTTTTACTGAATTATTTGATGTCTCTACCGCGCACATCGCCAATAGACAACGATGAATTTCAATCCACCATGAAATCTAGAGCTCATGGTTTTTGTTCTAATATTAAAATCAAACTACAACCATGTAAAAATCACTTGGATTATTTTGAAAAAAAAAATACAACGTTTGGTTGGATCGAAGCTTCAATGTTGCTGTTTCACAAGTTCCTCGAGTTGTGGCCAGGCTTTCAATAAGGTTTGTATTTAATGACATTTTTTTAAAGTTCTTTTAAATATGATTAATACATACTGCTATGGTATATTATATTTTAATGTTTAAATAAACATCACATTAAATTTTATAGTGATATGCGCTGTACTAGTATACACCTTACAACACTTGACCAACAATTTACTTCACTTATGTTTAGTGTAGCAAGGCAAACTGAAAAGTTGTACAGAAACAAACACCACTTACCTTTGTGATGAAAAGAAAATTTGCTCCGGCTATGATTTTAAAATCCAAAGACAAGCTCAAGAAAATTACATGAGAAAATTTCAGGCGGGTCGCTCTTTGACAAAAAATAAAATATTGTTCAACTTTTACCTGCGAAATTCTATTAATGGACACAAAACAAGAAAAATACACAAATGAATCTGCTTTTAAACATTTAAATATTTTATTAATAAACACATGAAAAAAATATTTTATGATATATATAAAATGATATTTTATATAACATATTATGCATCCGTATATGCCAAGGGATGCTGCGTAATCGTATACATTTAAAATACATAGGTACTGTTTTAGAAGTTTGAAACCCCACTTCCAACGTTTTAAGGTATCAAAAATTCGAAATTTATAATTCCAATACTGTGTAATTTCAAAGATAAACAGCTTTGCAGCCCAGAGATGCGGCTTTGAAGTCTCAAACAGAAATCTTTCAGAGGTTCACAATTACAAGTTCAGAATTACAACAGTTTTTAAAGCATTGATTATAGAACTTCGTCTGTTTTAAAATCTCAAAAATTATAAATTTCGGAGATATAATATTCGAAAACTTTAAAAATTGCAGAATGTTACAGTAAATACCAATTCCTTTGGCTGAAGATTTTTGAAACGAAACGTCATCTGTCACGTAGTGAAAGGTATTCCTAGAATGCTACATTCGGGTGTTTTAAAGTCCAAAAATGAAGATTAAATCTAAAACCGACATAGTTTTAAAATGTAGTTAAAGAAGTTTAAATTGTAAAGTCTCAATCTTAAGGTTCTAAAATTCGAAATCTCAGAAATTTAAAATTCAAGTCACAGATGTCACGTTTTAGTTTTCAACTCTAGAGTCACTGCATCTAGTCACCTAGGCCAGCTGGTCGATCAGAGTAACGCAAACCGCCGCCATATTGGGGCAGAGAAGGGTGATTTTTAATAATGGGCAAATTAAAACCACGTTTTACGTGTTTGACATATTAGAGGTTTCATCTTTCAGAATAAGAAAAACCTTTTAAAGTAAACGTGGATTTGATTAAATTCAATACAGAACAAATGAACAATTTCGTGCTTCGTTTGCCCCAATATGGTGGCGGTTTGCGGTACTCTGGCCGACAAGCTGGCCTAGGTAACTAGATGCAGTGACTCTATTCAACTCATATCCGTAGTTTACATTGATATGTCCTGGGCGTCATTCTATTGGAAACATCCAAACATTCCATTAAAAGTTAAAAGTAAAAAATAGGGAAGATCAGATCAATTTATGAAACATTTACTGCTTTTCAACATTTTCGAATGCTAATTTTGAAGATTTGCAATTTGTGAAAAAGAATGTTTCTCGTTTCCAATCAATAATCATAACTACACAAATCATAAGTGGTGTTAATTTACATTTTTAAATGCATAAAACTGATACTAAATGATGGCAATCCTTTTTATATATGTATTAGGAATCGTACTGTATAATAATTTACCAATTTCAATAAAACAATTAATGTATAAACAATTTGTTACTGTTGTAAAGAAATTACTTCTACAACATGCATTTTACTAAGTGGAAGAGCATATTCTTAAGGATTTTTGTTTATAACAATATTTCTGCTTTCATATGTTTAATTTAATATATATATTTTTTGCCGTTTACTTGCATACATGTTACATGGAAAACAAAAATATGCCTAACTGTGAGTCAAATAGTATTTTATTTGTGCATATGTATCTTCTTAATTTGATTGTACTTTCTACTTTAATTTTTTTGTTGACTTATGTCATTCACTTTTGTGGTCTATACGGATGAAAATAAATTTTATTATTATAGGTGGAATGAAATAATTCAACTTCGACGTTAATAATAATTGTTGTTTCTGTTATCAGATAAATTACTCGAGTCGACCACGTGATCGTGGAGTGGACACTGCGTGATTTGCGATGCTTTTTACAATTCTGCCCTCGTGATATCGGTAATCTTAAATCCTTCATTTATATGTTAGGGTATAACACATGTTGCAAACCGAGGGTAGCTTGACTTAAACCAGTTTAAAAATTGTTTATTCGTAAAACATTTAACTTCCACTGAAAATTACGTTATTTTGTAAACAAAATGTTAAGAGTAATTCATTTTCTCATAGATGAAAATGTATCCCACCCAGCAAGATTTATTAAGTTTCTAAAATGTTTTTGTCAACTTTCCCCGGGTTTTATATTAGCCTTATATAATGGTTACTCTTCTAAAAACATTACTTATTATTACAGAAAATCAAATACAAACATAGCATTCGAAATGCGAGTACATTATTACCAAACGAAAATGAGCCAAAGAACTTTATTAAACTACCTTTTCACCCAATCACCAAAAAAAGTTTGAAAAATTTAGAAACGAGAGCATGAGAGTATTGAATCAAACTTTAAAACATTTGTTAGGCAACCAAAAAAATAAAACTGATAAAAAGTGAAATCGGGAATATACCAAACTGAATGCAATGATTGTAATAAGAGTCAAGTTGGAAAGACAAGAAGATCAATTTTGACTAGATTCAAAGAACATATAGCGAATTTCAAATACAATCACATAAAAAAATCAATTGTCGCTAAACATGTACTATTGGTTTCATAATGATCTAGGACAGCAAGGCTAATATGATACTATTTTTTATTATTTTATCCTATGCATTTACACTGACAAAATAATAAAAAATAGCATCATATTAGCCTTGCTGTGCTAGATCATTATGAAATGAAAATCTTATTACATTACACAGCGCACGCGATTAATGTAGTAAAATTGAAATTGTTGAAAAGTGTTCATTCAGCCAGAGAACTTTTTGCATTTTTAGTAAAAAGTACAAAATTTATTAAACAAAGACCGGGAAATATAGACAATTCGATACTGTTAACGCTGATATAAACCGAAGAAAGTTGACAAAAACAGTTTAAAAACATAAAAAATATTGTCGGGTGGGATACATTTTCATCTATGAGAAAATGAATTATTCTTTACACTTTGTTTCCAAAATAACGTAATTTCCAGTGGAAGTTAAATGTTTTGCGAATAGGACGGACGATTTCGAAACCAACAATTTTTAACCTGCTTTAAGTCGAGCCACCCTCAGTTTGCAACATATGTAAGTAATAAAAATATTTGCCAAGCTATCTCTTTTTCCTTCATGTATAAAAATATATATTTATCCTTAGTTGCAATTTGTGTTAAAATTGTTTATCCTATTTTTTGATTGGCCATTTAAAACTCCAACCAGAAAAGAGTTATAACAACTTTTAGAATTTAGACGGCTCAATGCTGAGAAAAAGGTAACATCGTTACCGAAATACGTATTGGCAATTAGTCAAATACGATGTGGTTAGGAGACACCGTTAAATACAGTGTTGTGATAAACCACAGTAGCATGTGTTTATTTGCATGTAGTTTATTTTGCGTGCGTTTATTTATTATAACTCTGATGTAAGGGGTGGTTATACCCCATCTTGGAGTGGTTTTACACTTTCAAATGGAGAGAAGGGGTGTTAGTCATATACCAGAAGTCTATTTCCAAAAACAAAACATTTGCGGTTTTCAATCATTTTTTGCATGTATTTATTGTATTTTGTTCTAAGAGGTAGTTCTGACCCATTCTGGGGTGGTTTAACCCTCTCAGGGAGGAGGGTTCTTGGCCATATACTACAGATCCATTTCCAAATACAAAACATTTGCGGTTTTCGGCCATTTCTTGCTGTATTTATTGTCACCATGTCAGGAGTGGTTTTATTCCATTTGGGGGTTGTTTTTGGCTCTAGCGCAAGATTTTGAGAGTATGTGCTTTTCTGAAGTCGGCTTCGGCTTCAGCGTCGAAAAATACATAGGAATAACCTAGTCTCGATCCCAGGACAGAACATTTATTTTTTTGTGGGGCTGTGTTATTATTTCAATACTGCTTAATGCTACAGCAGTTATATTTTCTCTGCATCTAATGTCCGTATTCTTTTATTTCTAACAATACCACTCTACAAATTAAGATAAATGTATGGCATTGTCAAAAATAGACACTTGGCAAATGTTACTTAAGGCTATAATTAAGCATAACCACTGGCGCTTATGAAAAAAATCAGGAAGTGTACAATAGCGTCTATATCTAAATATAATCAAAGGATAAACAAATAAATCTATCGCCTATAACTGCTTATTATATCTGTAAAATATAAATTAAAATCTTATTATTAATATCAACCGCATTTAAATATGTTCATTTACAATTGCAAATTATATATCATTTTTCAATATAACCGCTGCCGGGATATTTTTTCTTATTACCAGCAGCAATATTACTAATTTAATAGATATGACCTTTCTTTCAGATAGAAATCATGAAATAGGCTCGTAGATTGTAGGGTTAAAATTAAAAAAGACGGTACTAATAGGTTAGCTTTGTGTCATGTATGAAAATAGCCATGATTCCTCTCAAATTTAAAACGGTTTTCTCTATTTTACCGTTCACTTCATTGATGTGGTTTGTAATCGTATTGTGGTTTTCAATTATCACCACACCACAACAATGATGATTGTTTTTTATCCTATATCGCTTTGTTTATAATCAATTAAAGTAGTAATATAATAACTGATGACTTAAAATAATATTTTGTGTATTCCCTATCAATTTTCTAATTAAAGGAGTGAGACCATTTCTCTGTAATCGTGACTGGATGTTTTCATAAACGTAGACAATAATATTATTGTTTCTTTATCTTCGCCATAGCTTTCACTTATGTTACTTGGCAAAGTAATGGTTTTTTATATTCATCTTATGCTAGTTAAATTATTACTTATGAGTATCATAAATTGATATACAAAAGAACGAAGCAACCTCCTACTTATACAAGGTGTGTAAATTATTTACTTTATGAAATGTTATAGGCAAACCATTCACGTGATTGTTATTTATCTATGCTTATCTAATCTTAACTTTTGTGTGTTGTAATATGGAAAACAGTAGCTGAACTAACATAGAAAGCTGTAGAGAATTTTATATACATAGACATACATATAAGTAGTTTCTGTTTGTAATATTGAGGTAACTGAGGAAGTTAGAAAAGCTTGAGTAGCTTTTCTCTATTTCGATATTCTCGCCATTGAACATAATCTCAAAATCTTAAAGATTCAGTTTGAAATTGTAGTACTCTAATTATCTTGCCATATAAATGATTATATGGCCGCGTTAATTATTAAGTTAACTTTTGTAACATTTCATCGCCATCAGCAACACATGTTCTTAACTTGCTATCAGCAGTTGATGCCTCCATTCGTTACTATCGTAGCAGCAGCAGCAACACATCGATATGGCAAAGAAAGTAAGTTTCGCCGACGCACGCATGAATAATATACATCATATGATAGCATGGGAGTATGCATATAGACAGGCGAGAAAGGGAGAATGGCAAACATGAGCTCTGGACAGATACCGTTTTCAAAGAAGAATACATAATGTTGAAAAGCATCTGTGTAAAATTCTACAAGCTGATCATAGAGACTTTATCTATACGCAGAGATTTCAGAACATAGATTAGTCCGGCGGCGGCGACCGACTATAAATACAGGTACAAGCAGTCTCTTCTCTCAGTACCAGATGTTAGTTCACGAGGGTAACGGCTTTGTTAACAAGCTCATAGACAAGCTACCTATTGAACTACATCTTCCTTCCTATCAGTACTGTGGACCTGATACTAAATTATCTAAAAGATTACAACGTGGCGATAAAGGTATAAACCCTTTGGATCAGGCGTGTTTGCAGCACGACAAATCTCAAGCTCAAGCTCAAATCTCCGACTTGAACAGTAGACACCAGGCAGATCGTGTATTAGAGGAAGCCGCTTGGAAGCGTGTTAAGGCTAAAGACTCTAAATTAGGGGGAAAAGCATCAGCTCTGTTTGTAACCGGTATAATGAAGGCTAAAAGAAAGTTGGGAATGGGCGTAAAAACAAAGAAACCATCAGCGAAAAAAGGTCTCGCTAGAAAGATGAAGAAGAAGAAAACTGTCAATTTCAAAGGTCGCGTTTTAAAAAAGCTTGTTGGTGTAGTGAATCGTGCAAGTAAGAGACTCACGGGTAAAGACTTAATACATCATGCCCTGAGCGCTGCCAGAAGAATCATTCAAAACGTAGGCGGTCGAAAAAACGTTAAAGTACCCCGAATTATTCCAGTGCCTACAGCTACAGGGGGTATTTTACCACTCATACCAATTTTTGCTGGCGTCTCGGCTCTCGGTGCAATTATAGGAGGCGCTTCGGGCGTATCAAAAGCTGTTAACACTGCTAATAGTAATAAGAGACAGCTAGAAGAAACAACACGGCATAATAAAAGTATGGAAGCTATCGCTTTAGGCGGCAAGAACGGGAACGCCCTTTACCTGAAGCCGTATAGAGCTGGCGGAGGTGCATTGTACTTAAAACCATATGTCAAGCGGTCAAAAAACTGAATAACTTGCCTCGGAGACCACTTAGAGACCTAGATATAATAAAACATGCTAAAGACATTCCCTATTTTAGAGGTGTCTATATGAGAACAAGTCTACCTGCAACGAAACGTTTGCAATTCGAAAGAGCTATTGTTAATCTTCACGACGCTGGAGGACCGGGTACTCATTGGGTTGCCTATAGAAAGGATCGAAACGTGGTTTTGTACTATGACCCCTTTCGGAGACCTAAGACCACCAGCTGAACTTGTGAAATATTTAGGGCCTCGCTGCGCCGTATACTACAACGTAGCCCAAGAACAAAAGTTCAATACATACAATTGCTGACATCTGTGTCTACGATTTTTGTATAAAAGAGAGAGGTGAAAGTGTAAATCGGTTAAGTATGGCTAGGACCATCACTGTGTACGGTACAGGGAACAGGCTTTCTACGGATCGTATTTATCCACCTATAACACTAGATCACGTGCGTTACGAATACTCACTAGGTTTCTTACAGGCTTCTATACAAGTCACACTATACGGAATATATACCCTGGCAAAAATACATTTTATTACGGAGAACAGGTAATAACTATTGAACCGGGTAGCTACGAGTTGGCTGAAATCGTTAACTATATAAAGAATCAAATTAATGATTATCCGGAAGAGAGAGATCTGTTAATACAAATCAAAGCTAACACTAATACGGGAAAGTGTGAGATTGAATCAGCTACCGAGTTGATCGATTTTGCCAAACCCGATAACATAGGATCCCTACTAGGATTTAAGAAGCACGTGCTAGAACCAGGTAGTAGACACGTATCAGATCGAGTTGTCGATATACTTTCAATTCCAAACATCTTTGTAGACACGAATATTACAGGCGGTTCATATAGAAACAATCAAACGGGTCATACAATCTTCGAATTCGGTGTTTGCGTACCACCAGGTTATCTGATTGAAAAGGAGCCATCACATGTGATTTACTTTCCCATCACTGTCACCGAGATCGACAACATTACCATTAGACTGGTAGACGCGAGAGGAGAGTTGATAAATTTGTCTGAAGACACTTTCACGAGCATCAGCCTAGAACTTAAACGTGAAAAATGGGAATAAACTTTAGCTATAAAAACATCAGCATATGTCCATCAAAGGTCATTCACCGTCGAACGTCGGCCAGTGCAGACCTTCGATTAAAACTAACTAAAGCTCGTCGCCTTTTTCTTGAATCTTTAGGCTTTAAAGTACGATAACAGCAGCAGCATGTCAAAACGAAGTAAAATGCATATTAACACCGACACCTTTACCATTGATAAATTAAACATATTTGGGAAGCCTCGCGTCAATACAGATATAATAAAAGAGGATTTTTATACCTATCTGCCGTTTACGTTAAATTCCAATCATTCCGACACCATTAGAATCAGCATACAAAATTCCGATAACGTTTTAGCTTTGTATGACAGCTATGTACTTGTTAAAGGTAGCATAACGCGTGCTGCAAACAAGCAATTCCTACGGTAAACAATTTCGCCCACTTTCTGTTTGATGAAATTCAACTAATATTAGGCGCAAACCAGCTCATAGATGTATGTAACAGCCTGGCATTACAAGCACTATAAAAGGCCTCGTTTCACATGGCGCCGAGGATAGAGCTTTAACCTGTAATGCATGGAACTTAGGGATTACTAGCGATAATGATTTGTTACATAACCAGGGGAATAACTTCTTTCATTTCACGTGTAGAATACCATTAAAAGATATCTTTGGATTTGCAGACGATTATAAAAAAGTAATACCTCATATGAGTTGTCAGTTAGTTTTAATTCGCGCCAAGAACGATTTTAATTGCTATAAAAGCGACGCGGGTGATGCAGGTACCGATGTAGATATCAAGATTGATAAGCTCTCGTGGGAATCTCCGCATATACTGTTATCAGATGAAAGCAAAGTGAACCTGGTGGAGAGTTTAAGAGATAATTCTTCTATTATCGATCCGTTTAGACGTTGGGAATTACACGAGTTACCCTCGTTGGGAACTACTAAAAATCAGGTTTGTCACGTAAAGAACTCGAATGATCTAGAGAAACCGCGCTGGGTCTTTGTAGTTTTACAAGACGAGCGTCAGCTGGGTATAAGAACGGGTAACCCGACTACATTTACTCATTCGAACTTGGTCGACGTTAAGTTGTATTTAAATTCGCAAGTGTTCCCACATCAGCGTTTAAATCTGGATTTCGACCGTAGGGACTACATTCCTGCGTATCTGAATTATATTCGTTTTCGTGAGAACTACTATGACGGTATAGGTAGAGGTGCGGCTGAGAGCTACTACTCAGCTACAAATCGTTTGAAACGTATCCAGTTTTTGTTATTGACTGTTCAAGACAGGTAGAGAGTTTTAACGCGAACACAACTAAGGCGTATTGTTTGATCTTTCACGACGCATTAATCGAGTATAATTACGCATACCGTAATGAAGGTTGTTAAACAAAATAAGTCACTAAACATATGTAACCTACACGACTGCGATGATACATCTTTACAACGATCAGGCGAGGATGTTAGGAAGCATGGCGACCTGTTACCTGTATCATGTAGAGCAATATTGAGCGATCCATCTTCCTGCGGTAAAACTAATGCTATGTTAGGTTTACTTATTAGCGAAAACGGATTAAAATTTGAAAATATCTACCTATACGCCAAGTCTTTATTTCAACCTAAATATGAATTCTTAAGACGTGTTATGAAACCACTTACAGGTATAAACGATGACGTAATCAGCCCCGGTGATGTTAAACCTAATTCTGTGTTCATTTTTGATGATATAATTTGCAGTAAGCAGGAAAAGATTAGAGAATATTTTAGCATGGGTAGGCATAACGGCGTCGACTGTTTTTATCTAGGTCAAACGTACGCCAAGATACCGAAACATCTGATTAGGGACAATGCAAACCTAATTGTTCTCTTTAGACAAGACGAGTTGAACTTAAAACACGTGTTTAGCGATCATGTTGTAGGAGACGGTATTAGCTATGATCAGTTCAAAAACATTTGTTCTCTGTGTTGGAAGGAGCCACATGATTTCCTAGTAATTAATAAAGACAGATCTCTAGACCGTGGCAGATATCGGAAGGGTTTTGATTCATATATAAGTTTATAATTAGAGTCGATTCGTTTAGTAGTCTCTGCATAGCCGTTTTAATTTTTGGATATGTTATTGCGAATCAAAGGAAGCAACTTTTGTCACAAGCAGATTTCGTACCTCTAGAGGGTGACACAAAAAACGCGTTTGAAATTCGAAAATCAAGTCGCTTTGCGATTGCAATATTTCGCTTGCTGTACCAGCGATTTCAAAGAAAATGCTACAAAGTGAAAAAAATGTTCCCATTTTGCAGGATGGACAGAAAACTTCTACCATTTTGCGCCGACTTTGAAAAAGATAATAATATCATATAAATTAAAACTAAAATTATTTTTTCTCTATCCTTATTCATTGATATCTTTACTTATTGTTGAAATATCTAATTTTAACTAAATCTCATGATCTATTTGTGTAATCATTTGCAGTTATATTAGGCTGATCTCTTCTTGCAGCATTCATAACCTGTACAGGTAGTTCATTAGTTGGGTATTTTTCGATCTGTTCATGGTTTGTTTATCCCACGAACCACAGAATACTTACTGCATGGGCACGTACGGTCAACGTTCTGGCATCATTCTTGCATCAACAATAAGTTCGTTTAATGATGTCCTGTGTTAGACGACTTTTGGACAAGAATTTAAGCATTTATTGTAATTAATAGAAAAATTCTGCAATAATATAAAATCAAAATTTACGAAATAAATTTAAAAAAAATGCTTCTCTACTAGTGTATTGCTTTATTAGAAATTGAAACCTTGCTTGTCATTTTTCTCGAAAACCATCAACTTTAATAAAAATTACTAGAAGGGAGATAAGTTTTAAAATGAATTTCTGCATAAGACGAAATAAAACTTTTCAAAAACTTTTTCAAATTAATGCATGATTTAAAATAGTTCTATGAGATTTTAAGGGTGATCCACCCCCAATAAACACCTTGTACTATCTCAATTCAATTCAACTTCATATCAATTATGGTTTATAAGGTTCCTAAATTGTGTACCAAATTGGAACCCTGTAAGTCATACAGTTTTCGATATATTATCCTTTCTCTAAATTCTTTCAAAGACTTTGGAGGGGTGTATCTCCTTAAGGGCACAACTTGGTATAGAGTAACATTTGACTTTTGCTTCTTTTCGTTTGAGGAATCTACCATTTCCGTTTGATTCACTAATTATGAATCACCCTGTATAATAAGTAAATTAGAGTATGAGAATAGAAAAATTATGTATTAATCACCCCTTCGATATAATCAGAGACAGAGTGTGGCAGGAGAATTATATGCGTTTACAAAAATTAATTACAACCTCTTTTCTTGGGCATTTTATAATAATAATACCATTTCTTCTTTTATCAGTGACACCATCGCATGGAGTAACCCTTAGGTCAAAGTCTTGCACAAGCTACGGCCCGCGGGCCGTATGCGGCGCGCAGACATATATTTTACGGTCTCCTAAGAATAGGCAGAGACATAGTTACTCTGGCCCTCCTACATATAAAATTAATATAATCCTGGTGAAGTTCTGCGGTAAACTTCATAGTGAACTAGGAACGATTTTTGCTAAGAACATTGGTAAAATGCAAGAAGAATTCCAAACTAGATTTCAACTTTCCAAATAAGATAGAATTTTGCTTAAAGTTGTTGAAAACCCATTTCCTACCTACCCCGAAGATGTTCCATCAAACATAGAATTCAAGTTAATTAAATTGCAGTGTTCTAATTTGTACTTAGCAAAATATAATGAAAGTAATCTCCTAGAGTTTTAGAGAAATCTCGATAAAACTACATTTAAAAATCTACTTGACATCGCTGAAGAAATTTAGACTTCTTTCACAGCACATACATATGTGAACAAACGTTCTCCATTATGAACCTGAATAAGAACAAACATTGTCTTACACAGATGAATTCCAGTAGGGTTGGCCAAATGATCATAGTAATCGCTGCCATGAGGTACGAGGGATGCTCCACCATCCCGATTCCTTGGCCAAAAATAAATAAATAAAATATGGTACATTGCTGCTTTGCTGTAATTGCTATGTGTTTTTTAAATGTTCAATACAAAATTTGTTCTAGATGTCTTCCATTAAATTTTAACTTTATTTTGACACTTCAAACCTGGCCCTCCAATCATTTAAGTTGTGCAGACCTGCCTTAGGATATTAAAAATTACCAAAAAAGTATGAGTCCTATTTAGTTAATAATCATAAAAATTAATGTAGAACTGACTTCTTTCAAATCTTAAAACAACAAAAGTGTCAAAAATAAAAGAAAGGTGGTTTCAACCTCTAAATGTGAATTTTCGTAAAAAAATATATACTTTTTTTATCACTTGGGGCCTACAATTCACCTGCAAAATTGTAGAAAAATTGAAGCGACACCAACCTAATGTTCCTTGTGAGTGTCTCTTTTGAAATAATTTAATTTGTTATTCTTAAAGAACAATAAATATTATATTCATTGGTTTAATTAGGTATTTCCAACTGTTTAATGTATAATATTCGTAGGTTTCAGTTATCGATATATACTTATTTAAAACAAAATCGAAATTACTTGGCAAATTGGTAACTGGAAGCTGTTCACGATTATAACTGATAATGGTGAATAATTGAGACACATTTAACAATATGAATCTATATTAGATATTGTTCTTTGTTTAATCTATTCTGCGTTTACAATTAAATTACAGAAAACACATCATTATTAAAGTAGTTTTTCTGTTGGGTCGGTTTTCTTAGAGTAAGTATCAAGTAAGCATCTCGTTCTTTGTTGTGAACTTATAATCTCGGTTTTCCTTAGCACGTACGCTTCCCTGGCTGGCAACAATTTTGTCCCCTTTCCAAAAACTTGTTCACAGATTCATATGATACTTATTGTTTATTTCAAAGAATACTGGATAGAGATGCTGTGCGTATATTTGAAGTAGACTGTATACATATTGTCGGCATTCTTTATATTAATTTTTATTGTAAAAAGGTTTGGTTCGTGTTGTGTTATTAGTATAAGTATTGTATATAATAGTATTATTAATATGAAGGTTCACCTTTAATAAAGATGTACAATTTTATGTAATTATATTATACACAAAAGTAATCTTAAAACGCAAAGTAATAATTAAGACTTAAGGTGGTAACCAATAATTATAGCGTTTAATTGTAATCAAATCGTAATCTATCTCATTATTAAATCATAGTATACATCAGATATTGCTTTATGATTTTTTTGCGTGAACTTCAGGTTTTAATGTTCATAGAAATAATACTCAATAAAATGAATATATAATGAAAAGTTATAAGATAATAACAGAATAAATAAAATAAGTAGTACAGTACTAATTAAATAAAGAAAGAAAGAAGCAGTTGCATAAATGAAATGCAATAAATTTTATAAAAAGGAGGCAATTTATAACTACGTTCCCACATCAACAAAAATTAACTATGAAATGAATGACCTTTTCATTCAATCAACTACTTAAGTGACGCTAACTTAATTAGCGGCTATCTTATATATGAAGTAATTTATATACTGAGATGTCACCGACAGTAATAAAAACTCTTTTCTTCTTTAAAGATTTAAAATTTTCATTAAATGCTGTTGATAAAATATATTACAATAAGCTAATTAAACACGTATCCACCTTTATAATCAGTACCTAATATTAGAAATTTACCTGTTTAGTTTGATTTCCATAAGTAACAATGGTCTATTTATACCTTTGAGTTATTTACCCAAAATTTTATCTGCTATTCATTTCATACAAGAATCTTTATAAATTCTCCTACACAATGAAGCATAATTTTCAGTATTAAACCTTCCCAATATTCAGCATTCTTTTTTTTTAACATCAACTAAAAACTGGTAATCCTAAATGTATAAAATCCGCGGAATTTATGTGTTTGTATTATTATAAAAAAATCTGTAATAAATTTGAAGCAACACCTCTTTGGAAGATATCAGAAGGAGTGTTTTATTAAGAAAATATGTTCTGCTTTACCTAAAATATAAATTTTTATTTCAACTGAATGACAGAAAATACTGTAAACAAGTCTTAAAAACAGGCACGCAGCCATTATAACCTAACTTATTCAGGCAATTAAAGCAGATAAAAATTCAAAAAAGGTATTTGGTTAATTGCTTTATTTATGATAATCGTGGTGAACTGTTTATGTATAGTAAGTACACCGTGGGTGCACAAACACCTGTCTTTAGAAATAAGATAAGATAGATAGATAAGTTCGCATAAAAATCCTGTTAGAATAATAGAATAATCTAAATGTAAGAAAAATCTACATACATTTCTTTGAATTTATTAAAAGCGTCTGTATTAAGTCCTTATTAAATAGTATATAATTATAGCGTGAATATATTTTAATGAATGTTGATTACCCATTTACATAACAGAAAACAATAATTATAGTATTTACTGCAGAGCATAAGAGCAATTATCAAGTCTTTTTCTTGTTAGTTATTATTATTGTAACAACAGAATGGATATTGTAAGTTCAAGATGATTGTGATAGTATGGTGACTGAAATATGAAGTAATGGCCAGGGCTAATTTTAGAAAGATTGAAAGAAATTGACGAAGATAAAGAACTAACAACAAACCTACCCGCGGTGTCTGCCTTTATTGAATTTCTTGATATGCTATAAAACATCAAAAAACAAAGTATACGTACATATTTTTATCATCTAACAGTCACAACACCGTTCAAAGTTAACAATGCAAAAAGGAGATTTATTCAAATCCTGCATACAAATAAGAATAAGTTAATTGAAACTGAATAACTGAAAATAATAATAATTGAAAATAATAACTGAATAACTGTAATACTAATATAGAGAAAACAGATTAAGAATAGGTACATGGAATGTTAAAAGCCTTTTTTAAGCTGGAAAATTGCCTAAATCTTGAAAAGAATAGACTTAATTTCAATATATTGGGAGTTAGTGAAGTGAGATAGCCAAATAATGGGAAATGTTCCACTAAGAATGGGACCTTTTACTTTTCGGGTTGTAGTAATCAACAAAAACATCCACATGGAGTTGGCTTCCTAGTAGATAAAGTCACGAATAGATCAGTAGTTGGCTTTATTCCCTGCTCAGAATGAATAATGCTACTACAATTGCAAAAACAAAAAATGAACGTAAAAACAAATATATTACAAGTCGACGCACCAACATCGACAAGCGGATAGAGGACACCAACAATAGAGGACGAAGTAGAAGAATTTTACGATCAAATAGATAAAATATTAAAAGCCGTGAAGAAGCATGAGGTCATTATCATCATGGATATAAATTTCCAAAATTGGCAAAGGAAAATGTGAAGATCTAATAGGAGAATATGGAGTTGGTGAACGTAACGAGAGAGGAGATCGATTAGTCCAATTTGTCCAAGAGAGAGAAATGGTTGTGACCAACACATTATTTAAATTGCCCCCTAGGAGGCTCTATACCTGGACCTTACGCCAAGACACAAAAAATCGACCATATAATGAATGGAAGAAGATATAGAAACAGCATAAAAGCTGCCGGCAGCAGATATAGGCTCAGATCAAAACCCGGTAGTGGCAATATTCAAATTAAATCTAAAACGAGTTAAAAAACATCAAGGGACTAACAAAATCGACTTCTCAAAACTCAGATGAACACAAGATGAAAGAAAAAATAAATAATGAACTACAAACAATACAAAACACCAACATAGCTGTAGGAAATGTAAACAATAAATAATATCAAGAACAAAGTACTTGAGATAAGCAAAAGAGAACTAAAACACACCGAGGAAGATAAGAAAAAAGAATGGGTGACTCAAAAAATATTAAAGTTAATACAAGAAAGAAGAGAAGCTAAAAACAAAGATAACCAGAGATACAAAATAATACATCGCCAAATCCAAAAGAAAGTTTACGAGGCAAAAGAGAACTGGTTGAATGAGAAATTCTCGGAAATTGAAGGGCTCCAAAAACTACACGATTCATTCAACATACACAAAAAAATTAAACAACTTGTGTGTGGATATAGAAAACAAACAAATGTGCTAACATACGATAACGGTAATATTCTGATGGATACCGAGGAAAGCCTAAAAAGATGGAAAGATTATATTGAAGTGTTATTTCAAGATGACAGACGCAGGACGCCAGTAGTAGGAGAAAGTACAGAAAGTGGTCCAAAGATAACATGTGAAGAGGTAACATAGGCACTCAAAAACATGAAACAGGCAAAGTATTTTTAAGAATCATACATAAACGGGTATATAAAAAACTAGATAGTGACATAAGTGAAACACAGTTTGGTTTCCGCAACGGAGTCGGCACCAGAGAGGCACTTTTTAGCTTAAATGTATTAACGCAACGATGCTTAGATGTTAATAAAGCATTTGATATAGTTCGACATGACCAACTCATGCAAATACTAAAACAAAAAGTAATAGACACACGAGACATTAAAACATTGAAAATATTTACTACCATCAAAAGGCAAACTTCAGAATTGATGGAACTCTATCAGAAAATATCAAAATAAAGAGAGGAGTACGACAAGGGTGCATTCTTTCCCCGCTACTCTTTAATCTATATTCGGAAATTATTATGAGAGAAGCGTTATACAAGGAAACAGCTGGAGTAGTTGTCGATAGAATGCCAATAAATAACTTAAGGTATGTAGATGATACAGTACTAATAACAGAAAACATCGAAGACATGCAAAGACTGATACAGAAAGTGTATACACAGTGAGTTCTCGATACGGCTTAAACCTAAACTTAAATAAAACAAAATTCCTAATTTTTACAAAGTCTTCAGATTCCAACATTCAATTCAATGTGGACGATCAAAGCATTGAAAGAGTATATGAATATAAATATCTAGGAACCAAGATCAACAGCAATAACGACTCTGCAAATGAATTAAGAACAAGGATTGAAATAGCACGTAGCAACTTCATAAGAATGAAACAGTTCTTCTGCAATATAAACTTAAACAACGATCTTAAAATACGGATGTTAAAATGTTATATATTCAGTAGCCTATTATATGGTATAGAAGCCGCCACACTGACCAAAGCTATGACAAAGAAAGTAGAATCCTTTGAGATGTGGTTATACAGAAGGATGCTTAAAATATCATATGTTGACAGAGTTATTAACAGGGAGGTTCTAAGAAGACTATCAAAAGAATTAGAACTAACAAATGAAATAAACAAAGGTAAACTTATGTATCTAAGCCATGTAATGAGAGGAAAGAGATATCAACTACTACAAATCATTATACAAGGCAAAATTATAGGAAAACGCAGTGTAGGGCGAAGAAGAATGTCATGGCTTCGCAACCTAAGAGAGTGGTTTAATTGCTCAACAAATCAACTTTTTAGCGCAGCAGTTAACAAAGTGTAAATTATCATGATGATCGCCAACCTTCAAAAGAAGACGGCAACTTAAGAAGAAGAAGAAGAATAACTGAAACAAAAATAAATATTAAATAGAAGAAATACCGTTTTACTTTTAAACAAAAAAAAAGCAAATATCGAGAATAGACTAGAAGCCGCTTTTTTCCCGATTTAACTAACAAAAAGATTTTTTCCTGCATGTAGTAACACCATAAAAGATTCTGATGTTTCAAGTTTTTCATACTCTTGATCTTATTAATGGAGTAAGACACCGCCAGAGCCTGAGCACTACTATTGTACGGGTAAAACTGCTACTTGAACTACTTAAAGAACTTTTTGATACTTCAAGTAATGCACTTTAAGTATATACTTTCAAAGATCAATACCTTGTCTTGTTATTTGACATGATACTTGTTTAACTACTTGAAGTCATGAAAGTAGTACTTGAACTACATATTACTTTAAGTACTCGAAAAAATGCAAAAAAGTAATACAGTTACTGAACATACCTACCAAGTAAGAACTTTAGGGAATTTTTATTTCAATCAAACAATTACTGTTTAAACATTTTAAACTTAAATTAAAAACATTTTAAAAAGTTGTGGAAATTGTGATACATTGGAATATTTTCCTTATAATTTCGTTTAACCCAAGTAGCAAAACCATATTGTTCCAATATTAGGCCAATGTCGAAGATACGTATTTTGTAATTGGGCTTGATCGTTTTGTGGGAATCAATAAATAAATAAATGAATATTGGGTCAAATGAATTACTCTATATTGTACCAATGGAAAGTGTAGACATTCTGCAATATTGGCCCAACAACATATGCCAATATTTGCCCAACAACATACCCCAATATTTGCCCAAAAACATATGCGAATGTTAGCTTATATTGCACCAATATTGCACCAATAACTAATACCAATATTGTAGTCCATAACAAATAAATGCTAGTTAAAGTAGCTGCGTAATCCTTACATTATACAAGTATTCTATTTATTCACTATGCTATTATTGTATATTCTAGAGAAAATATTTAACTTTAACTGAGATAAATCGTTCATTATAAATCTTAAAAACTTAATACATGCATAACACCTAGAGTAGAGAACAGCATTTTAGGTTAGCGATGCCTAACGTCATTAATAGAGAAGTCGCTGTTTTCTTCTCAATGTTATGAACATTTAGAAAAAACTTGATAATTAACAACAACAGCAACAACAGGAGAAAGCAAGATTTGGCATTTACAACCAGAACAGTAAGTAACTACAAAAAAACGCAAGGATATCACATGATACGCAATTACCACGTATCATTATTTTCTAAACGTCCAACCCGTACCATCATTCTGTCCCCATTATGTTAATTCTGACACTGTCAGTGAAAACTACTTTTGAGATAAATTGTCTACGTAAGAATTTTGAGCAATAGAACTGTTAAAGTAGCTATTTTTATGTCTCTAGATCAATATTCGATCTTTGGCATAAATGACGATTTCAATATTGGCCCTATATTGAAATATTGCATACATTATAAAAACAGATCTAGAGCCAATATTGATGAACCAAAATATCGTCTGAAACTAGTAAATTAATGTTGGGGTAATTTTGATTTGCAACAATTCCAAAACAATATTGCGCCAATATTGGCAGGATATTTGTAATGACAATGAAACTGAATCTATATGGGGCCAATATAAAAACAATGTTTGACCAATATCGTGTGTTTCTTGGGAGATTTTGATGTTATCATTTGAAATTGAATTTAGTTTGAAAAGACAAAAAATATTTATTTAATAAGGTCTAAATACAAAATCAAAATAATAAAACATTATTTTGATAACAATAAATACACAAATAAAAAGGTATTGTTTCTGAAGAATGTGAAAAATAGATTAATTTCTTGACTGAAAGCAAACACATAGTTAACAAAACTTGTACCTTTCACGAATATTTTATCCTGTGAAAATCCTTCTAATTTAAGACCGCAAGTGGGAAAAATGTAATAAATTAATCAAACATTATTAGCACACGCCCTCAAGTGAGAGTGCTTGTGTCACGACATCATATCTGTCAGATATTGTATTACTGTGAATTCTATTTTATTAGTAAATTGCGTAAATCCTCCTTTAAGTATAAGTATTATCTGTATAAACAGCAAGTGAGCTTATTTATAATGATTAATATAATTAAAGCGCATACTAAATGTTTATATTTAAACTTTAAAAAACTCAAAAGGAGCAATTATTTTCAGGTTGATTAGGTCAGGTTTGGTTTCAGAGGTTCGACCAACTTTGACATACATAACTCATCACGGAATGTGCTTCAAGTGGCATATAAATCGTGATGAAATCGTAATTGTGCAGTCAGGAAATTGAGTACGTTTAACTTTAGTCGTGCTTATTAATGAGTTGATGATACCATATCATATATGTTCTTGAAAAAAAAACTGTAATATGTGTTTCCTAGCGCATTGTGTTGACGAGTTTTATCAAAGTTGCCATATTTGTTACGTTTGAGCCTCAATATCTTAAAAACGGTGCACCATGGAGCATTTTTATAAACCGGGTTCAATTCCTCGTTAAAAAATGTATAAGATGCACTAATTTTATTAACAGAATATTAAATAACAATAATAATGTAATAATATAAATGATAATAAATGTTTATTTTTGTGACACAGCGTAATTAACAGATGTTAATTAAAAACCTTGTAAACACCTACTATTAATTTTTAAAACATACTAAATTATAAAAACGATATTTTCAATCTTACTAGATAGTGGTATGTATAAAGCATGCTATCACTTCGGCTTGATTGCGCTTTTTTATTTGAAACAACGATCAATTTGAATCACATCTTATTACATGATATAAAATATAAAAGATAGAAGGAATTGGTAATAAACTAAGCTAATAAGAGATGATTTTGTATTAAAGCAGACCTAATGAAATTAGTGTCAAGTAGGTACTATTGGTTTAATGATCTAGGACAGCAAGGTTAATATGATGCTATTTTTAATTATTTTATCCTATGAATTTACACGAAAAAAAAAAGCATTATATTAGCCTTGCTGTCCTAGATCATTACGAAATCAATAGTACTTGGCTATAATGGGTCATACGAATAAAATGTAGCAAACTGTTTTTACTTCTATTAATAAACGATGAAAGTTATGACTATTAATTACTAGTAAAAGCATTTGCTACATTTTATTCATATGACCCATTAAGTATTTCCCAGAACTATGCTACTTACTGTGGTACTTGCTAGTTGTAAGTAATCCTCTTTTAAGTGCTTGATACTTGTACTTTTATACATACAAATACATACCTACATACAACATAGTTAATATAAATGCCTATTTCTATACACATTTCCTCTATACGAAATATCTATCTAATTTAAATCCAAGAATAACATGCAAAACCTGAAAAATTAAAAAATTGGCAAACTCGTGAGAAGGTATTTAACATTGTTGTTAAAAAACCTGTTGTTATTCTGTTATTCTTGATGCCAGTCGGATAAATGTTTCGTATGCTCTGCAGGCATGTAGCCAGGGAAGGAGTTCGTGGGGCTGGAGCCCCTCCAAAGCAGACATGCGTCTTAAATGCAGAACGAATTAATTTCATTTCCTCCTTCAATCGTAGTTTTATTTATTTTTTATCCCATTTATCCATTTATCCCGAATTACTCCTACTATTAACAGCTTTTAATAAAAAATGTAAATCCCCTCCTCTAGGCACATCATAATCCTTTACCTCATTTTTTGAGATGAACAATATTTTAAATTTCCCCCCCCCGTCCTGGGGCAATTCTAGCTACGGACTTGCTGCTCTGGATTCTATAGTTTTGACACAAACTATATAAAGTTTTTACAGCTCTTAAAATCTAAAATAAAAATTGCATTTGTGTAAAATCATTTTTCTTAGTAATATAGATAATAACAGGTGTAAGAAGATAAACAATATCAGCAAGCATATCTGACCGGAGGGAAATCCAGTGTTACGTCTTTATCTGTGTGCGCAGAGTAAACTCGAACATATGTCTAATACTAATAGTTGAGCGGTATAATATTACTGCAACTTTTTTTTATTTAAGTTTTATTAAACATCTCTATCTACAGTACTGTATATATCGGTAAAAGCTTTTTTCCATTGCACTTCCAGAAACTTCGGGTTTCATCTTGCAAAATAGCGAGAGAAATTGATTTTCAGAAAATAATTTTTTGTATTTTACGTTGTCTGAGTAAAAATACAACTTATTGTATATATTTGTATAATAATAAAGTATATCATAAAGTTTGTTTTTAAAATTGAAGATTAGAAAACCTTATAGTGTGAAGAAAATCCTTTTGAGACATGTCGTGAAAAAACGAGTCTACGACGAGCTCAGATGCTTCAAGATTTGCTGACGCTTGAGAGGCACACTTTTGAGTTCAAGCGATAAAAAGCGTTTTCCTCTCTAGTTGGACAAATAACTATTATTTCATACTGTGCCGAATGCGATACAGTATAAATGTGTGCGTTTTTGAGCTTGCGGCTACCGACCATGTGTCGTATAAGTTTTTTTTGTATACTGAACAAGAATCATTTTGAAAATAAATCTTAAAATTTCATTTTTCGTAAACGTTGACGGGAAAATATTATATTCAGTAATAGTTCAACGAACACAATTAAGTTCGATGCTATCACAGTATCGCAGTTTTATTATAGGGTGATTAGTTTTTTTTAACCGAGGACGAATAGAGCAAATCTTCGTTCAAACTACCAAATGCGACACATTTAGCTTGAAATAAAACGTTGACTTCCATAAATACTTCCGGTAAATAATTATCCACATCTCATTTATCAGACATACAACGTAATTAACTATTACCGATTGTAACGTCGTACACAAGTTTGATGTTGAAAATAAAAGGTAGTTTCTTTAACTATAATGGTTTATTTACATTATAGTATACAAGTAGACTGTCGCTGTACGGGACTTGATAATAAACTAAGAAACGAACGAGTACGTACCCATAAGTAACCGAATACGTAAACCTATGAGCTTATGAACTAATGGACCGTACTAATGAACTCATAACATTATGAACTAACTTAATACATCTTACAGCAAAGTACATATGTGCCTATCTGGCTCACCCTTAAGGTGGGGGCGATGCGTCCTTAGCGTCGATGACCGAGGAGCGTGAACATCCTCCGGCCCCGCAGAATTTCGAAAAATTGATTTATATTAACTAACTTAATAACTATAACCTTTTAAATATAAACTGATAATAAAGCAAGTACTTTGTTTTCAAATTCAACTTCTTACTGACACTATCAATGAATAATAACAAAAATAATTGTAGTTTAGCGAATCAATAAAATAAATGTATAAAGTTTTTCAAGTTAATTGTCTTGGTTTTGTTGAAAAGTTTACTGTACACTACTCATCAAGTGGGAGCACACACACTCGATTAACTGCACGTTTTGTCACTCCACTCACTGTTTTCACGGAGACCACTCTAGTAATGTTGTCGTTGCCGGGGTGCAGTTCTACGATGCGGCCCATTTTTCACTGTAATGGTGGCAGATTGTCCTCCCTTAGAATAACCATGGAGCCGACCTTTAATGGATCCTCGTTGATTCGTTTCCATTTGCTGCGGCGCTGTAGTTCCACCAGATATTCCTTGGTCCATCTCTTTCAAAGTTCCTGACGGAGTCGTTCGATTTTTTGCCAGCGGGACAATCGATTTTCTGGCAATTCCAAAACATTGACTTCTAGTGGTGCCGTTAATGCACAACCAATCAAAAAATGCCCCGGGGTTAGAGGTTGCAGATCATTTGGGTCATCACTTAAGGGAGTTATAGGTCTCTTCAACCGTTAGCAAATAATTTCCCGCGACTCTTTTAAAAAGATTTTTAAATAATTTTACCCCAGCTTCCCAAATGCCGCCTACGTATGGAGAATTTGGGGGGATAAATTTCCACTGAATTCCTTCATTAGCTAGGTTTGCTACAACATCGTTTTGAAAGTTTATGGAATCGAATAAAGTTTTGATTTCTTTTAGTTCGCGATTTGCACCGACAAAATTAGTGCCGTTATCGGAATAGAGATGAGATATCTTGCCGCGCCGTGCCATCATTCGTTTAAGAGCATTAAGAAATGATTCCGATGAATAATCGAGGACTAATTCTAAATATAGAGCTTTCGTGGCTAGGCAGACGAAAACTGCAACGTACGCTTTTATTGCTTTTTTGCCGCGACCGTGCCGTTCTTTAACTAAGATTGGCCCAGCATAATCAACACCAGAATTCTGAAAGGGCCGAGCTGGTGTCACGCGGTCAAAGGGAAGGTTACCCATAAGTTGTTCATATTTAAATGGTTTCGTGTGACGGCACTTTACACAGTTGTGGATAATTTTTCTAGTTGTGGACTTTATTGTAATTGGCCAAAACATTAATCTAACTGCTGCTATGGTTGCCTGAATTCCCCCGTGTAAAACCGAGATATGTGTATCTCGTATAATTAATTTTGTAACTACATGATTTTTTGGTAGCAATATCTGGTGTTTCATGTCATAGTGGATTGGCGCATTCCGTAAACGTCCTCCCACGCGTAAAATTTCATTTTCGTCTAGAAAAGCATTTAATGTTATTAAACTGCTGTTGCTTGTTAATTGATTTTTAGTTTTTAAGTCACTAATTTCTTTGCCAAACTCAATACTTTGAACTATTTTAATAATTCTGTTGTTGGCTGTTTGTAATTCTACTACTGACAGTTGCCCTGATATTTTGTCGTTAGGATGTCTGCAATTGTAGATAAATCGTAAACTATAGGCTACGATTCGTTTCAATTTAGAAAATTTACTTGCACGATAAAAGACCGGCAAGTCAAGTTGTGTCGAAAGAAGTTGTAGTTAACACAACTTTTCTTTTTTCTGGGAAATCGGCGAACGCGATGCAAGGCGAAGTTGGCCATTGTTCTTTATTTTGAGAAAGAAATGTTGGCTCGCGGAACCAGAATTGTAATTTTTTATTATCGTTTAAGAGTATACCGCGTGTAATTAGATCCGCCGGGTTATGTTCTGTAGGTACATAACCAATTACTAATTTGTGTTAAACTTTGAATTTCACTGACGCGGTGTGCTACAAAGGCTTGTCGTTTATTTGGATCGGCAGCGATCCATGAGAGCGTTACCTTCGAATCCGACCAAAAGTAGAATTTATTTATAATAATGTCCGATATTTCAATTACTTTTGACGCTAATTTTGCTAATAAGGCTGCGGCACATAATTCTAGACGTGGATTGGTTAATGTTTTAAGAGGTGAGACACGAGATTTTGAACAAAGTAAATGCACGTCTATTCCCTCTTCGTTAATAGTCAGAACAAAAATCGCAGCTCCATAAGCATTTTTGCTTGCGTCGCAAAATCCGTTCTGTTAATTTTATAAAATCTGACCGAATGACACTACGCGGAATCTCAAAATTATCTATGGCGGGCAATAATTCACAAAATTTATAGGATCGACCCATTTCTTCGGGAATTTGTTCATCCCAGGATAATTTTAACAACCACAATTTTTGTAACAATATTTTGGCAGTAATTAAAATGGGGCTTAATAAATCAAGCGGGTCAAAAATTTTTGCAATGATAGAAAGGACGCTTCGTTTTGTTGCTTTATTCGGTATTTCGACCGCGCTAATTTGGTATTTGAGGCAATCTTTTTCACAATTCCACGTTAAACTTAGAACCTTTGTTTCAAAGTTGGAATCGAGTCGTATAATTGCAGAATTTGATATGTTGCGATCTTCTGGTAAAATATCTTTGTTGTTCGATGCCCATTTATAAAGTTCAAACCCGCCTCGAATTAAAATATTTGTTAAATCGTTTCGCAATTTAATTCCTTTTTCGATAGTATCTATACCTGTAAAAAGGTAGTCCATGTAAAAATTGTTTAAAATAACCTTACTAGCTTCCGGATAATCGACAACCGCTTGTGTGTACTAATGAACTCATAACATTATGAACTAACTTAAAACATCTTACAGCAAAGTGTATATGTGCCTATCTGGCTCACCCTTGAGGTGGGGGCGATGCGCCCTTAGGGGCCATTCATTAATTACGTAAGGGTCCCGAGGGGTAGGGGGGTTCTCAAAATCTCTACATGCCCTTATCTCGGGGGGAGGGGGGTCAAAGCCATTCTTACGTAGGATTTTATAAGTCGAAATAAGCGATTTTTAACATAGTTTGATAAATATTTGAGAGCAAAACTTTAGGGAAAACAAATATGAGAACTATTTTTTTAAATGTACAATTCTATTTAAACCAAAATTATCTTCTAAAAAATAAAAATCTTTGATTTACTTCAAATTATGAGTTTTAGTGCAATGGATCCATTTCTAAAACCAGATAAAATCTTACGTAAGAAGGGGGAGGGGAAGTCCGATAAATCTTACGTGCCCTTACATGGGGGTAGGGGGGGTCAAAAATGACCAAAACCACCCTTACTTAATTAATGAATGGGTCCTTAGCGTCGATGACCGAGAAGCGTGAACACTGATCCCTATGTAGCTTTGTCAGTCTAGTCCGGTAAAAATCTATTTTTCAAATTCTAAAAAAATACCAGAAATAACCAAATCTTTGTTCGGTCACAGGAAATTGCTATTTGTGCTTTAAGAGCGAAAGTGATCGTCGATTGTCAATCGAGAGATAAAGTAGACAAGTAACGCGAAGCGGAACGCGACTATTTCTGGAAAGCGTTACTAATACTTTCAGCTAGCAAGATTTTTACTACCACAGATGCAATTTTAATGAAATATCAATTTTATATTTATAAATAAACAGTAAAATTAACTTAGGACGCGACGTCTTCGCAAAACAATAAGAATTACCATACATAGGCAAAGAAAATACACACTTTTCTACGCACTGCTATTTGAGAGTTGGGACAAGCTGAAAAGTGATACCATTTGAACCGTAGATACAACAATTTAGAAGGGAATATAAAATATTGGAAATTGCTATTTGTGCTTTAAGAGCGAAAATGATAGATTGCACAACCCCACAAAAAAATGTTCTGTTCTGGGAACGTGACTATGGTATTCGGATCCACTTTTCGACGTTGAAACCGAATCCGACCTCAGAAAAGCACATAAACACTCAAAATCATGTGCTAGAGCCAAAAACAACCCCCAACTGGAGTAAAACACTCTTGGCATATGATGCCAATAAATACATGCAAAAAATGATTGAAAATCGCAAATGTTTTGTATTTGGAAATAGACCTCTGGTATATCGCCAAGAACCCTCCTCCCTGAGGGGGCTAAACCACCTCAGAACGGGTCAAAACCACCCCTTAGATCAAAATACAATAAATACATTCAAAAAATGATTGAAAACCGCAAATATTTTGTTTTTGGAAATAGACCGTTGGTGTATGGCCAAGAACCCTCCTCCTAGAGGGGGTTAAACCACCCCAAAATGTGTCAAAACCACCCCTTAGATCAAAATACAATAAATACATGCAAAAGATGATTGAAAACCGCAAATGTTTTTTGTTTTTGGAAATAGACCTTTGGTATATGACCAATACCACTCCCTTTAAAGGATACCCCTTTAAATCACCCCAAAATGGGGTATAACCACCCCTTACATCAGGGTTACAATAAATAGACGCCCGAAAAATAAAATACATGCAAATAAATAGAGGCAAAGAAAATGCATGCAAATAAATACAGTCAAAGAAGATGCATACAAATAAATACATGCAAAAAATAAGTTCAATAAAAACCTGTTAATCCTCTAGTCTCTCGATTTTTGATATTTCTTCCTTTTATTTTCAAACGATCTGCGTACTGGCTGCACAACACTACAAAGAAATCGTTACAGGTTTGTTGGAGAATTATAAAAAATTAGGTGAAGTTACATTTCCTCCATTCTCACCTTGTCTACTTTCCAGATAACTTATGCGATTACAGCAAAGAACAAGGGGAAGGGTTCCACCAAGATATGAAAGAAATGGAACGGCATTATCAAGGAATATGGAATGCGCATATGATGGCAGATTACTGCTGGTCTATGAAAAGAAAAACGACCAATGAAGACTAATGAAGTACATAAGAGGCAGCCAGTACGCCGATCGTTTATAAATAAAAGGAAGAGATATCATAAATCGAGAGACTAGAGGATTAAAGGGTTTTATTGAATTTATTTGCCTGTATTTTATTTTGCGTGCGTATATTTATTGTAACTCTGATGTAAGGGTTGGTTATACCCCATCTTGGGGTATTTTACCCTTTCAAGGGGGGTGTTGGTTATATACCAGAGTCTTTTTCCAAAAACATAACATTTGCGGTTTTCAATCATTTTTTGCATGTATTTATTGTAGTTTGTTCTAAGGGGTAGTTTTGACCCAATTTGGGGTGATAACCCCCTCAGGGAGTAGGATTTCTGGCCATATACCAAAGGTCTATTTCCAAATACAAAACATTTGCAGTCTTCAACAATTTTTTGCATGTATTTATTGTAATCGTATGTCAGGAGTGTTTTACTCCATTTGGGGTTGTTTTGACTCTAGCGCAAGATTTCGAGGGTATATGATGTGCTTTTCTGAGGTCGGATGCGGTTTCAGCGTCGAAAAGTGCATCCGAATACCATAGTCACGTTCCCAGGACAGAAACTTTTTTTGGGGGCTGTGTTGTCAATCGAGAGATAAATTAGACAAGCAATGCGAAGCGGAACGCGACTATCTCTCGAAAGCGGTGCCGACACTTTCTACTAGCAAGATTTTTTCTACCACAAATGCAATTTTAATGAAATATCAATTTTATATTTATATATAAACAATAAAATAACTTACGACGCCTTGGCAAAACAAGAATTACCGTACATAGGAAAAGAAAATACACACTTTTCTGCGCACTGCCATTTGAGAGTTGAGGCAAGCCGAAATTTGACAATTCTGCGTTCCTCCGAACACGTCAACTTTCAATTCTCTAATGATAATTGAAAAAGGCTACTTTCAGAAAGCTGGAGTAGAAAAAAGTTTTTTGCACTTCTGTTTCAGAGATTTTCAAAAATCTGAATAAAGCAGTTTTCTCGTGATACGTTTCCTTGCTGGAAAGATGAAATTGTGAAACATACATAATAATGTAGTCTTGGCAGGTAAAGATACGTATTTAAAAAAAATCTATATCTTCCATATTATTGCCTGTTTCTGCCTCACTTGCCTCAATTCTAAGTTCTTTGCTTATTAGCTGATAGTGATGTAAAAACAAGTATAACCCTTACCCCCTGGAATTATTACACATACTTCGTTTTCAACGGTTTAGAAAGTGAAGGGTTTAGTATACCGACTCTGTGTTAGCATATGCTTATAAAAATGAGAGTAAATTGCATTTATCCAGATTAAAAAGAATTTTTAGTATCTACTTCAAGTAAGCAGCCTATTGATTTTTACATAGAATTTAAAAAAAAAGATCCTTATAAACTTACCTTTTATTAGCAGTGGAATTGTAAATGAAACGATTCATGTTTTCAGCCAAATATCAAAACCAAAAGTTCTTCAGAACACTTTAATTGAGAGTAACACCGGTAATAACACTCACCTATAGGAAAACAAGCACCAACTAGTAAAGATTGTTGATTGCTTACTGTGTAGTGTGTCACTTGATTATTTTGTTAAAATATGATAAGTAATAACAAGTGGAATAAAATTATTTCTACTACTTTTCAGTACATATTGTTTCCAGATGATTCTAAACAATGTAAATTGATATTAAAATTTAGAATTTTAATTTTAGAACTACTTAAATGTGTAAATTACGTAATTTGTGTTTAATATTTATTTTTGAGCGGACAACTTTGAATATCAAAGAAACAATGCATTGCAATCTTGAGCTTCAAAATTAGAAATAATTTGAGTATAGGGATAAAGTAATTATCTTAATACATTTTTTTACCTAGTTAAATTAGACCTACATATGTATATAAGTTAAATTTATTTTTGCAAAACTACCAAAATGTACAACAAAATAATTGCATATTTCCTTTTTGTAATTGCCGCCTATTAAAATACACCGACAAGTTACAATAAGATAATTAGTACTTACCTAGTAAAGGGTCCGATAATGACATGATGAGGAAGATCCGACATATGAGAAACCAGTTACCCAATCATCCTACTCTGAAAATGCTGATGACGATGTCTGTTTGTAAATATTTCGTTAATGTTGTGCCATTTCCTTTAACGTAAAATTTGGATGTCGTATCCATTTCTGTAACAATTTAAAAGATTTTTATTGTAAAAAAGTGTTTTCGCATACCATAAAAAACTTGAATAATCTTGTGAATAAGTTCTTTGACACCATGCAAAAATTTATATTTATTCTTATTGACTAAATAAAGGGTGTTTTTTTAGGCGGAGAACTTTAAATTGGCAACACTGTCTTATGTGACAGCCGATTTGACAGTTCTCGATTGTTTTGGGGTTAGTTTGGTTTGGAAATTCATCATGAATAGACTCACGCCGGAGCAACGTTTGCAAATTATTCCAATTTATTTTGAAAAACATGGCTCAATTCGAGAAATTCATCGGGCATTACGTGAATTTTATGGTAGTCATAATAGCCCATCAGAGCGATTAATTCGAGAAACTGTGGATCGTTTTCGCAATACGTTTACTTTAAACGATAATACGCATCCCGCAAGACGTCGTACAACACAACAAGCGATTGATGGTGTGCAGCGTAGTGTTGATGATGATCCAAATGCGTCAATTCGTCATCATCGATCGCGTACATTTGGTAAATGGGCCGAAGGAAACATTGCTATTGATCCACAATTTCATTTGAAAATTTTGTTCAGTGATGAAGCACACTTTTGGTTAAATGACTATGTCAATAAACAGAATTGCCGCATTTGGAGCGATGATAATCCACAAGCCATTGTCGAAACACCATTACATCCAGAAAAAGTCACCGTTTGGTGCGCTTTATGGGCAGGTGGAATCATTGGTCCATATGTCTTCAAAAATGGCGATGGTCAGAACGTTACAGTCAACGGTGGGCGGTACAGAGACATAATTACTAACTTTTTCGTGCCTCAATTGGCAGCCATTAATGTTGCAAACATGTGGTTTCAGCAGGACGGCGCCACATGCCACACAGCGCGCGATAGAATTAATTTATTGAGAGAAACATTTGGCGAACGATTAATTTCACGAAATGGACCTGTTAACTGGCCACCTCGTTCGTGCGATTTGACGACATTAGATTATTTTCTCTGGGAGTATGTAAAATCGCATGTCTACGCCGATAAACCAGAAACAATTGAGCACTTGGAAGCCAACATTCGACCCGTTATTGCCGAAATACAGCCTGATTTACTGCGAAGAGTGTGTGAAAATTGGACCTCCAGATTACGCCATGTACGCGCCAGTCGCGGCGGCCACATGCCCGAAATCATATTCAAACATTAATGCCATAAAATTATCTTTTAAATAAAGCCAATTTCATGGATATTAAAAACATTTTTCTGTGTTTGATTTCAATTTAAAGTTCTCTGCTTCTAAAAAAAACACCCTTTAGTTAAGTAGAAATGATTCAAAATGGAAAAAATCAGTTTTAAGGGCGGCGTATTGTAGAAAAGGAAGACCGCTAAAAGCAACAGGCAAGATAAAGAAGGCATTCAGAATGATCTTTATTCAGTCATTGAGTGACACATTTAATTGTAATCAATTAAGATTTATTCCCCATGAAATTATTCTATCATAACTTTTTTTGACAAAACAGTTAAACATAATGTTGTTGACTAGATTAATAGCTGTTAACACGAAAATCCACTCTTCACATCTCTATTGACTGTACTACAATCCAAGATTTCTATAAACAGCTAATGCACAATTTGATCATTAATAAATCAATAAATCAATGTTGTTTTCTCTTGTTCCATTAAAATATGTTTCCACTTTATTAGTATTTTATATCATATAACTCTGATGTTTAATAATAATTAATACTGAATAAAAATATTGTTTGTTTGTTTATCTTACCTGCTTCTAATAGTAGCCCTTGCTTCTCTACAATACACATAAATGCACCATTATGTTTTTTCATTTTCGTTAATAATAGTGTCCACTCATGGACGAAATGAAATTACAGCAGCTGGTGTCTCAAATACCAATAGTTTCTCAATAGACTCCGTGGATATTTAAATACCTCAACAGTTTTTCTGAATTTATCAGAATGATATAATGTGGATCTCTGAGGAAATTCTTCAAAAAGAATCTTATTAAGTTGAATCGATCTGATCTAATATGTAGTTTAGGTTGAGAAATAATCATTTGAATCGATCGCTTTGTTTCGCCTATATACACAACATTACAACATGTACAATGTACATATACGAACTTGTAAATCTGCGTTAGATGATAAAGTTGGAAGCATTTGCCATCTACTGAGAGACTTTCTTGGAAAGTTTGCAATAGATTTTGATATTGTTCGATTTGAATACCTTTTCTATGTGATCAGTAAAAAAGCTAAAGGGGTTATAGGAAGTTGGCCGTATCGACTTGGTTAAGACGAATTTTGGTTAAGATGATAAGTCACGGCTCTTTCGATGTACTTGTTGTAACCATTGTCAAGAAGACTTTCTCGAACATGACGTACTACAACTTGAATATTGTCAGAACAGTAATTGAATGTTGTTTATGAGAATTAATTCTAGAACGTTTCTGTGCCGGATGATGATGAGAGTCGGCACAAAAATGTCGATCTGTAGTGTGGGTTTCGATAAATAAGAAATGATACGGCTACCATTAGTATCAAGAATCACTAAGGATATCCAAGAAAAAAGACTATAGCTGATTACAACAATCTTGTTCAGCATATATGTACTGTTGATTTCATAATAATCCAGGACAGCAAGGCTAATAAATATGATGCTATTTTATTCTTTTTTTTCAATGTAACTGCATAAGATAAAATAATAAAAATAGCATCATATTACTACTGTAAACCTTCTGTTTATTGTGAAAATTTCATAGTCAATAGATCATTCCATATCTATATATGGGAATATTATAATGGGAATATTAGAGAACTTGGATAGTAGGGGTCCGCGAATGTGTACTGGACAAAGGCGCAACATATTCAAGTTACGCCACTGAAAAGCTCGCAGAATATTAAGGTACCTACTGCATCTTTTTATGTACTAACCATAAAAGAAAAAGAAATAAGACCGAAAATCTTCGTGACATCGTTTTATTGTTCTTTGAGCTAAAAATCGAAATTTAGATAAGCTCGACTCGTATGTCTCGACTCATAGGTGATTGTTGGGTTGTGTACATATATCAGGAACGAACTTGGAAATATTTCTGATAAAATTAAAATTATAAATATTGCAATTATAAAAAAATATTAACTATAATGAGATTAAGTAATAGAAACAATTCATAAAATTATACCTGTAGATGATTTTTTCAAATGTTTTGTTTTTATTTTGCGTCTTTATAGGTCATTTTATAACAAAACAACTTCTTAATTAAATAAGATCCTAATTTTATTTATTAATATTGAAAATCAAAAAGCACAAGTGTCTAAGAGTCTAAGGTGTCTTCTTCACAAGAAGAGGCAAGTAAGATTGATTATAAAGGTGAAGCTAGTTGGTTTAATGGTAAAAGCGCCGTATTTCTGTGCAACTGATCACCGGTTCAACGCTCTATATTGTTTTGTGGCAGAATTTCTAATTTTTTTAATTAATTTACGCACTAAACAGAAATTGAATTTAAAAAATTCAAGTCGAATAATAAAACAAAAAATGTATTAATTTAAAAAAGTTATGTCATAAAAAAATATCAGGAATTGAACCGGCGATTAGTTGCACAGAAATACTGTGCTTTTGCCATTAATCCAAGCTGGCTTCGCCTTTACAATCAATCTTACTTATGATTACACCTCTTTTCGTGATTACATCTTGTGTTTTTTGGATTTTAATATAAATAAATAAACTTGGCATCTTATTTAATTAAAAACATGTTTTCTTATAAAACGACGCAAAATAAAAAACGAAAAATGAGATTTTCGCCTATTTGGTGCGTTTAATTTGAAAAGAAATCATCTAAAGGTATAATATTATGAATTGCTTCTATTACATAGCCTCATTATACTTAATATTTTCTTATAATTTCAATATTTATATGACAAATTTGTTTTGTTCGTAATTCAAATCAAAATCGACGAAGTTGAAAAAATATCATCAGATATATTTCTAAGTTCGGCCCTGATATATTTAGAAAACTCAACAATCACCTGTGAGTGCAGCTGATTTTTAACTACTTATACGAGTCTTATTTAATTTTTCTGATAGTTTACATATATTATGTAGATCGCACTCCAAATGGTACACTTGCTTAAAAGGTTAACATTTTTGTGTTTTTCAGCTTTTTCTTGTTTGAAGCCACCGAATAATTATTCGCTAACCACTGGGAACTAACACTTAAAATTGTCAGTAATGCCAAAATATTAAGCCTCATTATTACTATAAAATTATTTGCAACTTGTAAAATAAATTAGTGATTTTATAGTTGAATATAATAATTATAAAAAGTCTTTTCGAATAAGGTAATTGAAATACAAAACACGAATTTTTTAAATCTTTTTCTTTATGTTTATTTCATAATTAATTATATGTATTTTTTTTTCTTTTCTGATTTAAACTGTGTTGTTAACTTTAAAAAGCTGCAATCACCACATTTTTGGGTATACATTTGATTAATAGTGACTTTTTTATTATCATTAGTTCTAAACCCAGGTTAAATTCAGAATGACGAACCAGTTAATCAAGCGAATTATTGATCACCAATACTCCAATGAGATTTGAATAAAATTAATTATGGCTCTCAAAACTGAAGAGTATAAAGTTCCAAGCTACATGTGTAGCATATTATTAATTGTATAGTTTGATATCCATTGACCATTATAAGGAGGGTTACAATACACGAACTTTCTATGCACCTCGAGCGTAACTAGCGTCTTTGGCCCTCACTGCGCTATAGTAGTATTAGGTAGTTCTTACTTTGTGTTAGTAAGTAAGCCTCACTTAATTGTTCCTTTACTTTTCAAAAGAATAATGAATAGCAATTAGTAAATTGATAGAATAAAGGAGACTATTATATTATACACCATTACGTATTTTCTTTGATTACACTGGTCTGTACAAAAATCCTCCCTTATAAAAAAGTGATATCTCTATTTCGATGTGCTGAAGACGTACCTGAAGGCAAAGACTTTCTAACATACGTAGTTTTATCAGGAAATCGCATTTTTGGGGAGAAAAGTCGTATTTCTATACAATTTTAAATTATTGTAGATTTGGGAAATTAATGATTTTCTTGAAAATATTTAAAAAAATATTAGCGTGCATGATGGTGAATAAATAAATAAATTACTTTAGTTCCTCTTGCCAATCCCTTCATGTAAACATTTGTACAAACATTGGATTGCAAAACGTGGCCGTTGATCAACCCCACGAAAGTCATTTTGCCTCCAATGCATATAAAATAAGACTTAATAAAACAACTTATGAAAGCGATGAAAACAGAAGGCGAAGGATTTGCTTATCTAACGCCGAAATTCCCACGTATCAGTGATGCCAAGATAAAGGAAGACATTGTTGGTCCTCGGATAAATCCACTTTTGCGAGATCCTGAGTTCAGATCCAAAAAAAAAAGCATGGGATACCAGTGGCGTAATTACGAAAGATTGTGCGCCCCTTCGAGACTTACGTTTGCGCCCCTCATATATACCTTACAATTATATGTAGGTAACTTTTGTAAAAATAAAATATGCAGTAAGTAATAATAATTCGTTACCTTTTTATTTGTTTGTGTCTCTTTAACGAATTTGTTTTATATGATTAATGAGATTTAACACCAATTATAATTTTCTCCGGGCTTTAACGCAGGCGAATTGGACAATTAAACTGTCAAAATCCATTGTTTTTACTATTTCCCCTATCAACTCTCTTAATACATTTGGTTAAACTTTATATTCTGGCCCGCCATCCGTACATTCTATATTCGATGCGTCTCATCGAGCTCAACAATAGTGTCCCAACTTAACCTAACCGAATCTAACCCAACCTAACTTAGGCTTGCGTTATTCATCAATTCATACGTGGTTTAATTTAGTTTTTGGTTAGGTTAGATTATATTAGGTTAGGTTAGATTAGGTTAGGTTAGATTAAGTTAGGTTATATGAGGTTAGGTTAGATCGCATGTGCATTAAAACATGCATTTTCAGCTAGGGTGGGGGAATTAACATGGGAGGTTTCGAAAACTACTGCCCCGCAAACTTTAGCACGCACGACGAAATTGTTTTAGTTATTGTTAGCGTCGTCGTCAAAGCAGATAAATAATCACTACTTAATAATTTAATTATTGCTATTTGAACACCTAATATTATTGGACCACAATAGCCTCTAATTGTTTTGAGCAATGTATATCCTTTGTTGTTTTCATATAATGTTTTTTTACCCCAAGGCTTATTTAAAATTTCTATTCCTAACGAAATAAAATTACACGCAAGCAGCGCCCTTCGGATGGTTGCGCGCACCCGCGTTGCAGGGTCTGCGGGGGCGGTAGTTACGCCACTGTGGGATACCTTTGAAAACACTTGTAGAAACTTCCTTGGAAACACAAACTCGCACAACTCAGCGAGATTTGTGGAGGAGTTACTTTCTTCTTCATACCACGATATGAAGTGCAATATGTCTTTGAAATTGCATTTCCTGCATAGCCATTTGAATTTAGTTCCTGAAAATATGGGAGCTGTCTCTGGCGAACATGGAGAAAGATTCCATCAAGATATTTCACGAATGTAGAAGAGATACAGGGGGACATGGAATCGAAATTTTGTCTGATTTTTGCTGGACTCATGGGTGGGGGAAACATCATTTGTGCAGTACAAGAGACAGAGGACGACAAAGTAGGCTCCGCATAATTTTCTTTAATTCGTAAGTTTCATATAAGACCATATTTTATATTTTACTAGTGCCATTATTATTTTAAAAATATAGTTTGTCTTTTTAAGCAAAAAAATGACACATTTTACTTTAAACTCTTCTCCCCACAAATTGGTTCGTGATGGAAAGGTTTCGCAAACATATTCGAACTCAGCATATCCAAATTTAGAGTTAAAAAAAAGTATTTTTTGCCAACCAGTGTTATTAAACTTTTGCTCTTTTCTGATTTGAAGAATATTGTAAAATGTATTTAATAATTCTACAATGCATATTGAAGAAAAACACATTCCCTAAAGGAAATTCGAATCCAGGCATTGAAAGGCCAAACATTGGATTTTATTAATACACTTCATCCGAGACTTGTTATCGAGTGCTTGTTGGGATGAGAAATAAATTGTAAACTTGTAAAATTGATTACTGTCAGCTAAATTGTACAAGTTTGACCCTTTTGACCTTTTTGACAAGTTTTTTGAGACATCCATAATACAATGTTTTCAGGATTACTGAAAACAAATCAAATTCTAAAATCAAAGATCTACGCTCTGCTGCATTAATAGCTTCGATTTTACAAGGTGCTGAATCTCTTATCTGATAAATCGAAATACTAATGAATAAGTGACTGAAGTTAATCTCTCAGATATGGTACTTATAAGTATCTTGGTCTAAGCTGTGGTCTAAGGAAGGTAACATGCTGATTTCTAAAGGTTTCTATCGGTCGTCTCACTTTGGGACTACAGCGTGTGTTCTTATGGACAACGGGGTTGCCAAACATCTTGCAAGCAACTTTTAAAAACACTTTCTAAATATTGTAGTTGTAACTGCATAAACCTGTATAATACCTATTGTTCGAGCAAGTTCTATTTAGCAGGTAGTCACTTCTTGTGACATCGGTAGTAAAACAAAATCTCAAAACTTTCTGTTTATATGAGTTAACGCCAGTACTATTACAAAACTAATAATTTTGAGTATAATTAAAAATCAAACGTTTTATTTCAGATTTTTGAATTTTAGTTAAACTTTGTTCTTGTACTTTTTTACAACACAAGTTACAGTTATTTGGTTTTTAATAAATAAAGAAACATTAAAATTATAAATTATTGTGTGCTATCAAACTACACTTTTTTAATTGTGCAGCTTTCATATAAAACAGTAATAGATTGAAAACATAAATAAATAATAAGAGTAGAAAAACATATAAATAAATAAAAGAGTATAGTTTCACGAAGTAAAAGTAGAAAAATAAGAAGGGTTTATTGTTTACTAAAATTCTTTGAATTTGCTGCTAATCCTAAATTTCCATTTTTTCAAGTTTCTTTTTAAACAAGTTGAACAAGTGAATCATTTTATGGTGATGAATCATTTTACCGTTGGAACGTTTGGGACTGGGACTTCCTTTATTTAGCTGTGAATTAGAAGATTAAAAAGATCATACAGAAGCTAACCAGCCGTTTATTTTTATTTTGAAAGAATTTGAAGATGAAAGAATGAAACAAAAAAGTATAAGTAATAAAATATCGCATGCTTAGATACCTATGATGGAAGAATCCCAAGTAATGTTTAATAAAATAACAAATACATGTTAATAAGACTTTCTTTTAAATTATCCTTTTGTATGGTTACGATTGCACTTTTTCGGTACCTGTTTTCAAAGGTTTAGAACTTCGGCAATTTTAATCCATATTTCTATAGATTCATACAGTGAAATATGTGGCAACAACAAAGCACAAACTCCCATAAGAAATACATTGGCTATCTTTCCTTCGCTGTAGTCCTAAAGTGAGATGACTTTTTTATGTATTTTAGATGTAAATATTATGACTGTATTACAGTCCCAAGCGTGTTTCGTACATAGATCTCTTAATATAATACTATAGGTAGTACACTGGTAGATATTCAGTAATTCCTTAAAGGTCTCAAAAACCATTGTTTATTTTTCTGGGAAGACAACTTTAATTTCGACTATTTTAAAATTTATTGTTCTTTTTTTAGTTTCGTTTTTCGTTTAGATGCTGATATCAACTGCCGTTTTTTAAAAGTCTTACATGTTTGGGATTTCATCTTATTCAAAAATATTCGTAATTACAAAGATTTCACATTTTTCTTCTCTGTTTGTGGTAAGAGCAGTAAAAGAAAAATATCAAGTGCTTCTTTGTGTATTTGCTACTACAAGTAGTATTTAACTTACATCAATGGTATAATAGGATACTCATACCTATTACAATTACCAATATCTGTCTAATGTAAGCTGTGAGCAATAAATCCATTTTAAGAAATGAAAAGCACAAACAGTTTATATACGATCATCATAATTTTTCATTTAATGGTTTCCTTCTTATACAAAGTTAGGAAATATAGATGTCGTAATATAAAATGTACGTAATATGTAATAGAGAACATTATATTATAACAACTATCCGTGATATAGTTTATAGAAAATTAAGATAAAAATTTTAAGCAGCACTGCAAGGTCAATTATTACATCAATATATTAATATCGCGGATAGATTATATTGAGGGAAACCACAAGGAATTGTTTCACTATTCCGGTGTGGAACTAATTAATTGTTACTACGTAGTATTATGCCATATCTATTTACAGTTATGAGCTACCGTTTTACACATTAATTCAGAATATGACGTCTATGATACAAACCGATATAAAATATCTAAAATAAAACAAACACTGCGGTTTTTGCGGATTAAGTAACATTAGAAATTTTAGAAAATAAATTACCTCCTCTGAAAATCTCTAAAGTGGATGCCATTTTCACTTTTGGGCAGTTCAAGTCATTTGTCGTACCCACATTAGAGCAAGAACATTTTTTCTTTAGTAATAATTACCTATTGAATTCTAACTTATATCCCAAAATTTTAGAGCGTGGATTGTTTACTTGGGTCAAATTAGGACATTTAAAAGGTATGGCGTTTTTTAAAATGGTAATGTGTTCCCCCTCACGTTTATTATAAGATTCGCAATTTTGCGCCTACATCAACTCGACCAACGCTAGAAAGTGCAGTTGTTCTGTATAAGGGTTTTCGCATTTTAATAGGTTACCCACACCTCATTTTTATAGAGCAGGTTGAAATATGAAATTTAATTAAAATTCAATGTTAATAGTAAACAAACATACAATACAATAATTTATAAACATATTAACTTATTATTGGAAGGACTATTTCCACTAAACTATTTTCTATAATAAGTGGGACATTTGAAATGGAAAGTATGATATTTTAATCATGAAATAAATAAAGATTAGTAAAAGTTTCACAGTTTTATTAAAATATAGCCTGACAATATTGTTTCGACAGCTATGCTGTCATTATAGGTAATATAATTATAAACAAACACGTCGCTAAGGTAGATACAAAAATAGGTAACTAGATAAAATAATAATAATAATAATCAGAATTAAATATCTAATACTTCCAGTAACGGAGAATTACTGAGCTCAAGTTGTTCATTCATTAAAGGTACCCTGAGTTTGTGTTTGTATATCTCAAAGGCTTCTAAAATGTCTAATTTGCGTTTGTTATTACAAAAATGTAGGAATTTAATATTATTTTGAGGAGTCATTGTGTGATTTTGTTCTAAAAGGTGTTTGGCATAATTAGATTTTTCAGGATGTTTATTTTTGTAATGACGTACGTGTTCTTTATATCTTATGTCAAAATTTCCCCAATATTGTCCAATATATACCGAACTACAAAAAGAACAATTTAAACGGTAAATGCCCGATTTCATGATATCATGTGTTCTGTCTTTAGCATTAAATAAAAATGAAAAAGTGTTAGTGTTGGTTTTAAATGTTATTTTATAATTGTTGGTTTTTCTTAGTATATGTGCAATTTTTTTCTGATATTCTGTCAAAATATGGTATAGATATGTAATTTGTGTCTTCTGTTTGATTGTCAATGGGATATATTCTTTTGATAACTAACCTATAATCTTTTTGTTTAATTAAAGTGTCAATCATGTTCGGATTGTAATGATTTGTAAGTGCTAGTTGTTTAATGGTTGATATCTCTTTGCTAAAATCTGGTTTTGTTAGTGGAATAGTTAAAGCTCTGTGTACTGTAGGCTGCTATTTTATGTGTTTTATGGTAACAAGATTCATTTGGTATTGTTATGTCTGCTTGTGTTGGTTTTCTGTATATGGAAAATTCAAATAGATTGTGTGCGTTAATCTTGATATTTAAGTCTAGGAAGTTTATAGCCCTGTTTTGTTCTGTTTCTAGTGTAAAATTTATGTTTTGGTGGATACTATTAATAAGAATTAAAAATTCATTGATAACCTCAAAAGAACTGTCAAAACAAGCTAAAATGTCATTAACATAACGAAACCAGAAGATAATGTGTTTAGAGAGGTTTAATTCAAATATTTGATCTTCGAACTTATCCATAAATATGTTAGCTAATCGAGGACTTAAGAGAATTACCCATAGGTAAACCATCTTTTTGTAAATAAATTATGTTATTAAAAGTGAAATAATTTTGACTTATACAAAGGTCAAATAATTGAATTAATTCTAACCTTTTAACTAATTCTATATTACTATTGATCAAGAAACTATCTAATAAAGGAATACATTCTTGTGGGGGTATTCTGGAGAACATGTTACAAATATCAAAACTAACAAGTTTTGAATGTGGTGGAAGATGTATGTTTTGCAGCTTATCTACTAATTCTAATGAATTTCTAACAGAGTATTTCGATTTGTAACCTATCGTGTTAATAATCTGGTTTAGTTTTTTGGATAAAATGTGATTAGGTGCATTGATGTATGATACAACTGGTCTTATTGGCATATTCTGTTTATGTGTTTTGACTAGTCCATATAGTTTAGGTGGTTGTGGGTTTTTATTAATGATTTGTTGCTTTTCTAATTCTGAAAAGCAGATATTGCAGTTTTTGTAAATCTTGTTTTATTTATTTTTGGAATTTTGTGGTTGGGTTTTTGTTTAAAGTTTCTAAATTTTCTTTATTAATAAATTCATCAACTTTTTGTATATAAATATCTTTTGAAAGAATTGCCAAAGTGCTACCCTTATCTGCTTTAACAGAAATTAAATTGTTCTCTGTGATTTTGTGTTTTATAGATTGAAGAAGTGATATGCTAGATGTGTACTAAGCTTTGTGTAACTCTAATAAATCGTCCGTACCCTTAGGAAAAAATCACTGAAATTACTGAAATTATCTTATCGAATTAAATTAAACTCTGTTAAATAAGTACACGGTTTCATCTTGTGTGCTTAACTTTCGTCTCGTGAATAAAAGCTCTTTATCCGCCTGATTCATACAACGTTTTATCCAGCATGTCAATAATGATTATAAAATGTATAATTTAGACTGTAGTTGCTGACAGTAATAAATTTGATACTCTAGCCTGGTGACTGAATTTTAATAATATTATACAATGTAAGAAACTTAGTGATTGGTTGCTAGCTGTAACTAGTCATGCCCACGAGACTCGCAAGACGAGACTTTTGTTAACTCTCGTCTCGTCTCGCACAAAATAAAACGAATCTCGTTCGCACCAAAAAATCTCGTCTCGTCTCGAATTTCGCAAGTCTTGCACTTCTTCTTTGGAATACAACTGGTAATAGATAATAACTCACAGCACAGTCTATTTATTACAAGTTGTATTGATGGTTACTCCATTTTGAGATGGATCTTAACTTTAAGATCTTCTTTGGAAGATATATCAGAATTTAAACAAAAAATCAAAAAGGAATGTAATACCTAATTAATAATTAAATAAAAGTCTAAATTATTGTGTTTATTTATAAAAGTTAAATCTTTTAAACGTTTTTATAATACTACTTTCTTCGCAGTTTGTTATTGAAAAATAGTCTAGAATTTTACTCTTTCTCTTTGATAAATTTGTCTTGATAGTTGTTGCAGAACTCCCAGTTGAAAGTTCACTCTCATTTTCATATTCACGAGTAAATAATTCGTCACTTCCACTAGAATAATCACCACTAGTTGTTTATATTTTCTCTTGTTCTTCAATGTTTTTTCGTTTTCGTTTAGGAAAACTGTGTGTTAACTTGTCGATTCCATCTTCACCATGCCGTGATGACCTGTACGATCTCGGGGGTGGAGAACCTAACTTCACGGTCCAAGATGGAAGCGAGACGGGGAGTAGCAGAGGACAACCCTACCAGACGAAGGACTACCGAGGGTATTGGTTACCCAACGATCGACTAATTAAGACGCATTGACGCTGTTAGCTGAGATACGAAGTTAAATAAATCTTCTTTGGTTGATATTGTGTTTTCTTTTGTTTTATAATAATTGAAACTTCTAACAAATCAACCCTTTTTACATCAGGAGCGGGATTTAGAAATCCATATTAGTGTAGTGAGTTATAATCAGTGTAGTTAGTGATTATAAAAGTTATTTACCCATCATCAATAATGCCGCGGTCACGAGTTGACCACAGGTAAACGCGATCTAGATCAGGATCCAATGAGTTAGTGGTTGGTGGCAGCAGGCCACCGCCGTATGACACCGGGGCGCCGTTCCATGGAACCCAAAAGGCGACGCTAAGGTAGGAGCTGTAGCAGCTCTGAATGTACGGAACGACCAGCGATGGGTCGTAGCAGCTCCCGACGTGCGGAGGAAACGGTTTCCCTTCTGAGTGAGGCTATTGTTAAGGAAATGTCTGAGGTAGTAAAACAGGTAAAACCGCGAGACGAAAGGGTAAGTGTAAGTACCATGTCCAATAGTATTATTAAAGAACTTGATCCCTTAACGGATAATGTTGACTGGATAAGTGCAGTCGATGAATATGCTTATATTTATGGGTGGGATGATAAATGGCTCAATAAATAAATCTACCGGGTTAACACCAAGCCTAGTATTAATGAGATATCGGGTTATGCCACAGGGTATGCTGGAACGAAAATATCAGGAAGTTGCCTATGTAACAGCCATACGGAAGCGTATGGAGGGAGAAACTGCCAAATACCAGGCTGAGCAAAATCATCTTTTCGACCAACGGCGCGCGGCGGTGCCGAGCTCAGACATATGCTGTTGGGGATCAGGTGATGATCCGAGTTGGCAGTACATCTCCTACCGGTTCCAGTCGGAAGTTGCTAGTGGAGCCGGCCGAGGAAGGTAGCCGTAGATCCACTATGCGGAACAGTACTGGTCCAGGTACTGGCGGAGAAGTCGCAGTTGGAGTATAGTGGAGTGGCGGCGGCCGAGAAATGAAGTCGTGGGATCCACTACGCAGCGGGGAAGGGTGGTGAGTCCCTTCCCTGGAGGCTCAGCCCTGGGTGGTCGCTGGGGGGCATGATCACCGAGCAGGGTGGTTGTTCATGGAGAATGACCACAGGGCAAGGTGGTTGTTCATTTTTCCACCTCCTTATGAGGTGTTGAGACCAGTTTGATACGCGGGTGTCTGAGCCTGGGTCACACGGTCCGCACCTTGGTAAGGGGCAAGGTGACCACGTAGTTTAAGTCCTCATCCCGAGTTAAGTACCCATTAGTATTAAGTTAGTTTAAGAGGTTTATCGTTCTCTCTTTACCTTAGTCATAATTTACATATATTAATATTAATTTTGCGACTTGGCGCCAAGTACAAAACTTACAGATTTGGGTACGCTCCTGGAACTCCAAAAGAGACATCATCAAATCACAAATAAATTGTTTTCCCGCAGTTACTTAGTCTGGTGTATAAGTTTCAGATTGCTTCTGTCATGTCAGTCAGTTGGATTGCCGGTCGAGTGAGGACACTCTGGCAGATCAGGAAAGGCCGTGTTAACTTGTCGATTCCATCTTTACCATGCCGTGATGACCTGTACGATCTCGGGGATGGAGAACCTAACTTCACGGTCCAAGACGGAAGCGGGACGGGGAGTAGCAGAGGACAACCCTACCAGACGATATTTTAAAAAATATCGTCTCGTCTCGCAAACAAAAAGTACACTCTCGTCTCGCAAACGAGACGATATTTGTGAGACTCTCGTAAACGAGACTTATCGTGGGCATCACTAGCTATAACAGCAACTAATTACCAGCCTACAGTCGATATCATATTATTTCTACCCCGCAACCAGCAGAGATTTCACGAATAAAATATGAATGCCAGTAGAAATTTTAGGTTAAATATTTTTCTTAGCTTTTGTGTAACGCGTGCAAGAACGCCAATTTCACACTCGTGAGAAATTGGCACTTTTCTGCACTTGTAACACAATATATTATTATTTATTATTTTCGTTGTATACTAATATTTGGAAGGCTTTTCACTACTGTGTTCTATATCTAAGATTTTTTTTTAAGTTTCTAGGTTAACTTATTATTATGTGTATTGATATATAATTGTCACCTAATTCAATCAAATTAGGTTGGTCAAGCTTATCTCATGTAATAAAAATATAAGCAATTACTGAAAGGTTTCGCCCATAATTTTATTAATCACATACCTGAGAAATGTTTCGCCCCCGTTTTATTATGCATCGCAAGGAAAAACGACTGTTGAAATATTTGCCGGTGTCATATAAATTATAATAGAATCATAAGTACAGGTTAGAAAGAAATTCTACTGTAACATGATATGCAATTGAACAGGTACAACCAACCTGCCGACAATGGTCTGACAAAGTTATGCTTATAAATGTGGTGAATTTGAAAGTCCTGGAATGCTGTCATTCTGCACCAGTTTATAAAAGTAGTCCCAGAACTTAATTCCTTACGTGTAAACTTAGTTCTCTACAGTGTCTAAATGAAGTAAGGAATAAAATTCATATTTTTTGTATTATCGCTGTTTGGAAGAAAAACTCGGACACGTCGATTTAATTTATTTCCTGTGGATTTTATGGATGTTAATTTTAATTTTTTTATTTACTACTCTGGGACCTGTGACGCCATCGATTTTGTTTTTGAATAGAACTCCCTTACTTTTGGAACAGAGTTTTCAGTATTTAAAATTAGTAGTCTTCGAGCATCAAGCGTGTAATGTTAAGAATGACAATTGAATTGACAATAAACATACGGCGTAAAAATCTTATGTTCGTGAAGTTCAACATACTGGACGACCTACTGTGGATTTGGATAAAAAACTTGATATTTTGTTAGAAATTGAAGGTAATCCAAACCAATCAATAAGAGGAGTAGCGACAAATCATAACGTTTGTCATCAAAGTGTTTTTAATGTTTTAAAAAAAGAAAAATACCATCCGTACAAAGTGAGGCAAGTTCATGAACTAAACGAAGATGATTATAATCGTCGACTTGAATTTTGTGAAATGATGAATGCAGTAATCAACTAGATTTTCTTAACTACCTGATCTTTAGTAATGAAGCTACGTTTTGTTTAAATGGACAAGTGCACAGGCAAAACTGTAGATACTGGGCAACTGAATATCCCCACTGGATGCAAGAAAGCCATACACAAAATCCACAAAAATATCAGGGGTCATATTTTGGGTCCTTATTTTTTCGATGGTTCATTAAATGGTGAGATGTATTTGGATTTCCTTAGATTTGAATTAATACCTGCTCTAGCGATATTATTTCCAAATAATGAGAACCCAGCTTTACCTAGTTTTAATGTCTGGTATCAACAGGATGGTGCACCACCACATTATTCACTTCTTGTTAGAGAATACCTAGATGAGGTCTTTCCTAATAGAAGGGTAGGAAGACGTGGTCCTATGGAGTGGTCGGCTAAATCTCCTGATCTCACCTCACTTGATCTTTTACTTTGGGGATATTTAAAATCACGTGTGTATCACTCAAAACCTCGAGATCTTGAAGAATTGAGAGAAAGAATAAGGTCCGAGTGCAGAAATATCGACCAAGATATGAGAGACAATCTTTTGGAAGAATTCCAACTTTGACTTTATAATTGCCAGGAAACAAATGGGTGGCAATTTGAACATTTATTATAATTTCAATTGTTTTAATCGTTCATAAAATAAATTATTTTTCGCTTTTGAGCATTTCAAGCTTAATTATTTTCGTCAAAGTTATACCTTTGATCCTCATATCTCTAAAACTACTAATTTTAAATACCACATATGGGGTATTGCTGAACTCAAAAAAAATCTACTTTTTATTTCTGGTCAAAAAGAGAGTTCTATTTAAAAAAATCGATGACGTCATAAGTAGTACATAAAATCCGCAGGAAAAAAATAAAATCGACGTGTCCGAGCTTTTCTTCCAAGCAGCGATAATACAAAAAATATGAATTTATTCCTTACTTTATTTACACACTGTATTAAAGTATTATGTATGCAAAATTGTAGCTTCTAAAGTTTCATATGATTGTACGATTCCAAAGATATTCCACACTCTATGGATCACTTTACATCTGCAACTACTCGTTACACGAAACAAAAACCTATCAATAAACTATACAAATTGAATTTGAGAAATAAATTCATTTATGCCCAGGAAATGCATTTTATTATTTTAAGAGTCTTTGTAAATTGGTATTTGAAAGATTTTGTTTTTTGAAATAATAGCGATGTTAACTTAACATTATTATATTATATCATTATATTATAATATGTTATATGATCGTGACCTAATTCACAGGATGTTTAACTGCAAACAATATCAAATTAGGCCGACCAATCTTATCTCGTGTAAAAAAATAAAAACAATTAGTGAAAGGTTTCGCTCATAATTTTATTAATTATATTACCTGACACGTTTTTGTACAATACGGCAGATTATTCTGAGAGGAATAATATAAACAAATACGTCGTTTTCCAGAATCTGTAATAACAGAAAGTTCTCTTCTGAACTTAGTGACGATTTCTTATATATTGTACTTTGCGTTTTTTACTTTTTTCGCCACTGCTTTGGAACAAGAACGAACCGCAGATTTGGAAGATGTGTCAGATTTGTCTTCGTACTCAAAAGAGGAAGAGATTTCAACACTTTCCAACGTGATATGTTCCTCTTGGGGACTACCTATTTTGTATTAAACCCTGGAGTCTTTTTTCGTTTCTTTCATTGTTCACTCACTTCATTGTCCGCAGATTTTTAATGTTCTTAAATCGATTTCCACGTTGCCTAATGTTGCATAGTTTGGGCAAGGGGTTCGGATTACTATTAAATCGAGACCTGTTTATGCCTATATAAAAAGCAAAGCCATAAAAGGGTATAAATATAAAACGGTTTTCCTCCGAGTTTAAAAAGAATACATTTATAGTTACGTTGTAAACTGTTGGACAAATTAAATGAGACAGTCTGGCGAGTAACAAAATCACATGTGATCAGGGATAAATTCCTGAGTTGAAATAACTTGGAAAAACTACTTATAAAATTTCCTCAAATGTTTGTTTTATTTGAACTAGAGATAAGTGAGAATAGTCATGAAAATATTGAAAACATTAAAAAATATTCTTGTTTATTGTTTCCAGCCTTAGTTTGTGGAACTCCATAATCATGAAATAAATAACGATAAATAAAGTGTTTGTCCAATATATACCGAACTACAAAAAGAACAATTTAAACGGTAAATGCCCGATTTCACATATCACTTCTTCAATCTATAAAACAGAAAATCACAGAGAACAATCTAATTTCTGTTAAAGCAGATAAAGGTAACACTTTGGTAATTCTTTCAAAAGATATTTACATACAAAAAGTTAATGACTTGATTAATAAAGAAAATTTAGAAACTTTAAACAAAAACCCAACCACAAAATTCCAAAAAGAAATAAAACAAGGTTTAGAAAACTGCAATATCTGCTTTTCAGAATTAGAAAAGCACCAAATCATTAATAAAAACCCACAAATACCTCAACTGTATGGATTAGTCAAGACGCACAAACAGAATATGCCAATAAGACCAGTTGTATCATACATCAATGCACCTAATCACATTTTATCCAAAAAACTGAACCAGATTATTAACACGATATGTTACAAATCGAAATACTCTGTTAGAAATTCATTAGAATTAGTAGATAAGCTGCAAAACATACATCTTCCACGTCCACCACATTCAAAACTTGTTAGTTTTGATATTTGCAACATGTTCTCCAGAATACCACCACAAGAATGTATTCCTTTATTAGATAGTTTCTTGATCCATAGTAGTAATATAGAATTAGTTAAAAGGTTAGAGTGAATTCAATTATTTGACCTTTGTATAAGTCAAAATTATTTCACTTTTAATAACATAATTTATTTACAAAAGGATGGTTTACCTATGGGTAATTCTCTAAGTCCTCTATTAGCTAACATATTTATGGACAAGTTTGAAGATCGAATATTTGAATTAAACCTCTCTAAACACATTATCTTCTGGTTTCGTTATGTTGATGACATTTTAGCTTGTTTTGACAGTTCTTTTGAGGTTATCAATGAATTTTTAATTCTTATAAACAGTATCCACCCTAAAATAAAATTTACACTAGAAACAGAACAAAACAGGGCTATAAACTTTCTAGACTTAAATATCAAGATTAACGCAGACAATCTATTTGAATTTTCCATATACAGAAAACCAACACAAACAGACATAACAATACCAAATGAATCTTGTCACCATAATACACATAAAATAGCAGCCTACAGATCATTAGTACACAGAGCTTTAACTATTCCACTAACAAAATCAGATTTTAGCAAAGAGATATCAACCATTAAACAACTAGCACATGCAAATCATTATAATCCGAACATGAATGACACTTTAATTAAACAAAAAGATTATAGGTTAGCTATCAAAAGAATATATCCCATTGACAATCAAACAGAAGACACAAATTACATATCTATACCATATTTTGGCAAAATATCAGAAAAAATTGCACATATACTAAGAAAAACCAACAATTATAAAATAACATTTAAAACCAACACTAACACTTTTTCATTTTTATTTAATGCTAAAGACAGAACACATGATATCATGAAATCGGGCATTTACCGTTTAAATTGTTCTTTTTGTAGTTCGGTATATATTGGACAAACACTTCGAAATTTTGACATAAGATATAAAGAACACGTACGTCATTACAAAAATAAACATCCTGAAAAATCGAATTACGCCAAACACCTTTTAGAACAAAATCACACAATGACTCCTCAAAATAATATTAAATTCCTACATTTTTGTAATAACAAACGCAAATTAGACATTTTAGAAGCCTTTGAGATATACAAACACAAACTCAGGGTACCTTTAATGAATGAACAACTTGAGCTCAGTAATTCTCCGTTACTGGAAGTATTAGATGTTTAATTATGATTTTTATTATTAATTTTTATTATTATTATTATTATTTTATCTAGTTACCTATTTTGTATCTACCTTAGCGACGTGTTTGTTTATAATTATATTACCTTTGATAATGACAGCATAGCTGTCGAAACAATATTGTCAGGTTATATTTTAATAAAACTGTGAAACTTTTAATAATCTTTATTTATTTCATTAAAAAATATATTTATTATATTGACCTTAAGTAATATGGAAAATCTATTATACCTATACAATGTGTATAAAAAGTATCGTAACGTGTCAATATCTCCTCTACTAAAAAGTCTACAAAAAAGTTTCAAATAAAAGTTTTTAGCAATAATTTAAGCGGCCACTTAAGTAACTTAAGTAACCTTTTACAAGAACTGAAACATTTTTAAGAAACTGGTTTAAGGGCCTAGGATACGTAGTTTCGAAAACTAAATCCGCTATAGGGGCGCCACTTGTATCAATATACAATTTTTACTAAAGGACCATCCTTCTCTGCAACAGATCATAAATCAATCAGTCAGCAAGGTAGGTTGAGCGTAAGTAATTGCCAAGCTTGCTTACTGTGACACTCTTTGCATTTGTAGTCGGTATCGCAGGTAGAAAATCATTCCAAGTTGAAAATAAATGTTTCTTAACAATTTTAACATCGCATTTAATTTGCTGTATGCATACAAATTGTGTAAATGCCTTACTATCTAGCCACTGCAAATTCTAATTCGGACATAATGTGTATAAAAGAAAATATGTGAATATTTTAATTAAATTTTATTTAAAAAAATATATGTATAAGATTAATTATTTTTACAAATTTCGCATTCTTTTCTAGAACATGTTTTGCTTTTAAAGTGTTCTTGATGTGCCCGAATTCGACATTCTTCTCAAACGCGCATACCCCTGCTTATTCGAGGATCTATTAACTCGGGCAGTAGACAATCAAAATAAAATTCTTTTAATTTCCTTAACATTTTATCACACATCAAATTATTTTTGAGGATTCTTTCCAGGTGGAAATCATCTTTAGAAAACAATACCAGATCGCAGTATGCACGGTCCGTTACGTGTAACTGCCCCTGGATCTGGTACATAAATTTATGATTTGGCCATATTGATTGATTATGGCTCAAATCATTTTTCCCAAAAAAGTATTTCTTATTATACCGTTATTAGTTATTACCAGGAGCAACCACATGGTTGCTGAATGGGTAGTTAAGTGCACAATTTCGCGTAGTCGAATGTATACCTAACCGTACCGTAACCTACCGTAATTTTATACCTATACATTCGACTACACGAAATTGTGCACTTAACTACCCATTCAGCAACCATGTGGTTGCTCCTGGTTATTACTAATACTAATAATATTGAACTTGGTGAACTAAATAAGCTTCACTGATACAAACAAATAAATACAACGTGTACTCTACTTTTGTTCGTTTTTTCTTTGTTTAGACAAAAGCACTCTTGTTTTCAGCAGCGTGCCGTGTATACGAGACAGTGGAAGCAGTCCCGATATGACGTATACGCTATCACGCTCGTACACATTGCGTACGAGCGTAATAGCGCATACGTCGTATCGGGATTTCTTCCACTGTTTTGTATGCACTGCACGCTGCTGCTTGTTTTTGACATATTTTACGAAAAAATAAAAAACTTGTGAAGCGTACAAATACTACTAACACTGAATATGAAATGATGTACGTAGATTTTTTTGACACCTTTTATATTTACGTTTTTCTTGTTTCTTAGACACCAACACCATTACGTCCCAGAAATATATTTGTAAGCTTCTTTGAAAAAATTTAGTTTAGTCAATGAAGAAGTCTATTGCATTTAGAAGCTCTTTACCATCAGCGGCACGGTAGCAAAGACAGATTCTAAAATTCTAAATTATTTGAATAGAAAGTGAGAGTCCTACCAAGAAGGCTTGAGGTCCGAAAGCAGATTATTTTCTACTTGGTTGAACCACCTGTTAAAATAATGAATAAGATGCTTAGAAAATTTAGGAAACGTTATAAATCTGACATACTTTAATCCTAGCTATTGTTATTGAACTCAGATAACTATGTATAATGAAATAAATATCGATTAGATGCTCAAATATTGCAAACCATACTATTGCAAATACCAAATTAGTACAATTAGCGAATACTTTTTTTTAACGGGTAATATGTAGTTAGGATATACTACTAATACAGTGTACAGCGGTTTTTAATTTAATTTAATATTTGTACATACAAACTAATGCCTATCTTCCTATCTATTAAAAATAATTATAATAATAGTGAACAAAGTGACAAAAACAACAGTTCAATAATTACAAAAAATGATAGGCGAATTAATATGCTGACTCTGGTCTATCATTTAACCTCTTAAAATAAGATAAAAACCATTAAAATATTGATTTAATCATCTAATAATCATCATTTAATAATTAATAGATCTTAATCGATTAATTATTAAAAATCAATATTAAGAAATATAAAATGGATGTTCTTCAGAATGCAAACTTATCAAAAGTATAGCATTAGGAAATGTATAATAAGAAATATATAATGTAAATAATAATGTTATAATTTGTAAATAATACTAAATATTACTTTTCCCAGTAAATTTTACTGGTTGGTCTATGCGATTATAAAAGGAGGCGGGTAGAATAAGCTTACTTTTCTTAACAAAAGATGAGGGGTAGGCACCAATAGTGGGTGTGTACTTTTTAATTTGTAAATCTTCTACATTAATAACTCTTTATCAGATATATCAACAATACTCATATTTTTTCTGCATCTTGTAATACTAGTAATCTTTGACATAACGTAATATTATTTTAAATTTTGATTTATGCAAAACAAATACAGTAGTAATTACTAAAGGTGTCTGATTCTCATAATCATGAAACAATTAATAAAATATATTGACGAGATGTCAATGGTCTTTATGTAATGAGTAACATATGCTATTTTCATCAACTTAGTTTGAATAGTTTCTGTGCTAGAACTGATGAAAGTGTAGGTAAATCTACTCTTTTATTATAAAATATTAATAAATTGTTAATGATTAGATTTTTTTAAATATTTTTTTCATATATACTAGATGAACCTATACAACACGCAAACAAGAATTAATCAATTTTTATAATTTTTCTTAAGTATCCTAGGCCCTTAACTAGAAATTACCCCAAAAATTAGCTGACCAAAAATTACAACAAATGATGAAAAATGTTTGGATTTTATGCATTTGTAAAAAACCCACAAACATTAACTGGTAAAGCTACATTAGAACGTGAGGTTAGTTTAAGATCAGTTAAGCAAATCCGTTCATCCGTTTAAAGTAACGTTGGTACAAGAATTGTTCGAAGATGATTATGATTGCATATTGGAATTTTGTAAAACCATGATGCGAAAAGTAGAAACCGATCCCAATTTCACAAATAACATAATTTTTTCCGACACAGCCACATTCATGTTAAATGGTACTGTTGATTGCCACAACTGTCGATATTAGACTGACACAAATTTTAGGTGGATGCGGAAACATAGAACACAAACCCCTTAAATGTAAATGTGCGGGCCGGTATTTTCGGTACCAATGTTATTGGCCCGTTTTTTGAGACCAATTTAAACGGATCGAAGTATTTAGACATGCTGCAAATAATCCCTGCAATAAGAAATGCTGTTGGCGATCATTTTGATAACATTTTGTTCCAGCAATGGTGGTGCATAGCCACATTTTAATGTCGCTGTTCGAAATTATTTAAATGAAATTTTCCGAAAATTGAATAATGTTAACCGAACAGATATTCGATGAGAAGTAGCGTAATCTCATATTAGCTTTTTATACTAGGCTTGGATAGGTTTCTGTCAAGCAAAAGAGGGACTTCAATTCGAGCACCTAATTAAATAAATCATTTTAAATATTTGGTTTAGTTTTTGACAATGCTGGTTAAATAATGAAAATATTTTTTAATTTTTCTCTTTGTCCGCTTATAACTTTAGAACGAATAAACTTAGAAACATACCGTCTTTATTATTATGTTTATTATTAGTTTATCGCAAAACGCGTTGTACTTTATGTTTTATTTGTTTACTTATGCAGTAAAGATTGAATTTTAAAATTCTTAGTATTAACAGCAACTAACAAATAACCTTATCCTTATTTTGTTAACTATATGTATGTAGTGATTTCAAAAATCGCTGCCTACATTATTAAGACATCACCCTAATAACAAATTACTACTTTAGAACTGTTTCACATTAAAAAAGCTTTTCTAAAAACTTTACTCGTATTATCATTATAGTTTTGAAGCGGTATATTCTTGTTTCGTGCGTCGGGTTTCGCCCGCCGTCGAAAATTTACCTGAACCCTTCTCGTTTCATGGGGAATTAAAATTATGGCATTTATGACTTCTTATTTGGTGCGTTATTTTACCTGCACATATTTACTAGAGCTTATCTTTTCTTTGTGCAGAAATATCGAATCCGTCAAGTATTCTGAGTGTTATTGTATTTGATTTTATCCTTTTCAAATAATTTTGTTTTAAAAAACTATTCCTCCACTTCTATATGATTTGGTTGAAAGTGTTGGAAAGAAAAATTTTTCTTGGCTATTCCTAGCCGACCCTCTATCATGTTCTCTTAAAGGCGGTTTTGCATTAAGAATCTTTTTAATTCTTTTGGTAGGTTTCCATAAGGAATATTCCGAGTCTTTCTCATATGTAATATCTCTGAGTTAAGAATTTATTGAATCATTCTGACTTAATTTCTCTTCTCATCGTTTGTGTGAAATTAAGTCTATTTCTGTTGATGGGCGTTCTGTTGCCATTGTCTCCTTATGCTTATTTTCTCAGATACCAGATCTCTTATTTCAGCCGGATAATTGTTTCCAGTAATTCTTCTTTTAGTTGGTTTTGCGTTACTCCAAATTGTATGTTCTATTATTACTAGTTAATTTTTCGGCTTCTAACTAACATTTAGACGAATTCTATTTCCTGGACCCTTTTTAAAATTTACCTAATCTGTAGTTTTGTTATCTTCTTTTGTTATTATACTGTCACTTAAAGTCATTATTACTGCGGAATGATCCTTCGTTAGGTCCAACCCTTCTTCTATTTTTATGTCATTTTGTGCCAAATTGCTAGCTGAAGTATGTTTATCGCCCAGTAGAGTGGGAAACGACAGTTTTAATCGTTGGCTGTTTCGAATAGTTCTCTATCCTTTGTAGTGATCAATCTTGATCACCAACAGATGTGCTTAGCGTTGAGGTCACCTCATATTATACATCTTTCTCCAAGATTTTGCAATATGATCATGTAATATTTTTCTTGAGATATATTGGTAGGCAATATATACAGGGTGATTCAAATACAACTGCTATTCTTTGAATGGTAGGTAGAGAGGATACAGTAGAGCTAGTTTACCTTTACCAGTATAGGCCAAAAACGAATAGTTTTCCAGAAAATGAATTTTAAACTTTTATTGAATTTTGGATCCTGTTCTGACATTCGTAACCGACTTAATTACGGAAGGCAATATTATTTTTAAAAACAGAAATGTGATATGTTTTGTCTGCAACTTAAAAAATCGGATTTGTTATTCTTATGTTAAGGTTGAATGACACTACAAGCAAATTTATGTGTTTGTACTTTTTGTTCTTTATAACTTCACGGTAACAATTTTATAACGGAATATTATGTAGAATTCTTTTAATTAATCACTATTTTTATTTTGTTTTAAAGAAGTTGAATCTTAACAAATACGTTCTTATTTGAATTGAAACGGAAATACCTATGCTACAAATACCGTTTAAAATAAAGCAAGTTATAAAGTAATAATATTATTAGAATATCAGGATGGCCGATAATTACAAAATAAAATGCATCAAGATAGATAGATTTAGATGACTTAATACGTTTTTAAACTTAATTAAATATTTATTAACGCGTAATAAAATCAAAACTAATGATAATGAACGGTTTCAGCACTTTGTTTCGACTACAATCAGGATGGAAGTTGTTTATTATTTATTAAAACTCAACTGTTACCCTGTTTAAAATCTCCTGTCTTTAACGAATAACTAACTGACCATTCACGCCCTGTAAAGGCTCATATTACCTTTGTAGGAGGCCGACTTTCGGCCAGCACCATTCATCCGTTAAATATCTACAAAAACAATCCAATAGTAAATTTCTAATTTCACTTAGTACTAAATATTCTAACAATGTTAAGTATTATTTTAAATATTAATTAAGTTTCTCCGACCTTCAGTGTTACGTAAATTCAATTGTTCCTATCTTATTCCATTGTCAGAATTTCGGTATGTAAGGCATTATTTAAAAAATATTAGTATACACAAACTGCATAAAGATAATTCACAAATTCAACAATAAGGTTGGTATTGTAAATTGTAATCTAAGATAAATATTATATAATTTAATTAAAATAATATAAACAGATTGCAAAAATAATAAATTCATTTTCATTCATAATAATACCATGTAAACAAATTTCTGCGGGTGCCTATGTATCCACCTTCATGTTTCGCCCCATAAACCCGCGTGTATACAAACGAATCACCCTGTATATTTAGCAGCTGCTACTTTATTATAGAATAAACATGCACTTTTTATTTTACTATTTGTGTATGTTGTTAAAACGAGATTCTACTAAAATACACTAAATATTTTTCTTGTTTGTAGGTTGCGTTAGCTGTTGGACTAACAGAGACATGTGGAAAACAAAAATTGATGACTTTCAAAATTTAAATGCGGATTTATTGGTTAAAATAGAAAATACTAAACCAAGAGTGTCTAAAACGTTCACAGTACGTAAGAAGGCAATGCTGCAATATTTATTAGAAAACATGCTTGCCTTTGTCCTTTCGATATTATCAATATATGTTTGTTTAATCAAGGCAAATGCACAAAAATGACGGGACAGGCCATTGCATTAGGCGTTTACTATTTTAATCAATGCATGAAGCGGCTGAGAAATCCAAAGACTCTGTACCCAAACCAGCTGGAAGAGCTAACAGGTAACTAACTTTAAAAGTTAAAAATAATGTTTTATATTTGCGTGTCCTAATGAAGCCATTAGAACACGCATTTTGAAATGCGATAAATTTATTAATTCCTAATGAAATTTATTAGAATACTGGAAACAGTAACATTTTATTTTTTAAAGTTGATATCATTGTTAAACAGTTGTTCTTAGAATGTCAAACTTATCCCATTTATTACGCAGTGAACTCTTGTAACTGGGATGCAACGCTCGCTAAACTAGTATTGCAAGACGCAGCGCGCCGCGCCGTCTACCGTAGCCCCGATACGGGCATAACAGTTTTTACATTATTATTAACGAAATTGTAAATTTTGGTATTGTCATCATCGGATGCATTGGGTTGTGTATGTGCAATATGCTAATGATAAATTTAACGTAATAAAATTCAGTTTCATAAAATTATATATCTTTACCTTATAAGCTATAATATCCAAAAGATCCAACGAATAATAATTTTTGTTAAATCATTCTTTGCGGAAAATACAATTGCATTTATATCTCATTAATTTGTTTAACAAATAAGGTAGGTATTTAGTCTATGAAATGAAATATAATTATTCTTATTTCATCCAATTTTTTAATTCATTAAGTAGCAATTATCGTTTATGTCACAAATATATTGCATACATTCTACTTTGAATTTATAATAATCTTCAATAGTACGTATAATATACCAGGAAAATTTGAACGAGGTCCTGCCGCTTAACGGGCGTTGTGTGTATCAGACAAGGATAGGAATTCGTACGTCGCGCGGATTGCCTAACGTTAGCGAGGCCATGTGAAAAACAATTGCATAGTTTCTAGTATTGCCAACTGCCATGCTACTTACCAAAATATCCCTAACAAATTTGATTTAAAACTAAGTCCCTAACAAATAATTTTTTAATTATTTAATAATGAAATAACGCAAATAGAAAAGTTAGTATCAAGTATTCGTTTCATAAGACGTTTTAGCGTACTTGTCCTCTTTAGAGAACTCCCCGCGGGTCGTTTTCTAAACTCGGACGCGTGCGCTAAAAACGTGTCTTATGAAACTAATACTTTAATATACTATTTATTTATGTCGAAATTCAGAATTTAAGAACTCCACAGATAAAACCTGGAAGCCGATAGCACCACTAATAATAATATAAGCCATATTAGGTAGAAATAACAAATACTAAAAGGTAATGTAACCCTGACAAAAACAAAACGGGAACATATAATTCACTATCTCATGATCTCTCTCTCTAAATCATTGTTGCCGGTGTGTTTTGTTAAGAGTCTGGGCGTTCTGTAAGCAATTTGTGGTATGTTTTGAGTTTTCTTTGGTCGGTCGGAATGTCTTGTTATAAACCATGAATGCCCGGCCTGGCGTCTCCGCTGTCCGCGTCACCTGTAATCGAGTATCGCTATGTACGCAGTTCCAACTTCAAATACGGTATAAAGTTACTGGTTTAAGAACTACATAAAATGCAGTCTTATTTTGCGGGTACAAGCTTAGGTAAAATAACAGGCTGAAGACCATTTGGAAGACTTGCGCTCTCAGTAACTGCACAGACGAACTAAGAAATTAGAGAGACGTATAAATATGCAAGTGGTGCAATAGTTCGTACTGCAAAGCGTCACCAGCAAAATAAGGGTACATTCGACTACACCTATATACACTTTTTAGCAAATGTCTTGACACGTATACGAACACTACCGGTCAAAGATTTGGAATATTACACTCTTTAGCAAATATCTTGATACGTGTACAAACATTGCCGGTCAAAGAGACCAAATTAGATTAGAAACGTAGTTTTATGAATAGATTTTTATATTAATTTAAGGTTGAAATATGAAATTATAAGTTCTGTAAAACAACAAAGGGATGCCACTTGCAAAGCTTTAAACTCTCCTACAATAACGACCTTATTACTATTTTATTTGTTGTTGCCTTTTGCTACCACATATTTTATGTGAATCTGGATTTTCGAAATATGTAAATACAAAAATGAGATATCGCAATAAATTGGATGCTGAACCAGATATGAAAATCCACTATCAAATATTAAACCAAGTTTTCAGAGAATATTGGGGTCTAAAAAATTAAATTAATAATAATTGATGATTTACTTTTACTTCATAAAGTTTTTCTATACTATTTTATTTTCTTTGTTTTTTATTTTGTATAATTTATATTTTTGTATTCTATTTTGTAATAGTATATTAAAGTATTAGTTTGATAAGACACGTTTTTAGCGCACGCGTCCGAGTTTAGAAAACGACCCGCGCAAGGACAAGTGCACTAAAACGTCTTATGAAACAACTATTTTATACTATTTTTTCTATTTGTCTTATTTCATTATTAAATAATTAAAAAAATTACTTAGTTTTATATAAAATGTGTTAGGGATATTTTGGTAAGTAGCATGACAGTTGGTAACACTAGAAATTATGCAATTGTTTTTCACGTAGCTCGCTAGCTTTAAGCAATCCGCGAGTCGTAGGAATTTCCATCCTTGTCTGATACACACAAAGCCTGTTAAAAGGCAGGACCTCGTTCAATTTGCCAGGTGTATTATACGTCAAGATTTTATTCTGTTGAAAATTATTATAAATTCAAAGTAGAATGTATGCCAATATATTTATGGCATAAATGATAATTGTTACTTAATGAATTAAAAAATTGGATGAAATAAGAATAATTATATTTTTTTCATAGAATACCTAAATACCTTATATTTGTTAAAGAAATTAATGAGGTATAAATGCGATAGTATTTTAGCAAAGAATAATTTTTGTTTAACAAAAATAATTATTCGTTGGATAATTTATAAGGTAAAAATATAAAATTTGATGAAACTAAATTTTATTACGTTACGATTATCTTGAGGATATTGCACTTATACACAACACAATGCATCCCATGATGACAGTATCAAAATTTACAATTTCGTTAATAATAAAGTAAAAAATGTTACGCCCGTAACAGTTGCATTCCGGTTATAAGAGTTCACTGCGTAAATAGGATTAGTTTGACATTCTAAGAACAGCTGTCTAACAATGATATTTAAAAAATAAAACGAACTTAAAAAAATAAAATGTTACTGTTTCCAGTATTCAAATAGATCTCTTATGGACACGCAAAATGTGTGTCCAAATGGCTTCATGTGGGCACGCAAATATAAAAAATTATTTATTGCTATCTTCTGTGTTTTATACGTGCATGTTTGAATATGTAAAATAGTGTATAAGGGTTCCGCGGAAAAATAAGTTTGGAAACCACTGCGCTAAGAGATTACTGCCCCACTATATTACAATGGCAGAAAACTGTTTTAATATTATCATCAATCATAATTTTTAGTAAATAGAACATTATAAAATACATAGTTCCGTATTCATTTACTAAAATGTGTAGTAGTAGAAAAAGTATAGTGTACAATACGTGTGGAAATCACTTTTCTCACTCGTTTAATTGCAGCACTTGCGTCTTGGCTCGTGTGACAAACACTCATGTTTGTATAAAAAACGCAGCTTTACCGCACTGGACACACGTGATGCTATTGTTTTAACGTTTCCGAGGTATTAAAGTGCTCCCCTCATTTATAGACGTGTAATACAATAACTCAATAAATGGAAAGACAAAAATTAAAAATTGCGGATTTATTAATTAACAACAACCAAAATGAAAAATTTATTTGGTGTATGAATCTTTTATTTCTAATTTGTTACACTAAACAATAATTGTAGAATTGTCAAAGGTCATACGCTGTATATAATTTTAGTATTTCTAACGATTATTTATGTCAATACATCAAGCAGAAGAAAAAATTATAATTGGCAGTGCTCTTGAGATATGTCCAAAATCCAAATATAAACCCATCAATAAAATTATAATAATTTAATGGAACAACACCAGCGATAATATTTTCTCTTATTAATTATTTTGTACCAATAATCAATGATTTTCTTGTATAATTTAAGCTACCACATTGCAAAAGCAATGAAAAATAAATAAATAAGCCGGTAACAATCATTTGCATTATTAAAACAATGTAGAGAAAAATTACAACTAAATGTAGTTTAGAAGACACGCATGTTATAAACTACAATTAATATATTACTATTTATTAACAACACAGGTATAAAGAAACAGAGGTACAAAAAAACAATAATATCCATGACTCACCTTTATAAATAACCGTTACATTTATACTGTCTTAAGAAATTTTACTTCCGCACTAAATATAATAAATATATTAAAATTTCATATTTTTAAAAATTAAAAAGAAATACGCGATTATTTTATGCTGTCGTAAATAAATAACAACACCGCAGATTTTATATTGTTCTTGTGTATCGTATATTCTACTTAAAAATTGGGGATCGATATAACCAATTAATCTGTATTTCAACGATATCTAGTAGGCTGTCTTGTATAAACTGCTGAATGCGTTGCAGAAAATCTTTTCAAGAAACTATTATATGTATAACGTGTTTGCGCTAGATGGAGCTACCGAGTTTTAATTGTTGTACTAGTAGCGTTCCTCTGAAAAATATTAATGATATTAATAATTATGCATCGCTATTTTAAATCGGACCTATTATTAAAACTACTTAAACTCTTGTAAATCTAATTTTAAGCTTAACAAATTGTAGCGGTTATATGATACAGAAATCTCTACAAACGCCCCTAACAAAATTAGTTGACACCTACATCAGTGGCGCACTCAGGAATTTAGGGCGGGTGGTCTGACCAAACATAAAGATTGTTAATAAGTTAGAAAATAATACGACAAATGCGTACATAGAAAAAATTTATATTTTATATTACATAGAAACAAGTTTTTACATTACATTACATTAATTCATTATAATATCAAATTAATAATTACAAATGTTTCGGCTAATCTAAACAATTTCAAAAATTGATAGTTATCTTCAGATTCATACAATAAAGTTTAAAAAATAAAATACAGATACTAAAGCCCAAAAATAAATATTGATTACAAGTGTTACATAATTGTTCTTTCTATATTTTTCATTTTACATTTAAAACCACCAAACATGGTGCAGATGATAATATAGAATTATATTTGAAAAACGTGTCAAAAGAATACCATATTTGAAATTAAGCTTAATATTGAATTAATGAAGGAGAAATTGAGTTTTATTTTTTAAATTTGAAAACAAAAAATAGTTTTAAGCAGAAGTAGAAACATATTTAATATTTATATATATTAAAAAAAAATAACAAAAAGTAGGTATAGGCACTATGGTATACTAAAGTGAGAACATAATTGCAAACTACCTTTTAAACAAAGAAAACAAAAAAAAAATCAAATTATTTCAACAGTTCCTACCCCCCTACTATTACTAATACTGGATTTCGTTACAAGCGTCTAGACTCCTCTAGAGCCTAAGATTACACAATTCGTCCGTCATGCACAGTGAAACTAATTCAGGTCTTTGAATCTGATATTACTTATAATAATTCTAAAATATAAATATGTAGTTATACCCTCCTAGCACTTTTATGTATGATTATTGTTTAAAAGATTTTTTTTCAAGGGTTATAATTTTATTATTCATGTGATACAGCTATTATACATCAATATAAAACTAATAGTATATTATATACCCAGGGACTAAAGTGCATCTTTTAATCCCTCATGTGTTTCTCACGAATGTGAAACTCACATTCGGCATTAAAAGACACTTTAGTCCAGTGGTATATACGCTATTTTTTGCACGTCCTAAAGGAATCTACATGTCATTCTGACAATTGAACTCTGCAAACGCCAAAATCACATAGTTTCAGGGTAATAAATCCTAACATGTACCGCGATTACTTTTTTGTTGTTTACTTGTTGTTGTTGTCAAGGAAACACTTTACTCCCTTAGGGAGTATGCTACTTTACTTCCTCTTTTGGGGGACTAAAGTAGAACCTTATATACAGGACGTGCAAAAAATACTGTACATATATGGAAAACTAATTTTCATTCTAATTTTATTAAAGTGAAATGACAATATTTCAGCTTTTTTCAGTTAATATTAAGTAGTTATAAGCCAACTCATTTGTATGTCTTATGTGTCTTGAAATAAAATTCACAGTTTATTTTCCTTGCTTATCTTCTAATAACTTGAAATTTGCAAGACAAAAAGCATACATTTTATTATTGCCCTGTGTTTTAAGATGTCCATCAGCTTTCACTTTAGAAGTAAATTTTGCAGAACGATGACAAGCGAAATCCCTATGGATTCTATGGGATAATAGATTTGAAACTTATTTTAGCGCCTAAGATGACACAATTCCTCCAATATTTCTCAAGACCTCAATTTACTTCAATGTGCATGTTGGAGAAATTGTGACATTTTAGGCGCTAGACGCTTGTGATTCGGTTGAGCGATCATTTTATTTTGAGGGGGGGATTTTTATTTAGAGTTATGTATTAAGTTTACTTCTGGGAATATTGGAAATCTCTGATATTTTTCACTCTTCATCACTCTACTTCATATATTTGTCGTCTGATCAATCGAGATCACATAACATTTTTTTATGGGTTGAGCTATTGGTTGGTGCATGAATTTATGATATTCTTCCAACCTTGGATATGCTGTCAAAGATATTTACCTAACAACATGTTTAATCAATATTAAAGAAAAAAAAAACAAAATTGGATACAATTTTTACATTAAATAATTAGTCAAGATCCAGTTATGATACAATTATTTTTATCTTTTTAATATATAGCTTTATATATATAGAGTAGAAAAGTGAAACAACATTACCAGTCAACTTAGTTGATGCAATGCAAGAAAAATTGTATACATTCTAAAACAGCAAAACTGCATTGAATAGAATAGAAGCCAGTTTCGGTGAATTAGTGGTTTGTATGTTTGCTTCAGAATCCAAGGGTTGAAGGTTCGATCTTCCGCCAAGCTGGTAATTTTTCGAGCTGAGAAAAATTAAAACATGCCTTCTTTTCGGATAGGACACAAAACTATCAATGTTGCTGCTTCATTACACCTTTTTGTCATAATCATCTTTTGTAATGTTGAGTAAATTTCATGCACACTTGGGAGTGGAATTTCCCTAGATTCGGCTAAATTGTAGTAGGGTCAGCCAAATGACATAGCAATCGGTGCCATGAGGTACTAGAGATGCTCTGTCACCACGATTCTTCTCTCAAAAAATAAATAAATAGAATAATTTATTGGTGCAATAGTATAAAAACCTTGTTTACATTCATCAACAAAAAAATATATATAAGCAGTATAAGATTAGAAATAGAGTGTTTGATAAAACAGTACAATTACAGAAAAAAGACTAGACTAGAATAAGTTCTCCAACTGGAAAACTTATGTTCTAATACTGGAAGGTATTACATGAAAAAAACACCATGATTATACATTTAATGGAGTTTCTATTAATAACTGTTTTACATGTTGATAAAACTTTTTAAATGGCAGGTTACGAATATCTGCACATAATGAATTATAATATTTAAAAGATACATAGTCAAAATTATTTTGTTGTATTATGTTGTTGTATTTACTAGTCATCGAAATACATATGTTTGTCTCTAACATGCATCTAATTACACAGTTTATTTTTAGCACTTTACAACACTTAAAAACAAATAATGAATAGTCATAATTCTAAATTTTTTGAAGATGTCCCTACATGGTTGGTTATGCTTTGCTCCAGTAATAATGCGTATACATTTTGTCTGCATTTTTAATATCATCCTACATTAGGACCATATCACCAAACAGTTATAGAATAATTTAATGTATGTTGAGGATGTAATGGTAGCACGTGTTGCCTATCTTAATCACCTTCTTTATCACCAATTAAATCAATATGAAATATTTTGTAGTCAATATTATTTGACATATAACTCCTGAGGGTGGTCTATAAAGAATAACAATCACCATATTTATTCCAGTTAACAAAATGGCACTAATTTTGCAATAAGATTTATTACTTAGTTCATTTACAACTCTCAGTTCAACAAACTTAATTAACAGCAACGTGCCATCGTGTTCTTTAAAATCTCTACAGAAGGCACTTGCAGTTACATAATTATCAAATTTAGCCAAACTAATTGATCTTCACACATCCAATGTTCATTTTTCGTTATTATTTCCAAATTGGAACAATTTGACATATAAGAAAATAATAGCATTTTCCTGTTTTCTTATCTACAAAAATGTACAAAATTTCTTTGGTATGAACTTGTTTTGTTAGGTCAAATCAAATTGACTTTTTCTTCTATAAAAAGCAAAGTATCATTTTATGTATTTATCTACAGATAAGAAATAAATAAAAATATAAAAATGTTCTAGTACTTGGAAACTTTCTTTACAGTAATTAGTTTTTATTAAATATGCAATGATCTACATCTATTCTTCATTATTTATTTATTCATAAAAAATTAATATAGTGAACAACTTAATAAAATTTCTGATTGAAGGTATCAAATGGTTTGTTAAAGTTTAATAATCCAAGTGATGTTAATTTACGATCATTAGTGGCTATTAAGATATTAACTATCCTCTATACAGTAGTGCTCGAACTGTAATCCTTACGAAAACCTGATTGTATGACTGACTGTTATGATAGGTGCATGTATGTTAAACAAATTAAATAAATTCTTATTTAGAAAAGTAAGCTTATCATTCATTTATTGATTATTTTGCATTTTAATCTTTTGTGGATTTTAGCCTCTTACACACAAACTCCTATATGGGAGTGCAATGGAGCTATCGTAACAAGTACATTACACTCCCCATCCACTTTATCATTCACACAACTAACATACTATTATTATTATTACTAAATTCTAAAAATCTAGTTGCAACGAAGTCTTTAACCCATGTCCCTATGATCGAAAAAGCAGGATCTCTACCAGTCGACCACGGAGGGCCTAAGCTTACCATTAATATCATTCAAATAGTTCATGCTTGTCATGCAATTGTTTATAGACTTTGAAACCTATTTGAATCACAATTCTTAAAATTTCTATAAAAATGAATTCCAGAATTAAGTCAAGTTTCAAATGTTATTTTACAAACGATAAGGGAGTGATCAGCCAAGCCATGAACATCTTTAATGCCAACTCAGACACTAAATTTTTATTGGATACTATACTATAATTACTTATAAAATTATTTAATGTCTTATTAATTTTATAATCTTCATCAGGGTATAACTACACGGTACAACACAAAGAAAATCTTCAGGTTTTCATATAGTTTTTCTACAGCTTCTTGGTATGAAGATATGAATCTGCTATTGGTTTTTTCGGGTCAGTTCAAATACTGTTGTTTCGATGTCATTCCATGCCAAATCATCACAAAAAAATGATATACATCTGGAAGTTTAGACAAGAGTATTGTATCAGGTATTTACTATATATTTGTACCGAAACCTGCAAATTGTATCTACAAAGCCAAGTATAGGTATGATGTTGTACCTGTATCTGCAGATACAGGTAGCTATACAGGGTGTTGTTAAACGTAAAAGTTTGCCTACCTTTCTCGTGCATTTAAAAACCAGTTTTATTTGAAAACAAATTGGACTGTAACTAAAATTTGACCTGACCCGAAAAAATCCATAGCAGATTCGTAATCTGGAATCTGCATCTTAAAAACCTCTAGAAAAAGTGTATCAGAACCTGGAAATTTTTTGAAAATCCAATTTTGTTGTACAGTGCTATTAAAGTACACGTGTGTGTGTTAAAAACCTATATAGTTCCTTTAACACAATATGTGTACTTTAATAATTATACCCTGATAAAGATTATAAAATTAAAAATAATTTTCATCAGGGTATAACTATTAAAGTACACATACGTGTGTTAAAAACCTATATAGTTCCTACTAGTATATACTGTATAGGTATATACTAAAAAACTAACAAGTTTTTAATTGACTGAAAGTGCCCAAAAATATTAAATACTATATAATTACATCTAACAGCTTTCATGTTATGTTGGATAGTCAATAATTTCAAAGAGAAAACTTGAACAAATTAATAAAGTCATAAAAAGACATTGTTTTATTGTTATCAACTTTATATAGATCAATGTTAAGGTCTCCAGTACAAATCATATATAATCACAACAAGACAGTGGCGGTTACTATGCACCCTTTTGGATGTTCTGCTAACAAGTAGCAAACTGCAACCATGTCAGTGGCCATGAAGCACACGTTAATGTGCTTCCTGCCTGCTAACACAACATCTAAAAGGGTGTATACGAACTCTAATTCTATCATAAAGATGTTTGCTCCAACCAGAAGTTGAATATGTTAAAGCAGTATACACAAGTGCATCTTTTAATGGTGGTAAATACAGTAGATCACATGTTGTGGTGTACATTTGATTCGATATATATATTGAATAAAAGTATCAATATAACAAATGATATATATCGAAAGTGTTTTATCGATATGAATATAACGATAGAATGTAGCAAGTATATCGATATGTAAGGATACAAAAACCTACCCTGTGTTGATTTTAAATGCTTCACCATCATAAAATAACTATCACCTCTACGTGACCATTTTAAAGTTGTCATTTTTACAATAGAAAATCTTGTCTCTACTGGCTATATTAGTAAGAGACAGGCAGAATGCTCAAGGGCAGAACGATAACGACATCACTGTGCGGAGAGACTGTCAGGTTTAGGGCAACCAGGGGATGTCCGCAGGGAGGGGTTTTATCCCCCTTGCTTTGGACACTCCTGGCTGATGACCTACTGGCGATCATCGAGGCACATGAAGCCGAGGTTCAGGCCTACGCTGACGATATAGTCATTCTGGTCAGAGGCAGAGATGAAGAGGTCATCTCTGAAATTCTGCAGGAATCTTTGGATGCAACGATGGGTTGGTGTCAGGGGGAGCTACTCAGTGTTAACCCCTAAAAGACGATTATCCTACCGTTAACCAGGAAACGAAAGACTGATAACCTCAGATCACCAAGTATCCTAGGTGAAACAATCCCATTTGTGGAAGAAGCCAAATATCTGGGGATTACACTAGATAAGAAGCTTAACTGGAACTCCCATTTGGATAACACCATCCGCAGGGCCAGGCAGGCTCTCTGAACCTGTCGTAGAATCTGCGGAAAATCCTGGGGATTGCAACCCAAACAAATGCACTGGCTATATGTGACGGTCATCCGACCTATAGTCACATATGGATGTGTTGTTTGGTGGCCTAAGTCCTCGCAAAGGACAGCCAAAGATAAACTCTCTAGCTTACAGAGAACAGCCAACCTGGCGGTGACAGGAGCTTTAAGCACTACATCGTCGGCAGCTATGGAAATGCTACTGAATCTACCACCCCTACACATTGTGTTAGAGGGAGAAGCCAGACTGGCCACATATTGATTCTATCAAGCGGCAAGACAGAAGCCGGAGACAGTGATCTTCATACCAAACCGACTATTACCTGTAATAGAATCGGATAACCTCCTAGGTATGATGACCGACACAATGTCTACCAGATTCAGCAAACCGTATAAAGTCCTATTTCCTAATAGAGACGAATGGGAGCAATCAAAGAATGCCCTGCAGAAAGCTGACATCGACTGTTACACTGATGGCTCCAAAACCTCGGATGGGGTAGGAGCTGGAGTGTACTGCAACAATCCAAAAACTGAATTGTAGTACAGTCTTGGAACGCATACAACCATTTTCCAAGCAGAGATTTATGCCATCGAGATGTGTGCAAGGACGTTAATCGACCTGCGTTACGCACTCAAATCGATAAAGATCTTCTCTGACAGTCAGGCTGCTCTCCAAGCCCTGACAAACTGTGGCTGTACATCAGCAACAGTATGGAGCTGTCAGGAAGCACTATCCAAATTGGGGAAAGCCAACAAAGTCACCCTAATTTGTGTTCCCGGTCACTCTGGCATTGAAGGGAATGAGCTAACTGACCTCCTCGCCAGGAGAGGTGCCAGCTCGAAGTTTATTGGCCCAGAGCCGGTCCTTGGCATTTCAAGGGCCGAGGCCAAAAGTGCTGTAACAAGCTGGATGAGGCACTTTACACAGAAGCTGTGGCATAGCCGCCCAGGGATGGCTTATTCCAAGGCAGCAATAAAGGGCCCATCCAAAACCAGACATACCTCACTGTTAGAGTTGAACAGACTAGGACTGCGCAGCGTACCATATGCATAAGCTAGGCTTAGCAGACGAGACCGTCTGCCGTCTATGCTTAGAGGCAGAGGAAACAACAGAGCACGTCATATGTACCTGTCCCGCAGGGGACCGCACCTGATTCTCACTGTTTGGCTCAGTGCAACTGAAGCTTGAGGATCTGACCAACCTATCACCCATCAGACTACTCACCTTCCTTAAAAGAATGGGACTGGAGGGTGAACTCTAACCTAGGTGTGAGCCACAATAGACCCAGGAGGTCGCAGTAGAGGGGCGAACAGGACGCCACACTCACCTTTAACCTAACCTAACCTAACCTAAGAGACAGGCAGAGGAAAGAAAGGTGGTGCTCAGTTTCATCATTCGTACTTTCTTTGAGCATTGATTGTTAAATAAAAATCATTGGGTAAATTAGATTATATTTTGAAAAGGTAAGTGATACAAACGTATATTTAGAATAAAATTATCTTTAATAATATAGTTGGAAAACTGTTTACGATGTAGACACAGTGTGCAAAAAAATGAAGATATGTTTACAACAAGAAGTTGTACTAATTTAGTAATTACTTTTAGAGCGATGCAAATCAAATAACATGTAAACAAGTCACGATCATTGAAATGTTTTCCTTGATTTTGCAGAAGTCTTCCTTGAGATTATTACGAACAAATTCAATTGACCCACTAGTAGAGCAGTGGGCTTCTACATTGTGGACAAAACTTGTACAGAGACTTAATCACTTAGGACATAGCATAAAAATAATAGGAGAATGGAAAATGGTAATATTAAACAAAAAAATATTTAAAATAAAGATAATCATTGTAAATGCTTAGGCTGTTGCTGATTGGATAATAAAATAAAAGCCTAAAAGCTAAAGCTGCTAAAAGGATGAAAAACTTGAATTAAATAGGTGGTAGTGATGGTGAGGTAGTACCTGTATTAAATAAGGCAGAGGAAAGCTTATTACGATTAATAAGGGAAAAAATACATTGAAGGCGATAGAGTAAAAGAATTTGGGATTTCACAGATAAAATAAGTAGTTAGATTTTTCTATTTATTAGTACGTTAAAATTTGTAATTGTCTAGGAAAGTAATCTAATTGTAGATGCAAATGACTTAGAAAGATAAATTCAACAGAACTGTTCCATACAAAAACAAAATTATGAATAGCAGTGATTATGTATTAATAATTGCACATTCTTATAGTGAAATCCTCTCCATTTTACATAATTAAGTTCTTCCTCTGTATTAGGATGAGACATTATGAGTACAGTCAGTTGCAACAATAACGTTTGGAAAATTTGTATCTACCATAAAAGGTTATTTTATATGTCGATAAATTAATTTTCAAGTGGAAAATGTATCCATTCTTCTGCTCTTGTGCAGCTACAATGTTACGGTTGGCATTATATGTTGCAAAACATTTTCACCCATATCTTTTATGAGTCTATAGAAATCAATAAACTGTTTGTCATATATAATTCCAAGGGATTACTGTTTTTTTCAATTTCCCTTTTGGTTTGATGAAGATCTTATCCAAATGCTATAATGCAAAAACCCTGTTGGTAGACTTTAAATGCGTTTTTCTCACTTGACTTGATTTTAGGTATAAGCACCCTTTCTTCGAGCATAGTCACATATATGTTTAATAATACTACTATTTTTTTAATATGATTAAACATAAAACTAGTATATGCCTTTAAAAATAATTTTGTACTAATACACGAAAATAAATAAACTTTTTTATTTAGACTTTAAAATAACATAAGTGAAAAGCAATTATTCATCATGTTATACTTTCAGAAACGCCAGCATTTCAAACTATGCAAACAACATAAATAGACTCAAAGTCTGATTATGCAACCATTGCTGCATATAATAAACGAATAAAATTTCTGTAACAGGATTTATACCTTCTAACTTTAACTTAACGGTCATCACTCATATTCATAAAAGTGGCCCAAAAACACTAATAAGTAATTTTACAAAATTATTTGAAAAATTTATAAAACAAAGATTATTTGGCTTTCTTAATGACAATAACATCTTCACATAATACAGGTTGGTGGCGCTGAGGCCAAAGAAAAGAAGTAATTTGTTAGATTTGATATGTTAATCGTTTTTATATTGTTTTATCAACAACTACAGCTTTATTACATTTTGTTTTGTTTTTAGATATACTGATAATGATAATTTGATAATGAATTTACTACTGCTGCAACGCAACTGCTGCAACACACCGGCCAGCCTTGAAATCTTGATTTCAAAGTAAATCTTCATAAATTGGTAGAACACAAATTCCTCTAGTCGCTCTTTTGGTTATATGTCTATTCGGTAGCCTAACAGTAACTACACGAATGATGCCGTCATCGCCTGGATGTAATTTTGTTATTCTTGCCAAAGGCCATTTTAGCGGAGGTGTATCATCGTCTTTAATTAAAACTAGGTCTCCTTGTTTAATGGAACTGTTTGGTTGTGTTAACCATTTTGTTCTTCGCTGAAGTTCTGGTAGAATTTCTCTATGTCATCGTTTCCAAAAATGTCGAATTAATCTTAATCGATGTTGATATTTATCCAGACGATTTTCTGGAATTGCTAGAAGTGAAGCCTCGGGAAGTCCAACTAAAGATTTTCCCAGTAGAAAATGCGCTGGCGTTAAGGGTTGAAAGTCGTTGGGTGATGAAGACAATGTACTTAAGGGTCTTGAATTAAGTATAGCCTCAATTTGTGTAAGAACAGTATATAGATTTTCGTAGGTTAAATGAGAATTCATCAGAACTCGCTTAAGATGATATTTGGTTTGCTTAATATTAGCTTCCCAGATTCCACCAAAATGTGGTGATCGAGGGGGAATTGGATGCCAATTACACCTTCATTATTTAAAAATTTATCAAGGTCTGGTCGAGTCGACTTGATGAAATTAAAAAGTTCTTTTATTTTACGAGCTGCTGAAGAGAAGCATGAAGCATTATCACTGTATATATTTGAAGGTCTGCCACGTCTAGAGATAAAACGTTTGAACACCTCAATGAATGCATTAGTGGTCAAACTAGTGAGCAACTCCAAATGGATAGCACGAGTTGTCATGCAAACAAATAGACAAATGTAAGCTTTTATTAATTTTGATTTGCGTAGTGGTCTATCTTTGATCATGATTGGACCTGCGTAATCAAGACCAGTAGGTATTGGTGAAACAAGATTGAAGTGATTGTAATCTACATGTTGGCAAATTTCCCATTTTAGGTTTGGGTATTGTTGGTTTATTTTTAAAGCATGTAACGCAACTATGAACTATTTTTCTAGCTAAAACTCTACCAGAGATTGGCCAGAACATTTCTCTTGCTGCATACAATAACTGTTGAGGACCGCAGTGAAATAATTTGATATGATAATACTTTAAGATCAGAGTGGATAATTTATGATTTTTTGGAAGAATGTAAGGATTTTTAAAGTCTTCTTCGATGTTACTGTGTTTTAACCGTCCTCCTACTCTGATAATGTTATCAGAATCCATAAATGGATCTAAGTTTAAAATGGATGACTTTGAATTCAATTGTTTATCAGAAAGCAAATCGCTGTATTCAGATGCTAAACATTGCTGTTGACACAATCGAATTAAAAACTTTAGAGATTGCAGAAGTTCGTCACTAGTAATAGAACCATTATGTTTGACTGCATTTCTACAATTTTTAACAAAGCGCATCATGTAAGCCACTATTCTTTGTAGTTTGGGCCAAGTAGAAAATCTTTCAAAAATATTAATGTCAGAAGAAACTGTTAAGCATAAGTTAGAAACAATATTATTATCTTGGATAATTAATTTTGAGTTTTTTATTTCAGGTAAGTTTTGAATTTGGCCAATTGAACTTTTAAGAGGCCATGTATGAGATGGATTTTTAAGGAAGTCTGGTCCCTGAAACCAGAAACTTTTTTCTGTTAACTGAGATGCAGCTGCACCTCGAGATACTAAATCTGCAGGGTTTAAATCTCCACTAATGTGAAACCACTCTTTTGGATCTGATAATTCGTGAATTAAAGCAACTCTGTTTGCTACAAATATTTTGAATCTATTTGGAATAGATTTAATCCAGCCTACGGTTATAGTAGAATCAGACATATAATATTGTGCGTCAATTTTAAGATCGATTGCTTCTTTAATCTTAACTGAGAGCTGAACAAGAAGAACTGCAGCGCTAAGCTCGAGTCGTGGCAGAGTAATAGGATGAATAGGAGCAACACGAGACTTAGAACATAGAAGATGAACAGCTATATTTTGGAAAGTATCTGTACAACGTAGATAAATACAAGCACCGTATGCTAAGGTACTTGCATCACAAAAACCAAGAAGTTCTATTTTGATTGTATTTTTCAGTACAACGCACCGTGGAATACGAATTACGAAAAGTTGTAATAAGTTTTTTAGCAAAATAAACCATTCTTTTTTCATTTCAGAAGGAGTATTGCAATCCCACGATAAATCCAGTTGCCATAACCTTTGTATTAAAATCTTTCCCGACACTATTATTGGAGATATAAGACCTAGAGGATCAAACAACTGAGATATTTTTGAGAGAAGATATCTCTTAGTGAGTGGTGCCTTCTCTTCTTTTAACAAAAATTCATAATGGAAATTGTCAGCAACTGCGTTCCATGCAATGCCTAAAGCCTTTGTGTTTTCATCACCAAGAGGAATATTGAGTAAAGAAGTATTCGACGATTCAATTGGGTTAGAAAGTAAATTGATATCGTTGGATAAGAATTTACGTAATGTAATTCCGGCACTGGAAAGTATGTCAGAAACTTGTTCTTTTAGTTTGAGCGCTTCTTGTGTATTAGCTGCGCCGTCTAACCAATCATCCATATAGAAATTTTTTAATATGCTTTTAGAAGCTATAGGATATAAAACAGCATTTTCATAAGCTAAATGTTCTAAACATTTTGTTGATAGATAAGCAGAACTAGTCAAACCATAGGTAACTGTATTCAAAGTATAGGTGAATAGAGGATCTGTAGGTGTATCTCGCCAAAGAATGCATTGATACTTTCTTTGACTGGGATCAATAAGTATTTGACGATACATCTTTTCACAATCTCCAATTATGGCAACTATATTTAATCGAAAACGTAATAAAATTGATATTATATCGCTTTGAGCAACTGGACCTGTATACTGGCAATCATTTATAGAAATACCAGAAGAAGTCTTAAAACTTCCATCGAAGACTACACGTAAGCGAGTTGTAAGAGAATTTTCTTTAATAACTTCATGATGTGGTAAGAAGTTCAAAGCATCGGTTGAAGTATAGTTAACCTTGGACATGTGACCTAATCTTTCATACTCATGGATGAATTTGGAATATTCAACTTTTACATCGGGTTTTTTTAGAAGTCGTTGCTCTAATTGAGAAAATCTAGTAATTGCTCTTTGTTTGGAATCTCCAAGACTTGATAATTTGTCGTTATAAGGAATAGATACAATATATCGACCATCAGGATCTCTTTGAACCGTTTTCGCAAAATGTTCTTCACATAATCTTTCAGAATGAGAAAGTTTAGAATGTGGGTTCTGCGGACCTACATGCTCAATCTCCCAAAAGCGTGATAGATCTTTTTGAAAGTGTATGTGAGCTTCAGTGCACAAATGGCAATTAGAAAAATTTCTACAAACATGAGAAAATTGTATTGGTATGGGTAAGAAAGGGATGCTGCCAGTAACAATAAACCCAAACTGAGTTTCTTGTAATAACGGAAGTTTGGGTCCCAAAGACACTCGGCGAGCACAGTGTAAATTATAATATTCTGATGCTCCGATTAAAATATCTATAGAACTGCATTCATTGAAAGAATCGTCAGCTAACGGAATATCTTTAGGAATGTGAAAATGCTTTTTATAGAAAGAAACAGAAGGTATATTTGTAGTTATTTTTGGAACTACTAAACATGAAAGGCGAAAAGAGAAGGTAGTATGTCTGGAACTGATCTCTACTTCTGTGCCACGATTAATAATGAGTTCTCCACTTCCTATCCCTGAGATGGAGGTTTGTATAGATTTTGAACTTAATCCAAATTTTTGAAGCAAACTATCTGTGATGAGATTACTGGTAGCACCACAATCTAATAGACAACGCACCGAGTGATTCTTACCAAATGCATCTTTTACGAAAACTACAACAGTAGATAGTAAAGTAATAGTTCGATGACCGTCAATATTACATACCAAAGACTGATCTGAGTTAGTATGATTCTCTGGTATTTCTAAATTTGTAAGTTGCTTCGGAATTGCTTGGGAAGTTAAACAATTTGCAGACCGATCTTGAAAGCTTTTATTAACCTTTTCAAAATGTAGCATTGTGTGGTGCTTCTTAGAACACCTACGACAACTATATTTCGAATTACATTTTAAAGAATTAGAATGCTTTAAACAGTTGACACATAATTTAAGTTCTTTAACTTTTTGAAATTTCTGTTCTGCACTTAATTCAATAAATTTGGGACAAAAAATGATACAATGTGAAAGCTTGCATAAAGCGCATTGCATTTGCTTGTCTTCTACTGTAGCAAGTGCACGCTGTTTTACAGAAAAGTTGGCTTTACTAGAATAGTGATGATTTTTAGTACTGCCATAATTATTAAAAATCAATGGCCTGATAGAGGAACTATCTGAATCTGTATTAATATCTACTAATAACTGAGAACGTTTTTGTAGAAAATTATTAATTTCTTCAATTGAAGATAATTTGTTAGGATTGAATAACTTGAATTCTTTTTTAGTTTCACTGTCAAACTTATTTAGTAATATGTGTGACAGAAAAGAAGTTGCTAGTTGCTCATTAGAAATGTTTAGATTCTTTAAAGAATGCAAAGATTTATTTAGCGAGTCATGAAGATTTTGCAATTCAGATGCCGAAGATTTGTACATCGGCTTTAAGTCAAATATATTTTTTATATGACTCTGAATAATTAACTTAGGTTTGTTGTACCTTTGTTCTAAAAGCTCTAATGCGATCTTGTAATTATCGTTTGTAGGTTGTAAATTTGAAAGCAAATTAGATGCATCATCTTTTAAGCAAGATTGTAAATATAAAAATTTCTGAACTGGACTTAAATTGGTTTTATCTATTATGGATTTAAAATTATCCATAAAGGAAATGTATTCAGTATAAAGACCACTGAATGTAGGCAAGGAAAGTTGTGGAAGCGTGTTTTGAAAGTTATTATATGTCATTTTGTTTGCATTCAACTCATTGTCGTCGATTACATTTGACTTTTGACATTTTTCCACTAATGTTTTTGACGTTGTCAAAAGTTTTACGTACCTTTCGTAAAATTCCATCTGAGAAGGCAGATTTTCTTCAGTTACGGACATAGATTCTAATTGTTCAAGAATATCTGAATATTGTGCTTCCATAGGTTTAATCAAATCAACTCGAACAGATATCTCATTTATATCATTGGAGGAGCAAGAAAAGGTATTTATAAATGACTCGAAGCTTGAAATCTTCTCTACCAAATTATTAGCTTTTACTAATAGCAACTTAACATTTGATTTTTTGGAATTTTTGGCAGCCATTTCAAATCTGGAATTGCAACGAATAAATAATGAATGCTACTAACTACTTACATAAACTAGTTTTGATGAATTCTGAATTGTAACTTGAACACTAACGAAAAGGATATAACAAAGATATAACACGGATATAAGCAAACAAATCGAGACCAGACTGGGGATCCCAAATTCAATTGCCCCACTGTGGGAATGAAGTTTGGTAAGCGTAAGTCTTGAACTCTTGAAGATATTAATTGTAAAACCTTTACAATAGGGCTTGGTTCAATCCGGCTCGAAGGACCATTTGGTGGTGCTGAGGCCAAAGAAAAGAAGTAATTTGTAAGATTTGAAATGTTAATCGTTTTTATTTTGTTTTATCAACAACTACAGCTCTATTACATTTTGTTTTGTTTTTAGATATACTGATAATGATAATTTGATAATGAATTTACTACTGCTGCAACGCAACTGCTGCAACACAGGTATATATAGGTAATATTATATTACTATAATTTCCTCATTTGCACCCATTTATATTTCTGCGAAACATCAAAAGTGAGATTTTGCATCATATATATCTTATTTTTTAATTTATTTATCATTTATCCATATCTGATGGTAAATCATACCTGATTGATTGATCTGGCAATCAGATTAGTAAATGCTTACAAAACAGTGTCTTAATACATTGTATCTTTTCATGCTTAAAACGTAAAAAATATACAGGGTGGGATTAAAGTATGGAATATTAAAAAAAGCCAACTCAACCGGTTTTTTTAAAAACTCTGAAACACGTCGATTTTGTTTTTTAAAAATACACATTAATATGTTAGATTCACCTTACGACTTTGATTTGTTTTTTGTTGATTTGTTTTGAAAATTTTAATGACAATATAGATTTTTAATATTGGAATCCGATAGTGATTCTTCTTCCCTTTATGATCATGCAAATAAATCATAAGGTTGCTGAACGATATTGGAGTGATTTGGCACTCCAACTCGCTCTGAGTCTTTATACTCAAAGACTCCCTTCGATATTCTGGTTCACAAAGATTGACACATTTAATGTTTATCAATTTTATTCTTTTATTATCGTTTGCTATATTAAATTTATTATTTTCGAAGGACCTTTACAAAATAAACAAAATAAACTAAACTTTTCAACAATAATCCGCCACTTGTCGTCGAACACAATTTAATGAAATGCCAGTACTTACAATTTGTATTCTGTATATGGAAAGGAATATCTGTAATTGCACTGGTACTTTACTTTTTGCATACAAGAACTAGTTAATTAATTAATCAATGTTATTTGAATTGTTATATATATTTTTCTTTTAATTGAAAAAAGAAGGAACTGTCATTGACATTTTTTACCATTTCAACCAAACATTCAAACTCGAAAACAAAAGACAGAACCAAGCCTAAGGGATTTTATTGAAATCTTAATATTAAAATGAACATAATTGTTGCGAAAACAAAATTCGCAACATACTCCCCGCGTTGAAGTGTTCACCCTTCAAACCTTGATAGCTATACAATGTAACAAAAAAGTAGAATGATAATATTCTGAACATTGTAACTCTAACAAAGAATTAAAAAAACTGGTTATTGAAATGAACATCAAGCACATTTGATTATAATACTTGGGGCAATGGGCAAACCTTGGTAATGGGTCTCACGAAAATGCCTTCACTAGTTTTCAATTTAATAGCTCGAACTTTATTATCAGAACTAGAAAGTACTTCAATGATACGTGCTCTTCGCCATTTCAGTGGAGGTACTTTAACAAAACTAAATCATCGACTTTTAAGTTTTCTGTTAGATACAACCACTTTGGTCTATTTTGAAGTCTGTGTAGGTACGCCACTGACCATCGCTTCCAGAAATGCTGCTGCATTTGCGAACATCGTTGCCAAAATAACAATCTATTTTCAAGGATATTCCTAATATCGGTTTCAGGATATGCTGTCATACTAGTGCAGATCAAAAAATGCCCGGGCGTTAAACATTTTAAATCAGACGGATCAGAAGATAATGGACATAACGGGTGTGAATTGAGAATAGCTTCAATTTGAGCTAATATTGTACTTAGCTCTTCAAAGGTAATCTGGGCATTGCCTAAAATGCGATAAATATGATTCTTTGCACTTTTAATGGCGGATTCCCAAATCCCTCCACATTGTGGGCTGTGTGGAGGAATAAATTTCCAGTTAATATTAGTTTCTGTAGCAAACGTAGTTATGTGATTACGATTTGTTGAGCTTTTAAAGAAGTCGCTTAATTCCCGAAGGTGATTTCTAGCTCCTAGGAAATTGGTGGCATTGTCGCTATATATAACTGACGGATTTCCCCTACGGGAAATAAACCGCTTTAGGGTTAGAAGAAATGCTTCTGTAGAAAGAGAAGAAACGAATTCTATATGAACAGCCTTTGTCGCCATACATATGAAAACAGCCATGTAACATTTTGTAACGGGAGCCTTTCTCAATTTTGAAGATTTGATAAGAAAAGGTCCTCCAAAATCTACTCCCACCTTTTCAAATGGTCTACAAATGGAAATGCGATCTTTTGGTAAATCAGCCATAATTTGCTGGGAAGCTTTAGCTCGAAATCTAAAACAAATTAGGCAATTTCGAATGATTTTCTTTGTTTCTCGAAGACCATTTAGGGGCCAATACCTTAGTCGAAAATTCGCTAGAACTGTATGGGCTCCTGTATGCCCAAGGCGAATGTGTTCATGAGTAAGCATTAAAGAGACAACGTAATTCCTAGAAGGTAACAAAATTGGGTGCTTTTGCTCTTCTGGAATATCAGCGTGCTGTAGGCGTCCGCCTACGCACAAGAATCCTGACGAATTTAAAGGTTTAACGAAGAAGGAAACGAAGGTTTAAGAGGAAGAAGATTTTTGTTTGAAATTGTCTTACCCGTGTTTAATTCGGAAATTTTCTTGAGAAAATATTGTTGCTGAATTTGTTTGATGATAAAATTTAAAGAAACTTTAGTTTCGTCAGCTGCCAGAGGGCCAAATATTTTGCCACTAAGTGGTTTTTTAGCGTTTGAAATAAAACGAAGAACGTATGCAACAGAATTAATTAACCGTGGAAATTGAGAAAATCTTTTAAAGATAATAATAATAATCTTTATTTGGCCAAAGAGCCTTACATAACAAAATATATATATATAAATTTAACATTTTAAAAATCACATTTAAATCACAGTAAGTATAACGTACATAAACATACATAATCAGGTATATGCATAATCTTTTGTATTAACTTTATTGTTAGAATTAATAAATATTTTATTTTATATCAAGTGCCCATATAGAATTTGCCGATGTTGAACAAACGGACCAATATTGGGTCAATATTGGCACCGTTATTACCAATCCTGGCAACCAATATTGGGACAGTGCAGAAATGATAACACCGGTAAGTACTTGGGCCATTTTACATAGCCGATATTGGCAGCCAATATTGGGCCAGTGTCGAAATGATAACACTGGCAAGTACTTGGGCCATTTTACCTAACCAAGATTGTTGATATTTTGGTATAACTCTGGTTTCATACTGGCTGTATATCGGTAGCATACCGGTGTATAATAATGATCATTATTATATTTTTTAATTATATTATATTGTACACTGAGAAACATAGTTCGAAAAATCTATTAGTTTAAAAATTGTAGATCAAGAGCGCTAATATGACGACGGGGACATAACTTTTACGAACCATTTTTCTGACTGTATAATATAATATAATTTAAAAATATAATAACGATGATTATTATACACCGGTGTGCAACCATATCCAACGATATCCATCCATACTGTGCCAGTATAAGACCCGTTATACCAACATATTAACATTATTGAGTTAATATTGGCTAATTACACACAGAAAAGAATACCTTGATTCAAAATTTTATTGTGTTTAATAAACAAAGTTCTTGTAACAATTAATAATATAATACATTATAATGTCGGCAGTCATATAGATACAAATTAACAAATACATTATAATAGGTACTGTAGTGATAATTTATTCAGAATTGAGATTGTATGAATAAATATAAGTCATTAATTGAAATGTAAGAATGGATATATCAATTTGATTTAAAAACAGCCATTAATGTCATACCATCTAATTAAAGTATTATCAAATTATGTAAATATTCAATTAAAAATAATGTAAAGTTTCGTTGTTCGTAAGAAAAGGTTTCTTTATGAATATTCTTGTACCGCATTCTTGTCTAAAGGCTTGTAGGAATCTAGAACAAATAAAATTTACAAACAAGTAAAATAAATATTTACGATTTATAAAAATGAATGACAAAATGTAAAAGATAACAAAATAAGATTACGAATATTGTTAGTTATTGAAGATCTTGTTGACAAAAAAATGTAATTAACTCCCAAGACAACATAATACACTCAGGAAATAATTACATAAGAATCATCTCCTACACGGAAAAAACAAAATAAAGATTAATAAATAAGATTTGTGATGTATAACGAAGAAGACATAATAAATTTCGTAACAAAAAATTTCCTTCCAGAAATCCATATTTCTTAAAGAAATTTCACATCTTAATTTAAAGGATCGAGCACAAAACAAATGGAAAACGGGGTACAGTCAGATTCCTTAAGAACATCCTTAAACGCTGGTTGCATAGCAACGTTTAAGAGATCATGCCAACTTGATTAATTTTTCAAATTGCACCCTATGTGTTTTTTCACGGAAATGTATTCTTCACTTCATTCTGCACATGGTAGTATGCCTTACTTAATTATCTAATGTGCATTTAATGGTTGAAAAAATATTTTTTATAAATTGTACACTTCATATTCACTAACTAAATTATTTATTCAAAAAATATTATGATTAGAGCCGCATCTACAAGGGAACTCCTGAGGCAGTTTAAAGCCCATGTAGAGTCCACAGGAGGGCATTTTGAGCATTTGCTTTAAGTTTAAGATAAATTCAATTTATAACAAATATTTTTTTAAACCCCTAAATGCACATTAGACAATTAAGTAAGGCATACTACCATATGCAGAATAAAGTGAAGAATACATTTCTGTGAAAAATAAACAGAGGGTGCAATTTGAAAAATTAATCAAGTTGGCATGATCTCTTAAACGTTGCTATGTTTCCAGCGTTTAAGGGTGTTTTTTGAAGGTCCATTTTGAGTCATTCACAATAGTTTTTGGTTGATTTCTTTATCTTTTCAAATAAGGGAGATATTGCATGTAAACAGCATTTTGGGACACCCTGTATAACCAGATAAGTAATTTTTTTAATTTTAAAATTCATTCTTATATAAAAAAATATTAACTTTATTAATCTATAAAATCCTTTATAATAAATAAAGATTGTGGTTAATACACCACAACCACAGTACATGATTTATGAAAAAATTGTAATTTGAATCTTACCAATTTCTAATTTTAACAATCCACTAGTTGTACTGATATGTACATACAGCTGAAGATGCAGATGTCCACTTCGCATCCACAAGGCTCTGTTGTTTTGGTTTTGTTGCGACTGCCTGACTTTTTCATTTTTTAACTGACTGTCATAATTAGACTTACATCTAGGCGCAACACATCGGCGAGGCATCTAAAAAATGTAAATATATAAGTATGTATTATATCAGTAGCATATTTAGGATTTTTTCGGGGGGAGCTACTCTATAAAAACTCCGAATCAAAATACTACTAAGATTTTCACATATCCTAGATTTTGATAATAAAAAAAAATCGGAAGGTCCAGCCCGTTAACCTCCCCCCTACGACGCCACTGTATTATGTAATAATAATAAACACCTTTATTAATTTTTATATACAAAGAAACACTGCTTTATTTTGCAAATAACTAAAATTTATATTAGTATAGTTTTCTGGCAAAGGGCTACTCTATTTAACCAGGAAACCATAAGAATAAATACTTACATATAAACATTAATATAAAATGAGGGATTTAAAAGTAAAAGGGTTTATGTGCATTTTTAGTAATTCTGAGATACTTAGCTTAAAAGTCAATTTCTAAATGTAAATTACAGTAATATCAGAGTTTGCACAAATAAATATTTGAAAAAGACACGTGAAGGTTATGCCGTCATGTGTTTATATATGTATAAGCAAGATAGAAATTCCCTCTTATAAAAAAACTAATGTAATATACTGTTATCATTACCCTTATAATGTAACTAATTATTACACACACTTATACAGACAAAATAACTAACGAACACAATTATTAAGCATTATTAATAATGTCATGTTGCAGTGAACATGTGACGCTAGCGGCTAGTAGAGTACCTTACCGGAAGCCTGACTGCCTACTATACCGACCAGGTTGAACCAAACTTTAATTTTTAAATTTACAATATTATTAATCAATTGATTAAATTCATAAATATATATACTTAGAACTTTCATAAAAAACAACAGTAAAAGCCATTTTTATAGAAATAAATTTTAATGTACTGTATCATTTATAATGCGAAACACACGGAAAATATGTATACAACGGTAGCCAATATTGGCTCAATATTGGCGGCCGTTGTACGGCAATCTGCATTAGTTCGATATTGGCTGAACAGATTTTCCGTGTTTCGCATTATAAATGATACAGTAGGTACATTAAAATTTATTTCTATAAAAATGGCTTTTACTGTTGTTTTTTATGAAAGTTCTAAGTATATATATTTATGAATTTAATCAATTATTAATGATATTGTAAATTTAAAAATTAAAGTTTGGTCCAACCTGGTCGGTATAGTAGGCAGTCAGGCTTCCGGTAAGGTACTCTACTAGCCGCTAGCGTCACATGTTCACAGCAACATGACATTATTAATAATGCGTAATAATTGTGTTCGTTAGTTATTTTGTCTGTATAAGTGTGTGTAATAATTAGTTACATTATAAGGGTAATGATAACAGTATATTACATTAGTTTTTTTATAAGAGGGAATTTCTATCTTGCTTATACATATATAAACACATGACGCCATAACCTTCACGTGTCTTTTACAAATATTTATTTGTGCAAACTCTTTGATATTACTGTAATTTACATTTAGAAATTGACTTTTAAGCTAAGTATCTCAGAATTACTAAAAATGCACATAAACCCTTTTACTTTTAAATCCCTCATTTTATATTAATGTTTATATGTAAGTATTTATTCTTATGGTTTCCTGGTTAAATAGAGTAGCCCTTTGCCAGAAAACTATACTAATATAAATTTTAGTTATTTGCAAAATAAAGCAGTGTTTCTTTGTATATAAAAATTAATAAAGGTGTTTATTATTATTATTACATAATACAGTGGCGTCGAAGGGGGGGGGGGGTTAACGGGCTGGACCTCCCGATTTTTTTTTATTATCAAAATCTAGGATATGTGAAAATCTTAGTAGTATTTTGATTCGGAGTTTTTATAGAGTAGCTCCCCCCGAAAAAATCCTAAATATGCTACTGATATAATACATACTTATATATTTACATTTTTTAGATGCCTCGCCGATGTGTTGCGCCTAGATGTAAGTCTAATTATGACAGTCAGTTAAAAAATGAAAACGTCAGGCAGTCACAACAAAACCAAAACAACAGAGCCTTGTGGATGCGAAGTGGACATCTGCATCTTCAGCTGTATGTACATATCAGTACAAGTAGTGGATTGTTAAAATTAGAAATTGGTAAGATTCAAATTACAATTTTTTCATAAATCATGTACTGTGGTTGTGGTGTATTAACCACAATCTTTATTTTTTATAAAGGATTTTATAGATTAATAAAGTTAATATTTTTTTTTATATAAGAATGAATTTTAAAATTAAAGAAATCACTTATCTGGTTATACAGGGTGTCCCAAAATGCTGTTTACATGCAATATCTCCCTTATTTGAAAAGATAAAGAAATCAACCAAAAACTATTGTGAATGACTCAAAATGGACCTTCAAAAACACCCTTAAACGCTGGAAACATAGCAACGTTTAAGAGATCATGCCAACTTGATTAATTTTTCAAATTGCACCCTCTGTTTATTTTTCGCAGAAATGTATTCTTCACTTTATTCTGCATATGGTAGTATGCATTACTTAATTGTCTAATGTGCATTTAGGGGTTTAAAAAAATATTTGTTATAAATTGAATTTATCTTAAACTTAAAGCAAATGCTCAAAATGCCCTCCTGTGGACTCTACATGGGCTTTAAACTGCCTCAGGAGTTCCCTTGTAGATGCGGCTCTAATCATAATATTTTTTGAATAAATAATTTAGTTAGTGAATATGAAGTGTACAATTTATAAAAAATATTTTTTCAACCATTAAATGCACATTAGATAATTAAGTAAGACATACTACCATATGCAGAATGAAGTGAAGAATAGCGTTTACTGTCTCCAGCCTTACTTTGTGGAACTCCATAATCATGAAATATAATATAAATACAAAGATTAGTTAAAGTTTCACAAGTTTTATTAATATCGTAACCTGACAATATTGTTTCGACACTTTGTGCCATTATCAAAGGTAGATAAGATTGAAGTTTATTAGAAGTGTTAGATATTTAGTTTTTGTTATGTATTGTATCTAGTTACCTATTTTCTGTATGTATTTATCCTTAGCAACGTGTTTGTTTTTCAATCTTATCTACCTTTGATAATGACACAAAGTGTCGAAACAATATTGTCAGGTTAAGATATTAATAAAACTTGTGAAACTTTAACTAATCTTTGTATTTATATTATATTTCAAGTGAAGAATACATTTCCGTGAAAAAAAACATAGGGTGCAATTTGAAAAATTAATCAAGTTGGCATGATCTCTTAAACGTTGCTATGCAACCAGCGTTTAAGGATGTTTTTTGAAGGTCCATTTTGAGTCATTCACAATAGTTTTTGGTTGATTTGATTATCTTTTCAAATAAGGGAGATCTTGCGTGTAAACAGCATTTTGGGACACCCTGTATATATTTATAGATAATCCAAACTTGTTGCTTGAATCATGATAGTATGTTTAAATTCTTATAAGAGTTATTCTTTTGCAAGCGAATTAAATTTTTTCGTTCTTCCTACCCTGGCTTTCACCTCAATCTGACTGTACCCCGTTTTCCATTTGTTTTGTGCTCGATCCTTTAAATTAAGATGTGAAATTTCTTTAAGAAATCTGGATTTCTGGAAGGAAATTTTTTTTGTTACGAAATTTATTATGTCTCCTTCGTTATACATCACAAATCTTATTTATTAATCTTTATTTTGTTTTTTCCGTGTAGGAGATGATTCTTATGTAATTATTTCCTGAGTGTATTATGTTGTCTTGGGAGTTAATTACATTTTTTTTGTCAACAAAATGTTCAATAACTAACAATATTCGTAATCTTATTTTGTTATCTTTTACATTTTGTCATTCATTTTTATAAATCGTAAATATTTATTTTATTCACAATCATATTGCAATATGTACATTTCATATGTTGTAAAAACCTTGGAAAGTAAGCTATTGCTATAGCAACACCAAAGTGGTTAACAATCTCCTTTACATGTCTGTAAAACTGACATGTAATGTTATGGCCAACTTTTTTTTCTGAATAATTTAAAACATGACGTTTTATCCGATTTAAATTTAAGTTTTTATGAATATATTTAACGCAAAAAACATATTTTTTATTTAATATTAGTTTTATTTTTATTTTTCCATATTTTATATTTAATAATTACAATGGAATTAATTAATTTCTAATTTTAAAATACTGGGCGCATACATCGCCATCTAGCGGCGAAGAATAAAACCTTACTTAAAATTTCTTTTTGGTCGATACATAGCTCTGATTGAAATTATGACAGTTTATAAAAAATTTATTTTAAAATTTAAAATTTGTTTTTATTTTGATTATCTTAAGTCTAATTATTGTGAATAAAATAGTATACATGTTTCGTTGGTAAAGTTTCCACGCCTCGCGATATTATTTGACCTCGACGTACCGTCTCGGTCAAACAATTATCGGTTGGCTTGTAAAGATATCCTTTACCAACTCAACATGTAATATACTATTACTTGTTTGTAAATTTTATTTGTTCTAGATTCCTACAAGCCTTTAGACAAGAATGTGGTACAAGAATATTCATAAAGGAACCTTTTCTTACGAACAACGAAACTTTACATTATTTTTAATTGAATATTTACATAATTTGATAATACTTTAATTAGATGGTATGACATTAATGGCTGTTTTTAAATCAAATTGATATATCCTTTTTACATTTTAATTAATGACTTATATTTATTCATACAATCTCAATTCTGAATAAATTATCACTACATTACCTATTATAATGTATTTGTTAATTTGTATCTATATGACTGCCGACATTATAATGTATTATATTATTAATTGTTACAAGAACTTTGTTTATTAAACACAATAAAATTTTGAATCAAGGTATTCTTTTCTGTGTGCAATTAGCCAATATTAACTCAATAATGTTAATATGTTGGTATAACGGGTCTCATACTGGCACAGTATGGATGGATATCGTTGGATATGGTTGCACACCGGTGCATAATAATCGTTATTATATTTTTTAATTATATTATATTATACACTGAGAAAAATGGCTCGTAAAAGTTATGTCCCCGTCATCATATTAGCGCTCTTGATCTACAATTTTTAAACTAATAGTTTTTTCAAACTATGTTTCTCAGTGTACAATATCGTAATATAATTAAAAAATATAATAATGATCATTATTATACACCAGTATGCAACCGATATACAGCCAATGTTGTGCCAGTATGAAACCAGAGTTATAACAACATTGGGCCAATCTTGGTTATGTAAAATGGTCCAAGTACTTGCCAGTGTTATCATTTCGACACTGGCCCAATATTGGCTGCCGATATCGGCTATGTAAAATGGCCCAAGTACTTACCGGTGTTATCATTTCTGCACTGTCCCAATATTGGTTGCCAATATTGGCAATAACGGTGCCAATGGCGAGCCAATATTGGCCCGTTTGGAAAATTCTATATGGGTGGCAATTTTGTTTATTTAACTTTCTGTAATTAATTTATCTTTCTGTAAATAATGTTCCTTCAACTTAATTTTAAACTTGATAATTGATAAAGATTTTAAATAATTTGTTAGATTATTGTAAATGATCAAAGTTTTATAAAACAAAGAATTTTGAGATTCAGTAAGATTTACTCTACCTATTTGATAATTTAGTCTAGATCTGGTTCCGTAATTGTGAGTCTCTTCTCCTGTTTTTAAAATATTATTGAAATACGTTGGTACTATTTTACATCTAATTTTGTGTATAAAGATAAGTGCATTCATTTCACAAAAATTTTCAATACTAAGCCAGTTTAACTTTTCCAACATTGTTTTAATGCTAGTTCTCCTATTACAACCTAATATCACCCTCATCGCTCTGTTCTGAAGTTTTTGTAGACGGTTCATATCACCCGCCCTTGCTAAATGTAGGATTGTGGAGGCAAAGCTGAAATGAGGCAATATTATTGTATTATACACTACTCTTTTTGCATAGGTACTTAAGTAGGGACTAGCTCTACTAAGCATACCCACTTTTTTTCCTATCTTCTTACATATATAATCTATGTGATCTCCAAATTTAAGATTTACATCTACCACTACTCCTAAATATTTTATTTTATTGACTATTTCAACATTCGAATTTCCAATTTTAATTTCAAAAATTGTTTCTGTCCATTGATTAACAATATTCCTTTTTCCAAAAACCATTGCTTTTGTTTTATCAATGTTTAACTTTAATTTATTGCAGTTTAACCACTTAGTTACATTTTGAAGTTCACTATTTAATGTATGGAGAACCTCATCTCTATTGGTCCCAGATATGTATATCACAGCATCATCTGCAAATAAATGTATTTTGCATTTTTTTACTGTATAAATAATATTATTTATATAAATTAGAAATAATAATGGTCCTAACAGACTACCTTGAGGGACTCCATAATTTATCTCCGACACTTCCGATTCAATTCCATTACATCTTACTTTTTGTTTTCTTCCCGTTAGGTAACTCTTAAACCACTGCAACACGTTTCCCCCTAAACCAATATTTCTGAGTTTATTGATTAGTTTATCACGGTCTACTGTTTCGAAGGCCCTTTTAAGGTCCAGGAAAACAGCCACTGTAATATTATCAATATCTTTGTTCTGTTTCCATTCATTTAAGCAATATTGAAACGCTTGTTCACAACTGTGTTGTTGTCTAAAACCCGATTGGTAGCATGACAAATACTGAATTGTATTTAAATATTGCTCTATCTGAATATAAACCACTCTTTCTAATATTTTAGCTAAACTAGAAATCATATTAACAGGTCTAAATTCATCGATCTTTAAAGTATTGGTTACTTTACGTATAGGAACAATAGTAGATAATTTCAACGTTGCTGGTACTATTCCTCTTTCTAATGATAAGTTTATTAAATGCACTAATTTACTAGATAAATCATTGTAAGCTATTTTGTATAATTTAATTGATATGTGGTCAGGACTGTTCTTATTAGGCATACTGAACACAACATCCCTTAATTGTTCTTCCGAGACGAACCTAAAATCAAAAAACCTTTCATTTCTAGGTACAGCCTCTTCCATCATCACCTACAGCAATATTTAGAACTATTTCTTATATACTACTTATAAAGTACTCATTGAATTTGTTTGCTATTTCTCCATGTTCATATACTATCTGATCATCTATTTTTAAAGTATAACAACTGTCCTTCTTTGCGTTTCCTACAATGTTTTGTAGGAACAACGATTTCCACATTTTAATAGAATCATATTTGCTCCTATCAATTACTTGTTCATAATACTTTTTTTTAGCATTTTTAATTAACCTACTCACTTGATTTCTATAAACTTTATAATCATTCCAATCTATTTGATGTTTTGTTACTCTGTACCTTTTATATTTTTTATCTCTGTGCTTCATCATTTCTCTAATCTCTTTTGTAATCCATGGATTACTTTTACCAGTTTGAGTAATTGTAACAAATGGAGTAACTTCATCCACTATTGTTCTCATATTATCTAAAAAATCATCATATTTTCTAATTACATTATTATCAAAATAATTTAAATTTATTTGATTTACTCTACTTCTGAATTCATGTATATCGTTGAGTTTAGCCCTAATTCGAATTGAGGTATGATAACTATCACCATCTTCATATTCAATCTTAATAAGGGAATGTCGGTTAAAAACACGTTCATCTACAACATTACAATGTAAATTACTTTTATTGCAAATAACTAAATCTATTAAAGATTCATTACCTGCTACTGAAATATGGGAATATCCCCTGACATACTGTTTAAAACCATAATCACTTATTAATTTCTTTAATCTATTTGCTGGCGTGCTATTTTGCAGTAAGTTAATATTGTAATCACCTACTATTAATGTGGTTTGCCTATAATTTATTATGCAATTTTCAAAACATTCTTCTAAAAACTGCAAGAAACCTGCATGAGATCCATTAGGTCAGTGATATAAACAACCTAAAATTAAACTATTTGATTTTAATTTAACATTAATAATTATAAACCAGTAATTACCTTCCTCTGAAAATCTTCTAATTACTTGGTACATAATATTTTTCTTGATGTATATTACTATACCTCCAGTCTATAGTTATCCAGTCCAGTTACTATACCAAAGATATTTTGCCAAAATTCATTTTTCTTATTTAATGTCAATGTCATTACATGAAGGGTGTTCTTTCGTTCTTCTGGAATTTCTGGAATGCAGATTTCCGAGGAACACTGGGATAAAATTAATTCAGAATTGAAAAGAAACGATGGCCCTTGCCACCACAGTTTAGACTCTAGAAGATCTTGGACTAACACGCCTCTAGACAAAATATCCGCAGGATTATGAGAAGATTTTACATGACGCCATCGCCAATTAGCCGATAAGACTTGAATTTAAGAAACCCTATTTGCTACAAAGGTCGACCATCGAGAAGGATGTGACTGAAGCCAACACAGTGCTATTTTAGAATCAGTCCATAAATTAATTGAAGTGAAAGATATTCTGCCTTCAAAAATTTCAAGAATTCTTTGCACTGTTTTAGCTAATAAAACCATCGCACACAATTCTAAGCGAGGAAGTGATTGAGTTTTAATAGGAGCAACTCGCGATTTGGAAGTCACTAAGACGGATGAAATTGTCTTATCACAATATATGGCTCTAAAATAAATACATGCTGCGTAGGCTTTCATGCTACTATCTGCAAAACCATAAACTTGAATTTCAACGATGGTCTTGTCAAGAAATAAAGGTCGATGGATTTTTAAATCTTTAAGAAGAGCAAGGTTATCTATAAAATTATGCCATTCTTTTGAAAGAGATGAGCTTAAAGGATCATCCCAGGAAAAATTTTCCATCCACAATTTTTGGATAAAAATCTTTCCGACTACTATGAAAGGGCCAATAAGGCAAGAGGATCAAACATTTGGGCAGTTATGGATAATGCTTTCCGTTTGGAAATAGGTTGTTTGAATGGACCTTGTGGCAGCGAAATAGTAAATACGTCTGACAATGTGTTCCATGACAAACCTAATACTTTGTTTGGAGTATTTTCCATTTTAATGTTATAATCAAGATTATTAGTTTTACAATACAGTTCTCGAAATTGAGGAGAATTAGAACACCATTTGTGTAAATGAAATCCTGCGGAACCTAAGAGCTGGTTAAGCTCATGATAAGCGGCTTGTAATTCCGAGAAAGTGGAACAGCCGTATAGGATGTCGTCAACATAAGTGTGATGCAGCAGAGCATCTGACGCAAAAAGATATGTTTGACGTGAATTCGAAACTACTTCCTTTAGAACACGGTTGGCAAGAAAAGGAGCACAATTGGTGCCATAAGTTACTGTTGAAAGCTCTATGCATTGTAACTCTTTGTCAGGTGAGTCTCTCCACAGAATGCTTTGGAGAAAACATTGCTCAGGATTGATTCTAACTTGCCGATACATCTTCTCGATGTCGGACGTGAATACCTATTTGTGTTGTCTAAAACGGCAAAGAATGTCATAAAGGTCTGCACCTGATAACCTTTCAACATTATATCATTCAGAGAATAGCCTGAAGAACTTTTACTGGAAGCATCGAAAACTACACTCATTTTTGTAGTCTCGCTGCTTTCCCTTATTGCGTATCTTGCATGATTAAGATTGACGTATTCTTCTATAAATTGCTTATATTGAGAGAAAAGAATAGAATCGGATTTAAACCGTCTTTCTAAGTTGAGGAATCGTCGTTTAGCGACATAGAATCAGTCACCAAGTTTATTATTTTCGAATGAATTTTTTAGAAGTAAGTTTACTTGAAATATGCCGTTTTCTAGAATTTTATAAGTAGAAGTGAACACCTGTTCTGCTAATTCATCGTCAGCAGATAACACTGTTTTTAAGGGAAGTTCTTCCACTTCCCAAAACTTAGTAAGAATAGTGTCAATATTAGAACCCGATTCAGATTCAACCTCTGTGGTTTGAGAAAAGATAGAACGAGTATTATATTTATGAAATTTATTTTGAAGATATCTACCACCAACAATCCATCCAAGCTGCGTATTCTGTAAAGTAGGAAGGTTATTTCCTAATTTAATAATTTCAGGAATAAGTGCATCGAAATATCCATCTGAACTTATAAGAATATCTATTTCAGAAGGAATGTGGAACTTAGGATCTGCTAATTGCACCTGTGAAGGTATGTTAAAGCAATCTAAATTAATTTTAGCTTGAGGCAATTTAAATGTAATTATTGGTAGTACACTGCAAGTTACCGGGTACTGATATTTTTTGTAAACTGTAGAATTAATGACAACATCAGCAACCTTTCTTGAAGTTGAGGTAGTATTGGATACTCCCGAAAAATGTATGTTTTTATCATATGTTGGGATATTTAATTTAGAAATGAGATTTTGACTAATAAACGAGGTTTGGCTGCCATTATCCAAGACAGCTTTAGCTTGCACAGGAATACCATTTCGACTGTAGATGGTTACTACAGCTGTTGCTAATAAAACTTGAGTATTTTGGGTTCTGGTTGAAAGAGAAGAAATTGGAGCACTCGCTTGCACTTCAGTCTCTGAAGTCTCTTGAGGCCTTAAGATTGGAGCTTGTTGAAGTGTTTGTGAGATGTGAGGTGAAGTTTGGGAAGGAACAGAATTGTTATTTCCAATGTTCGATTGAGGATGTAGTTGTGAATTATGTCTTTGAAACTGTCGAGGAAAATTTTTAGAAAGGTTCCCACGATCAGATTGTTTTCAATAGAAAGAATTTGAATGTCTAATTGGTTGATTATCTGGAGAGTTTACGTGAAGAATTGTATGGTGTCTTTTAAAGCACACAGAGCAGCTCCTTAACGACATGCATTCCGATATTAAATGCTTCCCTCCAAGACAATTGGCACATAATGACTGTGAATGTACGAATTTAAGTTTGTCAGTTTGTGGAAGAAGAAGAAATTTCTGACATGAATATATGTCATGACTATTAGTATTACAATACCAACATCTTCTTTCATAAGAAGTTTTAGACGTCTGATTAGAATTATGAGAATGCAGAGCTGTTTTTCGAATAAATTTAGGGAGGTGTCTATCCTTATTAACATCTGAAGATTTAACCAGAGATTCTAGAGCATCGCATCTGGGTTCAAGAATATTATAAAATTCTGCTAATGTGGGTAATTGTTTACGGTCACGTTGTGCTTGATATTCCTTTTTCGTACCAAAATCTAATTTGCGTAATAGAACATTGATTAACATTAAATCGCAGTGTTGCACTGGGTAATTTAAATTTTTTAATGATTCTATGTCCATTTTTATATTAGTGACGAATTCTCTTAAACTTTGTGCTGTACATTTTGGTAAGTTTGGTATATCAATTATCGAATCTAAATGTGAATTTATGATAGATACATTGTTGTCGTATCGACTTTCTAAAATGTCAATGGCAATCTGAAAGTTATCACTGGTAAGTCGAAATGAATCAACAAGTTTTAACGCTTCGCCCTTTAAATGTGTTTTTAAATATATAAATTTTTCAAGATCTGTTAAATTGTTTTTTATTAACGATGTAAATAGTTGATAGAAAGAAATCCATTTTTGGTATTCACCGTAAAATGGAAGAATTGAAATTTGCGGAAGCTTTACCCCCGGATTCAATTGAATTGAATTATTGGTTGAATTATTATTTTTGTTACTTTTATTGAATTGGGCTTGATCCGTTTATGTTTTGAATTCTTCGTTGTAGCAATGCCAACGTTTTACAATATTTCTCTTCAATAATGGATACATCTTCGCTATCAAGTCCATCCACATCTAGGTCCTCTATTTGACCTTGAGTATCGAAATATTGTTGAAAGTTTTCTTTTAAAGTATCTACTTTAACTTGTATGACGTACCCATCAATTTCGTCGGTTAAACTATCCTCTACCCAATTTACAACACGCGTTATGGTGGACTTGATGCGTTTTCTTACTTTTTTCGCTGCATCCATAATAGACTAACTACAATATATAAACACAGAACAAATCAGCTTGAATTTAAAATATTAAGTAATTCAACAACTTTGACAGACATATGACAAGTTTGACAAATATATGCTTTTATATACATTAACCTCAAAATACCTATGTAAGATGCAGGAAAAATGTAAAGTAAGTATTTGTATACTTGCTATAAATCTACTAATATTATTAATGGTTTACAAATAAATGTTAGGGAAGAAACAGTACTTGAGAAAAGAATTAGATTAGGTATATCCAAATGAAATACCACCAAATTAGTAGGTATACCTTTTATGTGATGCAATATTTGTAAACCTAACGACAAGTGTGGACGTAATTAGTATTATACAAATTATTCTAAATTTACAATGTTTTAACAGTATAACCAAACACAAAGTTGTTTTTTATTGAAGGAACACTGAAATAACAAATAAACGAATATATGTGCTTCTGGCGTTGCTGGAAACTGAACTGAGTCTTATGAATGCACAAAATCCTATTGAAAAATTAGTCTTCCTCCAGGGAGCACAGAATCTGGAACGGAATGAAGGAAAGGTGAGCAATTAATTTTCCTCCTGGAGTGCGGAATCTGGAACACCTTCTACAACCTGCTACCTGGACTGTGGCTAATGTGTTATTATGAAGAATGTTATAATTGCAATCTCTGTTGATCTGCTTTCGTATCCGGCTCGAAGGACCATGAACGATATTGGAGTGATCTGGCACTCCAACTCCCTGAGTCTCTTATACTCAAAGACTCCCTTCGATATTCTGGTTCACAAAGATTGACACATTTAATGTTTATCAATTTTATTCTTTTATTATCGTTTGCTATATTAAATTTATTATTTTCAAAGGACCTTTACAAAACAAACAAAATAAACTAAACTTTTCAACAATAATTCGCCACTTGTCGTCGAACACAATTTAATGAAATGCCAGTACTTACAATTTGTATTCTGTATATGGAAAGGAATATCTGTAATGGCACTGGTACTTTACTTTTTCAATACAAGAACTAGTTAGTTAATCAATCAATGTTATTTGAATTGTTATATATATTTTTCATTTAATTGAAAAAAGAAGGAACTGTCATTGACATTTTTTACCATTTCAACCAAACATTCAAACTCGAAAACAAAAGACAGAACCAAGCCTAAGGGATTTTATTGAATTCTTAATATTAAAATGAACATAATTGTTGAAAAACAGAATTCGCAACAGTTGCATAACAGAATTCTGAGAAAAATCGAGCTGAACTTTGTAAATGTTTGTTAGTTATGACGCCATCACAAAAATCTAAATCTTTGCTATGCAACCTTATGATTTATTTGCATCATCATAAAGGGAAGAAAAATCACTATCGGATTCCACTATTAAAAATCTATATTGTCATTTAAATTTTTTGCGATGACGTCATAACAAATGAAAGTCGGAAGGTGAATTTTTTGTATTTTTAAAAAACAAAATCGACGCGTTTCAGCGTTTAAAAAAAAACAGTTGAGTTCGCTTTTTTTTTTAATATTCTATACTTTAATCCTACACTGTATATGGCGAGACTCTTGATTTAGTAATTAGCTAGTCTTATATTCTTTACATTCTTAATATTCTTTCGGGGAGGGGGGGGGCTAACATATTAAATCAAATATAATTGAGTATTGCAGAGTAATGAAGAAATTAGTTCCTCAAGATGCCTATCATCTGGCATTTTTATCGAATTTCAATCATCTGTATGAAAAATCAAGTACCCTTCAATTGATTCTGATAATTACAATTTAAAAAAAAACTGATTTTCCATTACTTTACAATCTATTAAGCACCACAATTTGGGATGTCTTGAAAACTATAAAAAATTAAAAATGATGCTGTAGATCTATTTTATGCTTTAAACTAATCTGTTCCTAAGTTCGTATAACAAATCCAAATCAAGTTATCGTGTTTGGTTTACTACTGAAATTATTGCAGACTTTAAATCCAAGAGATTTCGTCATAAATGTAAAAATTCATATGATCTCTATTTGCAAGAGTGTCGTAAATTGAAGACCAAGATTAAACATGATGTTAAAATAGCATATGATCAGACCCATCTTTCTGCATGCGCTCGGTGGGCTTGAGCCCAGGGCCTCGGATCCATGGGGTCACCTAGCCCTTACGACAGCAGGCCAACCGATGGACAATTTTTCAATCAGTAAAAGATCATATTGCTATTACTAGCTAATTTAGTTTAAGTTAACCTCATAACCATAGGCGCCGACTATATGGTGGCTTGAAGGCTGTAGCCCTCATTAACATAATGTTGTGAAGGCTGAGCCCTCATTAACATGATTAGTATATTTTAGATAAAACATTCTAAATTAAATTCTAAATTAAAAATCTAAAGAGAGGATTCTGCATACTTATCCAACTGAATATTTTTTGGTGTTTTTTGCAAAAAAGGCAAAATATATTTAAAGTTTAGTAATTTTTTGGTGACTATACCTATATCCATATGTCCATGTATGCATTGCGCAGACTAAAAACCTATTTACCTAAAAACATTGCAAAATAATTAGACATAGAGTAAATTGCAGAAAGAAGTGATGCTCCATTTTTTTGTTTTTTGTTAGTCGGTTCGGCAGAAGGTGCTATTCGCGACACTGAACGTACATGTTAAATGCTGTCATTAATAACATTTGGGACTGTCCCTAGCACTGCGTAAGAACGAGTTTACAGAGTCTTATTTTAATTGCCACTTTCATCACTGGAACTTGCACTTGCTGAGAGAAGACGGTCTTGTAGCAGCGTCAGTTTTACATGTGGGTGGATAGTTTTTGCCAGATTGTAATAGAACACTGTGGTAGGTTAGCAAAATAATTCTTTGCTACTATACGAATAAACTGTTCTATTGTTAGAAGCTGCAATTCGTGGTGAGGTTGTTGATTACGAACAAATCATGGGTCACTACAAATTATTCTGCTGATTTTATTCTGCAATCGTTGGATTTTGTGGATGTTAGTCTTTGATGTTGGACCCCAAATGTACTACCATAGGTGACAATTGGTGGAATGATACTTTTATAGATCATCAATCCACAGTCAATTTTTAGTTAAGATTTCTTGTTAAGAATAAGTATAGTGTAGCAGCATCGAACCCTGTGTAAGTCCCGCATTGATTATTTTTTGTTTAGAGCGCTGTCCATTGACGTTAACTAGAGTCACTGCATCTAGTTACCTAGGCCAGCTGGTCGATCAGAGTAACTCAAACCGCCGCCATATTTGGGCAAACGAAGCACGAAATTATTTATTATTTGTGCTGTATTGAATTTAATCAAATCCACGTTTACTTTAAAAGACTTTTCTTATTCTGAAACTTCAAACCTCTAAATGTCAAACACGTAAAACGTGGTTTTAATTTGTCCATTATTAAAAACCACCCTTCTCTGCCCCAATATGGCGGCGGTTTGCGGTACTCTGATCGACCAGCTGGCCTAGGTGACTAGATGCAGTGACTCTAACGTTAACTTGAAGCGTTACATTTTGCAAATAAGAGGCAATTAAGGAGACCATGCCCAGTGGTATTTTGGCCAATAAAAGTTTGTAAATTAAGTAGTGCTTTAAGAAACGTGTTTTCTTCTAAATAAAGAGCTTAATATTTTACAATTCAAATATCTACTGTTAACTGTTATTAACAGTATTATTATATTATTGAGACTTGTCAAAGATTGACCTGCTTCTTAGCGGAATGTTATTAAAATGTTGGATAACTTGAAGGTTATCTTACAAATAATCGCTGATTGGTCATTGATCTCATTGGTTGCGTGCATGTTATTTTGTCTAATTTTGTTGCTGTACAACGCCGTCTATATTTACTGACGCATCTCAATACCTACATATTACCAGTTTTCTGCGTTCCTGTAAAAATGCATTTTATGTTTTTAAAACCGTATGTCCCATTTCGAAATCGGATATAAGGATGACCTGTGCTTTAAAAAAATCGATAGTAAAATCTCCTCAAGTAAATAAAGTTATTATTTCTGTTTATCATTTTGTTTATTGACTTAAACAGTACTCATCTGAAAATGACAAAAAACAATTACCTACATTACTTTTAAAAATAAGTCAGGCGTGCTCGAACATGCTATTATCGGAGAGAAAGATTGTCGTTTAAAACTTTATGTTTTGAAATGTCATCTGCAAGCTGGAATCCAAACTGGGACCACAGCGATTTGAGATTATTATAACTGAATGACTATACTGAACTATGCTGAATTATGCTAACTGAACTATAGAATCATGTCTGCTCTTGAGCGCACCACACTTATTTTAAGTTGCACTAATTTAAATTATTTTCTTAAAAAAAGAAATAATAGGGCCTTGATAACTGACAGTCGATGCATGTTAGGTTAAAGTATTGTTTATAACATGGGTGATAAATATTTGCTAAGTTTGGTATTTCAACTCTTTTTACTCTGAAAGCTCTTTTGCTATAACTTCAATTATTTAAAACAATAGATACCATAGAAACTGAGCTCTTGGAGCAAACAGATGTGAAATACCGAACGCGGCTATTGTCGATTTTTTCAAGATAAGATTTGTTTGGAAATATTCAGGGCTACCAATATAAAATGTGAGGTAACACTTTTCTTGTCAGTTCACAGACTATTGGTCAATTAAGTGGAAGTGGACCTAGTATTAACCTCAACTCAGCAAAAAATAGTTATGGTAGCGCTGTTTGGAGAATGTCTAGAAAATGTTAAGCTATTGTTTTTATTTACCAGTAGAATCGAGCCAGTCTCGGTGGATTAGTGGTTTGCATGTTTGCTTCATAATCCAAAGATCGCAGTTTCGATCCCCGGCCGAGCTGGTAATTTTTCATAGCGGAGAAAAATTTAAAACATGCCTTCTTTTCGAATAGGAAGTAAAACTGTAGGTCCCGTGTCAATGCGATGTTTGGCACGATAAAGATGCCAAATGATCATATCAATCGGTGCCATTAGGTACGAAGGATGCTCCGCCATCTTGATGCCTCGCCCACAAACAAACAAATAAACAAACAAACAGTAGAACCGAAATGTGGATCCGAAAAATATCGGTTCCTTCGAAAATTTATAACGGTTCGGGTTCTCATCTTAACATTAACTCGGCTGGCGCCTCGGCGTTATAATACATCTTCGCGGATTTAAAGTATCGCTTGATCTCCGTATTGCATAAGTTGTTTTATTTTATTTCGTATTTCAATCCTAATTTCTCCCTTTTAAAATTCATCCGAATTTATTGTATAAAGAAGCAAGTTGCCTTGTCTGTGTCATCATACGCGTAACCAAGGAGATAAAAAGCAGCATGTCACGTGTGGCTGTTATGCAACATCAAATGATTTTTACGTTGCTAACAACAACGGAGATCAAGCACGTCTTAAACTCCGGTGCCATTGACAACGGAGATCAAGTTATACTTTATTTTACTAATTGTAGTATATAAACAATTGTTTGAAATACGAAATGAAATAAAATTGATTAAATGTCGAACTACGTGCTAACACAAGCGGCGAAAGCCCGTGAATGTTTAGTTCCGGCGAAATCTAAAACTGCTTACAATAAAGTGTATGAAGACTTTCAAGAGTGGAGAAGAAAAAATTCGGTGAATGGTGTCGACGAAAATATATTGCTAGCGTTTTTTGAAGATTTGGTATTTTGCTATGATTTTTGTTATTTTTGACGTATGACTAATTTATTCTATCCGTAGTCGCAAAAATATTCACCAAACACGTTGTCGCCAAAATTATCGATGTTAAAGTCAATGTTACATTTAAAGGAGAAAACTGATGTTAAAATGTTTGATGAAGTAGAAGAATTTGTGAAGAATAAAAATAAAGGAAACGTTCCTAAAAAATCAGAGGTGTTGTCTCGAGAACAGCTCAAAAAATTCTTGCGAGAAACTCCTAATGACATTTTCTTGATGTACAAGGTAAAAATTTCATTGTGATTCTCCTCTGTCTAATAGATTGTTACAACCGTAATTTTGAAGGTCGCTTTAATTATGGAAATCTTTGGCGCCTGCAGAACGAACGAATTGGTGAATATGCTTTCTTCCGATATCGAAGATCGTGGGTCGGTGATCGTGATCAACGTTTCAAAGACGAAGAATGATGTAAATAGGAAATTTACAATTATTGATGAAGAACTCAGTTGCTGCTCGTTTGGTGAGAGAATATTCGGCGTTGCGTCCGCAAGGCGTTCTTAGGGTTTCGTGGCTTATCGAAATAAGAAGTGTACTCTTCAGCCGGTCTACAAAAATACCTTCGGAAAGATTCCGTGTAAGGTTGCTGAATGGTTGGGTTTGGATAATCCGAATGCGTACACAGGCCATTGTGAAAGACGAACATCCGCGACTTTGGTGGCCGATGCGGGAGCCTCAATGACCACATTAAAGAGACACGGTGGTTGGAAAAGTTCGTCGGTTGCGGAAGGGTATCTGGCTGACAGTATGTTGCAGAAAAATAAGGTAGCAAAGATGATAGCTGGTGTAGAGCGAGAGCTATCTGCAGCATCTGTTACGGTTCCTGGTGTGTCGATGGTGGCATCACATGTAGCACAGTCATCACAATCTTTGGTGACAGTTTTTGGAAAATCGTTCAAGACTGCAACTGAACTGAATGCTCTTAGTAAGGAAACGGCAATCTCATCGACGAATTTTTGTTGCTTTAATTAAAAAATAAAACATTTGTATAGTAAAATATGACGATTCATATTTCCCTTGGGACAATATGAGCGTTTCATATTTCCCTTGGGAAATATTAGTGTGTTATGACATATTGTAACTAAGGCAATATTATTCAATATTGTATCAATCAGAAAAAAACAATTGTACTTTAACATTATAATACTTTTTTATTCATTAAAGAATTTCTGTAAGTAAATTTTTATTGAAGATTCGGGGAATTTGCTTAAGTAATTTACTTCTATTATTACATTATCTGATGGTTATACTTGAAATTTATAAATTATATTATTTCCAAAGTTGCAACAATCAAAGAGTGATTCAGAAGTAACTACTCCTTGTAAAGAATGTATATAGAGCAGTAATTAGTTCTTTTATTATAAACAAGTAAGTTTCTCATCTCTAATTAAACAATAAATGAATTACATCTATGTAACCAAACAAGAAATATAAGTTTATAGAATAGTTTTGATAAATTGAAGACACTTAACACACTTTCTGATTGTGTAAAAAACAAATTAATACTACTTATGGGCAGTATGATACACTTCATCATCTGATGACCAATCTGACGAACTACTTTCTGATGTGCCTTATTGAAGTTTGTAGAACCTCTACTATTATGAACTAGTCTGGTACGTGTTCGCGCATCTCTTCCAGATTCAGAATCTGAGTGCATTGCAATATTTGATTTCTGATTCCTATACTTTAAATCGTTAGTAAATGGTGGCTTTTGCTGTTGTCTATTCTTATTTTCATTAAATGAAGGAGGAGGACGAAACTGATGATTGTGGATATTTATTTGTAAAGGGTTAGGTGGTTGTTGATGAAATTGTGGTGTTGGTGGTTGTTGTCGGCCATAATACTGAGGTGGTCGTTGTTAACTGTAATGCTGAGGTGGTTGTTGCTGACCATAATGCTGTGATCGGTAATGCTGAGGAGGTTGTTGTTGACCATAATGCTGAGGTGGTCTTGAGAAATTATTTCTATCGTTAAACCTTTTCTGCCGATCATCATTATCACTAGCATAAGCAGAACGAGTATTAATCTTGTTTCTCTGCCGATCATCGATATCGCTAGCATAAGCAGAACGAGTATTACTCTTGTTTCTCTGCCGATCATCGATATCACTAGCATAAGCAGAACGAGTATTACTCTTGTTTCTATTGGCTGCATTCTGTTTAGTCTTTCTCTTTCTCTGTCTTCTTGCTGGAGAAAGGTACAGATACTCTCTAGCTTCACTTTGATTTTCATCTTTGCGGGCTGTTTTCTGCTTCATAAACAGTTCTTGTATTTTCTGGCCATTGTGTGTCAAGTTGTACAAACTTTCAACACATTGAATTATATCATCTGCTGTAACAAACGATACTTTGTCTGTAGAATTTTTCAAAGCAACAGTTAGAGCGTTCTTCTCCTCATAGTGTTTAAGCATCTGTTCAAATTCACGTATTACATCATAGTCTGTATCAACACCCAATGATCTCTCCCTAAAAAATATTGCTTGATGTATTCTTTGAATCGCTTGAAATAAGATTAAAAAAAGTAAGGTATATAAATGCCCACATACCTATCAATAAGATATCTTAAATATCCCTCATATGCATCATTATAAGGTGTTATTGCATTGACTTGTAAGAAATGTGCAAATTTAGCTGTTGTTTTGATAATAAATTCTCTTTCATCACTGTACTCCTTCAATCTTTTTTCAATTTTAACTATACAATTTTTTGCTTTTGTTAATGCAACAGTTTTCTCAAGTTTAAAAATCTCAGTTTTTATGGCTTCATTTTCTATTCTATCTTCACAAGCCTTGGTTTCATAATAAATGTGCATATGAACTTGATATCGACAGCTGCATTGGTTGCAGGTACCACTGCCATTCATAGCTGCACAGTGAGCTAATTCTGGAGTTCCAACTATCTCTTTTGGAACATTAGTTAAATAACAAGGTCGATGACATCTTTGACTGTAATGCCACTTCTTTTTATCACCCACCTAAAAAAATTTAAATGAACTTTTTCTTTTAGAACTGGTACAAACTGTGGTTGGTTGATCCATCTTAATAACTCCCAAATTTAGAACAGGATTGCAAAGTTTTTCTTTCAAATCCGTTAATGTGTTATTGCTTAGTTGCAATACTGATTTATGCCTATGTAAAATCGTAATATTGTCTTGAATTAATTGTGCAATTTCAGCTAATGGTTGAGAAAGTTGTATAATAAGGCGACGAGCTTCATTAACTGAAATTGTGTTTTTACTGGGTGGGGTACGAGAGGATTTTTTGTAGCGTTGCCAGCAATGTATTGAATCATCCTGTAATTAAACACTTCGTTAAGGTACTGTATAATACTATGAGGTATTTTATTATCTAATTGTGTGTTATTTCATTTTATATTAAAGGGCATCTCAAATACTTAAAATTTAATCAAATAAAACAATACTTGTAACTATAGAAAGCTAGATCACAATAAAGTATTCTGTCTATTGTATATGTTTCGCCAACATAACAAATATAAATTGGAGTCCAATTCTGAATTGCAACTCCATTGAAAGTTGGAAAAAAAATTAGCGATTTTTTATTTTTAATTAATTTATTTTTAAGCAACTAAACTTTTAATTTGATGCATTTTTTGCTCTTAATAAAAATACATTTGGTTTTTCTACATTTGATGTTTACAAGCAGATCAAGCTAAAACATGCATTATGTACTGTGACATGCCAAAAATTGCATATTTCATTCAATATTATTATTGAAGTTCATACACAATTTCTTTTAATTTAATTAATTTTTATCTGTACACATTTTTTTATTATTCAATAACAATGAACTGCGTTGATTATTGACCGTATTATTGACCATACTATTGACGTAAATTATAGACCCATATCCCTTCTCAATGTGATATAAGAAGTTTTAGCTTAACTCATAAACAAGAGATTAACGGATTGAGGTGAAGATGAGCTCGGGGTATACCAGACCGGCTTCAGAAGAAATCGTGCAACCATAGAACAAATATTCATCTTGAGAATAATTCTAGAAAAATGTTTAAGAAAAAAAATTGACATCCATCAGGCTTATGACAAATTAAGTAGAAATGAAGTAATAAGAACAATGCAAGAACTGCAGGCTCCACATAAGTTAAAAAGTCCAGACCAGTGCTGTGTTATGGAGAAATATGGGAAAGGGAAATTTTGGAAAAATGCTGGCGGGAGTGTGTTAGGAAGGAACTGGGAAAACTGCCTTGTGGTGCCGTACAATTTAAAGCAAGTTTGGAATTAAATCGTATATTTCAATTTTACAGTAAAAATCATTGAAGAAAAAAATAACGAAAATTAGAGTTTCAAAAAAGGTGAAACACCTTACACGTATTGGGTTGGATCAAAAATTGGCTAGTACAGTGTACTCTCCTAAGAATTAACTTGCTAGCACGAAATTCTCATTCGATTGGCACCAAGAATATTAATAATATCGCCTGATGAATTTTGCCGAATAGATGCTAGTGTAAAAGGTGACTGGACCACGATCGCGTTCTTAATAACAAATTTGTCAATGATATCAAAGATTGTTTCACGAATAGCAATATTTTATTATTTGAAGATTACTTGAAAATCTTTAAAGTAGTTGAATCAATTGCCGATTGCAATGACCTTCAGGAGGATTTAGTAAGATTTAATAGTTGGTGCGAAATATATAAAATGCTTGTAAAATGTAGCTAAATGTTGTGGAATGAGGTTTTCCAGAAGTAAAGAATTATTATATTATTCTATAAATGGTGAAAAGCTGCAAGTTAAATCTCAGTCGAAGGATCTTGGCATTATTTTCGACAGTGCATTAACCTTTAAACATTCTTTGAAGATATTTCAAGGACTATTACATACGTAATTTTGTAATTACCCAAATTATTCGTTTAGTCAATAAACATAATCATATTGATTTATTTAATAAAATGTTACATGGGTTGAAAACCCAACTTAAACAAACAAATTAATAATATTAACTATCTATTACTTGTTAACTGCTATAAAAATATGTATATTATTAAGACATATTGTAATATTTGTAATATTTATAAATGTAACACATACAGCGCTATTACATTAAATTACCCCATGTTGCATTTTAAATAGAGTCAAAGCTGGTCAAAGCATTATGTACAAATAGGCAACCAATTATACAGCATGCTCGTTTGTACTATTTACATACAGTGTGGCAATAAAGTAGTGGATAAAATCGATAACTTCGTTAAAATTAATTTTTTGGAAAAAATCTCGAAGGGGTATAGCGATTTAATTACTTGACGCTATACTGTACCATTTTCAACTTGTTACGTCATTTGTTTTTAAAGTTATGACGTCATCGATATATTTTTTAAATGACAACCTATATTTCTTATTGTCGATTTCAGTAGTACTTTTTATACTCTTTTCAACTGTATACAATTTTCAATGTTACATTTGAAAGAAAAACTGCCCTAAAGTTCGAATATTAAAAATTCCTTAAATTTGCAAAGAGATATCTAGTCACCGTATAAAAACGTTACGTTTAAAAACTCAGAGAAAAACGCAGTGTAAAATTTTAATTAACCTAAAACGAAACTAAATTGATTAACAAGAAAAAAACTCTAATAACAATAACATCAATTACAAAAATAATTACAGAAATAACAGTTTTTATTACAGTAGATGTTCCAAGTGACGACCCTGTACCATCTGACAATACCCAAGGCGATTATGAAATTCATTTCCCACATTCTGAAGAGTTTCAGGTAATATTTATCGAATTCTTTGCTTGACATCTAAATTATTGGGTCGATTTTTATACACTTTACTTTTTAAGTACCCCCTTAGAAAGAAGTCTAATGGCGTTAAATCAGGGGATGTAGCAGGCCATTCCATCGGAACTCTTCTTCCTATCCACCTTCCTCGGAGAACTTGGTGCAAATAGCGTTGTACATTCATTGCGTAATGAGGCGGAAAGCCATCTTGTTGTAACCAAACGCTATATTGTTTGGTAGCTCGGGATTGTTTGCATTGGGAAATAATGCAGCTAGTGCAGGCATCAGTTCCAACTGTAAAAATTGCAGATATCTTGCTCCAGTTAAATTATTTGCGAAAAAAATGGCTCTATGATTTGGTAACCAATTATCCCTGCCCATACATTAAGCTTCTGAGGATGTTGTGTACGAGTTTCCTGCATCCAATAAGGATTTTCTCTAGTCCAATATCTTCGATTCTGTTTATTAACCGTACTGTTTAAACAAAATATTGCTTCATCCGAAAATAAAATACGTTGAGAAAACATTGGTCCGCGAAGTCAAATTTCCAGCATCTGGTCACAGAATTCTTGTCTACGATCAAGGTCATCTTTTGCCAACTCATGATGCAATTGCAGCTTATATGGGTGACATTTTTGAACTTTCAAAAATTTTAAAACTGAATTGTCGCTTACGTCGTGGCCCAAAGCACTGCTTCTACTAGTTCCTGTGGATTGTTTTCAATTTCTAGTAGCACATCAAGTTGTACATCTTCATTTTATGTCACCGGACGTCCACTTTTTGGAAGATTCTTTGCCATGTTCTCGAAATTTCTTTTCAATTTTACTAACCGTTGATTGACTTATGGGTTGATCCGGGTACATTTCTCTAAAAAGTTGACACACTTCTCGATGTGTTCGGATTCTGTCGCCATAACCAATCATCAATAACACTTCAATTCGCTGTTTCTCGCTGAATTGCGCCATTTTTATTAATAAAATAGTTTACTAAAGGTAAATTCTACTTTAGAACAAGAAAATAACATTTATTTTATTGTTTACTTCTGACAGCAGTAACTAAGGTTTTTGTTTTATTCGGTGACTAGATTCATTTTGCAAATTTAAATAATTTTTAATATTCGAACTTTAGGGCAGTTTTTCTCAATTCTTTTCAAATGTAACATATTGAAAATTGTGTCACGTGGGGTTTGCGTGACTGGGGAACGTAGTCAGAGGTAGAAAGGAATCAAACACAAGTTGTAAAAACAACTATATACTAAGACAATAAACAGAATACAAAAGGTTTACATGTTGACAATAAACAGAGTACAAAAGGTTTACAAAGGGATTACATGTTGACATATGGTGAGGACGTATATGTCCTCCTAAACTACTACAATACAGGGAAGGTTGGGACCAACCCTGTCACAGCACTAGATCTACAGACTAAGCATGTAGGAGATAACCTCCTGGTAACTAAGCCGGGAAGCCTGGACACAACTCCCTATAATTCTGCATAGAGTGGGCGATTAAGCGCCGCCCACGCAATTTAAGCACTAAGCATTTATATAATTAAAAGAGTACTCACCAGCTTGCTTGTAGATGTAGTGTCGGAGTCATGGAAACTGACTGGTTTGAATAGCTCAAGCAAGCTGGTTATATACTGCCGAATGAGGAAGTAATTCGTATCGTAGTTGGAATCCGTAGGCAGAAGTTCTCGGTAAGTTTGTAGGTTGATTTCATGCGCGCTGTCGGTGCATGGTACGAAGCTGCAGCTGGGCGGAAGTGTTGGTGAGTTCACTGGAAGGAATGCACACCTGCAGGCACATCGTGTGGGATGCCTCGCCTCGACGGAGTAAGTAGGCGTAGATATCGCATGCCAGCGGATGCGACGGTGGGCGAAGCGAGCGCGCTTCTAAGAAGACCTTGCACATGCCGGTCGCGAGACGGTAGCTGCTGAACTAGCGTAGGCAACTGAATGTTGCCGAATGAACGGAAGAGTTGTAAAGTTGAGTTGTAAATAAAATATTTAAGTATAAATATTTCCGTTTGTGACACTTTCCCCCTCTTTGACGGAAGAGCGGTGTAGGCGGTAGTGTTGATGAGGCAGGTATCCAAAAAGATGAGCATAACGGCAGCAAAAGATGGTGATTCCCAAATTCGGAGAATACAGAATAAAATGTCGATACTAATATCTAAGTAAGAGTACGTTTAAAGAGTGATTCAGATAATAAAAGATCTAAAACATAAAGAAAAATGAATAGTGTAAAAATAATGTTACTGACTGTTTCGAAAGACGTTTTCAGGATTAAAGATGAGAACTGCTTTGCCTGGAATTTCGAAGTGTGTATGGCATGGATGCGAAGCAAGTTGATGCTACCATAGTGGCACAATGAGTCGGTTGTTGGCGAAAGGTTCCATAAAAGCTATTGTTCCATATTCATAGCATCGGATGTGTGTAATATAAAGTAACACATCTGGAGAGCTTAGGCTCATAAAATTATTCTGCTTGACCAAATTATTCGATTGCAGCTGTAATTGATTGCAATATTGGTCTGGAGATCATTATTCTCAAAGTCGAACCATAGGTAATGGTTGGTGGGAACCAATTGGAACAGCCATAGTATTCATCCAGTTGAAAACCATTTAGCGTTTAGCCAATGCCGATGGAAGATCCATTCATGCAGGCGAAGAAAGAAACAGTTCGTAGTAAGTAACAATGTAAAAACAAAAAATTTAGAAAAGTGAACATCTGAGGAATTCAATGAACGTACTTGAACAGTATATAATATAAGACTGTAAAGTAAAGCAAAGCAAAAAATAAAAAATGATTAAAAATACAATTAACTAAAACTACAGATACGTCCGCATTCATAGCAAGTGTCAAAAAAAGTAATAGTTCGATATCAGTTAAACAAAAACATGAGAAGTGATAAAGAAAAATAAGTTCGTACATAAAAATAGATCTGAACAAAAATATTGTGAGTGTTAAATACAAGATTAATAAAATATGAATTCATAAAACAGAATAATAATGTGACACTATATTCACACTTATACGTGTCAAGAAAGAAATGGTACTGACAATAACTTTCATAAAGGAAAAAATTAAATTTAGAAGTAATAATATAAAATATAAACCGTAAATTGCGAAAGAAAGTGTCAGCATTACAATATATCACCATTTACTTGGCTATTGGAGTTGTTCAATTATCAAATTCTATGGTTGGGTTTAATAGTTGAACGTGGCAAGTGCAAAGTTTACATAATAATAAAATAGGTGAAACTCATAAACGACATAAAAATTCAGTTAATTTGATTAAGAGAGATTCTAAAAGTACAAAAAAAAGTGTGAAATACATGTAGGTAATTCATACTTTGCAATTGCGACGAAAAAGGACAAATTAAAAAAGATGTAATTGATTGTTACAACTTTCTTAGATCGATTGTAATGTCGGTGAAGACAAAAAAAAGAAAGGGGTGATCTTTGATCAGTGACTAAATTGTCTTACTGGTTACAGCAAGATGTCATAATAAGGGCTGACAAATCTAAATATTCAAAGGTATATAAAGTAAGAAAAGAAAAGTGGTGGTGGGTGGATTTCTGTGATTCATTTAGCATATGAATCGAGAACATGCGAAGCATTTTACGCAAGTGTTCCCATTAGAGTATAAGGCTTATAGATGATAAGAAAAATTTTGTAGGGTTTTTAACCAAGGCATTTTTGGAAATGAACAGCGATAGAAAATAGATAAAACTCGGTGTAGTCACAGACGGAGAATAAATATATGGAAAAATTATTTATTTTAAATTATAAAAACTATGAAAATTGGCAACGGTCACAATTTAGAAAAGGAAGTTCAGAATATCGAATAATGGAGTAAAAAAGTACAGAAATTAAAGTTCCATTTGTTCCATAAGTTTCGGAAACAAATAGTGTAAACAATTTAAAAAATGTAAATTAAATAACTAAAGGGTTGTACCGTGCCGGTATATTCGAAGTGAATTTCAGTTGACAGATGAAGTTTTGTCACTGAATAAGAGTCAATTTCCGTCGTCACAACAGGTATGACTGCTAGGTCGCTGCTAGGAAAATCTGTAAAAAGAAAAACAAAATTAAACATTCAATACATAAACGTAGATTACCAGGTTGCCTTGGGTGTTGCCACGGGAGGAAAACTAAATACCACCCATAGGATATATATTTAAATAAAAGTTAAGCCACTTATACTCCATAAGTGTCGGTTCTGGCTCGAAAGCCCTTCACACAAATTCGCAGATGCTTTCCCGGTACGTGGTATATTGGGCCCGTCCACATACAAATCCCGGAGGATAGAAAAAACACCTTCAAATAAGAGCGAGAAAAAATAAAAACGAGAATGCACCAGGTCAAAACTGGCAACAAAGTCAGACCTGTCATGAGCATGGGAATGTACACATCCATACCCGCAAATAAATACAATCATAAAAAAACAACATAAAGAATGCATTCATCGCACTGCGCAGTTACAATACATATAAAATCAAGACTGCCATTATATACCTATTCACCAATAGGCTGGTTGAGGCGAATAAATAAAGCCAAAATTTTAGGAACCTACCTTCAAGCATCATAATTTACCCATGCTTGGAAAAATAATAATATAATAATATAATAATAATAAACATCTCCCCTTCCAGGCAAAAATCAAAACATTATAAGAAGAAACAACCCTAGGCCTGGGAAAAATTCAATTAACTAATAATACAGAATAAATCTGGTAAAAAAAGAGCTTCATAATTGGGTTTATGAAGGTGACCAAGAAACGTTAAATTATCGTTAAATTCACTATATAAATTCAATATGGTATATGAAATATAAAACTTGTGTGTAGAAAGACAGAGCATTATTTAATAATGTGTGTGCGAACAATGTTTTAGTTCGAAGAAATTCATAATTAAAATACATTATATTCAAAAGGAGAAGAAATAATTTTAATGGAAAGTAGCCTTAAGTACTTTACTAACAGTAAATTACTGGAAATTCCAACGTTCTTAAAGGTATAAAGAGATAAAGAAAGGTATAAATGCAAAAACAACAACCATTGTTGTTAACCAGGGTTTCTGGTATGAAAAGAAGAGAAAAAGAAGGGGTTTTTAGGTTGACTATGCTTGTATGAGATGCACTCGGACTTATGAAAGTACAAATGCGTCTCAAAATGAATATATTCCAGAGAAATATTAGAAAGAAAAAGTAAAAAAAAACTAAGACCCTAAGTGGGTAGGCAACAAAGATCACGTCCAAGAATAAGTGGAAACTGTTTGTGGTAAGGTAAGGTCAAAAAAAAAATGCGAAAGAAACTAGTTGAAACAAAATAATTCGGAAATATTCAATTTCCATAAACTGAAAAACAAAAAAAATAAAAAAGATAGACAATCATGAACAATAAAAAGAAAATTTAAAAATGATTCAAATATTGTAATATGTAGGTTGGACCTGTTGGATCTATGTAGTCACCGGACTGTCAGATAACATCAAAAATAGGAAAGAAATTAACTATTTATTCATAACAAGGGAAATTCGAGTATAATACGCCTAGTAAAACAATATTTAAGAAAATTAAAGTAGGAAAAATCGGGAATCAAAAAGAAACCAGGACAAATATTCATTACAAAAGAAAAATTTAAAAAAATGATTGGAATAGTTGTTGAATTGAAATGCTTGCGCTTACTAGTTATGACTGAAATAAATCTACACCAGGTGTCCATTATCAGCTTGCGGGATAAATATAAATTAGAATCCGAGTGAAATCACATCAAGGTTATGACGAAATGTTGAACAGATGCAAGTGGTGTTCTTCGAACAAAAATAGATTATAAGTTCGGAATTTATTCACGTTGACAGAGAACGCGTCAATTGACGATAAGATTTAATAAGGAAAACGCAAAAGGCATTAAATAAAGAAAAATAAAAGGATATTTGGAAAAATATTTTAATTAGCTTACAGTAGAAAACCTTAATAATAAAAAGGAAGAGATACGATCGTGAATATCATAATAGAAAAATTAAAATTTATCAAATAGTTGGGGAATGTTATATTACTTGAGCTGACTATGCAATTGAACGAAGGAATGCACTTTTAGATAAGGTGGACTTGATACGTGAACGTGATACTAACTCCACTTGAAAACATTTCAATGTCCTTGGCGCGCACAGCTGTACTGTGGCCACCTGCATAATTACGACGTACCACATTCCTTGTATAAACCAGAGCTGAAAGTGACTTCCTAAAATAAAAGATTAATTAAGAATGAGGAGTTGGTTACTTAATCGGCTCAAAATGAAATACAAAATTAGTCGGCTGTTAGACGCGTATAAAAAAAAGGAATTTGTCAACAGGAAAAGGTGTATAGTCAATTAGGTAAGTTTAATTGTGGCGGGACGTCTCCGCCCTTGTTGAAAATTGATAAACGAGATAGACTGTCTCCAGCGGATTTTTGAAAATATTTGTACAAAGGTACACCAGGAAATAATTAACAAAACAATAAGTAGCGGTTTTCCCCCCTCTGGAAAGTAAGTTACAAACATTAAAATAGATTTTACAAAAACAATTAAGCAAAAAGAAGGAAGAAAGATAAACGGTAATAAATGAAAATAAACGAAAAAGAAGTCAAACGGTTATTGAAATTAGGAGGCAATTCGTAATAAGGTCTCGCAAAAAAAATTGAGATAGGGAGTGTAGAAACGAAGCGGTCAGCGGAATGCAACGTGATCGCGCAAACAGCACACGAAATTGCAGAGAGAGAATGCACTAATTAACTGTAGCGTCGCGTCGCTCGCGCTAATTGGATATTTAACAAGAGGGAAGCTATTCACATAGATCGAAAGCGTACAACATATATAATTTAAAATAAATACTAAAAATATTTAACAGAAAGAAAAGGGGTAATCGAAACAGATTAAAATATTCATAATGGGCTATAAACTTAGATTTGAAATCTTGCAAAAAAAAGAAAGAAAACGGGTTTAAAAGAGTAATATAAAAAAAATGCATTACCGAAATAGGATATTACAAAAATTCATCCTAATACCGTTAGGGTTAAAAAATAATTTACGGAAAAACTTGGTAAAATTTATAGTGTGTTGTTGAAACGTTAATATTAGTGTGATATTAGATTTTAAAAGGCTTCAAAAAAAGGATTTGAAAATAGAAAGAATCGTAGCTAACAAAGAATTAAAACAGGGTTTCTTAGAACAGGGAAGTGTTACCGCAACTTGGTGGGGTATATAAGAAAAAGACGTCATCATCATAAACCATAAAATCAGTGATCAGAATATTGCATCATTAAGGGGTAATCAAAAGGGGACTCCAGTCCAGAGAAGTCAGCAAAAGAAAAGAAAACAACCGAGTGTTTACGCAAGGTGTTCAAAACAACTCGCAGAGGGTGGGGTCTCTCCATTATTGGGACGATGAGAATACGAAGGGGTTAGACCGGTACAGCAACACGGTTAAAAGGAACTCGCAGGGGAAATAAAACGAAAATACGGAAGAGTTATCCGGAAAGAGTAAGGCCTCCACCGCGAGAGGTACTGGGATCGTTGCCCAGCATCTCCACCACAATGTCACGTGGGGTTTGCGTGACTGGGGAACGTAGTCAGAGGTAGAAAGGAATCAAACACAAGTTGTAAAAACAACTATATACTAAGACAATAAACAGAATACAAAAGGTTTACATGTTGACAATAAACAGAGTACAAAAGGTTTACAAAGGTTACAAAGGGATTACATGTTGACATATGGTGAGGACGTATATGTCCTCCTAAACTACTACAATACAGGGAAGGTTGGGACCAACCCTGTCACAGCACTAGATCTACAGACTAAGCATGTAGGAGATAACCCCCTGGTAACTAAGCCGGGAATCCTGGACACAACTCCCCATAATTCTGCATAGAGTGGGCGATTAAGCACCGCCCACTCAATTTAAGCACTAAGCATTTATATAATTAAAAGAGTACTCACCAGCTTGCTTGTAGATGTAGTGTCGGAGTCATGGAAGCTGACTGGTTTGAATAGCTCAAGCAAGCTGGTTATATACTGCCGAATGAGGAAGTAATTCGTATCGTAGTTGGAATCCGTAGGCAGAAGTTCTCGGTAAGTTTGTAGGTTGATTGCATGCGCGCTGTCGGTGCCTGGTACGAAGCTGCAGCTGGGCGGAAGTGTTGGTGAGTTCACTGTAAGGAATGCACACCTGCAGGCACATCGTGTGGGATGCCTCGCCTCGACGGAGTAAGTAGGCGTAGATATCGCATGCCAGCGGATGCGACGGTGGGCGAAGCGAGCGTGCTTCTAAGAAGACCTTGCACATGCCGGTCGCGAGACGGCAGCTGCTGAACTAGCGTAGGCAACTGAATGTGGCCTTGCACGCTTTATGTTGTCCAAACGGAAGAGAAGTTGAGTTGTAAATAAAATATTTAAGTATAAATATTTCCGTTTGTGACACTTGTATACAGTTGAAAAGAGAAAAAAAGTACTATCGGAATCGACAATAAAAAATATAGGTTGTCATTTAAAAAAAATATCGATGACGTCATAACTTTAAAAACAAATGACGTAACAAGTTGAAAATGGTACAGTATAGCGTCAAGTAATTAAAATCGTTATACCCCTTTGAGCGTTTTTCCAAAAAATTAATTTTAACGAAGTTATCGATTTTATCCGCTACTTTATTTCCACACTGTATGTAAATAGTACAAACGAGCATGCTGTATAATTGGTTGCCTATTTGTACATAATGCTTTGACCAGCTTTGACTCGATTAATTTAAAATGCAACATGGGGTAATTTAATGTAATAGCGCTGTATGTGTTACATTTATAACAGAAGTTATCGAATTTTTCCGGTACTTTATTTCCACACTGTATTTTGAATGGTAAATAAATAGCACTGTATCTTATCATAATAGGTTACATATGACCTATCGTTTTGTAATTAATAGTTGTAAAATTATTTTTTGTAAAATGGAAGTATTCCATAAATAAATGTATTATAATATCATTTAAATGATTTCACATACATGCTGAAAACCATTTCGTCTTGAAATTTACAAGTATTGATCATTGAATATCTTGTTCTGTTAAATCAAACCTCTCCCGAATATATCTACATGCTGTTGAATGATGGTCATCCTATGCTCAAGCAAAGCCATATGCAATTCTAACTTTTTAACAATAAATTCTGACATATTAATAAAATTAATGATTTATATCTCGTTTAGCAGAACCCACTTCTGTAACTCTTATTAAACTGGAACTTTAGATCTTATATAACAGACAATTCTCCGATCATTTATATACAGGGTGTAACAAAAATGGTGGGCTGACTACACACAGGCGACTTCTACGACTAAAAATAAAGAAAAAAGTTTATATAAATCTACGTTCTAAAATGGTTTGTTACTAAGTTGCAGTAGTAAATTAAAAAATTCACTAGTTACACGCATTTAAGCTTTTCAGACCATTATCAAGTAGGTAATCTCTGGTTCTTTTTTTCAGTTGTGGTGTTGATTAAGTCATTTAAGTAATTAATAATTGTACAAAAATTTGGCACATTGTATTGACTTTGCGCAGACCATTTTCCAAACCGACCTTTATCAAACGAGAAAACATTCGAAAGGCTTTATATTAGATTAAGGGATATAGGATCTTTCAAACCGTAGTCCGAAATCGCGACAAACCACGAACTACAAGAACTTTGGACTCGGAAGAACGGTTCGCTTCAGTCACACAGCACACAAATTTTTTAAACACGTATCCTGGAAGATGGATTGCTCGTGGTGGACCTGTAGTGAGGCATGCACGGTCTCCCGATCTAAATCCTCTCGATTTCTACGTATGGGGACATCTACAATCTATAGTGTATTCTACTCCAGTTCAAGACATTGAGGGATCTCCGACAGAGAGTGGAAGGCGGATGCCAGCATATTCCGAACACACCAGGAATTTTTGAGTGCGTGAGGCAGTCCATGATCCGACGAGCTCAGTAGTGTGTTGGTCATTTTGAACATTTATTATGATTTCAATTAAACAACTCCATTTTCTGTTATCTTTTTGAATAAATAAGAAACTGAAAAATCTCAAGTAGTTGTAACTCAGTAACAAGCCATTTTACGACATGTTTATATAAACGTTTTTCCTTATTTTTAGTCGTAGAAGCCGCCTGTGTATAGTCAGCCCACCTTTTTTATTACACCCTGTATACTTGTTCAGATGCTTACCCTGACTTTCTTGGTTACTGTTTTCTTTAATAAGAAAAAATGATAACAATATAAACAATAATTATATATAAACGGTTTCATGTTTAACATGCAAAATAAAATTATTTTTTGTAGGTAATTCCAATAAATCGTATTTCGAAAAAGCCATTTACTTGTTTGTTTTTATTTTTGCTTGATTTATAGAAGAGATTATTTATTTAGTTACATAAAAGACAGTGTTTACTAATTCTAGAGATTCAGAAATTAAGCATAAAATCAGATTATACACAACTTTTAATAAAGCTCTTCAAGTACGTGCTAACTTTAATGCAAAGAAAATCAATGATCGTAAACATGATGAACATTTGAACAATCAGCTAAAACTTGATGAAATAGTCTTAAAATAACGCACATTTTCGCTTTGCTACTTCAAATGTGTAATTTTGTGAAAAGAGGATGTTGATGAGGAAAGTGTAATTAACATAAGCACAACTAATTGTATGAAAACTAACAAATTAAAAACTAAATTAGCTTGACTGAAATAATTCAACAAAAAGATACAAAGAACGTCAAAGTAAATTATTTCCATCGTTATAGGGATGATTGGTTACAATAATTTGGTGGATGTTGATTTATCACTTGAGTCGAGCGTGATACTGAAATCTTATTGTAAAATTCCAATTGTAATTTTCCACAAAGCGATTTATCAATTCGATTACAACGTTGTTAATCGTACTTGAGATTAATAAAGTATCTTTATAGCTACGAAAATGGAAACGTAGAACGTCACGCATTCATATTCCGTGTAAAACTTACTGTTGAAATGATCCTTCCTGTGGGCTTCCTGAGGAAATTCTATCAAATAAATAAGAAAGGTCTTATTCAACGTAAAATTTTCTGCTCTATTGAATGCCGAATATCTGTAACTGCAAAATATTAGAGATATGAAGAATAGTGAGTTGAGTTTTTGTATACATGTTTCTACATATTATAATACTTTTTTCGTTTCCTTTTTGCGAAATTTCAAGTTTGAGTTAAAAAGTAACACACGATAAACTTGCTAACTGTTTGAAGTTAAGTTACATGAAACGAAAACATACTAAGCTTCACATTTTCTATCGTATTAATCAGGCGCAGATCCGCGGGAATGATGGGGGAAATTCCCCCCAATTTTTAATTTTATATACTGAGATGATATCATATCATCTAATGTATACATATCTGTGTTTTCTAAAGTATGAGCAAAAAGGAACTCCATCAAAGGAATTTTTAACTCATGTGTATTATCATACCAGGAAATTTTAACAAACTGTCACTGGCTAAGGACTCTGATTATTTTGTATAATTTTCTGGTGTTATAATACACATAACTTCAAAATCCCAAAGGCAACAATGATGGAGTTACTTTTTGCTCATACTTTAGAAATAGTCCAGGTGACAGGGAAATTGGTATATGGGAAAAGTCACAAGACTTGATAACAGCAATTTTTTTGTTTAGTATGTAGGGGGGCGTGTGGTAAGTCTACATTCAAGTTTTCGTATTAATCGGAGGCTGCAAAGTGTCTGCCATCTTGGAAAAAGAGGTTAAAGTGTTTTTTCAATTTATCTCGTTAGCCGTAGGTCTGAGGAAAGAAGTAATTTATAACGTTGTTGTCGGAAATTCGATACTCTACAACTTCCTCAATACACTTCTTTAAGAAATGTTTGTAATAAAAAAGTTATAAGCAAATAACCGTAAAAATGTAGGGGTTACAAATCTTTGGGGTAAAATAACCATGTCATTTTTGGTCGTACGAGAAAGATTGTTCTTACCTTTCTTGTAGGCAATCTAAAGACGAACAATTTAGTACACTCACTTTTTTTGTTCCGTTCTTTGGTATAGTGGAAGGCAGCGGTCGAATGGAGGCAAGTCGAAAACGAGGCAGTAAGCGCGTATAACGCCTTCCTACTGGTAAGTTATTTATCCTCCTTAACCATACGTCTGAGTAAAAAATTTTTTACCACCATTTTTGCCGGCAATACGATTCTCTACAACTTCCTCAATACACTTGTTTGAGGAATGTTTGTAATAAAAAAGTTATAAACAAATAACCGTAAAAATCTTGGGGTTGAAAATCTTTGGGGTGAAGTAACTATTTCATTTTTGATCGTACGAGAAAAATTGTTCTTGCCTTTCTTGTAGACAATTTAAAAACGAACAGTTTAGTGTACTTACTTTTTGGTTCCGTTCTGTGGTATAGTGGAAGGCAGCGGTCAAATGGAGGTAAGTCGAAAACGAAGCAGGTAAGCCGTATAACATTTTTCCTACTGGTAAGTTATTTATCTCCTTAACCGTACGTCCGAGTAAAAAAGTTGTCAGCACAACTTTTGTCGGCAATGAGATTCTCTACATTTTTGTCGCACGGAAAAAATTATTCTTACCTTTCTTGTACACAATGTAAAGACGGGAATTTTGATATACTTACTTCTTTATCACGTTCTTTGGTATAGTGGAAGGCAGGAGTTGAAAGATTACCCGTGGTATATAATACCGAATTTATTGAACATAAGCATTCTATACGCAATTAAACAATGATAATAGCCACTTTTTGCCTGAATGGGACAGTACATCGTCACAATTGCAAGTATTGGTCAAGAGAAAACCCTCACTGGACTCAAGACTCTCACAGTCAACGCCAAGGGAAATTAAATGTTTGGATTGAAATAATAGGACGGCGTTTAATAGGGCCTTACAGCAACACGTTATTTGGACTTTTTGCGGATAAATTCTTTTCTATGAGGTTATTTAAAATCAAAGGTTTACTTTAATAGGCCCAGTAATTTAGACGAGCTAGGGCAAAGAATTCGTGCTGAAGTGGAGCACATTGCTCCTGAAATTATTGAGCAAAGTGTACAAAGTGTTTACACTCGTATCGGTCAGTGCCAAATGGTTGACGGAGAGCAATTTGAACACTTGCGCTAAATTTTGTTTATTTTTTGGGTTTAATTCGGCAAGTGTGTTATTTTCTCAAAAATATAGTTATCTAAGGTACTAATTTTTTACACCATCATTTAAGTAGTTGGGCCATCTATAAAAACCAGCAAAAAAAATTGGGGTTGTGATTTAAAAAACCAATAATGACGTCAATGTGCAAAAATACATGACGTCATAAGTAAAATTTGTGTGTCATAACGTGGTTAATTAAAAAATAAAATTGACCTGCCCGAGCGTTTTGCTTGAAAACATTAAATAATGCAATTATGAATTTTGTTCCTTACTTTATCACCACACTGTATATTTTATGATCAGGCGCATAAGGGTAATTTTCGACAGATAATCAGGCCTGACGAGATGGAGGCAAGCAGGGCTCCAGCCCCGGCCCGGAGGGGTCCGGCCCCACACGATCACCATTATGTAATAACATTTTTGTATCGATTAATATATTAATTATTATAAGTAAGAATATATTATTTTATTTTTATGAATTCACGTTGAAATTCAGGAGAGAATCGACGGGAATCGATGCATCGTATGAGACCCCTCACTTGCTGGTATTTCATGCGTGCGATCAGTTTATTGTACGAACCACTGATATCTCTATAAGTACATATATTATGTATTACTATATAAACATCTGACATTGGATGGACGATAATTTATTCTGACGATTATCTCGCGAGCTCACGATTTTTTTTTATTCAAAATGAATCAAATACTATTTACTTGTGAAAGGCCCTCTAGTACACCTCCCCCACACTCATCCTCATGACTCATCACCCGCTCCAGAAGGAGTCGTCATTTGTTTATTTTCCTTTTATTGGGAATATATCGGCATTTGTTTCTTCTTAGTTCTTCCTTTGACTCTGTCAGAGTTGTTTTATATGCTGTGTTTTGTGATGTAGTAGAAGAATACCATGACGCAAAGTAGATTATCTGATTTGGGGGGCTTTGACAATGGAATGCGATTTGGCTAGACAGATAAATTTTGACAGAGTGATCGATGATTTTGCCAGTAGGAAGGCGAGAAAGGTTTTATTATAGTTTATGCACAGATACATTATAATTAGACTATTATTGATAGACTCATCTAAACATAACCGTCTCTTTATGGCTCAAGAGCCTTTTTATGGCCCGACGGGCAATAAAGGAACATCAATTAAATGTCAGAGCTGTTTTTATAGAATTTGATTTGTTTAATTGAATAAGCTGAAATTAATTATTTTGGAATAGTAACTATAGTAAAGGTACTTCGTATAATCACATAAGTGATATCATTACTGTAAACTATTTCAAAAGTGTTTAAAGTTGTTTTATATAAGAGGATATTCCGCTTTGTGAAACCGGGTATTACAGAGGTACAACACAGGTTTATGACAAACAGATCGACAGTAACTAATTTAATGGTTATAACACAAGACCTATCAGAAGCATTGGATAAAAATCAACAAATAGATGTAATTTATATTCATTTCGCCAAGGCGTTTGAAAGAGTCGATCACAAAATATTGCTCAGTAAATTAGTTAAGTTCGGTTTTTTTCCAAACCTCTGATAAGATTTCTGGAGTCTTACTTGAGTAATAGGTGACAACAAGTCGTGTATAATGGTAGTATGTCCAGAAAAATTAAGACTATTTCGGGTGTTCAGCAAGGATCACATCTTGGGCCCCTATTATTTCTTCTATTTATAAATGATCTCCCTGAAAGAGCGAGGAATTCGGCGTGTTTGCAGACGATTTTAAGTTGTGGAAAGTTATAGTATCCGTCGACTCCTGTCATAAACTGCAATGTGATATAGATGCTATGTATGAGTGGAGTATGGAAAATTCATTGTATTTTATTATCAGTAAATGCGCAGTTGTGTCATTTTCAAAGAAAGTCAAACCGATTACATTTCAATATAAAATGAACCAAGATGTAATTAACTGCAAAAACATAATAAACGATCTGGGAGTTACTTTTAATAATACTTTATATGATCACGTAGAAAAAACTGTAAACAAAGCCTTACAGAGTTTAGGATTTATTATCAGAAATGCTTATTATTTTAGAAATTGTATCACAATCACTACATTGTATAATGCTTATGTTAGAGCGAAGGTGGAATATGCTTCAGTAATTTGGATGCCCTTTTACAGATGTCATATTCGTCAAGTAGAAAAAGTGCAAAAAATGTTTATTAGATTTTCCACTTTAAAGTTACAGGTTCATATCCAGTTTTCAAATCTTATCACTGGCTGCTTGATTGGCGTTCCAGCTTTAGAAAATAGGCGTATATTGGCTCTGCTGGTATTTTTATACAGAATAATCCATAGTCAGGTTGAATCGTGCTCCATTTTGCTAGAAAAACTTAATTTTCTAGTGCCTAAAACAACATCTAGATATTCAACAGTTTTCTACTTGCCTATGTCAAGAACAAACTTATTGGCTGGCTCTCCCTTGCATGTAGCCTGCGGTACTGTCAATAAAATTGCTGAAAATGTAGATTTATTTCACCCAAGCCTTAAAATATTTAAGAAACAGTGTCAGTTAGCTTTAAAGTAACACAGCTATTATTCTTCAGTAATAAAAATAATTAATAAGTACTATCATGTTCTTGTTGTTGGTAAGAAATAGCATTGTGCTTTTTCTTTGTCTCCTTTTCTTCCTTTTAAAAAATATTGTAAGAGCCCGATTATAAGGTTTTTGTATATACAGGGTGGTCCAGACCACCCGTACACCCCTTTTGAAATGCGGGGGATTAAAAATTTTTAAGAAGACGGAAAGTGATCTTACTAATGTCAATGTGCTCTATCGAGTGACGCTAAGATGGAACTTCTCTGACCTCCCCTTGTAGGGGGTAAGGGGGGCAACTTTAAAAATTCAAATAGGAATCCCTAAATTTTATTGCATATTTAGATTCTACTCATCAAGATATGAATAATTTATTTAAAACATTTTTTTATTTTCGCAACAGGTGGCGTTGTAATCGCAAAAACCGATTTTTTGCATTTTCCGCCGTCTCTGGCATATTTACAGGTGCAAATAACTGTTTTTCATATTTTTTACTGAATAGTGATGAAAACGCTTTGCTAATGTGTACTGAGAAAAAATTTTACGTTACGATGAAAAACGGAAATTCTCTCCCTAAGGTGTTTTTGACAAACAGATTTTTTTTGCATTGTACGGGACAAGAATTTTTTTTCTGAAATTTTTATATCGTTCTTCAACCTTAACGTCTACTTATTTAGATATTGCTTAATCTTTTAAACCTTTATCTGAATATTTACTTTAAGCATATGTAATTAATGTTTACTTTTTTAACTAATAAAAATGACCGATAAAACATTCTAAATTGTAATCTGCTCTGCATATGGCAAAATAATATTTAAATCGTACTAATTTAATATTTAATTTTAACAGAAAATAACTTGCTACACTTCTTTACTTCGCAAGTCATGGCCTGAGTGGATGAGATATCCATATTTCATCATTCATTGCTATACGATGAAAGAAAGGTAACCACCGAAATTTAATAGTGAATTACAAAGTGAAATTCTCGTCGGCAGATTTTTGTAATGCATCATGACATGTTTTGTAGTAAAACCATCTTCCCCAGTAGAATCCAGTGGCGGCGCCAGAGGTAAATGAGCAGGGGGGCAAAGCAGGGGGGCAAAGCAGGGGCACAGGAAATATCTCGGTGGGCACCGTACCTTTCCACGCGATCGTAGCGAGCGGGCGAAATTTTGATATTATTATTGTTTTTTTTATTTAACTCTACCCAAATCTTCAGAGTTTTTGCTTTGGGCAAAATAAAAGTAACAATTTTATGATTTTTACAAATTGCAACTGTGAATGTCATTGTGGCTGTGAAAACGCGATAAACATCTGAAATGTCAGTATCTCACAACTCTTGAAGTCCTACTGAATGACGTTTAAAACTCTGTCTCTTTGCTCCAGTTCACAACCAGCTGTTACACTCTATTGGCAATACTTCTCCCTATTGTTTGCCAGTTTGCGACTGACGACTGTGCTAGCGTATGAGTCATACCGAACATGCAGATATTTATAGAACGCTTGAATTTCCAAGTTAAGGCTAAGCCTTTTTCTGATTCATAATTATTAGATTTTAAATACAGGCCTACATAAGAAACAGAAATAAAATATTAGGTTTCCTGTAGTAATTTTAATTTGTACACTAAAACGTGAATTATACTGTATCAATATCATCATTTATTTATCAAAGATGTTTTTTACTTGAAACCTGGGGGCACCGCTCAATGTTGGGGGGGCCCGCGCCCCCCCAGGCGCCCCCGTCGCGCCGCCCCTGGTAGAATCTTGGAAAATATTGTTAGAATGGAAAAAAAATATTGCACGTAAAAATATCACGTACAACGTCGAAAACACCTTAGACAGAGAATTTGCGTTATTCATTGTAACCTAAAATTTTTTCTCATGAAAGTACACATTAGCAAAGCTTTTTCATTACTAGTTAGTAAAAAATATGAAAAACTGTTATTTGCACCTGTAAATATGCCAAAGACGGCGGAAAATGCAAAAAATCGGTTTTTCGCGGTTACAGCTCCACCTGTTGCGAAAACAAAAAAATGTTTTAAATAAATTATTCATATTTTGACGAGTAGAATCTAAATATGCAATAAAATTTAGGGGTTCCCCATTTGAATTTTCAAAGTTGCCCCCCTTACCCCCTACAAGGGGGAATCAGGGGGATTCCATTTTGGCGTCATTCGAAAGAGCACATCGACATTAGTTAGTAAGATCACCCATCCTCTTGTTAAAATTTTTTAATCCCCCGCATTTTAAAAGGGGTGTACGGGTGGTCTGGACCACCCTGTATATACATGCTTCAGTATATATACGAGTACATATCTGTTGTGCATTGTTTCTTAATGTTATTATCTTAGCTTAGGTATCTTCTTTTTGGAATACATAGAATGGAATCAATAGACGTGTTCATTATTTTTATTTTCATTATTTTTGCTACTTTTCATCGTAGATTTAAGCATTTATTACTAGCATCTTGTGTCATATTGTTATGTTATATTCTACATATTCACTTTTTTGTAGAAATTTCGTATATTTGGTAATCTATTCATTATGTTTTATACTTGCGTATAAGCTCAAAAATATTGTTTATTTAGGTAATTTATTAAAATATCCTGTAGCCTATAATTGGCAATATTGCTGTTGGCCTGCTGTATTAAATAAATAAAATAAAATAAATAAAAAGTATAAGCACAGCGGCTTGATGTACCTACGTACTTATTTAATTATATTTTTTACACAACAATAGATTTGAGATTAAAACTTAATCTGTGCATAAAATAGTGTATGTATAGCGGGCGTAACTTGCTTTTATGACCCTACATCCTTTTCCTAGACCTCGGCTAACGCCTTGGGCTATAAATAACGCTTCCGGCCATAAAAGCCTCCTTACGCCCTTAATACAGAAATAACTATTTTTATATTTTGAATTTATTAAATTATCATACTATACTTAATGTAGAGTAGTAAATAACATATTTCAAATTAAAAATTATATTTATTAAAAAGTAGTACCCTTGATTTGACCCATCCCAAAGGGTCCCGCTAGTTTATTTTACCCCAGGGCCCGTACCGGGTCATCAAGGGCCTGCAGATAATACTCTCTTATTGCAAATTTTACCTAAGTAGTGAGTACGTTTCGCATTCAGAATCGTTTTTGAAGTTTTTTTACACTTTTGCAACTTTTCGGAATTTTTATTTTAAAAACATAATAAATAGGTATGTAGTACAACATTAGAATAGTTTAAAGTGCATTATTTTACAACAGTCACAAACTTTATTTGATTAAGATATATTTTTAGCAATATATGTATATAACATGTTATTCTATGTAATAACAATAAGTATGTATATGTTTTATTCATATTGCGTCACCTATTATTTATGTTCGTAATGTATAAAAGTAATTAAAAATGTCGAAAAAATATATTAATACTACCCTAAAAAAACATCGATAGTGAAAGAGAACAAATTTATTTATTACCATTTCAAGTATTAAAAAGCTAGCTAAAGGTAATTCTAATTAAATTTTTACAGGGTTTAATTTTTCTGCATGATATAATTTGAAATCAGCTAGTAAATGTAAGCGGCATTAGCAGAGTTTACCTTAATCTACAAAATGTCTGTTGGGAGGAGCATAGTATTACTAAGGGCGGTTCTAAAGGGGAAGTTTGATATGACGGGTGCTGTGGTTTGTATCGTTTGCATCCCCGCTTCTCAACGTTTATCGTTATCACTGACAACCGTAACAGTTTAGATTGTAAACTACTGCTAAGGGTAAAATCGGTGGCACGTGCTTAGCTTATTTTGACAGTTTTTTAAATGGCTTTTGAACATGTTTAATTAATTTTACATTTAAATTTTCAATTTTAAATCATAATCGGTATGCAGGAACATAAATCATTTTTGATAAAAGACTTACTTGGCGATGTGCTTCTTGGAATACAGGAACGAATGGAAAAAGGTAAGCTTTTCATAATGTAGAGATCTTTTAGCAATCTCAATTGTTAGTTTAAAGTTTCAATTTTAAAAACTAGAAATATTTGATAATGTATAACGATTATTGAGCAATAAATTTATTTGATTAGATAATTTTTCACATATTTTTTGTTCAATATTGTAAAAAGGGTCCATATACCATGCATATTATATTCTAATGTATTTGGAAATTATATCCATTTTTATTTTGTAGAGTCTTGTTTTGCGGTTTATGTTGCAAATAAAACAAAAAAAAACATAAATAATTTAATAAAATATATATTGTAAAAATCAAATATCAATGAAACATTAACTAAATTACTTAAAGTGAACTTTACACGCCGCACCAGTATATGAAACTATATGAAACGCTGAAAACTTGACTTGGTTTGTTCATTCACATTACAGTTGATATTGAAATAATTTGTATTATACAGCAGATATTGAGATAATATTAAAAGTGTGTCTTCTTAAACTTTTTATTAAATTTTGTTTTGGAATTGATTAAAGGTTGTGGATTTTGAAATATGTTACAGTTATGTAATATGATGTTATATGTTAACTACATTATAACATCTACATAGATATATGCTAAACATTGTCAAGATATTAATAATTGTTAAGTAGAATATTTTAGATGTGGAGCACGGAAAAGCGCATCGCAGGGAAATAATAACACATAATTATTTTGCTTTTTCAACTTAATTTACTGAATTCACTTTACAGAAAAATATTAACAAAATACTATGTGCTTTACTGAATAGGAATAAGAATCTACTCCACTAAAAACTTAGGTGTATTCGACATCCATCAGGTGACCAGGTTTTGATTTTGGCTTTTTGTTGGCCATTTTTATTTGGACAACGTAGCGGTAACGAAAACTAGGATATCTCACTCATCTTCCATTTGTTTTATCTCAATAAAATCAAAAACAGTTTATATTTTTTATATATTTATGTCCGGTCGGGCGATTCTGACCGGTCTATGGACCTGTTTTTAAAGCGTAGATTGCTAAATTAGAGTTCTAGGGCTGTAAAACTTTTCAGAGTCTGCTAGAAAAATAGCTACCCTTGTTTATGCCATTTCCATAGTACTAACAATAATTATATACACTGCACCTACCTCTGCTTGAAGTTTTGCACTTTTCAAATTATTTTTAATTCAAAATTAAATATTACTTCAAACTTAGATCGGACATAAACTAAGTCATAACTAGACTAGACTTGATTAGTGTGTTAGAGTGCTTTATCGTCTTAGCGCTAACTGACTTTGCGGGTTCTAAAGCACACAATTAAGCCCTTAAGAGATAATATACTATTTTTACTCTTCTTGAAATTTAATTAATATTTAAATTCTTAATCGTGTACATTAAGAAATATTAAATCATAACCACAGATTAAAGCTGGCACGTGGTTGGAAAACGGGAGCCTTCTTCTGCCACTTTGCAATGCCCTATATACTACACTTGTAGCTAAATCTCCATCTTGAAATTGTTGTGGCATAATAGTAGAATAAAATATTATTATGGGCCAAGACGTTAAATTTTGATCTTGTATCTCACCAGAGATGTTACCTACAACTTTTAGAAACTTTCAATCGAAAATTTTCACATTTTACAATTTTTTTTGCAAAAGACGAAATACATTTTAGAAACTTGGTGAGTGAAAACAAATAATTTCTATTTGTTAGAAAAATAATTGTGACTTGTAGACTCACGTTCTGCCTTTGCAAAACTACCCCTGAAAATAGAGATTTGTTTGAGATAAACAATCGTAAACGTTTGACCTGCATTTTCACCCTTAATGCTTAAGATTAGGTAAATATGTTACCGGACCTATTCTGTAGCTCTTAATTTTTTTTAGAAAACTGCTATTTACTGAATTAAGATAGAACAAATAGAGGATGAGATATCTGCATTTTCGTAAACCATCCTTGAAAACGCAAAAACTGTTACGTTTGCCGAAACAAATACGGGCGCCAAACAAAAACCAAATGTATTAATCAAGCAAGCATTTATTATTTTTTTCTGTCTGTTTACTAAAAAACGCCGCTAGCCATAACTCCACTATTTATGGTCCGATTTCGATAAACTAAAAATCAGATAAAATGGTTCTACATAGGCGCCGACTTTTCAAAATTTTAATGAGAGCTGATCAGTTTAGAGATTTAGCAACAGTACTAAACGGTCTGCATATCTAAGTATTAAATATCTAAGTAAATAAAATTATTATTTCTGTTTATCATTTTGTTTGTTAAATTATTATTTAAATGGTACGCATCCCGAACATGAAAAAAAACATTTCGTCTTTTTTTTAAAGAAAACCATTTAAATTAGTACAACTTAAAATAATTATGGCACGCTCTCAAGAGCCAACATGATTCCATGGCATGGTTCAGCTAGCCCGAGCGGGGTGATAATAACCCCATGTCGCTGTCGTTCCAGGTTTGATTCCAACTGGCAAATAATTTGCACATTGCACATAATTTTAATAAATTGTAATTCTGATTCACAATATTGCACACGACTATAACCAGGTTAAGTAGAAATGGTCATCTTTTTGGATTGGCAACCTAAATAGGTACTTAATGGGGTGCATCGCACTCCCGATTCAGATTCTCAACTCTCAAATTCAGTCATACATAATACATAAAATACTCAGATAACATAAAATGCATCAGAAAATGCAAAAATTAATGAGTAGTAAAACAAAACATTTAGCAAAACTAGCAGTTACATGAGAATAAACAAAAAACAAAACTGTACAATTTATTAAAATTATGCAGAAAAAATTTTTTACATTTCCGAAGAGAAAGATTGCATTTTAAATCGTGATTTAAAATTTTACAGCTGAAATTGAACCTGGGGCGGCAGTGACTTAAGAGTTATTATCACCCCGCTTCAGATAGGTTGTACTAATTTAAACGATTTTTTTAAAAAGAGACTGAATGTAATTTTTTCTGTTATTTTTAGGATACAAGTACTGTTTAAGTAAGCTAACAAACAAAATGCTAAAACAGAAATAACAACTTCACGTATTTGGGGAGTAATTTAAAGGTCAATTTTTAGAATGTATTCGATTTCCAAATGAGATATACCTACGGCATTAAAAACAGAAAATATATTCTTACAGGAACGCAGAAAAATATAACAAAATTAGACAAAATAACGTCGATATGCGGTAGATGATCATACATCGGTATGCATCATGTATGCATTTGTACGGCATACAAGTTCACGCCTTACTTGCAAATGCGAAACGGAATGATTAATTCTGTTGAACTTAATACGCTATCAAAGACTGATTTTTTACTTCAAGATAATGTTTGAACGTCTTTTTCGTGCAGAGGAAATTAATCGGCACCATCGGAGTACATTTCGCAGATGTTTGAGTTTTTGGACAATCGTTGCCGAAGTGCTTAACCCTCCCCCTTCTTTAGATATTCAATTTAGAATTTTTATTACCTAAAATAATGTTAATCACCATCATGTTAATGAGCCCCCACTACATTATTTTAATGAGGTCCACAGCCTTTGAGCCACCACATAGTCGGCGCCAATGTGTATAAATATTTCAATAAAACTAACAACAAACTGGTACAACCATAATTTGCATCACGATTAAACACAATAAAAAAAAACTATGTCTCTGTTTAAGAAAAAAAAGTTGACTATCAGTGACATTAAAGTGGACGTAGAAAAAAAAGGTATACTTAGACTGTTTTGTTATATTTATAGAACCATTTTATCTGATTTTTGGTTTATCGGAATCGGACCGTAAATAGTGGAGTTGGCTTGCGGTGTTTTTTAGTAAACAGCCTGTGTATTACAAATTAACAATTACAAATTAAAACTAATTTTCTACCTGTACATATTCTCGCAAAAAATAAAATCTTGTAGGCACCACGAGCGTTACTAGATGTCCATCAGGTTACTTCCATCCCTCGGGTCCTTTCGGGCTCTCGGGCTGGCTTTATTATCATTTTAACGCTCTTGGTAGGTTGGTACATGAATCACTATTATAGCCTATAGTTATTAGACAACACTACGGAAGTGTATGAAATTCACTATCAACAACCTACATATATCACCTTTCGAGATTAATGCTGTCAAGACTAATTATAAATACGTCATAGTTTGTTTGGGCTTAAATACGTTACAAATGATTTAATCTTATTCACAACAAATAACCGTGACGACATCTATACATTGCAAATTGCACTTATCGCAAAACAAAAGTAAAATCTGTAAATGAAGGAAATTCAGTCAACTAACAACAGGTGTTTTTCAATTCGCATACTCAACAGCATGTGAATGCCATGGCAATGACGAAGATGCACTTTTCACACGTATTAAACTTAACGTACCAAAGATATACCATAATGCTCGTAATTATCACATTCCAAAATGCGTTACTTTAGAATATTAACTTTGGCATGCGGAAAGAATTGGCGGGACGTATTTTTATATGAATTTTTATTCCAGCGCTACTGTAGGAGTTCTTCCATATTCTTTTTCGTTTTGTCACTGACTGGCAAAGATTCGTACAATAGTAACAAGTAGTGATAGGAACTTGGGTGTCGAGTGTCGTGATACTATTCGGGCTCGTGACACTTGTGTTGACAACACTGAGTGTCGAATAGTATCGCTCTTATTAGAGTGTAATTCGAAGTTGCTTGATCATTCTTACAAAGAAATTAAAGGCAGATTTGTTGAACTGGCCAAGAATCATTGAATGAGACGTACTTTCATAATGATCTAGGACAGCAAGGCTAATATGATGCTAGTTTTTATTATTTTATCCTATACATTTACATTGAGAAAAAATTAAAAAATATCATCATATTAGCCTTGCTGTCCTAGATCATTATGAAATCAATAGTACGTATAAAAATATTATGTTGTGGATTTTTCTGTTGTATTAGTATAATATTGACGATGATAATTTTATCTTGGGTTTTCAGCAAAATAAATTAAAATCAATAATTGAAGTTGAATGAATAAGTTCCTCATGTACCTAATTACTATTTCAGCTTTTTATACTTATACCTTATAATGTATTTTGAAAAATGACTACTGTCGAAACACGTGTAAATAAATACAAAGATCATTAATTTTAATTAATTCAATTTATTTTGCTGAAAACTCAAAATAAAAGTATCATCTTCAATCTTAACAAAAAAACGTTCTCGACTAACGACCAACGTCGTCAGCGAAATTACATTTTTAAATAGTTTTGATAATATTACATTTTTTTTTGATAATACATCCAATGAATAGAATTACAAATTATTTCTAGAGTTTGTTTCTTTTCTTTTAAGTTTCTGTTTCATAATATGTATTTGCTTTCGTAAATAATTTAATGTCTTTTAATGTACTTAATGCATAATAATATATAACCATAACAGAATTTACTCATATAATTGTTTTTTATTCCATTGTTTGTTTATGATTTATGTAGCTATGAATCTTGACTGCTTGTCGTTTCAATTGGATTCCATGTACACTAACGCATGCACGATGTAAATGCAAAGTGTCGTTAAAGTATCATGAAGAGTCGACACTTCACACGGACAATTGTTTCCACTTTCAAGTGTCGCGACACTCGGGTAGTATCGACATCCCATCACTAGTAACAAGTCAATAGTTTCGAAATTTTTCATGTTCCTTTTCGGTTTGAAAGTATGTTAAGTAAGGAAGTATGTATGTTTCAATAGGAAAATCTTCATCGAGTTTTTCCTTCTAGAAATTTTTAAATGTTCCTCTTTTTCAAAGTGTTATCACTGAATTCATAACTAACACGCAGGGTTATTATTAGTGTTTTTCGTTGTGTGTGACTGCATCCTCCAACAATCTTTTTTATTTCGCACACATTAAATAGTTTTCTGGTTCTGCATACATTTTTAATCATTGCGTACGAATCTTCAGGTACTTATTTTCTTCTATTTTTTTTCATGTTGCATTTACTGGCCAAAATCGCGATCATTAGGTAGGAATTAATGACGCAAAATTATAAATTTATCGTCTATCACCTGTTAAAAGTTTAAACAAAAATAGACACTTATATTTTACCCTCAGCGTAGAGTAAATCTGAAAGCGGATTTTGTTGTCCGTGGTACATTGAAAGGTAAAAAGGTATCGAGTACGTTAACGGATGCTATTTAGGGTGTATATCAATCCCCTAAATTCGCCTGGCGATATCGGTGTCCGACACCCCCCCCCCCGGGGGGGAAAACTGAAAAAACAGTAAATCTAGAATACTTTATTTGCTATCCGGCTATGTTAAAATAAATACGATCTCTAAAGTATTAAGCGAGTTAGAGCTAATTTTTGTTCAAGAATTATGATTAGATAAACGGAAGGATACTCACTAGATTAGCTTCTAACTCCCTTATTATGCGTATTTCAATTTCTGCAAACATAGAAAGATATTTACATCGTGATAACTTTTGGACGACACAAGATATCAAAAAAGTTCAAAAAATAATTGTTGTTAGTTCGAGATTTTACAATCCAACGCTTTTTAAAACTTTGAAATTGGCTAGACAGTAGCGAAGATATGACCAATTTATTCCGACAATGTATAAATTACCGCTGAGCAGCGATCGTTCTATCTTTATTTTCACCCGTCTTCCGTCTCATTCTAACGCACTGCTCTTACCAGGTTCGTAAGTACATACAACTATTGGCACAATATTGGAGTTACAGATGCAGGTGATTGAACATTTTGTTGAAAAAATTATAAAATTCTTACTGTTTTTGTAAATACGATATTAACCTTAACACGAAGAGTTCGAGTTATTCTATAACAGACGATGAACTGTTACATACATTTAAATTTCTTTAAATTTATAAAAAAGAAACAGATACGCAGTTATAAAAAATGAAAATGAAATTAGAGCTTCTTGATATAACACACAATTCCAGTAAATTAAGGAGGAAAAAACTGCTATTCCTCATTTACGCGCATATATAAAATATTTCCACGATGAAACTAAATGTACATAGTAGTCAAAATATATAATAACAAAACTGAACACAAAGGTTGTTCTGAAAACCAAAGGGATACATTGTGGCAAGGTTTGGGAAAAGATTGTTGGGGAAATAAAACATGACATAGCCAAAGAAAAGTGTACAATTCAGTTACAATTTACGACCGATATGTCCTACTGGGTGGTAACTTGAACCCGTAGTATTTTCTACGGAAACTGAAAATACGTTGTATTATTCAGATCTTATGAAAATAATGAAGCTACTTTAATGTACCCACAACCACAAAACAATATTTATAACGAGGTGAAAATGTTTAAAGATTTGAACTTTCAATATCGACCTATGGTGCAAAGTGTACTTTATTTAGTAGTCTCGCAAATTAAAAAAAGACCTTCGAGATGTGGAAGATGCTGATATTTTAGCAGTTATCAATGAAGATAACATGAAAAAAATTCCATCGTCGCTATTCAATTTGCTAAGTTTGCTTTAGTGTGATTAAAGAAATCAAAAGTTTAAGCATTGTTCAGGACATTATTTTTTACAATTTGCAGCAGACAATGTAGACGTGTTAAAGGAAACTATCAACGGTTGCAATACTTTTCACGCAACTCAGACGGTAGCTTTTCAGCAAGGTCCAGAAACCGAATTATCTGTAGGAATTCCAATAAAAAGCGACTACTTGTGCCTCAAAACTTCCATTCCTTGTCAACCTCTCGGTATACCAAGACTAGAATACCTTTGCCACATTGCGAACGAAACGCAAAATTAGTTATTTTCCGAAAAATCAAGAATAGGCAATACCTACTGATACAAATAATTTTGTGTGGATTTTACAAGTAGAGTTCAAAATTGTAGTTCACAGATTGTACTTCAATGGACTGGTTTCAACAAAATAACTGACAATTCAGACAATACTACATTGTGGACAGCCATGCTTAGGTGTCGAGATATCACTGCACATCTGAATCATGTAAAATATACAGTATTTACGTTTGTCCAAGTTTTGTATTACTATAACATAGTGGCTTTCAGAATAACCTTTGTATTCAGTTTTGTTATTATATATTTTGATTACTATGTACATTTGAGTTCAGAGTGGAAATATTTTATATATGCGCATAAACTTGAATTGTGTGTTATATCAAGAAGCTCTCTTAATTCTCTATTATGACTTTATTAAAATGTTCTTAATTTAATATGGCACCAACCACTTTTATTTGTACGTGTTGTAACAAATCTTTCAAAAATAACTTAATGCTCAAATGCTCTACATGTAAAAATAACTTTAAACATTCATGTGTAGATCTTACATTAGAGGAACTTAAAGTTTTAAATAGCAATAAGGGATTGGAGTGGTCATGTATTCATTGCAGAGAAGTAGGTAACGAAATAAAAGATCTTAAAGCTGTAATATTAGAGTTGCAGAAAGACCTTAAAGATGTAAAAACAGCAAATTCATTTAGTGCTGCTTCCATCAAACCTGAAGTATTTGAGGAGATCATCGAAGAAATAAATCAAAGAAATGCACGTAAATGCAATGTCATATTATTTGGGGTTGCGGAACAGGATCAGCAACAACCAGCACAAAACCGAGTTGAATTTGATAAAACGCAGGTTGTCAATATTCTGCGCGTAATTGATTTTGATATAGATGTTCAAACTCTGAAGCCTATAAGACTGGGTTTATTCAATGAAAGTAAATGCAGGCCGATCAAGATTTCCTTGCAGAACGAGAAAGCAGTCCATTCTTTAATAAATAAAGCAAAACTTTTAAATAACCACCGTCAATACAAGAAGATCTCGATTTCCTTTGATCGTACCCCACGACAGATTGATTATTATCGTCACCTTAAAAAGGAGCTTGCTGAGCAAGAGAATGCTGGCGAGAATAACCTTAAAATTAAGTACGAGAAAGGTATACCCAAGATTGTAGCTTTAAACTAGAAATGCCCAACAGATACAATGACTTGCTGTGTTACTATCAAAATGTACGTGGCCTCAACTCAAAATCCAACTTTTTTTTACCTGCGGTTAGTCATAGTGAATTTGATATAATAGCCATAAGTGAATCTGGATTGCGTAATGACGTATTTAGTGCTGAATTTTTCCCAACTTCTTATGAAGTACACAGGAAGGACAGAAAATTCGAAATAACTGGATATGAATCTGGTGGTGGTGTATTGATAGCTCATAAAAGGTTTATCCAAACAGAAGTTTTAGATACATCATATCTTGATATTAACTTTCCAAATATTGATGTCTTAGCAATTAAGTGCAGTGTACATTTCAAAGTATTCTTTGTTGTGATATTATATATACCTCCTTCAATATCGACAGATAATTTTAAGCAATTTTTTGAATCATTTGAACAATTGGAATTCTTACTAGAACAAAATATTCTAATTTTAGGTGACTTTAATGTCCCTGGATTTGTAAACTTAGACCTAAATGACAGTAAAACGTCTTATGTATCTAATTTACTTAATCTTTGCAATTTGCAACAATGTAATACAATAAAAAATAGCATGTGGAGACTCCTTGACTTGGTGTTATCTAACATAGATTGCAGTGTTGAACATGATAATGTGCCCCTTGTTAAGGAAGATGTTTTTCACCCTGCACTTATTGTAACATTGCACAGGATTTATGTTACTGTGTCAAAGTTTTCATATAATGTAAACCAGTGTACCTACAACTTCAAAAAGGCTAATTTTGTTTCTTTGTATAATGCCTTAATTGATACCGATTGGTCTTTTTTAAACAACGTTACTGAAATTGATACAGCAGTTGAAGAATTTTATAAATGTCTTTATACCACCTTTGATAATTATGTCCCTCGTTACAAAATGTATAAACATACTTATCCAGCTTGGTATAACTCAGCTATAATAACTAATATTAAAACAAAATGCAGATATTTTAAAAAATATAAGAAAACTAAAAATGATTATTTTCTACAAGAGTATAAAAGATTGAGAATCTTAATTAAACAACAAATTTCAGATGCTTACAAAAGTTAAATTGAAAATACTCAAGAGCTTTTTTCTTTGGAACCCAATACTTTCTGGTCATTTGTTCACTCTAAAAATAACACATCTGAAATCCCAAGTAAAATATCCTACAATAACGAAAATCTCGAGGAACCTCAAGCAATAGTAGATGCTTTTGCTAATTTTTTTAAAAGTGTTTATTTAATATCTGATGTCAATGACAATGCACATATTAATAACTATGTATTTGATCAAGCGAGAATATGTTTTAAAGATATCAAAGAAGATGAAGTTTTCAGAGCTTGCAAGCAATTGAAAAATAATATGACGTCTGGTTCTGATGGAATTCCTTCATTTATTGTCAGAGACTGCGCTGGAATATTTGTAATTCCCTTATGTAGAATATTCAATCTCGCAATTGAGTCCTTAAAATTTCCTACTGTATGGAAAGAGGCCAAGGTCTGTCCTATACATAAAAGCGGCGATAACAAGTTAGTAAATAATTACAGAGCAATATCTATTCTGTCAAATTTCTCGAAGGTACTTGAAATAATTATTTATAATCGGATATACCCATTAGTGTACAGACAAATTTCAAATTACCAACATGGTTTTCTTAAACAAAGATCAACCGTAACAAATCTAGTTGTATTAACGCAGTTTATTTCAGATACCTTGGATGACCAAGGGCAAGTAGATGTTATTTACACCGACTTCTCCAAGGCTTTTGACAGAATAGATCATGGCATTTTGTTAAGAAAACTTTCTAGTTTTGGATTTCACGTAGATGCTCTTAAATTTATTGAATCTTACTTACAAGACAGGCAACAGTATGTGACATACAATGGCTACCAATCTTTTAAATACAGAGCTAGTTCCGGGGTACCTCAAGGGTCAAACCTTGGCCCTCTTATCTTTTTACTGTTTATTAATGATATACACGAGAAAATCAGTAGCAGCAAACTTTTATATGCAGATGATCTGAAAGTTTACTCTGGTGTAACATGCATCGATGATTGCGTTAACCTGCAAAATGATTTAGATCATATTTCTCAATGGTGTGTTTCTAATAAGTTACATCTTAATGCAGCATCTAAATGTAAAGTTGTTAGCTTCACAAGAAAAAAGAATCCCTATAAAGTTACATACAAAATATCGGAAAACAGTCTAGAACACTGTAACTCTATAAAAGATTTAGGTATTATGTTCAACTCTAAATTGACGTTTAATGACCATATTAATTTAATAGTATCGAAATCAATAAAATCTTATGGCTTTATTGTAAGAAACTGCAAAGAATTTACAAATATTCAAGCTCTTACAGTTTTGACTCGAGTATGCTTTACTTACTTGGAAACCTTTTTATAATTACCAGAAGTTATCCATAGAAAGCGTGCAACGAAAATTTTTAAAATATCTATGCTTTAAAGTAGATGGTATTTATCCAGAAAGAGGTGTTAGTAATACCTATTTATGCCGCAGATTTAACTTTGAATCGTTAGAATTGAGAAGAATAGTTGCGTCAATTTCGTTTCTGTACAATTTATTAAATAACAAAATTGACTGTTCTGACTTACTATCACAGATTAATTTTTCTGTTTCTAGATCAGTCATGATAAATAGCAACTTTTTTAGGTCCAACACAGTTAATACTAACCTAGGTTTGAACTCGCCTATTTACTTTATGATTAATAAATTCAATGAAATAGCTCCAAGCTGTGATATACACTTTGACTCTTTAAAGTCTATAATTAAGAAGGTTATTGAGAATCATAACAGAGATTAATTCACAATAATTTTTCGTACTACTATTCGTACTAATATTCAAATACATTTCTAATAGATAGTTATAATAGTTCGATTTACCTTTATGTTATATCTGTATGTTTTATTTTTGTATGAAATTCTATTTTGTATTTATTTACACTATATACTATAATTATTTTGTAGTTACTCTTTAATTTATGGTTGTCCTGTAAATGGGATGTATCCTGTTGGGCAAATAAAGCTATTATTATTATTATTATTATTATTATTATTTATTGCATATCTAATCTCATTTTCACTGACCTTTGATGTTTCCACAGTTCTTGCAGTGGATTCCTGAAGTTTCCCGCCCGTTTTACACACAACACATTTTTTATAACTGCGTATCTGTGCCCTTTTTTATAAATTTAAAGAAATTTAAATGTATGTAACAGTTCATCGTCTGTTATAGAATAACTTGAAGAACTCTCCCTGTTAAGGTTAATATCGTATTTACAAAAACAGTAAGAATTTTATAATTTTTTTCAACAAAATGTTAAATCACCTGCATTTTTAACTCCAATATTGTGCCAATAGTTGTATGTATTTACGAACCTGGTAAGAGCAGTGCGTTAGAATGAGACGGAAGACGGGTGAAAATACTACGGGTTCAAGTTACCACCCAGTAGGACATATCGGTCGTAAATTGTAACTGAATTGTACACTTTTCTTTGGCTATGTCATGTTTTATTTACCCAACAATCTTTTCCCAAACCTTGCCACAATGTATCCCTTTGGTTTTCAGAACAACCTTTGTGTTCAGTTTTGTTATTATATATTTTGACTACTATGTACATTTAGTTTCATAGTGGAAATATTTTATATATGCGCGTAAATGAGGAATAGCAGTTTTTTCCTCCTTAATTTATTGGAATTGTGTGTTATATCAAGAAGCTCTAATTTCATTTTCATTTTTTATAACTGCGTATCTGTTTCTTTTTTATAAATTTAAAGAAATTTAAATGTATGTAACAGTTCATCGTCTGTTATAGAATAACTCGAACTCTTCGTGTTAAGGCTAATATCGTATTTACAAAAACAGTAAGAATTTTATAATTTTTTTCAACAAAATGTTCAATCACCTGCATCTGTAACTCCAATATTGTGCCAATAGTTGTATGTACTTACGAACCTGGTAAGAGCAGTGCGTTAGAATGAGACGGAAGACGGGTGAAAATAGAGATAGAACGATCGCTGCTCAGCGGTGATTTATACATTGTCGGAATAAATTGGTCATATCTTCGTTACTGTCTAGCCAATTTCAAAGTTTCAAAAAGCGTTGGATTGTAAAATCTCGAACTAACAACAATTATTTTTTGAACTTTTTTGATATCTTGTGTCGTCCAACAGTTATCACGATATAAACAGCTTTCTATGTTTGCAGAAATTTAAATACGCTTAATAAGGGAGTGAGAAGCTAATCTAGTGAGTAACCTTCCGTTTATCTAATGATAATTCTTGAACCAAAATTAGCTCTAACTCGCTTAATACTTTAGAGATCGTATTTATTTTAATATAGGCGGATAGCAAATAAAGTATTCTAGATTTGCTGTTTTTTCAGCTTTCCCCCCCCCCCCGGAGGGGTGTTGGACACCGATATCCCCAGACAAATTTAGGGGATTGATATACACCCTAAATAGCATCCGATAACGTACTCGGTACCTTTTTACCTTTCAATGTACCACAGACTTGATTTCTAGATGCGTTTTTTAAGTTTGCAAACTCTACGTAGGCAATTATGTGGGTCATAGGCGCCGACTATGTGGTGGCCCTCATTAAAATAATGTAGTGGTGGCTGAGCCCTCATTAACATGATGGTGATTAACATTATTTTAGGTAATAAAAATTCTAAATTGAAAATCTAAAGAAGGGGGGAGGGGTTAAGCACTTCGGCAAGGATTGTCCAAAAACTCAAACATCTGCGAAATGTACTCCGATGGTGCCGATTAATTTCCTCTGCTCGAAAAAGATATTCAAACATTATCTTGAAGTAAAAAATCAATCTTTGACAGCGTATTAAGTTCGACAGAATTAATCATTCAGTTTCGCATTTGCAAGTAAGGCGTGAAGTTGTATGCCGTACAACTGCATGCCGATGTATGATCATCCATCGCATATCAACGTTATTTTGTCTAATTTTGTTATATTTTTCTGCGTCCCTGTAAGAACATATTTTATGTTTTTTTTTAGGATGTATAAATATTAATGATTTGTAGATCAATACAAGGCGTTTGACCACATTCTTATTTACACATATATCTTGGAAGTGTTATTAAAAAAGTATTTACATAGATGAAATAAATTGAACAAAACTATGATACGGCATATATAAACTTCCAAATAAACTTTCATCCGATTTCTTAAAAGCTTTTTCAAACGTGAAAATCACTGTTTCAACATACAAATGGAGAATCTAGGTCACCGAAATAACGATTTGATTATAATCTAATATACCTACTACAAAATAGGGAAAATGAAATCAATTTACACTATAATAATAATTATTATTAACGTCGACATTCAATTATTCTATTTCACCTATTAATAATAAAATTTATTTTTATCCATATTAAATAGATGACATAATGACGAAACGAAATGTTAAGTCGTACAATTCTAACTCACGCTTGTGACCTTTTTTAACAGGCGAAGGTAACAAAAAACGTTGCTTACGCTCTTATTTTATCTTAATGTGTTTTACACTTGTTGGTCGCACGTTGACCTAGATTCTTCATTTGTTTGTTGAACTTTTTTAATAAGTCTGCAAAAACAATTATTAGGTATGATTTCGTAATCGCTTATTTCTTCTATTACGTGTTAGCAATTCAATTTTAAGCAATTGGTAAATATATACAAAAGTGAATTCTTAAGTACGGCATTGTTTTTACGAGAGCATTTATTAAAAAATAATAGTATATAGGAAAAAAAACACTTACCGGTGATTATCCATAGGAAACCTGAAAAAACCAACTTAAGTTTTTTCCGACGTATTTATACAGCCTTTGGCGGCACAACGACTGTGTTTGCTCATTCCGTACTACGAGCTACTCGCAATGCACAACTGCTGTTATCCGGCCCTGGCTTATTTGAAGTGCTCAGTCGCGCGTATTAGCGTAACTACTGTCTACGTGTTGCCAGCCTGCTGAGCGGTGGCTATTAGTATTTGCGAGAGTCGGATTACTGTATATTATTATACTGTGGTTTCGTTGCGGCTCAGCCTCACCTGGCGAGCCGCACCTGACGTTAGTGTTCGAAATGGTAATGCCTTTTCCTAATCGAAGGTGAACTATAACCTGTACTTTATTCAGTATACACACAGCACTTGTTGTTCGTTAAACTTTCTCTTGCATTTTCGGTTTTACGTAAGTGCAAACTGCGTTCTGTATCAAGTTTTCTTTTTTCATCTTTAGTGTTTACATAACTTAGTTTTGCCTTGAACAAATCGCATTTTACACAAATATCTTTCGATAGAATGTGACAGTAGTGATTAAACGAAAAAGTCTTTTTATATTTCTGGGTACATATACGTAGAAGTCAGTAGTTTAGAGCTTGTACAGTCAACTTTAGAAGTAATTCGTCTCAAAATATTGACAACTAATAAAAAAACTTACTTACCTACAATTTTAAAATCTTAAGTTTTTTCTGGAAAAAAACTTGTCGAATATATAAAATAACAATGTAATCAGTTGTTTTCAACGATATCCAGTAACAATAATAGAAAAAAATAGCGTATTGCTGTGGGGGAAACGCTTTTTATAAGATTTTACGTGAGTATTATAAAAAAAAACACTCGGCTGAAATTCTTTTAAAAACCGTCTCAGCAGGCGACGCAATCAGTATGAATTTCAAGAGGGTACGTTACTCCCGGCATTAATTATGCTTTGTTGCTAGCAAAGTGCTCTGAATACTTATCTTTACAAAACCCACTGAGAGATGCTCCAATTAGACCCCTGTTGTTTTGTCTTATATGCGTTTTAAGCAGTTTATTTTCTGTTTTAAAGAGTAAACTGGTTTACGACTGCAGACTACTCTTTGGGATAGTGTAAAAACTAAAACTTCCTTGTTTATTGTAAATATTCCTAGTACTATATTCTACTGTAGCAATACAAGGGTGTTTATGTGGGTCTTGTACACTATCTTATAAGTATCTCTTCTAGAAGATAATAAAACACATGTAACTTTTATGAGATATTTATTTATACTTGTTGTTTATTCTTGTTGTCATGGCAATCCCTTAGCATTCAATGCCTTCTTGAGGGTATATGTATGTAATGACTGATTTTATGAATTAATATCATTACATGACACCCCGGGTAAAAAAAGGCGAAACATGTACCAAAAGAAATGAGCCATGAGTCAAAAGGGCATTTAATGCATTCCTCAACAAAAAAATAGCATACATTAATGCCGTACTTGTATGTATCGGCATGTTTAATGTATACTAGCTACAAAAAAATTGAGGTCGTTTGCATCTTTTAATAAATTCTTTGCATGCTATTACAATAAAACTTATGCTAAGTATTAGGTGCTAATAATCAAAGAATTGAAAGGCCTTTGCTGCTGATAGCTAAGGGGCATCAATTGCTTATGGCAAAAACATGTGTTGTTTATTGCAAGTAATGTCGCAAAACTTAATTTACCGAAACGATACGTGATGATACAGGAATCACTTGTTAGGAAATGTTTGGAAATTGTTCTGTAATTCTTACTAGAAAGAAAGAAATAAAATTTAGGAACGTGAATAAAACCAAGGAACAAATAATAAGTGCTTCGTGAACAAGTGATGCTTGCGTTACGATTTATTTGTTGTAACTTTTAAAATTAAAAATAACTAATTGAATCTAAAAGCGTTAGCTTAAGTAGTAAGTTTGTGGTTAACATTGATAAACGTAGTTGTATTCATTTTGTCCGTAGGAATGGAAGAAGTGGGGTTGTACTCATAAACGGAGACAGCATTCATAGCATTGTCCTAAGGTTGTAGGAAGTACTAGGTGAATTGTCCGTTGGAGAGTATGATTGAATCTTCTTGAATCCTATATTTGAGGAGAATGAACACTTGAAGCTTAATCCGGTAGCACATATATTTGGGAGGTCCAAATGCCATTCAGTATTGATTAGTTAAATGTTATCAATGTATGATATCATGTAATGTCGAGTTGACAAAGCTCACGTGGAAAACTATAAGTCACTACTGTTATTCTTGTACTTGTGTTTATGGTGTATAACTAGAAACCTGGTACACTGCACATGCACATAATGCCAAAGTTTATTAGCAAAATGGAATTTGCTATTATGATAAGATAATTTGAGTTTGGTCAATAGCAGTTGGACAGTTGTAATTTTCTCGGTTAGCAAAAAGTCAAATGTTTGCATTGTTCTAATTACGAGGTAATAAGGCCGTTTAATCGCGTGAACTTTGCATAAAATTTCGCGTTTTGACATAACAAAATTTGTTGGTTAAGTTTGTTGCGAAGTTCGTTGATGGTTATCTGAGAAAACAAACTAAACATCAAAATTAAATAAAGAAAAAAAGATACTAATCCTGTTATATCCAAGAACAATCTCTTGTTATGGCATCGTTCCAATGGCGAAATGAGAGATGTCGGCATCGTTGTGTTCGAGAATTGCTGAAGACATTTTTCAGGAGCTGTTACTACGGGTGTTGTAGCTTTTGGTTCTTGAGGAAAGTTATTGATATGATTTCCATCAGGAACTGGAGGTGTTGTAGCTTGTAGATTCCAAGAATTATTTTCTGTATCCAAGGAAGTCTTCGTAGAAGATACGGCGGTTGATATCTCTAAACTGTCGGCCTTCGAAAGCTCTTGCAATCTCTGATTTAACAAACATTGGTTAGGATTCAATTTCAGCTGTATCCTAATTGACTGTGATGTTTTTGGAATAAAATTATCTACAAGTTTTATTTCATGCATTTTGTCGTATGATCAACCGTTCTCAAGATATAGCGCGAAGAGTGGTTTTAACAACGCAGAAGCAGAGGTGTGTTTAGGGTCGTTACCTTGCATCATTTCGAAATTATGACCAATTAAACGTAGACCTGACGAAATAACGTGTTCTTTGAAGATGTCTCTGCAATTTTCTTTCCTCATTATTCCGTCTATCTTAACTAAATCACCTGTTCCAGCGAATGAAAACCACCCCAAACTAACACGGAACCTACCCCGTGCTTAACTGTCGCAGGTTGTACATTGAAGTAACATCTTTTCTGCTGGCGATCTTAGCACCAAAACCTACGCCTTGGCCTAAAAATTTCGTATTTGGATTCAGCGGTCCATAAAACTTTCTTCCAATCTTCCAAAGTCCAATCTTTATTGGCTCTGGCCATTGCAGTCTTTTTGCCTATTTCCACGACGTAGCAATGGTTTATGGATCGCTACACGCGAAGGCAAGTTTGCTTCTTGCAACCATCGCTTTACAGTACTAACTGACACTTTTTCTGTGCGAGTTTTATTCAATTCTGTCGTGATTTCTGGTGCCGTTAATCTTTCTTTTACTGATTATTCTTATTCTTGTATCTTCAACAGTTGTCGTCGTTCCCGTGCGATTACTGTCTTCATGGCTACCTGCTATGTAGCGTCACTTACAGTAAGTTTGGAGAATTGTAATTTATTAGAGATGCAACGCACTGAATATCCTTCTTGATGTAGAGTAACGATAATTGCCCTTTTATCAATGGTTAAAGATTTTCCTCGTGGTATTGTCGCACTTTCACAACCGCACGTTGTCTTTACGCAACCATTTCTACAGATTTTAACGATCTTCACCCGAACACTTCTAAAACGTTATTACAGTTGTAATTTTCAATGAAATTTGAGGTTGTGGGGATGCTAAATGTATTTATACCTGTTTTGCAAAATTCCCAGAAGGTACTGGATTTACCAATACTTAAACACAGGCCCGGATTAACACTGAAGCCTACGATGCTTGGACTTCAGGCGCCACGTTTTTGAGAGCGCCATCGCCAGACATGGTTTGCAGAATCGCAAATTCTTAGAAACATCTGGGACTGAACTGCCGGAAGAATAAAATTGAATTTAAAACCAGAAATTGAAGCAAAACCGCGAATAAGGATCTATAGCACATCTTGGGTGAACTTTTGTGTTGTATGGCATAAAGGGCTATGGAACCTTCTAACAATGTCAGTATAGTTTTTCGTTCCAAAATATTTATGCAGATGGAGGCTCGAATATCACCTTTCAAAGACTAACATCTGGTTTTAAATTCGTGGAACAAGGGTCTAAGACACGAGCACCTGTTGAGTGTGTGATAAACTGGTCATACTAATATTGTTTAAGTCTTTCACTGTGACGGTTGTATATCCGTATCGGATGGTATGCAGTGTGGAATAAGGGTCTAACGCACAGAATAAGGTAAACACCAATGATGACGAATGGGTTCTAGAATAAACAGGTTTTCTCCACTTTGCGAGAAATGTGCTTTAGACCCTTATTCGCGGTTTTGCTTCAATTCCTGTTTTTATGATTTTTTATTAACAATCCAACTCGAAAGTTTTTAACCAATCAAATTACAGAATTTTTCAAATTGGGACCAATTAGTTTTATAGTGACAATCCAACTCGAAAATTTTTAACTAATCAAATTACAGAATTTTTCAAATTGGGACCAATGAAATTAGTTTTATAGTGACAATCCAACTCGAAAATTTTTAACCAATCAAATTACAGAATTTTTCAAATTGGGACCAATGAAATTAGTTTTTAAGAAAAAACCACTTGTCAAAATGAAATGTCAAATTTAATTAAATTAATATTAACTACACACGCTAAATAAAAATTTGCTCGGTGGATTGTCAAGCCGAATACAACTCGTGGTCTAATTTTTTTTGCAAAATTTATCGTTTAAGACATTCGTAGCTTTTGCTTTTGGAAAATTACACTCGTCTCCTGCGTCGACTCGTGTAATTTTCGTTGCAAAGCTACTCATATCTGACACGACAAATTTTGTCGGAAAAAATCAGACCACTTGTGATATTAATTGAAATGTTTCTATTTACTATAGTTACGATAGCTAATCGGAAACTGTAAACAAACTAAATGCAACACTATTGGTGGGTGCGCTTAATGACTAATGAGTAATGACATTTACTTAAGCGCGGAAATGCGGATAAACACCCACTACTAATTTTTATGTTACACGGTTACACGTTTTCTAAAATTTAAAAAAAGAAAAAAAGCTAAAATTTAAATACATTCGTATGCAACATGCAGCAATGCCATGCTTGCTGACCTAAGTTAATTGTGGCGTTACCGCTTTATTAGCGGTAACGCGTTTAATATGTAATGCAGCTTTGACCGCATAGCCGATTACTGTTTACATTCTCTGAATAGCTATCACGGCCAGAGATTAGTTACTAGCCAATAAGGCCGGTTCTTCGAACCTTAAAATGGTCGGAGAAAGACTTAGCAAATTCAGTCCAACTGCGCCTTAACGAATTGAAAAAAGTTGCCGTACTTTGTTGTATGCCTTGCTCAAGCTTTCCTTTCCACTGCGTAGTGGTGCCTGATGTTGCTCTACACTCTAGCCCAGTGGTGGCAAACCTACGACCCGCGGGTCAGACACTGACCCACGAAGGCTTTTTAAATGACCCACGCGTTGATTTTTATAAACTTATTCTTTATATCATAAAAAAATTAAAGTTCTGTTAACAAATTTTCGGTGTTTCCAAATTATTGGCACCCTTTTTACCCCCCTCCTTCCTCCAAGTGGCGCTACTATAACTTAGTGACCCACGGGCTGGTATTAAAACGAATAATGAACAAAATTTGACCCACTTCTCAAAAAGGTTCGCCATCACTGCTCTAGCCCCTCCATTTCAAATAGTAGCGACATCCTGGAGCAAACCTGACACAAACCTTCATAAAGAAAAAATTACTAATGTACGATGTAACATGTTACGAAAATTTAATAAACAGTTGTTTAGAAATTACAATTACGGCGATTATTTCATTCTACTTCGTTTTTGACCAATCGCAAGGCTTTATTTTTTGGATTACAGCGATAATTCGATAATTTTTTATTGTCCTTTTCGACTGTTTTTATCTTCGTGACAACGCTGAAAACTAGTGTCACATGTGTCCCATTTTTTACTTTCATGTCAAATACTAATCTTTATGTTAATAAGTAGATGCTTAAATAAACAACTGTATCATGAAATAATCTTACCGAATTACATGCTCGTGCTTCTGAAATTATCTGTTGTAATACTCAAGTTGATTAAAACGCAACACTCGTGTCATTTTTTGACAAATTTCCCTCCGTTGCACGTCGGGAAATTAAAACGTCAAAAAATGACACTCGTGGTTGCTAATCAACGTTCGTATTACAAATCGATAATTTCGAAGCACTCGTGTAATTACAAGTGATTATATATTAGATTAATATGATCATTTTGACAAATGTCAAACATGGTAATATTCAATGTTGCCAACATCGTTCTGGTGCTTTTACTCCAGCGGCGAGATCAATCATCGCTGCTATTTGAACATAAAGGAGTTATACTCTACACTTCTCTAAAGCAGGACAGATCAAACGGACGACGCTGTTATAGCATCGCTACTATTTGAAAATAAAGTGGTTATACTTTACACTTCTCCAAAGCAGGACAGATCGACTGGACAACGCCGTTATATTATCGCTACTGTTTAAAAATAACGGGGCTATATTATACACTTCTCCAAAGAAAGGTAGTTCGACCGAACAACGCCGTTATAGTATACTATTGATTGATTGATGATATATCATCAAAAGGCACCAAACGTAAGAGAGCTTCAGGGCGCCAAAGAGGTTAATCCAGGCCTGCTTAAACAACCAAAGCTTTGATATGCAGAAGTTCTTGTTATTATTTATTCTATGGATTTTTAACTCAGAGTCCAAACTTCAGTGAGCAGCATTAAACCAAACACTATTTGTAGAGGATCTACTTATTGACAGCTCCCCAATTTCTTAATTTTCCTTTACCTGTGGTTTGACCATCGTAAGCATACGTTGCTCATCAATTAGATTCGAAAAAATGGCCAAGATACATACGTGTGAGACTTAAAAATCGTTTTTCTGCGTGTATTTATTTTTGCTAAAGCTTTTAAATTAATATCATGATTTTTGAACTAAGAATGGACAAGCGTTAGCTCACGCTTAACAAAGAATTGATAGTATTAGAAAACAAAGTTCTTAAACTTGGGAAGCCACCCTAAACAGGTGAAGATGGCTTCCGGAAATTATTTTTTAAGTAACTTTTTTCCTATTGTGTAAACGAGATTTTTTGTTGGGTTTATGTGGGCTAACAGCGGATAAACGTTTTATTGTTTGGGTTCATTTTCACGGAGCTTTCTAATGAATGCCTATAGGTTGGATTGCTTCCTTTCAATTTGTGGGAAGAACAAAAGTAAATTAAACAGGTTCAAATAGGTTAGTTTTAGCAACAAATACTATAGCTATTTAAATAGTAGATATATATTTTTGCAATAATTCAGTGCAGATAAAACCGTTATGTAAATAAAAAATAAATGATTTCATTTCTTTTTAGTTTAATCTTTGTTCATATTAACAATTTGTTCATTTATTATTATTATTATTATTATTATTATTATTAGGTATTTATTAATTTACTTTACAGTAGGATGACTACTATTGTCTACTATAGTAATTTTGATAAATTTACTAATAGTACATTGCAAAACTTGTTCTAAACAAGTCATATTTTAATAACTTAATTAATAGTTGCTATAAACCTATTGTAAAACAATAACCACCTACTAAATAATTTTTCTTCAAATAGTCTATTACTAATTTCGTATTGATTAATTTAAGAAATTATTATCACGTAGGAAGAATGCTATTCCAAGTACGGATGTAATGGCAGTAAAATGAATTAACTCAACAACCACTTTAAAGCAAATCGTGATTGTTTTAACGATACAATCACGACGAGGTAGAAATTACTTTTTCGTTTATATTCTTATGTATTTTTAAGTTTTATCAACATTTCCTTATCTTGAAAATTTTTTGAAACACTTTTTTATTTTTTTTTCCAGAAGAATGCGACGACTCAGATCTAGCAGGTCAAGAAAATGATAACGAAAGTAAGCAGAGATATTTAGGGATGGGCGTTCCAGAGTCCGGAGCGGTAGACATCGTTAAAGGACGAAAACCACGCCGGAGACGGACAGCATTCACGCACGCTCAGTTGGCTTATTTGGAAAGGAAATTTCGATGCCAAAAATATCTATCGGTAGCAGATAGAAGTGATGTTGCTGATTCATTAAATCTTTCTGAAACACAAGTAAAAACCTGGTATCAAAACAGAAGGTAAATATAATAATTGTACTCAATAAAATCATGTTCACGATGAAATTTAAAATTTCGAATCTAAAAGATCCGGTAGAAAAAATTATGTGGCTTGGAATAAAAGGTATATTCTTGTTTCCTGCGCCGACGAAAATCTACTTGAAACTTTCTCGTTTAGTGCGAAATTAAAATGATGGCGTTAATGACTTCTCATTTCGTGCGTTATTGCTTGCACATGTTTACCCGATCTTATCTGATTATCAAGTAACATATGATATCAACTTTAATATTCTACACTTCACAGAGCCAGCTAAAAAGTAAGCAAATGTCTCTCTCTTTGACACGTTCTTTTACTTAAGCATCATTTGTTTACTGTTAGTAGCGCTAAAAAACAAACGGAAACTTTGCTCAATTTAGAAGATTGATGGATAATACAGATCTACATACCTACTTTGTAATGTACCGCTAATATTACCTGCAATTTCCTTGAAATTAATAACATAATTAAATTTGGAATATGAAACAGCAATTCATAATATCCAGGATTTAAAGAAACATTAATAATGGAATAATAATAATAATATTTCCCTGACATTCCTTAAGTCTCGATGTGGATGTCTTGTAAATTGCCATCTGTTAAAGTAGATGAATGAAATTTCTTATTGATATGTGTAACGTTACGTTTTTGTTGGTTTTCAAATAATGCAATTTAATATGCATATTTAACAAAAAACTCTAAATGCGGTCCTGCGTATTCATATATTTTCTTTCAATGTAAAATCACCGTTGGTATACTGCATAAAATAAACTCATAAAATATTAAAGGTCATCTCAAAGAAGCATTTCAGACTAATAAAATTGTTTTTATAAGAATTTACGGATCTTATTTCAAATAAAGGTATTGTTTTCACACGTGACAGCATCTACCATTTCATATTGTTCTTGGGAAAAAAATATTTTCGAATAGACTAGTCTTTTAAAATCTAAATTGTCAGCAATTCCCGTCGATGTGAACGAGCATTTGCGAATATTCCCATCTAAATCAGTTGAGCTTCTACGAAAAACTTACTAATAAAACCTATTTGGTTCAAATTTATGACTTCCGTGTACGTGGTTGTCCACCAATTCTAGACAAACAAATTTTCTTTTACCGAATGTCTGTTTTTTTGAAAATAATCAATTCTTATTGGCCTAATCAAACCACGCTGTTTTCTCGTTGGTCTATTTGAAAGCGCACTCCTCTTAAAATTCAGTCTACTGTTAAAATAATTTTCAAAAGAAGCAAGTCGAAGACAGACTCTGATACCGTCAGCAAGGGCTTCAAAACAGGGTCCGCGCGAGACTTTTGTCCCGTGCAAAGTATTTTTGTACCGTTGTGAGATACATATCGAGGTCGGTTGCCGAGAGCACTTACAGATTTATTTTTGTAGTACTTCAGTTGACATTATCGTACAGTTGATTTTGTGATTGCGGAAAATTCATTTTACCGAAAATTAAAGTCTAATCTAGTACAGTTTACCGATAATAATAATAAAGTGTAACCCGTTTCTTCTAGTGGCCGTATTTTAGGTTCATAAAGAATCTCGTTAAATGATACGATTAAAAATATGAATTCAATGAAATGTATGCTATAATAAGTCCAATGCCAGCCTTAGTTGCCAATGCCACATTAGCTCGCTCTCTCATAGTTTGACCATTAAAGATCTTACTAATTCCTTTGAGTTTGCTTTCATCAACTGCTGCATCTCCGGCTATTTTAGAAATAATGTCATACTTATTAATTTGCGGTTGTATGTAGTCAAGAGCCTGCCGATGTAGATGGATCTTTATCCTTCGTGACACGTTTATACACGGCGAAAACAACCATTCCAATGATTGTGGCAAGTGCGACATTTGCACTACCCTTGATTGTAGAATTATTAAAGTATCTTCCAATACCTTTTAAAGATGAATCAAAATAGCATTTTACACATACACAAATTTTTATAATTTTATGGCTGGAGATGGTGATGTACTATATGACGATCCATCTTTAAAAGGTATTGGAAGATACTTTAATAATTGTACAATCAAGGGTCGTGCAAATGTCGCACTTACCACAATCATTAGAATGGTTGTTTTCGCCGTGTATAAACGTATCACGAAGGATAAAAACCGCAAATTAATAAGTACGAGAATAAATTGGATGACATTATTTCTAAAATGGCCAGAGACGCAGCAGTTGATGAAAGCAAACTCAAAGGAATTAGTAAGATCTTTAATGGTCAAACTATGAGAGTGCGAGCCAATGTGGCATTGGCAACCTATGCTGGCATTGGACTTATTATAGCATACATTTAATTGAAACCAAAGTAAAAAAATGAATCCAGATCCTGTAAAATAAAATAAAAATATGAATGACTAGTGTAGTCCAATTGAACTTTTAATAAATTTAAGTGTTTCATAAAACATTGTCTGAATATAATTTAAAATCGGACAGTTTTAAAACCAAATAAATAATAAAAAGAAAAAGATCGCTTCTACTAAGATAATTAAATGAGTAACTTCATCTAAGTTGTCTGGTTGTATCGGTTATTTGAAAGAGTGACTACAGTATGACTCTGTACTACAGTATTGTGAATTAAATGATTTGAACAAGATATTGTGAATTGTTGACTCTTTGAATTCTGTGAACATTACGTAAGTTGTATATTGGTTATGTATCAATTATTTTTGTCATTTTGCTGTATGAGAACGTTCCCATTTGCTAAGAGCTGTTATGCAGGGTATTGTGACCGTACTTAATGATTTTTTTGACTAGTTATTATCGTTTCTAATTTTTGGTTCATGAATTAACATAATTTTTAAACATAATTAGACTGAATAATATTGATCTATATAATTATGAAAGTCATTATTTATATTTTATCCAACCTAACTTTGACATCACCGAATATGACTAACAAGTTGAATTAAATTTATCAGATCTGACTCCAGTTTCTGGTTAATGGTATCAGGTCATCAACTTTCATAATCAGATGGCGCCCAAATATATGCATTGTTCTTGTTTTGAAACCTTTAGTCATCCCTTTGATAATTAGTAGACTATGGAACCAATACCTAAGACCTGAACTTTAAATTTGTAAAGATAAGATCTCAAGCTGTGGCAATTTTAAGCATTACATATCGTAAGTATAAATATTTTGAATATTTTAAATGTAACTTAGTTTGGGAAAATAATTTCTGTTTCCCTGTCGCCCAATCGCGGGGCTTTGTTTTTGTTCCGGGTTAAAGAAAACAACGAGTGTTTCATATGTACTTATCCATTATTATGTCCCTTTTATTAATTAGGATCCAAAAGTCGCTAAAATAAATAGCTTTTAATTTAGAAAATTCATATGATTGGTGAAGCAATCGAACTGGTTTAAGAAATCACATGATTATTTAAAAAATTATGAGAACAATTATTTACTCGTATCTGGCCTAAATTAATAATATTTATAATACTTTAGATGTTTGTATTTTATGTGAAAAAATACATGAATAAAATACTGAAAAGAAAATCAACAATTTGTATATAGAAATATTATTTTAAAAAGTATCCAAGGTCAGCGGTAAATTTTGGGTGAGCGCACGAAACGAGAAGTCATTAGTACCGAACTTGACTGTCCATCTGGTTGACGCACGAAACGAGAAGATTTTACAGTTACGCACGAAACGCTCACAAATCGGAATAAAAAGGGTGAATGTACATTTTTTGCCATTTTCAATTAATAAATATTGCTAAAAATATAAAGATAAAAATCTACGTCTTTTTCGTATAAAAAGTCTGAAGTCCGTATTTTTCTATGTTTTTTGAGGTAGTAAAATAAAATAAACTTGCAATAGACTTGTCAAATGAATAATAGGCTATTTTGTGTTCAAAAGATGACTCAAAATAAATTTTTTTATTGGTCTTCCAGTTCCAATACAGTTCATTCTCAAGCAAGATCACACAAACCTGGAATTGACTGTATAAAACGGCTTTTAGTGAAGATTTCAAATAAAGTTAAAAGGAACAAAACGCAGAATTTACCTTTTTGTAGTAAATCAGCAGCTAATTGCAAACAGTTAATTCATATATAAACCAGTTGAGAATGCGCAGAGCTAGCATTGCCATGACGAACAAAAACAACTGTATACTTAATAAACTAATTTATTTTTGAAAACTAATGTTGATGTAACACATTAGTTGTCATGAAAACTAAAATTCTAAGTCTTAAAATTTTTCGTTAAAAAAAAATTGTTGCTAAAATTGTTTATTTTTTGTAAATTTTTAAAAAATACAAAATTTTTCATTTTTCAAGAATTTACCGAAATTTTCGGTGGTCATTTTGATCACTTTCCCGAAGAGATACAAAAAAATGTTTCAACCGAAAGTTTCTTAGAATTTGATGTACTATAAGACAGACTTCACGAATTCAGAGACGAACTTTTTGTTCGTCGAAAACAAAAAATAACAATCTAATGGTTTTTTACAAACTCAATGTTAGAGCAAAAATCATTTATTATACTAATTTGACATATTATGCAAATCGAGATTCTGCGTAGGAAGATGGAGAATAAGCTTAGTATGTACAGGGTTTTTCCGTATTTTTGAACTACCTCTACAACCTTTATTTTTGGAGATAGAAAAAAAACGTTTAATTATAAAAGTTGCAGGATTTGTTCTAAATCACCAGAATTTTCCAACTGATAAATTAAATGATCATTGCAAACTTAGGAAAAAATAACGACGTATATTTTTTAAATGGAACGCCATGTATATTTTATTTTAGCTCTGTATTTCACTCTTATCTTAAAAATATTGAATGTTAAATTTAGTTGTTTGTCCAATACATCACTTTAAAATTTTTATATTTTGCATGTCAAAAATTAGAGAACCTTCAATGAGAGTGTGGCAAAGGTAGCCATTTTATATCACAACACATGGCTTCAAATTTGAAAAATGCAGAAATGGTTACTCGGCAAAATATTGGCACGAATGTGAACGGTATATGATACAAATAAAAAAACATGAAATAGTGTGTTACGTATAAGTATAAAACATTATTTAGCAGTAAAATGAGATGTCCATGGAAAAGTATGGATAAGTATAAAAAACAATGTGATATAAAATGGCGGCCAATCAAAATGTGGCAACTCTCTGACCTTACTCTCAACTATCATTGAAGGGTCTCTATCAAAAATGAACAGAAATAACATCTACATTTTTTAATATATAAAATTTTAGTATACCGTGTGTAGCTGTCTCCAAAAGTTATTTAATGAAGTCAATTTAAAATAAGTTATATTAATCTCAGGTAATCCTTGGATTACCAATAAGCTAAAAATGCGTGTATAACAATTCATGTAGAAACAATACCTGATTACTACAATTTGTATTTTGTGACACCCGTCATTTCTATTCGAAGCCACAGATTTGGTCAAATAGACAATTTATCAGAAGCAATTGACCAAAAAGAAATTTGTAGAGAGGATAATAATTGATCAGATGATAATTAATGAAAATCTATAACAACTTTCATAAAAACGTTTTATTATTTTTTTTTGTTATATTTATGTTCGTTTTCATTCTATACAGGGTGTAACTAATACAACTAGAAACCTTGTTAAGCTGTAATGATTTATAACATATTTTGCTAAGCAACATGTGGTTGCTTCCTGCTAAGGAAAATATGTTCTAAATCAATACAGTTACCCCCCCTCATTCTAGTTATGTTAGTTACACCCTGTATAATATAATAAATCAGTAGATAAATCATATAACTCGCCAATAATCAAAATAATCAAAAGATAATTAACCAAAATATATGACAATTTTAACTATGTATAACAAAAAAAATTGTTAAAAATGAATGCGTAAAGGTTGTAGCGAAAAAGGTTTTATTTAATTTATAACATCAAAAATTTGCAACAGTTTTCTAGAATTCGATTTTATCACGGTACACTTGATTGTAGTCTTAAGAAAATATAGTATGCCTACAGAAATGGGGAATAGAGCTAGAAATTAAAATACTACAGTTTGCTGTAAATCGGTTGGTAGATAAAGCATTAATAATAGCTCGTTTCAATGGTTGTTATCACCCGGTATATAGTTAGTATATAGTATAGTTTGTTAAACGTTGAACTAACCGTTACTTTAATAAAAAGAAAAATTCTTCAAATGTTATATATAGTTTTGATAATATAACATTTAAACACAAAAATGACGCAATTAAAATTAACATGGTTTGATTCACTCATTGTCACTATTCTGGAGAAGATATTGAGATAACTTTTTTTTATAGTCAGATATGACTGATTCTTCTGTATAGCTGTTGAACAATAGTGAAGAATTCTTTAGTATTCCTTTTATCATATTGCGCAGTTGTGTCAATTCCCAGTTCAAAGTGTATCTAAATATTGTGTACTACTAGGGCACGTTAACAGTTTATACGGAAAAGCCTATTTTGAAAGAATTGAAGCTTCTTCATATTGGATCGATTGAATCAACGCCTTCTATAGTATAACCATCCATGTCACAGAGGTGTTTGAATCAACGCCTTCTATAGTATAACCATTCATGTCACAGAGTTGTTTCCCTTATATAATATGAGCTGTTTTATCTAGCATATTCTTGATTAAGTCTGTTGTTTAGTTACAGGTAAGCTCCCGATAAATCAAATACCGAAATATACTCCCAGCTACTTCATACCTTCATTTGGAAAACTCCATGCAATTTCAATCTTACTAATCTTAGTGTGTTCTAATGCGTCTTGACTGATGTCTAGAATCAGCTCATGCTGTAATTGTCTAGAATATGAAGTTAAATAACAATTTACTGAATTCCTTGTTTCTTTTAATGTTCAATCCACTTACAAAACTTGGCCAATTTATTGAAAAGGTCGTTATTGGACTGTATTTCAAGATCAAAAATTTTAAAAAGTCATGTGAACGACCATATCGTTGTTAGGGAGCAATTTAATTTTAAAGGGATTTCTAAGTGTACCTAGCAAAACGCTTTTCGTTTAGCTTTTCGTATGCAACTAAAAGGTATCGATTAGAGACCGACAACTAATTTTATTACCTTCCAATAGCCAAGGATGTTGGTTGCAAGAATTCATTGTTACCTGAATTAAATAGAATAATAGGTATTTTTTGGTTATTATCACAGTTCTCTCCTGCATTTATGCAATCTGTCTGCATTTCTGAAACATTAAAAATTTAATAAGCATTATGGTTAACTAAATATTTAAATAGATGAAAAGGAAAAACTGTTGAATGCAAATAGAACACACTTAAAAGTCGCATTTACACTGTGTTACTGTTTTGTTATTTAGACGTTTCTGGCGGCTATGAAACCCCAGTCCCTGCTACTCCAGAGATTTTCGGAGTGGGGGTGTATGTAAAGGGGTCGCAATGTTTTAAGACTGTGAGGAAGTTAACCAAACCAAACTTCCGATACTGTTTGAACATGACATTTTTGATTTATTTTCTTTATTTGCAATTGTAGTCCATAATAGAGAACCTTCCTCAAATTCATACTCCTAAGTAAGACTCTGTGACAATCTAGTGTAATAATAATACTTAATACTATTTTATACCTGTTCTAAATTTTAATAAATTATACATGGTGAATGATCAATGAAAATGTGTTCATCTTAATTTTCCTGTCTAGGACGAAATGGAAAAGACAAAATCAACTTCGTTTAGAACAGTTACGGCAACAGGCTACGGTAGAAAAGGAATTATTATCTGCAGGTGCAATGAGAAGTCCAGAAGAGTCAGTTTCTTGTTGCCCATCTACAGGCATGCCTAGATATGGTGCCCAATCACCTTGTAGTTTTCTAACCACAGCAGCTGCTGCAATATTTCATAATGTAACATACGTTCATGGCTGTCAATTGTAAATAAACACAATAAATAAATTTATCTTAAATGACATATGTGTAATAGGTATACAGGACAAGGATATAAAATAATTAATAAAAAAACATAATTCATTAAATAACATAAGCATAAAGCGTAAACAATAGCCGAATTATAATCCAATATTAATTCCCGGCTTTGTTATTACAAAGCCAAATTTTAGATTCGTTTGCACCAATTCCTGGCAACTTTATCTAGCTAAAACTTGATTATTTTGTATGTAATTTTTCCAGCAAACATACTGGGTGATCAATAGTGATTGATGAGCTAAAGAACTGCGTTTTCATAAGATTTTACGAAGGACACAGACAGCACTCTGGGCGTTCAATCATTGCTGATTACCCATTATTTATGACCACTAACCAATGAAGGTGGTGCAATCGGTCTTTACTTTTTCTTATGTATGTAGATACAGGTTGCTTGTAGATACGTTGTATTCCTTCATATGTATAATTAAGATTAATCTTAAAGTATGCATGCTGTCAGTACTGCAGCGAGCTCGTACAGATAAAATAATGATTTGCAATACTATAATAACGTGACAAATTGATATAAATGACACCATTTAATAGCAGCAAATACAGTAAGTACTGTGAAAATGAACCGTAAACACTTTTTAAAAGAAATACCTTATACATTTATGCAGATATTTAATAAATTTATTCAAGTATTAGTAGTGGCTGTATGTAAACTGAAAGACAAATTAAATGGTACAAGTACTTAGAAAATCAGCTGCGCGCACAGGTGATTGTTGGGTTGCCTAAATATATCAGGACCGAACTTAAACTTAAACTGAAATATTTCTGATGCAATTTATTTTCAAATTTCATCAAATTCGCCGTTTATTTGAATTAGGAACGAGAATTAGTCATACAAATATTCAAATTATAAAAAATCACTATAATGACGCTAACTATTATAGAAATAATCTCTACCTAATGTTATAGCTTTAGATTATTTCTTTTCAAATTAAATCCGTAAAATAGCGGAAAGCAGCTTTATAGGTGATTCTATAACAAAACATGTTTTTAATTAAATAAGATTTTAATTTTATTTATTAATATGAAAAATCGAAAAACACACGATGTAATTATAAGAAGAGATAGGTAAGATGATCATAAAGGCAAAGCGGGTGTAGCTTAATGGCAAAATACCGTCTCTCTGTGCAACAGATCATCGGTTCAAATCCCGATATTGTTTTGCAGCTTATTTTTTTAAATTAATTTACGCACAAAAAAGAAATTGAAAATTTTAAAATTCAATTCGAATAATGAAACAAAATGATGTATATTTATTGAACAGGGGTTCATAATAGCATTAATAAAAGGGACCACACGTCTAAAATCAACTGCTACCTGTGAAGTTTTTCTAAGAAACTCGAGTATTGTACTGTTAGGACCGTTATCAGTATTTTCAAAGCAAGTATACTTTATGATGTTATTTTATTTTTAGAGTATTTTTTAATACAGCTTTTCAATAACATTTAAAATTCTGTTGAATGTATACTATTATACAGTTATTTTTATGCATTAACTTAAATGTTATGGATCAGTGTATAAACTAGTATATAGTTATAACCACTAGATGCACTGCAAATATTGAAAGTCGCCGTGTGTGATCTTGTTGTATTCTCGGACTGTTAAACAGTGCCAGCAATCGAATGGGAATAGTGGAATGCTGTATATCTTAAGTTCGGTCCTGATATATTTAGGCAACCCAACAATCACCTGTGCACGCAGCTGATTTTCTAAGTACCTATACGAGTCTCATTTAATTTGTCTTTCAGTTTACATTAAGTGAAATATGGGAAAATACAAGTTATTCAAAATAACCAAAAAGTTGTTATTTTCGCTCTAAATGGTGAATGTTTGTCCGTTCAATTAAATTTCCTCTTTTTTTATTCAATATGCGATAATGATAAATGTCTCTAAAATATGCAAATAGGAGCTTTTTAAGAAATAGGAAAGGAAATAAAAATATGTACTTTAACCATTTGTTATTCCGGTTATAATGCATATTTTAAAAGGATAAATCATTATGAACAATCGAGTATTACAACAGAATGCCTATTTGCATGCAAATAATTTCTAACTAAAGTTCGAATTTGTGGTTAATTTTCATAGTATTGTAGTTCAGATCATTTATACTTTTATTTATTCCCTTATGATGGAGGCAAATATTATCAGTGTACACATTATCTAAACGGGTAAGTTGCAGCATTGGTAACAACAATAATTCATGTTTATGAGATTCATTCTAATATTACGGAATATTCTTCCTCGACTCCCTAAAATCATTTTCATACTTTTGACAGTAAAAACATCAATCAAGTAGTTAATATTTTTCCCAGCAGTAATGAATTTCCAGTTCTGGATTCAACACTGTTCAATCAGTACATAAGTATTACAAATGCTAGGTATTTTATATGTTTGTTAAACATGAAAAACAGACCACTTTAGTTTAAAAAATAACTTTCAAATTAACTAACCTATGAATAATAGTAAGTGCTTGTATGTTATGCTTTTCGTATAACTACTACAAATAGTCTTAACTTGATATACAGTCTATTTGATTTAAAGCTCCCCGCTTTGTAGCTACTTTATTTTGCGCCAGAAATGGTATAAATCATATAGTAAATATTATTAAATGGCATAAAATTCTCTATGTTCTGGTTAAGAAAATTTTGTATTTACTAAATCGACGTGAACGTGATGCGTCATCAAACTTTTCTTTAAATTGGATGATAGGTATTATTACTGAAATCGATAGAGTATTGTGTACTCTTTTGAACCGTAATAAATATTCATACTCTTTATTCTTAAAAGATTTTTTAATAGTCCAGGTCATTTATATCAAAATCTATGTTATGAAAAATCTAAGTATTTTGATTCGCAATTTTTATAGAGTAGCTTTCCTCCTCCGAAAAAAACTTTAAATACGCCACTGGAACAACTAAAGTTTCGTTATTTACCTAAGTTTGCTAGATAATTCTGTTTCATTAATTGGGGAATCAGAAATGAAAGCCTACTAGCTGTAAATCATTTTTCACGGTTTTCATGAAAATTTTCTTATGTAAGAGTATGAATATTTATTATGGTTGAAAAGAGAACACAATACTGTATCGATTTCAGTAAAAAAATATCTACCATGTAATTAAAAAGTTTGATGACGTCATCACACTCAGGTCGATTTAGTGAATAAAAAATTTTTTGAACCAGAATATAGAAAATTGTATGCTATTTAATAATATATACTATATGATTTATACCATTTCTGGCCCAAAATAAAGTAGCTACAAAGCGGGGAGCTTTAAATCAAACAGACTATGTAAGTACAATAGCTCTTAAGAACTGTTTTAAGTAAAATAAAGATCAGTTTACGAGAATTTTTCGGTAGGGGACTAAGTTCCTGGACCACTTTTATAGATTGATTAGTAGAGAATGACAGTATTCCAATACTTTCAAAATGTTGTCTCCGAAATAACCTATTTCTTTATGTGACAATCTATTTGTAAATTATCTTCAATCTAATTAATTTGTTATTGGTGCATAGTTGACACTGCAATTTAAACTAGGGCAACCCATGACGGTCAAAAAGCTAACTATTATTTATTGAAGAATTTGCTTATATACAACCTTGGGGTTTCCAGGAGCGATTATTTAATATTAATATCTATTAAATAGACGCAATTGAACAAAAACAGTTGAAAATACTAAGCTTGACATTCTCAGACGAACTTTTGAAAGCGTTATTTAACAAACACCCCCGACTTACACTCCCTTCCTACTCTAGTTACCCTCGTTTTACTCATCTTTATCCCAAATATTCCAATCTGCAAAATCTAAAAATTTTGAAAAATGGACATACTCACAGAGACAGACACAGATATCAAATTTCGTGAAAATGCTCCACAGCAAATATTATGAAACTCGACTGAGAATTGTTGGTGGCATAGTAAGCAGGTATAGGGAGGATGTTTAATTCTAAAATGTGTGGAAGCAAGCGCTGTAAGTGCACAGTCGGGCTTGGGCTTATTGAAATGCATCGATTACAAATAATGCTTTTAAAGTAAAAATATAAATAATTAAAAAAGATCACAAAACTAAAACTTCACAGACTAAATAAACACAGTTTTAAAAATATAAAAATTAAATAAAAATAAAAAGCAAGTAGTGTTGACTAATTTACAGTGTCAAAACCTTAATATAAAAAAGAATATAGCAATCGGTCTTGTAGAACTCAGATAATAATAATAATAATTTACCTATACAATAAAGTTCAATATGGCCGGTGTATTCACTATCGAAGGACATACGCTTTTCGTAATTTCAAGCAGTACTACGGGGAACACGATAAGTTCGATCGCCAATAATGAAATCTTGATAACAATCGCCCCAGTCATTCACAACTTTTGCAACAATTTGCAAACGTATCTCATGATGATTAGTTTTGTCCGAATAGCACAAACAACAAACAGCTATAAATAGGCAAATGCCATCACTTAATATTTTATAAACTCTCAAACGAACTATAACAAAAATGAGCCTTGTATTTTAAATATATAGACTAGTTTTTAAACTAGATTAATTTCATTAACTCTTATAAACATAATTCTTAAATATATTTCATTAATAAACGCTAACTTGTTTATTGCAACCATTTAAACACAATACTCAGTCCGTAGACTGGTCGTACTAGGTACTCGTATGATACAATAGACACAATAAATATTCTACCCAAATGTTATTTAAAATTCTCGTGAACTGATCCTTAAATTAGAAGTTTATATTTCATAACATGTCAGTCGTATATATAAAAATTAAAGGAAAATGTTGATTGTTGAATGATACATTAAAGTGCAATAACCTAGTATTTCTATTTTTAAGTTAAAAGTTAAATGTAACACTTAATTATTTATTACTATTTATTATTATCTATTATTTATTATTCTTACTAACATTACGTTTACAAGAATGTTAAATACTAACTAGTGCTATTACTCTTCTAGTCAAGTATGTGTAAAAGGTCACTATACCTTATACGACTACGTTATTATTCTTATAGTGAATACTATAATAGGTAGTAATAATTATATAAAATATATTTAATTCATAAGTTGTTAAACATTAGATTCGTACCTATGATGCAATTAAGAAACGAATGTAATGAATTGATGTATATGTATATAAAGTGCAAATAAAAGTTCCTGTACCTCCACATTAGTTAAACATTTATGTAAGGGTTTACACGAAAATTCCTAAAATAATAAGTCTTGAAAGTTTCTTTAATTCAGGTGTTATAGTTACATTAATTGCAAAGAGTAAGCAAAAATTAAGAATAATCATAATTATATTCTAGAAACCTTTCCTACTTTGTAAATATCTTAAAAGTGATTGAACTTCGCTAACCTAAGAATAAGAGCAGTACGGGAACTTTTTGGCCACTCTATGTACATATTTGCTCCTTTGTATTGGTTATTGTAATTAAACAATTCATAAAACTCTCGATGGGTTTACATAAACTTAATATACTATACGTACTAATAAACATTCTATTTTCTTTATGTAAATGTAATTTTATTAATCTCAATAAAAAATAAGCAAAATATCTGTGCATACATTTATTTTTTCTACTCCTACATGTATATCATCTGTTTTCTTTACGTTTACTCTACTTACCTTTCTTACTCAATAGAAAAATAAGCAATTCCAGCTAGCTGTACGGATGTAATCTCATATCCACACGTGTGTGGATATGAAAACAACCAAACACAACTCAAACACTGTGTGAAGCAGGTTTCGTGCGAAATAGTTAGTACTCTACTTTTCATTGTACGCCCGGACAAACTGTCGCCGGCGCAGATGGGACCAGTTAGGAGTATATTTTTAAATTTTTTTTATAAAACAAAATATAAAATAATTTTTACTTCGAAAAACAATTGCAGAGAGATTTTACAAACCATATTTTAAAAGTACAGGTGAAACCGTATATTCGATTTCTGAAGGAGATGTATAATCCATTTTTTAATTGTTTTGCTGAGCCGAAGAAAAAATATACCATACAACTTCAGTCGAATGACCATATCGCCTTCGAACGATTGAGACACTCTGCCTTCGGCGTCGTACTTCAAGCTTCGTCCTCGTGCGATATGGGCATGAGCATCATTCCACTCACGTTGTACAAACTACTATTTTGTAATTAGCAATTAAAATGACAACTTTTTAGTTGACATTTTCAATGTCAAAAAGATGTACTTTTTCGCTTTTTTAAAGTAGTAAAAAAGGATATTTTCCTAAATAGTCGGTAAACACTTTACAAACTCATTTGAGTCCGTAACATAAGTCGCACACAGCCACGTTGACTTGGTTGCCTACTATACTGTTATTAAAAACACATTATTTTGTATTTTAAATTCTTAATTCCACGATATCAGAAAAAACATGCTGTACACTACACCTCATCACTACAAAGCACAACTTTAGTGCAATAGTTATACAAATAACTATTTCACACTCCTTTCCAAAGATTAACAACTGCAAAAAAGGACTTTAAAATTGGACAGAAATTTAAAATTGGATGTATATCAATTAATAAACGACAACTGAAAACGTCTCCTTTACTCTATTGTAATTTATTAGCAAATGAACACATTTATTAACGTATATTATCTTCATACCGTTCTAGCTAAGCAACACGCCTGTATTAGACTGTTGATAGACACTGACGGAGATAAATATCGTCAAGTATGTATGTATGCACTAGAATCGACTAAAGAATCAGCGTACAAACCTAATTTGAATTTTTGGGCTATCAGTCAGCTAATCAACGACCAACCTGCAGCAAAAATGTGTAAGATTATATTTGTATCTGTACAACATTTTTAGAGAAGCAATCGACCACTCCTGTTGCTTTACCGAGCTATCTACTTCTCGATGTGTAAATTAAATAAAGTGGTCGATATATTTTTTACAAGATTACGTTCACATAATTCCTACACGCTCTTTTTTATATTTATGAATCATAAAAAATTACACCTAACAAGAAAGGTTGCATTTGGCGTTTTTATCTTGTTACTTATATCTGCACTACTTCTGTTTACTTCACCAATTCTGTGCGCAATTTTATGTATACGTTAAATATAATTTAAAATCTACCGGTAACAAACCAACATCTTTGCCCCTCCCTTGGCTATGCTTATATATTTGCTGATTTTGTTTCCGAGTTTAAAACAATAAAACAGATAGCTGAATTTAGCTGTGTGAGAATTGGTACCGTCATTCCTGATCCTGCGACATCAAGTTATGGAATTACTTTAAAATTCATTCAAGCTATTAATTCATTCAGTACACATTTTGACGAATTTTTGGAACAGGTGATCTGTAATAATCTAACCTCAAAGTGTATATAACTATTGTAACAAGAGAGAAAAAGAAAGAACCTCTTCTCGAACAACAAATGGAATATTCTACGGCATTCGAGAGAATGACTCATCGCACCAAGCATGTGAACGAGACGCGTTTATTCTAGAAATATATAGTAGTTTCTAGCGGCTTCTAGTACATTTGTAGGAGGGTATATAACCGACTTCGCCGATAAAAAGAGGCAGTCAACAGCAAGTCATTAACTGTGTATCACGAAATAAATAGTGAATGTAAAGATAAATGTTGTATTAGAAATTCATAGTCTGTAAATAATAGTTTTTAATGGTTTATAATCATAGCGTTAATTTATAGTGTATTCATTAGTGTTTGTAAATAAATATTTCTTATTAATAGACGATTTAACCAGCACTTTTGTTATTATTTTAAAAAGAACGTAACAGTGGTGTACAGGTGTCGGGTTTTAAAATAAATAAAATCGCGTAATAATTAAATAAAGTGCTGTGAGAATAAAATTTTAGTGTTAAAAATAAATTCAACAAACAATTAAAATGGCGATGAAATTGTTAAAAGATCTCAAAGTAATAGACTTAAAACACGAACTTGAAGAACGAGATTTAGACACAACGGGCCTTAAAAGCGTGTTAATAAATCGGCTAAGAGAATGGCTTTTGGAACAGCAAGAAGACCCTGAAAGTTTCCTCTTCGAAATACCTGGACCCGCAATTGATACTAATTTGTTATTAAGTAAAATGGAAGAGAATTCTAGAATGTTAAAAGAGGAATTACTGGAAAAGTCCGAAGAGAATGCTAGAAAACTAATGGAAAATACTAAAGCACTGGAAAAAAAGTTTTGGAAAATTCTAGACAGTCCGAAGAAAATACTAGAATGCTTAATGAAGAATTATTGGAAAAGCACGAAGAGAGTTCTACAAAGTCCGAAGAGAATTCTAGAATTTTTAAAGATGAATTACTTAAAAATACTAAAGCACTGGAAGAAAAAGTTTTTGAAAATACTAAAATGCTTAAAGAAGAATTACTGGAAAAGCACGAAGAGAATTCTAGAAGGTTTGCAGAATTACTAGAAAAATCTGAAGAAAGCTCTAGAAGGCTTAAAGGTGAATTGCTGGAAAACGTCAAAGCGTTGGAAGATAAAGTTTTCGAAGAATTCTTTGAGAATGCCAGCTCGTTAGGACTGTTGGAAGGTAGATTGGCGGAACAAGATAGGGTAATAAAGATGGTAGAAGAGAAAGACGATATGACCGAAATGCTGGAAGATAGAATGAGGCAACTACGGTTGCCCTCAACTTCTGAGAGGCCGTTTAATGACGTAAAGAAACAGTTTAAAGAAGAAAAGGGTCCTGTCGTAGGGATAAAAGTAAAACCACCCACGTTCGATGAAAAGATACCTTGGTCCACTTACTACAAACAGTTTGAGGCGGCTGCTGGGGCCAACGGATGGACAGGCAAGGAAAAGGCCGTTTTTTTAACTGTGGCTTTGCGTGGAGACGCGTTGAACGTCCTGCAAACAATCCCAGCAGGACAGGAAAATGATTACCAATTGTTAGTGTCTAGATTGGAGATGAGATATGGAGACGCGCATCTTCAACAAGTGTATCACACGCAAGTGAAGAATCGTATCCAGAAGAATGGAGAAAGCCTGCAGGAGTTTGAAGCCGATGTTGCGCGGCTACCCTACGGCACCCGATTCATTTCTGGGACAACTGGCTGTGCAGACCTTCATTGATGGGTTAAGAGACGGAGAAACACAGCAGTCCTTAAGGCTGGCACGACCAAGAACAACTGATGATGCGCTTGCTCACGCCTTAGAATTTGAAGCTGCAAAACAAGCGTCCCGAGGTCACGGGCGTGTTCGAGCCGTTGTGGAAGAAGAAGAAGGTTCTAAGGATCACCTAGAGGAGTTAGTACTGAGAGTTCTTCGGAAGGAAAAAAGCCGTAAGAAGAATCATCAAGAAGTTCGAGGGCCTCGTTGTTGGAACTGCGGCGAACAAGGACATGTAGAACGCCGTTGTCCCAAAATAAGAAAAGTACATTTGTCGGAAAAGTTAAAAGGGGTTGGCAAGAGGGAGCGAACGTTGACTGCGAGTGAAGATGCCCCGGAGATCACGATCCATGCCGTAACATCAAAGAATAGTAACGGCAGTTTGTTTGTAGATGGAAAGATTGCTAACCGAACTGTTCCACTACTTATTGATACGGTGGCGACAAAATCCATCATACGCCCTGATGTTCTACAATCAAGTATTAAATTGTTACCGACAACTACTCAACTCCGTACAGCAACAGGTGAAGTGATACCAACACGCGGAGTGGTGAAGATGAAGATTGGCATTGGAAGTGAAGAACGTGAACATGAGGTGCTGGTAGCCGATATCACTGATGACTTCATCTTGGGAATGGACCTCCTGAGAAAATTTGGTTTTACGTTGGATTTGAAAGAGGGTGTTTTGAAGGTGGTAACGAAGAACTTCCGTTGCACCCACGAGAAGATCCGGTTGTAAGGGTTTTGCTGACTGAAGATGTGATATTGCCGGGTCAAAGTGAGATGGTTGTCGAGGCAGGTTTGGATGGAGATCTTCGGGTAGGATGTGTGCGAATGATGGAGCCTGTCTGTGATAAGAAGATCCATAGTGGCATACTGGTGGGAAAAGCGCTGATCAAGGTTGGAAAGATAGTACCGGCGAGAATTATGAACGTTAATGTGGATCCGGTGACATTGAAGAAGAGTACCCTTGTGGGACAGTGTGTGCCAGTATTCCGAGTAGCCAGGTGTATGGCTGATGTTCCAAAACCAGCGCCCAAAGACCATGGTGGTAAATTAGTGGGTATCGTTACTAGTTCGTGCGAAGACCTTAACAGAACGGAAGTGAAAGAGGTACAGGGTTTGGTTCACCGATACCAAGATATCTTCACTCTTGACGATAGCCAGAAGGGACGAACAGATATAGTAAAACATAAAATCAATACAGGCAACTCTATGCCTGTCCGTCAGCAGCCGAGGCGTCTACCTCTAGCAAGGCGAGCAGAAGCCGAGAAGATTATTACCGATATGGAAGAACAAGGGGTCATCGAGCCATCCAGCAGTCCATGGGCATCACCGGTGGTCCTGGTCAGTAAGAAGGACGGGTCAACGAGATTTTGTGTGGACTATCGGCAGCTCAATAACGTGACCAAGAAAGACAGCTATCCCTTACCACGCATCGACGACACGTTAGATACCCTGTCTGGTTCACGATGGTTTTCGACTTTGGACTTAAAGAGTGGTTATTGGCAAGTTGAAATGGAACCTGAAGACCGAGAGAAGACTGCGTTCACTATTGGTTCCGGACTATGGCAGTTTACAGTTATGCCATTCGGTCTATGTAACGCTCCGGCCACCTTTGAGCGTCTAATGGAGACCATCCTGAGGGGGCTGTCGTGGAAGACTTGCCTGGTCTATCTGGATGACGTGATCGTAGTTGGAAGATCATTCAGTGAACATCTGAAAAATCTGGAGGAAGTGTTCCGGAGACTGCTTACAGTTAATCTGAAATTGAGTCCGAAAAAGTGCCACATATTCCGGAGGGAGGTGAAATATCTCGGGCATGTCGTATCACAAAATGGAGTGGCAGCCGACTTCGATAAAATCCGTGCAGTCCAAGAGTGGCCAACCCCAAAAGATAAACACCAAGTTCGTAGTTTTCTTGGATTGTGTACCTACTACAGGCGTTTCGTTCCTGGGTTTGCCAATATAGCGAAGCCTCTAACAAGGTTAACTGAAGATGGGCGCGAGTATGTTTGGAGCGGAGAGTGCGAAACGGCTTTCCAACAGTTGAAGCGTGCCTTGACAACAGCACCAATATTGAGCTATCCACGGACAGAAGGGAAATTCATACTTGACACAGATGCAAGTAATCTGGCCATTGGGGGTGTACTTTCTCAGGTACAGGATGGACAAGAAAAGGTCATCGGCTATTTTAGTAAGGTTTTGTCAAAAGCCGAAAGGAATTATTGTGTGACCAGAAAAGAACTATTGGCCGTCGTGAAGTCCGTTGAGCATTTCTACAAATACTTGTACGGACGGAAGTTTTTATTGAGGACGGACCATGCAGCGTTGAAATGGCTTCTACAATTCCGTAATCCTGAAGGCCAGGTCGCAAGGTGGATCGAGCGACTACAAGGATACGACTTTGACACAGAACATCGAGCGGGCTAGTCATCGAAATGCCGATGCTCTTTCAAGAAGACCCTGTCCAACGGATTGCCGTCATTGCTCTCGCTTGGAAGAGAGGGTTTGCCAAGTATTAAGAACTACCATCGTCAACGACAATTGGTTGCCGGAAGAATTGCAACGACAGCAGAAGGCTGATCCCGAACTAAAAATGGTACTGGAATGGAAGCGCGTGGGAGAAAGGCCTGCCTGGGAGGCCGTCAGCCCTTTCAACAGAACGCTTAAAGCATATTGGGCCCAATGGGAGTCCTTGAAGGTGGAAGACGATCTCCTGAAGCGAGTACTGGAGAGTGAAGATGGCACCACCATTAGGTCTCAGTTCGTGGTTCCAAGAAGCCGAGTGGCTACAGTATTGCGACATCTCCATGACGGTGCCTCAGGAGGACACTTCGGTGTGAAGAAGACTTTGGAGAAAGTTAGAGAGCGTTTTTACTGGGTCAATTGTAAAGAAGACGTGAAAGAGTGGTGCCGTAAATGCGAACTATGTGCCACGGGTAACGGACCCTTGGGGAAGCGAAGAGCACCTATGAGGCAGTACAATGTGGGTAGTCCTCTGGAAAGAATAGCTATAGATATTGCCGGACCATTTCCCGAAACCGACGATGGGAATAAATACATCTTAGTGGCAATGGACTATTTTACCAAATGGCCAGAAGCATATGCCCTACCAAACCAGGAAGCTGCGACTGTTGCTGACGTAGTAGTCAAAGAGTTCTTCAGTCGCTTCGGAGTGCCAATGGAGCTGCATTCGGATCAAGGCCGCAATTTTGAGTCTGTACTCTTTGGAGAAGTCTGTCGATTGTTGGGCATTCGCAAGACTCGGACCACACCGTTACATCCGCAGTCCGATGGAATGGTAGAACGCATGAATCGGACAATGGGCAAATATTTGGCCAAGGTTGTCTCCGATCATCAACGAGACTGGGACCAATACCTGCATTTATTCCTAATGGCTTATCGTGCATCGGTTCACGAAACAACCGGTCAGTCACCAGCGGCTGTGATGTTTGGACGCCAGTTACGGTTACCGTGTGATTTGGAATTTGGGTCACCACCTATAGAGCAGGAGGTAGCCGGCAATGATTATGTCATCAACTTAAAGAAGAAGTTGGAGGATATTCACGATCGAACCCGAAACAATAGTCGAATCGCGAGTGACCGGATGAAGGCTACGTACGATGTGAGAGCCCAAGAAGGAGGGTTTCAACCTAGAGAGCTTGTCTGGTTATACAACCCGCAAAGACGTCGTGGCTATTCTCCAAAGTTACAGCGGAATTGGGAGGGCCCATACCAGGTGAAGAAACGAATAAATGACTTGATTTATCGCATCCAGAAATTGCCAAGAGGGAAACCAAAGGTGATACACTCCAATCGTCTGGCGCACTATGAGGGAAATAATGACGCAGTCCCGGATCGGGAAGATGAGGCTGAGGTGGCTATCAATACCGTAAGGCCTGGAGATGATCATCCAACCTTCAGAGAATTTATGGCTGCGTTTTCTGGAACTAGAAAAGCGCGATTCGGAGTCAGGACTGAGATGCAACAAGATCTCTTCCGGGTCCCTGGTGATTATTCCATTGCCCACTGTGTCTCCGAGGATCTCCGTATGTCCAGGGGGATCGCAGTAGTGTTTAGAAATAAATTTGGACGGCTGAATGAACTTCGAGAACAAAATCCCTCTGTTGGGAAATCCTTACGCTTGCCTGATCATGACCGATCCATTTACTACTTGGTAACCAAGCAGTTTTACTACCAGAAACCGAGTTACGCCGACTTGTGGAGGGCATTATGGAACTTGAGGATCGAGTTGCTTACCAGGGGTATTAACAAATTGGCAGTTCCCAAACTCGGCGGTGGGCGGGACCAGCTGGATTGGAGAATCGTTAGAAACATGTTGGAAGTTGTCTTTAGAGGTACGGACGTCAAGATCTTCGTCTGCAGTTTTGATCCACAGCCCGCATTAAGGCCAACGAAGAGTGTAGACTGTTACTTCTACCGTAATGGAACGTGTAGTCGAGGTGAAGACTGTCGATATCGTCATGACCCGTTCTACAGGAACCAGAGCATAAAACCTGTTCTGGGACAGAACAGACTTGAAGAGGGGGGCAGTGTAACAAGAGAGAAAAAGAAAGAACCTCTTCTCGAACAACAAATGGAATATTCTACGGCATTCGAGAGAATGACTCATCGCACCAAGCATGTGAACGAGACGCGTTTATTCTAGAAATATATAGTAGTTTCTAGCGGCTTCTAGTACATTTGTAGGAGGGTATATAACCGACTTCGCCGATAAAAAGAGGCAGTCAACAGCAAGTCATTAACTGTGTATCACGAAATAAATAGTGAATGTAAAGATAAATGTTGTATTAGAAATTCATAGTCTGTAAATAATAGTTTTTAATGGTTTATAATCATAGCGTTAATTTATAGTGTATTCATTAGTGTTTGTAAATAAATATTTCTTATTAATAGACGATTTAACCAGCACTTTTGTTATTATTTTAAAAAGAACGTAACACTATGTTTGTTTATTTCGCGGAACATCATTTCTGTGTTTGCACAGGAATGACGATGATCTAAATTCATCTAAACTTAATTAATTTCACGTAATTAGGGTTATGTTTAATTAACAAAATGCTTTAAAATACTTATTTAAATAGTTTTTAAAGTTTACTTATCTTGTTTCCCAATTGTCTAATTTTCTCATTTCTGTGTGCAACACAATCATTTCTGTTTATCTCTTTTTCTGGTATTTGCGTTGTTTGGAATTTGTATATATGCACGACAATATGTTTTTTTGTCATTTATCTCGTCATATAACAAATAAGTAAACGGAAATAATCTAAACAATACAACCCAAATATTATAGGAATAAAATATGGAAGATAAATTCATGAGTATAAGTTTAAATCAAAAGTCATGCCAGATCTAATATTTTTTAACATTATGTACACCTCAATCATTATGTTACCTCAAACGTAAAAATTTAAAATACGCTCCTTCATACAGTTTTATATTCTAAGTTATAATCCAAACATGAATGCCATTCTAGTTAAGCAAAAAGATTATAGGTTAGCTATTAAAAGAAGATATCCCATTGACAATCAACAAAAGACACTAATTACATATCTATATCATATTTTGGAAAAATATCAGAAAAAGTTGCACATATGCTTCGAAAAAACAACAATTACAAAATAGCCTTTAAAACCAACATAAATACTTTTTTCATTCTAATTTAATGGTAAAGATAGAACACACGAAATTATGAAATCGAGCATTTACCGTTTGAATTGTTCTTTTTTTAATTCGGTATATATTGAGCAAACACTTCAGAATTTTGACAGAAGATGTAAAGAGCATGTGCGTTGTTATAGAAACAAACAACCCGAAAAATCTAATTACGTCAAACAGCTTTTAGAACAGAATAACATAATGACTCCCCAAAATAATATCAAATTCCTACATTTTTGTAATAACAAACGCAAATTAGACATTTTAGAAGCTTTTGAGATATACAAACAGAAACTCAGGGTACCTTTAGTAAAAGAACAGATTGAGCTTAGTAATTATCCGTAACTGGAAGTGTTAGATATTTAATTTTTATTATTTTTATCTTTTATCTAGTTATCAATTTTTTGTATTTATCTTAGCGACGTGTTTGTTTATATTCATATTACCTTTGATAATGACAGCTCAGACGTCAAAACAATTGTCCGGGTTACATTTTAATAAATATTGCGAAACTTTTTATTAATCTTTATTTATTTCATGATTATGGAGTTCCACAAAGTACGTTCGAGACAGTAAACGCTAAATATAAGATACTTATCTTATTTGAATGATAAAAAGGATACTTCCAAAGCACTATTGGTAATGGAGGGAAGAATGCAGCAATCATCTACGCTCATGAAATGAAAATCTAGCGACTGTTCGTTGTCAGCAACGGACGATACAAAAAATTTTCAGGGTGAAGAGTCGGTCACCCTATCAAAATGTTGAATGGTTTTTGTTCAATCGAGGGTCACCATTATAACGAATGGGGTGTTGGTTTACCAATTGATACGTTATTATAAGAGATTCTTATAAGAGTAGCTCACTAAAAAGCATATAATCTTAGTGAATCTTTATTTATTACTTTTATGTATTATGTTGCTATGGTAATCCTTGTATCTGTTCATGGCCTTGAAGATAATATGTAGTAGATCATTACAGTACGATTAAAATCCGTATCTATATGCATACCTATATACGCCGACTATGTGGGTGGCTCGAAGGCTGTGGCCCTCATTAAAATAACGTAGTGAGGGATGAGCCTTCATTAACATGGTTAATATATTTTAGGCAATAAAAATTCTAAATTGAAAATATTTTGCAATATTTAGAGTTTATTAAATTTTTGATGGCCATACCTATACTACTGTCCTAAGCCCAAAGGGTATATCTCAAGAATATCAATTTTGAGATATTGAGGATTTTATAATATGTTGGTCATCACTAATTGGAAAGAAGAAACTAGAAAAAATCTTTGTGTCGGAATTTAATAAATAAAGAGTTCATGAACTAAAAAATATTAATTTTAAAAATTAATTTAAAGCAAATAGGGCGTATGTTTTATATTGCGATAATATAGCTTACGTTTTTCTTATGTTTTGGAGATACGTCTAATTTTATTCTGCTTTATATGTACAGCACCATGAAATACGACCATTTTGCTTAGGAAAATGGAACTACTATGTCATAAGAAGAGTGTATAAAGCAAAATCGAAAATATAAAAAAATGAGATACGCTCTTTGGTCCCCAGATGGCAATAGATCCATATGTAGGACTAAAAGATTATTTTTTTGCATTAGGCAGACTAAAGAGCTATTTGCCTAAAAGCATTGCTACAATATTAGACATAGAGTAATTCATTCATGTCTAAATACCTACAAATTCCTAGTTTTCTGTGTTCATGTAAGAAACAAGATAACACAAATTTAATAATTTTCATTAAGTACCTATTTAGGTTGTTAATGCAAAGAAGAAGTAACTTGTTTTTTTGTATTGTGCAATACTGTGGATTAGCATTACACTTTTGAAATGCAATTTATTAAAATTATGTGCAAAAACCCCTATACGCTGCCGGTGAACATTCTAGATTGGCGGTGGAATGTATGACGAATCGACAGCTAAACGAAGCACAATATACCAGATCATTCTAACGCGTTCCAGTATATGGGATAAATCACCACCGCGCAAGAGGAGGGGCTTAGTCAACCAGCAAAACACATTCGCGCATCGTGGGTAGTATAACATAAATGTCAGTGTAATATCAATCTTGTTTGAAATAAATATTTGTGTAATTAAATTAGTCTAAGTTTGTTAATAGTTTATAGTTGCTTGTAATTAATGTTAGTGTAAATATTTTCTCTTGATAATAGACAATTAAAACAGCACCTTTAGTATTATTTAAATATGGTGGGTACACATAAAGCGAACGAAGGCGAACGAAGGTTAGTGAACGAATTCGCGAAGTTTGTTCGGTATTCGGTTCTTTAATTCGCTTTGCCGTCTACATTTAACGAAACGAATAGTTTCGCGTGTGTTAGTTGGTTTTCGCTGGTGAACCTAGTTGTTATTTTAAATTATTATTATTATTAGTCGGTAGCAATAATATATTGGTGGTATGGCTTATTTATTATTTGCTATAATAATGAGTGAAGTAGATTGTTTTTCCAGAATGTCTGATGAAGATTTAATTATAATCGCTAGTGCATCATACATAATAATCAGATAAGAAGCTCATCCACTCTATAGCCGTACTTAATATTATTCTTATTTCTTAAAATTAAAGAAAAATGCTCCTAAAACCATGTAATCTCAAAGCGAACGTCGAAATGCGTATACATTGCCAACAGATTCCAACGAACTTCTTTTGATGTACCGACCAGTGAGCGAACCTTAGCGAAGGCGAACAAATGCTTTCGGTGGCGTTCATTTTACGTATACATTAAGCGAACGAATTCGTTTGCCACTCTTCGTTCGCCTTCGTTCGCTGTATGTGTACCCACCTTTTAAAAAGAACGTTACAATAGCTAGAATCGAACCTGGGACGACAGCGACTTATTATCACCCCGCTCCGGCTACCTGAACTATGGAATCATGACGGCCGTTGAGCGCAAGTTGCACTAATTTAAATGATTTTCTTTAAAAAATGTACAAAAAGTATTTTTTTTTCAGGTTCGGGAAATGAATACCGTTTAAACTAATAAACAAAATTTTATTTACTTGGGGTTATCTTACAGACGATTGTTTAAAAGTGCAGCTTAATCTCTAAATTCGATTTGAGTATTTTATCTTTTAAATTGTATTGTTACTGTATGTAGAAGTTTAATCAATAAATCCTTTGGAAATACTTTTATATGCAGACCGTGTTTAGTACGGTTGGTAAAACTGCAATCTGTCCAGCCCTCATTAAAATTTTGAAAAGTCGTCGCCTATGTCTGTATGTATTTCGAAGATGCCCATGCGTCATCGTTAAAAAGGCGTTGAAAATAAATAACTTTTTCAATGAGTAACTAAATGAGCAGGTATATGATTGAGCATTAAAAAATCTGCTTGGTATTAACCTGCGGTTAATCAAATGAATTCATCATTTACGCTTTACTTAGAAGCGGGACCAAAATAATAATTACTGAATCGAAAAATGTACATTTAATCTATAAAGATACATATAAGTAGGTGGTTTCTGCGGTCAGCCCCTGCCAATTAGGAGTATTATACTAATCGAGGGTGCTACGCCTAATTACACTCTAATAGTACAATTTGTATACTGTAGGGGATGCTTTGAAACTGTGTGTTTATTCAACTGATTTATTATTATTCTTCACCCTAAAATGAATACTGAATGTGTTACTGTAAATGTTCTCATAAATAAGTTTCCGGATTATCTTTCACTTACTTCTATAACTCTAGATCTGTAACTGTTTTTCTCTTAATTATTTTATTTCACAGTAAGAGGGCGTCTAACAGAACTACTAAACAGTTCTAATTACAAGACGCCACGAAATTATCTCAAGTAAAATTAATAATTACATAATAAAAAGAAAATAAACAATACACAATATAAGTTATGCTGTAGATAGTGTCTTCAAATTACTACAAAAAAAGTAAAGCTGAGGAGAATGCAGCCACAAATAAGCACAACAATGACCAATCAGACTAAAAAAAAAATTAAATTTTATAAATTATTTAGTAATGATAAATCGTTGGGAGCTAGGGTATTGTATAAATACCAATGCCCTATTTATTTGTGAATTCATATGAGAAAGAGTATTAGTAATAGGGATTCTAAACAGTGCTTCATTGCGATTAGTACGGCATGGGAAAAGTTCGGGTAACCCCGAACATTTAAATGAAATACCAAAAATGCAACAAAAATGACAAATTTCAACGTTTATTTTCATATATAATATAACAAGTGGTCTAATTTTTTCCGACAAAATTTGTCATTTCAGATATGAGTAGCTTTGCAACGAAAACTACACGAGTTGACGCAGGAGACGAGTGTAATTTTCCAAAAGCAAAAGCTACGAATGTCTTAAACGATAAATTTTGCAAGAAAAAATTAGACCACGAGTTGTATTCGGCTTGACAATCCACCGAGCAAATTTTTATTTAGCGTGTGTAGTTAATATTAATTTAATTAAATTTGACATTTCATTTTGACAAGTGGTTTTTTCACTATAAAACTAATTTCATTGGTCCCAATTTGAAAAATTCTGTAATTTGATTGGTTAAAAATTTTCGAGTTGGATTGTCGTATATAATATAACAAGTGGTCTAATTTTTTTCGACAAAATTTGTCATTTCAGATATGAGTAGCTTTCGCAACGAAAACTACACGAGTCGACGCAGGAGATGAGTGTAATTTTCCAAATGCAAAAGCTACGAATGTCTTAAACGATAAATTTTGCAAGAAAAAATTAGACCACGAGTTGTATTCGGCTTGACAATCCATCGAGCAAATTTTTATTTAGCGTGTGTAGTTAATATTAATTTAATTAAATTTGACATTTCATTTTGACATAAATTTTTTCACTAAGAAAACACCACTAGTGGTTTTTTCACTATAAAACTAATTTCATTGGTCCCAATTTGAAAAATTCTGTAATTTGATTGGTTAAAAATTTTCGAGTTGGATTGTCATACGTAAAATTTACTTTGGAACTTCTTCAAACATTTTAGTACAAAAAATAGAAACATCTCTTATATTAAATGCATGTCTTACATTTAAGTCGTAATAATACGATAATCTTATGCCTTGATTTTTGACAATGGAAATGATGGCGGGTAGCCCCGGACATACTTACTAAGCGTTTTTATCCTTGCAAATGACACAATAGTAATAATTATTTAATAGATCAATGTTAACGCAGGCTTCGTGAACACAACCATTACATTATAGCATTAGATTCAGTCTTCTTCAAATGTTTCCCTGCAAATGACGCATTCGATTTCTTGATCATGAGATTCATGGGAAAGACTTTGACTATTAGGTTTTGTTTGTAGTTGTTTACATATCATGGCTTTACTTTTCTCTTTAAGATCATTCCTATACGGAAAAGATGTTAAAATCTTATTATTCTGTGTTTTTTTGTGAACGCTTTATAAAGCGCTTGTTAGTCACATTTTTGCATTTTTGTATTGGTTCTCTAAATATAGAAATATATTTTAATCAAATACCTAGGATAAACCTAATTACCCAAAAACTACTTTCTTTTTGTTAAATTTAAAACTATGAAAAATGTCCGAGGGTTCCCAACAGACTTGCGTCCGGGGCTACCCGATTACTTAAATGTTATGTTTCTATTAATAGTACTTCATTTATGAATGGAATCAGATAAATACTATTGTAGTCGTAAAATACATGTTATCACCAAAACTTCCGCCAGTAAATTAAGCTATATACGTTTCCTATGTGATAACCTCCTATGAGGTTTGATATGAGTGGTTACAAGATAGTTGGCTGGAACAAAACTAGTGTAATATACAATTCATTCAGCGGCCACGGCAATACTGAATTACTTTTTGTTTGTAGGCCATATGCGACACATTTCGATTTAACATTATATTATTTTTTTGAGTGATGACTTAGTAATCTGATAGATAGTCCGGGGTTACCAGAACTTCCCCTATATTACGTATTTAATAAATTGTACAAAAAAAACATGCCTCATACAATACAATTTACCTGTATACAAGACTACATAAACCATATTTTTTAAGTTATCAGAATGAGGTTTGAAATAAAACGATTTCTTGAATGTTAAGTTGAGTCTATTGATAAGTTATATTCGTATTTTCTCAATACTATTGTCGTACTTTTTATAAAGTAGATTCTATCCTTCAGAGGCATATTCCAGATGACTTCTTACTAAAGGGAAATATAAAATATATACCTTGAAAGCATAAAATTCAAGATTTCTAAAAGTTTTACAGATAATACGACCGATACGGGATTCAAAAGATAATTCGTCATACTTTTTTATTAAACATCCGAATCTGAAGTCAAAATTTAGAAACTCCTAAAAAATTGCCACAAACAAGCGCGTGCGTAAACACACATACACACACATACCGTGTCGAATCGAGATATGTACTGCTTTCAGGTGTTCGTGAAAATATCATAAATCTCACAATTATTGTTTGTTTTACTTTGAAGTCGTATATATGAATATTTCTGGACATACGGACTTTAAAACTCTATTAGATTGTTGGACCAATTCCCCAAAAGCCGTAGATTGCAAAAATTGAATTTTGTTTTAAAATCAAATTAAATCCCCGATGAATCACTCTAGTTGGTAACTCTGCTTGCAAGCGGTTACTCCTTGCAAGAGCTCTTTCCACAGTTAATCAATTTTTTAATTTGACAAGCATAATAATTATTTTTTTTTAATTTGATAGTTTTGGTTGGAGTTCTAGTAGCGGTTTATGGGCTCTGTCAAAAGTTCTCAAGTTCTGTCAAAAACTACGAACTTTCAAGAACGTGCTCCTAACCCAAATACAAATTGTACCAAAATAAAAATTGGAAATCACTACCAAAAATTAATTATAAATCCGCACAAATGCAATTTTCCATTTCACAACTTAAAGAAAAATCAATTTAACGGCGATGCCACTAAAACATTCTTTTAAAGAAGTTGCTTCACGAACGAACGAAACTGTCAATCGTCTCATCAACAGGAAATAAAATTTTCCGAACCAAAATGGCAACTAAAAGGAGAGAGAATACGAGAATCCCTAACGTAATACAATATAACACAATAGCATAGCTATACAGGGAGCTACGAACTTAGCACGTAACAACGGAAAATGCGTTTTTAGCATGCAGATGCATGGCTAGAGATCGGCAGCTCTCTAAAACATTATCTGGGAGGTGCAATATTACTAAATCAAATTTCTCGTTCTGTGTGAGTATGTGGTTAAACATTGAAAATAACGTTTTACTAAGCTAAAATAGAATTCTATGTCTGTTTTGAAATTGAAAAATTCGACTGTTGAATTGTGATGCATGTTTACAGGATTATTAATGATGGGTTGGAAGAATTGTTTTGTTACTGATCTGGATCGACCACTACGCAAGCTCATTATACGGTAATGAAGGGAGTTAAGTGTTACTTATCTTATTTTTATCTTTATTTTGTTCTATTCTTTAATCCGGAAACGGGAATTGAGTTCCGAATAAAGGGCCCAGACAAGTCCAAAAACGTCAAAATATCTTGAAGCAGGGGTAAATTTTTTGGCAGGAAGTTACGAGTATGATCACGTCGGCAGGTTACCACATGTAGAATTTCTTGTAGTAAGTTTGAATTGATTAAAAGACTATTAAAAGATTTATTATTATAATGTTGGAGAGGAGAATATTAATGTTTGCCTGGTTTTATTAATGAATTCATATCTGACTCCTTGTTTACATCTGTTGCCTTGGATACTAAATCTTATCCAAGGCATGCTAAATCACAACAGTGCACGCCATATTTCAAAAATAATATAGATCATAGAAGTAATGTGGATAAATTAAAGTCAGCCTATTTATTCATTCAATTCGAAACCTATTTTTAATATTAGCAAGGAACGAAGATTTATGAGCAAAAGGAATAAATTAGTTTTTGATTACGTACGAGAGATTATAAAAATTACATAATGGCACACATGACAGTGAAAGAATTGACCTGGCATTGTACCAGATCTATAGGTGCGATAGATGTGAGGTCACACGCATAACCTAGAGCGTGCTGTATTTATAGTGTTAAGAAACAATTATTTTAAAGTTACTAATACAACACAGAATAGTTCTTCTTATGAATTGAATGCATTGATAGTAAATTTAGACTAAATTCATTAATTTGCTGCATTGTCACAGCATACCTATATTCCCCCGAGTTCGCCTGCTTCTGTTTACAATAGTTAACTAATGTTTATAATATCAAATACTAACTTAACTGACAAGCTGTCTAAACACTAGATTAGGAATTTAGTTTGTAAGTTGTTTAGTGTGAGCAATGTGAAATATGAATATAAATTGTAGACTGGAACTGAGGTTTGTAGACTATTAGCAACGGAATATCGACTGTTGGTTATAGACTATGAAGTTTGGGCTATAGACTAAGATTTAATCAATATGGAGTGGAGACCGGTCTGAAATTGAAATCCGAGTTTGAGTCAAACTAATTATTATTAACTAATTAACTAGAAATTATTACATGTTTAACGTCCATACTTCTTGTATTACTTCAGTCAATTTAAGTACGGAAAACTAAGCGTTAACAATGCAATGGTTTTGAAACTAGATCTTGTTGTGATCCCGTCTTCTCATTAAATTCGCCGTTGTCGCACCTCCGTACAATAGTATCCATGGAATCAAGTCCAGAGTTAACTTTGTTAATAAATTCTTAGTAATAAATTAACATAATTTAATTGTTTGGAACTATTTCTCAACAGATGATGATACTAAAGTAGCTACTTTCTGCCGTGCTATTGAATTCCATAAATTAATAAAGCAGCAGTATAAATCGGTTTCAGAAGCAGAAAAACTAAATATTTATATTCCATTTTGTATTGTTTAGATGCTCAAAGGACTACTTACACGTATAATAAAAGGCCCAGAAACTTTGATGGTCGTATTAAAAACACAAGCGAGAGAGGAATATAAAACCATAGAAGTGGGGAATCACGCGTATCAATAGAAAGTTACTAAGTACATTTGATACAAGACTGTTTGAAGTAGCGATTAAGTAGATCAATGTTGCGATTTAATAGCCTATCCATCGATCATACTAGTGTTTGGAAGTATATTTTCCTAAACATACGAGGTAAGCGCCTTAAATTCTCGGCCTGATATAGAAAAAATAAACTTGGTAAAATAGAATAATTTTTATTTTCAATATAATCTCCCCTAATGTCAGTGCACTTATTACAACGTGGAATTTATGGAATTTATAATTCAATGCCCTTGTAAAAATAATCTGAAGTTTTTCTTTCAAAATGTTCAATTACAGCTGCTTGCAACTCGTTTTCGTCCTTAAAACGACGTCCCCTAAGGTCTTTCTTTAAATTGGAAAATAAATAATAGCCTCTAGGAGCCATATCTGGACTGTCCGGTGGATGATCTAATGCTTCAAAGCCGCATTCGCGAATGGCAGCTTGTGAAATTGCGGCAGTATGAACGGGTGCACTGTCGTGTAATAATCGAACACCTCTTGTCAATTTTCCTCGACGTTTTTCACAAATATTGTTTCTCAATTTATGCAATAAAGACGCAACGCAATACAACTGTTAACAGTTGTATTGCGTTCTTTAAAATCAATCAGTAAAATGCCGTCACAATCCTAGAATATTGTTGCCATAACTTTCTTTGTTGATCGAACGACTTTCGCCTTTTTGGGACGAGGTTCATCGAGTCGCCGCCATTCCATCAAATCACTCTTGGATAGAGGATCATAATACAGAACCATTGTTTCATCTCTAGTGTCAATTGATTCCAAAATCGGCTTTGGGTCGTCTCCACACAAGTTTAAAAACGAGCGCTCACATTCGACCCGACGTTGACGTTGAACAGCAGAAAGAAGACGCGGTACCCATCTTGCACTAATTTTATTCATACCCAAATGGTCACCAAGACTTCGGCAAACACGTGTTTCCGAAATGTCAGACATCACTTCTAACTCCTTAACTTTCAAACGGCGATCTTCTAATACCATTCCTTCAATGATTGCAACTTTTTGAGGCGTTACCGCTTCAATTGGCCGACTATCTTCAAGAGATTCTTGTCCCAAACGGAAACATTTTGACCACTTTTTTTACAGTGGTATACGAATGAGATAAATCACCATAAACGCCGTCTAAACGTTGTTTGATTTGATTAGGCGTGTGCCCTTCTCTTGTTAAAAATTTAATGACCGTGCGGTATTCAGTTTTCGTTAGCTGCGACATTTTCATGCACTCATCACGATGCTTGAGTGGCTACTAAAATCTATTACGCTTCTAGCCGTAATATACATATTGTAGGCCTCTTACATGTTCAACTATGACGCAACCGAGTTTGAACATGTTGGCATCTGTAAGAAGCCTGCCGGACCGAGAATTTATGGCGCTTACCTCGTATGTTATTTTACTATGAATATTGTTATATTCTTTTTCGGATAGTTGATCTCCGAACATTTCCAATATTTCTTTTCTTGTTTCAGTAGTGCTAGAAAAAACTGGGTACTGGGTAACTGTAACAAAACACTCTGATTGTCAAGATCTGCCACAAATCGTAAAATCAGGAATGGTAATGTAATTAGAAATGCTGACCTTCATAGCATATGATAATGATGAATACAATGTCTATGCTCAGTTTACATACCAAAGCGAATACAAAAGAATAATTACAGTAACTATTAGTTATACAGAGAATCTTCACAATAAATCATTGTTTCAGGCATCCTTCTTCAAATTAATGTTTTTATAGCCCATTTCCTTTTACATTGCGGTAATTAATAATTATAGAAGCTTGCAAACTCGTATGATCTAGAGTCTTTTAACATGTTTTTTGTTAATGAGAATTAATAATTATACCCTACAAATAAAGATGAAAATTATAGCACTTATCTAGTTTAACTAGAAATTAAATTAGATTTAAAATTCAGTTATATCTAGGATGTAGCAGACCTGTTACAATTTTACAATTTTTTTAGTAAAGATCACGTTCAGCTTTCAAAAACTCATTAAGAGTGTTTCTAGCAGGACACTCTACTCAAGAGATGTGCAGTTATATTCGTAGACACGTTGTTTCTCTTGAATACTCAATTTTTAAGCACGGTTAAGGTAATGTAATGTGCATAATCAAAAGAAAAATGCGTTTGATGTATATTTTGTGAACACGTGTAAAATTAATGTCTCTGCACTCTACAAGTATGTTAAATTTGGCAAATTCCAATTAATCAAGTAGCCCAAAATATCAATACTTAAAATGATCCAAACACGAAATAAACAAACCGTGAACGAGGTTAAGAATATGTTTTTTGGGAAAGGGGAGTAAGTACGCCAAGAGGAGGACAATGGACGGGCGCCAGAAGTCAAGTGTCCGCACGGGGCCATTATAAGAAGAAGCACGGCGGGATCACACATAATGGTCCTGAAGGACCATTAGCGTTACACTGAATACATACTGCAAAACTGAATGCGGTTTATTGTAAGAACACGCTTACTGTTGATTGGATTTCAATGGAAATTGGTTTTGTTAAGCGATGAAAGAAAACTGTAAATGTATCTCAATGGAATGGGATTTTCATAAATGTGATCTGATACAGAATGGATTGTTTGAATAACGTAAGTTGAGCATTTATTGTTAACTAACTATGTACACTATTATTCTATGTTACGGTTACGGATAAATAGAATTACATACATAATGTACTTATGTAGTACTTGATACAAATCTAGCTTAATTTGTTCAACGAAACATGATGAAAGTTTTAAAAACAAGTTTGATTCAAATAGGAAGAATTAGTGACTTATTTATTTCTTTTCAGTATATATTAGGGCTTTCAACGTTAAATTTCTGTCCATTTCCTATACAAATGTAGACTTGATTGGCTCTAATTTGTGACAGCGCGGCGGGATGCAAGTTCCAATTTGCACAAATTAGACCCCTAACGAGACCATTACACGGATGATACTAAATGTTGGGGTGTTCACAAATAATGAGTAGTTGTTTATGCACTTACACAAATAAATCTATTATATGTCTTAGAGAATTAATAATCCGAAGATCATTATATTCATAGAAAAAAAAGTATTTTCTAAATTTAAATAACATGCATTAATATAAGTAAAAATAGATCTGCAGTTGCAGCACTTACCGACTATAACAAGACACATTCGAAATTGTTAAATTCCCTTCAAAAACCTTATGAACGTGAGTTTCAGCTAACACCACAAAAATTACACTGAACAACAAAATTGGACTTTAAAAGAATTTCCAGGTTCCAATACACTTTTTCTTGAATCTGCTATGGGTTTTTTCGGGTCAGGTCAAATTTCAGTTATATTCCAATTTGTTTCCAAATAAAACTCGTTTTTAAATGCACGAGAAGGGTAGGTAAACTTTTACGTTTACCAGGTAACAAGATTTGTTACCTGGTAGTGATTAGACACGTTTTGTTACAATTTTTGTTTTTCGGCACAAGAACTGGCATTGCCGCAGCTTATTACATGGTTACAGAACTCATTACCCAGTTAGAAATAGACTAGTTTTAACGTTTACCATAAGGTAACAAAATTTATTATCTACTAGTAATTAAACACGTTTTGGTTAAATTTTTACGTTTTTCGGTAATAAGAGCCTGGTATTGACGCAGCTTATTCCCTGGTTACAGTTAACTCGTTACCCAGCTGTAAAGAATAGGCGAAATTTAGCGTTTACCAGATAACAAGATTTATTACCTGGTTGTTGTAAAATACGTTTTGGTGCAATTTTTGTTCTTCGGTAATGAGAACTGTCAACGCCGTGGCTTATTACCTGGTTACTGAGATCATTACCCAGTAGTTAAGAATATGTGAGTTCTAACGTTTATCAGGTAGATAGATAGGTAGATAGGCATGAGTAATCGCTCCGTAATGAATTCAGACTTAATCCGCAACCACCCATCATAAAGAGCTGAGGACACTAGACCAGTCCAGATGAACGAGAGTTACAGTTACCACGCCCGTCATTTCCATCTATCATTAAGTCGAGTTGCGGCAGTATCCTACTTATTATAGAATGGCCTAGTAGTCAAACATATATAAATAATAGTCAAATTTAGAGAAATAATAATAATAACTACTACAACCCATAACCTAAACCAAGGCCCCAGAAGCTATAAGCTTGTGCGGGAGTGAGGGGGCGATTATTATTATTATGTAGGCCCAATGTGCGGCTGCAGCCGACTTACAGATGGAACAGCGCAAATCCCACATTTGTGTCACAGCTAAGGAAAACTGCAGAAAACCTTAACCAGATCTGCCGGCGCCGGGAGTCAATTGCGGGCTGCTTGGGTGAAAGTCCGGCACGCCAGACATTACACTACCAAGGCTTATTAATGTTGGAGAAGAGAGAATGAATGTTTGATTGGTTTATTTATGAATTCATATCTGACTCTGTTTACATCGGTTGCCTTAGCAGATTCGTGATCTTCATACCAAAAGGCTATAGAAAAACCACATGAAAATCTGGAAAAGTTTTGGTGTTGTGCCGTATTATTAACGAGCGTTTTCCGAACTATCCTAGATTTCACATTTAGCAATGGACTATGTCCATGTATGCAATACACAGTATCACTTCATGAAATAGAAGAACCACGAAGTGATAAAACATTTTATCTTACTTTTTAGATCATAGAAAACCTTTTACTGTAAATCATTTTACAGCAATGGGAATAACTGTTTACACCATAATTAGAAAAATAGAAGATGACAGCAGAAGGTGGAATAACCGGCAGCAAAGCAGTGGAGGAAAGAGGAAAACACGCCAGTGAAGGAACGAGATCAACTGTAACAAGAATCAATAGAGAAAGTGGGACAAAGTTTTATTAGGCCGTAAGTTCAAAATTTTCCATACCCATTTAAAAAGAATTTTGAAGGACCTGAGGAATGACGTGGTAAAGAAAATAAAATCAGTGAGGGTAAATTCAGGAGAGACGCCACGTCGGGAGAGACGACGCAGTTGTCATATCTTCACAACTAAAAAAGATAGAGATATAGTTCTATCGCATTTCAATAACATTATTTGTGTCTATGAAATCAAATTAGCAGACGCTCGATTCTTGCTACGCATGACGTGTCCTTAGTGATTTAAAGCAAAAGTTCAATGGAAAATCACGTTAAAATTTTAAGCGTGTGATACTCTTTTGTTTGATTACTGCATGTGTAAATAGGGAGCTTAAACATTAAAGTAAAGTAAGTATGTAATTTATTTTTGTGGGGATCTTTATTAAATAAGAAACATATATTTTGCAAATATATCTATGTGTGTTATTTTACTAAGCGTGGCATCTCTCTCACAAAATGAGGAGAGACGCCACATAAAGTAATAACTGATTTTACAGCTAATGAATGATCTGAAGATGATGATGATGAAGAATATTTACTGAGCCTGGTAAATGTAGACCCGCGAGTGATGCTGAAAATTCGTGTGTAGAGTGCTGGAAAACTTAAAAAATGAAAACCGATTGGATCAAGTGCTCAAGTCCCGCAAAAATGGCTTAATGAGCATTGTAATTACAATGTACGCCCCATTCTGTAACGAATGTAGGAGAGAAAATATAAGAAAGAAAAATATATAAATAAAGAAGTAGTGCACATGGCATCACACTTCATAAGTATGGCATCTCTCCTACACGATGTGGGATAGACGCCACTTTACTAACCTTTTTATTTTTTAATATAATTGTGATTCTGTTTAAGAAAACTTCATAATTGTTTTTATTTGTTGAAGAAGATAAATTAATGTTTAATTAAAATAAGAAATAAATATCTTTAATAAGTGCAAAAAGCCCTCAAGCAAAACGGGTGGCGTCTGGCGTCTCTACTGAATTTACTCTACAGAAAGACAAAAAGTCTCTCAACGAACACATTTGGTTGTTGAATGAATCTTATTTCCCTTTGGATGGTAGTGAATGCGCAGGAAATAATTTCAATTACTACAAGGCAGGTGTTGAAGTTGATCCGAAAGCGAAATATAAAATACACTCCAAACTTCCACTGAAGTTGTTAGTGTGGTTGGCTATAAGTACTAAAGGACGTTATCGAATTTTTATTGCTCCCTCTCGCCTTTCTATAGACAAAAAGGACTATATAACAGACTGTATTAGAAAGAGTTGATTCGTTCAATTCTTACGTAAATATCATACAGATACTTGATAAGATAATTTATGTGTTTTGGCTTGATATGGCAGTGGCCCATTATGCATATGATAAGCTTGCCATACATTCTAGTTATAGAATAAGACTAAACGTATCAAACGTTCCTTAAGAGATGCCAATTGGGCGTTTTTGGTAACAACTTAAACAAAAAGTTTACGAAGGCGGATGGAAGGCAAGAATTATTAAAGAATTAAAATCTAAGATAAAACTAAAAGGTATATGATTGTCGAACCTGGAACCAACAATATTTTCCTATATACAATAGCTGATATTTATAAGATAAAAAAAAAATAGATTAAAAATACATTTTAAGTGGACAATCAGTTTAAGTCGAGCTAACTAGAGAAGATTAGTGCTCATAAAGTCGAATGAGCGTGTATTCAATGTGAATGCCCTTTAACCTCATCGCGAGTATAAAAAAGGTAAGCATTCACACTCGAATTGTTTCGTATCTCGGTCATCATAGAGAAAAACAACTACCGAGAAACCGAAACCGATAAACTACAATCGAGAAAACAGAACCGAGAAACCACAACTGAGAATCCACAACCGAGAAACCATAACCGAGAAACCACAACCGAGAAACCATAACCCAGAAACCACAACCGAGAAAACCAAAGCCGAGAATGGAAAATACCGAGAATGCATGAAGTCATAATTATTAAAAGTTAGTAACTTTGATAGATCAAAAAGAGAAATGAAAATAAATAGGGCGGGGAAGGGCAGAGAAAGACCAACTGCGTAAAGAAAACGCTATACAGCGGAGATTAGCTTATTATTTAGTAAGTTTGATAGATCTAAAAGGAACAGAAACCAATAGTTGAAGTGGCAACTGAGAGAGAGATTAATTCTAACAGGACACGCTATGCAGCGGAGGTTAGGTTATAAGCTAGTAAGTTCGATTGATCGAAAAGGGACAGACTCCAATCGTTAACCTGATTATTGAGAGAGAGACTAGCTCTAACAGGACACGCTATGCCGAGTGAGTGTTAATATTATAATATTAATTAATTAAATAATTATTACTTCATATGCATGGATACATTCTCGGTACTTCCCATTCTCGTCTTTGGTTTTCTCGGTTGCGGATTCTCGGTTTTGGTGTCTCGGTAGTTGTCTTTCTCGCTGTTTGCTTTCTCAGTGATGATCTGGACCCGAGTTGGGGTGTTTACATGCGAAACTCTCAATTTCTACATACATTTCAAAGTACGTGTACTTTCGCAAGTACTTTATCAAGATCCGCAAATTGACTCTCGCTGAAAAATTGACCATCTTCATTGAGAATGTTAAGACGGTGTATCGTGAACATGGCAAGAACTATGACAACCAGGAACTCTTTTGTTAGGATGTCCGAGGGGAATTTCTTTGATCCGAATTTCCTGAAGAGCACTTTTATGTTTCTGTTTGTGCAGAGTTTTAGGTTCCATACCCTTACTTTATCAATACTATATCGCGAAGAAAATTTTAATATTTTTTTAAGTAGCGACAGAAATCGATTAGAATTAAAGTATTAAATCTACCAACTATCACCATGACAATTTACCAAGTTATCTATTATATTATCATCAAGTATTCAAGTTATTAAAGAAATCATTCAGTTAATTTAATAGTTCTTGTGGTAAACTGTGCTGTACCTTTATCTTTAGGGAAATAACCGTTGCTTAACCCTTCGTCATTTATCGTAGTTTATGGATTGACAGTTATAAATAATTTCGTTCCTTAATCAGTCATATGATAAACTCTTTGCAAATAAAGTGCGACTGGAAATTCACCACATTTAAGTAATGTAAGTTAAGTAAGAAATTAACCAGGTTAGGTTAGGTTAACCAATTCTGTTTAATTGATTAGGTTTAAAATTACAATATATCGAATATTAAATTTAAATTGAAAAAACATAACCATATGCATACAGGCTTAGACAATACCAAAGCAGCAACTAGCAAATAACAACGGCTACTACTCATTGAAACCGAAAAGCTGCAATAATGTGTTGGGAGATAAGAGCATGTATCATATACATAAGTACATATATTATAGTATTGTAAACTATAACTATGTCTTAGAATATAACAAAGATTGCATGATATTGTGATGATTTTCCTCATTATTTGAAAATCATGAGTTTCTAATCTGGTTACCCATGTAAAAACGTTCAGCGTTGATTTTCATTGCTAATCATAAATTGAATTTTTAAAATGATTAATTGTTAAAACGATTCAGGTTTGAATTTATTTATTGAATACATGCATATGGTAACAAATTTTTATCAGGAATACTACTTTGGGGTTTATAGGATTATCACTTCCAGTTAAATCTGAAAAAGAAAATGTATCAGTGATAAACGTTTACAAGACATTGCAAATATTATCAACAACAATACAGAAATAGTCTTGACGACCATAAACAGTTAGTCGGTAATAAAATTGATAAATAGACAATAATAAAATTACCGAGCTACAGAAATAATGAGCAAGGTTAAGCTATTTAAATAAAAAATATAAACTATCAAAATACATGAAAAAGAATTGCATAAAAACAATAGATAAGGTTTCTAGGGGTAGTTAATAATAAATAACATAAAAATGGTTGAATTTTTTTTATTAATACATAAAATAAAATGTAAAGTTGTATAAAGAAGACAATAAATAAAATATTCAAGAAGTTATCCTGAGTTAACAGTATTTCATTAATTGTAATAATAATAATAAAGTTAAGAAAAGAAAAGGAAAAGAGTTCCAGAAGAAGAAAGAAAAATATTTTAAGTACTAAACATGCAGTTTCATCAAAGAAACCAGTAGCAAAAGAAAAGGAAGTTGACATCACCCAGTTCAGTTTAGACAGGTATACAGTTTGTAAAGCATTGGAACCATAGCAGCCGAAAGAAAGTTCTCGAAGGGCGTAGGACCAGGTAACATACCACTGGAAAGGAAATTGATGTGTATTACAAGATAAGTTTTGTGGAAGTGAAAACGAAAGTATCAAGGTATATATAGTATTCCTCATTATTAAAGCTAGATTGAGGAAGTAAAAATAAAATCAAAATTAAAGATTGCATATACTTACCAGAAAATTGAAAAGTTAATTTGTAAAACCGTTAGTGATCATCCCATAACCTGAAAAATAAAATATATCTATTTTAAAGATAATTACTAAAGTAATAAATATAAATCAAAACTTACCTAATCAAAGTCGTCATTTGGGTTTTCATAAGTGAGGTTAAATATTATTTTTAAACAAATGTCACAGTTGACAGTACATAATGAACAAAAGGTTTCCCATTTATTAAATTTTCTCATTTCATATTATAATAATATCATTATATAAAATCCCGAAACTGCAAAACACTGGATTCTTAAAAGGAACCCATAAAGGAGTTCAGTATTGGTTTCATAATTAAAGCAGAGTAGAATAAAACCGACCCTGAGATAAAATATTTAAAATTCTTTCATTGTGTGATTGTAGTTAAATTAAAATCAAATTTAAAATTAAACAATAAAATTCTACAACACAACAATATGTTAGGAAAGCATAGGTTAAGTTATAACAGGTAGATCATTTTAACGGTCTACTTCAGCAGCTTAGGTAGTAGACTAGGAGTTATTTAAGAAAAATGTAAAAGACTATCCATGCGTGAGCTTTTTTAATTTCGTGCATAAGTCGAAGTTGGTGGACTCATAACTGGAGTATATGTCGCGTGAGGTAATACTACTTCAGTGAGCAAATCAGTCACAACCTTCCTCAGGCGCTGGCGTGCATTGTCGTGCAAAATGGGTGGCCTATTCTCGAGCATATCAAATCGGTTTTTATAATTTTTGCTGCGAAATTTTTGTATAAGGTGACAATAATAATACGCTGTTTTTACAATTGTTCCGTGTGGAACTCTTATCTGACATGATGATTCCTCGATGATCATAAGCAAAAATTACCATTAGCTTGCCCTTTGATTGCGCTCGGGAGCGTAACTTTTTGGAAGTGTATTATGTTCCTACCGGTAGGTAACAAATTTCTGAAAAAAATTGTTCCTACCGGTAGGCGTTTTGTATTTCTTTAAAAATTCACCTATCGGTAGGTGAATTCTTTTTAAATAATTTTTCGCCTACCAAAACTTAACCTAATTCAACAACAAAACCTAATCACGAATACATTTTTGTAACGTAACTACGTACATGGGTCATTTTCACATATTTTTAAATTAATCAAATTATACATGGTCATTTAAAAACTAGAATGCAGTAAAATTTGTCAGACAAAATCAGTAAAATGTAACAGTTGCTTACTTTGTTCTTTTAACATGTGTTGTTATCAGGTTTCATTCAAAAAAATGGTTATGTGTTAATTGTAAATGTTAATAAGGTGGTCTAAGGGGGCCCGATTTCTTCAGAATCGATAAGGCGGTACATTAGGGATGCCCACCCTCATAAATAATTTATTAAGCGAGCTTTTCGAACAATTTTTGAATGATTTTTAGATGTGCAATCTATTGACCGAAAACTCCGATTTTTATTAATAGTATAAAATTCAAACAGTCCTTCAGCTAACGCTAACTGCTTTTCTTTTCCGAAATTAGTTTTACGGAAAAATCTTGTAACTTAGAAGAAGAGGCAGCAACATTTACATATAGTTTATGCTTATCGGTAGCCCGATGCTTTTGCCCAAGTAGCGCTGGAATAGAAATTCATATGAAAATGCTCTAATCCTTTTTGCATGCCACAATTAATATTCCAAAGTGATGCTTAATGGAATGTAATAGTTACGTGCCTCTCGGTATATTTTTGGCGCGTTAAAATTAATACGTAAAAAATACATCTTTTTCATGTCTTCGTCATTGCCAAGAACAGTTGTTGTTAGTTGAGTGGGTTTCCCCTATTTTACAGATTTTAATTTTGTTTGATAATAAGTGTGATTGGCATTATATAGATGCAACTACGGTTATTTCTTGTAATTAATGTTAACTTAGCGTTTGTATTTAAACCCAAATAAAGTGTGCGATATTTATTTATATAATTGGCACGGTCAAATTAAAGATAAATGATATCTAGTTTTTGCAAAGAAATATAAATCCGTTGGATACCAATATTAAATATAGTTTACTGCAATTTAGAAGAAAATTAATTAAAAAGTTTACATTTACGTTTATTGTTTCGACCAATAAACGTAACGTAGCTGTTTTGCTGTCTATGTTCGTCAAATCATGATTATCCATGAAAAGCGGGACATTTTGAAGATTTTGTGGGCACCGGAACAGGTGAAACAAAAGCAAGACTGTCCCGCCAAAAGCGAGACGTCTGGTCACCTTATAATAGTCGTTTATTTTGGTTATACTATAAAATATTTCGATAATATATTATTTTTGTAATAGGTACAGTATACAAAATATATTTACATATCTTTAAGAAAAAAATATGTTTTTGTTTTTTTATATCAGACAGTACAATTCCTTTAAGCTTTATATAGATAGTTAATATAACAAATCGGTAAAGCGGTAGGTGAAAAATTATTTAAAAATAATTCACCTACCGATAGGTGAATTTTTAAAGAAATACAAAACGCCTTCCGGTAGGAACAGTTTTTTCCAGAAATTTATTACCTACCGGTAGGAACATAATACACTCCCAAACATTTTGGTTGCGCGTAGGATGGACTTCTTCACTCGTTGAACTACAATTCTTCAACTTCTTCAACTGCAATTGGCGTCATTTTAATCTGGATTGCGTCAACCATTCTACACTGTTGCTACCTTGTGCATTAGTATTTATAAAATGACCCTCGTAGTTGGTTCAAGAGATCAGATGTAAAAATCATCAAACACGGTTATCACATATTGTTTGTTTGTTTGTTTTTGGGCGAGGAATCAGGATGGCGGAGCATCCTTCGTACCTCATGGCACCGATTGCTATGATCATTTGGCCGACCCTACTAGAATTTAGGCGAATCTGGGGGAATTCCACCCCCAGTAGGGACCTTTATCGTGCCAAACATCGCATTGGCACGGGACCTACAGTTTTACTTCCTATCCGAAAAGAAGGCATGTTTTAAATTTTTCTCCGATGTGAAGAATTACCAGCACGGCCGGGGATCGAACCTTCGATCTTTGGATTAGGAAGCAAACATGCAAACCTATTAGCCGAGTCGTTTTTTGATGATTATCGCTAATTAATTGAACGAATGTGTATGTAGTGTGTTATACCGTAAGTACTATAATAATTAGTAGTTATTCGTCTAGAAAATTTATTTAGTGTAGATCCACATCATCACTGGATGAATAAACATCCCTTGTATCCAGGCCCGTGGAGAGCAGATACGGGCCCTGGGGTAAAATAAACTAGCGGGCCCCCTTGGGGTGGGTTAAATAAAGAGTACTACTTTTTAATACGTATGATTTTTAATTTGAAATATATTATTCACAACTCTACATTAAGTACAGTATGATAATTTAATAAATACAATATATAAAAAACTATAATAAAACTTTTCTCGTCTTCATACTGGCAAAATTATCGATCACGCTGTCAAAATTTATCTGTCTAGTCAAATCGCTTTCCATTGTCAAAGTCTCAGATAATCTACTTTGCGTCATGGTATTCTACTACTACATACATCACAAAACACAGCATAAAACACGTCTAACAGAGTCAAAGGGAGAACTGAGACGAAGCAAATGCCGACTCCTAATAATGATGATTCCCAATAAAAGGAAAATAAACATATGACGACTCGTTCTGGAGGGGGTGATGAGTCATTAGGATGCGTGTGTGGGAGGTGTGGGGCTGAGAGGGTCATTCACACGCAAATATTTGATTTGTTTTAAAACAAAAAAGTCAGGCCTGCTTGTATCTCTTGACATCATTGCTTTAGTGATACGGCCACCCTATTATACTTTGAATTCACCTTATACACCGTGTCCAAGATAAGAATGCACAGCATGGGGATCTTGAAAACGGTAAAAGATACAGGTTGGCTTAAATTAGGAAAAAGTTGCACTATTTAGAGTATGTTTACATGCCGATCGCAGAAATCCATGATTGTTTATCGTTTTCGAAATTTTCAAAAAAATACAATTTTTCGGATTTTCGATTTTTCCAATTTTTGTATTTATTTTAAAAGATATTAAAAAACTAATGACACTTTGTCATTGTCACTTTGTCACATTGTCAAGCTCTACAAAATGGCGTCTTCAAATTTTTAGCCGTTGCTTCATCTTCGAGAAATCATCATCAACTTAATTTTTTTATATGGCCACAAAAGTAGAAACACCTTGTATACGGTAGCATTTTTTATTACAAATTCAACGATGTATCACACATTATGCTTCTAAAGCCAAAAAACAGAGAAAAATGAATTTTAATATTTTTTTAGATTCTTAATCTAGTAGACATTGGAAAAAGAATTCAAAGATTATTGCAAGTGTTCAAATAAGTTCCCATTATTTTCTAGACACAAGTATGCTCTTTGTACAGTTGAATTTAAAACTTTGGCTAACATTTCTGAGGAGATTGTGTTAACTGCTGCTATAACCGATGCCAATAATTGTTCTTCAGTTTCAAAAGTTGAGTCATACACTTGGTTTTTTACATAACCCCACAGGAAAAAGTCTAACGGGCTCAAATCTGGTGATCGGGCTGGCCAAGCTATTTCACTGTGAGTTCCAATCTATTTTCCAGGAAACCTCTGCGACAAATACTCCCGTACATTTCTTGAGTTATGTGCTGGGGCACCATCTTGCTGAAACCAGCAGTTGTTAATTATTGCTAGAGGTAATCCTTCCAAGGCGTCTTCCAAATCAGTCTGCAGCAGGTCAAGATACCGCTCGGAATTTAAATTGTTGTGATAAATAAATGTTCCTATTATTCTGCTACCTAAAATACCTATCCACATATTAAATCCAAATCGGTGTTGATGGCTTGCATCTTTTTTTAAATGAGGATTGTCTGTTGCCCAATAATGTTTGTTACGCCGGTTGAAAATGCCATTGTTGGTTATCATGCTTTCATCAGACCAAATTACTTGAAAAGGAAAAGTTTGATTTTCTTGACATTTTCTGCCATTCACAAAAACTTGCTCGCCTTCTCTCGTCACCAGGTCTAAGACCCTGACAAATTCTAAATTTATATGGATAAAATTTATTCTTTTGTAAAATGAAGTGGGCTGTAGATCTAGCTACCCCAGTCTGACGCTCAATTAGTCTTGTGGATATTTCAGGATTTTCAACAACGGCTAGTAGAACAGTATTCGCTTTTTCTTCGTTGGATTGTTTTTTACGAGATGAAAGTGGTTTTTTGAATGAACCAAATTCCTTTAAATTAGATACCAAACGTCTAAACATGGATTTCTCAGGTTGTCTTCGTTCAGGATAATTATCAGAATACATCTGCTCAGCAGCTACACAATTTTTGTGGCACAAGATGTAACACGTCAACATATCAAATTTTTCTTCGTTTGTGAAATTTACTCTTTCCATCGTAACACAAATAAATTAAAACACTTTAACTTCTTATAAACAAAACAAACAACTTCAAAATACGTTAGAACGTTTTTAACAATAATGTGACAAATCAAATAGAAATATTGCAATTGTTCCAATGCCTACTATTTAAAAAGTAAAAAAAAACAATACTTAATTACATTCTCGGCAGAAGTGTTAGACCATGTTTTAAATTCAGCTGTTTTTTCTAGGCTGTACTTGTGTTTAGAAAATAATGGGAACTTATTTGAACACTTGAAATAATCTTTGAATTCTTTTTCCAATGCCTACTAGATTAAGAATCTAAAAAAATATTAAAATTCATTTTTCTCTGTTTTTTGGCTTTAGAAGCATAATGTGTGATACATCATTGAATTTGGTAGGACAGCCTTGGTAGTGTAATGTCTAGAGTGCTGGACTTTCACCCAAGCGGCCCGCGGTCGATTCCCGGTGCCGGCAGATCTGGTTAAGGTTTTCTGCAGTTTTCCTTAGCTGTGACACAAATGTGGGATTTGCGCTGTTCCATCTGTAAGTCGGCTGCAGCCGCACTTAGGGCCTACGTAATAATAATAATCGCCCCCCTCCCTCCCGCACAAGCTTATAGCTTCTGGGGCCTGGTTTCCAGGCTATGGGTTGTAGCAATTATTATTATTATTATTATTATTATTATTATTATTATTATTATTATTTGTAATAAAAAATGCTACCGTATACAAGATGTTTCTACTTTTGTGGCCGTATAAAAAAATTAAGTTGATGATGATTTCTCGAAGATGAAACATCGGATAAAAAATTTGAAGACGCCATTTTGTAGAGCTTAAAAAGTGACAATGACAAAGTGTCATTAATTTTTAATATCTTTTAAAATAAATACAAAAATTGGAAAAATCGAAAATCCGAAAAATTGTATTTTTTGGAAAATTTCGAAAACGATAAACAATCATGGATTTCTGCGATCGGCATGTAAACATACTCTAAATAGTGCAACTTTTTCCTAATTTAAGCCAACCTGTATCTTTTACCGTTTTCAAGATCCCCATGCTGTGCATTCTTATCTTCGACACGGTTTATATTTTAAAGATATATGTACTTTTGAGCTAAGACAGATTAAATGTACCAATAAATAGCTGATGGTTAAATAAGTTCAGTAATACACAATTTGTGAGGGGTACCCTTTATGCAGGATGAGCCGGCCTCGAATAAAGCTTGGAAAACGTGTACCTGTACCTTATGTAAGCTCAGGAGAGTCTTACCTCCGGAAATATGCACGACGCTTGTTCAACGGGAACACGTTTATGATGTGCAAATCATGACTGGTAGCCCGTTGAGGAAACAGGTGAATTCTGGTTATTAAACTCTATTAACGTGCTTTTGTTTTATTACTTGTATAATTTCATAAGTGAGTTGCATTTGTATTACCTACATTATATTAGTTTATAAATGCTTTTACAATAAATAGTCCATCCAAACAAGATTAACTGTTCAACAACTGTTATAAATGTTATACAACAATTAACTGTTTAACAAATTCTTAACCGCCAAGGGGCGTTCTCTTCAAGAAATTCATACGAGAATGTTGGTGTCTATGGAGAATATAAATGTTAAGGTAGGGAATTCACAAAAGACATGTCACATTATGGACAAGCACATGCCGTGAAAAATGCAAGTACTGTTATGTGTGTGAAAAACATTTTGCTTGAGTAACTGGATTCAGGTAAGGTCTACTGATATAAAAACACAAAATTCTGCGTAGAAGGTATAGGCCAGTAAAATAGAATCCGTTGGTGGAAATAAATGTTGGAAAGCAGGAGATGGTTTCGATCGCTTCGTTTGACATCAAATATAAGTATCCTAGGTTTGCACGGTCCCTCGACGAGAGCTTACCTGAGGGCATTAAAAGAACCACGAAATCTTCGGACCTTTTTTAGTTTTTTGCTTATAACTTTAAAGCAGTGCTTTCTAACGAAAACTTCATTATTACAAGAATTAAAGAGCATTACATTCTGCGTCGAATGATTATCCAACACTTTAAATTCGGCCCAGTGGTATGGTCCAAATCAACGGTCGCAAAACGACAATTTTACAAATTTTCGATTTTCCGTCAGACCGGACTCCCAGAGGCTTTCCGTATAAAAAAACTCGTTGGACTCATTCGGATTGTTAATATAAGTCGAGAAATACCTAAGCTTTGATATTGTACGGGTTGTCGGATTAAATTAATCGACATTTCTTTGTCATCCCCCATCACAGCAATTGGAATCAATCCATATGAAGTGCTGCAGTACTGATCGCTCGATCATTTCGGGAAAAAAAATTTTGTTGTGTATTATTACAACTAAGTATTGGTATTTCAAAGCCACTGTTATTTTATTTTTATTCCTTTTGATTGAAATATGGCAGCCATATTTGTTTCGTGGTGTAAGCAGTTTTTTGGAGTAAACGTAAATCTTGATACCAAATAAATACCAAAATAGTAAAGTCTCATATTTAAAATATTTAATACATAAACTACCTCTAACCGTGTACTTTTAAAAAGAAAATCAGCCCTAAGACTTCATCTTCATCTGGATATATGAAATATGCCCCCCTAAAAAGCGGAAATTTCTGTGAAAACGTTGTTAAACTTCGGAGTTAAATTGCACCCATAAGTAAGCATCCTACAAAAACTATGTTTAGATTAAAAGATGTAGTACGACATGGGAGCAATACAATGGTTTTTACCGCTTGTCTCTAGGACCAACCCTTCTTGAGATATCAACATTTACGTTTACATCAAAAAACTGCAAGAAACGTCAACGTCAACACGTCGTGCACCACGAAACAAATATGGCTGCCATATTTCAATCAAAAGGAATAAAAGTAAAATGACAGCGGTTTTGATTTACTAATACTTAGATGTGGTAACACACAAAAGATTTTTTTTTCGAAACGATCGAGCGAACAATACTGCAGCACTTCATATGGATTGATCCCAATTGCTGTGATAGGGGATGACAAAGAAATAGCCATTAGTTTAATCCGGCAACCTGTACAGTATCAAAGCTTAGGTATTTCTTGACTTATATTAACAATCAGAATGAGTTTAACGGGTTTTTTTATACGGAAAGCCTCTGGGCGTCCAGTCTGACGGAAAATCGAAAATTTGTAAAATTGTCGTTTTTCGACCGTCGATTGCGACCATACCACTGGACCAAATTTAAAGTATTGGATACTCATCCGAAGCAGAATTTAATGCTCTTTAATTCTTGTAATAATGAAGTTTTCGTTGGAAAGCACTGCTTTGAAGTTATAAGCGAAAAATTAAAAAAGGCCCGAAGATTTCATAGTTCTTAATCGATAGCTACTTTAACTTTCTACATATTGACAACGAAATTCAGAAATATAATGTTCTAATTTCAAACTTGCCATATAACATTTTGCAACTCCATTCGAATCGTATCAAGTTTATTGATAACAATAAACTTTCATTCGAACCGTACACCACGTTCATCAACGAACTATTAAACTATTACTTGGGTACTTCTTTGGATAAACTTCCATACAACCCAAAATCAAATACTATCTCTTCTCCCAAAGAGATTACAGATTTCTGGTTACAGCAAGACGATTCACCTGAATCTTTTGGACTAGTTAACCTATTCAAAGACGAAATCATTTCTCATCATAATTTCATAACTACAAAATGTAATCAAATATCGCAAGATCCGCCACAAATTCAGGATCCTAACCCCCAATTAAGTGACGATACTCAAAACGTCATTTATCAATGCAATGCCATTTCAGATGCACATGCATCCACTGATACTTTCTGTATTAATAATCCTGAACATTCAAATTTTAAAAAGCATGTTTCACAGGATAATACATCTATTACTGAAAATATTACAAATGATTTGATTTCTAAAGTGCATTTATTCCACAACCAAACAGAATCAAAATCTCCTACAAACATTCCAAAAACATCACAGTCAATTAGGATACAGCTGAAATTGAATCCTAACCAATGTTTGTTAAATCAGAAATTACAAGAGCTTCCGAAGGCCGACGGTTTGGGAATATCAACCGTCGTATCTTCTACGAAGACTGCATTGGATTCAGAAAATAATTACTGGAATCTACAAGCTACAACACCTCCAGTTCATGATGGAAATCATATCAATAACTTTCCCCAAGAACCAAAAGCTACAACACCCGTAGTAACAGCTCCTGAAAAATGTCTTCAGCAATTCTCGGACACAACGATGCCAACATCTCTCGTTTCGCTATTGGAACGATGCCATAAGAAGAGATTGTTCTTGGATATAACAGGATTAATATCTTTTCTTCTTTATTTAATTTTGATGTTTAGTTTGTTTTCTCGGATAACCATCAACGAACTTCGCAACAACCTTAACCAACCAAATTTTGTTATGTCAAAACGCGAAATTTTATGCAAAGATCACGCGATTAAACGGCCTTATTACCTCGTAATTAGAACAATGTGAACATTCGACTTTTTGCTAACCGAGAAAATTACAACTGTGCAACTGCTATTTACCAAACTCAAATTATCTTATAGTAATAGCAAATTCCATTTCGCTAATAAACTATGGCATTATGTGCAGTGTACCAACTTTCTAGTTATACACTATAAACGCAATAATAACAGTAGTGACTTATAATTTTCCACGTGAGCCTTGTCAACTCGACATTACATGATATCATACATTGATAACATTCAACTAATCAATCCTGAATAGCATTTGGACCTCCCAAATATATGTGCTACCGGACTAAGCTTCAAGTGTTCATTCTCCTCAAATATAGGATTCAAGAAGATTCAATCATACTCTCCAACGAGAAATTCACCTAGTACTTCCTACAACCTTAGGACAATGCTATGAATGCTGCCTCCGTTTATGAGTACAACCCCACTTCTTCCATTCCTACGAACAAAATGAATATAACTACGTTTATCAATGTTGACCACAAACTTACTACTTAGGCTAACGCTTTTAGATTCAATTAGCATAGTTATTTTTAATTTTAAAAATTACAACAAATAAATCTTAACACAAGCATTTAAGTAAGTTCACTAAGCACTTATTATGTTAATCCTTGGTTTTGTTCACGTTCCTAAATTTTATTTCTTTCTTTCTAGTAAGAATTACAGAACGTCCTACCAAGTGATTCCTGTACATCAAGTTTATATTAATTAGGTTAAGTTTGCGGCAACACCTTGCAAAAGAAACTCACGTTTTTGCCTTAAGCAATTGATGCCTCCTAATAGCTATCAGCAGCAAAGGCCTTTCAATTCTTTGATTATTAGCACCTAATACTTAGCATAAGTTTTATTGTCCTAGCATGTAAAGAATTTATTGAAAAGCTGCAAACGACTCAATTTTTTTTGTAGCTAGTATACATTAAACATGCCGATACATACAAGTACGACATTAATGTATGCTATTTTTTTGTTGAGGAATTCATTAAATGCCCTTTTGACACATGACTCATTTCTTTTGGTACATGTTCAGGCTTTTTTTTACCCGGGGTGTCATGTAATGATATTCATTCATAAAATCAATCATTACATACATTACCCTCAAGAAGGCATTGCATGCTAAGAGATTGCCATGACAACAAGAATAAACAAAAGTATAAATAAATATCTCATAGAAGTTACATGTGTTTTATTATTTTCTAGAAGAGATAACTTATAAGTAGTGTACAAGACCCACATAAACAATCCTGTATTACTACAGTACTGCAATATCTTCCATACAGTCCCAACTTATCGCGCTGTTGATTTTTACATTTTCTATCCGTTGAAGAAAGGTTTGAAAAAGCGCTATTTCAAGTGGGATGTTGATGTGCCGCAGGCTGTCCTAGAATAGTTTCGCCAGTACACTACTGAGTTTTTTAAGAAAGAAACGTACAACTTAGACTATTTTGAAACGTACAATTTATAGGGAATAGCATTTAAGTATAGAAGATGAGTCAGTCTCGAACAAAGTTTCGACAAATATGTGGATATTAAACGAGAAAAGTCTGTAAGTATATAGGTCTGTATCAGATTATAGTTCAGTCGGCAGGGAACAAAAGTATTTGTTTTTGGTGCTTTTTGGTTCACAGCTATTTTATTGTGCAAATCTACTCAGAATAGTGTGTAGAATAATATATGTAGTTGCGTACTATATCGTAGTAATAGCAGAAAAGTTATTAACAGTTTAAGTTTTTGAGGCAGTTTTTCTTCATAGTAGTTCACCAGAATGACTTCCTACTTCCTAGGTTCATTAAATTATAAGAGTACCTATATATTTTTAAATTGCTTAACTAAAATATCGTTATCCCCCTAGCTTTCTCGACTCTAGTGCTAGATTTTGTTTTTTGTGCAATTATTTAAAAACAATATTTCTTTGATAGACGATGGATATACTATGATATCTACCATTCTATATCTCTATGTATTCTTACCTATGCTTCCATTATAAAGAATATTTTTAGTTCTAAATATATTGAGTCATTTATTTTAGTTTACATTTCCTGTAGTAAAACTAAATTCAAAATACGAATAATGACATCTACTTGTATAAGTAGTTATTTATATCCAGATGTAAACAACAAAAAGATTTATCTTTTTTTCTATGGTGTTTATAAAATAGAAATTCAAACAATTAATAGAAACAATAAATATCTAATAAATATCTGTTTTTTTTGATAAGTTTATTATTGAATAGGTATTGGTGGGCGGAAAACGGTGTTTATTTAATAATAGACCAGCATTTTATTGATTTTGTATTTTAATCTTAAACGGCCGTTATGTTCTAAACATATGAAAGATTGAATGAGGCGTACTAGATGAATTAGATAGTTTTTAAGAAGTTTTTTCCTAAATTAATTGAAATTTATATAAAGATATTTCAATATTTAAATAGAAATATTTAAAAAATATATTTAGATTAAAACAATAAACTTATAAATAATCTATTTAGATAGAATTTATACTTACTTATTGTTAGTCCCGTTCTTTTGTACCTTACGGTACCAAGAACCAAAATTTATAATTAGCTTAAAGTCTGCCTGACTACGGTACGAGTTTTTGCCTGCTTACTGTACGAAGGTTCAAAATTGCCCCATGAGTGAAATAATACATTTTCCATTAATATTTACAAAAGTAAGTTTGGGGGGTTGTGCAGGCCAAAATCTGGTCACTAATACTTTTATTTCACATGACATTTGCTCCATATGCTATATTAGGCACTTTTTTACGAACTTGACTTATCAACTTCTGCACGAGGTTGTTATCAACTTCCTGACCTGCCCAAATTCACTTAGAGCAAAAATCTTAAACTGTAGATACCTCACTTCTTCAATTTCCCATCTATTATAGATCAGTATTGCTCTATCGACGTTTATTCCACACAATTTGGGGAATTGTACTCCTTCGGAACCACAACACCGTTTCCCTTGTACCACTCTTTTACAGTATTGGAATAGTGTAGCGTAGCTAGGTCTAGCCAAAATAAAGATTGAGTCTGGTGTTGCATCAGGAAAGGCAAAGGCTTTTGAAGACAGTTAATTCGGTATATTTCTTGGTTTATGGTACCAATGGTAATGAATGCTGTACTCTTGAGTCCACAACAGGATATCACTTGCTAAACCAGAAACCTTTGTTGGAAACCTTTTTGAAAACTGGAAACTGTTCGAGTGATGATATTATTTCAACTAATTGCACGATCTGTTATTAACGTTCAGTTATTATTTCTACGTTCTCTTACAACACTTTTGTGCATCTAGGTGCATTTATTTCATAGTTACTAATTGTTTTAGCTGGCCAGATCTTGGCGTGTACAATCTTTAGTTTGAAAGTCTCAAATTGAACGCAAATCATGCCACCAGGAAACAAAATTTGAAATTTATTATCTATAAAAATAACACAGCTCACTTGGTAACTTAAAAGCTGGTGTATCTGTTTCTAATGGCTTCTAATTTTCCGGCCTCAATTATATTGGGGAAATCCATAAAATGTAAAATGAAATTTTGTCAATAATTTATCATAAAGTTATTTTGACAGTTTTTATTTCATTTCATATTATTAACTAATTTACTGTATAATTGTTTACGTGATAATTGAATAATACAGGGCTACTAAGGCAGTACATATAATTCAAGGTGCACAGGTGCACCAATAGAAAAACTATAATTTAATCGTATCCTGGGATAACGTGGCAAATCTTTTCTTTCTGCCTGTTTCAATTGACGATTCATATAATTATAACAATACTAATCTATTGCTAGATGGATACATAAGATAGTATGATATAATAGTATCTAAAACTATAGATAAAAAAATCAAGATACTTGTTGAATGGTTATTTTAATAAAGGTAAAAAAACCAAAATATCTTAAATATCACAGCATATAATATATACATATTAAAACGGATCAGTTGCTTGTATGTAAATCAATTTTTCTTATTTTTGATGAACTCTACTGATTCAGACTAACAGTATCTAATTGAGAACATCGGCATTAAATTTGGAACTAATAAATACATACCATTCCGCAATATAGTGGGAGTTCAAAAACAAAAATGTTATCGAAGGTTAATGCCACGTAAAATGATTAATCAGCAGCAAATAAAACTCATTGATTGTTTATTAGAAGTCAATTAGAACAGTTAAATGATTTTGTTAACAATGTAACAAAACCCAAAGATAGTTTAAAACGTTCTTGTAAGTAGGTAGAATTCCCAGGAATATTATTTATTGTGTTTATTATTTAATGTGTCTGTCTTTAATATCTCTTTTTTTATTATAACCAATGCATTCAATCTACTAAATGTATGTAAAAGTTATTTATTAACGGTAGTATGTACTAGGAGGAATCTACAATACATATTATGTAATAATCCTTTTCTGATTACAATATACGTACTTACGATCTTTATTAACCATACTAAAGAACAATACTAAATAAACGTAATTAGATTACTAGTTAGAAATAATGGTATATTGTAAATACCTTTTAATATAGAATGCTATAATAACAGAAATATCGTACCTCCATCTCGTAGTAATTATAACATTATAAGTGCCCACTAATCCATGGAGGCTCCCTTTACATGGATGGCACTTTCAACTACATATTTTCATCATATCCTTCATTTGTGAGCAGAATAATATCAAATATGTGTGTTATTCAGTGTCATAAAATGGATGTCTTTATAACTATAAAACTTAGGAATACTTTGTTAGCAACCATAGCTTGCTGTGAATAAGAATGGCAGAAATTGCAAACATACGAGGTAATCGTCATAAATTCTCGGCCCGGCAGTCTTCTACAGGTGCCAACATGTTCAAACTCGGTTGCGTCATAGTTGAACATGTAAGAGGCCTACACTATTTATATATTACGGCTAGAAGCGTAATAGATTTTAGTAGCCACTTAAACATCGTGACGACTCCATGAAAATGTCGCAGCTAACGAAAATTGAGTACCTCGCGGTCATTAAATTTTTAACAAAAAAAGGGCATATGCCTAATCAAATCAAACAACGTTTAGAAATTGGGAAACAATATTCGTGAAAAACGTCGAGGAAAATTGACTAGAGGTGTTCGATTATTCCACGACAATGCACCCGTTCATACTGCCGCAATTTCACAAGCTACTATTTGCGAATGTGGCTTTGAAGCATTGGATCATCCACCGTACGGTCCGGATATGGCTCCTAGTGACTATTATTTATTTTCCAATTTAAAGAAAGACCTTAGGGGACGTCGTTTTAAGGACGAGAACAAGTTTCAAGCAGCTGTAATTTAACATTTTGAAAGAAAAACTTCAGATTATTTTTACAAGGGCATTGAATTATAAATTCCATAAATTCCACGTTGTAATAAGTGTATTGACATAGGGGAGATTATATTGAAAAATAAAAATTATTCTATTTTACCAAGTTTATTCAGGCCGAGAATTTTATGTCGCTGTATAACTGGCACAAATTTGATATTGCTCGCATGTAAATATTATAAATATAGTTCTGATGCATTGTATTAATGTAGTATGTATAGTTTTTATATTTTTCATTTCCTTCTTCTCCATTTTGCTCTGTTTACATTGATATTCTATTACATCATCTTATAGAATTATCCGTCCATCTACTAAGACTTACATCCGCAACCGTGTCATGATGAAAAGGATAAAACAAAGTGTACATAAAAAAGTAAAAGGTAAATAAATGAATATAGAAATCAAAAGTTGGACACATTACAATAGTAAACAAATAATATTAGTACCTATGTATAACAGTATTACATTACACTATGGTCTTGATCTAAAAATGCTAAAAACCAAGATTAGGAGTGTAGTTGATGGGTAGCGTTGATCTTCTTTGGTAAAGAAGATATGTTACGCCATTGTAGAAATAAATTAATTTACAGTTTTTAGTCCTACACCTAATTTACTAAAAAGATTGCCTTACAGTATCTTCTGGTAGTACCCCTTATCTATAATATTAACTAGGTTATTCTGTCTGATGTTCGTTTCAAGCGTTTCTATTGGTCCGTGAGGTGGGTAGGCATCCAGTGTGGCATATGTGTGTAAAGGAAAGGGCGCGTATACGTTATTATATATTTTTTAAAGAGGATTTGAATTATATGCATCAGACATGGTTTACCTTTCTTTACATGTATGATTGCTGTTGAAAGTAGTACATCATGCAGTCTGTATATTAAATGCTTTATTCTTTACTGTAATACAACACAATAAAACATACAGTGCACTAACTGTCAAAATGTGAGCGGAGTGAGCTTTTTTCTTGTTTTCGATTAAAATTCGATTAAAATGAAGTTTTATATAATATGTTATAGTGTTTTTGATATCTCCAAAATAATTCCTTCTTCTGAACTTCTCCGAAAGTTAAATCTAACTAGTAGTTAAATATTAAAAAAACATCTTTATTATTTATATCTTCGAATCCGTACATTTTGTGCATACCTTCATGGAGAGAGCTTTCACAATAAAATTTATCGATGAATACTATTAAATTATACTAAATAAAATATAATTAAACTATTTATTTAATTTAATTAAATAATTATTAAATTAAAGGTAATTAATAATAAATATGTATTAATCAAGTATAATTCAGTATACATTAAATAAAATTGTGTTCTGATATTTGAAATTCAATACATTACAATAAATAAAACAGAATTAGTAAAAATTTTATTAGTGTAAACGAACATTAGTGTATCTTATAAAGTTGTTTTACGGGTATGAAAGAGAAAGAGAAAAAAGGGTTGAAAGAAATTTTGTAAGCTACGTCAAAATGTTAAAAGTCATCTTTCGGCATCTCCATAACTCTAGGAATCTAAAACGATACTCTTTTCACATTATTCAACTAACTATGAAAGGTTTGCAACTGCAATTTATTTAATTAATGCCAGTGTTAAACCATACTGCAATACGTATATCGAATCCATATTAAACAATATGTTGTATAATGAATATACCTCAATCTCGTGCAAACCAATTCTTGTCCATTAACTATTTATCTATTATTTCCATCACTATTATTTTATAAATAGTTAAGAGCTAACGTTTGTCTGCATGTTCACTATTTCCTCCTAAACGGCTGGACATATGTCATGGGCATTTGATTTTGCTTTTTTCCTGGGAAGAGAGGCAATTTGATACTTTAATGGGATATTCATTGGTTTCAATTGATGGCTATTTCTTAGTTCACAAGTATTTAATATTCCTCTCACCAATGCCGTAGGAAAAGAATTTGAGACACTTTTCATCAATATAGATGAATTGAAACTATATAACTACAAATCTATACTTCAACCAAAGTTGCAAGAAATGAGTCATCACAAACACATGGGCGAAAATGTAAAATGCATCTAGAATTACACGAAGGCCACGCTGTAATCTAAATGATAAAATAAACAATCAATGAGCTAGAAAGATTCATAAGCGGAATAAACCCCTTTTTAATTAAAAATAAATGTGAATGAAGCAATGAAAATCTGTTGGTTCTAGCGTACGTCACTGAATTCTTAGCAACGTGAAATTTGCGCTCTTATCTTATTTCACCTCGGGTCGTATTTCTTTATTCCGCTGTGATTACGAAAATGACTCATTTCATGTATTTATGGTTGAAGTGTAGACGTATTTACTTATCACACTTATTACACTCCAGTTACTGTATGCCGTATTTGCGTTTCTTTTCTCTTGAATTATTCTTCACTCCAAGAGCTCTGTTTCTACAGCTTCAATTGAACTCGAATCCATGTTCGAACTCATATCCGACCGAAATGGCTCCGCTTACTCAACTTCCGCTTCTCCTCTATAGTGTGAGTAAAGGTGATAAGCATTTCACCGCTAGGCCAATGGGCCCTATTTATAAAAAATTGTGACTACAATAGTAGAACTTTAAGAGCAAAAGGTGCGAAAATACCGGTAACAGCCAAGATGACATTGTCGTACTACGGCTAATATGATGCAGAAAAAATTGTACTGTTATGTTTGTTCTACTTATTCAAAATGCTTGTATAGAAACGAAATACTTCTTCATAAATTAATTTGATTGTGATGTAATTGCCTTTTTTCGTGAAGTGATTTATATGTAAAAAATTGCGAAGTATAATAAAATCAATACCCAATCGAATCAGTTTTTTATATATTGCTAAGTGTATACAGTGTAGGTATAAAGTAATTCAGTTAACAATAGGTGTAAATAACTACTTTTTAAATATTAAAAATAGTTAGTTATGCTTAAAGTTTACTTGTACAAAAAGCAATAAAAGCATTGCAAACTTTTATTGTCGTTTTTCACAATCAGGCAAAATAAAAAAAATTCTATGAACAAAGAATTTCCAAGCAAGAAAAAATCTATCGATTTCAATATACTACGGAGGGAATGTTTGGCTCAGTAGGAGGTAAGTAGGAAAGGTAAGATTTTTGAGGCAAAATGCAGCCTGTGTTATCATAATTGGTGGAAAATGTTCTTTTAGACGTTAAATGTTAAATTAAAAAAGGATAAATCAATAGCTGTCGTAAAAAATGGCCATTTACACCTGCTTTTAAGTTAATGACTTCGCATACTGTACATTATATGTAAATTAGACTCGCGTCTATTTGAAAATCAATTAAAAAACTACTGGTCTTATTTTAGGAACGTGGGTGGGTAAAAGGATATGTATATGACCAATTCATGCAACAGTAAATCAATGAAGTAAACCAAAACACGTAGCCAGCTAACTAATACCCTATTCATACAAAGGATATTGTCGAACACTATAAATTTATTAATTTGTACTTTCTGCGTTTTTTTTAAATCTTTTTATTGAAAGACTGTTAGATACAAATAATAGAACAAAGGTTTTCTTGTCTTCTCAAGTATTTCTCATTCAACTTACTAAGGAAAATGTTACAACGTATTTTATCCTTGAAAACAGGCAATTAAGATTAGGAAATATATTCCACAACTTTTTTCTAATACGTTATCATCTTTGAAACAATATTTTTTTCTAAAATATACACATCCAAATAGTACATGCGACAGATTTTGTGTATTACTACAAAGAATAAATTTACAAAACCGAGACTGTTTTTCAGTATGTCATCAATTCTTAGCTGCTTGCAACTTACTTTTTACTCCTCTTCTTCTACTATTTGAGTAGTCACCTGCTTTCGATATACTGAAATACCGTTCTAAAAATATTATACAATTATTAGACACTACCTACCGAAATTCTAGATTATTTTGCTGACAATCATACCCGCTTAGGTCTGACAAGGAATTTTTGTAAGTTGTTGAGATTTTCTAACACTGCTCATTTCACAACATAACCTTGGCCCAAATAGGAGCCATATCCGGGTCTTTGCATATATTTAGAGGTAAATAAACCGTAGTACCTAATTATTTCCTCTGCAGTTTAGGCGTAAGATAACAACAAATCGCTATTGTATATAACCTAAACGAAAGGTATACTATAATGCAGTTTTATGCATACACGGTTCCAATTATTATTAACGTAATCTAAAATAATTATCTGAAAGTTATTTTCAGAAGTGTGCCTACTATAAAACTGTTATTAATTATTTTAGAATATACAGTATGTATAGGGTTTCTGGGTCTCGACAATTTTGCTATTCCCGGGACTCGAGATTTGTTTTTCCCGCGAAAAACCCGGGAATTCCAGGGAATCCCGGATAGTAATTTCACATAGGTACCTAACACAAATATCATAATATTCATTTTTAAAATTGCTTTAATTACCTAATCCTCTAATCACTTTCTTCTAGAAGTTCTCATTGGAAAATAACTGTAAGTATTTAATGAAAAGCACGGCAGTACATAAATAAATTCTTATATCATAAAATTATTTTTTCTCTCTCTTTTATGCCAAAACCATTCCTGTTTATAGTGGAGTAACCTTACGTTTTTATCTCGGAACCGGTCCAAACTACTTCGATTTGAATAATTTATTTTTAAATAAAGTAAATATAAAATACTAAAACCTTTACAAATTAGAAATTGACGCTCAGAACGGGAAATGTGGTGAGACTCGAATAACCTAAAAATTTTCCAAGTGGTCCCGCACCGGTTGCTTGCCATCTCAGAACAGGATAATTCTTGGCGTGTTATCACATCTATGTATTGGCAGTTCGAAGCCACTATTAATTTATTTTTATTCCTTTTGGTTTAAATACGGCAGCCATATTTGTTTCGTGGTGCACGACGTTTCTTGCAGTTTTTTATGTAAACGAAAATCTTGATATCTCAAGAACACTTGGTCGAAAGTCGCAGTAAAAATCATTGCATTGTTTACATTTCGAACTACATTTGTTGTTCTACACGTAAATTTTATAAGATGCTTCCTTATTGGCGCAAATTAAGTCCGAAGTTTAACGCTTTTTTTTTTATTTCGGCATTTAAAAGTGTCATATTTTCAGACAATGGCGAAGTATCAGCGCTCATTCTTTTTAAAAAAGTACAAAGTTAAGGCTAGTTTATGTTTAAAATATTTCAAATCTGAAACTTCACTATTTTGGTATTTATAGGCTTTTGAAATTGTCGTTTTCTTCATTTTTGATCAACTTTGGACCTCAATATCTCTGTTGGGCAGAAATGAATTTTTTATATTATGTGGATATGAAGCAGTATATGACGGTAAACTATGGTGAAAATGGTAACTTTGATATTAGCTTGAGAACAGAGTTATGCTCATATTAGCTGTCATTCCATTTACACGGATTGAGAGGGTAATCGCCACGGAAGAAAATACAAACGAAAAGCACCCTTGTTATATTAATAACTTTAGTTATCACTGCAATGACTTTTATCAATAGCATATAACTATATATAATAATAGTAATAATAATAATTTTACTTTCCCAAACCAATATTAGCACCAGAATAATGTACATTTACTCAGTAATACTAATGGATATAATTATTATAATAATAATATAATAATAATATAATAATAATATACAAACTCAAACTCAGGTTACCTTTAATGATTGAACAACTTGAGCTCAGTAATTCTCCGTTACTGGAAGTATTAGATATTTAATTCTGATTATTATTATTATTATTTTATCTAGTTACCTATTTTTGTATCTACCTTAGCGACGTGTTTGTTTATAATTATATTACCTTTGATAATGACAGCATCGCTGTCAAAACAATATTGTCAGGTTATATTTTAATAAAACTCTGAAACTTTTACTAATCTTTATTTATTTCACGATACTAATGGAAATGGTATACATTTACAGTTTTCAACTGAGCATAACTCTGTCCTCAAGATAATAACAAACTTAAAATTTTTACCACAGTTTGCCATCATACAAAAAAAATCCATCCATGACCATAAGAGATGTTGAGGACCAAAGTCGCTCAAAAATGAAGAAAACGAGAATTTCAAAAGCCCATAAATACCAAAATAGTGAAGTTTCACATTTGAAATAATTTAAACATAAACTATCCTTAACTGTGTACTTTCTTAAAAAGAATGAGCGGTGATACTTCACCTTTGTCTGGAAGTATGACACTCTAAAACGCCGAAATTTTGCAAAAAAGCGTTAAACTTCGGACTTAATTTGGGCCCATAAGGAAGCATCTTAAGTTTATGTTTAGAACAACAAGTTCGAAATGTGAACAATGCAATGGTTTTTACCGCGACTTTCTACGACCAACTGTTCTTGAGATATCAAAAGATTTTCGTTTACATATAGAAAACTGCAAGAAACGTCGTGCACCACGAAACAAACATAGCTGCCGTATTTAAACTAAAGGGAATAAAAATAAATTAATAGTGGCTTCGAGCTACCAATACATAGAGCAACCGGTGCCGGACCACTTGGAAAATTTTTAGGTTATTCGAGTTTCACCACATTTCCCGTTCTAAGCGTCAATTTCTAATTTGTAAAAGTTTTAGTATTTTACATTTACAAGACTTTAAAAAAATTATTCAAATCGAAGTAGTATGGACCGGTTCCGAGATAACGTTTTTTTTTGGCTTAGCGTTAGGTACTCCACTATTAGTGTTGTATTGTATGTCGGTAAGTCTTAAGTTATTCATAGCTTTTGTAAGGAAATTTTTTCCTGAATATGAACACGACAAATATTCTTAGCAATAGTTCGAATTGATATTCCATCTTCTGCGACTTATTAAGATACATACAATTTCACTCAAATTCCTTGTTTTGCAAAATTTTAAAATTGGTTGTTAATTTTTAATATCTTTTGACGTACAAGCTACAATATCTTCTTCACTATTTTTTTTCAATGCGATCTGTGCATGCATTCTAAATGCTGCATGCAGCCTCTAGAATTCCAACCTTACACGAAATTTGTTTGAGGTAATAATTACATTGGGCCGTTTCGACATTTTTAAAACAATTTCAAACTACAATTTGGTTTATTTTCATCTTGAAGTTAAACAGAAAACATTTTATTTCTAAATTGAATAGGTGTAAATAAAAGTCAGATGAAACAAAATCAGAAATCTAGTAAGTACGCAATTAATTATGAAAGAGAACTATTACCATTACAAAAACTTTAAAATCTTCTTGGGACCTTCAATTTTTAAATTAATTTTTAAGTAAAAACATTCTGTTTAGGCTTTAAGAAGAATACCTTACCTGCTTATAAATAAGAGGGAATTCCCGATGGAGACCATTTTTGAATGTATAATTGAATAGAAACTACAAGTTTACTTATAAAGAATGCTCTGACGAGGCACCATACCTAACTGTACTTTCTTTCTGAAACTAATCTCTTTACCTTTATTGATTGTTTATAAACAGGTTGTAAATATGAAATAAATAAAGATTAGTAAAAAGTTTCACAGTATTTATTAAATAATTTAACCTGACAATACTGTTTCTACAGCTAAGCTGTCATTATCAAAGGTAATATAAATATAAACGAATACGTCGCTAAGGTAGATACAAAAATAGGTAACTAGATTAAAAGATAAAAATAATCAGAATTAAATATCTAACACTTCCAGTAACCTATTTTTGTATCTACCTTAGCGATGTGTTTGTTTATATTTATATTACCTTACAACAACAATATTACAATACTACAATATTACACAAACAATATTGTCAGGTTATATTTTAATAAATACTGTGAAACTTTTTACTAATCTTTATTTATTTCATGATTATCGAGTTCCACAAAGTAAGGCTGGAAACAATAAAAAAGGTTGTAAATAATTTGTATGTGTTTGCAAAGACTGTTTAGTACTTAAAAGAAACTGGTTTAGAAAAACATACGTGCCCAAAGCAACAATCTTAATATACTCTTAATTCTAAAGTAAGAATTTTAATTGAACACTTTGGATACAAAAGTTCCGTTTCCAAGAAGAAATAAAGGAATTCCCGGGACTTGGGTCCCGGGAATTTCCCGAGTCAGAAACCCTAAGTATGTCCCTCAGTTGAGCCTACGGGAAGAAAAGCTTTATCAGTACCTTTATCAAATGCAGTGATCATTGTACTAATCTCTTGTTGTATTCTTTATGGCATAGTTGTAAGGAAAATTGTTAGTCATAAGAAGGATGCCAGTATGTTAACAACAAAATCTCACGTAAATATCTTCAGCTCTTGTGAAAAAGACGTAAATTGAACTCTGTATGCAATACCAGTAAAGCAAAAATCATAAAACCTTGTCTAAGATAAGATTACAGTAGGTCAGAAATATACAGTAGTAAATGCAGAAAGATGACCAATTTGTAATAGTCAATCGAACCGTGAATAAAAGCAGACTCTTTCATTTCTAATAGCGGTACACTTTATATGGCAGTGTCTATTTTGGCTTCTCAAAGAATAGGCGAGTGGACACCGTCCATCAATTCATTTAAAACAGTACACATTCGATTTTAGACCTCTAAAATAATACAAAGTTTCAGTAAATAGTTTATATAAAAAATTACATAATGAAAAAAATTAAATTAAAAACGTAAAATTTTCATAGCTTTTGAAAAATGCGGTATCGTATACGTCATAACTGCTTCTCCGTAGTATCAAAATGTAAAGACATACGCGATTAAATCTTTCAGGTAATTGGCATTGAGCTAGTAGAAGATGGTTGCTAAAGACGTAATGTACGGTTTGATGCGTTCTTTGTTTGCGGCGTTTCCACATGTGATTCGAAACTTAACCGTACAAATAAAAAAAATTAATTTTAAAAATTTCTTAAAGCAGTGATAACTGTGATGTCATTTTGATTTTGAAATACACAGAGTGTTGATAATAAATATCTACTAGTTTATTTATAAAACTCATTTTAGCCATTACTGTGAACAGGTTGGAAAAAGAACAGGGAACAGCAATGGGTCGAAGATAATTAATAAACTACGAATTCAAATAACAAATCAACAACAATCCGATTTATTATTCTAACACACAGCAATAATCTATTGTATTCATAACAAAACGCTTCTCCTCTCTCGTGCGCCGAGTGTGCGCGTCCCTTGTATTGAGTCACCTAGCGTAACGAGATACCGCTAAAATGTGTATTACAAATTCTACCTGCAAACAAGATCCCAAATTCTTCAGCAATTTACTATTAAAAAATATTATTAAAACACCTGATTTACTTATACAAAAAATAAAAACAATGAAAATAATGAAAATATAACCTAACAAACACGTGCGTAGACAGACAAATCAATGACAACGTAAAGTAAACAATACGCCAATGCCACAACGCAGGTCGCATCTGGCAAATGCGCATTTTCAGCTAATCGCGTACAAGCTAACAGTTATGACGTATACAGAGCGGGAAAATTACTCATTTAAATTTAAAGCAATTTTTAGGAATTTTTTTATGCCTAAAACATAGCCAGAGGAAAATTATTTGCTGATATTCTGCTTTACTAGTAGGTGTTGACTGCAATAAAATTAAAAAAAAAAGTAATTCCTGTAGCCTATTATGCGTTTCTTTTGTTTCACTATAAGATATTATTTCGTTGACTACGTAAGTATGTACTATCCCATTTGGAACCGATGCATCGTATGATCGCTCAATCACGCTGGTGGCCAGTACTGTCACTACACCTTTAAGGAAAGCAATAAAGCATAAAGTCTTTACTTTCAGATCTGCAAATATCGAAAGTTTTGAACTTAAAATCTGAAATTTAAAAATGTTTCAATATTCCGCAAATTCTTTATTTGAGAATATCATCTTCAAAATTTAATAGAGTTAAAGTTTCAGAATCTGAAAATTTCAGAGATTTAGAATTTTATAATTTTACATTTAGCACAGGCACTAAAGTTTAAAAACTTTTTATTGCTGTATTTCCATTTATTAGAAAGTTACTATTTTAAATTATAAAGTAAGTGATTCAGATTATTACCAGTATTTCCTTCTAAAAATCCTTCAGCTTAGAATGTCCGAAGTTTAGAATCAAAGTTTGAAAGTGCTAAAGTGTTGAAGTGTGAAAGTTGTTGCAGTGAGTCTTAGAATTTTGAAGTCCTTGAATCTTTCAGTTGTAACTAAATTCCAGTAATCGGTAATTCAATTACTTTTCTTTGTTAAGTAATCGGATTACCGTGTAATTCTGACTTTTTTAAATGATATAATTGGAGATCGGTAAGCAATTAAATATTAATAGTAATCATCGAAACAGATATGGCAAGTTCACCTTAATGCACTTCTAGAAGAAATAGGAAACTTCAGAATAAAAAGAAATCTGAAATACCCAAAGTATCTTTTAGTTAAAAGTACGATATAGCTATCGTAAACTTCTGGACATTTCCTAACATCTGTATATGTAAAAGCAGGTTTCATAGCTCTTAAATTTACATAAATATAAAAGACGTTTCTTTATATTCATATAAACTAAAGTATGCAATAAAAGAAATAAGAAAAGTCAAAACTTTTCAAACTGAAATGTCTTCATTTTGCAGCTATTACAATGTAAATATGATCCTTGATATTCATATTATTCGTGAACGTGCCTTTCCAGTCATCTAACAAGCCCGGTTATGTATCCTCAGGCAGCATCCCCTAATCTGAGGGAAGTTTACCCTCTAGTTATACAGCAATTAACATATCATTTGAGTGTTTGTGCTCGTTACTTACAGTTCGCAGCCTCTCAATGCCGCAGCATCACCACTCAGCGTTCTGCCTCTACATAATGGGCTCTGATTGGAATATAAAACTCTACCGGGGAAGCTTTCAATTACGTTTATTTTACTCTGCCCTAATTTACATCAATTGAATGTAATAGAAGCTAAATTATAGAAGTTATATTTGTGTTTGCGGACTGATTTTTGCCGTTTTAGTAATGCTTGTTTCTTTCGTGAATAGCGAATTAACGTATAATGAATGGAAAATGTTAACACCGAGCTTTTATTATCTCGCTTTCTATATCAACGCAATTTTATGTTTCAATTGGATTAACACATCTCTGCATACATCAAAGTCGTCATTACATAATTTTAAAATTAAAAATTGATTTTAAACTTAATTTCTGCCATTTTTTATTGTTAATGAGAGAAGTGCGAAATAGCGTAACAATTCAACGCATTATGTATTTATCAACTAATTAAATGTCATAATTTTAGTCAAACGAACCAATAGCGTGCCAATTTCAACGAAAATAATTACTACTGGTCGTGATTAGCAGTTACTTGACTAATATACTTTTTATATTTGCGTTTTTAGTTTTAATTTTTTAGAATACTGAAAACAGTTACATTTTATTTTTTAAAGCTGATATCACTGTTAGACAGCTGTTTTTAGAATGTCAAACTTATCTTATTTACGCAGTGATTTGTAACTGGAATGCCACGCTCGCTAAACTATGTATTATCCGTCAAATGCAGCTTGGCCGGCGGAATGCGCAGATGGGGAGAAGAGTCGGTGTTCGACAAAGACAAAATCTAGGAGATAAAGAGAAAGTACAATCTATGGTGCAAGTATTTTCAACTCAAAAAAAGGGTGTAAATTGGAATTTACTTTAGCGATACAAATCTTTATTATACCCCTGTGTAGCTTATCAACAATTAAATATGCTATTATAGGCCAATTTTCCCCTAATAATAATTTTATCGTAAAACAATTTCATCAAATTATGAAATAAATTAAATCAAATCTAAATCAGGGTATCGAATCTAGGACCTGATCAGGCACCTATCTAAATAAACTACATAAATTACATTGCACAGCCTTGTCAGGACCGCAGCGAAAGAACCGATACGGACCGGATGCAATAATCTGATCAGAGCCACATAGGATAGCCGGTCAGGGCCGGATTTGAAAGGCCTTGTTTAAACTAGGGCAGACCGGATACGTACCTGAACCTAGCCTTATCAAATTTCTTCATTTCTGCTTTTATAGAAAAGCAAAGTGAGTCATGCAAGTCCATATGTTTTTTTTTATTTATATTATATTTACTATATTCGGTATAAAGACCTCATGAGACCAGTGGCGTATTTTAAGATTTGGCGCCCTGGAACTATAAAATTTGCCGCCCCATAAATTAACGAAAAAAAAAGGTAAAAATATTTTCATAATGAAAAAAGGCCATACAAAAGAATAAACACACCATTTATTAAATATTTACATTTTTTTGCGATGCACAAATTGGTTGACAAATTCGTCAATAACACTGTCATAATTTACGGATTTTGTTAAGTCAGCTTTTATATTGAGGATGGCTAAATTGTTCAAACGTTATTCGCTTATCCGGGAACGTAGATAATCTTTTATTTTTTTGAGTATGGAAAACGAAGGTTCTGCACTGCAATTTGCCACTGCAGTGCAGATAAACATACGTAATGCTATTTTCTCTATATGGAAATGCTTCCTTCAAATCCTTTTGCTTATTCAATAGTATTGAGTTGCCTTAAACTCATTTTGTTTTCATATGACGTCAAGAATTGTTTTAAAAGAACACATTCTTCTTGTAGATCATCCGCAAATTTAGTCGGGTATAATTTTTGAAGTTTTATGGCGTTAACTCTAACTTTCGCTTCAGGAATTGTATCAAATTCGCATAAGAATGTAAAATTGGCGTTTACTGCGTCATATGAAGATTTGTGCCTCCTCAACTAGTTCAACAATTGGTAGTATATTGGAAAAAATGCTTTATATGATAATAGTATATATGACTTTATGCGGCGAATATGTTAGTTTGATGGACGAGTGACAGCGAGTCCAGCAATTACAAATGAGCCGTATAATGTCACTTCAGCTCTGCATAATACTATATACTATTTTTTCTTCAAACGTAGATAAATATTTAAGGAATATTGAAATTCATTAATTATTTTAATACAAAGTTGTGAGCGGCAGTAAAGTGATTTACGTGCCATGGCAACGAAGTGACACTTTAGTACAGTCAATTCAGCAGGGTAATGTCACATTTTACTGACGTTCGAAGAAAAAAACATTTACACATTAACACTGATAAGTAAGTATTCAGAGTATTCACCAGAACTTAATCATTTGATGCGCTGATCAGAAATATCTTAAAACAAGTGAAGCAAAAATTGCGTACGATTGTTCTACTGACCAGCCCCGCCACTGCGCGCGGTGTCAAGCGCTAATCTGTTCGGGATATGAACGAAAACAACACCAGCAACAACACAAAAAATATCCCGTTTAGTCCCTAGTCGCGACGGACACGGCGACTGTTAATACGAAGACGCGGCGCATCTTGTATTATTAACCAAAAATGAGTTTTAATTTTTGTTGTTAATTGGGTAGAAATTTTGAAATTTCTTCAGGCAAGTCAAGTCAAAACGCAATAAAATCAAGTATACACTGAAAACCAAAGTACATTTATACATATCATATTCTAATACTCGAGAAATCATTTTATTGAAAATTCTCAATGTTATATAGTTTTGTCCAAAGAATTTCCAAATGTTATTAAAGATTTTGTTAACAAGAGAAAACTGGCTCTGATTCAAGATATTATGATATAATATTTTGTTTTTCAAATTGAAATAATAAACTACAACTTTCTTCTGTCAAGAAACTATTTTTTCACGTCAAATATATAGATTATTAACGCAAAAATACTTTTCGATTCTCGTATCAACAAGATATTGGTTTTATAAAAGTTATTTCTCTCGGAGTATTAAGTAACGATGATTAAAGGCTTCCAAAGCTGAGCACGGGGGTCGGCTTGCGCCGCCTCTCATAGTCTGCCGCCCCTGGCTCCCATGGCCCTAGGGTAGATACGCCACTGCCTGAGAATATTTACTGCACACTGCAAAGTACATTGACATGGCAAATATTAATTTAAAAGTCATGGCGCTTAATCAAAGTATTTGACTTGATGTTTGGCGCGTAGGTACTGTGTTAAAATTAACCTAAAATTTATACTAAAACATATTTTAGTTCGATCTAGATATCATTGAATTACGACAGATCTACCATCGTTTCAGATAGACCGATAGATATGGCTGTCGTTTTGTATGCTGATCATCGTGGGTTCGACTTCAGGAAAGGGTATAATGTGTAAATTGTAATTGTTTCTAAAAAAAATAAGTGCGTTATAAATCTGTACAATAATCTCTAGAAACATATATGATTAGAAAATGCTAGAGAAGATGCTTAAATTAAAAAATAATTTAAAAGATTTTTTTGGTTAATTTAATACATCTACGTACATTTAACTTGTTAATTTCATGTAAGTTTTAGTTGGTTAATTTTGCGTGAATTTAAGATAAATCTAAATATATTAATTTAACATCAGTTCTATATCAATTTAATTTTATCAATGTAAAGTTTATATAGTCCGCCCTTTTAGGGTGTTAAATTTACATTAACCATACATTTAGTTAAAGTACATTTAATGTAAATTTAATTTTAAAAATGTTTGCTGAATACTACTCATGTACCAAGAGCATAAACGCCTCTAACACAAGTACTTTCATCACAATTATACCTAATCAGCTTAGACTCTTTAGTAAAATTTATTCAATGTATGTTCAATTGTTCATGAACAGGACATAATAAAGGATCCTTCGTGATTTTGATACACTTTTCTTTGCAATAATAAAATTTTTAGCATACTAAGTATGCGTACTAGTTTTTGCAGAAACTTTATTCTTCCGACACTCTATTGAAATGAAGAGACAACATGAAATTAAAAGTGTTATATTATAAAATATCAAATAACTTAGTACAATCGATATTTAGCAATTACAGGCTTTAGAGATAATTACGTATATAACGTTTTATGTACTATTGAAAATAACAGTACCTAATTACACTTTCAATTTGTACAATTACAATACTGAGAAACCATAACATGTGGCTGTAAATAATTTCATAAGGATAATCTGATATCTACTGATACTTGTCATAACATACATGATTGGAATTTTCTGCATCATTTAAGTTCAAAATTGTCTTTATATCAAATTTGCCGTAGAAGGTTAACAACATTCTTCACGTTTAACAGTAACAATGATACAATGGTAGGTATATTTTACTGTCTAGAGTAAATTAAGGAAGTTTTCCCAGCTATGGTAATTTTCAATTCCCACGGCTATTTAATTCAGATTGATGACATCTATTAATAACCGTTCATCAAGTTAAAATTTTATCACTTCATTATAGAATGACTAACTTATTAGTAGCAATATAACAAGCGTTTATTGTTTAGAAACTGTAAAGATTGATTAACATGTGAAGTGTAATGAATTTCAAGGAACATTATTCATGCTTTGATTATTATTATAGATTCAATTTTATAAGGTCTCATTAGAATAGGATGTCTTACTGAAAATCTCACTTCATTAATAGTTAGAGCATTGATATGCTGCAATTGATGTATTTTTTACTATGCCAGAACTTACTAATCTTATAATAGGCTCAATCCATAGGAAATCCGACAAAATAACCAAAAGTTGTTGCTCGACCATTTTTGATTATGTCTATTTTTTGTCTAAATATTCCCTTATATTTGCAATGTTGAAAAATGCCAATATTTTATTTTTATTTTGCGGCAGCATTCATTTGTTTACATCAACCTACCGTGGATTCCGTAGAAATCAAGCTTCAGATAAATTATCATAACTTAGATAATATTTGCGCTATCGCATTGAAATACAAAGAAAATTACTCTATAAAAGTTACTCTATACTGGGAGAATAGTTATGTTTACAACCTATAACGAAAATGCCCAAGATTTGCTTCCGAAAATGAACTACAATCTTTGAATAAATGCAGACTTTAGCATGAAGAATAACTATGAAGGCAGAGAAACCCAGGTTTAAATTTCTGCTGTATACGTCTCTATGTTAGTACTACTTGCTCTATAAAAATAAAAGCTTGGCATCAAATCTCTTTAGTTTTAGAGACATGTAAACAAAACGCTCTTCGCGATTTTTCGGATTTTTACACCCTGTATCTCATTTTGGAAAATTTTAAAAAACCACAGATTGAAGTAATCGTAATGATGATTTTTTTAAATAAAAAAGTTACAGAATCTTAAATATCAGTAAAAATCACTTTAGTTTAGTTGGATTGTCACTAGTGAAAATTGTAAATTTATGCGTGATACAAGTAAAGTAATCGCTAAATGAGAAGAGCCTGTTGACGTCACCTGCGTACTAGACGAAACTACGTTCCGACTAATTTATTCTTTTAATAGGGGGATGTTTTACTTACATTACATTATTTGTTACGCTAATACGGCGGTGTTAGGGCGAGATCAACACGCATCTTTTATGACGTCTACAGGCTTTTCACATTTTGCTACTACTCTACTGCAGGCAATATAGAATTGTGATTTTTCTTGATATTTTGGTAAATATTTCTTAAATGTATTGTGGTAACTGATTTTTTGAATTTGAAATCAAATCCCATAGCTAAACAATAGGTAAATAGAACTGACAATTTAACATTTAACAATTGACTTTTATTATTTTATTACATAATATTATGAATAGACAGAATAATTTGCATTAATGAAAGTTGTTTTGAAAATTTCTTGACCTACTTGCAATTTGCGACACTTATACTGTCAGAAACCTAACAAAAAATCCTTACTTACCGAATATTGAAGTAGACCAGCGTCTAAAACATTTTCATTGATGTATGTATGGTCATGGAATATATATTTTAATTTGTGCAATTTTTCAATCAACGATGACCAGGACATCTTTGTAATCTATGGATTTAGATGTTTTAAAACATTTTACGAGACCAAAGTCAATCGGAATAATTCTGTGATAATCTTTCGCGCCTATAGGATAGTTTTACCTGTAGAAAACTTATTCTTAAGCATGTTTTCATGTCTCTTGGACTTCACAAATCACAAATAAATTAAAGGAAAAAATAATATGCGTTGGGAAGTAAATAGTTAATATTTTATACAAATAAAATGAAACAAATTTATCAATTAATGATTCAAACTTGTAAAAATCCGTTTCTATATACAGCCTGTTCGTTCTCAAACTCGAATTTAAGATTGTATTGAACGTTTTTGGTGATTCCTGCTAGCCAAATTCAATAAATATTTGAAAAAGCCTTAGAAATAAAGCGAAACGTCATATTTTAATGAAACATCGTTGTTTTATTTAAATAAACATAATGCTGCAAAGTTCTCATAAACAAAAAGGAAACTTTGAAAATTAAAATTGTATAATTTCAATCAGCCGATTTGTTAGTGTTTCGTACGTCGCGTTTCGTGCGGAACTGTAAAATCTTCTGGTTTCGTGTGTCAACCAGATGGACAATCAAGTTCGGTACTAATGACTTCTGGTTTCGTGCGCTCACCCAAAATTTACCTGCTGACTTTGGATACTTTTTAAAATAAGATTTCTACATACAAATTGTTGATTTTATTTTCAGTATTTTATTCATGAAAACATACATACAAAAATCACCAACACCAAATACAAAAATCTAAATTATTATAAAAATATTAGTTTAGACCAGATACGAGTAAATAATTATTCTCATTATTTTTTAAATAGTCATGTGATTTTTTTAAACCAGTTCGATTGCTTCATCAATTATATTGATTTTCTAAATTCAAGCTATTTATTTTAACTACTTTTAGAACCTAACTAATAAAAGGAAAATAATAATGGATAAGTACATATAAATAAGAAATTTATTAGATATTAAGAATAAAAATGTATCAGCTTTAACAGATGTCAATTTACAAAGCATCCACATCGACACTTAAGGAAAGTAAGGTTTTCCCATATTAGCGTTTCTTTAAATCCTGTATATTATGAATTGCTGTTTCACATTGCAAATTTAGTTATGTTATGAATTTCAAGGAAATTTCAGATAATATTAGCGGTACATAACAAAGTAGGTATGTAGATCTGTATTATCCATCAATATTCTAAATTGAGTAAAGTTTGCGTTTGCTTTTTAGCTCTACTAATGGTAAATAAATGATGCTTAAGTAAAAGAAGTTACCAAAGAGAGAGGAGGTTGCTTACTTTTTAGCTGACTCTTTGAAATGTAGAATATTAAAGTTGATATTATACTTGATATTCAGATAAGATCAGGTAAACATGTGCAGGTAATAACGCACGAAATAAGAAGTCACCATCATTTTAATTCCGCACGAAACCAGAAAGTTTCAGGTAGATTTTCGTCGGCGCACGAAACCCGACGCACGAAACAAGAATATACCCAATCAGCCAAAATTGGAAAAATAAAAACTAAAAGCAAAATATTACCTATGTTTTATTTGCTGATAGTTAATAGTTATAGTGCGTTGTTAATAGTTATAGATAGTAGAATCTATTGGTCGCCTCACTTTGGGACTACAGCGTGTGTTCTTATGGACAACGGGGTTGCCAAACATCTTGCAAACAACTTTTAAAAACACTTTCTAAATATTGTAGTAGTAACTGCATAAACCTTTATAATCCCTATTGTTCGAGCAAGTTATATTTGCAGGTAGTCACTTCTTCTGATAGCGGTAGTAAAACAAAATTTCAAAACTTGCTGTTTATATGAGTTAACAATAGTACTATTACAAAACTAATAATTTTTAAGTATAATTAAAAGTTAAACGTTTTATTTCGAGTTTTTAAATTTTAGGTAAAAAAAGTACAACACAATAGTTATTTGGTTTTTATTAAATAAAGAAAAACATTAAAACTAATAAATTATTGTATACTATCAAACTACACTTTTTTAATTGTGCAGCTTTCATATAAAACAGTAATAGATTGAAAACATAAATAAATAATAAGAGTATAAAAGAATATAAATAAAAGAGTAGTTCCACGAAGTAAAAGTAGAAAAATCAAAAAATCTTATTGTATACTAAAATTCGTTGGATTTGCTACTAATCCTAAATTTCCGTTATTGCAAGTTTCTTTTTAAACAAATTGCACAAATGAATGATTTTATCATGATGAATTATTTTACCGTTAAAATTGCGTTAGGGACTGGGCTTCCTTTATTTATCTGTGAATTAAAAGATTAAAAAGATCATACAGAAGCTAACCGTTTATTTTTATTTTAAAAAATTTGAACATGAAAGAATTAATCAATAAAGTATAAGTAATAAAATATCGAATATTTAGATACATGTACGATGTAAGAATCCCAAGTAATGTTTAATAAAATAACAAATACATGTCAATAAGACTTTCTTTTAAATTCTCCTTTTATATGGTTACGATTGAACTTTTTCGGTTACTGTTTTGAAAGGTTTAGAACTTCTGGAATCTTAACACATATTTCTATAGATTCATACAGTGAAATAGGTGGCAACGAAGCACAAACTCCCATAAGAAATGCATTGGCTATCTTTCCTTCACTGTAATCCCAAAGTGGGACGACCAATAGTAACATATGACTACTTCGTTATTTCAACATTTGTCGTTATCACTTCCACTTCCAGACGGAATACGAACTATGCACACAAAACAACGCTCAGCGGGAATGGTTTCTACTGTGAAATAGTGCACAAAACAGAAGAATATTAGAACAAAATGGACTTTATGAAGATCATTCGCATACATTCACAATTCAACTGTACTGTACTTTTGCAGGAACTCTTCCAGTCCCGCTGAATGTAGTATTCGAATATGAAGCACATTTCGAAACGTTACGTTAGGGGACTGTTGGTATCCTTATGTATCTGGTCAATTCCCAGTATCTATACAAATTTACAGTATGCTGTAAATATACAAGAATATTTATATTTTTGTGTTAGGTCCTATTTTATGTAAAACTACTATCCGGGATTCCTGGGAATTCCCGGGTCTTTCGGAAAAAAAGACTGGAGTTCCGGGAATAGTAAAATTGTCGAGACCCAGAAACTCTACACTTAATACCATGAGATGAAATAAAAACTAATTCGTAGTAAGTCGAAAACAGTGTTCTACATTTGCTAGGACTGACTATGACGCGCTTTTATCAAATAAAATAACTATTTCAGTTGTACCTGATTGCTTCAATTAAATTTAAAAAAAAATAAATGTTGGTAGTCTTGGAGCTGCGGAGTAATTAAAAAAAGAAAATGGAAGCCAGGCTAAGCTGTCGGAGAGTGGTCGTGCGGTTTGTCTTTCGCAAGAACTACAGCAAAACAAAAAAAGGATGATCATGGGCACCAGTAACCGCTTGCCCTTGATTCCCTTATATACCCGACTACGAGTATCTCGAAGGCAGCTGATCGACTCCAAGACAAATCATGAATTTTGCTAACACAAAAAAATAATCAATCGGCGAATTAATAATGATTATCAAAATCAGAGCTTGACACAAGCTGCAAGAACTGTAACGTTGAGGTAGAGTAGTGGTTTACCAACAAGGAGTTACATTAATAAGCTATTAATAATTATATTAAAATAAAATAAAAGACGTGATCAGAGATAAAAATATGTTTAATACTCTGAATTATCTGTTAGAATGTTTGTTTATTTTTGTTGCTAGGAGTAATGTAGTGATCGCCAACTAAGATCACTACAGTACTGATTTGTTAATATGATCTCTCGATACCAATATTTGGTGACAGCAGCACCAGAAATAAAATTTTAACAATTTAAACAAAAGTTTCATATATTTATTAACGTCCCCACAAAATTTGATAAGTTTATTTGCAACAGTAAAATATTACCCCTTTTTTAGATATTTCAAATGTACCTCATTTACAAAACGTTTATACCGTGTGCGATCACATACGTTTCCAGAATTATTTTAATTTAATAGTTTTAATAAATCTATAATATGACAACATTCATATTTAATTATTAATTAATTAATTAGTAACAAAAAAAGTAAAATGTAAATCTTAACACCAAAACAGCAAATAAATATACTGAAACACGTTAACATTAGCAACATGAAATCAACCTGTCTGCACTTCTGCAGCTTTGTCAGCTTCTCCGCAGAACGGCAGGTTTCTTCCTTTAAATAAAATAGTAGATTAGCAAATGTGTTCAAAACCAAAAGCTAGGATTCTGCTCTCGGAAGGTAAAGAGAATACATTACCCCAAACCAAGACTTAATTTAAGACTTAAACTTAAAACTCATACTTAAAACTCGAACTAAAACCCTAAAAACCAAAAGCCTGAATTAATTCTACATCAGGTAGTAAAAAAATAATAAACCTTACCTCGTAATAAGGGTTTTTCCCTTTTATCGCAATGATTTACAGAAGGAAAACGTCAACAATGGAGTTACTATAACACTATACGCACCCCTAGAATAATTAAATTACGATTGAAATTACGTCATTAAATGAACTTATCTCGAGACTTCATGTGACCAAATCCTCCACAAGGAGACAAAAATATATCAAAGGATCGAACACCAATTAAAAATTGCGCTTCAACAGCACCCACAAACGGAATATTTTCCAAAAATGACGCTACCCTTGTAAATACGAACCGAAAATCATCAATTAAAGATTATCTACATTAGATAGGAAGAGATAACCTGGTACGATAGTTTGGGTTAAAAAGTGGATTGGTTCTAGTCGCGAATAAAATTAAGTTGTCAATTAATAAAACTTAAAACTAAAAAGTTAAATAATTTTAACTGTTTCAAATAAATAATCAATAAAGGCTTAAATGGGGTTGTAGAGACAAGCAATATTTGCTGTGTGAAAAAATTCAATCAAGTCGTGCCAACTAAAGGAGAAATATATGTGCTTGCAGAATAATATCCTGTATATAGTTTTCAAAATAATTTTTTCTTTATATAGTTAATAATGTTTGTATATTCTTCACCATGTATTTATATTAATCGTATGTAATGGATGTAATAGTTTAAACAATACCTGTATATAGTTTTCAAATTGTTATATCTTTTACACGTTTCACTGTGTTATCAATTATTTTGTAATGTTATAACATGTATTATATTATTCGTAAATAATAGATGTAATATGATTTATTTCTTGTCTTTTTATTTCTGTAATTTAAGGTAAAAAATAAAAAAACAAATATTTTATACAAGAACTTTTATTGAAGAAGAAAATACATTTCATATTGATATATAATACTAAATTATATTTAAAATAATACACAAGTATACTAATAATAATACTAAAAAAGATCTAGTGAGTGAGTAGATCTTCCTTCTTTATCCAGGACTTTTCATTTAAGCCGAGCCATCTCTGTTAATAATTGCAGTTATTCAAATTATTAGCAGTATAAGACTGAACTATTAAATAGAATGTAAAGTAATATATCCTACGACTATTGTGAGGTTCTTTGAGTAATTAACAAATTTTGCAGGTCTACGAGTGGTGATCTATCAAAATTTTTAGATCTAAAATCTGTTTTAGCGTTATAAGGTTAGTGATATCGCGTGATCGTCTTTTATTCTATGATTTTTCTCGTTTTAAGCTCTGCGATGACTGAAATTATTTCGTTTTCGTTTTCGAGACTGCTGCTAAAAGCTTTCTTTACAGCATACAACAGACGAAGTCGATCCACTAGTTGATCGGGCGTACTCTGACGTATCCAATCGAGTTTCATCTTGTTTAACTTTTTGGGAAGACTAACCTCAAAGTCTGTTATTCCGTATAAATTAGGCCTGATTACATTTTCGTATTTCCAATGTTTAACGCTTATTAGTCGATCGCTGCGCCTATAATCTTTCTTATGAGCATTAGTAAGTAAGATTATTTTCATATAGTTGTCGATATCTTCCTCTGTTGGACTAGGAGAGCTTATTCGTTTAAGTGCTAGTAAATCAAATAGTCCCGGAGTTCCATTGAAAAGTTTGTTTTTAATTAAAATATCCTTTCCCTGAAACTGTACTCGTGAACAAGCAAATCGCCACTCATCGATGTCATTATATAGAGCGTACCTAGTTTTATCTACGTTTTTGTTTTCTCCGTTAGCTAATAATGCTCTATAATAGTTAGAGAATTCGTGATAATCTTTTAAGTTAGAATCGCATCCTTCTTCTTCTTCTTCTTCATCTTCAACAGATGCAACTGGAGATGCTTGTTCATGTTTCGGTGAGAGATTAACGGTCCCCGGTCGAGGTTCAGTTTTATCACGATGAAAGTAGGCTAATTTATTACGTATAGCATTACGAGCGTTTATTATTTCATCATCATCGAACCTTATTTCTTTATTCGTGTTACGGGGTTCATTGGTATGCGTACGTTTCAGACTCGCGGCTTTAAATATTACATTATTGTTAGGTGAAGTCTTATTATCATCATCTAGGGTACTATGAACAGTTTTCAAATGCCTTTTATAACTACTATTACGTGAAAAAGATTTGAAACATTTAGTACATGGGACTCTGTGTCCACGGTGTATATTCATATGACTTGCATACCCGGAGCGTCGAATGCTCAGACCGCATACATCACACAAGCGTCGTTCCATACCGGCAAATGAATGAACAGGAACAAAGTTCCTGTTTATATATAGCCCAGTTACATGTGTATTCACGCACAATTTCAAACAGATACATGCGCAATTTGAAGTATATTCACGCACAATACGCAATTTGTAGCATATTCACGCACAATTTCAAACAGATACACGCGCAATTTGAAGTATATTCACGCACAATGCGCAATTTGAAGTATATTCACGCGCAATTTCAAACAGATACACGCGCAGTTTCAAACAGATACACGCACAATACGCAATTTGAAGCATATTCACGCACAATTTCAAACAGATACACGCGCAATTTGAAGTATATTCACGCACAATGCGCAATTTTATGTATATTCACGCGCAATTTCGAACAGATACACGTATATTCTATATCATTAGCTCCTTTTGACAGAACACTACATGCGTTGCTACTGCTGTTGCTTATGTTATCATGTTTGGTTTTTCTAGTCAGAGATCCATCATTTTGACATATTCATTTTCTTTTATACGAAAAATAAAAACATTAAAACATTTATCGAGTTCTTATAAAACATATACAATCATTTTTTAATATGAAGCATTTACTAAATACAAAATTTATATATTTCATCTATTTAAAAGACTTCCTGCAGAGTGAAAGAATATATACAAATGTACTACAATTATTTTTATCAATTGTTGACATAAATGAGCATGTAGTCATGTATTTTATCATACGAATAATATAATACATGTTATAACATTACAAAATAATTGATAACACAGTGAAACGTCTAAAAGATATAACAATTGTATAATTATTTTCTCAACGTAGGATATATATCGATATTTTTCTAGTTTGATTAAATCCTATAAGTTATATTCATATCGCCCTTTTTATTCTGTTAAGATGTTTATAATAATCATGGTGAGCCTGGTATGAACATAAACCTATTGTACCTATTCTTTTCTCTACGTTTGTATAATATAAAACATATTTTCCGCGTCAGACTGATTAGTATCATCATATGTACCGATTGTTATGTTTCCGTGAATATTTGAGTTTTCACCAATACACAGAATAAATTTTTATCTCTAATTTTATATAGGGCGTTTTATATAGAGCACGAGTCTAACGATAATTTATACATATATTGTCTTTAAATGCGTTAACAGAACTCCTGCATTAATATACATAACGTTTCATCGTGTTTTTCAAAACACATTTCATTGTAAAAGAATAAGAATAATTTCAATTTTATTTATCAGGCGATATACATTATATTATTTTCATATATTAGTATGCAAAGTTATCGTTTCAATAAAAAGTAAAATATTTATCTGATTTATTTCTCCAGGTTAAGTCTTCAGGGTTCTCATAACTATAGATATTGCAAGAGGTAACTACCCTGTGTTTCAAAGTTATAAAGACGTATAACAAACATATGTTATAGACTTATATTTCAAAGGTATCGAAACTGGTTACAGATTATTATTAATCATACGAGTTTACTATAGATACGCTGAATATCCTACAAGAGTATATAGTATATTATTACATATCTGCGTATTTCGAAGCTATTGAAAATGTTGATATATTGTAAAATAACGTTTAAATATGGCGACGAACTTATTTCTTTTAAACTAACGACAACTCATCATACAAAACATACTGTATTTATGTATTCCCTTTCTCTGCTGATATGTTTTCTACAGTGTGTTTTTAAATATTATAGCCCGTTCTCTCAAGAATGCATAAAATTTTCGAAATATCTGTTTATTATTTTACTTAGCAAATATAATAGTATTTAACATAATGTCCTTGCATACTGGGTTACGATAGAGAGGGATAATCATACGAGTTTATATTATTACATATCTTCGTATTTTGGAGTTGCTGAAATGTATGATATATTGTATATATTGGTGTATAAACAATAAGAACGTATATGTAGAAATCGCTTACAAGGGTAGTAGATATAACAAAAAGGGTTAAAATCTGTTCAAAATTACATTACGTCTAGAAAACTAGAAAATTAGATAATTGTAGCATACTCATGTTAAATATACCTATTCTTTCACCTCGTCTGTAGTAGATATAATGAAAAAGGATAAAAATCTGTAGTATAGGGTTTATGCTTATACTCAGGCACGCAATCATATGTAGCATATCGATGCTTACATAGTATAATTATTTTCTCAACGTAGGATATATCGATATTTTTCTAGTTTGATTAAATCCTATAAGTTATATTCATTTCACCCTTTTTATTTTGTTAAGACATTTATAATAATCATAGGGAGCCTGGTATGGGCATAAACCGATTGCACCTATTCTTTCACCTCGCCAGTAGTTAGACTAGAACTTTATGATTTCATATATGAAGAATACGTTTAGTGATGAATACTCTTGTGTTCTAGAATACTTGTATAGGGGGTAGGAAGCTTGATTTGAATACTATAGTCTTGATCACGTGGTTGGAGTGTACTGATACCTCGATTGTGTGCATAGAAGTATAATGAGTATCCGTTATCGTATATTCAAATTAGTTGAATATATGTAGTACAACTTTATAGATTCTAGAAAGTTCCTATCAATATTAGAACAATGAATGTAGACTGATGTGTGTGTTATATAATACCGATTCTCGCATATACGAACTTAGGAGCTAGCTGCTGACTCTGCATGACATTAGATGATTATGATAATGATAGATGATCGTTATAAAGAATGTTGTTATTTATAGCAGTGACTTTATTACAATTCTTACTAGAATATAATTGTATGATATCATATCATTATATGTACCTACAATTCGATTACCTACAATTTGACTACCTAAATTAGACCTTAGTCTAAGAATAATCATGTGTTTTATCGTTATCTCATGATATCAGGAATGCATTACTTCTATTAATCTTTAGTTTAGCGTAGATATAAATCTCTTTGTATAGCTCAATAAATGATAGTTATAGGGCTGTATTGACTTATATAACATTCCTCCCATATATGAATTTGTATTTACCGAGTTAAAGTTAATGAATGAATACAACATAAATCATTACTCTACGTGTTCCGTGATTAAGACTTCAATAATCGAACCGGTTATTCGTACAATTAAGCAAAAGCTGTATATGATTTAGTTGATAGCTCTGTATGACATTCAGAGTTAGATGTTGACTCTATCAAGTTTTAATTTGCTAATCTGAAGTTGTTGAAGACCTCCACTTCTGAGGGGTAGGAGCATTCTAGATCTTGCTACCGTACGTGCTTTCATATACGATGAATACGTTTAACATAGAAATAGGTGAAAAACTATAATTTTGTTTTATCGTTTTATTTATAAAATTTTAATAATACTATGGAATGTTTGTATTGTAATAACAAAAAGTTACAAAACGCCAAAAGGGCTTTGCTTCCAGTCAACGACAATGCTTATGATGATGATAGGGTAAGTGAATTGTGAGCATTTAGCAGGCTTGAGTTTCTAACTGCAGATCTATAGGTTAGAAAATCATAAAAGTATTAGGCAATGTTCATTGAATAGACTCCCTGCTTCATTTAATAACTTATTTGTTTTAATAAATAGACATTAGTCAAACGATGGATATCCTCATGTATTTACTCTACCTTCAATATATAATATATTTATTTATGATATCTAGTTAATGATATATGTTGTGATCCTGATTGAATGCAATCTTTTTCCTGTAAGATGCTATAAAAGCCGTAATTAATATTTTTTAATATATAGTTTAGTTTAATCCGTGTATGTATTTTATTCTTGCATTTTTTATTTCACAATGTATAACTACATACAATTTATTTTAAAACCGTTTTTCTGAAATTTCTAGATTTTAAAATCGTTTTTCTGAAATTTCTAGATTTTAATACAAACAAAATTGATTTAGGCTTCACGAAATATCCAAACAGATTTACTCAGAATTTACAGTTGTTATTAAATAATAATTAGCCGTCGGCAACTTTTAAAATATTTCGATTAAAGCAATAGTCTTTCATGTTTGAATTTTAACTTTCTACACCAGCTAATTGGAAATTCATTAGCAATGGTGAAATCATCGTTACAGAAAATAAATTTTACAATCAAGACGTCATGTTTTTACCTTACCGATCTCATTTTTTCATATAAGTTAATGTAGGAATTTTAAACTTTAATTTTCACAAAAACATTTTTGATTGTGATGTCAGCTGTGTGTTGTTTTTATTATCACATATTGAAAAGATTAACGTATTTTAAAGTGTGTAAATTCTAAACGTTTATAGTTTTAAATGTTAAAAGATTACATCTTCAGACTGTAAACATTGAATTTCATTAATTATTAAATTCATCCGCAAAAATAAAATCTTCACTATCTACGGTTTTTACAATTCTATATATATATATTGCAGTGATATCTCATAAAAAAATATTGTATTTTGCCCGACATTAACAAATATAAATTGCATATATAAATTGCTGTAATATTGGTTAATTAAAAATAATAAATTATTTTTAAAAATTTTATTAAATATTTTGAAACTGTAAATAATTGCCGTTCGATCGTAGATAATTACTTTATAATTAAATTGATTTTATAAAATGACTGTGAACTTTGGAAATGCTTTTCAACTTCCCTCTTTTATAAATTCTAATATGATTTGAAAATACCTTTTAATAGATTTAATAATGCAATGGTTATATAAAATTAATGTTACGTTAGTTCTTGACTAACTCAAGTTTACGTAAGAGAGTTGGGCGCCAGTTAAATAACTTAACATATTAGAATTAAATTTAATAAAGACTCATCTCAGGGTGAATGTGGATTCTTGTGGTATTAAAAAAAATATAAATTGAAATTTAAAAACACTTTTAAAATTGAAATCTTAATTAATTTTTAACTATTACTAAATTGTTCAAATCACTTTACTACACTTTTACAAACGGTAGTCTTTTCTTCAGCAAATGCCAATACAAAAAGGAAATAACTTCCTACCTTTTTATAATATTTCTTCTTTCCTTTTACTGTAGATATCCTCTTTCCCAAACCATTGGCAGAGCACTTTATGTTGACCCAGGGCTGGTCTCCAATTCCGGTTGACTTTCTTCCTTTTGCATGGATTTTCCATATAATATCACCCACACACTTGATTTTGGAACTCACTTTTGTTTATTAACTGCGGGTACAATTTCCCTTTTTCGTAGGATACTTATAGTTGTTTTTGTGTTTATTTAAATAAAACACCCGTTTATGGTTTTAACGTTGATTTATTATCTTGCTTAACTTTAGCAAGTAATTTATCTTATAGGTGGTTCTTTACAATCATATACAATTTATACTTTTTACACCTTCGCCGTATTTAAATCACCAACTAACTTAACTTGTCTATATAATTCTAGACTATTTAAATTTTTACAATATTATCAGCCACGACTTTACTTTGTCGCTTGATTTACTATAATATCTTTACTCTTTCGTCGTTTAACAGTAAGTGTCTTTTATCTTACACGACTTTACTCCGTCGCTTTCTATCAGTAAGTCTTTACTCTTTCGTCGTTTAACAGTAAGTGTCTTTTATCTTACACGACTTTACTCCGTCGCTTTCTATCAGTAAGTGTCTAAATTATTATTTTCTAAGCTTTTATACTATTGAATATTTACATAATTTGACGTCACCTTATGATCTAATACAATGACTATACTATTTACAACATATAATACATAATAGCAGATTAATATTCTTATAAAAGTGACACATCTATTACATATTAATTACACAATACTTTTACGCAATAATAACGATCTATTTACATTAACAAAAACCTTAAAGAATCACATAACCCGTCGATATACACATTTGAAATTATACATAATTGAATTACATCATAACAAAAACTTGCGAACAACTGGATGTTACGTACACTTAAGTAATCAGTGAGTAAGCTATTTGATAATAAATAAAGAAATATGTATTATTTAACCTTATTAAAAAGTATATACATTGATTGTATAATCAATGACACACCATTAAATAACTTAAATTTATTTTTTACGGAAAAGTTGATAAAAATATTTCAAAAGTGTTAGTATTTAACAAAGATTTTAGATTTTCACAAAATTTTCAAAATTTTCCAAAATTTTGAAACTACCATCCACAGCAAAATATATATATATATATATATATATATATATATATATATATATATATATATATATATATATATATATATATATATATATATATATATATATATATATATATATATATATATATATATATATGTTACATTTTAAGTTTCCGCGGATATTATATGATACTTCACTACTTTTCCGGGTTTCACTCCGCGTATTCACTATTCGGCTCCTAGAGGAACCAGACAATGGTTGACGACGTTTCGGCAAGATCACACTTGCCATCTTCAGGTCACTTCTAACTTCCTTCTGCTTCGCGTGGTTACACGATGTAGACTGACGTCTTGCTGTAGCGGTTGGTCTTTATATACGGTTACGGTGTTGCGCATGGTTGCGGTCGGCTGGTTTTTGGCGCGGCTGCGTGTCATTGGTCTCGCTTGATCCGGTGGCTTTCTCTCGCTTTCCCTTTTATCGTTCTGCTGTGCTGGTTTTCGCTTCTTGACGGTGATGCTGGTTATAGCTGGTTTCCAAGCTGATGGTAGTCGCTGTGTATCGTCCCTGGTATTAAGATTGTTCGGACGTTTCTCGATCTCAATGGCTTCTCTTATGGTTCGTCGGGTCTTATGTTGTATATTCGCTAAAACTTTTGTATTTTCGAAATCTATGTTATGAGATGTACCACTTACATGTTGTGCTAGTGAAGACGTTCTCTCATTTTTGTTGACTGCATTTCGGTGTTCTTCTCTTCTTACTTGAATTCTTCTGTTGGTCTGCCCTATGTAGGATTCCCCGCAGTCTTTACAAGGGATCTCGTATACTCCTTGGCTTTCTAGTGGTATTTTTGCTTTTGCGGATGGAAGCATGTTTCCAATCTTCTTGTCGGTGTTGAAGATGGTGTCGATGTTGTGTTTTCTCAGCACTCTACTTATTTTGTCCGTGGTCCCTTTGATGTACGGTAAGTGCGCTTTGGATACCGATGTTTCTTCTTCCTTTGGCTTTGGGTCCCTTGGTGTTAACGCTTTCTTGATATTTCTGGAAGAGAAACCATTTTGTTTTAATGCCAACTTCACCTGTTCTAGTTCTTGATGTTTATTATCGTCATCAGTCAATCGTTGTGATCTGGTTATTAATGTCTTGACTATTGACTACTTGAATTATATAGACAAGTTAAGTTAGTTGGTGATTTAAATACGGCGAAGGTGTAAAAAGTATAAATTGTAAAAGTGTATATGATTATAAAGAACCACCTATAAGATAAATTACTTGCTAAAGTTAAGCAAGATAATAAATCAACGTTAAAACCATAAACGGGTGTTTTATTTAAATAAACACAAAAACAACTATAAGTATCCTACGAAAAAGGGAAATTGTACCCGCAGTTAATAAACAAAAGTGAGTTCCAAAATCAAGTGTGTGGGTGATATTATATGGAAAATCCATGCAAAAGGAAGAAAGTCAACCGGAATTGGAGACCAGCCCTGGGTCAACATAAAGTGCTCTGCCAATGGTTTGGGAAAGAGGATATCTACAGTAAAAGGAAAGAAGAAATATTATAAAAAGGTAGGAAGTTATTTCCTTTTTGTATTGGCATTTGCTGAAGAAAAGACTACCGTTTGTAAAAGTGTAGTAAAGTGATTTGAACAATTTAGTAATAGTTAAAAATTAATTAAGATTTCAATTTTAAAAGTGTTTTTAAATTTCAATTTATATTTTTTTTTAATACCACAAGAATCCACATTCACCCTGAGATGAGTCTTTATTAAATTTAATTCTAATATGTTAAGTTATTTAACTGGCGCCCAACTCTCTTACGTAAACTTGAGTTAGTCAAGAACTAACGTAACATTAATTTTATATAACCATTGCATTATTAAATCTATTAAAAGGTATTTTCAAATCATATTAGAATTTATAAAAGAGGGGAGTTGAAAAGCATTTCCAAAGTTCACAGTCATTTTATAAAATCAATTTAATTATAAAGTAATTATCTACGATCGAACGGCAATTATTTACAGTTTCAAAATATTTAATAAAATTTTTAAAAATAATTTATTATTTTTAATTAACCAATATTACAGCAATTTATATATGCAATTTATATTTGTTAATGTCGGGCAAAATACAATATTTTTTTTATGAGATATCACTGCAATATATATATAGAATTGTAAAAACCGTAGATAGTGAAGATTTTATTTTTGCGGATGAATTTAATAATTAATGAAATTCAATGTTTACAGTCTGAAGATGTAATCTTTTAACATTTAAAACTATAAACGTTTAGAATTTACACACTTTAAAATACGTTAATCTTTTCAATATGTGATAATAAAAACAACACACAGCTGACATCACAATCAAAAATGTTTTTGTGAAAATTAAAGTTTAAAATTCCTACATTAACTTATATGAAAAAATGAGATCGGTAAGGTAAAAACATGACGTCTTGATTGTAAAATTTATTTTCTGTAACGATGATTTCACCATTGCTAATGAATTTCCAATTAGCTGGTGTAGAAAGTTAAAATTCAAACATGAAAGACTATTGCTTTAATCGAAATATTTTAAAAGTTGCCGACGGCTAATTATTATTTAATAACAACTGTAAATTCTGAGTAAATCTGTTTGGATATTTCGTGAAGCCTAAATCAATTTTGTTTGTATTAAAATCTAGAAATTTCAGAAAAACGATTTTAAAATCTAGAAATTTCAGAAAAACGGTTTTAAAATAAAGTGTATGTAGTTATACATTGTGAAATAAAAAATTTGTGTATTCGTGGTATACGCTGGTCCGCGTATAACGCGAGCGCGGTGAGGTCACGCGCTAGACCGCGAATGACCTTGAAATTGACCAAAAATTCTATTTTTGACCTTCATAAGAAATAACATGGGATTTTGTCGCAGAACTCTTGCTGCATATCTACTTCAAATCAACCTTTGGAATTTTTACTCTGTTATGTCATGTCACAGTCAAAGGACTCTGATTATTTTGTATAATTTCTGATGTTATAATACACATGACTACAAAATTCCAAAGGCACATTTGATAAAGTTAGTTTTTACTAATATGTTGCTTTAATATTATTAATATCGAAAACTTATATTGAAAAGCGACTTTGGTATGCTTTTAAATTTGTTATTTCTAAGATTTTTGAAGTGCAATTAAAAAATAATAATTATGATGAAAGATTTAATAGTTTAAATAAATTGTAAAAGTTTATGTATACTAGCATACCAGTAATAAACCACCGTTTAATAGAAATAGTGCTATTTTTTATGATGCAGGTTTCACACCAAAAAAATATCGTTTAGTAGCATACCTATCTGCGAAGATGGAGCTTCGAAAATATCGGCTATTTGCATAATATGGTGAAGTGTATGGAGTTTTTGGTATTAATAACATTAAAGTATTTGTCATTAGTTTAGCTAATTCTGATACATCAGGCGACAAATGTATTTCGTTTGATGATGATAACAATGGTGCACAAGCAGTTTCTGATGAAACTGCACAGTGTTGAAGAAAACATAGACAGCAGTTTAGTTTATTCACACTCTGTTATTTTTCTTGTTTTTTTTATATTTATAATAATAATGTTTATATGATTCGATGCAATTTTGGCGACTTTTACTTTGATACTTACAAACGTAAATATAACCTCACCAACTACAAATGCTGACTTTTCCAATAAATAGCAATAATAACAATGTTGCCGCCAACATTTGTGTAGCAACCTACGACCTGTTGGTGGTTTTTTAATAAATAAACAAATAATAGCTATTTATGTAACTATACACGAGTAGTACAGGACGAGTCGTGTTTATGGTCGAGCGAGATAAAGTCTTTGTACCTATAAAGTTTATGTTCGACTGTTTTGTAGTATATTGTGTTTTCGTTGTATGTATGTTAAAATTAATGGAAAAACAATACTCTACATCTGAAAATGGGCTTTTGTACAATTAGTCTTTATTATTTCTTTAACGGCTAATAGCTAAGTATCTATTCTTTAACACTATTCTTAAACGGGACTAATTACCATCGATTGTTCAATTAACAGAAACTATCATGCGTACAAACTACACCATGGTAATTACATACACGCATACGCAAGCATGCTTGTGCACACATACAACATGTGCTAACATAGGTAGTATTTTTCAGGTAACTTACAATGAAAATAAACAGCAGTAAAAAATAAAATCTAAACTTACTTTATTATTAGGAAGTTAATGAAGATATTTATAGCATTACCTTTCTTTGATGATTTATGTTATTTTGAAATTTTATTTTCAACTTTTGAGTACAATAAGCAATAAAATACTTTCGGAAAAGAAGGAACACTAATGAGGACAATTCAATTAGCTACTTTTTGATTTGAGACGGTAATCTATTAAAGATTTTATTGTTAAACGGTTTTTCTTAATAAGAATGTATTATTAGACCCTAGTTATCAAATTAAGCAGGATTAAAAGTATCAGAAGATTGTCAAGGGAATAACTGGTTGCATGTACATGTAGCTCCTACGTCGCACCTACTAGTTGCACATTCGTATTCTTGCTACCAAAAGTTTATTATAGAAATACCTAAATACAGTGGGTTTTAGATACTAAATCAATACTAAGAATTTTAGTGATATTTTAATAAAACTACTCATTTACAAAACAGTTGGCTACAACCTTTCGGGAGGCCTTCAAGGATCGTAATGGTACAACCCTTTTTCGTTACCTCTGCGATAAAACCAGACCCGGATTGTACCGCCGGGTTATAAAATCTCGGTTGGCCGCATCGGTCAATGCTGGTTACATTTTTTTTTATTAAAGAAAAGATCACAAAAGAAATAAAAGTTTATAAAATAAAGTTTGTTTTAAAAATATCCTAATGTCACGACGTTATCCTGGTTGGCTTTTTATACTCATAGTAGCAAGATATCGTATTTAACAATCGTTGATGCTTGACAAATTGCATACTATAAATATACACAAAAAAAAATTGCTTTTAAATTAAAAAAATTGCAGGTAAAATCAAAAATTTTTACTTGCAAATATGCGTCAACAACGTATTTTTTAAATTTAAAAGTAGCCACTTTTGAAAATGTTTCGAATTTTTAATTCAAATTAGTGTGTAGTTAAATCAAGAACTTATTTCGGGGGTTGATTTAAATAATTTTGTTGTTAATTTAAAAGTAAAATAAACCTTATGAATGGTAGATTGTAATTAATTTAAAAGATCTGCTGCTTTCAAAGGAAGTGCCAATATTTATTTTTAAATGCAGTGCTTTTTATATGAATGCCAGGTTGTTTTTAATTTAAAAATACGGTGTTTTACTTTTAAATGCAACATTCTTTTAAGTTAATGGCGTTAAATGCAGAACACTGTTGAATTAAATATATTATATTCTTTCAGTAAAAAAACAACTTACTCTAAAGTAAATCCATTTACTTGAACGTCGAACGTAAGGACTTTTGTTATAAAAACTGAAATTTCTTTCAGTGTATGTTCACACTGACTTAAGCACGTTTTAAAGATTTAAAAAACAGCTGATTCAAATAAAAAATGTTTTAAACAGCTCTAATCAAAAGCTCATTCATTCAAAACTCCTTATGTGTATTATTATTATCGTATGTCACGTGGGCCGCATAATTTCGGTTTTCGCTAAAATCCGCACAATTTCGCTTTTCGCTAAATTCCGGACATAGAGCTAATCTTCAATTTTTCCTAGACATGAATGCATTTTAAATTAACTGCTTAAACCGTTTCTGGTATTAAAATTCATTTTTTCTAATTTTCCTTTGCAGTACAAAGCGTCCAAGTTAAAGTACGGCAAACATATATTAACCACCTAGAAATTATTAAATTAGACTTATTTTTCTTTAAAATATTAGCGTTCACGATCCTGCCCAACTCCTTTATTTGTATACCTTCACTTGAGTTTAAAAGCCCTTCCAGGAGCCTCCAACATCGGACCTTAAATACAACATAGCACAGTTACTGCTCATTTACATCCCAAAAATTCATTTTGCCATAATTTGCCTTTTTCAAGATAATCAAGTTTATATAGATGCAGGTATACTAGGTGCTACCGGGACACTTCGTTTGACCTATTCTCATCCGGAATTAATCTGTTTAGTATTTAAGTTGAAAAATAACTTAAATATGAACGTTGTAAAGCTATTCAAGCAAATAAAATATTTGTATTTCAAATACTTATCAGCAGTGGCGGCTCGTGGATTTTTCAGAGGGTGGGCACAAAAACATAAATTAACGACCGTAAAAACTCACTTTTTATTAAAGGTAAAGTCTCTTTGATGATCTCCTGAATACCTTTATCTTTACCACTCGTCACTGATGCACCATCATAACTTTGGGCAATTAATTTTCATCTGTCCGAAAGGAATTTTAATATTATTTGCAATTCATCCAACAATGCTTTTGATAATATTTCAGGTGTGTAGCCACCCGGCTTAATAAAGGTCCAAAAACGTTCACAAATTGTTCCACTAACGACATAGCGAATTATAATAACCATTTGCTGCTGAATAGAAGCGTCTGTTTCGTCGGCTTCTAAAGTTAAAAAATTTGCAAATTTAACTTCTTTTATTATTTCGTCATTTAACATCCAATAATTCGTTTTGAAACTGCCTTTAAATACTTTAGATTCTTTGATATGCATTGCAATAATAGAATCTAATTCCGGAGAAAAACTAATTAAATATGATACCTGGATTTTTGGACGAAGTCTTCTCGCCATGACCTCGCAAGGCTAATTCAAAAGCTCCACAAAGCTTTATACACATGATTACACGACGCAAAATGTGACGATTTTTTGCCACCTGTTTATTATGTTCTAATTTATGGCGCAAATATGCACTAATTGTTCACGTATGTCAGTTTTTCCTAAAACAATATCTATACACGCTTTTAGATGAGCGACAGAATTTTCATCTTTTTTCGCCCTATCGCTATATGTTAATCATCCATCATTATGCGTTCTAGTTTTACTTGTAGATTCGTAATTAATTTGTAAATCAGGAGTAGGTCTACCTTTTTGTTTAAGCGTTTTTGCTCAAACGGCACTGGATTGCTTTTTAACATATACTGAACAGAATTTATTTCTGGATTCGGATCAATTTCTATTAATAAACAAATAACAAATAAACACACCACAATCACATCAACTTGAAACCTCGATTAAAATTAAACGCTAAAAAATGAGCAAACTATTTTGCGAGTTGCGACGAAATAAAACAGACAACAACAATACCAATACGGTGACTTATAACTTATAGTATCGTAGATCGCAACGGCAATTCCCTCATGTAAACACCGGCGCTTAAACATATCGGCAGTCTGCGTTGGAGACACGGAGATTTGTGCCCTTGGTCGGTTTAAATCGGGGAATTTTACTTCCACCGAAGAATGTCGAACGTCGTAAACTAAAGGGTGCGTCCGTAACGGCGCACCGCACTTCGCTTAGAGACCATAGCCTAGTACCTTCGCCTCGACCATCGCTTTTTGAGCTTCGCTCTGACCCTCGCTTTTAAGTGTCCGGAACGGAGCACTGAACTTGGCCTTTTTGTCAGTTTTGAAGTAAGCACCCATAGCGCAAATATGGATTTTACATTTTCCACCTCGGACGGAGAAGATATTTTATTAAATTCAAATTTAAAAACGTGGTATTTACTTGAAAACTGCCGAAAGACGACAGTGCATGCCATAAATAAAAAGAGGACTTATTATGGAGAATTTCATCATCTATACAAGCACTTATGAACAAATTCAAACCGTTTTTTAACTACATGAGAATGGGTATTGGTACGTTTGATTATATTTTAGTAAAATCCAACAGTGTGCAATGGGCGATGCTCTGAAAAATACTAAACTCAATTTCTCTAGGCTAGGCGAGGGTACCAGACTAAGTGCGGTGCGATGGGTGAAGCGTCATTGCGGTCACGCGCATTTAAAATAATGCAGTTATTTTTTTGGCATGTGAGGCGAGGATACCAGGCTATGGTCTAGGCGAAGTGCGGTGCGCCGTTGCGGACGCACACTAAGACACGTTTGGGGACACATTCTTTCGTGCTCCGGAAATAAACTTTGATATAGTTTGACGCGTGGATGGTGGACGGGAAATTAGTTTTGAGTTTAGTTCTTCGCAACCGATAATAAAATTACAAAGAAAAAATGTAAAATTATAATAGCGTCATATATTCCTTCGTGACATGCACAGTGAAGGGTGGGCACGTGCCCTTGTGCCCCTTAGGACTAACCGCCACTGCTTATCAGTCTTTTTTTATTGTTTATGTCTACAAAAGGAAAACGTATTTTTTCCGAATTTGTAGTGATTTGTCAACTTTTGTGTAGTTTCCGACTTCGAAGCTAAAGTAAAAAAAACTAATCGTTCAAAATAGGCTTCATTGCAATCTTTAAAGGAAAGAGAACATTTTCAGAACATCTACTTATAGTTTTAATAAATTTACTTACTGTAACCATTTGGAATATAAAGTTTACAGCGGTTTCGTTTAACTAAAATAAAATAGTTCATCATTTCGTTATCATTAAAAGTACTTATAGTTATGAGTACACGGTAAAAATTTCATGAAAATCGGACAATAAATAACCGCGATATGGGAGATTGTCCGGATTTTAGCGAAAAGTGGGACAGTGGGCCGGTCCGATGAAAAATTTGGGCCGAAATCTCACTACAATCCGTGCCTAAAAAATATATCACAAAAGTTAAAAGCTTTGAGTTAATACCATATAGTATAGTGTAGTAAATGGAAATAGCAAAGCAAGAATATGACAAACCTATTATGGAAACAACTGGCATTGACGAAGATGTTCTACAAAACTTGAGTAGAAGTCCTGGAGAAAATTATACCCGAAATGTGGTCGTAATGAATGCTTTGCAGCTCGATTTATTAATTTGTTCACTTGTTTCAGAGAAATAAAAATACTATGCGAATTTACGTAAGTAAGGGCACGGTTTATTCGTCCACGGTTAATTGAAATTTTCTAACAAACTAGTAAGATGATGCAATTGGTGTTTATGGAAAATGTAGTTCAAGTATATCAGAACACAATATAAAAATTTCAGGTTTTTTGAAGGTGACTTTTTTGAGATACAAGAGGTCTAAGTTGACCCTTTTCAAAAATAAACAACCATATATATTTCTTCAGGTACAGCTGATTTCAAGTAAATCTAGGACAAGTCTTGAGAGTGATTTTTGCGTCCTTAACAACGTGTGAACCTGGCTTTATATTATATTTTCATAGTTAACTGCACAGAATTTATTGAATATCAAGGAAAATAAAAAGCATCATTTACACTGTAGAGTACAGAGTAAGTCCTACAGTAGTCCACAGAATCCTAGATTTATTTAAAATCAGCGGTACATGGTACAAAGATAATTTAGGTGTGGAAATTTAGAGAAAAGAAATTACCTTTCAGAAAAATCAAACTGGATTAAAATATTCCTATTAGTTTCAGAAATACTAAAAAATCAGTTTTAAACAGTAAAAAAATTCGCGATCGTACCCTTAACTTTGATGACCCGTAACGTGATCCAGTAGCTGTCTTACAGCTACTTGAATCTCCATTGAGTCTCCCCTTGAATCCCATCTTCATATTTAAGATCATACAGGTAAAAAAACACTTTCTAACATTTTCTTATATGTTAGGGGAACAGCAACAAGATATTGTAGACTCTACAGTAAATTCTTCTTGCATTTGCAAAGGACAAAAGAGTTTAGATACACTTAGTACTTCGAGTAAAATTGTCGAAAAGCTCGCAGAAGTGACAAGAGGACTGCCAACACTAAAAGCAGTTTATATTTAATTCTCTCGAGAAAAATATTATTACTCGCGATTTTCAAATTTAGTATAAATTTTTGAAAACTTATTGGAATTCTTTTTATAGCTCAACTCTATTTGTGATAATGTAATCCAAAAATCACCTTTGATGACATTTGTATAAAAAATTTCAATAAATATACAAAAACTATAGAGAAACCTGTTCATATTTTTCTCGGGTAGGGGTGGGGGGGGTACTATATAAAAATTCCGAATCAAAATACTTAGATTTTGATATAAATGACCTGGACTATTAAAAGATAATCGAGAGTGGCGATTTTCGAAACAAGCCTCCTCGGCGGGGCGACTGAAATGCTATATTCTTGTTCCTCGTCTTCGATATGATAAGATAAACCAGTGAAATAAAACTTTGCCATCTCATGTATCATGAAGGATATAAGATTTAAGCTTTGCTTTGGCCACGAGAGCTACTGTGTAAGTGCTGCTATTTATTTTTGAAGTATATTATTTAATATACATAAATAAAGGATACCAAGGATAGCAAATAATACCAAACCATAATTGCGCGTGGTTGCTAGACCGCCCGAAAGATTTTAAACGAGCGCTGTCTGCAGGGCGACTGAGATGCAAATTTCTTATAACCATATTCTTGTTGTTCGTGTTCGACATGATATGATTAAGCTTTCTGGCATGGTAAGAAATAGACCAATAATTTCCTATTGCAGCTCTCTATCAATTACTGAAATAACTTATATTTTTGTACTGTTTTGTTCTATATTTTCCCTAATTGAAAAATTAAAGACCATCAGAATAACTCAGTGGCATATTTTGCGGTGGGGTGGGGACCAACGAGATGGAGCTACTCCAGATTTTTTTAAAAGTACAAGTCAACTTATGTCAAAATCTATGTTATGTGAAAATCTAAGTATTTTGATTCGGAATTTTTATAGAGTAATCCGGTTTTATGAAATGGAGAACCAGAAATCAAAGCCTACTAAGCGAAAATCATTTTTCACGTTTTTCTTGAAAATTTTCTGATATAAGAGTATGGATATTTATTATGGTTGAAAAGAGAACAGAATACTCTATCAATCTCAGTAAAGTAGAAATCCCTATCATGTAATTTAAAAAAGTTCGATGACATCATCACATCCATTTAGTAAATACAAAATTTCCTACAAGAACATAATAATATATATGCTTTATACCATTTCTGACCGAAAATAAAGTTGCTACAAAGCGGGCCGCTTTAAATCAAACAGACTGTATATAATTCATAACAATTTTCTGAAAATTTCGAGAAAATTTCAAGAAAACCATTTTTTTCATAACGTATTCGTAATCAGTGATCCTGAAAACCTACTAGCCATATTTTTTCGAAATCGGATACAATATGTATATAAAAACTTTCACAAAAAAAAGTTTTCCAAAAATTTTAAACTTGAGGTTCATCAAATTATCTGCCCCAACACTCATGTTTGATTTTGAATAATTGAATATAACAAACATTTAAAAAAAAATCATCGAAATCGGATATGTTTTTGAGGGTTTAGAAGATTTAATGGTTTTTCCGCTTCATTGACTCGGCTATATGTCACGTTAAAATTATTCCATTCCACTATGGTCGGAATCGGTCAAAAATCGGCATTAATTATTGTTCTTAAACAAAATGTTTTAAAGTGCTATTTTTCTTTAATAACATAGCGTATAAATGTTATTTGTGTATATTTTTCTCTATAAATCGATTATAGCCTCAACAATAAAAGCAAATTATGCTTTTTTTTGTATACTTTAAAGCAAATAATAAATTTGTGTATGTAAACATATTTAATTATAGCGATGATTCTGACTATTATACACTTCTATATTTTACATTTATTATTACATTTTATACCATATTCTCATTTTCAAAATGCATAACGAATTTTTTTAAGTTTCAGTTCCAATCGCAAGTATGATTAAAAAATAATTAAATAAAACATGTAATTTTCTCTGTGGAGCGTTTTGGAAAGGGGTCCTCATAATTACTGACATTCAATCTTGTTCTCTCGTAAGACACACGTTGTCAGCTATTGAAATAATTGCATCAACTTCATTCTCACTGTCTAGTTCATCTTCAACACCTTCTCCACTTCCTTCTTTATAACTTAAGATCAACATGTCGTTGATTTCCTTTGGGAGACTTTTTGGTTTTCTCTTCCTTAACCTTTCTTTAAAGCGTGCACTGACTAATACTGGATCTGAAGAATCTAATCTTCTGCCAATCAAATCTGCAAGATTTGCTTCTTGTGAAGTTTGGGGGCATGATCCAATCTAGCTCTACTATATATTTTATAGCAGCTTTCAGCTGCTTCTTCGCTCATCATTCCCAAAGGCAGAACTGAATTGACCATGATGTCCCTTCCATGTACCAAAACTTTGTGCACTGAGGAGGGCATATTGTACCATGCATAGTTTTCAATCCAAATTTCTGCTGTGCTTTTGCAGAGTTCGCCAAATTTGTCCGAATCAGCTGGAACAGTAACTGACAGCGCAATTAGAATGTTTATAAAGTTGCTAACCATTCTATATTCCAGCTCTAAGATTTATGCAAGAATGCTTGGATTTTCAAATGCCCTCCTTGCTGTGTTTCCGGTATTGGTATTTCCATTTCCACCAACTTTCGGCATGTCTACAGTCAAATTCAACCTTTCTTTAAAACGCCTCTGAATAGTTATTTTACGCGCTCTTACGATTGACTTGTTTTTCTTGCCGCGAGCTTGCCGGTTCTTGATAGGAAGCTTGTAAGAAAGGTGGAGCAGAGCTTCGAAAAAACGAATTATGACATATAGATTACTGATACCATAATTCAGCGCATCCGTACTTTGTTTAAACTGATTATTTTTAAAGTTCTCCATATTATTCATCTGGTTAGGTGGACATTTACAAATTGGGTACGATTGGAAAGATTTTGTACCTAAAGAAGAAACGATTTTTAATTATAAGATATAATAAATTGCACTTAGATTTCATTTCTTACCAGTTGCATATGCCAATACTTTTCCATCAAAGTCAAATTCATATTTATGTAAGCACTCAGTGTCTTTCCACTTGGCAAAGATACATTTAGCTGTAAAATTTGATCAATTTCTTCTGAAATTTCGTATTTGGTTTTAAGAACATGTTCCTTGGTTTCTTTTACATATTCAAGTCTTAAAGGTCGACAAAACCTGTTGGACTGTGGCGTTGGATTAGTCCAATAAATCTCATCGTGATTATTTTTTTTTCCAAATCCTTAAGGGAGTCATTACTGTTGCAAAAAGTGACTCATCTGACCCTATCTTATCTTGATTATACGCAGATTGATTGGATGACCCATCAAACTCGTACGATGCAACGAATTCAATTTAGAGAACCTCATGACCTTCATTGCATATATTTTCAAAAATGTACGAATTTAGGAGCACAATTCTTGAGAGTGTGTGATAAATGAGATTTTTAAGAGGAACGAACCTTAGCCGTATTTCCAGAAACTACAAGTCCTGTTGGACGAGATTCAGTTTTGATTGATACAACATTTTCATAAGATGGGTAAATATTACTGTTTCGCGTAATATTTGTGTCTCTTATGAAATTGTGCTGAGACTTTGAAAAATTTCCATCTAACATGAAGCCTAAAGCTTCAATCGGGGTCATCATTGTTGGTTCCTGCTTCTCCAAACGTCTTAGCAAATTTCATGGGTCATATTGGTTTTGAATTACCTTTTTCAAAAAGTTCCCAGATCAGATTTACATGCCTTTGTTGCGCAAGACTGTGCTACACACAATGCCAATTGTGGATTTTTTCTGCAGCTTCTGTCAATTGTTTAATTTTTATTCTTTTTGACCTTTGTTTCGATTCGTCAAAAGATAACTCGGGCCTGCCAATAGACGTAGTTTTAAATGTGTGCTTTTACACAATGGTAATAAATAGGTATAGGATTTGTATGCACTTAAAAATGCTGAAATATGCATGCACTTATGCACTATAAAAACGTGAAATATGCACTTAAAAAACATGAAATATGCGTTTATTAGAAATTTTTAATAAATATATGCACTTTCATTATTAAAAAACCACCTGTTCAGCGTTATTTACACTTTATTTACAGAAATTATTTTAATTAGACATCCTATGCAATAATTTAATTAATTATATTTTCTAAACATAGAACGTTACAGTTCACAATGACGTACATTTTTAAATTTTCAAAAGTAAACATATGCCTATTATCTCTAAATATTGTTTTATATTTTGAGAAACTCCGTTCCACATCGCAAGACGTAATTGGGACATACTTAAAATTGTTTAATTCTACAAGCGAATAATGTTTTAGCTCGTCTAAAATGTCTTGGCCAGATAATGCATCGTTTATGCTTTTAATTAAGTGAAAACCAGGATTTTTGTCTATAACGGATTTAAATTTTTGTTTTATAGTCAAACCATTTGGCCCTTTTACTTTATTCAAAGAAACACCTAACAATTTTACATGCTCAAGAGATTCATCTAATGAATTTCCCTGACTTTCTAATTTCTGAATTACTTTAGCTAAACGCACAAAATTTGTCAAAACAAACAATAATGCTGCCCTCACCTCCTTAGTATTAAAAGTATCCTGTGCGCATAGTGCATCGTGTTTATTAAATTTATTTACAAATACTTTAATAATATCCAAAATAAGTTGCATAATATTCTGCTGCAGATAGCCAAGTACCCCACCTTGTTATTACAGGCTCAGGTGGGAGAGGCACTTCATGAGCAGTTTCCATAAACATTTGTATGCGATATGGAGCTTTACAAACAATTTTTTTACATCTGAAATTATAGAGTTTACGTTAGAATATATTTGCCGCAGTTTTTCCGCAAACTCTATGCATTGCATGGACAAGACAAGTTAAGTGGAACATCTTTTCGTACAGAACTTGTAAGCCTGCTCCAGTCTTGATCATGTACGGTGCCGCGTCGGTGACGAACAGGAGTACTCTGTTGTATTGTATGCCGTCCGGCCACAAAATAGCCATCGAATCATTAAACAATTTTGCCACAGAACAATGATTGGTACTCTTGGAAACGTCCATTGCTAATAGATAGGATTTGGGATTGTTCTCTGAACTTAAAATACCAATTATAATGTTAGCCACGTATCTGAAAACAAAAATTTGATTTTTATTTTATCGAACTACATAATTAGTCGGTTACTCGGTTACAAACAATTAGAGCAAAACAGTTATTTAAAAAAATTATATTTTAATCAAGCAAAAATATTATTGTGATAACTAACAAAATAGAAAATAAAACATCCGTAAATTGCACTGCTGTCTTTAATTAGTTAAATCTTACTAACAACGAAATGAATTGAAAATGAAACTAACGAAGGAAATGAAGTTTCTACGCACCTTCCAGTATTGTCAGTAGATTCGTCAATGGAAACCCATATGTAGTTATTCGCTACATGTTTTCTAATTGATTTTATGGTCTCTTCGTATAAACGAGGTAAATAATTTTTCCTGCGTGTAGACTCGTCGGGTATTGGCATTTTTGAAATTTCTCCCAGAAAATTACGAAATGCTGAGTGATTAATTTTACTTAACGGGATATCTGCAGCCACTAATGCACTACATAGTTTTTTTATTAAATTCGATTGATTTGCTGGACTCACCGCGCGAATTATTAAGGTACCCCGGTAAAAATGTTTAATTTTTTGATTTCAGGGCAACACACTTTTGATGTCGAACCGTGTTCAGATGTTGTGTAACTTGAAGGCGTTTCGTTGCAGTCACTTTATCGTCGCACACTGTACAATACAACACCTTATCGTCAGTTGTAAGAACACTGAATTCCTTAACATAACTTCGAAGTGTAACAGACATAGGCCGTTTTTCTTTACCCATCTTTACACTCTAAAATTTCAAACTGAAATGCAGTTTGCAATTTCTGAACTGTCTTAATTGAAAGATTACTAGATTAGTAAACAAAAGTACAGGCAAATTTTTCTATGAACAGGAAGTTGTCAAAGGGTCTTTGGAATTTCCTAATACCTATTTATCACAATATCGCAGGATGTAAGGATTTAAATTTTAGTTGAAACTTTTTCTTTCTTAGAAAATATTAACAAGTACACAGATGGTTAAGGCAGTAAAATATTTTAAAGCCTAGTATTTAACAACAAGCTTAAATTATGGGTTTCCCCCTAGACTCAACTAAGCCGCCCTTGGTTGGTTGTCTAAAATATTAAAATTATTTAAAAAATATTAGAAATTTCATAATTAAAGCATGTAAAACGCTCAAAAAGTGGTAAAATATGCACACTCGTTCAAAAATGCTAAAATATGCATGCATTTATAAAAAACACCTAAATATGCATTTATATGCACTTTCAAATTGTTGACATATGTGATTCATATGTGGCTTAAACATGTAGAAATATAACTCTGCATATGTTTGCTATAAGCAGAAAAAACATGCAAATGCATAGAAATCCTATACCTAGTAATAAATATGGCTCAATACCCATTGGTCATTCTACCAGCATTTGTGTCAGATTTGTGTCGACCTAAAAATGGTGAACTTCCTGCTTGGGCAGCAAAGTGGATATACAAAATATCCCTGTTTTTTATGTCTTTGGGACAGTAGAGCTAAGGATCAGCACTGGGTTAACAGAAATTGGCCTTTAAGAAATGTTATGATTCAAGGAAAGCAAAACGTAATCAACGAATCTTTGGTTGCGAGAGAGAAAATCGTATTTCCACCCTTGCATATCAAGTTGGGACTTATGAAGCAATTTGTGAAGGCTTTAAATCGAGATGGACTTTGTTTTGGCTACTTGATTCGTAAATTTCTTGGGATTAGCACGAAAAACCTGAAAGCCGGAATATTCGATGGCCCTCAGATAAGGCAGGTTATTAAATATCCACAATTTACTGCATCAATGAATGAGATTGAATCTAACGCTTGGTGTTCATTTGTTCAAGTAGTCTTTGTCCAAGTTTCTTGGAAATCATAAGGCAAAGAATTATATAGAATTAGTGGAAAATATGCTTTCAAACTTTAATATTCTTGGTTGTAACATGAGCATAAAAGTTCACTACGTCTACAGCCACTTAGATCGGTTTCCAAAAAACCTAGGTGATTTGAGTAAAGAACAGGGGGAAAGATTCCATCAGGACATTAAAACTATGGAAGATCTATATCAAGGAAGATGGGGTAGCCACATGATGGCCGACTACTACTGGAGCCTTCAGCGAGACTGTCCTAGTAACTACCATGCTAGAAAGTAATATAAAAGAAAATTTTTAAATGATATCTAAATATATACTTTTGTTTATTTTGTGAACTAAATACCTTATTTTGGATTTTTTGTGTTTTTTTACTGGCAATTGGAGCATATAGTAATAGTAATAACTAATAACGTAAACGTATAAAAGTTAAAAAATTAGATTATTTCGTTCTAAAAAAAGGCCAATATACAGTATCTCAAAAACTAGATCTGATACACCAAATTTGAGGACAGTTTTGGATTCTGCACCAAAAACTTACATAGAAACAGTTACAAAAACCCTGGCACCAAAATGTATGATAATAGTATCTGAAAAAATATTTCTTTAGAATAAATGATCCATAGTTTATTTTCACTAAAGGTGTTGGTAAACATACACTTTTGTTATTTCTTGACTTTGAGTACAATTTTTATAGACTTGTATTGCTTTTCAGAAAAAGTCCTTTTGGTGCTTTAAAATATAGACAATTACTAATAAAGTAGCTATAAAAAATAAATGTTTAAAATTTTTTTTCTTTTGAATTAATGCCGATTTTTGATCGTTTCCAGCCATATTGCATTCATAACTTTCAAACTCATAAAATAAAACATTTCTACATTTTTGCAGTGCCCTATGAACCAGATTAGACTTATTAGTATTTACTTTGCAATTATTAAAAACCAACAAAATGTATTTCTTTTAAAATTATTTTATATTGTTAGTTTTACCTGATTCATTAAATTTGGAAAGACACGTAGTGTATACTGGAAAAGTAAATGTGAATGTAAAAGAATTCAGACCACTTTAGAAACACAGATCTTCTAGCTATAATTCTTTGTATAAAAGCAGACATTCTCAAAAAATATTTCTCTCTGAAAAATACGTACCCTTACATTATGCACGTTACAACCAAGCATGAATCTGGATTATAGAAATAAGCGCAGAATAAAACTGTAACAATTTTACTCTTCAATGCTTTTATAGCGAAGTCTGGTTAGTTACTTGGAATAACGTGAATAATACGGCTTTATATTCAGCATCGCGAATAGGAGTAATGAAAGAAGTTAGTTTGGAACTCTTTTCAAATAAATTTAATTGGAAGCGCTTTGTACAGTATGATGATTCAGTGAGATAAAGTCTAGAAGTTAAATATTAAATTTGTGGTTTTAAATGCACGTAAAATACGAAGAATAATACAAAAACAAAATGAAGGAAATTATTTTAAACAAGAAAATATGATTTGTGGGCGTTTTGTGTTAAACTGCAAAACCTTCTCGTTTCGAGCATAAACCAGATGGACAATCAAATTCGGTACTAATGACTTCTCGTTTGTGCGGTCATCTGACATTTACCTTCTGACATGGGATACTTCTTAAAATAGAATTGCTACATACAGCTTGTTAATTTTCTACTCAATATTTTATCTATTTTTTTACACTAAATACAAAAAATCTAAAGTAAAGTATTAATAAACGTATTAATTAAGACCGATTATTTCCCTCATATATTAGTAGCCAACCAAATGTCTCAAAAATTCAAACGTCAGCCAATGACAATCGAGTTTTCTTGATAAAACGGCATGTAGCTCAATCTAATGCGAATATTGAAGGTGATTAAACAGCATGTAGCTTTTCGCCTGGTTACCATGGCACTCCAAACAATTTTTTCTAAAAACAAATGTCAAAAAATTAATTTGGTTGGTGTTTGTAAATTATTGCGAACTTAAAGCCGTGTCGGTATCAATACAAATGGAACGGTTTGGAACAACAAACGTGGAGAATATACACCAAGCCATTGAAAATTGTACACCAAAAAATACTAAGAAAACTCATGACTCGATATGGGCTCAGTTTATTACATTTTGCAAGGAAAGATCGTATTGCTTCAATGAAACCGCAACATTGGAACATTTAAACAATATTTTAAAAGACTACGCTTTCAACATGAAAAAGGTCGACGGAAGCGATAATCAAAACTATGTGGAATATAACGGCAAAGAAGCTACAACAGTTTTATTTTGAGAACTACAATATCGTTTTTGACCCATTTAAAGATTTAGTTTTTCAACAAGCAAGAAGTGCTCGTGATACTAAGAGAAAAATCTTATAAAATAGTCCATCAAAAAGAAAACAAAGCGCAGCTGCATTCACTCTGACCGAGTACCAGTCCATCATAACCTCTTTTGACGAAGAAGAACCATCGGGATTGCAACAGAAATTTTATCAAATTGCTGCTGTAGAGCTGGCTTGGAGGGGCGGAGAAGCTGCTAATTGCACGATTGATTATTTTAAAGAAGAGAAAAACAATAAAGGAGAGTCAACAGGTTAATAACATCAAACAATTAGGTTAGAATGTCATTTTATTGGTTATGTTTCTGTTTTCAGGACGGATTGAATACAATCCTATTTTCAACAAGACATCACAAGGTGGATCACACAAATTAGCCGACTCCAAATGGCTGATACCTAACAGTGCCAACGCAAACGTTTGTCCCGTCCGATTGTTTAGAAAATTAATTTCAAAAAGAACCCCAAATATAACTTCCCGAAGGTTGTTTCTCACGTGTAATAAATACTGGACATCAACTAACAAGAAAGCGTGGTATAAAAATTGTCCTCTAGGAAGAAATCAAATATCAAAATGGACCAAAAATGCAGCTGAAACAATTGGATTGGATACTAAGCGTGTTCGAATAACAAATCATTCTAATCGCTCAACAACCGTTAGCAATCTAGCACAACGTGGTGTTGGGGAACAACAACTTTTAAAAATTACGGGACATTCAAATGCTCACTCAATAAAACCCTACCTACAGCTAAATATTGAGCACCACGAAAGCATTATAAATAAAATGAGAAATATTCACTCTGTGACCAGTACTGTTGAAACGAAAACGACCCCAGGTACCTCCATTATCTCCAACGTTCAAGCATCTGATAACACGATCACAACAAAAAGCAGTAATGTTGCTCCAGTGTATAACAATTGCACATTTTTCATTAACTGTTCAAATTGTAATAATAATTCAAAGTGTTCGTTGTTTTAGGTTATTATTATTCTTGTTTCATATATTGTCATTATTATTTGTTAATAAATAATAAATGTTTATACTGATAGTTTTGTTATTTGGGAAATAATCTTGGGATTTAACCTCTGAATAAATAATTTTTCTCATAGTTCCCTAAATAATCATTTGATTTTTTAAACCAGTTCGACTGGTTGATCAATTATATGATTTTTCTAATATATTAGCACTCTTAAATATTAAATTATAGTATATTACGTTATAAGTCCGGTAAACCCAAGTTTACAGTAGCGAGTTGAAAACGTTTCGGGACGAGGCGACGAAGGAGCCGAGTCTCGAATGTTGAAACGAGCTACTGTAATGGTTTACCGGAAGTATGACGTAAGGCGTTTTATTTCATACTGCCTCACATTGTTCATTTTTTAAAAAAATGCATTTAAAATTTTCAGTCCGGTAAAATTTTTTACCGGACTCAAATTAGATTTTCAGTCCGGTAAAATTTTTTACCGGACTCAAATTGGATTTTCAGTCCGGTAAAATTTTTTACCGGCCTTGTAACGTAATAATTCATTTACCGGACTCAAATGAGTCCGGTAAATACCCTTTTACCGGACAGTATGAAATAAAATATATTAGCACTCTACTTTTAGATCATAATTGACAAAAGGGGAATAATAATGGATAAGTACACATTGTCATGATATTTGGCATACAATAGTAAGTATGTACCCCCCAGGTAAAACTTTCCAACGAGATGTTAGATGGGTTGCATAACCTCAAGGGTCAAATTAATTTTTTTAAACATTTTTTTATGAAGCCAAAGAAAAGGTTTTAATTTAATAAACCTGCACTCTAGAATGCACTAGGCAGTAAAAGGATACATTTTAAAGTTGATTTTTAATTCAGCTAACGATGTGAAATCGTTACCTAATTAGGCAATTACAACAAAGTTGAAGCCCAATTAAGGCAAGTTTTGACCTAAAACAAACGGATGATGTATGCAAGTATTTCATACCTTACCTGGTTTATTAATATAAAAATCATGTTGCAAGTTAACGAGATATTGATATCGTTAAATCTTCTTCTTTAGATAGATTATACAGTTCGTGGGTAAAATGTTTTAATGCTATTTTGTCAAGCAGTTTCTTAAGCACAATTTTAAAACAATCTTGAATGTTGGGATTCTTTTTATAGAAGATATGTTTGAAATAAAAGTTTGTACGTTTTGCCATAGCAATCTGAAATAATGTAATTAAACTACTATTCTCATGTTATTGATATCTAAAAGTAGGTAAATAATGTTAATTAGAATGTAAGATTTTGTCAAGATAGGAAGATGTAAATAGGTTATTTTAAGTAATTAAGTTAATTTTAGTTAACTGATAGTCGTGTAGAAATGTTTTGGTTGAATTTTTCTAGTGACCTTGTTCTTTTATGTCAGTACAAGTGTCATATATCATTGAAAAGGGAGTTTCTTGGCTATCTATTTATTGAATTTATTTAAAAAATAATTAAAAGTTATAAATAATTATGTTATTATGTTGTATTTAGTTAAAATTAAAAAGTAAAATGTTTTTGTTTGTAACCAGAAATATCACTATAGCCTTTTTCTGTTTGAGAAAGGGTATAAAAAGAGCGACCATTTTAGTAATAAACTCTTTGTTATTTTAGAACTTTCAAACAGTGCACACATGTTGAGATCAAAAACTTAAAATTTCAAGGTTAGGTTGTTTGGTAGGTAGTTTGAAAAGTGCAAATAAATTAAACGTCAAAAATGTTAGGTTATATTTTGTTGAAATGTCAAAATGTTAAATAATTATCGAAGATCTTTGAATATGACTATTTTTTTATAATTACATTTAATTAATATATTAATCAGTGCTGTGAATTTATTTGTGGAATAATATTTAAGTACGCAAAGAAAACTTTATTTGTATAATGGGACTTTTAACCTTCGTTATAATTTAGATGTTGGAAGAGAATTAAAACAAAATTAATTAATCATTAAATGAACTTACTATATTTAAAACAAGCAGTTGGATTTTAATTTTATTTTTTAATACTATTTATTTGGATGATATTTGAAAGAGCGGTAAGTGGTTGTTCTTTCACCATTTTAGTATTTAAACCATATGGAAAACAGAGGATTGTTATTTTGTAACAATTTCGGTTGGCAAACTGTTGGGGCCAAATATTGGTTTGATTTAAAAATTTAAGGTATTTAATTAATTTTAATTAAAAATTTAGTAATTAAGGTTATGGTTATGCCAGAAATGTTATTCCTTGGATAAAAGACATTGACTATCTTACAATTGATTTTTCATTTGTTCATGATATTCAAAATTATTTTGAAAGAGAGGTTTTTTAACCAGACTAAAATAAACAAAGCTTAAACCTTCGAACGAAAAGTTCACATTACTTAAACTAATTTAGAACACAAAGTACGATACTTACTGTATATAAAATGCTCAAAGTTGCCGGCTTGAGATCTCGCTCTTCTTACAAATTTAAATTTCAGGTCGTAGGTATTGGTTCTGCAGTTGTCTAATTTGTAAAGGGATGGATAAAGGTTTCAAAACACAATAACATACACTAAAAGGGCGCCATCTGATTATGAAGCTTAATAACAATAAATAAATTGATCAAATAAATCTAATAAATCTGTCTGAAATCACTAATCAGAAAATGAAATCAGACCGATATGAATTTAGTGCAAAATATTAGTTAATTTCAACAAAGTCAAAAAATTTAGTTTAATGATGATATGAATAAAAACTTTCATAATTATATGGTTCACTCTTACTGGTTTTAATTAACTTTAGAATCATATTTATTTTAGAAAACACAAAGAAAAATAAGATATAAGAAAATTACAAATTTTAAACTCAAAAATTCAAGTAATAATTCCTTACCTAAGAGCTCTTGACTATTAGCATTTGTTAATAAATAAAAGTTGTATACAAATTACGTATAAATAAAAAACAGACTGTAGAAATATTACAAAGATCCAAAAGAATTATCATAAATATTTAACATTCAAAAAGGAAATACATAAGTCACTGTACCTGTAGTTGTCAATAATTCGCAAACCAAATTAACGCTAAATTGCACAAAAATGGCTCCTGCACACAACAAACAATCGCTGCTGAACGGAAACTGGAATGTTCGTAGATTTCTGCTTTAACATCATACTAGAATGCAATGAATTAACCCTCGTAATGTCTGTATGTGGTGAACTATTATTCACGAATTCACCCATAATAAGGTAACTGAATGCAACCATAAAAATTCAATAAGATTTTGTTATTAAATTAATTTTAAGAACCATCGACAAATGTTTGTTATTTTCCTTAAACAACCCGTTTATTATTTAAATCTGAACTGAATTTATAAGGCACATAACTCGGATTTCATTATTGATCCGAGATTTCAATCACTGAAGATCAAGTCCGTAATTATTAATTTTTGTCGGTATTTCGGTACGAGAAATATTTTTATCGATATACGATACGGTATTTATTTTTATCGGTAAACTGTATTAAAGCTATTACACTTTTAATAGGAAAAACTAGATTTCTCGTCCTTAGAAACACAAACATCCGAAAAAATATTTAACTGTATAACGGTACTTTTATTAACCACAAATTCTTATTTAATATCCGGAAAACTAATTACACAACGGTATTTTTGTTAACTGCAAATTTTCAATTAATTAGGCACGGGCATCCGACACCGGCCATTATCTATAAACTGTACTGTATTCAGACCATTGACTGTATTGTTATACTGGACTGTCTCGAATCAGCAACTGAAGTCAAGTGAAGTCTTCTCCTTTAAAAACCCAAGGTTATTTTATTGTATACGGAATATTTTGGAGGGTGCAGTTCTGCATACACCAATCAAAGAATCGCGTGGTTTGGAGTAAACGAATCAGGGTTATGCAGTCCACGTGTAGTCAATAGGGGAAGTTTTCTTAATTCAAATACTAGATTTTGACCCTAAAAGACTAGAAATTACGCAGTTTTGTTTTCACGCAAGAGAAAATGTAAACCGATGTTATTTTAAAACAAGTCCAGCAGACATATCAAGTTTTTAGGCGCAGCTGTAAATAACAGAAAGAGATTTTTAACACGTAGTAAACATCATTTAATAGATAAAGGAGATTTTTTATAGTATTTTCACGGAACACCAAACTACAATATCCATGGGAACTAAATAAAGTTAGATTTACCACGAACCATATTATTAATTTTCAAGGTTTTAACAAAGAAGCCATTTCAACCAACGAACACGTGCGTAAATAAAACGCAGAAGGAAATAATTTATTGCCCAAATGTTTTTATAATTCTAAGAAGATTTGAAACACAACCTTTTAAAATAATTTTTATAGCTTTATTTGTACCAAATACTACCACGAGTTTATATTACAAGAAGAACGCAAATTCGCAGGACCGGAATTAAGATTTTTCAGTAAATATGTAGACAAAACTACATTTATTCAGGACTGATAAAAATATACCGTTACAATGTATATTATTAATTAAACCACTTTCAAATATATTTCATTTATTCTTAGTCGCGTCAAATTAGCATGAAAAAAGAGAAAATTCCTAACTTTTTGCGAAAAAGTCCGATTGAGATGCGGTTTTCTGCAAAATGTTCAGGGAGTTGCCTATAACAAAAGGTACATCTAACCTCTGTACGCTCGCAACTTTTTAATTGTTTATTTAACAAATAACCCTTTTTTCTTAAATTTCCGGCAAATCTCGCACACGATTCAATGAACATGACTTGAAAATGTTTTCTTGGGGGCTTCCTTTAGCCCTGAAGTCAGAAGAAGGGTCACTTTATTATTTATTGCTAAATTGTTGTATCTTTGCTAATTAACAAATTAAAAACTCGAGCCGCAAAATGTCTAGAGACCCGGAATTTTTGCCAGGATTTCTAGCTTTCCAAGGCGAACCATCGGCACAAGTGTCTTGTAAATATCATTGTTTATTGTCTAATTGTTGCAACTTCGCTAATTAACAAATTAAGAACTCTAGTCCCAAAATCTCTAGAGACCCGGATTTTTTTCCAAGATTTCTAGTTTTCCAAGGTGAATCATCGGCACAAGTGTCTTGTAAATATCATTGTTTATTGGCTAATTTGTTAATTAGCGAAGTTGCAACAATTAGACAATAAACAATGATATTTACAAGACACTTGTGCCGATGGTTCGCCTTGGAAAGCTAGAAATCCTGGCAAAAATTCCGGGTCTCTAGACATTTTGCGGCTCGAGTTTTTAATTTGTTAATTAGCAAAGATACAACAATTTAGCAATAAATAATAAAGTGACCCTTCTTCTGACTTCAGGGCTAAAGGAAGCCCCCAAGAAAACATTTTCAAGTCATGTTCATTGAATCGTGTGCGAGATTTGCCGGAAATTTAAGAAAAAAGGGTTATTTGTTAAATAAACAATTAAAAAGTTGCGAGCGTACAGAGGTTAGATGTACCTTTTGTTATAGGCAACTCCCTGAACATTTTGCAGAAAACCGCATCTCAATCGGACTTCTTCGCAAAAAGTTGGAAGTGAAATGCTAATTTGACGCGACTATCTATATAATCTGTCAAATAAGGGGGAAAATGCGCAAACGTAATGTAAAGAAAAATGTTTGTACTTAGTTAATTAGGTATTAGGTACTAGGCAGCTATTTACCTACTTATTATTTGTTTTCTTGACAACAGGCTGATGATTAATCTCCAAAGAAATGACAACAGTACTTTTCAGAATTACTCCTAATACTTACGTACATATTTCTTAAATTCAGCCAGGCCACTGGGAACTTTTCCACTGGGAAATGTCTCGGTATCCCGGTGGGCCAGCACGCCCCTGCTTACCAAAAAAAGTTAAAAACAAACTTTTTCTTATGTCGGAATATCTAGTTCAAACTCGGTATGTGAACGTAAAATGTCATTAGAAACAGTTTTTTCTTAATAAAATTCTTCCATATCTATTTTATTATCCATATATTATTTTCGCTGATAAAAGGAAATAGCGAATTTGACAGATGCCTAATGTCACCTCTCAACTTTGACATTGCATACTTCAAGTATTTTTGGAAGCAGCAGTGATTGCCCCACGTAATTCTTACTAGGGTTTCTGAACCGGGAGATTCCCGTGACCGAAGTTTCGGAAATTACACTATTTTTTGAATAGGGGAAAACTCATTCAAGACACGGGACGTTTGTATACAAGGTGTTCAATTAAAATTCTTACTTTAGAATTAAGGTTTTATTTGTTTCAATTTCTTGAGCAAATTATTAGTTAAAAAAGGTAATTCTGAACAAGAGTGTTGCTTTGCACAGATGGTTTTCTTAACCAGTTTTTCTTAAGTACTAGACAGTCTTTGCAAACACATACAAATTATTTACAACCTGTCTATAAACAATCAATAAAGGTAAAGGGATTAGTTTCAGTAAGAAAGTACCGTTAGGTATGGTGCTTCGCCACAGCATTCTTTATAAATAATCTTGCAGTTTCTATTCAATTATATTCAAAAAGGGTCTCCGTCCGGAATTTCCTCTTTTATTTATAAACAGGTAAGGTAGTCTTTTTACCTAAACAGTGGGCCGTATTACGAGCTACGATTAAAGGTGTCTCTAACTAAAGTTTCGTTTAAGATCAACAAGAACAGAGATAGCTTTATCTAATTTTAATATGTGAGAAAAGATTAGAATTGGTCACCATGGTAATTAAACATGCTGTTAATTTAATAGTGAGATGCAAATACGGCTCATTGTTTTTACTTAAAAATTTATATTGAAGTGTGGTCTTAATCTCTTTAACAACCGGTCGTTTACTATAGGTAAAGGGTTCCAAGAAGATTTTGATAGTTTTTGTAATGACAACAGTGCACTTTCATAATTAATTACTTTTAGTGTGTATTTACTAGATAGCTGAATCTGTTTTAACTGACTTTTATTTACCTATTAAATTTATAAATAAAATGTTTTCTGTTTAGCTTCAAGATGACAATATACCAAATGGTAGTTTGCAATTGTTTTAAAAATGTAGAAACGGCTCAATGGAATTATTTCCCCAAACAAATTTCTGTAAGGTTCGAATTCTAGCGGGGTCATGCAGCATTTAGAATACATGCATGGATCGCATTTAAAAAAATATTGAAGAAGATATCGCACTTTGTACCCCAAAAGAATTAAAACTTGACAATCATTTTAGAATTTTGCAAAACAAAAAAATTGAGTGAGATTGTATGTATTTCAATAGGTCGCAGAAGATGGAAGATCAATTCGAACTATTGCCAATAATATTTATCATGTTCATATTCAGGAAAAATGTGCAATAAAAGCTAAGAATCGCTTAAGACTTACCAACAAACAATACAACACTAAGCAGCAAAGGCTTTGGCATTAAAAAGAGAGAGAGAAAAGGAATTTTATGATAGGATTATTTTATTTATGTACTGCTGTGCTTTTTATTAAATAATTATAGTTATTTTCCAATGGAACATCTGGGAGAAAGTGATTAGAAGACAAATTAAAGCAATTTTAAAAACAAATAATTGGATTTTTGTGTTAGGTACCTAAGTAAAATTACTATCCAAAATTACCGGGAATTTCGGAATTTCGGAGTCCCGAAAATAGCAAAATTGTCGAGGTTCAGAAACGCTAGTACCAACATACCATTATAAAAAACGTAAATAAAATGTAATGCCACACCAATGGCGGTAATGATACAATAAACATGGTATCTATTAATAAGCTTCCAACAAGAGCGGTATAACATCATAATCATGACTAAAACTGTTGCAACAATGCAAATAATATTTCAATATAGCGTATCAAAAACGGAAGCACATCAAATCCAATAGCTTTTGTGCATTGTTTAAACATCATGCCTTTACTAATTGGAGCTTAGAATGTAGATGATTTATATTCTATAGATTATTTCCACAATAGTCCAAAAACTCGATAAAAAACCAACAAATTATACTGTTTTTTAATATGATTTAAATATTCCCATTTTCTAAATGGGAAGTCACTAGATGATGATCCGTTAGGATATTTTGACAATCGAAGAATCAATGAGCATTTAAAAACCTTCTATACAATTGAAACGTTACAATAATTCAAGCAACGTTTATTTTATTTATCTACTTCCTTTAAATAGGTTGGTTTACTTCGAACAATCATGTAAACCCACCTTATATATAGAACTTTACACCATCTCATGAATGCTTTATTGGTTTGTACTTTATAATACACTTGTCTAATTCTAAATATAATTATAATTAGTTGTTTTGGTGACTAGTTCAAATAAACTGGTTTAAGCTCTAATTCATTTTTAAACAAAAAAATGGGTAAGTCTTTAAAAATTTTAAGTACATATTTTTTTGCTCAGATTATAAAATCAGTGCTGGTGCTGAATGCAAAACTAAAAGTTTTTCTACTATTTTTCTCTATTTCGACTCTTCAAACTCTTCAAAAACCAAACATCAAAATCAAACATATTTGAAAACTATTATCACTTTGAATTTATGGCTGTATAAAAACATTAACAATCATGTCGATAACAAATTTTAGAGTTTTCAAGTTTTGTAACATAATAGCCTCTACAAGGTGGTCTTGATCAACTACTGATGCTGTGGTCTTAATGGGTTATTAAACTGAATCAATTAATAGAAGCATAATGTGTTTTATCCATCATTAGCAGAATGTGTAGGTAAAGGAAGTAGTTTCAAGGTCTTGGGCGCTTTTAGAGTTGTGACTTATAAGTAATTAGAGGATATACTTTCAGCGGATGTAAATAATATTTAGAATTTACCAGATGTTATATGGAGATCTTATTAGATTATTATTAGGGCGACTTTAATGTATTGTGGGTAGCTAAGTACGAATTTGACTTTCGTTGTTTTTCTTTTTCCAGAATTTTTTGTTCAAGGGTCCAATTCACAAAACAGACCTTACTGACATTTTTAATAAAGTGTATTTTAGGCTATTTATTAACAATAGCAAAATAACTAGGATAATGGGCCCTACGGGCCTAAGCACTTAAGTATGATAGAAATAGCATTTATCGATTTTTTTTAAAGTAGGTCAGTATTTACATGACCTACATAAATCTCCAATCGATTCTCTATCGATAGAGCACATATTAGTACCAAATAACACTCAATAGCACTAAATAGTACGATAGAATCAGCATTTATCGATTTTTTAAAGCATAACCTAATTTAAAAAATTTTAAAACGTAACCTAATTTAAAAAATTATCCTTGGCAAAGTACGCGTCGAATGAGCCCAAGCCCATCTCTCCAGCCCTTATAGAACGCGAGAATGGGGCTCGGACACACATACAAATCAACTTTAGTAGTATTGGATGATATACCTTTACCAGTAAATTAATGACATACGAGCCCTGTCTCATATAAATTGGATTGGGTTTCTTCGATTAATATGTAACATTCAACAAATAAATAATTATCAGTGACTAAAGAATTATGTTTTTGATTGTGCGTGATTTTAGCAACAAGTAAATCACTTTAATTCGAGATGAAATATATAATGTCAAACACAAATTAAAGATAATAGTATATTAAAGAACGAGTTTCATAAGGCAAGATTTATTGCACGAGTCCAAATTTGAAAAACGAGTTTTTTATGCTATTTTTTCTATTTTGTGACTTTTATTCCCTTTCTATATAAAAAAATCGCAATTTCAAAATTTAGGGAATTTTGTGGTAGTTGACAACACTGATGTGGCATTTGAGAATTCAAATTTTTAGAGTGATACTTTTGTCAATTTTCTGTCTTTTTCAATTTTTTTTCAATGCTACGAACTTGCTAACAATGCTAAAAGTTGGGCTATTAAAGCACTCAAATGAGCTATTAACGCACTGGGTGCTTTAACAGCTTTGTTATGGACGCAAAATAGAAAAGTTTATTACGTGATCCAATTCATGTGAGGCATGACTCGTATATGTATTTTAAATATACAGAGTGGAAAAAAAGTATGGACTACCCCTAATAATTTGGTAGTCTTCAGGTTTTATGGAAAACGCTCGAACACGTCAATTTAGTTTTTCAGTTTCCCAAATTCTGATAGAATTAACTTGTTTTTTTATTGACATCTATCAAAAATATGACCTCATCGACATTTTTCTTAAATGACAATATATGGGCATGTGATACATCATTTGAAAGCTCTTGTTTCACTCAGTATGTCCCTAGATTTTTGTGCGATTCTGTCGTGCCGTTTCAAAATGGCGAACGTTGAAATGTGAACGTTATCTTAAATTAATTCTCAGTAAAAGAATAACTCTTTTTTGTTTTATCAGAAAAAACAAACTATCAATCGCACTAAGACAGTCCTAAGGCTTTAGCATTCAATGCCTGCTCTTACATTAAGTTTCTTGGCCTGAGCTTGTTTCTAAATCCATGGTGGAAAAAGAAATTCGATATTTCAATGTCGTTGCAATAGTAGTTTTAGTCATAGTAAGCTTAAACAAACCAAACACAAACAAGAATTAACGACAGTATTGACAAGTGGTAAGGTGAACAGTAGTAGGTTTAACTGTCATTGCGTTGTATTCAAAAATTCCTTTTTTAATAAACCAAAAATGTCGCTCAGTGAAAATGACCGTATTGAAATTCTTATGATGGTTGGTTACGGAGATCGTTGCAGATATACTAACGAGGTACGTGAACTTTTCAATCAAATTTATCCAGACCGAACGCCGAGTTCTATATCCACCGTTTGCAAGATTTTAAGAAAATATGAAGAACATGGCCATGTTAAGAATTTACCTAAAAATGGAAGGCCGAAGGTAAATGAAAATATTCAGCTTGACGTGCTAGTGGCTGTTGAAGAGAATCCGCACAGTGCCAGTCGGCAACTAGCACTTGATATAGGAATAAGTCACAGTCTGTGCAAACAATTTGGCACAAAGAAAAATATCACCCGTACAAAGTCTGCCTGGTACAAGAATTAAATGAGGATGATTTCGATCGAAGACTGCAATTCTGCGAAATCATGCAACCAATTTGTAATCAAGATGAAAACTTTGCCGCAAATATTTTATTATCAGATGAAGCAACTTTTTACCTCAACGGTACTGTAAACAGGCAAGAGTGTCGATATTGGTCCAAAGAAAATCCACATTGGATTCAAGAAGCTCATTGTCAATCACCTCAGAGACTTAATGTATGGGCCGGCATATTGAAAGATAGTGTGTTAGGACCATTTTTCTTTGAAGAAAATCTTACTGGTGAAGCATACTTGAATTTCTTGCAGTTTAAACTTTTGCCAGCTTTAGTCACTCTTTCTCCCGACTACAATAATCCCGATTTGCCCAGTCCAGAAATTTGGATACAACAAGATGGAGCCCCGCCCCACTATGCAAGAGAAATTCGAGAATATCTCGATTTGATGTTTCCAGGAAAATGGATTGGACGGCGGGGTTCCTTTGAATGGCCAGCCTTGAACTTTTTTTTGTGGGGTTATTTGAAATCCAAAGTTTTTTAAATTAACCAAAAGTGCCGTATAAGAACGGAAATACGAAAAATCTCACCAGAAATGATACAAAATGTTCAAGAAGAATTTGTTTCTAGACTTGGCTACTGTCAAGTTGTTAACGGTCGTCACTTTCAGCATTTACTGAAATAAGTTTTTTCTATTATGTGATTTATCCTCGACACATCATTCTTATTTTATTATTATTTTTATGATTATTTGATTGTTCTTTGTTGTTAGGGTGTGCGGGAGACCACATGACGTACACCCGTAGAACTGGCTGTCTTCTACCCTATCCTTGGAACCTGGATACGGGGCATGGAAACATGACTGGGTAATGGATGAAGCAGTAAGGTCAAGTGTGTGGTAGAGAAATTCCTGAGAATTCTCGACGGTTACTCATACCGATCAGGGGGAGCCCTGGTAATATGATACCGGTGTGGGCTGATTCGAGTCTCGCCTTGGAGGAGGTCATTTATGGTCACCAAACGGAACCCGCTACTTGATTTAGGTTATTTATGATCACCTAAGGAACCCGCTGTTTGGCCGAATCTTAAGGAGGAGAAGCGAAGTGAAGTTTATCCCGGTGTGAAGGGGTAAATTCATGCCAATGGGAAACTGCATGCCGCCAGGTAATTGTGCTTAGGAGCTATCCCGACCACCCTATGATCTGGTCTGCAGCCGGGTACAGTGGTTGGGAGAAGTTCTAAAAGCCTTTACGCTTAAGGATTGTTGAAGCGAATACATAGCTTCTCACAATCAAGACAACTTCACCTAGACTAGGTACACACTGGGGGTCTATAAGCTGTAGACTTACGGACGAAGCTCTGTCGAGGGCCCACCAAGCCTATATATTGGTAGATCGGGGTGGCAAAACCATTTAAAAACCAAGTCCTGCCACAATTGAGGTTGGATTCGATCGGGCAGTGGCTCCCAACAGCTTGGGACAGTATGTTGGGGGAATAGTCTGAAGCTAGACTAGGCGAAATCTCCTTGGTCGTGTGATACGTCCCTCACAGCCTCCTCGGAGATGGAGCCAACGGGTGAGCACGTTTATCGCTCCGGTACTAGCCTGGAGAGCTAGTAGAGTATGGATAGTATCTTGCTCCCACCAGTGAGTTACTGGTAGCATTGTTTAGTGTAGTGACAATGCGCGCTAATTGAGCGTAACTCAATTATTCGTGCTTCGGCACGTCTTAAAGGCGGGAAGGAATTCCCTAAAGTTCGTAAAATTAGTCATGTATCAAATACCTAATAGACAATTACTACGGTCTATTGTATATTATGAAGGTAATAGGCTAATAGATCACTGTAGAGAAGGATTCAGTTCTTTTTCGCGGACAGTTAGCCTTACATGTTCTTTGTTGTGTTCTTATTTTGTTTTATTTAATTAATTATTACGCGTTGTTCTAGTTTGATTGATAATCAAACCATGTTCAATAGTTTGTTTTTTTCTGATAAAACAAGAAAGAGTTTTTCTTTTACTGGGAATTAATTTAAGATAATTTTCACAATTCAACGGTCGCCATTTTGAAACGGCACGGCAGAATCGTTCAAAAGTCTAGGAGCATACATACAAATGATGTATCACATGCCATATATTGTCCTTTAAGAAAAATGTTGATGACGTCATATTTTCGACAGATGTCAATAAAAAATAAATGAATTCTATCAGAATATGGGAAATTGAAAAACTAAATTGACGTGTTCGAGCGTTTTCCATAAAACCTGAAGACTACCAAATTATTAGGGTTAGTCCATACTTTTTTTCCACACTGTATATAGGAATTGTTAACTAATTCTGAGTGATTTGGCAATCTGAGGATTTAATTTTACGTTTAAGAATTTTTCAGAATATGTCAACAAAAATATACCAAAACTTTCTGTGCAAATCTCTTGTTGATTAGTGTTATTGTAGTTTTGTTTCAACTCATAATAAAACCGTACACGGTGACTCGCGGAAGATTATAATAATAATGATTATAATAACTCTTACTTCGTCTTGGAAACTGCAAGAGTTGCAAAAAAAGTTAAATATCAAACTTGGTTGGTATGTTTTTGTATATTATACTATACAGGATGAGTTGCTGGCTATACAACGCAATATTTGGGTGTACTGCCGTCAGTCTATCTCTGCAACCGTAACGACTGTGCGTGGTTTTAAAGCCCTTGACGAACATTGCAGTTTATCTAAACAACCGTTAGTGCAAAGCGACTGTGCGTGGTATCACTTTGAAGTATTCGACGAGATCTATTCAAATATACGAAAAACATTTCGGTGGTTGGCAGTGGTTTAAACTGAACATTTTAAAAATTGTTTTCTTATATACGTACCAATGAACACTTTTGACAATAGCGCGATTTATCTAGATAACTGTGAGTAAAACACGACTGTGATTAATATCGTTTTAAAGCTCTCGGCGAGATCTATTCAAATGTAAACAGAAAATATCGCAATGATATAAATTTAAATTTTTAATAAACTTTTTTGTGTGGACGGCTTGGAAACTTCAGGAGAAACTGGCAGAATGAACGCTACAAGGACATCGCCTTGATTAAAGCTCGTGGGGTTGGTCATAACAGGAGGCGACCAAAAGACGTCATTATTCATTACTAAGAATGAGTGCGCTGAACAAAATGCCGACATACTCGCCTCTCTGGGTACGGAACGATATTTGGAGCTTATTCGACAGTAAGTTGACATTTTTAGTTTATTCGAAGGTGACAGTCTAACATAATTCGTGGTTAGGTTCGGTCCCCCATGACATTTTTAGGCTAGTCGAGGTTAAGTTCGGTCGGTTATGACACTTTGATTATTCGAAGTTAGATTCGGTGGATTGTGGCATTTTGAGGTTATTCAAGGTTAGGTTGACATGTTGGGCTTATTCGAGGTTAGATTCGGTACCGGATGTCATTTTTTAACGATATTTCCAGTTTAGGTTCGGTTGATTACACAGTGCGACAATTTTCAGGCCAATAGACTAACAAAACTCCTGTGGGGTTTGGTTATATTAGCTCGCATTTCCTTTTTATGACCTCCTGAAGTTGCATGTTTTTATGCCAAATTTTCGACTTTTTGCGATGTGTAAGTTAATAAAATGGATCAATGTATGAATGAAACAAGTGGAATTAAATATTTTGAGTTTGAAAAAATTAAAATATCCTGATTTATTAGCCTTTTAGTGGTTCAAAATGCTCTTTTTAGCCCATTTTTGGTACTTTTTCAGTACATTTTTCGCATTTTCACTCCATTTTCGCAATGTATTTCGGATTTAATTCACTTTTTACGAAAAAAGTGATTACCCTTGTAATTTTTGTTTATGTTTCCAATGAATTTCATGAAAAATGACATGAAAAACAAAAAAGGGGTTTAACTATGTCGTTCGAGCTCTTTTCGATGCTGGTTGGAATGGGAAATCGCCGCTGTCATCGTTAGAGTCTGCGTCGAAACTGGCGACCAAAAATTGGCGCATTTGGTACAGTTGGCACAGGTTCATACAAAGAAATAGTATCACTCAAGTAAGGTACAAGAGTACTACCCGATGACACATTCGATCGCGGTGGTTTTGGCACTGGAATGGATTCTGCGTACCTTAATGGTATTGGTATTTGAGCACTTGAGACACTTAAATACACTTTGTTCCTCTTTTTTCTGTTCATTCGGCCACCAGAATTCACACACACGTAACAATTTGATGGGTCGTGATCAATCGGATCCGTTCAGATCATTGGCACGGGCATACCAAACGACCAACTTTTAATTATTTTATGCATCCAATTTAAGAGATCACTGTAACACTTTTTGCAAACGACATTTGGTGCCCAAGTCACGTTGGAAACAACTAGTTGGTTGAAGTATTTAGCGTATGTGAACTTAAATTTTCACTGAAAAAGCGATGTTTTGTCTGTTGTAATGTGAAATGGCCACAAACGTAACAAAAATTGTTTATATTGCAAACCATTTTAGCGTCACAAATATTCGTCTTTCAAACGTAAACAGAACAAGCAAATACAAAGCCACAAATAAACTAAACACAGCAGAACAAATAAAGTAGATGACACATACGTCAAAATTGGTTCGTTTAATGACTGCATTGGTTCAGTCCAATGCATGTATGTCGCATCATGTTTTGGAGATGGCTCTAAATCTTGCTTTTACAGTAAATTAACTAAAACCAAAATTAAATCCGAATTACACTGCGAAAATTGAGTCAAAGTACGAAAAATGTATTGAAAAAGTACCAAAAATGGACTAAAAAGGGCATTTTGAACGACTTAAAAGGCTAATAACTCCGGATATTGTAATTTTTTCAAGCTCAAAATATTTAATTCTACTTGTTTCATTCATACCTTAATCCATTTTATTGACTTACACATCGTAAAAAGTCGGAAAATTGGCATAAAAACATGCCAACTTCAAGAAGTCATAAAAAAGAAATGCGAGCTAATATATATAAGTCCCAATATAGTATATATAGTTATAAGTCCCAATCATCAACAAGGTAAAAATGTTACTCGCGACTGGTTACTGTTTGACCTTGCGAAAACTGAAATTAATTCGAACGTGTATCTAAAATTAATTTTCTGATATCTAAAATTAATTCAATGAAGATGAGTACGCGGAAATGTTTTAGTGGAAAGAACTTCATGGTGTCAAGTGGGTGTCTAAGTTAAAAAAATCTGAAACAAAAATAATTATTAATGTTTAAGTTAGGATCGATTTTGCATGGTCTTTATTTTATTCGTGTTAAATTCATAACCTTCAAAGTGAATTAAGACAAGTTATCGCTAGAGATAGATTATCTTGATGATAAGATTTTTATATTAGATTTTGAGTTTGTAAATGTCAAGGTAGGCTACAGCTACGGTTAACGTAATTGTCAGAATTGGAAATACACCAACAAAATCTTTGTTAAAATGTAAATGTTTTATTTCCCGTAAGCAGTTTTGATTAATCTGCTTTTTAACTTTCTTGCTAAACATTTAAAAGTGGGAAATACAGAAAAGGGCACAGGAGATATCTAGGTAAGTCCATTTTATCAAATTTGTAGCTGATTTATCACACTATCACAAATTAATCATAAAGTGTTGATATACGATTTGTAACTTTTAAAACGCGATAGACAACTGTTGATTTAGTCCTCTATCACTTTAGCCTTTCTGATTTTATGTTCTATATTAGCCTAAAATTTAAAAATTTATAAATTCTTTTAGATCTTTCTAAAATTTAAAAGATTCTGGAATTTAAAATTCATAATAAATTTTATAATTATTTATTTCAAAAATATTCATTAAAGTGGTAAAAATAATTGAAAACAATCCACCCACATCATTGTTACCGCCTTATCGGTATTTGTTAATATTTTTGAAACAATTATTCACGATAATATTTTCATACAAATTTGTAGCCTAATATCAAACAGCATGATTTCATAATCAACCAATCGATTTACAGTTTACACAATTTGTATCACAAGTATTGGAAGATAAGTGCCACGTTTACACTAATTTTTCCAAGGCTTTCACTAAGGTTGGCCACAGTCTGCTACTTTCAAAATCAGAAACTTTTGGATTTCATAGTTGGTTGAAATTGATTCAGTCGTATTTAAATGAGCATCAACTGTATATTTACTACAATAACTATAAATTTACTATTTTTCTGCTACCTCAAGGTTCCGTATTAGGTCCTCTACTATTCCTTATTTTAATAAATGCTGTTTGTCAACATATCACATATTCGGAATATCTATTCTATGCCGATGACTTAAATATCTTTAAAATTATCAAAGGTATAGAAGAGGATAGAAAAATTATAATCAGATATTAATTCCGGTTACAGTTGGTCAATAGAAAATAACTTTCAGCAATAACAAATGTTAAAAGATTCCTCACTAATTAAGTAATTTATGTACTTACCTAAAAATGAACCCACTTGACTATTCATTATACGTTATTACTAACTATTATTAATTAGGAATGAAATATGAAAAAATAATGATAATAAAATGTGAGATATTACTCCAATTATTTTTATTCATTGACAATTTTCAAAAATAGAAAATCAATATAAAATTACCTTAGAAAGTTGTTATCATATTATTATTATATCATATTATATTTATAGTTGTTTCATTCTCTCGAAGATAATAGTTATTAACATTGTCCCAAGGTAGTTTTCTAACCAATAATGTTAAACATATTTTCTCGTTTACAAAGTCATTTTTTGGCCAAAACAGTATCACAAAGTTATACTTTATAAAACTGTTTCTAGGGATATTGATAGTTATGAAGTTGCAACTGTATTAAATAATTTAAAAAATGTCAAAGAATTGAATTTCAAATGTTTGAAACGTTTACTGTATCTATCAGTTTTACCAACCTTGCATTTAAATCTTTTTACTAACAAAATATTGACATTTTTAATAACAAATTAATTCGTAATTGGGAAAGTAATATTACAGTTTCTTCTTTACGTGTCGTGCTCCGTTGCAGAGCGTTGGCATTTCCCTCATAGAGGAGTGTTGTGCGTGTGCAGTGATCACAAGTATAGGGGACCTACAGCTTAAGGTGGACTCCGACCACTCCAAGTACAGTCTTTAGCAAATGTCTTGTCCCGAGCAGGCAACACATTTAACAAATCTGGCAAAAGAAACGACGTGCGAATTAACTTTTCTTGACGAAGAAAGGCGTTTTTAAAAATGGTACTTTCTTTTTAAAAAAACAAAAGACGGAGCCCAAGTTACAAAATGAACACAGTTTACAGTTAAGTACAATAAGATATTTATTCGTCGTGAATTTACACAGTATGCACTTGCATAATCACTTAAATACTATTATACAATTTCAACTTAAAGCTGGTAATTATGATGTTCAGAAAGACCGAGGTAAACAGTAACCATGGCTACCAGTTTCTACGGCTTTCTGGGTGAGTATTGCTTGAAAGGAGGTAAACATTTACCCTGGTAAATAGTTTCTACCTTTCGAGCTTCGTTGTAACTCAGACTGCACTGTCCCATAAAGTGCTGGTCTTTATATACTCCTTCTGTGGGCGTGAAATCGTGGCCGTGTGCCTACGTGACTTCCTTATAGAGTTCTAAGTACTGCAGCTGCTGTGGCCTACGTGACTTCCTTATAGAGTTCTGCGTACTGCGGCTGCTGTGGCCTACGTGACTTCCTTATAGAGTTCTGCGTACTGCGGCTGCTTGTTATGCACACACGTGGCCGTGGGTTTGATAAGTACTGCAGCTGCTGTGGCCTACGTGACTTCCTTATAGAGTTCTGCGTACTGCAGATGCTTGTTATGCACACACGTGGCCGTGGGTTTGATACCGCGCCTGCAATCGTGGGCGCCCCGCTTGAGGCGTTTAGCTCGCATACATTTATAATGAGGTCGCACTTCGCTTGGGTAATGAACAAATGTTAACTTGCGTTTCGGAGCATAGCTTCTTTTGTTTACAAACAACACAGCAAATAAACCAGTTTTAAAGGTTGCTACCCTACCTAGAGTGGCTTTGTATAACAACAATAGAGTAATAAAAACTGCTATTTTCAAGTGAGCTTCTTATGTTACTGGAATACAAAACAGCCGTTTCACTTCTACTATCGTTTTTCTATTTTAACAAATAAATATTGTACGCTTTTTTCTACTTTATTATAAACTTACGCGTTTGATTTGTCTATTTACAAAGTTTAATTATTTTGTAAACACTAAAAAACTAAATTTTTAGTACTAACTGTAATAAGTTTTTATTGTAAAAATTAGTAAAAATAATAAATAATCAAAACTAATAATCATTCCCCGAGTTTCCAAAGTAGAATCAGATTGGGCATACAAACGAGGCATATTTAAACATTAAGGCCCGATTTATTGACCTTCAGGTAAAGTATTCACAGGATTATATCTTGAAGGTAGTTACTGGAATGTTATGAGAAAGGGTCCAACTTTTGCACACAAGTAATAAATACATGCAAGGGAGAGATGGGTAATTGAGAGAATAATGTGTTGGTAAGAAAATTAAACCCATTGACTAATCCACTTAAAAAGAGGCGGGATTTAAAAAATCTGTAATCTTTCACAAATATTTTCTAAAAATTCCAGGTAAACATATATTAATGTTGTATGCATTGCTTGTGTTTCTTAATTTCTGTTTTGTGACTGGTTTGTTTTTAGCAATGACTATATTGATGTTTCTAGTTTTTATCTTAGTTTGTAGTATTTTTATTAAAACAACTGAATATTTAATAACTTTTTAAAATTTTATCCTATTTACATAAATAAAAGCCTATATTATTATTTTATTTTTATTTATTTATATTTATTGCTTACATTAATTTCAGTGATTATTTAATTATCTAAAATACTCTTAAACGTCTATTTTTTGATTATCGTTTTCATTATTATTTTCATTTAGTTATTTTTTTATTAAAGGTAAAGAATGAAACATAAACACGCTATATAACTTTGCTTAACTAGTAGATGTTTCCATTTAAAAGGACTATTTTATAAAATGTGTCAAAGAAATTTTGAATAGAATGAGTAACAATAGTTTTACAAGTATATTTTCAAAACAAACTTTAAAGATTTTAAATATCTTACTCAGCTAGTTGTCCATCTCTGTTTAATTCGGTCTTATTCGTACACAGTATAAGGGGTATTTCGATTCTTAAAGCAGCAGCGCGCTTACTCGGGACAAGACATACGCTAATGACTGTACATAGTACTTGAATTTTTTATTAATTTTTAATTAATAAAAGTTAGTAAAACAGTTAACAACGCATATTGTTAATTTCAAAACTATAAAATTCATAGTAGGTTACGATTTTGCATTTTTATAACAGTGTATAATAACATCCTCACTAGAAGTTAAAAATTATATAAAATTATGTTTAGAGATTTTAAGGATGTCATTTATATGTGATTGGGAAATAATTTACAAAAATGTCAAAAGGAGAAAGTTTTCAGTAATAGTTATTTATGGTACAAGTGAGTTAAGTAAGATATTATCCACGAACGAAAAATTTACCCTCGAGGGCCGGCAGGCCCGAGAGGGTTAATTTTTCTGAGTGGATAATATCCTTAACTCACGCGTGTCATACAAAATTTTATCCAACACCGCTTTATTTAAGTTTCAACATCGAATTTGCAATGTATAGTTAGTCTGTAGTTTTGACGGTAATAAATTTAACACTCTAGCACGACTGGATTTTCATAATATTAAATAACGTAAGCTGGTGATTGGTTGTTATCTTTGAAGGAGTGAGTTTTTTAAAAATAACCCACGTTGCTAGGGGCAACGTGGGTTATAATGTAACATAAGAGTAAACACTTTCCTTATTTAAAATGACCATAGTAAACATGGTATTTATATAGAGGTGTTGGATAAATTTATTTTTAACTAATGTTTTCTAATTATAAAATTATAAATTTTCTATAATTAATTCATTGATGAAAAATAAATTATCATTTTACCTAGTAATCTAGTAATCTTGTTCAGGAGGTTTCTCAATCTGAAATTATAGTCTACTCTGAATTCTGCAATAAATATTATTTAAAGACAATAAACAACAGAATTTTAAAACTGACTAAAATGAAATTGATAATTGTTTCCAACAGTTGAAAGCAACTGGATAAATCTTACAGGATTTTTATTTCTTTCTATGCGAAAATCTAATGCTGTTTTAAAATACAGTTAACGATTATGACGAACGGTGGAAAACTACCCTACGTTCTGATTAGTAATAGCTTTGTTGGTAAGATGGCATTAGTGCTATGCTTTTTATATAGTCCCTTCTCATTATACATTTTTATTTATAAAATAGTAACCGCAAACTCATGGTGCTCAAAATTAGTGATATTAAGTTTGTTGTTACTGTTGCATAAATACAATATTTAGTGGGTTTATTTTCAAATAGTAACGACAACGATTGATCTCGCTGCTGGAGCAAAAGCACTAGAACGATGTTGGTGACATTGAATGTTACCAGATTTGACATTCATATTACTATGATATATACTTCCATAATTGTAATTTTTTAACTTTTTATTAAATTTCTGCAACATGCATTTAGAATTTTTTTTATTAAGGTTTGTGACAGGTTTGCTTCACGACGTTGCTGCTATTTGAAATAGAGGGAGTATGTTATAGATTATTATCAATGTAGCTAATTCTTTTGCTTGAAATCATTTTTTATATTAATGCACAGTGCACTTATTATTATTATTAGATGGTTCGATTACTGTTATGATAAAATCACATCAGGTGCAATTCAGTCTTAACACTGCTATTATAAATTCCAATCACAAGAATAAAAGATTCATTACAGTTTATATCAATTATATTTGTCAATCACATCAGTCATATTTATTAGGGTCTCCACATAGAAATGATCAGTTAAATTACATAATAATAATATCATCAACAATATTGTCATTTCTGTCCTGCTAAGCGAAAAAGTCGTGAATCTGCAAAACTGCAATGTAGAAATGTACTATATAGAATGTTAATGTGAGCTAAGAAAAGTATATTTCTGAGTTGATGTTTTGCAGATAGGACTTTTTCGCTTAGCAGGGCAGATTTCCTAATGAAACTAATCTTAATACTAGATATATTATGATACTAGTGATAAGTGTATAAGTAAGCACAAGGAACATGCGGGGAGTTTAATTTTAGAAAACGACTCGAAACGGAATGTTTTTAACGTAGCTAGGTTTTAAAGGCTTACTTATTCACTGTGTCGTGCTCTATCTTTTTACTATGCCTGCATCATAATCTGGAAAATAGAACTGGAAATCATTGTGATTTGGTTCATTTTATAAGATAGTCTGTCTGTCTGTATGTAGTGATGTAAATATCGTTAGCATGGAGATTGGTTAGTATTTGTTGTTTACGTTCCTATGTGAATACGGTGTTTTTACAATTTGTCGTGGTGAAAAAAGTACTGTTTATTATTATCGATAATGTTTTAATATGTTTATTATCATAAATATAGGAGTTGATGCAGTCATTGTTGGGTTACTCTTCAGAAATATTAAATTTACTGTCCCTGCTTAATTAATATTATATTACGAATACCTTTTTACCGGTTAGTTCAGTACAGTGAAGATGTAATAGTAGTCTATCTAGCCAAGTATATATTAACAACTAACCTATTGTTTTAACAATAAAAAGTAAACTTTATTATGTCATATGTCATTCACGTGGCATGTCCCTAGTATGTATTCTCAAAGTAAAAAGCAGTTTTTCTAAGGCATCAGTTAATCATTATTGTTCTAATTAAGGATAATTGTAAAACAAGTATAGGGCTCTCATCCAGTGTCAACTAATGTATAAAATATTAAGCATCGACTACTACACAATCAATAAAATGTTGTCCCGGATATTTTTGTCATTTGCGTGGATCTAACTAAGAGAGAAGAACATTATTAAATTTCACGTATAGTATCAGTATTTCTACAATATTAGCATTACACATGTATTGCTTGCATATGTAATTTTAATGAAATCAACATGTAGGGTCTTATTCAGTTGATCTATAAACTTTATAGAGGTAGTTTATATGGTTTGATGTAAGAGTACATTTATTTCGCGTCATTCACGTGGTTATCATAATTTCTTGCTGGTGTTGAATTTAGAAAAAACATTTTCGTAAGTTAATACACTACTCCTGTTGTTTCATTATAGCTAGTATGAAGCCTCCAAAGAAAATAGTCTAGGCGCTATGTTATATTAATGCTCTAATAGTCATTCGCGTGGCATTTTCATTGCGTCATTTGCGTGGATTTATAATTTCACGAAATACAACTTGTCCACGTCAATGACAACTCCTACATACATTCATGTTCTTACATTATGAGGTGCAAAGAAAATGTGGAAAAGAAGTGAAAAAATTAAAAATGATCCAGAAAAGAAACAAATGGAGAAGCTGAAACATGATGACTGTCATATCACGTAAAATAAAAATTGTAAATTTTTTATTTTACTTGTTAACCATTATTAAGCATTATCGTGTTAGAAACATCTTTTTATTATAATATTAAAGTTCAGTTTTTTTATTAAATATAATCTTTTCTGTCATTTACATGTTATTTGGATCATTTGCGTGGATTTGAACACTGTAATAAAGGTTGAAAATCTCCAGATTAAGCTCTACTAATCAACAGTATGTGTTGTACAGAATCAATTAATCATACTATTTCTTAGAAAAACAGATTTCAACATTTTTCTTTTTCGAGAATTTTTCACATCCAAATTGTGGATTTCGGGAGAAACACCCTGTTACTTAGCACTTTGAAAGCATGCGTGTTAGGGTGGTTTGAAAACATCGAACTTTTGAGACTCAAATTTTAATAGTGCAAAAAGTTGTGTTCCTGTGTAATGTACCTGCAAAAATTGGGTAAAATTAGGGTTCCACATAAATTTTAAAAAATAAATTTTTTTGGAAATTGATTTTATAGCATTCAAAACTTGTATTGGCTTCCTAACAATGACTCACAAAAACTGATGTTAACATTTTCAATGTTAATATGAATTTTCCTATGACATTGAATTGGAGTAACCTGATCTTTAATTGATTTTTCAAAAGTTATTAACAATAACATTTTTATGCAACGATTTAGGAATAATTCATTTTTGTAAACTATCAAATCATTAAAATCAAAATTCTTCGGCAAATTTCTGCATAAGGGAATAAAGATTAAGAAGAAGTAAATATTTCTTATCAATTTATTATTACATTTACCAAAACAAACTTGTCGGTAAATCAGAGAGTTCACAAGAAAACCGTTTTTATTCTTGCGTTTTATTTCTTGTCGTAAAATATCTTATTTTTCTACCCAAAATTGCAAAGAACCATTTTTTGTAGCTGTCAGGAAGATGAACATCTTTATGACTTTTAAGAATCATGAAAGCTTTGGTTTACATAACTAATCAGGAAAATCGTACGACACTCAGTAGTGACCAATAAAAAAACTAGCTCAGGAGCCGTTACCATGGCAACCAAAAAATTTTTTGGAAATTTTTTGTAGGTAGACCAACCTAACTGAAATTAATAAATGGAAATTTTTCTGTCAAAAAAGTCAAATTTATTTAAACTATACAACTGAACAAATTACAAAAAACTAGAACAAATCAATTGAAATTAAATACACAACTATTGTAATAAACGTTTCCTGTCAATTTTAATTTTGGATACCACGGCTAACTATGTTATGTTACAACTTGACAGTGATAATCAAAATTTAAAATAGGTAGAAATGGTTTGTGTCGTCACGATTTTCTTTCCGAATATATCCTCGTGCATTGATTATGCCTGGAAATTTTACTTTCGTGCATTTCTGCAACTAATTGCACTCCACTTCGTGTCGTGCAATTATGACGTTGCAGAAATGTCACTCAAAAAATTTCCGGCAATAATCAATGCACTTGGTATATTATAAGTGAGAATATAATACATTGAATAATGAGCCAATCGTTGCTCCTTAAATTTAAAATATTGACCAATAGGACCTTGTACCGTAGTGACAATAAGCGACTAACAATTATTATCGATTAGGTATTAGTTAACTTGCGTTTGTTTCACTTGTCAAATAAAATAATTTAGAAACGTCAGATACATTTTTTAAGTGTGTTACGCGCAATGACTAATTTTGTGATGAGTTGCGTTGATTTAAAAGAGGAATATTATGTACTTAATTAAATAAAGCTTTTTCTCTTAAATGTGCATTTGTGGTCCTCATTTTAATTTATTATATTCTCTTTCTAAATATAATTCGTGGTACGCTTAAGAATCGATAATTTCTTTACAAATGTCAACTCATGCCAGCCCCATTCTTTGGAAAATACAACTCGTGCTTCGCACTCGTTGTATTTTCGTCGTTGGGATTGGCATTCGTAACATTAAAAAAAATTATCGATAATAAGCGTACCACTTATTATATTATCCCTGAAAATATTCTCTTTACTGTTTGTTTGTATAATCTTAGCAACATAATATTATTGGCTACTGAGAGTACCTATAGTCGACTTGATATTTACCTCAAATATTTTAATAAAATAGTTTTAATAATTTATTTAGAAAAGTCTCAGAAAAAAAATGCATGTAACACATCAGTAAAATGTCTAACAGACACCCTGCCTGCCTGCCTGCCTGTTCGTTCTCAAAGTCGAACATATGCATTTAACATTGTATTGAACATTTTTGATTAGTGCTCGCCAAATTCAACTACAAGACAGATGGTATCACTAGTAAAAGAAAATTATTGGGCATCAAATGATACTAATAATAATATTAAGAGTGCGATTTTTATTTTATAATACTAATTTAAAGGTTGAAAATTGTTAAGTATGACTAGCCTTGCTTTTCAAATTATTTCATTTTAGCGTTTAACTGAATGGAATAACGACTGTTTAAACTGTTCAATGCGTTAATATGTATTGATTTAGTAGAAGTACAGCAAAATGCAGAAAAGTAAAATGCAAAATGTTAGTTGCCTATGATCGACTTTGAGAGTGGACACCAGGTATAATCCAGTTGTCACTGTTTCAAACTGTCACTTTTTATTAATAATCCTCGTCGTAGGGATAAAGGGAGTGGTCGCAGGTCAAATTTGATCTTTACTGGGAAAACTCCAAATTACACGATTACATGTATGTAACATTGCCATTATCGCTTTTTCTAAAGTGTCGTTTCTAACATATTATGGTCCCTTGTATGGTGAGTGATCGGAAGTCAATTTTGATCTCAACAAGGAGGTTTCCAGTGTCGATTACATATATGTAGTCCTTTGTCACTTTTTCTCTAGCTAGTCTCAGCGAAGAAAAGCGATAGAAGTCAGATAGACTGACAGACATGTTAGTGAAGGAGGTTTGTACTGCCTGTTCAAGTCAAAAAGGCATAAGCCAAATAAAATAGGTATTTAATCTTTTCAATGATTTACTATTCAATAGAGTTATAATCTATTATAAATTATTTCTAACTGATTTTCGCTTCCCAATCAATTTAAATAAAATTTCTCAGAGTTTATGTGTTCCGGTCGCCGTCTTGAACCGCCATTTTGTTTTTTTTTCAGGGGCCACATTGCATTTGAAAGATAAGGTTTCAACGAAAAAATTGACACCCTGGAATATTTTTTTCGTAGCTTTAATTTTTGGGTATTCAGGTGGCCCAGTTGACGTGGAACTTCCCATTTATATAATTAATTTATGTTTTAACCAACACGTTGAAATGCAGTACGACCTCAGGTAAAACAATACATATCGTAAAACAGCTATATAAACAGAGATCAGGTATAGAGGCATAGAAAGGCAGTATAGGCTTTCCTGTGTATTATACAGAACGCCTCTCTTAGAGAAGGACTTTCTTTTAGATCGTCAGTCCAATTACTAGAGGCTAGATATATTTTGATTATAATTTTAAAATAAGCACAAAATTTCAGTTCATACGGTCATGATATCGATCCCGGTGCTGAAAAGATTTCCCGGGTTAATCTGTACCTGGACGTGTGCTTTTACTCAGTAATCGTCATATACTCTTCAGAAAGAGTGACTATGTGAGTAGTGAGCAAGGTGCAATTTTTTACTTCCATTAATATACAATTACTAGCATAACTTCCGTTGAAAGATCAACGGACCTGTCTCTAATCGCTTCAGCTATCAATCCAGTAAGAAAAGCGATCGATCTATAAAAGTTGAGGTACTGGTAACGCCGGAAATCTGCGTGCATACCACATACCCCCTCATCATTCGTAGGTAAACGCGCACTCAGATAATTACAATTAACTTATGTCTCCGTAAAAGCTGTTAAATTTCGAGAATCACTGAATAGATTTTAATGCCGTTTCTACCATTCGATAGCTTACTTTTTGAAGAATGTTTAGTTATATAAAGATTGTTCAAAAAGTCTTTCGAGAGTCGTTTAATGAGCAAAATGCGAAAGAAATAATAAAATTGACAAAACAAACACAAAATGCGTTACGCTGCGAAAACGGTAACAGATCAAGGCAAACTGTAAGCGAACGAATGGTAGGTCTCAAAAAGATCTACAAAAAGTCCATAGTGTCATATATGTATCTCTTACAAATTACTCACAATCAAGGTTGCTTTAATAATTATCTTTCCCCCATGGAATGTTGTCTTACTTCCCCCCTGGATAAAACGCCGGTAATTTCTGGATTTTTTACTTTTAGAGTTGCATCAGGTACAATCTGTGAAAATTTCAAGATTGTAGCTTACGACATTCAAGAGATATACATATACCCATAATGATTTTTAAAGAAATACCTCACCCTGCGACCCCCTTGGGTTTTTTAGGATTGAAAATATACGCATGCATCGCTTGGGGTAAGACCCATCTGCCTGTAAAATCTCAGCTTACTAAGACTTCTAGTTTTCGAGATATTTCTCGGTGGACATCGGAACTGGCTATTATTATATGTTTGATTGTTTGCAGAAAGTCTTTATTATCAGCTAACAACGCTTGAATACTATATCTAAGTAAAAGACCAATAGGATCTTTAAAAAATGATAATTAGCAAGAATCAGGATTGCTAGCACTTTTTAATATTATTATTATATATGTCCAAAGCCCTCTTCGTCAACGCAGTTTATATATTTACTAGCATAATACCCATTGAGAAATCAACGGTCCCCTTCTGATCATATAAGCTATCCACTTACATTTTTGGTATCCCGTAGCTCAGGATGTGCTACTGCAGTGGAGTTTCTATTTTCCTTAACAATAATGTCAATCGGATCATAACATGTAACTACAATTTAATATAATCACGTTTGATTCATGAAAATGAAAATTCATTGGAAAATGAACGGCGTATGGAGGCACCTCAGAGTAAACGCTCCAGTTGCTGGCAATAAGTGCGTGTCCCCATTAACTTTGTAGTTTTTGTAAGCCCAGTTTTTGTCAAAACCGGTGAATCTCGAGAACCACTGAATAGATTTTGATGTCGTTTTTACCATTTGATAGCTTATTTCTTAGCAAAGGTTTCTATAGATATAGAGATTATTCAGAGGATTTTTCGAGAGTCCAGTAATGATCAAAGTATGAAATATATACTTAAGAAATTGGCTCTAACGGAGACAAAACGCATTACGCTGCGAAAATGGTAACAGATAATGTCAGTTAAGCGAACGAATTGTAGATCTCAAAAAGATCTACAAAAAAGTCCAGATAGCATAAAGGTATCTCTTACAGATTAGTCACAATCAAGATTTTTATAACGGTTATTTTTACAGAAAACTCTTTTTTCCCTGAAATGTTACTCCGACCCTGGATGAAATACCGGTAATTTCTGTATTTTTCTTATATTCAAATTTGCTTCAGGTATAATCTGTGAAAATTTGAAGTTCGCAGCTTACGCCATTCAAGAGATATATAGCCATAATGATTTTTTAAGAAATGCCCCCCTGCAACCCCCCTCGGGTTTTTTAGGATTAAAAATATACTCATGCATTCCTTTGGAGCAAGACCCACCTGCCTGGAAAATTTCAGCTTCCTAAGTCTTCTAGTTTTCGAGATATTTCTCGGTGGACATCGGACATCGGAACTGGCTATTATTGTATTAGGAGATAACAAAAAATCTAAGAATAAACTGTAGTGTATCGAAAAATAAATCTGATACGGATATATACAGGATGGCGCAATAGTTAGTTACCGATGCGTTTTAGCAAATTAACAACGCCAAGGTCTTATTTCTAAGCATTTGTAGCTCTGTTAAAAAGTGGTAAAAAGGTTGTATCGACAATGACGGTCATTGTTTTGGTAACTGTTGGTAGTAGTACTTACAGTATTAAATTACTTATCAGACTAAATATCTAGAACTGCAAATCGTGAAATTTACTTTTGGTCCACTATATATACCCTACATAGTACATTCGGTAGTTCACTCATTCTACAAAGACTGATTTCTTTTTGGAATGGCTCTTTTAAGAGATTTAACCCGTTGCAATTGTATCATTGCTGATTAAATTAGGTACAATATTCTACGCACAACTACTGTTCTAACACTTATTATCAAGGCAGTTTAAACAAGTTTATGGTTAAACTATGTTTGGTTAATCAGCTCTTAGTTTTTTAAACTGACAAACGTTTTTCTTTCAAAACAGTTTTTCTATCAAAACATCCACCAAAGATTATTTTTGTATTATCTAGTTATCTTATTATTGTATGCGACCATAGCGACTTTTTTGTTTGCATTTGTTTTTTGATAATGATACATGCTTTGTCGAAACAGTTGTCAGATAAATAAACATAGGTGTAATTCTTTATTAACTGCTTTAGTTTATTGTATGATTACACTGAACAACAACACATTTGAGATCATTATAGTTATTTATCTACCAATGGCGTTAGAATGATGATAATGCCAGGAGGGCGACGATGTGCATACAAATTTTATTTTTCACGAGAATATGTATAAGTAGGAAATTAGTTTTAATTTATAATTGTTGACGTTGCCAAGGGCGTTCTTATATATGTATATTTATAAAACTAGGAATTTTTATGTTTGTCGGACGGTAACAACTTTTACTAAATTTACAAAAGTCAACAGATAAATGACAATTTAAATTTAAATGTTTTTTGTTGTTACCAACATAAAAACAAAAAAAAAATTGTAATAGCACTAACGTCATCTAAAAAATAAGTTAATTTTAGCTAAGAAATTTTTGTCGGCAATTAAGTCGGCACAAAAGAATTCGTGGATCACGCGCTCAAAAACTATTGCAAATAATCGTTATTTGTTGTGTTGCAACATACTTGTACGCAAACATATAGTTTCTGACCTAATGATCCAAATTACTATTGAACGTAACACCGGCTCCGATTGTAAAGGAAACCATGAGCGGACGTTATGAATTATAACGCCCGTTTATAATGCCCTGGTTGTTATGGAGTTGTTTGTGTAGTTCGTATCACAGGTATAAACAACAAATAATATGCAAGTGAAACATAAACATTTTTTTAAAAGAAATATAGTGTACGTTATATACTCTAATATGAAACACTTAAATCTGGAATTAGATTTTGTCGAGAGCATTTTAATCGAGTTTTATATAAAATAAATTACCAATATTCACAAACACTTACAAAGATTAGATTTTTTTCTTTTACTTTGTCTTTTATAGTCGCTGGAGGTCTCCGTAATCAATGACCAACAATAGTCTGCTAGCATAGATGTTGTAGATTTTTAAAGCTCCTTCCATAGTTTATAGCTCTGCGAACGACAAATTTGGGGTAAAGGGACATAATAGATTATTCTTTATTATTCTATTTTTTGTGAACGCTTCATAAAGCTCTTTAGTCGCATTAGGAAGAAGCAATAATCTTGACATTTTTATACTGATTCTGTAAATATAGAAATATATTTTATCTACGATCATGCAAAAAGTGACCACTTTTTATACTGATTTTCTTTAAAAAGTTAACGCTTATTGAGCTAGTGTTATAAAATTTTTATTGCACGCTACTAATGTCGACAAGAGATGTATGATAAATAATTTTTGAATATTTTACAAACTGGTTGCTAAACAACTTAGCAAATAAAAATCTCAGCACGCTAATATATGTGATACTAAAGATACATGACATAAGTCACAAATTTTAAAAATACCAAATACAATGAATACTTTAGTAATGCGTTATGATCGTAGATAAAACGTTGTAAGATACACGTGTAAAAAGTCTCTTCATTGCACTCACATCCATTAAGACACTCGCTCGTACCTTGCTCGTGTGTTAAATCGTTCGCGCAATAAAGAATGGCTTTTCACACTTGTATTTTAAATATCTATTACGCTATTTGACAAAATTAGGAAACTAAGGTTTGGTATATTTTGCGGTATGTCCACAATGAACGTTTTGCAGCCAATGTCGACGTCAAATTAAAAGAAAATCTTTATAAATGTTTACAATAAATACATATTTTTTTATTAAATAGTGTCGTTTGTGCAAAACATATTATACGATGTGCTTACAACAGATATCGAAAATTGGAAAAACTTTTTCTCTATCTGTTATAAAGCACTTACCGGTCTCGTTTCGTAATATAGTACTATCATACATCTCTCGTTGACATTAGCGTGCAATAAAAATTTTATAACACTAGCTTAATAAACGTTAACTTTTTACACGAAAATCAGTGTAAAAAGTATTCACTTTTTGTATGAACGTAAATAAAATGCTTGTAAATATCAGTGGCGTATTCTTTTTTGGGGGGGGGGGGGCTAACGGCTGGAGCCTCCAAAACTTTTTTAATAGTCCAGGTCATTTATGTCAAAATCTAAGTATTTTGATTCAGAATTTTTATAGAGTAAAAACTTCCCAAAGAAAATTCCTAAATACGCCACTGCGTCATATATATCTTATCTTATATATTAATAAAAGAGAATCAAATAAATAATTTTAAGAATACCGACAAGAGTGGTTAAAAATATATGCCATTATCAGAAATGAAATATGTCGAAAACGGAGGGTGCTATAACAAAACTACTTGCACTTCTGAAGACTACATTCAAAAATACAGTATATGCACCCACTTTCAAATAAAAAATGTTTAACTGTAGTACTGTGTTATTGGAGTATCATGAAGTAAAGCTTGAAACAATAAACTCTTAAGATAACTTTTACTGTCACCAGCTTTAGTGGGTGGATTTGAATGAAATTTTTGCATGATTGTTAGCACGCATTTGTATTTCATCTGTTAGAAGTTCGCTTTGGTAATAAATTCTTTGAAACAAGTTAAAACTGCATTATTTACGCACTGTGATTATATTGCGCTCTAAAAAGGGTTTGCAAAACAACAATGCATGCCAATACAATTTTTTACAATTTGTAATGGCTTTGTTTCCTCTCTACAAATATGTAGCTGTCAATTGTTTCAAATAGTTCATTTGTTGAAATCTAAGATAGGTGTATGTATCGTAACCTACGAGGGTTGTCCCAAAAATAATGCACAGTTAGCTCTGAATAAAAATATTTTTATTTTAAACGAAATACATAACATCCCTGCAGTATAGCGTACCCCTGTTTGTGAATGCATGCTTGCCAGCGGTCTGGAAGCGCTTGAATGTCGAATGGGACGCCATCTTTATTAAGCTCGCGAATTCTTCCGCTCACTCTTTCATCTAGGGCATTTAAACTAGAAAAACGGATTCCCGAAGCGGTTCCTTGAGATTCGGAAATAAATCAATATCCGGGGGACTCAAATCCGGCGAATGATTGTAGCGCTCCTATCTGTATTTTTCTAAAAGAGTATCAACTGGCGCTCCGATATGAGGCCTCCAATTGTCATGCAGTATGGACACGCCGCGTTACAATAATCCTGGTCGCTTTTTACGGATTTCCGGTTGCAATTCTCTAGCAAGGAATGTTTTGTAGTAGTCGCCAGTAACACTACGGCCAACAGGAGCTCGATCGGTGGCAATTATTCCGTATTTATCGTAGGCAAAAAGCATCACTAGTTTAACTTTTGTCTGATTTGGGACTTTAATGCTGGTTCGAAATCACTGATCCAAGTCTCATCTATCGCTAGTATACGGTCGAGAAAGTTTTCGTCTTCATTTTCGTAGAAAGAGAGCAATTTACAACACATGTCTTTGCGTGTAGCCTTGTGCTCAGGTGAACACTTGATTTTGAAATACCTGTTTCTGCTTCTATCTCTCTCACCGTTAGTCCGGAAAGGGGTTTTCAATGCTTATACAACCTTCACGGAATCGCTGATGCCATCTTTGCACGTACTGCGATCCACAGTATCGGCATCACACGCTTCATTTAACGCTGCATGCATTTCGGGCACAGTTTTACCACGAATTGTTTTGATCTTAATGTACGCGCGTTGCTGTAATACGTAAATGTGAACTGAGGATTTGTTTCCATTTTCGTTATCGCTTTCGGACATCATTACACTGCACTAAAACCACTAACACTGGTTACCAACGTGTTCGTTAGACTTGAGAGACTACAAACTGAGAAGATCAGCCGTTTATGTTACGTTGCACGATAGCTAGAGAGCGCTGTGCATCATGATTGGATAGAGTCACTGCATCTTACCTAGGCCGTGCTGGTCGACCAGAGTAACGCAAACCGCCGCCATATTCAGGCAAACGAAGCACGAAATTGTTCATTATTTGTTCTGTATTGCATTTAATCAAATCCACGTTTACTTTAAAAGGTTTTTCTTATTCTAAAATATCAAACCTCTAATATGTCAAACACGTAAAACTTGGTTTTAGTTTGTCCATTATTAAAAATCACCCTTCTCTGCCCCAATATGGCGGCGGTTTGCGATACTCTGATCGACCAGCTGGCCTAGGTGACTAGATGCAGTGACTCTATTATTGGAACAACCCTATATTGCTCTCACATGTATGTGGGCGTTAGCAATAAAAGATAGTTTGTTAGGAATTAAGTTGATACTTTGTTGATAATGAGATTCATATTGTTTACGCGGTTGAAGAAATATTCAACACATTAAGCGTTAAGCATAATTTTGATATTTTTATCACATGGTTATAATGTGATAAGAGTTGTTCACAAATCACATAGAATGTTAAATATTAGGTTGGCTCTACAGAGGCTAAAGCCAAACTGCAAACAGAATTCAGAATCTTGATTTTCACTTTTCATATCACGAGAACTATGTAGAAATAATTAGTAGACGACGAATCTTTAGCCAGTAGCGGGACAAGACCAAAATTGGACGTGGGCAATCTGAGTTCTCGGGCTGAGATAGCCATTTAGCCAAGATAGAAATGGATCTGCTATGTCCATACCTCGTAATTAAAAAAGCCATACTTCGTAAATCCATGTTTGTTATTGTTAATAATATTTTTAAAACAATAGGATATCTTATCCGCTACAATACATTCTAAAATTTTATGCAATATAATATCGATATGGGCCGATAATTAGCGATCATATGTTTATCACCAGATTTAAATATAGGGGTAATGTAGCTTATTTTCCAACTATCATAGTATTGGCCTGAGAATATAATTCACGTGTCACATGGTACATTTTTTATTAATTTCATTGGTGAAAGTACAAAAACAAACTCGCAGAATAGGCTATCAAATCGATGATAATTCTATCACCGCATGTTGACTGTCACCTGTTTTTAATAAATAAAATTGTTTACGTCAAAGTGACAGAAAGTTTCAGTGTTTATTTTCTTTCAACGTTCATTATATTCTCTCACCAAATATAACACGTGTTATGATTAATCAACGATGATACCACTCGTTAAAACCTTTAGAAAATTGAACTCGTGCTTCGCACTCGGTCAATTTTCGTCGGTTTTAACTCGGGCTATCACCGATGATAATCATAACACTAGTTATATTATCCCCGAAAATAAGGACATATTAAATAATACAGTATAGTTTATCTCAAACACTAAAGCAGTTACGTCATAAATCCAGAAGTAATCAAAGACAATAATTTAGAAGTGTCAACCCATGTTTCAGTATGAAAGACAAAGACAGAAGTTATAAAAGCAGTCATCCGAGTCTACAACCCACGTGTCGTCCTTAGTATAAGGCGTTAGAAAGAGAAAGCTATTGAAAGTATTTCCCAGTTTGTGCTATAAATTTAATTCGGTGGCTCACATATTTTCCGAACATTGACATTTGTTTCAACGTTGTCATTCGTTTTGTGCTGTTTTTGAGGTTTCTTCAAGTTATTATATTGCGTTTGTGTGTTTTCATCGATTTTTGAGTTTATTTAGTTTATTTTTTTATTGAGTTAATATTTCCATATTTCCTCGTTGATTTTTCAACCAGTATATTTAACCTAAAATATGCCACGAGGAAATATCCTTCAATCTCAAGCAAGAGACTTTGTGCTCCGTTTAATAGACTATTTTGAACGCGAAAAGAATAACGGTGGACCTTTATTACCTTTGGCTGCCATGCATGAGGTAAATAATCATCTTTGTTTAATATTTTGGTTACATCCTAGTTTTTACTCTTGCAGTAAAAGTCATTGCCCTTGTGCAACGAACTTCACAGATATGCCAACGTGAAAGTGTACCTCCCAAGTCAAAAATTATTTATTTATGTGATTTTATAGTGTTTACAAGTGATTGTATACTGTTTAATAGTGTTTCCAACAAGAGTAATAAAGTGGAAGATTCCATATTTTTATAAATTATCGCAAACATTTTAGCGTGTTTCCAATGCGTTGGGCATTTCTTTGAGAAGCGTGTATAAGATAAAGGAGGAAGGGAGATTACTTGAAGGCACCGATGAAAGGTTGAGAAGTCCTGGTAAATCAAGAAATTACCAAAAGAAAAAGACCGAAGATTTGTCGGAAGTTGCTAAGTCTCAAAGGTCTAAGGAGAACGGCCATGAAGTTATGCGCCTACCACCATACCATTGTCAGTTCAACGCAATCGAATTGGCATGGGCTCGCGCAAAATCATATTACGATGCTCATATCGGTGAGGATGGGTTCGGTGACGATAAAGTACTCGCTATGTGGGATAAGGCTTTGGCACTCTGCACATCAGAAGAATGGGCGAAATACATCCGGCACACCGAAGAAGTGATCGAATCGTGGACGAATCGGCAGCACCTTATTGACGAAGTTCTCGAGCTCATTATTGCAGTCGGCAATAGAGATAGTTCTGATGAATTAGAATTTTCAGACGACGATACTTGAAACAATCCAGAAGATTGCCAACATGTCGACAGTACCATGTACAATAATTGCTTTGGAAAAAAGTTATTTAAAAAAAATATTCTGTTTATAATTTATTTTTCACTCACTCGAGTATATTAATTGCAATATTTCAATAAACAATTATAAGTAATTGTAAAACAATAAGTAACAATAAGTAAAGTTTATGGCTTGTTTATGAATTTTATTTTTAAATGATATTATTATAGAAAGATCGTGGACCTTATGACCAACCTGCTTGGGACGCCATTGAGACCGTTGTTGATTAGAGAATGAAACACGCGCATATAACGTAACTGCTTTTGTGTTTGAGATAAACTATAAGCGGTTTAGTTAAAGCAAATCTACAGTATTTCAAAAATGTTGATGGAATGCCATCTGGACCACAATTATTTGTTATTTTCAAATTGGCTAACTTATTAAAAACATCTACACTTTCTATACATACATTATTAAGATCTAATAAAGCATTATCATTATTATATTATAAGTATCAGGGAGATTAACATCTGAATCTGAATAGAAATGAGCAAAATGATCAGCAAACATATTTACAATTTGTTGTGGATCACTTGAAGAAACAGTATTATTAGATAAGCTGTTAGGAATACCATCAACATTGCGTTTATTATTAATTAAAGACCAGAATTTCTTTGGATTATCAGATAATTCTATTTCAAGATTGTTATTATAAGATTTTAAACAATCTAACGAAACTGTTTTACATTTTTCCAGAAGTTCACTAAAATCGTTGAGTGAAGAGTTTTAAAGAGGCGCAATGTAATAGGGACAGACCGTGGCTGCATCGTCTCCACCCGCACTCCACTTGGCCCACGAACTTGAGTACTGTATAATGCTACCGCAGCGGACAATTAATGAACTATTCATTTAGAACGACTAGACCGGATCGTTAACATCAAACAAATCTTTAAATGTCAACTATAATATTCCCAATGGAGCAAAATGAAGCAAAAAATGTGCGTTTTGTTTTCAACGTATAACCAGATCAGACTTAGAGGTTTTATAAAGTAAACAATTCTACATACGAAACGGATATTTACAACATTTTATTACAGTACATTCGTTTTCTATTTCAAAAAACGTCAACAATGGATCATTTTTAAAAATCGTGCTTTTTAACTTTAAAATCGTCATATCTTCAAAAGTAACCTAGCTATCGGATTGAACTTTTTTTTAAATTGAAGAACACACGTGAGCGCATCCGTGCCGTTAACGAATATTGTTTATTGATATCCTTAAATAGCAGTTAAAGTTAGCACTTCATCATGAATGTATTCATATTTTGACTATGCTAGAAAAATTCTTATTTGTGTGAATTTGTCTATACTTACAGCAAAGAAATTGAAGACAAGAGAATGCAGAAATTTTTAGAAAAAAATATTTGATCTAGGACCTATAGTTTTATAGTTATGAATAGTTTTGTGACGCACTAAACTGACAGCGGGTGATACTTTCGCAAGGCAGGCACGCGACTACCATTCGATAATCAATAATTTACAGGCAAAAGGTAGTTTTTTTAATTAAGGTAGAAAGTCACCCAAATCTAAAGTCAAGCTAGCTGCTGTATATGAATAAAATCAACAAATTTTAATTCACATATGAACATTATAGAAAATTAAAAAATTATTTATTTGTTGTTTAGCACACAAAAATTGCCATTTTAAACCAGAAAACAAATTAATAATGATAACATCGTTGTTCGCTTTACTAACGTAGTATACGTTGATGCGTAAGATTTGGCAACGCAATGTACGATCAGTATTTGACGTAAAACCAAAGTGAGGTTAGAGTTGGTAAAAATTATTGACTGCTGCGCGTTAAATAGTTTTATGCGGTGTTATGAATATGATTGTGACCAAAAATTATTGTTTGATGACATCATAAAAGAACAAGTGTGTGGTATAGCTTCAATTTGGTCGATTCGCTGCTCTTCTTGCCAAGTTGTCAAATACGTTCACAGATCAGAAACATACAATGATGATTCTACAAAACGTCATGTTTTGAATATAAAACTTGCAGCAGGTAGAAGATTCTTAATACTATTTCCTATTATCATTATATTTTTTTGTGTATAACATTAATTAATCAAAAATTGATCTTCAACGATGATCGATGCCGGTATTGGGGCAAGTCAAATCAACGCGATTCTCACATCACTTGACATGTCTGCTGTGAGCAAAACAACGTTGAAGCAAGCAGGGGATATTATAGAGAAGTCAAGTAGCGAGAAAAAGCTTCGAGAAAGCTTTGCTTCAAGAGCGGGAACTAACAATAAAAAGGCCGTTGTAAGTTTATCACTGTTTTTCAATATTGCAGTACAGAACTTCGATCCTTTTTATACACATATAAACGGTTACTAATGAACTTCATATTGACTCACTTATTAATCAAAAATTAGACTGATTTGTCCAGTGTCAAAGTGTCTCTTTAATATAGAGCACGCACTCAGTAGTCTGCGACCACATCGCCGAACCACGTCTGGGATCACGTACAACTAATGAGAAAAATCAATGTTAATACAATTTTCATTTTATTTCATTCAATTTTATTTATTATATTTGATTTCATCTATTTAATTTATTTACGTATGTCATTATTTTCAAGTAATATAAAAAATACCAACATAAATTCACCTAACATATCAAATTTGAATTTCCGTTCGAAGCAACGTTGCCAGATCATATAATAGGGTTTTGCATGTGCAGGGACTTCAGTCATCAGTTTCCGGTTACAGCTGGAATACAAGTTTATAATCGAAATATCTCAATAACTAAGAGGTAAACTGCAGTTTTTTAACGTCAATATAAAATATAATTTCTAAACTATTGTTACATAGTTTTTCATATACATTGTGAGTTGTTTAAATATAAAACTTTCAAGTTGTTCTTGGGCATACTGTGTAAACCCATATACATCAATGTATTTGACTGCAACTTGGTTAATCGTTTTCTCGGTATATACGTGGTGAAATGCCGTTTTTCGGATATTAATCGAAAGAGCAACATTGAATTTAACAAATATACTTAAATTATGTAATTCTTGAGTTGTAAGGTTTGGGTGACTTTCTACCTTAAATGCCGTCCTAACACAAATATTTATTGTTTTATTAAGTCTTAAAACTGCCAATTGATAAGCCAATATGTGTAGGTATTTATTGCATACGTGCCATAGTAACCTTTTTTGCTAGTTAAAAATTCTAGAACTAAATAATGTTTGTCATGTGCTGACAAAGCTCGAAAAGTTTCTTTTGTTTTTATAATGCTATATTGAATTTTTGCATTTTTGGATAAAGGTTTTTTATTACAATACATTACAATAAATTGATCCAGGACCTATAGTTTTATAGTTGAGTATTTTTGTAACGTACGAAATGACTAAACAGATCCATAGCGCGCGAGTAGAAAAGAGTACGTTGGAAACAAAATCGTAAACATTTTGCAAAGTTTACAATAAAAAATGAGAGCTTTAATTAGCATAACAACAAGTAAACTTTATTAGGCAGGTAGATAGGAACAAAAAATCTAATAAAATATTAATAACTTATTAATAAGACTTCTAAAAGATGTTGGAATTGGCACCTCTATTCAAATACAGCTCTGTTCGTTTTCTTAAATTATTGATTACTCTTTTAAGATAAATAAGAAGAAGGGGTGTAATTCTTCTTATTTCTTGTCAAGTTGAAATATTCCTTGTACACAACTCATTAAAGTTTGCGAAATTTTATCTTCCATTGTACCCATCAAAATCTAATCCAAGGGGAATAAACTATCACCATTATATTAAATGACTTCTCTGACATTGTGTGCTGGTGCACCGTCTTGTTGATACTACAGATTATTTAGATATGTAAGGAAAATGTTCTTCTCCAATAATATAAGTAACCATCAGCGGGCAAAGTCTCTTCGTAAATGTATCTTGTTCCCAAAGCACTTTTATGATCTGTTTTTCAAAACTAGCTACCTACCAAAACTACCAGGCAACATTAATTAGTTGTTAAAACTGTATTCCAACTTTACGACAAGAAATAGGCAGGGATATAAGAAAAGCGATAAATAATTTAATAAAACTAGTAGAATTATGGTTAGATGTAGAAGACGTGCAATCTGAATACCTTTTGTAAGTTTAATAAGAAGGTATTAATTACCTAAATACTATTGTTTCATTGGATTCTTCGTTCCTATGTACATACCTAATAAAGTTTAGCTGCTGTTATGCTTATTATAAATGATTTGTTTTTTTTATTGTTGCTAGTCTTACTTTGTGGAATTTCATAATCATGAAATAAATAAAGATTACTAAAAAGTCTCACAGTATTTATTAAATTATAACCTGGCAATATTGTTTCGACAGCTAAGCTATCATTATCAAAGGTAATATAAATATAAGCAAACACGTCGCTAAGGTAAATACAAAAAATAGGTAACTAGATAAAAAGGTCAAAATAATAAGAATTAAATATCTAACACTTTCAGTAAGGGAGAATTACTGAGCGCAATCTGTTCATTCATTAAATGTACCCAGAGTTTGTCTTTGTATATCTGAAAACCTTCTAAAATGTCTAATTTGCGTTTGTTATTAAAAAAATGTAGGAATTTAATATTATTTTGACGAGTCATAGCGTGATTTTGTTCTAAACGGTCTTGGCATAATTAATTTTTCAGAATGTATATTTCTTAGCAACGCACGTGCCCTTTATATCTTATGTCAAAATTTCGTGTTTGACCAATACATACCGCACTACAAAAAGAACAATTTAAATTGCTTCTCAACGTTTCAATTGTCAAATAATAAAGGACTTTTAGTTTAAAGGACGTTACTAAGAGTAACGTCCATTAAAATTTTTAAAGTCCGTTACTCTTAGTAACTGCCGCGAAGTTGCATTTAGCGTCCTCTATATGGCGTATGCGATGTGCCCATTTCGCGTACGGTTGCACATAATAGTATATTAAAGTATTAGTTTCATAAGACACGTTTTTAGCGCACGCGTCCGAGGACAAGTGCGCTAAAACATCTTATAAAAAGAATACTTTATACTATTTTTTCTATTTGCGTTAGTTTGTTATTAAATAATTAAAAAACTACTTAGTTTTAAATAAAATTTGTTAGGGATATTTTGGTAAGTAGCATAACAGTTGGCAACACTAGAAATTATTGAATTGTTTTTAGATAACCTCACTTAATCCGCGCGACGTAGAAATTCTCATTCTTATCTCATATACACAAATACCGCTAGTAGCGGGCCGCTACTAAGCAGCAGGACCTCGTTCAAATTTGCCAGATGTAGTATACGTACAGTTACGGCCAAACAAATCTGGGCGCTTATTTGAGGTTACATAACTTTTTTGTAAATTTTTTATTTATAGATCAGGCTTTTGATGTACTAATATACTATCGATACACAGTACCGTCGCCTACCTAATAATTTGAGGCCAATGAGGCTTTGAATCTAAGATTCTGAATTTTCATTATGATCCATTGAATAACAATAGTCAAAACCTCTTGCCCAGATTTTTTGACTGTAACTGTACTGTTGAAAATGATTATAAATTCAAAGTAGAATGTATGCCAATATATTTGTGACATAAATAATTGCTACCTAATGAATTAAAAACTTGGATGAAATAAAAATAATTATATTTCATTTCATAGAATAAATACCTTGTTTGTTAAAGAAATTAATGAGGTATAAATGCAATAGTATTTTCAGCAAAGAATGACTTTTGTTAACAAAAATAATTATTCATTGGATCTTTTGGATATTATAACTTATAAGGTAAAGATATATAACTTTATAAAACTGAATTTTATTACGTTAAGTTTATCGTGAGCTATTACACCAAAACACAATGCATCCCATATGATGACAGTATCAAAATTTACAATTTCATTAATAATAAAGTAAAAACCGTTACGCCCTTAACAGGGCTATTTATTATTCGGCGCATTTATGTGGCCTGCAAGACTAGTTTTGCAAGCGTTGCTTTCCAGTTATAAGAGTTCACTGCGTAAATAAGATAAGTTTGACATTCTAAGAACAGCTGTCCAACAATGATATCAACTTTAAAAAATAAAATGTTACTGTTTACAATATTTTAAAAAATTTCATTAGAACACGCAAATATAAAATAGTATATTATATATCCAGGGACGAAAGTGCATCTTTTAATCCCGAATGAGAGTTTATTTTCCGAGCATTAGCGAGGAAAATAAACACATTAGGGATTAAAAGGCACTTTAGTCCAGTTGTATATACGCTATTTTTTGCACGTCCTAAAGGACTTAATCGCAAAAATTCAAAATTTCGAAAAAATTTTCCGAAAATTTCATTACATGTCTTTCTGACAATTGAATTATGCAAACGCCAATATCACATAGTTTCTGGATAATTAATCCTAACATGTACCGCGATTACTTTTTTTTGTTGTTTACTTGTTGTGGTTGTTATGGAAAAGTGCTACTTTACTCCCTCTTTTGGTGAACTAAAGTAGAGCCTTATATATAGGACGTAAAAAATATTTTTTTTACGTGCAACTTACATTCGGGCTTAGATGCACTTTAGTCCCTGGGTATATAATATACTATTTCTACTGCCGCATTTTAATTGATTTATTAGACACTTACTACTTATACTATAATGAGATATATTAATATGCAGATTTTTCATTAAGATAGAAGTTTATGGCCAATAGAAATGCAACATCATGATAATATTTGGTCATTATCAAATATTGCCATGACCATCTGACACATATGAAATTTATCAATTTTGACAGTTCAGAGGTAGTGTTTACCTAGTTAAATATCCAAAAATTGAGTACAGCCAAACCAATAATTCAATTTTACCCCATTACCCCATCAACATCAACAAAATGCTATCCACCAATGCTGTTACAATTTCGACAAAAGCGTCGCAGTTGCATTTTAATAACTGTACCATTCAAGATATAACTATAAAACAAATAGAATGATTCTAAAATTTGTGACGTGTCCATGTTTTGTTTGTTATAAAATTTCCATAAATCTTTCCGTAGTTATAACTCATAATTTTTAATAATAAAAAGTTTAATAACATTTGAAAATGCTTGTTTTTCATTATTATGAGTGGTCGGTAGAAAAAATAATGTATGCAACTCATATCTAATGCCTATTAAGACACTCGTATTTATTACATAATTTTCACACTCGTGCCTTAATAGCTATCATTAAATGCTCCTCCTATTGGGTTATATATTCACTATTCAACTGCCTTGAGGTTGCCATAGTCACTACCGAAGCAATGGTATCCAATTAGCCGATATTCTATGACTAATGTTTAACAATTATTATTGTTAATTTCATGGCGCAATCTTTGAACAGCGAGAAATAATATTTAAAGTGAGTAAAATACTTAAGTCAGTTCGGAGAGTAAATCAGAGATGTGCAGATCGCTAGAAGAGAAAGTGAGAGAAGCCGTCACAGTAACAACGCTTAATCTGCTACCTGATAAATAAATTACACATAATTCTACACCTTCCATAAAGATCACAAATTGCTCGCCTTTTGCAATTAATTTTTATTAATAAAAGTGATGCACAAGAAATACCTAGTATTAAGGTGTGTTAAATAGCATTAAATGTTTAATGGCATTTAAATGCTCATTGTCACTCGCTTTTTTTTGAAACTTTGCTTTGTAATTCTTTTTGAAAATTGTTATAGTCGTAGATAAAGTATAATATTCAACTCACTGTAATCGCAATAACTCACTTGGATGATTACTGCACTAGTCTGCGGCTGGCGCTGCAAACTTCATTCGCGTGAGTTATTGCCTACATTACCACTCGATCAATAATCTACTATTATTGGCAATTTTGTTTCCAAAGCACTCGCTTCAAAAATGAATAATTTAACAATTCGGCAAAACAAAAAAGTAACTCATAATGTATATGTAATGCATTGTAATGTATTGTAATAAAAAACCTTTATCCAAAAATGCAAAAATTCAATATAGCATTATAAAAACAAAAGCAACTTTCCGAGCTTTGTCAGCACATGACAAACATTATTTAGTTCTAGAATTTTTAACTAGCAAAAAAGGTTACTATGGCACGTATGCAATAAATACCTATACATATTGGCTTATCAATTGGCAGTTTTAAGACTTAATAAAACAATAAATATTTGTGTTAGGACGGCATTTAATTAAAAAAACTACCTTTTGCCTGTAAATTATTGATTATCGAATGGTAGTCGCGTACCTGCCTTGCGAAAGTATCACCCGCTGTCAGTTTAGTGCGTCACAAAACTATTCATAACTATAAAACTATAGGTCCTAGATCAAATATTTTTCTTCTAAAACTTTCTGCATTCTCTTGTCTTCAATTGCTTCGCTGTAAGTATAGACAAATTCACACAAATAAGAATTTTTCTAGCATAGTCAAAATATGAATACATTCATGATGACGTGTTAACTTTAGCTGCTATTTAAGGATATCAATAAACAATATTCGGTAACGGCACGGAAACCACTAGATGCGCTCACGTGTGTTCTTCAATTAAAAGAAAATTCAATCCGATAGCTAGGTTACTTTTGAAGATATGACGATTTTAAAGTTAAAAAGCACGATTTTTAAAAATGATCAATTGTTGACGTTTTTTGAAATAGAAAACGAATGTACTGTAATAAAATGTTGTAAATAACCGTTTCGTATGTAGAATTGTTTACTTTATAAAACCTATAAGTCTGATCTGGTTCTACGTGGATTTTTTTTCAAATCAATTTATACTGAAACGAAAGCGGGGAACTGCGATATGTGTTCTCCAACTGCAAACAAGATACTGAGATCTCGGTACCTACACGGATGTCGATTTTCTCAGTACAAAAATACACACAGCGCCGTCTAGATGTCGGCTATACTTTCGATCACGGTTCTTGGTTAGGCGATTGCGCCTCTTTAAAACTCTTCACTCAACGCTAAAATATAAGTAATCGACTAGGTATATCTCTAGATTGTTTATAATAAAAAGTATAAACAAGTATAAGCAAGGTTTTTTTGTATAGCTAATTTTTTAAGTTCAAGGAAGAACCAGATCGGGAATTTTCTATTTTTAATTCTTTTTATTGGTGTAAAAATTTTAATAACCTCATGTAATATAGTATAAAAAATATTGACATTATCGACAAAATTTGTTTTACTAAACAAAACATCCCAGTCAATGGCAGCTAAATATTTATTAATAGACCAAAAATCAGCATTTGTAAATCATAACTAAGATAATCAAATTGCATCGGTGTGAAGTCCTCCTTGATCGAAAACTTGGTAAGTAGCGCAGGATGGTAAACATCCAGTGGAAGGTAAACTTCATTGGCTAATTCCACGTCTGTATATATGATGCCCCTAAAACACAAACCTAACACGTTGCTAATACAATTGTAAAATTTGTTGACCTGAAACAAATTTAAGATAGCAACTGTATCCGCCACTGTTTCGCACTGTGTCGATTTGATATTTCAAATCAAATCAATTCAAATCAAATTTATTCTAGAACAAATATAGATACAAAATGATACATTCTTCTATTGCTTAACCCGCCTAAACCAATGGTTAGTGCTGCGGGGAAAAAGTACTTTTTTAACTTCTTTTGCTTACATAAAATAAATAACAGTAATAATAATTTCTATATATATACTTTTTTTAATGAAACATAGGTAACGAAATTAATTAGCATACAAAATATTATATTAAATAAGTATTAAAGAGATAAAGCTAAGAGGTAAGTATGTGCATGAGTTAAAGTGAAATTTATTTATATACATTATTTTTGTCTTACGTGGGCTAAATGATAAGGCAATAAGAAACGTATCTATACAGAGAGCAATTAATAGTGAACGAGGCTGTACTTTAAGTAATGATCCTATAGAAGTAATTTGTGTCTGTTTGACTAATAAACTTTTTTAGTTCAAATTTACGTTTGTTATGATTTAAATGTTTTATGTTACTTGAGCGGAATTTTTTATAACAATGTTAGTTTTACTATCATTTATGTGGTTTATTAACTTTTCAGAAAATAATTTGTATGTTATTTCAGAATTATTGGAATTTAAGATATCTGGCCAATTTTTATTTTCTAATTTTTTATTTAAATTTATATAATTAATTTTTGAGATAGTTTTTTGACTTAAGTTTTCCATTTTGTTCTTTTTTAGGGAGTTAATTGACAGAAAAGTGAGGTAGTGATCAGTGAGATTCGCCTTAAAAATGGCAGGGGAAAAAACGATTTTATTTGGGCAAGTGGTTTTGAAGTAACCAACGAAAATGTGATCTATACAGCTGATTTCAACGTTATCTTGTTTTGTAACAACCCTTGTTGGCTCACTAATATATGGAAACATACCAATTGAACTGAACGTAATGAGGTAATTGTTCAGATTTTTATTATTTAAATCAAGTAAATTAATGTTTGTATCTCCTGCAAAAATCTCTACATCTTTCTTTTCTAGGTTTACAAAATATAAATTTATGTCATTAGATATTTATCTAAGTTAGTAGATGGGGGTCTATAGGATGCTGTAATGCCAAAAGTGTGGCTTTCTATTTTACAAGTTAATCTTAACAACACTGATTCTTGAATTTCTATTTTACTGACATTAGCGTCTACTTTATTATTTATATATATAACACACCGATCGTTTCTATTAAAGCAAGAACTATTGTAATAAAGGGAGAAATTTGGTATAGAGAATGTACTCACCACGTCCATGTTAAATGTCTCTGATAAAATAATTAAATCTATGTTTTTTACCTTGAGAGTTTCTAAGTAAATTAAAAGTTCGTCAAAATTCTTATTTAAGCTTCTTATATTTAGACTCAAAATATTTAGGTATCTTTCATTTGGTACATTCTTAGCTCCCTCGCATATATCATTTAATATTTGAACCTTTATATCTTGAATATTAAAATCCATTTATGCTAGAAAATAGTAGAGTATAAGCAAATTAATTAGACAAGAGCAAAAACAATATTCAATATTGTTATGTAAAGATACAAAAACCTATAGGCTTAAAGCGAGTAATTAAACAATCAGTACAACGCAAACTATAAATCTACGAATAAAATAAGCCGAAAAATAAATAAAATATATTTGTATGTATTAATTAAATAAACAGATTGCACATAATAATCTAAACCAAAAAGTAAGGAATAGGTAAAAAATAAGAATATTTGTTAATATAAATTATCTAAAACAAATATCAATACGGTTACTGATAAGTTTAAAGAAATTTAAATAAATATACAAGATATTGCAACCTGTAGTAAAAAGTAAGAGATAGCTAAATGTATATGTTTATATGTATGTATTCACAAGTCAATAAAATTAAGAAAAATGAAAACCAAAATTGATAAATCAACAGAATTTAATTAAATAATCAGAATGTATCAAACCGTATCCAAAATGTAGGAAGTAACTGAAATATAATAATTAAAATAAAAATACCTTTACACGTATTACCCAGAGGCTATAAAAAAACTTCTTAAATCTTTAATCAATTTTTTTAGATAACTAAATATAAACCCAGAAGGGAAAAAAAGAAAAACAAATACAATAATTTGAAAACCAACAAAATTGAAATTTAAATCCTGATAACCCGCGTTCTAATTATGTTAATTTAACATTATCAAAATCATCTTGAGTTCTTATTGTGTGGAGTTTGTTACCACATTTAATAAAGATGATCCTATCCTTGGACCAAACATTACGGAAACCAAAACGGGCGCTGGCATTTTTTTTTAGTTGAAGCATAACTTGTGGTAGGTCTTCCCTTATTATTATTTTTGATCCTTTTAATTTTCTCCTGTTGTTTATAACCATTTGCTTGGATCGATAGCTTAAGAATTTGACAATAATGGGACGTGGCTTACTTCCGGCACCATCGTTGTCTTCACCACCCTTCTTATATTGTTTATTACCTGTCCTGTGCGAACGGTCTATATCTTTTAGATCCATATCTAAATTTAAATTGTGTTTAAATAAATTAAGCGCTACTTCATCGGTATTCTCACCAGGGCCCTCTGGTATTCCAAATATTCTTATACAAGTACGTCTTGAGTATTGTTCTTGACGTCCTATGTTGTTACGCAAAACTTTATTTTCGTTTTCAAGTTTTGCCGGTTTTTCTTCTAAAACTAGCAGCTTCTTGTTTTGCGTTTCTATTGCTTCATTAAATGTAGTATCTACTGCTTTCTTTAAGTGTTCCTCGAGTTTTGCTTTATACTTATCATTATCTAGAAACGACGCTATTGTCGTGTTTATTAGCTCCTACATTTCTTCCTTTTCTAATCTTGTCAACATATTTACTTAATTGTATTCACTATTTATTAATATCCTATTTCTTATAAGCGTATTAAGTTAAGAGCGCTCTCTACGCGCCGTATCAGCAAATTACCTATCACATCGTTAAAAATTGAGATAGAAAGATGCGATTTTTAACAAAATGTTTTAAAAAATTTTCTTTATGTGGCAAAATATCTAAAGAAAATTTTTATTAAATTTTTGATTTTTATTTTGCTTATTTTTAAATATTTTTGACTTTATGACATTTTGCCACATGAAGGTATTCATTTTATAATTTTCGAGCGGAAAATTTTGATCAGAAACCTTTTAACAATTAAATAGCAAGTAATTCCCATAAATTTCTTAAGCGCTCAATAAAGTGGCGCCATCCTGTTATATTTCGAAACTAAAATCGGGTTGATTTTATGTGGCAACACTGGACATGAAGATTTGGCGTTGGCAGCTTAAGCGATAATTTAAATGTGGTTAGTTGCAGGATCACCTTTCATTAGTTAATTCATAACAGTTATATAAATGTAATATCAAACAATAACTGCAGTTTAAAGATTTTATTTAAAAACACCTAAGTATTTTGTTCCTGCTTTTACTTGCAATCATAATCTTTTTTAATTTAGACGCAAAAAACTTCTTTTTAGCCATAATTTTACGATCTCGGTACTTGAGCATAATATACAAATTAACTACTATTAACAGCAAATGAAAACATTTATTAAACGTAAAGCGAGAGTAAATTAATAGGGTCGAATAAAAGTATTTAGTCTCGTCTCCACGAAATATATTTAAAACAATAAATTTTAGAGTTGACTGCAATTTCGGCTTACTTAAGATGAAGTCATTCCCAAAACATTTTAAAACCAAAATATTTATTAGGAACAAGAAACCTTTTTTGAACAGTTTATGTTTTGTTATTAGCAAGTTGTAGAAGACTTGCACTTCTCATGAATTTTTCTTAATTTTCTTTAATTATAAAAATCATGAGAAAAAACTTTAAAAAGAGAAAGAAATACAAGATATCAGATTATTCTATTTCCTGATCATGTAGTAGTTTTAATTTTCTTTATATATTTAAACATGGATTGTTTAAAAAAATGTTTCTTCTTCCTAATAATACATATTTTTGCAGTCAACTTTAAAATTTATTATGTTTTAAATTATTTCGCGGAGAAGTTAAAAGCTTTTATTCAACCCTATTTATTAACATTCAACTCCATTAAAAGAAAACGATGGACACTTTCGAAGATTTAATAAAGCGATAAATTATAAGCCACTACCCACAAGGTGCAATGGGTATTAGTTTATTTAAAAACTATAATTTTTCTACTCCTGGTGCCCATCGTATAAGCAATTTACCTATAACATGGTTATAAATTGAGATAGAAACATGCGGTTTTCAACAAAATCTTTTAAAAAATGTTGTCTATGTCGCAGAATATCTAATACTTTTCTAAAATAAATTCTCGATTTTTATTTTCGATATTTTTAAGTATTTTTGACCAAAACATTTTACTGCAAGGAGGTATTATTTTACAAGTTTTAAATCTAAAAACCTGTCCATAAAACGATTAGCAATTAATAGTTATTTATGTATTAAGGGCATAAAGAAGCTTTTATGGCCAGAAGCGTTATTTCTAGCCCGAGGCGTTAAGGTAAGTACCCACAGCAGCGGATCCGCAGGCGGATGTCATACGATTGGTCGGTTTGAGTCTATTTGACTCAAATTGACCAATCGTATGACATCCGCTGCTGTGAGTACTTACCTTTAGCCGAGGGCTAGGAAAAGGCTGTAGGGTCGTAAAAGCAAGTTATGCCCGCTATACCTACACTATTTTATGCACAGATTAGGTATTTATCTCAAATCTATTGTTGTGTAAAAAATATAATTAAATCAGTACGTAGGTACATCAAACCGCTGTGCGTATACTTATGTGCTTATACGAAGTACGTTACTATAGTTACTATTCCAAAATTTTTAATTTCAGTTTATTTTCATTGATGATAAGTTTACAAATTATTTTAAGAACCAATCAAGTTCTACAACAAACAGCTCTGACATTTAATTGACGTTTCTTTATTGACCATCGGACCATAAAGATGCCCTTGGGCCATAAAGAGACGGTTACGTTTAGATGAGTCTAGCAATATTAGGCTAATTATAATGTATCTGTGCATAATAGTATATTGTGTCTCAAGGGCAGAAAATTAGCATTTGTAGCCCGCAGTTGTTTTGATGCCCGAGCGAAGCGTAGCGTAGCGAGGGCAGCGGACAACTTAGGGCTACAAATGCTTTTCGGTCCGAGTGACATACAAAAGTTTTTCGCCTACCTGTTTGAAAGTTTAAAAAAGAATTCCAAAAGTTAAACAGTAACGTAACTTATTAGTAAATTAAATAGGCACATGTTAGAGGGAATGAATGAAAATGAAAATAACGCCAGACATTTTTAGTAATTTATTAACTAAATTAACCTAATAATCATTACACTACATACAACACGGCCGTATAGTAAATGTTTTCATTATTATTGGTAAATAAAAGGAACAGGATATGACTTTTAATTAGGATGAGTAATTAATCTATCATTGTATAATTTATTGAAATTACAATTTTCTTTTTATTAATTAATTGTCACAACCTCCATTTATACATACAATGACACTGTGAAAAGAAAAAAACAAACGACAAATTTATCGACGAAGACATGAAAATCAAAGTTATGATCTAAGAAGCCTAGAAAAATTTGACGTATGTTTTTTATATTTTTAAAGGTTATGTAAAAATATGTTTGAAATTACATTTTCCGTCATATTCTGTTGCTAAAAGTTTTACGAATGAGTTATATTTTTAATGTTAAAAACTAATGATTTCATTTTTTGATTAAAATCTTTTTAGGATAATGCACAGGAGTGGTCAAAGTATGACAATTTAAAAAACAATTACAATTTTTACAGTATCTCCAACTTAACATAAATAAATCGTGGTTTCATCTAGTAGTAGTGTAGAGGTTATGTATTTGACATAAGAGGGCAGTAAAAAGTTTGACATAAGAGGCCCGCAAAGAAGCCTTAACTGCCCTCAAAACAAGACATTTAAAAAGCACTTTCTGATCAGGTAGGCGAAATAGTTATTTATGTATTAAGGGCATAAAGAAGCTTTTATGGCCAGAAGCGTTATTTCTAGCCCGAGGCGTCAGCCGAGGGCTAGGAAAAGGCTGTAGGGCCATAAAAGCAAGTTATGCCCGAAATGCATACACTATTTTATGCACAGGTTTTTTTTTATCTCAAATCTATTATTGTGTAAAAAACATAATTAAATGAGTACGTAGGTTACATCAAGCCGCTGTACGTATACTTATATGCTTATATACGAAGTACGTTACTATAGTTACTATCTAAAATACTTAATTTCAGCTTATTTTCATTGGTGATAAGTTTACAAATTATATTAAGAACCAATCAAGTTCTACAAATACAGCTCTGACATTTAATTGACGTTTCATAATTGCCCGTCGGATCATAAAGAGGCCCTTGGGGCATAAAGAGACAGTTATGTTCCGATAAATCTTGCAATAATAGTCTAATTATAATGCATCTGTGCATAAATGTATTTATTTATTGCTTATAGAAGATCCAGTAATGTTTAATACTTCGTCAAAACTTGTGATGCTCATTCTATGGAATCCCAAAAAACTCTCAACTCCTCGTAGAGTTGAAACTGACCTTCCAGTAAGCGTTGGCAGGTTATTGGATGAACCCAATATCTTCTGTTTTGATTTTCTCGGTGTCTAAAGCTAAAATCGCGAAGCAAACTACCTCTACCAAGTTCATTTTGAGAATGGAATACATGACACAACACAACAGTTTACCCGCATTTGTACCAACCACACACATAGTGTGCCCCCAGGTACGGTACACAAGAGGAAAAACTTTTTTATTATTAATTTTATAACAGTCATTCTCTATGAAAATTTTTGCTTGATTCAACATTACTAAAAAGTATAACGGAATTTTTATATTACTTAATAAAAAATTTAAGAAAATGCATTTTTTCTAAGGAAAAAAACGACCAATGTAAGTCTGTATTTACTATATTTTTTATCATGATGTCTTGCTTGAATCAATGCAGTAACAATCAAATAGCAATATTAATAATATTGAGAAATATTACCTTATTTCATTTTACATACGATTTATTCAAGCAACGAGATTTTATTTTTTGAAGAATATTGAACTTAGTTGTCTTTTCTTTAAGAAATAATGAATTTTTTTATTTTCTACTTTATTCTAAGTACCTAATATTAAAATTTCGTTATACTTTTAAGTAGTTTTAAATCAAGCAAAAACTTTTATAAAGAATGTCTTTTGTCATCAAATTAATAATAAAAGTTTTCCTCCTGAGAACCGCATTTGGGGACACACTGTATGTACTATTGGTTTCATAACTATCTATATCGGACAGCAAGGCTCATATGGTTATTTTTCTTTATTAGAAAAAAGGTTAAAAAATAGCATCATATTAGCATTGCTGTTCTAGATCATTATGATACCAGTTAGTGGCAATAGTACTCAAAATGCAGTTTCAGGATTAGTAAATATAAATAATAATAATTGTTGATTGGTCAATCAACATAGAATCACTGTGAATAGAAACAATAATATTTCGACTGACAAGCTCATTATGGCTTTTGTACGAACATATTTTTTGTTTTAGTTTAAACGAGTGAAACAAATTTTTCATAATATGTGCTGTAACTTTCTTGCAGATTGATATGATGATTAGATTGATTGTAACGCGAAATTTGGTTAAAAAGTTTTAGAATTTACAACTGTCAAATGATAATTATAAATTTTTTGTTTACGATTGATTTCAAAAAACTTGCCTACTATATAACCTTGTATATAACTAAAAGTAACCAAATAAAGTACATATATAGTAGTCCTTGATAGTCACTATAGTCACCTACAGCGAATTCCAACGAGATAAAGATGTAAAATAAAATAATATTCATTTAAATAGTTATAACAGTGCACCTAATTATGAAAGTCATAGTTTAAAGAAAAAGAGACTTTCATAACGTGCTGTACACGACACTTTTTTGCATAGGTATTGTAAGCTGAGAAATTTGTCTTTAAAAGGATTTATGCAAAATTTAAAAAATCAGGAAAACATATTATTCTTTGACACTAATCTCCAAGGAGATTGAAGTTTGGTTTTTACAAACATAATTAAAAAAGGTGCTACTTTCATTAGGATTTTTCGTTAAAAAAACTTTCATAATCAATATGCAAAAAAGTTTTAGTTTATGTTTAAAGCTATGATTAAGAAAATGAGATTTCGTCATCAATATGCAAAAAAAAGATATTTTACAATACTTTTTGTTAGGTGCTTATTACAACTTAAATAAAGTAGTATGTATTAAAAGGTTCTTTTTATAATTTGTCTGTTTTGCTTTTTCTATTTTTTCAATATTTTATGGTAACCTGGAAGAACTATTACCTAGCATTTTAATTCAATAAGGAGGATGCTGCCACCTAATGACCTAAAGTACATTTATGTATACTCGTATTACAAAATGGTTAAAATCTCAAATCCGCAATACGACATCCACTAATAAAATAATTAGCATAACCCCAACAAGTTTAAAGTGTTACTGAAGTTTATCGAAGGATATAACGATATAAGATGCAGATTGCAGTCACGTGTTTGCGCTATTGCCGCTGTAACATTGACGACCTTCCAAAGAAATCCGAACAAAGAAATTTAAACGTTACGCGTCTTCAGCACTCGATAATTTAAAGAGGAAGAAAGATGCCATAATACAGCAAACGTCTTTTCTTAATTATTGAATTTGTGGATGGTGAGGGGTGTATTGGTGGCTTTCCATACCTTGATCAGCTGAGCTACAGCGCTCTTAAATTAAACAATGAATGTATTTTATAAACTGCTAGATTTCACAATCAGGATGTATCAGGATTCACGTGTCCTTAGCCCGACATGGAGTATACAGTTGTTAATAATTTGAAATTAATTAATTGTATGCACCTTAGGTGCGTGCCTGTGAGAGTATTAAGTATTAAGAACTAATTAATTCAAAGTATTTACCCGCAAATGTACATACAAATATAGATTTAAATAAATAAATTTTATCTGCACATTCCTTTTATTCACGATTTTAAGACGTATGAACTGGAAGTTGATAAGCACTGTTATTTCGAGGATATTTAATATTTCTCGAGTTGGAGAATATGATAGTAGGTATTAATTTAAGTTTTAATATTAATTAATTAATTAATCATTTAGTTTAAATTAATTGTACTAGTTTAATTTAAATTTTCTGTTACTTCTTATCTCCGTCCGTAACTCTTTATAAGTAAATTTTATTATGACCTCTTTACCGTTTGTTGTCGATAAACCGGGTTATTAGAACTTTTAATATTTTATTATCATTTGTTCCAATATTTAAATTTTTAAATCGCACCAACGCAAGTGTTTCACTGAGCTGCGTAAACACATCCGTTCGTATCTATGTCTCGATACGTACTCCTCTGTATCATCTGGATAAACGCCATATTGGTCATTTAACCATACTATTCCTAGAAGATTAAAATCAGCAAATACAGCAGACAAGCTAGTTGGATAATTATTCCTGAGATTCAACATGTTATTACTAAAACTGTTGTAAACCTCAGCATCAGATTTCGGTGGAATATAGACTAGTGTTACGATTATGGATGTTTTATCAAATGAAATGTACGTAGCAACCATTTCAATATTCTTACAAGGCAAAAGTATGCTTCTTGAATTAAGGTGTTTATTAATTAACATTATAACACAACCACCACGCTGATAAACACTAGGATACTGGTTTCTGTCACATATGTAAATATTATAGTATTTGCAAACACCCAGTTCACTATCAGAAATGTCATTATTTAGACCAGACTCGGATAGGAGATATATATGTCTAATCGCGATATGTTCACAGCACTTTATTTTTAGGGTTTTCTTCGAAAAAACTTATACCGTCTAATAACAACATTGGAAGGCCATATAGCTGTATAGGAACGCTGTATAGGAACGCCAACTTTAAAGGAATTTGTTTCCCCTTTGGTCGGTAACTTCTCACAAACAAATGTTTCATCAGGACATGTCTTTTTTAAGTAATGTATGATTACCTCTGAAGAACCGGAGGAGCTGACTCGTCCTATATAAATCCAATATTTATTAGCAACACCTGCAAAGGAACCATTATTATCAGAATTCGTACCGATAACAGTATTTGTACGTATTTTGTTGATATTCTTTACACTGTGGATATTTTGTGTTGTTTTTGAATTATAATTCTTAACATGAATATTTTCGACTTTACTCACTGCATCATTCGTTTCTACTTGAGTGTTATTGTTTACGTTAACATGAACATCCGTAGGTGATGAATTCTGTATATTATTATATTTGCTTGTATGTGAAACCTTCGATTGGCTTCCATTAATAACATAATTTTCCGAGTACGACGCATGCACCAAATTATGTTTACTTAATGTGGAACATGCGTTGTAATCCTGTACTTTCGCAGAACGGCCAAGTTTAGACTCTCTTATCTCTAGCTCCGTTTCGAGATTTTTTATTTTTTCTAGCAACAAATTAGCATGATCTTTTAGAAGATCGGTTTTATCTTCCATTTCGTTAACTAATTTCTTCAATAATTTATTTTATATTAACTATTTTAATTATTATTCTAATTTCTATTTTATAATAACAATAGTAATACTGTAAGATGACAGATACATACGAACAAAAAAATCCCAGCTGGTATGAAGAATAAATAGAATAAATTTCATGATCAAGCTAATCTAACATTCTCTCTCCCGGTGACCTGATCAGGTTGCTTGCAATCAGGCTCACATACAGATTTAATGCCAAGCTTGGCCAATTTCACTGCAGGTCTAGTGTATAAACCAGTAGCAGTCTTAACAAGAGCGCTGCGTGCAAGCCCATCTTTGCCTTTATTGACACTTACCACTCGCCCACATCACCAGTACTTTCTGATGTATTCGGGTACTAGAAGTAGTACCACCTTCTCTTAACAGTTCCACTGATGTGTGCCACTTAGTATGCCGAGTGATTTCCGGTAAAGACTCGATCACCAACCTTTTTCAATATCTGTGCGCCTGTAATTAAGCCATCAGCCAGTTTGATCCCAAGAATATAGCATCGTCATTAAACATTCCAGTAGGTTTAAAACCTCCTGATGTTCCAAAAACAAATTATTTTTCGTTAACGTCTCACTTTCTAGTGGTAAGTACGCAAGAGGACTAGAATTAATAATGTTCTTAATTTCCATAAGGTAGTTCCGTAGTAGTGGGTCGTTTGGGGATCGGGTACGCATAGATGCATAAAAAGCATTTGACTAGCCTTTCTCCACTGCCACCCATATGGCGGCTTTCAGGTGGATTAAAATTCCACTTCATGGAAGGTTTTTTAAGTGCATCTGCAACTTGTTGCCTATTACATTTATTCGTGTCTTCTCGCAACACTCATTCCGCTTTAACAAAGTTGCTACCGTTATCTGAGAACACTTCTCTTGGTTTTTCCCTTCGTGCTGCAAAACATCGGAAAGATAATATGAACGAGTCATGGTCCATACCATGTAATATTTCGAGATGATGGCCGCAGTGAGACACGTAAACAACAAAATCCATCGTTTCTCACGTCAACGACCAACCACGACTTAAAAACTTTCTGTTCACTTATAAAGTTTCTTGCGTAATATCTAATTCTTCTGAGGACAATGGGTTGATTTTAATATCTCCGATTGTTGGATTTATTCCAGTCCTCAGTTTTGTGATGTAAGGACAGAAATTAGCTATCGCTCGTACTAATCGATACCATTTGGAAAAATACCTATAATTAGTTGTTGGAGACACACTTATGTGAACTACAATTAGTATGATATATTAAGAATTTTCACTTAAAGTGCCATCTAATGGCCATTGATTTTCATTACTGTACAAAAATTTAGGTCCTCTAATTTATTATTATCTATTATATTACGTTTAATAAAGACAGCTTAGCTGTCGAAACAATATTGTCAGGTTATATTTTAATTTAATAAATACTGTGAAACTTTTTACTAATCTTTATTTATTTCATGATTATGTTCCACAGAGTTCCACAAAGTAAGGCTGGAAACAATAAACAAGATAAATTGACATTAACAACCATCAATTACAAGGTTCACGTACAAGACTTGTAGTAGTAAGACTTCATTCCCAAACCATTTCTTCAGAACTTCTACTACTTTGGAACAGTTTTCGGAACGTTGGGGGTAACTAAATACAATTTCATATGCATCTGTACTAGGTTGAATGCATGGCGCCAGGTATTGAAATTTATCACTGACATGAAGTACATCATCTTCATCAATCTTTCTAAACTGAAACTAAAAACCTAATCACTCTTTCAACTCACCATTAAAGTTTTTTAGTTCAATTATAGGCATTCGAATGTTTCTTTGAATTCTATTCTTTGCTTTCGAGGACTCGGGGAATCTATGATTTGATTGATTTGCCAAATCAATTTGGTTTTGATTGTCATTATTTACAATTTGACATTTTTCTGCATTTTGTTTTGCGAGTTTTACTTTCATTTTATATTCCATAATGGAATCAAAAACAACATCTTGGGTGGCATCGTCGATATTTTCTTTATACATTCTGTCAAACACTACCTGGGCGCCTGGGCCCTGTTTCATAAATACTGTAGTATTTACTACTGAAAGCGTAGTAAATTCGAATAGCAATTACTATTTCTTGCTTCATAAATGTACTGTAGTATATAATTTGCTGCTATATAGTAATTATGAATTTACTGTTGTAGGTATTTTACTGTCATAACTAGGTATAGGATTTCTATGCATTTGCATGTTTTTTCTGCTTATAGCCAACATATGCAGAGTTATATTTCTACATGTTTAAGCCACATATGAATCACATATGTCAATTTGAAAGTGCATATAAATGCATATTTAGGTGCTTTTTATAAATGCATGCATATTTTAGCATTTTTGAACTAGTGTGCATATTTTACCACTTTTTGAGCGTTTTACATGCTTTAATTATGAAATTTCTAATATTTTTTAAATAATTTTAGCATTTTAGACAACCAACCAAGGGCGGCTTAGTTGAGTCTAAGGGAAAGCCATAATTTAAGCTTGTTGTTAAATACTAGGCTTTAAAATATTTTACTGCCTTAACCATCTGTGTACTTGTTAATATTTTCTAAGAAAGAAAAAGTTTCAACTAAAATCTAAATACTTACATCCTGCGGTATTGTGATAAATAGGTATTAGGAAATTCCAAAGACCCTTTGGCAACTTCCTGTTCATAGAAAAATTTGCCTGTACTTTTGTTTACTAATCTTGTAATCTTTCAATTAAGACAGTTCATAAATTGCAAACTGCATTTCAGTTTGAGATTTAAGAGTGTAAAGATGGGTAAAGAAAAACGGTCTGTGTCTGTTACACTTCGAAGTTATGTTAAGGAATTCAGTGTTCTTACAACTGACGATAAGGTGTTGTATTGTACAGTGTGCGACGATAAAGTGACTGCAACAAAACGCTTTCAGGTTACACAACATCTGAACACGGTTCGACATCAAAAGTGTGTTGCCCTGAAATCAAAAAAACAAACATTGTTACCAGGGTACCTTAATAATTCGCGCGGTGAGTCCAGCAAATCGATCGAATTTAATAAAAAACTATGTAGTGCATTAGTGGCTGCAGATATCCCGTTAAGTAAAATTAATCACTCAGCATTTCGTAATTTTCTGGAAGAAATTTCAAAAATGCCAATACCCGACGAGTCTACACTCAGGAAAAATTATTTACCTCGTTTATACGAAGAGACCATAAAATCAATTAGAAAACATGTAGCGAATAACTACATATGGGTTTCCATTGACGAATCTACTGACAATACTGGAAGGTGCGTAGAAACTTCATTTCCTTCGTTTTGTTAGTTAAATTTAACTAATTAAAGACAGCAGAGCAATTTACGGATGTTTTATTTTCTATTTTGTTAGTTACATATTTATCACAATAATATTTTTGCTTGATTAAAATATAATTTTTCTTAAATAACTGTTTTGCGCTAATTGTTTGTAACCGACTAATTATGTAGTTCGATAAAATAAAAATCAAATTTTTGTTTTCAGATACGTGGCTAACATTATAATTGGCGTTTTAAATTCGGAGAACAATCCCAAATCCTATCTATTAGCAATGGACGTTTCCAAGAGCACCAATCATTGTTCTGTGGCAAAATTGTTTAATGATTCGATGGCTATTTTGTGGCCGGACGGCATACAGTACAACAAAGTACTCCTGTTCGTCACCGACGCGGCACCGTACATGATCAAGGCTGGAGCTGGCGTACAAGTTCTGTACGAAAAAATGATCCACTTAACTTGTCTTGTCCATGCAATGCATAGAGTTTGCGGAAAAACTGCGGCAAATATATTCTAACGTAAACTCTATAATTTCAGATGTAAAAAAATTGTTTGTAAAGCTCCATATCGCATACAAATGTTTAGGGAAACTGCTCAAGAAGTGCCTCTCCCACCTGAGCCTGTAATAACAAGGTGGGGTACTTGGCTTTCTGCAGCAGAATATTATGCAACTTATTTTGATATTATTAAAGCATTTGTAAATAAACTTAATAAACACGATGCACTATGCATACAAAGCGCACAGGATGCTTTTAATACTAAGGAGGTGAGGGCAGAATTATTGTTTGTTTTCACAAATTCTGTGCGTTTAGCTAAAGTAATTCAGAAATTAGAAAGTCTGGGAAATTCATTAGATGAATCTCTTGAGCATGTAAAATTGTTAGGTGTTTCTTTGAACAAAGTAAAAGGGCCAAAGGGTTTGACTATAAAACAAAAATCCTGGTTTTCACTTAATTAAAGCATAAACGATGCATTATCTGGCCAAGAAATTTTAGAGGAGCTAAAACATTATTCGCTTGTAGAATTAAACAATTTTAAGTATGCGCCAATTACGTCTTGCGATGTGGAACGAAGTTTCTCAAAATATAAAACAATATTTAGGGATAATAGGCATATGTTTACTTTTGAAAATTTAAAAATGTACGTTATTGTGAACTGTAACGTTCTATGTTTAGAAAATATAATTAATTAAATTATTGCATAGGATGTCTAATTAAAATAATTTCTGTATTCATATTTAAGTGCATATTTCACGTTTTTATAGTGCATAAGTGCATGCATATTTCAGCATTTTTAAGTGCATACAAATCCTATAGCTAGTCATAACAATATGTTTCATAAACATTGAGCAATCAAAATTACTTTAGTAAAAAATATGAATTTTTTACCCTTATCTGTTTCATTGTCAGTAGTTACTTTGCATATGACAAGAAATATTTATTATAGTATATTAGTGAAATTGAAATTATGTCCTTAAGCGAATCTGAAGGTGATGAAGTTATTGAATGCCGAAGACGTAGAATATTTCGCAAAAGAATCAGTTATATTTTTGAAAATACATATGATATGAATACAATGAACGTTTCAGAGTTCCTTATAAGTATTCAACTTTATATTGGAGAAAATTGAACAATATTTACGGCATCCAACACAAAGAAATAAGCCCATTACTCCAAAGTTACAGTTGCAAATAGCTTTGCATCGGTTAGGCACGGGTAGTTCTTATCATGCAATTGCTGATATGCACGGTGTATCAAAAGCATCTGTTTGCCTTATAATTAAAAGAGTTGTGCATGTAATAAACGTTACCCTTTTTTATCAATATGTTAAATGGCCTGAAAATGTGGATAATGCAGCACATAATTTTTACCAATAGCGGTCCTGATTATATTTTTTACTATTGTTGTGCAAATTGCCATAGGTAGTGTTAATCACGCAAGGGTACTAAGAAATAGTTTAGCTTATTTAGAAGAATGGAACAAGGTTGGAGACCAATAGCTTATGGAGTTTTATTGGGAGACTCTATACACGATGATTCAGTACCTAATGATCGGACTTTGAGAATATGCTTCTCTGGTCATCAGAAACATAAAACCTTAGTAAATTTTTTGATTAAATAAACTTGAAAATTTCTAAAATTTTGCAGATTAGGTGTTCGAGTCGAATAGGATTAAATGCAAGCTCTTTAGAAATTGATACCATTAGTAAAAACGTGACATCTGTTGAATTAGCACAAGTTTGCAGATGGTGCAAATTCCATTTTGGATGTTGTTGAATGAACTTAAAACGTTCTATTATTCCGGGGGATTCCCATGTATTCTAATAGTAAACGCAGACAGAAATGACATCATTTTAATACCGACCCATTTAATGATATCATTACATTTGATTTGTTATTTGTTAATAAACAGATATCAGTTAACCTTTTAGTGACTAACGTTCCCAAAATGGGAACATTACTTCATTATTATTTGGTTTAATTTATAATTTATATTTAGCTTTTCCGTGTAGTAAATAACGTTCTGTAAGCTACTAATTTGTATGTAAATTTTTCTCATCGGTGTTAGTAAGCATATAATTAAGTTACAAGCTTATCAATTTAATTGTTTTTAACATTTTTGTTGATTGTTGGTATATTGACAGTTTTATTGCTGCTCCATTGTTTCTGCTGTTCTTTTCTATAGGGTTTACATTCCTTATTGTACAAATCATCATGTAGGGTGATTACCTGCACTTGAACTTTCCGCATTTTCTAATATTTTCTTAGAACTTAGGGATGTCCCATTTTGGGAACGTTGGACTGTCAAGGTGGTCACGACTATGAGTCTTCCACTTTTTCCCAGAATACTATTATTTGTACAATCTGCTAGAATTACAGGGTTTTTCTATCTCATTTGTGATTTAGGCATCTTGTAGAGTGCAGTGTTTTTGTGGTGATTGTCAGTTGTGCGTTTACTTCACAATGGATACAAAAAAATGTTATGGGTATGATTTTTGGAACTTTTTACTAGCAGTTTATCCATTACTACATACCGTTTCTGGAGTGATGCTTTAGATGCCGTAGAAGCATCTGTATCTAAGGGTATGCAATAAGGGGTAAGGGTATGATATTGTATTAGTACCTCCAGAATCGGGTGATAAGGAAGTGGACACGATGAAAAGGAAATTGATGATGAAATATTGGAATCAGTGAATCCTCCCCGAGAAATGCTCAGAGCAAATGGAACTACAGAAAACAAGCTTAGCAAGGAAGATGAAGAGGATATAGAACCCACCCCAAAAAGAAAATTGCAATGGAAGGAATGTGAAAATATAGTAATCGCGATTGCTGCTGCTGCTGGCCTCAACAAAGTAGGAAGAGAACATTTGGAAAAAATTGGTATGAAATATTTTATTTATTCTGGAGTAAATAACTAATGTCATACTTGATGGAACAAACAAACCTTTATGCAAAAAGAGACAAAAATCAGCATAGTTTTACGATACCAGCTGAAGAAATATCGCAATTCTTAGGTCTTCTACTGTTGTTCAGTGGCTATCACAGTCTTCCGAAAAGAAACGATTGTAGGTCCAGATCGATAGACATGGAAGCACCACTGTTTTCAAAAATAATTAGTAGAATACAATATAATTGCACATATGAAGTAAACACCCCATATTCTCTTGTTTTACATATAATGAGCAATATACATTATTCCATACCAATAGTGTCCAAAGTTCCCAAAAAGGGAACATGGTTTTTTACAAAAACTAAAACAAAGATGGTATTTTCGAAACTGTTTCGTTAATTAATACCATTCAACATGTAATCTCTTCAACATGTAAAAATTTAAAGATGAAAAATTAATTTTTTCACATATCAGTCACTAAAAGGTTAATTAAGCAAAGACGATAATTTAATCTATCCATCAACAGGAGTATTGTTATTTTTTATTTATTATTTATTTTATTGGAAGTCTAAAATCTAAATACAGTAGTACACAGCTCTTTTAGTAAAGCCTTTATTTTTTTACGTTTTGATGGAAAGACCTTGATGGATGACCTATTTTACTAAAAACTGCAGTGTAAGGGATTTGCAAATTGTTAGACTATAGAGTGTTTACAAACATAATATGTACTTAAAATAAATGTTGTTGGCCGGGTTGTTTTGATTATTTTAGTACTAATGCAGCTGTTTCCAATTATTAGTTACAATTCTTAGGAATATTTACGGTATCTACAGTGTTGATTGCTTTTCACTAGAAATCGGTACCCTTTATTTATTACATAGTATGAACTTTCTAGGAATAAATATTATTTTTAAATAAGAAATAGTAGGAAATAATACAGTACAGCATGCCCAAAACAACACAACTGGCACGCGAGTTACATATAGCTCTAATTTCTATTATTATCCTAATATCCATTGTTAAAGGAAACTACTTACGAAATGTCATACCAGGACCAAATTCAAATAATTCAATTATTTTGTCCTCATATCCTTACCTTATGTAGAAAGATGCTCACGGTAACATGGTTGTCCCTAAAATATCCAGTGCAAACAGCTAATGTGTTTTCTGTTTCAGGCAGTGAAAATCTAGTAGATCAATGTGAAGCGAATATGTTTTCGCCATAAAAAGTTGTATTTTTAATTGTATATATCATGTATTTTATAAACTTTAACTGGTACTTATTTATTAATAAGGTTCAAAATAAACAACGGTTGAAGTTCATTGTACAACAATTCAGCCACTTAGACTTACACATTACATAAAACACATAATACTACTAATAGAATACTAAATTACCTTACAGCGAATTTTCTAAAATACCTTATTTCACTTACTGTAAAAAGAATAATACGAAAATATCTTTATTCACAGACCTGCTTGTATTACACATAATAGGGGTAAACATTCCTATTAAGAGAATATGATTTTGTCTAACAAAGCAGAAATCACAAAACAAAAATACCGTTTTGAAACATAATATCAAACCAGCACGTAGTACGTTTCTTATTTATTTATCTGTTCTTATTTCACGAAACACTGCTTGGCCAAAATAAAGACAGGTTATTACTTTATTATGATAGTTTGCAGATTCTCGAAATAATGTAGTATTGTTTATCATCTTGAACTTTAAAATATGTATCATGTGCAGTCATAATATTAAATTTGAAAACATTAGGCTGAACGTCGATGTTGTTTTTCTCCAAAAGTATAGAAGTACAAGAAAAATGATATATAGGAATTTTCTTTTTTTAATGGTTATCTAACCATTGGAAAAGTCTGACTACGTATTAATGGGACACCGTGTATATGCTCAAGTCTTGGCTAGTCGCTCCTGTCATACGTAATCCAGAAGTAGGTGAATGAAAATAATAACAATGGTAACGAAGAAATTGATGAAAATATGGCAGACGATAATCATGAAAGTTATAATAATGTAAAAGAAAGACTACAGTTTGTAACGTACCCAAGCCAATCTGTCCAAATTAAAACATTGTGTTAGTAGGCTGAATTAAAATATTAGCAGGGTAGGCTGATTTTGTTTGAAGAAGAGAGGGTTTTTGTTTGACATTAGTAGGTAAATGTGAATAATGAAGATTATGTATTTATCTGTAGATAAAAATTATGTACTTACTAATAAATAATATTTGAAGCCAGAAATATAAATAATTATTATTGAAAATAAGAAAGTGAAACAAATGATATTTGAACCCTGAAAGATAATAATCGAAAATAACAAAGTGTGAAAATGGAAGCACAGAAGAAAGTGTTAAACTTAATGTACGTAAGCTCAAACTGGAATGACCAAGTCTCATGCTCAAACGGTTTGGTTTACTGCATTTTGGCACCCTAAACGTGAGGCAGAACCCTATAGTTGTGCATTTGTATTTTTTGTACGACATTTAGCAATCTTAATCTAAGTATTGAGTTCAAAAATGGAAACGAGAGGCAGATTTAGCGAAGTTGGTGCTGTCATTAAGACATTTTCAGTTAGTGAAAGTATTCCAAAAACATAAGAAGGTGATAGTAGATAGTATTTGTGTTCAAAAATGGAAATAAGAGGTAAATCTACTGATGTTAGTGCTGTCATTGAGACATTTTCAGACAGAGTTAGTGAAAGTATTTCAAAGAATAATAAGGTGATAGTAGATAGTATTAGAGAAGGAAATGAATGTATTGTTGAAAGTATAAGCAGGAGTAATCAGGTACTTGTTGATAATTTATCGAAATGTTTTGCACAATTAAACAATAAGTTATGTGATATAGAAGAAAAATGTATAAATAATCTTGATGATTACAAAAATCCTGTTTCTGAAAAGGTTTTGGAAACTCATACATACCCAGAAGGCAACGAAGGTAAAGAAATCATTAAGTCTGATTTTTCTGTTAATAGAAGCTACATAACTACTTGGAAAGATTTTGGGGGTCCGAATCTACATTTCTATCCCTATAGTAATAGCAATCCTGTTGAATTTATAAATAAATTAACTAAAATATTGGACGAAGCTGGCGTTCCTAATGAAAAACGTGTTTATTTTTCTACTTATTGTTTGAAGGGTTCGGCGCTAGATTGGGCTGAAATTAAAGATTTTCAATCTTTCGATGAATTTAAATCTAACTTTTTACGAAGGTACTGGTCAATAGAAAAGGAACGTAACACTTTTTCTAAATTAAAATTTGGTAGCTATCGTCAGGGATCAAGAGCTGATTATTTTTTAAAATTAATCAAAGAAGCTTCATATTTAACAAATCACCTAGATGAGAAAGACGTTATTGAAATGTGTATAAATAATTTTTCTGTCGATATACGTCGTGGTATTATATACTCTGGTTTTAGAAGTGTGGAGGAAATAGAAACTCATTTGCGTAGATTAGACGAACATGATAACGACAATGAGGGAAATCGCGATAGATTTTCAAATAATAAACAGTAGTAACCGTAGATCTGATTTTGCAGGTCGCAATACGAATAATATGCATAATGTAAGTAAACCGGGTGAGACGCGTAATAATTCTTGGAATTCATATGACTGGCGGCGCAAAGATGATGTCGACGGCACAAAATATAGATCAAATCAGCCAAAAACCATCAAATCGGCTGAGCCTTATAATAATGACAGTAATAAATCGCGAAATGTGTCACTTATAATACCATTAGTAGTCAAAGTTATGTCGACTATTTTTGTGGTGGTTTCACGAATGTCTATCATGCTTGCATTTAAATACCACGAGTGCGCAGCACGAGTGGTATTCGCAAGCATGATAGACATGAGTGTTAAGCACCACAAAAATAGTCTACTTAACTTTGACTACTTATGGTATTCGAGAGACTATTCAACGAACACGCTTTAAAAAATCAAATTGCTTTTCATAAATGTAGCAATGTTACATTTAATAATTGTACGTTCTTGTTTATTGTTTCCAGCCTTATTTTGTGGAACTCCATAATCATGAAATAAATAAAGATTATTAAAAGTTTCACAGTTTTATTAAAATATACCTAACAATATTGTTTCGACAGCTATGCTGTCATTATCAAAGGTAATATAATTATAAACAAACACGTCGCTAAGGTAGATACAAAATAGGTAACTAGATAAAATAATAATAATAATAATAAAAATCATAATTAAACATCTAATACTTCCAGTAACGGAGAATTACTGAGCTCAAGTTGTTCATTCATTAAAGGTACCCTGAGTTTGTGTTTGTATATCTCAAAGGCTTCTAAAATGTCTAATTTGCGTTTGTTATTACAAAAATGTAGGAATTTAATATTATTTTGAGGAGTCATTGTGTGATTTTGTTCTAAAAGGTGTTTGGCGTAATTCGATTTTTCAGGATGTTTATTTTTGTAATGACGTACGTGTTCTTTATATCTTATGTCAAAATTTCGAAGTGTTTGTCCAATATATACCGAACTACAAAAAGAACAATTTAAACGGTAAATGCCCGATTTCATGATATCATGTGTTCTGTCTTTAGCATTAAATAAAAATGAAAAAGTGTTAGTGTTGGTTTTAAATGTTATTTTATAATTGTTGGTTTTTCTTAGTATATGTGCAATTTTTTCTGATATTTTGCCAAAATATGGTATAGATATGTAATTTGTGTCTTCTGTTTGATTGTCAATGGGATATATTCTTTTGATAGCTAACCTATAATCTTTTTGTTTAATTAAAGTGTCAATCATGTTCGGATTATAATGATTTGCATGTGCTAGTTGTTTAATGGTTGATATCTCTTTGCTAAAATCTGATTTTGTTAGTGGAATAGTTAAAGCTCTGTGTACTAATGATCTGTATGCTGCTATTTTATGTGTATTGTGGTGACAAGATTCATTTGGTATTGTTATGTCTGTTTGTGTTGGTTTTCTGTATATGGAAAATTCAAAAAGATTGTCTGCGTTAATCTTGATATTTAAGTCTAGAAAGTTTATACCCCTGTTTTGTTCTGTTTCTAGTGTAAATTTTATATTAGGATGGATATTGTTTATAAGAATTAAAAATTCATTGATAACCTCAAAAGAACTGTCAAAACAAGCTAAAATGTCATCAACATAACGAAACCAGAAGATAATGTGTTTAGAGAGGTTTAATTCAAATATTCGATCTTCAAACTTGTCCATAAATATGTTAGCTAATAGAGGACTTAGAGAATTACCCATAGGTAAACCATCCTTTTGTAAATAAATTATGTTATTAAAAGTGAAATAATTTTGACTTATACAAAGGTCAAATAATTGAATTAACTCTAACCTTTTAACTAATTCTATATTACTATTGATCAGGAAACTATCTAATAAAGAGAACAATCTAATTTCTGTTAAAGCAGATAAGGGTAGCACTTTGGTAATTCTTTCAAAAGATATTTACATACAAAAAGTTAATGAATTTATTAATAAAGAAAATTTTGAAACGTTAAACAAAAACCCAACCACAAAATTCCAAAAAGAAATAAAACAAGGTTTAGAAAACTGCAATATCTGCTTTTCAGAATTAGAAAAGCAACAAATCATTAATAAAAACCCACAAATACCTAAACTGTATGGATTAGTGAAGACCCACAAACAGAATATGCCAATAAGACCAGTTGTATCATACATCAATGCACCTAATCACATTTTATCCAAAAAACTGAACCAGATTATTAACACGATAGGTTACAAATCGAAATACTCTGTTAGAAATTCATTAGAATTAGTAGATAAGCTGCAAAACATACATCTTCCACCACATTCAAAACTTGTTAGTTTTGATATTTGCAACATGTTCTCCAGAATACCACCACAAGAATGTATTCATTTATTAGATAGTTTCCTGATCAATAGTAATATAGAATTAGTTAAAAGGTTAGAGTTAATTCAATTATTTGACCTTTGTATAAGTCAAAATTATTTCACTTTTAATAACATAATTTATTTACAAAAGGATGGTTTACCTATGGGTAATTCTCTAAGTCCTCTATTAGCTAACATATTTATGGACAAGTTTGAAGATCGAATATTTGAATTAAACCTCTCTAAACACATTATCTTCTGGTTTCGTTATGTTGATGACATTTTAGCTTGTTTTGACAGTTCTTTTGAGGTTATCAATGAATTTTTAATTCTTATAAACAATATCCATCCTAATATAAAATTTACACTAGAAACAGAACAAAACAGGGCTATAAACTTTCTAGACTTAAATATCAAGATTAACGCAGACAATCTTTTTGAATTTTCCATATACAGAAAACCAACACAAACAGACATAACAATACCAAATGAATCTTGTCACCACAATACACATAAAATAGCAGCATACAGATCATTAGTACACAGAGCTTTAACTATTCCACTAACAAAATCAGATTTTAGCAAAGAGATATCAACCATTAAACAACTAGCACATGCAAATCATTATAATCCGAACATGATTGACACTTTAATTAAACAAAAAGATTATAGGTTAGCTATCAAAAGAATATATCCCATTGACAATCAAACAGAAGACACAAATTACATATCTATACCATATTTTGGCAAAATATCAGAAAAAATTGCACATATACTAAGAAAAACCAACAATTATAAAATAACATTTAAAACCAACACTAACACTTTTTCATTTTTATTTAATGCTAAAGACAGAACACATGATATCATGAAATCGGGCATTTACCGTTTAAATTGTTCTTTTTGTAGTTCGGTATATATTGGACAAACACTTCGAAATTTTGACATAAGATATAAAGAACACGTACGTCATTACAAAAATAAACATCCTGAAAAATCGAATTACGCCAAACACCTTTTAGAACAAAATCACACAATGACTCCTCAAAATAATATTAAATTCCTACATTTTTGTAATAACAAACGCAAATTAGACATTTTAGAAGCCTTTGAGATATACAAACACAAACTCAGGGTACCTTTAATGAATGAACAACTTGAGCTCAGTAATTCTCCGTTACTGGAAGTATTAGATGTTTAATTATGATTTTTATTATTATTATTATTATTTTATCTAGTTACCTATTTTGTATCTACCTTAGCGACGTGTTTGTTTATAATTATATTACCTTTGATAATGACAGCATAGCTGTCGAAACAATATTGTCAGGTATATTTTAATAAAACTGTGAAACTTTTAATAATCTTTATTTATTTCATAATTGTACGTTCAATACTCAAAAATAAATGTTGTTAAATATTTGTGTTTTATTAAAATTGTCGATTGTTATCACTAGTGAAAATTGTCGACAATTTTCACTAGTGATAATTGTCGATACAATTCATTTTCATTGGATTAAAAATATCAAATGCTGCATTTTAATTGGCCAATTTTTAATAAATGATATGTGAGTTGAATAGTCTACAATATATGCTGATAAGTTTGACGAGGTTTTAGAGGGGGGGGGAAATGAATTTAAAAGAAGTGGCTGTATTGCCTAACATAAATATTGTTTTCAATAATGAACAAAACGTACGTTGTTTAGTTGACTCTGGAAGTCAAATTACGGGTATATGTGATTTATTTTTAAATGAATTGTTAAATAAAGATAAAAATATTCAACGAATTCCCGCTAAATGTACCACAGTTACTGGTGCAATAGGTACCAAAGCTACTAAAGTAGCTGATGAAATACTTTTAAATTTCAAAATAAAGAATGTATGTTTTGAATATCCATTTATAGTTATTCCTGGTCTGGCTCGCAAAGTAATATTAGGTTGTGATTGGATGAGGGATAATAGAGTTGTTATTGACTTTGATAAAAATGTTTTAAGCGGAAAAACTAATGATTTAAATTTTGACATTCCGTTTATTGGTAAACCTAACCCAGGTGTTCACATTTCTGTTTCTGGGATCATAAATGATGACGTAATAATTAAACCAACCCAGAATCAAGTACTATATAAGTATTCTGAAAAAGAAATTTTGAAAATTTCGCAAAAGGTTGAATCTTTTAACGATGAGTATAAAGAAAAATTAAATAATATGTTATCTCCCGATGAGTGTTTTAAACATTTGAAATACATTTTTGAAGAATTTGTAAAAGCCGGAATAACTGTTAAACTTAAAAAATCTAATTTTACGAAGAATAAGTTGATTTTAGCGATCATATAGTTGCCATGGATGGAGTACGTATGAATAATGAAAGATTCATTACCACTTCAAAACTTTGCTTCACCTCGGAATTTAAAGCAATAGAAATATTTCTTGGAAGTGATGAATTTTAACTCTAGGTTATGTGAACTTTATGCTGATTTGACAGTTCCTCTGGTGCTTCTTTTAAAGAATAATGCGTCCTGGAATTGGGGGGTTAAAGAGGAAATAAAGCCCAAATTAGAGTCAAACGACGTGCTACTGTTGGTTCGTAGAAATTGGTTAAGTAAAGCTGAAAAACCCCAGCTGCGTCATTCTAAACTTACCAAGATAAAGTCATTAAAGGTTGCATACAGGGTGTTGATTCGTACCTATCTACAGTCGTCAAAAGAATTTAAAGAGATTAAAAAGTTATTTTTTCATTTTATTAAATTGTGGACAAGGGTTCTGGTGTATCCATGGGAGTCCAAAACATTTATAATTTAAAATCATATAAAGTTCAATAAGTTGGTCAGGTTGGTTTGGCGTTTTGGGGGGTTTTAAATTTCGCTATCATGCCGATTGCTCAATTTAAAAGGGGGGTTATGTAACGTACCCAAGCCAATCTGTCCAAATTAAAACATTGTGTTAGTAGGCTGATTTAAAATATTAGCAGAGTAGGCTGATTTTGTTTGAAGAAGAGAGGGTTTTTGTTTGGCATTAGTAGGTAAATGTGAATAATGAAGATTATGTATTTATCTGTAGATAAAAATTATGTACTTACTAATAAATAATATTTGAAGCCAGAAATATAAATAATTATTTTCTTCAAGAGTATAATAATATTACTATTATTTTACACCGCCAACTGCATAGAACAGTGGCATTATTTTAATATTTTTGGCAGTATAATAATGCAATTTCATTATTATACTAATATAATAATAAAAGTGACTTTAGGGATGGCTACTTTGGCAGCACAAATTTCACTAGATATATTTTGACAGCTGACAGCACAGGCTGACAGTAAACAAACAATTTACGCGTGCTTGTGATACGACCGTGGTTGTGAATAATTATTGTGTTTTTATGTAAACATAAAACAATGTCTGAAGAAATAATGCAGTGTACCCCACCTGAACTAGCGGAAGTAGCAAACGCCGCTATTGAAACGTTAATACCACCAAAATCTCGAAAATTATACGACTTTGCATATGACAGGTTCATAAAATGGACCAGGGAACAAAATGCGCACACTTTTTCCGAAAACGTTCTTTTGGCGTTTTTTTCTCATTTGGCAAAAAAAATGAAGAGTTCATCATTGTGGGCCCAGTATTCAATGATCAAGTCAGAACTTAACATCAAACATAATGTAAATATTGACCGATATACGAAACTAATAGCATTTTTAAAACGCCAAAGTGATGGCTACAAGCCAAAGAAATCAAAAGTTTTGAGTAAAGAACACTTTGACAACTTCATGAAAAATGCACCCAATAATACATATTTGGCTACAAAGGTGAATTTTGCATACAGTATAACATTGAAATAATTAATTATGTGGAATTTGTAGGTCATTTTGTTATTTGGGGTCACAGGAGCTTGCCGTTGTGATGAGTTGCTACATCTGAATGTGAATGACATTGAAGATTTAGGAAATTTGATATTAGTGAAAATTCCTGATAATAAGACAAAAAAGCCACGCTCATTCACTATACTCGGAGACTTTTACTTGAATTTATACAGACAATATATCTCACTGCGTCCTACAGATATGAATATAACCCGATTTTTTATCAAATATCAAAATGGTAAATGCCATCGAGTTGTTATGGGTATTCACAAGATTTCAAATGTACCTAAAGAAGTGGCCACTTATTTGAAACTTCCAAATACAGCTGAGTATACTGGACACTGTCTAAGACGAACTTCAGCAACACTTTTGGTGGATAATGGCGCAGATATAACTTCGTTAAAAAGGCATGGAGGCTGGAAATCTACCACCGTTGCGGAGGGATACATTGAAGAATCTATTACACACAAAAAACAAACAGCAATGAAAATACTGGATCCTGGTACTTCAGCCATTAACACTGTAGATAATGAAAATCAAGAAAATGTTACCACTAATGTAGAAGAAACTGTTGTAGGTACTAATGTAAGTTCTAATGTAAAACAAGCTATTGTAAACATTGAGGGAATGCCTACTAATGCTAGTGGTTTATTTCAAAATTGTACTTTACAAAATTGTACATTTAATATTAAAGTTGTGAGTAAATAGTTTCGGAGAACATATTTTGTATGCTTGAAGAAAAAATAGTATATATTACTCGGAGTAGAAGGCTCATTATCTGTTTTGCTCAAATTGCACGCCTCGGCTAACGCCTCGGCAGCAAACTTCTGAGCTCAACAGATAATGAGCTCCTTCTACTCCTAGTAATATAATATACTATTATTGAAAATAAAAAAGTAATATAAATGATATTTGAATCCTGAAAGATAATAATCGAAAATAACAAAGTGTGAAAATAGAAGCACAGAAGAATGTGTTAAACGTAATGTACGTAAGCTCAAACTGGAATGACCAAATCTCATGTTCAAACGGTTTGGTTTACTGCAAGCTTTACTATAAGTACATTATTTTTGTTGATAACACAGGTCTACAAAAAAATTCTCATATTGCAGCCCTAAGTGCTGAAACTTCTTTAACATGTTGTTGACAACATTCTCGTAGTCGGGGTCCTTATGATTCTCCAAAAACTTTTCAATAACCTCTTTAAACGCAATCCACTCTCTTTCAACAGTGTATCCAATCTTGTTCAACAGTGTTCATACAATTGAGAAAATGCTCATCTTTACAAAGCGATCTTATTTGAGGCCCTACAAAAACTCCTTCTTTTAACTTTGCTTCAGATAAAGTCGGAAATTTGGTGCAAATATATTTAAAACAGTCTCTACCTTTGTCAAGAGCTTTAACTAATTGCTTCATTAAGCGTAATTTAATATGTAGATAGGGTAAAAGGACTTTTGTAGGATCCATCAATTTAGTACGTTGTATGTTTTTTGCACCTGGGACGAGATCTTTTCGAAGAGGCCACTGTTTTGCAGTTCAATGTTTGCCTTTTGAACGGCTATCCCATTCACAGATAAAACTTTGTAAATCCTGATTGCTGACCAAGAAGCATACAAAGCACCTTTAGATCTCCGCAAATCATCCAATTATGTTTCACATACTTGATTTTCTTTAAAACAAGCTTCACGTTCTCATATGTCTCTTTAAGGTGTACTGAATGTGTGACACGAATGGAGCGCAACACATTACCATTATGTAGTAACACACCTTTTAGGCTTCTTTTGCTTGAATCAATGAAAAGACGCTATTCTTCTTTGTCATACGAAGAAGCTCCCAACTTTGCAACTAAAGCAAGAATGTTGTTACAATATACTAAAGATCCATCCGAACTGAAATAAAGGCTTAAGTCTTTTTATCGATTTCTATAGAAACTGGTGGTAACATTTCTGTAGAAAATGTTCCAGGAACCAACAAATTTTTCTCACGAAGTCTGGATGCCAACAATTCTAACGCGTCTTTCGGAAAATGTAAATCTCTTATTAAATCACTCAATTCATTTTGAGTAAACAGTTCTGGTTTATTACATTCTTCTGGATTAAAGTCTACGTCGTTAGAACCGTATGGGTCCTCATCGGAGTCAGATGAAACTATAGCTTCAATTTCTTTTGGTGGAACAGGTACTGGTATGTCAGGTCCATGCGGCACAGGTCTGATAGCAGAACTGACGTTGGGATATGTTATATTTCTCTTATTCTTAGCATTAAAACCTTTTATATTGCAAGAACAATAATAACAATCATCAGTATGGTCTTTTGGTTCACGCCATACTATGAGTATTCCGAAACTTAATAATTTTTTTCTACCTCTTGTCCAGTTTCGCAAGGCTTTTACACAAACCCTGCACACAATGTGTGGTGCCCACGATTTATCTTGGTCACTAAGTTTTATACTAAAATAAACATAATACGAGTTACTACTCGTATTGTGTTTATTTTACTGTTTTATTTACTTATGAAAACTGATTTTACAAATGCAGTTATATGTTGTCTTTCTTTAGTTATCACAAAACTTCCACAAATGTAACAAAAACAGTTCAGATCATTTATACAATGCCGTTTTTCATTATTTAAGTAATAAAACACGAACAAACATTTACGAAAATACAAAAATCGAAAATCGATACGCACAGTAGTAAAGCCAAATACACACTAAACACAAGTATGTATTGACGTGTTGTAAGATCAGTGGGAATATAATACAATGTTGTCAGTTTAACTTTTTATAATAGCATTTTGCTACAAACATCATTGTCAAATTTGGGCATGAATGCTTTCCACATTTATTTTAATTTCTTGAATTAGCTGAATTTTAACAAGCACACGTTTTGTAAAAAAACTGTACGTGTTGGAAAAGAAAGGATGTTATTATCGAGATCAGGAGGTCTAAATCATTCTAGATAAGGTATTAATTTCTAAACATCGTTGTAGACTTGTGTAATCAATAAAAATGCATTAGTTATAATAATTCACTTGTAAATGTTGATGGGTTTATACCGAGATCTCTTTCTTTTTGTATAATTACAACTCTAACTGAACTACATATTTCTCAGCGAAGTTTTTCTTTCTTTAGTTCGTAAGATCTATTTCAATAGATTTTTTAGAATAATTCTTTTCTTTTTTTGGGAGATTTTCCAGACATCCCTTATATCTCGCTCTATTTATATCTCTCTCTTCTAAATCTATTTCTTCTAAAACTGTTTCCGCTATATCTTTCTCTAAATTTAAAGTCATATTCCCAGTTCCAAACTGTCTGACACTCCTGCGGTTACTAGCGATGTCAAAATTATTTGCACGACAATTAATAAATTAGGGTATGTTTCTGAAAGATTTTTTTAATGATAATTTCTTTAATTTCAACATCATCATCTGTTATACCGCCGTAACACAGAACAACTGACAGTTGTTCTTGGTGGCTTACATCTGGAGTACCATCCAATAAAATCGAATAATATTTTGCTTTCTTTACTGCATCTATAATTACTTTTTGTATTTTATTTGCCATTGCACTTATTAATTCATTTTGAATTGAATAGATAAATAATGGCGTTCTTTTATGTCTGTTCTATTTAAATGATCATTTAAAACTAGATCAAATTTTACAATTAATTCAATTAAACCTAAGAAATTATCATTGTGTGATGTGTACAAAGTACCGGAAGTACATCGGAAAGCTAAATTGTGATGGGTCATCTATAAGATAGATACACCTATTCTATTGTTCAGTTTCCAGTTTTAAATAATTTTCGAATTCTTTATCGTTTAGGTTGTTAGTCCAGAAATCTTGCTCCATTTGAAGCCATTTGTTTATAGCTTGTAAATGTAGTGAAGATCGTTCGTACATTGTGATTCGCTGAGTTAAATGAAACCAATCACAAAATTCATCTGTTCCCAATGAAACATCACTTACAGAAAATAATTTGCAAGCGAAAAAGAATACAGTGGTACCTTGATTTGCGAGCATAATTCGTTAATTAATTCGTTAATAATGCAAAGCACTCGTATATCAAAGCAAATTTTCCCATCAGAAATTATTGAAACTAGCATGATTCGTTCCACAACTATTTACTATTCATATAAAAATGATACAAAAATACATACTACGTATACGTAAAAATAAAACAAACACTAACCCGCACTTGAAAAAATGTGAAGTAACGTTGTCATGTAGGACGTCTTTACCTATCATCCACACGTGGTCAGTATAATGAACAGTTCAAACATAGAGAAGTTCAACAATTAAATAAAGAATCTGTATCACAGAAATCACGAAGGCGACAATGCATCCCGGATCACGCGCTCGCCTTTGTAATTTAACTGATACGATAAACAACAGATGAGCTTGAAAAATTCAGTAGTCACAAATTGATTTTATTTAAGAAGAGCTAACATGATGCTTAACGTGTATTCGATTCAATTGATTTCATTTTCCCTATTTTATACTTCTGACAGGATATAACTAAAAATTTGCATAATTACTTTTCTTTAAATGGCGTCATTACACTAGGACACTTAAAACATAATCAAATTTTTAATTATAACCCGTTATTAAGGTGTATGTATTCATCAATGACACAATGTTAAAATGCAAGATCTGTTGACATTTTTAACAGTTGAGGTAACATCAGGTGCTGTTTACACTCTTATCTTATCGTATATGTTTACACAGATGTTCATGACGCGTTGACCCAGATTCTTCGATTTATTGTTAAGGATAATAATAATGATGGCGTGATGCTCGGCAAACAAAACGTATACGTTCTAAAAATTGTATTCGTATTGCAAGATATCGCTCGTTTATCAAGTTAAAATTCCTTAAAAATTTTTGCTCGTCTTGCAAAACACTTGCAAACCAAGTTACTCGCATTCCAAGTTTTACTGTATCTTATCTTTAGACTTCTTATTCTTTAGATTCCTGTCTTTTTCTTCCTCAGGACGGTTTCAAGTATTTTCACAATTTTTGGTGGTAAGTTTGATTGTTTCCCTATTATCGATGTTTTCTATTTCTTCTTAAGAATGGTTCATGTTTTCTTCTTTGTCCAGGACGGTCTTCAGTGTTTTCACAATTATTGTTTGTGGGGAATTCGATTATTTCTCTATTATCAATGTCTTCAATTTTATTTTCGAGTTGATTATTTGACATAATTGTGAGCTTATTTAGTCTTACACAGCGAAATATGATCAATAAGAAATTCTTTTTCGGGGTTGTATAATTGTGCATCTGTTCCCAGTCTCAGGACTACCCTCAATTATAGGTTTCCCTCAAGATTTATAGGGACCGACTATTTATCAATAAATTAACAAAATATTGTTAATTGTAATAAAACAGATATATTTGAAAAAAATCGATTCCTCAATAACGAATTTTAATTCATTTCATCTTATTTTGGGCAGTTAATTTATACAAATTTATATCTGTAACAAAATATTAATTAGTGCTGCAACATTATAAAAAAAATCTTATTTCTTTGTATGATTCCTACAAGGTTATGATATTCGATTTTGTCATTTTTGATTTAAGTTATTTTGTAATTATTATTGTTAGATGTTATTAATTATCTGTATAATGGTAAAATTAATTGTATTAATCTATTTTGTGTGGCTAGGTGGATATGAATATTTGAATGGAATGCATTTCTATTATTTGTAAAAGGTCAGATGTTAAAGATATTGAAAATGTTAGTGGATATAGTTAGATTCAACATATAATTTTTCACAGTAAAACATGTATAGTTCATTATTGCATTATTGTTTATCCATCATTGCGACGATATCATCACGACGTAACGTCGCCTGTTTTAGCCTGATTAAGATTTTACAACCTTGGTTTTATATGAAAAGCAAGGACATAATAAAATCGGCATTTCCATCCAATTTAATGAGTTAAAGCTCGACTAATTTCAAATCGACACATTGACCCGTTAACGTGATTAACTTTTTCATTATTAGCAGAATTAGAAGTAGCAAGCTGAGTGTTCAGATTATAGCATTTTAAGGCCATTGGGGCGGAATTCGATGATTGCATGTGTGGTGAGGATCGTATACTATTTGACAACACAGTAATTTTGATATTTTGAATTGTAGATCTTCAATCTTTAATGCAAAAGTCCGATTTACTTATGGTAAATTTAGTATGAGCATAATTGAGGAAATCTACTAGTTGCAAATTGAACAAATGGGATTAAGATAAAAGTTATGTAAGCCTAATAAACTTAATAAGCTACCGGTGAATCGTAAGTCATTAACAAAAGTTGCAGTTCTTACATACGAAGACCCTATGTAGGTTACATACATATCTAAAAGGGGAAAGTTTCAATATAAAAAAGAATGACGTAAATCGGCTCAGTGGAACTCTCAAACGAATTGGAACAAAAATAAGCTTTGTGTTTTAAATATATAGATTGTAATGCGAACTTTACCCGTATAAACCTAACACTACCCAGAGCCGATTGGTTAGTGTTAGGTGTTGCATCATCGTTGAGCACATGGTGCGCTATGAAGCGACCATTATCAAAATGTCATTGGAATAGAGACTTTCGGGAACGTTTTAATACAAAATTTCAAGAGTTGTTGTCTGGAAAGGAAACAAATTGTTTTTGCTTCAATAAAGAGCAGTATTTGCAAATGATTAATTCAGTTAAAAATGCAAAGGAAGATAAATCGAAGATACTTTGCAATACCGGCGGTTGAAACGATTTGATTTATGTTCAGTGAGTGGCGTCGAGAAGCTGATTGCTACTGTTTCTTTAAGTGAGACGACCAGTAGATATTATGTGACAAATGATGAGATGTTTGATATTTTAAATGAAATACATTTGGCCATTCCGCATGGAGGAAAGCATCGCATGGAAAACAAGTGCAGGAAAAAATACAAAAATGTAACTCAAGAGGTTATAAAGTTGTATGTGCAAACCCTGCCAAAGAAATTAAAGTCGTCTAAAAAAGGAACTGTAGTGAAACCACTATTGTCCGCAGAAATGAATAGTCGGTGTCAAGTGGACTTAATAGATTTGCAGTCTAACCTCGACGGTGACTGTAAGTTTATATTGGTATACCAAGACCATTTAACAAAATTTGTACAACTACGCGCTGTAACTTCTCAAAGGTGGTGGTGGGTCATAAGCTGTAGACATATTTTGTATATGTATTTTGTATTGTATATTTTGTATTAAGCGTGGAAAGAGCAAATCAGGCAAAAATTGCAATCAAAGGTTGGAAGATTTAAGATTCATGCAACTCATGAAAAATAGAGAATTTCATGATGGAATAAAAAGAGCTGCTTATACAGCCATGTTTGGTCATGATGTTAAAGTTGGTTTATCGTCATCTTCTTTTCCACGAGAAATTATTGCCAATCTTCATACTGAAGACGAGCTCGAAAAACTTAGCAACGAATTTAGTACTGAACCACAATTGGATGAAGAACACGATGGGGGAAATTTAGAGAATAATGATCTGGAACAAGAAAACTGTGGAGACATGAATAAAGACAAGGAAGTGGAAGATACATTGAGTTCAGCAGAATGTAAATGTACTGAATGTAGTTTCAGACCAAGCACAGGTGAAGAGTCAAGAAGTTTGTGTGAAATTTGTAAAAAGAAAAGAAATTTAGGTACTCGGTTACATGGCCCGATCTAGTTATTTAGCCGCTCCGGGCAAAAATAATATTCGCCGCCCTTTACACTAACACCATATAAGTCATGAACTTGCTATTCCAAAGATGGGATGTTATATATGTGATATTGTTGGAATTGTATAATATTCGCATATGTTAGTCTACTGGGGCTTCTGAACAAATATACAAAAGTTCATGAGAGTATGTATGTATGTTTGTAAGTATATATGTATGTCTGTTAAAGAATTTCTCAGTAACTACTGAATGGATTGAAATATTTTTTATCGACATATGTATCTTTCAACTTCATCATCATCATCAACCTGTTTCGACTCACTGCTGGGTATAGCCATAGGCCTCTTTTCCCTTGTGCCATTTTTCCCTGTCTCGGGCTAATCTTGCCTACGTATGACCCTTTTGCTTAGGGAACAATAAGCATTTTTCATCAAAATCATTTCAGAAGTTAAAAATATTAGGACCAAACTGTTAAAATTATGAACTCGGCTTATACGTACGAGTATTTAAGTTATAATATTTAAGTTAATGTTCATACGTTAAAAAAAAACACAAGAAATGATTTGTTTTTAAATTTAATGCAAATAAAAAAAACACATAATTATGTAACGCTACAAAACGAATCAGTCATTCTTGAAAATAATCAAATTAGTCTCTAGCACAGAACATTTTTACCAGGAGTCTTCAGAAAAAGTAATGAAAAAATAATACAATTTCTGCTTATATATGATATTTTAGGGGTTCCCCTGAAATGTCGCGTTGTAGGAATGTAGGATAAAAGGGTATTCCCTCAAAAATATTATAGTACTTATATACAAACTACTGTAAATAATTACTTATCTCAACGTTTGTGGGGAATCCCCGTCAAACATAAACGGAACGAAAAGGGTTGCCAGTTCAGAAATGTAAAATCGGTAAAAAATTCGGGAGAATTTCTTTGTATTCCCAATTAAAAAATCGTTACATATCGAAAGAGTGGGTTCCGTCTTTCCTATTTAGGTGTGTCTTCTTCTCTCTTTCGAGTTGGTTTGTTTAAGTGCTGTCTTATACTTTTCTTAGGAGACAGTATTGAGAAAATTATAAGACCAAATAGCACTTTAAAATATGTTGTCCGTCTAAGGATTTACAGCCGCTAAAGTAGCATTTTTTAAAAGAAAAACCTTAAAAAATACTTTTTTGTCGGCTAAGCATGGTAATTTTTATAAGATTTTTCTCTCCTAGAGAGAAAATTGAGGACTCCGTGCAACCGCCCGGCGCCCTCAATTTTGCCACCCCTCATTTTTGCCGCTCTAGGCATTTGCCCGGCTTGCCCCCCCTTAGATCGGGCCCTGCTGGGTTGAATTTGGAAAATCAAGCTAAGAAAATGAAAGCTTTATCGAGACACGGTGAGAATCCCAATCCCGGATGTTGATAGGGGTAGGGAAGATTTCCGGAACGGTAATGACCGTTATAGAAATTACTGACAGGTCTTTATAAGCTAGGAAACGAGCACGGAAAAATAGAGGAATAGTTTTCGAGGAACCAGTTTTCTATGTGCCAGGATGAACAAGAATTAAAAAAAGGCCAATAAGAAAAATGGAGATGAATATCAATAAAAATTTGTAGCAGGAAGAATCTGTACAGAATTCTAAAAAAAAATAAAAATGTTGTTAATTGGTTGTTAACCTTTTATTATATACTATAATAAAAAGAACTGAACCTATAAAGAGGAATGACAAATTAATATAAAGAAGAGAAAGAATTTTATGTTTTAACATAACAAATAACTGGTCTTATAAATATTTCATTGTGAAAACTTCATTTGGAAAGGCATACCAAAGAAGAGTTATGGTTTGAGGTTAGGCGATGGAGTGTGCGGCAACACAGAAAGAAAAATAATAGTGTCTCTGTAGCGACATGTGAGATAAGATATGATATAGTTATTGGCAACTGTTACAGTGCTGTTTGTTGCAAGTCATATACAAACAAACAATAAAAAATATGTTTAAAGTGATACAAACAATTTAACAAATATTATCTATAAACAAATAAAACAGTAATATATAACAATAACAAACGGTATACTACTACACATTACTTAGTCGTAATGTGTAGACAAATATAAGTATTAACTTGCATTGTTTAAAAATTAAACATGGTAGACCAAAGAGTACATTTATTGAAAATGAGATATACAGTGTGTTTTTTGTAAACGATAATATAGGAAATCCAATGGAATTTTATCATTTTCCTCGTAAGTTTGTACCCTTGCAAATGTAATTACAAATCTTGGTATCAATCGAAAGAAGAATTCATTTTACGTCAAAAAAATATTAAACTTTATGAAGAAAACCAAAATCGATTTAGAAAAAGACTTAAAAAGCTCATGGATTTACTGCTTTTGGTAATAAGCTATTAAAAAAAGCTGGAAGCTGAACGTCGATTGGTGTAGCGGTTAACGCTTCAGATTCCTAATCAAAAATCGCGAGTTCAAACCCCGTCATCGTATACTTTTTTTTAATTGTATTGCTTACTAATTATTATTTTTAGAACTTTATTACAACGATTATTAATTTTTTTTTATTGTTAGATATTTTTGCTACAGGGGTTTACCGTTATTTTTTGTACAATTTTAACTACCCATCAAAAAGGCAAAGGAAAAAAGGGCATAAAACTAATAATCGTTGTAATAAAGTACTAAAAATAATAATTAGTAAGCAATACAATTAAAAAAAAAAAGTATACGATGACGGGGTTTGACGCGATTTTTGATTAGGAATCTGAAGCGTTAACCGCTACACCAATCGGCGTTCAGCTTCCAGCTTTTTTTAATAGCTTATTACCAAAAGCAGTAAATCAATAAGCTTTTTAAGTCTTTTTCTAAATCGATTTTGGTTTTCTTCATAAAGTTTAATATTTTTTTGACGTAAAATGAATTCTTTTTTCGATTGATACCAAGATTTCTAATTACATTTGCAAGGGTACAAACATACGAGGAAAATGATAAAATTCCATTGGATTTCCTATATTATCGTTTACAAAAAACACACTGTATTAATGTTACAGTTATAAATTTCGTCTACTGTGTAGAAAGCTTCATCAACTATGAATTTTTTAAATTTTCTTTTAAAAATAACTAAGTTCAGAAATCTTGCTGAAGATGGTAATTTATCATATAGATTAAGATCTAAAGAGTTTTTATAGACATTTTTAATCGCATGTGTTTTTTCCTTAAGAGATTAGAAGATCTAGTATGGTAATTGTGATAATCTGATCCTTGTTTGTAATTAGTGATATGAGTATGTATTTCAAGGAGAGTAAAATATATATAAGCAGATGGTAGTGTCATTATTCCAAATTGAATGAAGAATGGTTTACAGTGAATTCTCATATCTACATTAGCTAAACATTTAACAGCTTTTTCTTGTAAAATAAATATTTTCCCCAAAGAACTACACCATAAGTAAGTAAGGTGTGCATGAAATAGTGCATGATATGACATTAACCCCTGGTTGTGACTAACACAATGTTTAAGGTGTCGCATCAAAAATATGGTGCTAGATAATTTGGGAATTAAAGTATTGATATGACCTTGCCAAGTGAGTCGATCATACATAGTAAAACTCAGTAGTTTGATTGAATTATCTTGAGTGAGATAAATGTGAGAAGAAATCAGCAAATGCTGACTTCTCTTCATTCATTTTTAATCTAATAGCAATGAACATGTTTGCAGATTTTATATTTGCTAAGGATTCATCCTTAAGACCATTAGTGTTATTATGAAGATTTAAGAAAGTAGTAGCATAAGCAAACATATAACGTTTTTGAGAAACGCACTAAGACAGATAATTTACGTAGATAATAATAAGAATTGATCCCAACATTGGCCTTGCGGTACACCATGAGTAATGGCGATGGAGACAGATTTCCAATCGTTGTGCGAGACAAATTGAATCCCATTATTTAAATAGGAACGAAAAAAGGTTTAATGCTCTAATTCCATAGTGCTCTAATTTTTCGAGAAGTATTTCGGGACTAACGCAATCAAAGGCAGTAAAGGCTTTGGTAAGGTCACAAAGCGTAATCAGTGAGTGTTTACCCTGCTCAAGACCCTCAACTACGTCAGTCACCAACTTAAGCATAGTTTTGCTTTGGTCATAGAACAATTTTTTCTGAAGCCAAACTGATTTATACTAAACAGATTATTTTGATTAAAGAAATTTAATAACCTTTCTTTTAGTATAGTTTCAAGGATCTGGCCTAAAACTGAAATTATAGAAATAGGTCTATAGTTATTGATTGATTTAGTATCACGGGTAGAAACGGGTAGTATAAAAATGGGTAGAACTCAAGAAAGTTTAAAACTGCCAGGAAAAATGCCCTTTGCAAACTATTCATTGACTAGTATCGAAAAAGGTTTAACAATATGTCGCCAAAACCTTTAATAATAATACCATTAACCTCATAGGCATCAAGCGACGGTGAATTACTTAAACAACTTATCGCTTTCCAAACATTAGCTTCTGAGACAGAAAATAAGAAAAACGAGTTTGCCGATTTAGAAATGTTAACTTAAAAATCTGTCGCAGAGTGTAATTCAAAACATGTAATTATTCTTAAGTCTATTAATTGTGGTAAGTGAATTAAAAAATCAACATTTAAATCACCAAAAATAAGAACAATGTGTTTGCCACTAGATGAAATCTTCAACAGCATACTTCCAAACAAATGTACAAAATATCAAAATTACTTTTACCAGATCTGTATAAAACAATAAAGATACTTACTATTTTCATATTCGACACCACAAGTTTTCAAATCAATCTTAGAACAAAAATTCATAAAATCAAAAACTTTACACACAGTACCTTTCTTTACAAAAAGAGCAACACCATCATGTTGATGTTTCCTTCTACAAAAACTGGTAGTTAAATTATAATTTGGCATGTTAATAGTTTTTAAATTCTCTTCGGTCAACCAATGTTCTAAACAAATAACCTGAAAATTAAAATCATTAATAAACTAATTTAATATAAACGCATTAAAACCCGATGTCAAATCTTCAATTAGGTTGGCGTTGTGGGAGTTCTTCGAGATCGAAAAAACTTGCGTACAGATGCTTCTTGCGGTCAAATACCTCCACCAGTAGCCTTTTCGATATTACTTGTATTAATCCGTACTTTAAAGTATGAGTAACATCCAGGATACTTTGGTACTAATTTTTCACCTGTTACTTCCAGAAACTTAAAGAAATTTATTTTATAAAATAATAAATAGTCCAGTCAATTTAGAACAAATTTTCATGAATAGCGGAAAGTTGAGGAAGTCCGTGAAGGGCTGTTAAATAACCACCTAAAAGTCACCGTCTGTAGGTGGCGAGCTCGAAGAGATAATGAGGGTAAACCACGCCCCCTAACGTTTTTTGTCGTTTTTCTCGGAAACTATTAGCTTTATCGAGACGAATGAGGTTAGGTAAATTAAAGTTTATTTAAATCCCTACCAGATATGTCCGAATGTTTTTTCGTACCTCGCCTTCTTTTTGTGTTATCGAAGAAAGAAGATATGTCATACATAAATGAGCAATTTTCTCCAGTAAATTTGCTCAAGGAACTTTTGGACGTAACTTTTTGTTTTCTCATATTCGTCATGAAATAGATAAGAAACATTCGTTGAGTGCCAGACGCGATCGTGGTCCAGTCGTATTTTACCTTAGCATCTCTTCGGCAAAATCCATCAGGCGATATTATCGTTATCCTTGATGCCAATCGGATGAAAGTTTCGTATTGGCAAATTAATTCTTAGGAGAGTACACTATGCTAGTCAATTTTTGTATCCAACCCAATACGTACAGAGCGTTTCGCTTTTTTAGAAATCCTTTGAAATATTTATGCAGGTGCAATTTTGTTGTAAACTAGCAACCAAGATACTAACGCAGAATGTTTTGTATCTTAAAACGTCTGTTAACAGATAATTATAAAGATTTTGATCCACATTTAGCATGCATGCGACGTACTGTATCAATATTAAATTGTAAATGTGGACAATATTAAGATCTTAGAAATAAAGGAAATTAGAAGGATTTCTAAAAAAGCGAAACACCTTGTACGTATTGGGTTGGATACAAACATTGACTAGCACAGTGTACTATCCTAAGAATTAATTTGCCAATACGAAACTTTCATCTGACTCGCACCAAGGATAACGATAATATCGCCTGATGGATTTTGCCGAAGAGATGCTAAGGTAAAATACGTCTGGACCACGATCGTGTCCGGCTCTCAACAAATTTTTCTTATCTATTTCGTGACGAATATGAGATTACAAAAAGAAGGCGAGGTACGAAAAAACATTCGGACATTTCTGGTAGGGATTTAAATAAACTTTAGTTTACCTAACCTCCTTCGTCTCGATAAACCTAATAGTTTCCGAGAAAAACGACAAAAACCGTTAGGGGGCGTGGTTTACCCTCATTAATTCTTCGAGCTCGCCACCTACAGACGGTGACTTTTAGGGGGTTATTTAACAGCCCTCCAGGAAGGCCTATGCAAAAATCCACGGACTTCCCTCAACTTTCCGCTATTTTTTCTAATTTTACTGGACTAAAAGAAATCTTTTCACGTATTTTTTTGATTGTGATGTCTTTTTGATTTAAAATGTAGATAAACAACTGAATGTCGATTTTATTTTGAAAATGTTCATTAGTTCCAAAAAAGGTGTTTTTATCTTCTTCGTGAGTTAACACATTTTCATTATTTATTTTGCAACACACAATTACGTCGTCACTTAAAAATTTAATATTAATACGCAGTTTAGCGCAACTTTGATGCTACATAGCGCAGTATATTTTACATTTTACTTCTTTTAATAATCGGGCTTTACACCTTGTCAAATTCAGCTTGCCCGGCGAATTTCGGATGCGCATAATATTTGCGGCATTAGGCTAGGGATAGCTCATTTCACCTAATGTTCTCGTCTAGTTCAGATCGGTACATTCTATGAAAAAGTATAATATATATGAAAAAACACGCTAAGATCTTATCAGAAAATCTCGTTAGTTGTAATCTTTCTACCTGAAAAGTTTTATTTTTGGATTGTTAATAATTTTACCCAAGGGTATAATAAAGATTTGTATCGCTAAAGTAAATTACAATTTACACCCTTTTTGTGAGTTAGAAATACTTGTACCACAGATTGTACTTTCTCTTTACCTCCTACATTTTGTCTTTGTCGAACATCGTACCCATGTACTACCTACTACCTTATCTTATCCAATAACAAGTTGAAATAAATTTCTTTTGCATATTTTACTATTTCTAACCTGCCCTTTTAAAACCAATTCCAATAATATAAAATCTCAATTAGGTAATTTTAAATTAGATAACTATAACATTACGTCGGATATGTTTTAGTCCTATCATCATTTACTTTCTTTATTATACTTTACTTTATTATTTTATTTTTTATACTTATTTCTTTGGAAGAGAAGGTGGAAGCTTGATCTTACTTGATCTTTAGAGGTTTACTATCTTATCTTCATTTCTCCGAGAATTATCAATCTGTTGTCGCTGATCCAACAAGTAAGTCAACATTCAGTTTGTATTTTTTAAGCAAGTTTCATATTTTAATTACAATTTACAAGTACAGCACGAAGCAGGCACGACAAAAGTGTTTTAGTCATTATTGTTAACGTCGCACACAGGGCTGGAAACCGATTCTAGCCGGTCAAAATTATTTTATAAGCTTAACTGGAAGTAAATGACTGAAATAACATATAAATAATAAAATAATAAAAAAAATAAAAAACAAATCTTTTTAGCCACTAGAACTGGATCAGTTTGATACTTTTATACTTTTTCCAAGAAAAAGTTATTTACATAATTATGTTATTAAAAAATAAGGTAAAGACGTAAAATAAATAGCATTTACAAAGTTCTTCTTTATTTTAAGAAATATTACACCACTTAAAATGCTTCTTTAATATCTAAATGAAATAACGTGGAAAAATTATATTGCTAATCGTTTAATAACTATCCCTTTTCATTTCGATTGTATTTCAGTTTATACAACATTATGCATGTTGCTTTTTAAAAATGTTATTCTTCATATAGCAAAAAAATATTAAAAATACTAACGCAAAAGCTTGCAAGATTTCTAAGTTATAAACCACAAAATAAAACATTTATTTATTTATTTATTTATTTTTTATTTGACGCCTACACTACGGGGGAACCAACATCTAAGGTCATCTGTCCCCCATCTAACATGCAACACGAATACACACATCCATAGCTGAGGTGACGGAATTTTCCAATTAGAAAAATCCCGCTGCCCCAAGTGAGATTCGAACCCACGACCCTTGGAACACGAGTGATGCACTAACACCACTCGTCCACCGCCGGCCCTAAATCATGTATTATTCGGAAAGTAAAACTCACCGTTTTCCATATTAGAAGAGTATCAACTTACCTTTTTATAAGACTTTAAGTACTTCTATTCTGTTTTTATAAATTATTGAAATCGATAAAGAAAACATTTCCACAAAAAATACCTTCACGTTAACGAACAACTACAAATACATCTACACAGATTGGCGCCTGCGGAAGTCTTTACACTGACCTGCACTTTACCGGAATTGTCGGATTTTTTTTTATTGTTATTATTTGCCGTAATGGTAAACAGCAGGTAGTTACGAGTTCACTAAGCATTCTCATAAAATACTAATTCTTAGAATACCTTTGATTTTAACATTGGTTTTTGGAGTTTTGACCGGCTAGAATCGGGTTTCAGCCCAGTGTGCGTCGTCGTCAAAGCAGATAAATAATCACTATCACTATTTAATAACTTAATTAATCTTATTTAAACACCTGATATTGTTGTAACACCATCCCCTAATTGCTTTGAGCAATGTACCACAATTCGCTTTTATTGTCTTCATAGAATGTGATTGTTTTAAATTTTCTTCCCAACGAAATAAAATTTCATAAAAGCAGCACCCTTCGGAGTGTTGTGCCCCCCTCCCCGCGTTACAACGCTTATGGTGGCGGTAGTTACGCCACTGCATTTAACATGTTCTCTGCTGTGTCAATTTTAACCTACAGGAGTCGCCTACAGAAACCAAACTATAATATCTTTCGTGTAGTGCGGCTGCAATAAATCAGGTATTTTTATAATTCTCAAATTTTATTTCCAGGTCATATTTGAGGTAATTATGCTAATTACTACCTCACGTTACAGTACATGCTCGTACAGCAATTAGTTCAAAATAAATTTCATATTTGCGTGTTGCGCACGTTACGTTCTAACACAAGTGTTATTTTATTCGGTGTTATAGTGTTATTTACGCTAAACAGTAGCCAGTAAAAGTAGAAAACATTTTTTAATAATGAAAAACAAAAATAAAAAGTGTTATTTAAATTATGTGTATAGCATTTTATTTTAAAATGAATGAATGCATATTTTGATAACAATCATATATTTATTCCTTGAACAGTATATGGTGCACGGGATTTGTGTACTTCTGTTTATACATGTTGAAAAACGGGATAGTGAAACGATGCGATAAAGAGGGGAAATATTACTCCTTTCTACTACTTCACTTACCATCAAGATGTATAGTAGACGTTGGTTGGGTATAAAACGAGCACAAACTTAAGCTCACAACTCTATCATCGTGTATATTAAAGAATTTAAAGCATAAAGTATCAGACGCATACAAGTAACTATAAACAAAGAAATCAGTACGGTCTTACCGTACAATGGAAAAATTTCATATAAGGCAATTATGCTTCATATAGCACGTAAAAGTGGTTCACAAATAGAGGTTTCCGAACATTTAGAGTGAATATTTTAATACCTTATGATTTTGTATTGTAAATATCAGTTGTGTCTTGTGCTTACTTAATTTTAAACACTCTGTATAGATAATACGACTTGCTTTATGTGGAACAAAAGAAAAAAGCTTTAGTTATTTATAAAATGTCGCCATAAATAGGTTTTATATTTCATTGCTACTTTTTGCAATTCATAATTAGATATCTTTATTTAAGACGCTGCAAATAGCAATAGTAGGATTTTAAATGCAACATAATGAAGGATGTTTTACGTATATTTGATACACTTTATTAGTTAATAAAAACTAAGGATACTATTTAAATTATTTGTGTTGCCTACTTATGTAGGAAATGAATTAAACAGATCAGTATTGTTGCCTTTGAAGCATAATATAATATGGCATAAAATGAGCCGATCGTAACATAGGTATCCTTGCGTTATCGTTGAATCACGGTGTATACAGGTTGTCTAGTCTAAGTTGCGAAATGATATCTGCACATTGTAGCGATGTGTACGCTTTGTTCAGCATTATTTGAAAGCTTGTATTTGCAACATTATACCTTATAATGATAAATGATAACAAATTGAAGATTAATGACACAATGACATAATTACACAACTTGATATTGGGTTTCTTATTATGAAAGATATTTGTAAAATTTTGTCTTGGGTTTTGAATCACATTTTGGGAATTCTTCAACATTCTTTACTATGCAAATTAGTTGATAAACAATCATGTTACACTGGTGCCTGTCCAAAAACATTTAAGTTTTCCATACCCATTAGGATATCTACTACACTGTTAAGCATATAAGCTACAGACAAAGTTATACTAGAATGGATTATAACTTTTAAAACTAAATAACAAAAGAAAATTATAGATGTCTAACATTTTCTTTACCTTCTCTTTTCTCTTGTAGTACCTGTACTACATTTAAAACAATTATTAACCTTTGCTTCAATCTCGTTTTCCGTAGCATTTCCCAATAACTTCTATTTATTATTAAATGTTTTTGTTGTTTTCTGGATTAACATTAATAAAGAGGTTTGATTTTAAGATTTTAAAACGTACTATTTAGGATACGTTTAAGCATTTCTTAAGCTACGTTTTTTCTAAAAGATCATCTTGTTTTCTTATCTCCATCCTGGCAGTTTTTGTACTGATGATTAAAAACAATAGTTTAACAACACAATGTTAACTACATGTATCGGCAACAATTGAAAATCTTTGAGCAGGTTTTAATATTTTTTGATAGCATTTGTTGTTCGATAACTTTTTAAATTAGTATTTTGAGAATTTAGTAGTATTTATCTTTCATGAATCTAGAAAATGGTTTATTGTAAGTAACATGCACATTAGTACACTATATTCAGAAACAGGATATTTGTAAAACTGATTTTCCATAGAATTTAGGTAATTTTCCTTATCCAACTAGCGATGTGGCAGACGATGATCTGATATGGCATTTAAATTAAGTTGAGGCTATGGTTAATGCAAGATCTAACGTAAAACAGACAAGGTGGTTGTAATGGGGAGGTATACAAATATTATGACCATACCTGAACATTTTATAAGAAAGAAATATGTTTCCAAGTTAACGAGATTATTGATTTCATTAAATATCTTCTATTTCAAAATTTAACTGTTCTTGGGAAAATAATTTTGGTGGAAGATTGTGAAGTTGTTTCTATATATGTAAGGGTTGCTTTGTACAAATGATATACGTAAAACAACATACAAGTATGTGCGGTTAGGCATCGTACACTAAAAACATGTAATTGAATTTGCATTTTGAAGATATCTGGAATTATGTAAATAATGTTTGTAGGCAGATAAAGTTTAAATTTGTGAATATAGGAAGGTGTGAAAAGATATTTTTATGTAAATAAATTAATAAATAGTTCTGTAAAGATGAGATATCATAGAATTTTGGTATCCAAGCTTATATTTCCTTTTCTTTTTATTTTTTTTTGTTTGTGTTAATTTTATCACATAAATTGGTGTTGTATAAAAAAAAGAAAAATTGCTTTATACTTGTCGCATATTACTGTGTATCTAGATTTATATAATTATTTAGTGCTTTATTAATTTGGTGTAACGATCCGCCTGAAAGTCGCAATTTGTGAAGAGTTTGACTTTTCCCAACAATTTTATTTAGCCGGAGCAATTATTTTAAATTAAAGGCAAGAGAGTAGTGAGTTGAATGCTGTATGCATCTGTGTTATTGCCACCCCGTCTGTATATTTATAAATTTCTTTTTAAAACTCCGGTATCGTAACTATCTCTTAGGTGAAATACAAGAAACCCTAAATACTTTTTGAAAATTTTTCTTCGAGGACTTCTTAAAGTTACAGTAGTTTGCATAATTTTTTCAAATTTATAACTAGGTATTTTTCAAAATGTTCATAAAGAAGCTGTGCAGACTTTTTATTAAAAAATGTAGCTAACGGTGTAACCATGATGTAACACAGGTGTCGCGTTCCCAAAAATGCGCAGTAGACCGAATTTCCTAAACCAATCTTTGGTTGAAAGTGCAAATAGAAACACGTGTTACACGAAGTTGACGTTTGTGTGGAAAGTTTTAACCTCAAAACGGTTGCGTATGTTCGTAATAATTTTTTGTAAAATAGATTTCTGTATTTAATTGACATATTTTATTTATTAATTATCAGTCATTTATTTAATTTATAAATTAAATATACCATTTGTTGCTTTATATGACATTAAATATTTCCATTCTATTTTGAATTCTCCATTTCCTTTTGAATAATTTCAAATAACGCGACTTCGCATCCGTCACTTCAATTTTCGTTGGCTCACGGATTCTGCCCCTTTCTACAAACCTTTCTTGGTGCGCAACGCGTCACCTCTTTACTTACACCATGGGCATGGATGTACTTATTATTGAATATACATATTTTGTTTTGTACTTTATAATGGTGGTTTAAAAAGTCTTTGAGGTTGTATACATAAAGGTTAATAAACTAAATAAGTCTTATCGTCATAGTAAGATACTTTAACTTTTATGTTTTTATAATAATATCGACTGTTATCTTCGAGAAAAAGTTTAGGAAGGAGTATTTTTTGTAGGAAGGTTTTTTAAAAGGTTTTTCTCTAGTTCCTCGTGTTCAGACATTAATGTACATTCAACCACTTGCAGGAGTTGAACAAGCCATTCAATTCAGATGTTTGTAATCAGCAACACTACTGGAAGACAAACAGGTCGAACAATCAAGTAAGCACTAAGATCAAGGTTAAAATGTTTTCTTTTAACAGGTTGACGTATTGTTTGTAAAAATTTCTTAGTGAAACCTATAATTTACCTTTTTTGTTATTGTAATAATTTTTGCGTCATTATAGTATATATCTAAGTATAGTCTTGTTTATTGCATGCAAGTTATTTGTAAACTTAAGGTTGTTTCATTTCACCTAAGAGAGCGTAGGATGGTTATAAATTCCTAATTTATTAGATAATTGAGAAACAGGCGTATAAGAAATACTGTATATTTTATTTTTAATGGGATGCAGACTGCATACATTATTTCCAAGGGTATGCAGACTGCATGCAATCGTGTGTCTGCATGTGGGTAGAAGTTGCAGGAACCTTGATAATATTTGTACGAAGCAAATACCAGTTAAGAAGTTGTGGAATTATTTAAGTTGTAACAATTCCGTTTGTGACAATATTAAAAATTTAACTAGTAAAATTATTTACACTAAAAAAGAAAACAAAAGAAAATGGCAGTCCGGTGAAACTTCTTTAATAAAACAATAATAAATATATTAAATAAATATAAAATGTTTGGTGATGAAATTCTAAAACATCATTTTATCATATACGGCCTTCTTCCCGAAATTGTTTCAATTATAAACCAGAACTGTCTCTATATTGTGAGGCCATTTTACATTTTCAATGTTGTATCACTTTTAAACCGATAACACCTTTAAAAAATCTGATAAAGCCGTTCCTTGTTTTATAACATTATGTATTGTCCGTCAAATGCAGCTTGGTCGGCGGAATGCGCAAATGAGGAAAAGAAAGAGTAGGTATTCGACAAAGACAAAATCTAGGCGGTAAAGAGAAAGTACAATCTATAGTGCAAGTATTTTCAACTCACAAAAAGGGCGTAAAGTGGAATTTACGTTAGCGATATAGATCTTTATTATTGTGTAAAATGAGTTTTTATGATAAAATCTTAGCGTGTTTTTTTATATATTTTATACTTTTTCGTAGAATGTACCGATCTGTTCTAGATGAGAACGTTAGGTGAAATGAGCTATCCCTACCCTAATGCCGCAAATATTGTGCGTATTCAAACTTCGCCGTCCAAGCTGAATTTTACAAATTGTATATCTCTCTTTTTTTTTATTTAGTTTTGTTATTGTGAGTTCAATAATATTTATTTACAGCTTTACATAGTAAGGAACCTACATGTACATTGTACATCCATAGTACCGCACCAAAACTGTGAAAGTTTGTGAATATACGTGTATTTTTTGTACATCGGTTTTCCGTTATTTCGCAGCTTGGACCTTAGCCAAGCTTATACTTCCGAGTCATCTAATTTTTAGTGATTTTAGTTTTTAACTTATTTCATTATTTTGGTTATATTTTATTGGAAATACAGCTTAACATACATCCTTGATGCTATATCTCAGAAATCATAACTCGTAGCTAAATAATATATCAGCTTATGAGAAATTTGACAATTAATACGAAAGATGTGTTGCATTGTTTTACGTAAAACCCGCCAAAATAGTTATTTAAAAATTTCCATTTTAGCCGTCAAGTTTTCCGAGATGACTACTCGAGCACACTTTCCTAAACTTGGTAGTCTCATCGGCTACTTAAACGGTGTATATTCAAAAACATTTTCATACCGCCGGCCATTATCGACTGTTTTGCAGGATTCAAAATCCGCCGGGAACATTAAATTCCCGGCCTAGTACTTACAAAAGTGACATTTGTTAAAAATTCACTAGAAGTGGGGTGGCAGCATTGATTCTTAATTTTCTAAATGTCAACAAGTTAGACAATTTTAACATAAATGAGAAATCAAAACCAGGCAATTCATAAATAAACAAATAAAACCTGTGAATAATAGTTATTTACTTTCATTAATAGATAATCCTCATCGGGAGCACTTGTAATAAATTTTTCAATGTCTTCAATCTCTAAACATTTAGATTTTTTCGGCAAGTAACCATCTTTTTTTCTTTTCAAAAAAGCAATTAGTTTTGAATAAGTTTCAATGTTGATATTGTCTTTAATATTGAGCGTTGACTTCAACATGGAAAATATGGACCATAGAGTTGCAGAATTGTTTTTTTTGATTTCTCATCAAAATAAGCAAGTAGAACATACTCATTGTAAACATTATTCGTATTATTGCTAGCACACCAGTTTTTAAATTCGTCATAAGCCTTCCAATATCGAGTTGCAGATTTTGCAGGTAATAAATTCTTTACGGCTGCTTCAGCTGCTCCTTTTATATGAGCTGGCGTTTCCATAATTCGTTTAGTATTAGCAAATTAATTATTTTCAGAAGAAATGTCAATTTAATTCGAAATTTAAAAATCAAATGTGCAGTGAAAGGTAGGTACCAACCACAAAAAATTAAATCCCAAGTTATTTACTTTCGCTACTTTTTTACTTTTAAAAAATGATTTAAATTTGTTGGCATGAAAAATTTTGTGGATTACACGTCCAGAAAATGTTTTGCGAGTGCTCGTGTTGCTCCGCCTCGGCTAGACGCCTCGGCTACGCAATACCACTCACACTCGCAAAATATCATTTTCTGGACTAGTGATCCAAATAACTATTGTACCAATTTCCACCTTCCATGTGTTTTTGCCTTTATTAATCCTTATTTTATTGTTCTATAAATCCACTTCTAGTTCCGTTTTTCTACATCAATGCGGATAAAATAATTAATAAAATAATAGCTATTTATTTCATTTCATATTTCAAACAATTGTTTATATACCACAATTAGTAATATAAAGTATATCTTGATCTCCGTTGTCAATGACACCGGAATTCAAGACGTTCTTGATCTCCGTTGTTGTTGGCAACGTAAAAATGATTTGATATTGCATAACAGCCACACGTGACATGCTGTTTTTTATCTCCTTGGTTACGCGTATGATGACACAGACAAAGCAACTTGCTTCTTTATACAATAAATTCGGATGAATTTTAAAAGGGAGAAATTAGGATTGAAATACGAAATAAAATAAAACAACTTATGCAATACGGAGATCAAGCTTCTTTAAATCCTCGAAGATGTTATAACGCCTCGGCTAGCGCCTCTGCGTTATAATACATCTTCTCGGATTTAAAGTATCGCTTGATCTCCTAATTACATAATATACTGTGCGTTTCAAAAGTCTGGAACTATTGAAATAAAATTCAAACAAAAACTTTTTGAGACAAACGCTCTGACATGTCAACTTTAGTTTTAAAAAACACATATTTTTGTATAAATTTAATTCTTCGATCGCCTTTTGTTTTCGAGTTATGACGTCATTGATTTTTTTTTAAATTGCAACTCATATTTTTTTCTCATATAGAGCTTGAAATTCTGAACATAAAAATATGCACAAGTATGACCTTGACCTTGATAGTTTACAAGATAATCAAGCTCAAAATTTGGAAAAAAAGCTGAAGTAGCGCTAAATTTTTTTCATTTTTTTTTATTTTACTGTAGAAACGAGCAAGTTAACAACCTTATTGTCATAACTAAACTAAATAAGATGTTCAAACTGATTCCCATTTACTTCTTGGCAATATCCTAGGCGATACTCAAAATCTTATAACACATTCCGGAGAGTTTCTGGACGAATTGCTCCAATTTAATTTAATGCCTCGTATTTCAGAAACTATCAAAGTCAAGGTTGTACTTGTACATATTTCTATTTCCAGAATTTCAAGCTCTATCCAAATCCATCAAAAAAATATGGGTTGCAATTTAAAAAAAAATCCGATGACGTCATAAGTCAAAAACAAATGACGATCGAAAAATTCAGTAGATATAAAAAGATCTCTTTTTTTAAACCAAAATTGACCTGTCAGAGCGTTTGTCTCAAAAAGTTTTTGTTTGAATTTTATTTCAATAGTTCCAGACTTTTGAAACGCATTGTATATTATGTAACAAGTAGTACATAATGTAGGCCTTTATAGACAAGCTCAGTATATGGCCGAGCGAGCGAGGCGAGAAAGGCCCATAAAAAGGGCGAGTCTATAAAGTCCGATTATGTACGAGTTGCATACAGAGCTTTATGTTCGACTACTAAAGAGGGCTCATTACCGAAGAAAAAATCAGTTTATGAATTTGACATCTATTCTTGACAGAAGAAAATTAGATATGTAATATATAGTTGCTATTGGAAAACTGGATATGTTGTGGTGTGCTATTGCTATACTTTATTTTACTACTACTAGTTTATTTAACTAGTACTATAAACAGTTACTTTATAGCCGCAAAAATACGTTATAAACGGTACTTTATAACGCAGTCGGACATGAATTATTTTATTATTATAAAGTGTATAATATTACTGTCTAGAAATGTTCGCAGCAATCTCAAGTTGCTGCATCAGAAGCAATAGGCTAGTAACGTCATTATAAAGTCGATATATTGCTAGTTATCCCCGCCTTTTTTAAGTTTAGCTGAGTTTAACAACGCTGTCCTACAGCAATTAGAAAACTATGTAAACACTTATGAGGCAGATGTGTTGAAAATAAACTGGAATAAACTATTTCTAACTTGTAGAGATTGGATCCATATAATTGGAGTTGAGAATTAATAACTCTAAACACATTCTTTAGTTGGTGTAAATGATAGAATAAATACTACATCTATACGATAATAGAGTGAATGTACTCTTCCATAGACTAGAGTCTTACTTTTGCCAAACTGTATTACTGTATTAATTACTCTGTACTTGTGCCCTCTTACTGTTCTAGGTAAGAAGGGAAATTAAAATAGTACTTCATTTTACAAAAATAGATGGTTACTCACTCTTGAAATAAATATAATTGTACATAAAAATACTTTCAAAATTTAAATGAATTGAACATAAAATTTTAAACTGAATTCTGACGGAACGTTTTCTATGGATTATTTCCAGTGGTTAATTGAAAATATAAGTCATTTTATCCGTTCATTAGAAGTGAAAAGGATGATCATTGTTAAAAAAATGAAAACAAAATGACTAGTGACAATATCTGCAATTTCAGATACAATACCTTTATAATTATTATTATAAGCAACTACAACAGTCTCTGAATTTGAATTTATCTCTGAACGGGCCAAAGAGCCGTTTATTAATTTCGCTTGAAGTCAAAGTGCAGACATATCAACAGACAGTAGCTCATATTAATTCCTTACTCGACGCAATTTGTTAAAATGATGAAATGGTAGCTGATGAGCGTCAGCATGAACAATAAAATATAGACACATGTGAACAAATTTCTTTCGATTTTTATGAAAAATGATTCATACAAAATGATCCGTCAGAACTCCGCTTAAAGTTTCAGTTCAACTACACTTATACACTTATTACAACACATATACTCTTTGTTGTTTTAAATCATTACAATAACTGAAAATGTTATAACTTTAATACACGTAGGTAGTTCAAGATTCTTAATCAACTATAGCTAGATACTCCATAAACAATCGGTTTTCTCAAATATGTTCAAACAATTATATGATAAAAGTTATAAACTACAAAACTTTCCGAATGCATTAAATAGCTAGTTTATGTATAAAAAGACAAACATACCAAACTATCCAACCGCTTAGTCACAATCATTGTAAAAGTTTTTACCAATGTCTTCCCGAACACTATGAAGAACAACGACGATAATGGTTGGCAATGAATGGCAGCGCATGCCTGCACTGTCTTCCCTATTCTGTTTTTGCACTTTGTAAAGTACATTTATCCAACATCTCTAAATCAAACGGGCGCTATATTGATGTTTTTAAGCAATTAAAGTTGAAGTTTTCTTACTTGTTTACATACATTACATAATATTTTAAAATCGAATTATTGGGCTAGAGTATCAAATGTATTACCGTCAAAACTACAGACTAACTACTTATTAATGCAGGCGCCAAAAGAAATTGAGTATGCAAAATGTGAGGACCGACAACTATGTTCAGATTCTTATACCTGAGACGACAAATAACAAAAAAATCGATGTTGCCGGCAGTTGTGTTGTCCCTTTCCTACCCCTCTTATCGCCATCCCGCGCGTTACTGTGAGCATAACATTGGACTACTGCAAGTACCTTTTCGACATAGAAGGATTTTACAGAAAATCTCCAAAATCAGAATTTGCTCTTGAAATTGAAAACAACTATAAGTGTGGTACAAACTCCCGTCAAGGCGTTATAGCCTTAAATACTCCAACAATTTATATTGTTGATGGTATGGCGCTTGTTCATCAAATTCAATTAAAAGTTTTCAGTAGCTTTGGTGATTTTGCTGAGGCATTCAAGGAGCATGACTCTTTTCTTGCAGTCAAATGTAAGAGAAGTGTGAAAGAATAGATATTGTGTTTGATAGATATGATAATATTTCGATCAAATATTTCCAGTCAACTTTACGGAGTAAAGGTCAAATCATTAAAAATATCATAATTTCAAGTCATCGAACAAAAATTCCAACAAATTGTAAAATTTGTTTTCAACCACTGAAAATAAATTACAACTTGTTCGATTTCTCTGTACTACTGCTAGTACATATGAACATGTAAAAGAGGACTGCGAGATGTAGTATGTATATTTGTGAAAGATTTGAAGATTAACAAGATGTTTCAAATTACAAGGTTCTTCATTTTCTGAGGTACAGTAACACCTTGGATTACGAGTAACGTGATTTGCGAGTGTTTTGCGAGACGAGCAAAATCTTTTTATAAATTTTGACTTGCAATACGAGTAGTACGTATACACGTTTTGTCACCGAGTGTGCGGGGTCTAACTGTGATGAAACAATACTGTATTTCGTGTTTTTGTATCATTTTTATATGAATACTAAATACACACATCAAAATGGTCTAAGGGACCGTAAAAAGTATGTTTGCAAACGTTAATCAAAAGGTTTTGTGATTATAGCATACAGAGCTTTATTCTGACAATTTCTAGATCCAGTTGGCGATGTTGCTTTTTGTTTTTGTAAAACAGTTGTTTTCAGTTGAAGACATTTGTGTCGAAACGGTGTTTTTGCTCTTTAGATTACTCAGTCTATGTGTATTGAATTAAGAAGCAGTTGGGTTTTATAGCGTCTTAGAATCACTAAAGATGGAAAGAGTGCATCTTAGTCGTGATATTCAGTTAAGAGCTGTGGGCATGAGACAGGAGGTATGACTATTCGAGATGTAGCGGCTGCTGTAAATTCTTGTAAAAGTGCCATTGGGCGCTTGTGGCAGCGTTATCAAGAAACTGGTGATGTAAAAGAAAGACATCCTGGCCCTATCAGGAAAACGAGCTCCAAAATGTCCATCAAGTGGTAGTCAGTGGTCAAACTATAAGTAATAGGTTGCATGAGGTTGATCTCCACGCTCGACGTCCTGTTAAAGTTCCCGTGTTTTCATGTGGCAATCACGCACGCAGATTAGAATGGGTCGAGGAACACATCAACTGGCAAGAACACGACTGGGCTCACATGTTCTTCACAGATGAATCCAGATTCGGTTTGAGTCCAGATTCTAGAAGACTACGGGTGTAGAGGAGACCTGGAAATGAAAATCGTTTGTCAACTGTTCAGGAAGTTAATCTGTTCCAAGGGGGAACAGTTATGGTTTGGCCTGGAATTGGAATTGGCCGTAGAACTGAGCTCGTTTTTGTTGAAGGCTTTTTAACGGCAAACGCATATCGGGACACAATTCTACAACCCGTTATCCTACCACAGGCGGAACAAATGGGGGGACAATTTTTACTGATGCAGGACAACGCTCGACCACACGTTGCGAGGACAATTAGAAATTTTTTACATGAGCACAATATCGCAGTATTATCGTGGTCGGCGCAATCCCCCGACTTGAATCCCATAGAACATGTGTGGGATATGCTGGGAAAACGTGTCCTGAATCAAGGCATGATGTTTCAAACAAGGAAAGAGCTCTCAAATTGTTTACAAGACCAATGGAAGCACATTGATCAAAATGAAATAGACAATTTGATTAGACGTTTACCCTATAGGTGTCGAGCTGTGATTAACAGTCGAGGTGGCCATACAGTGTATCAAATATGCAAATCGTTCATTTTTTCATTCATATTCTACTGTTATTTGTAAGTTAAAAAGTTGCTCCATTTTCTACATACCCTGTATAAGCAAACCGCAGTAAATTCTGTTTGTTTTTGTTATAACAATTAAAGATTATTGTTCAACTTTATGTTTTGTTTCATCGTTGTGGCATAATACTTCCACTATTGCAACAACGTTTATTTTTAGCATTGTCCCCTAGACCATTTTGATGTGTGTAGTTGTGGAACGAATCATCTGAATCAATCAATGATTTCTTATGGGAAAATTTGCTTTGATATACGACTACTTTGGATTACGAGCACCGGAACGAATTATGCTCGCAAACCAAGGTACTACTGTACTTGAATTAACTTCGAATCAGTTAGAAGCAGATTCAAGGATGTTTTGTTACATATTTCACGCAGTAAAAGTTCAATCTGCCCATATCATAATCATCAGCGCTGATAGAGATGTTTTTGTCCTGGGGATTTATTTCGGGAATAAACTAGCATGTCGTGGTTGTCTAGGTCTATGGTGCGACGGTATGACGGTATGAATATATTTCAGGATGCCATTTGGCCACTCAATCCTTTGGCGGAAACATTAGTTGTATTATTCCATCATTACATTCCGTAAGTGGTTGCGATACAATTAGTAGATTGAGCACTAAAATAGAAGTGTTTAAAAGCTGCATCGTTGGATTTTGTACTCAAAGCTCTAGCATCTTTGGGAACCCATATCTAGGTGTTGAACAATTAAAAGAGTAGAAACAGTTTGCACCTAATTTTTTCAAAAAACCAATTAACTGCTGATGAACTCCGGTATCAAAATATCGGCTTTAATTTAATGAAAGTAATATGAACATCAAATGCTTAGTTACATTTGTTAAGAGTTACGGTACAAACATATCTGTGGATAAATGCTGATCGAACACAATTTCAGCCTATTGATTACACTTTATTTGGCTATGAAGAGAGAAATGGTAACTTGTACCCACGACAAATGACGAAGCGACCTTTACCAGAGTCTTTGATTCGGCGCTTATGATCTTTTTATTAATAATTTTTGTTTTTATTTCATTTGACAACTTATAAGCATTATTACCTTTAATCATAAGAAAAAACTACCTATTCTCACTAAAATAATCATTAAGATGGCACCATAACATGTGCTCAATGGATTTATTTAATACGTAAGCGGAGGGGGGATAAAAGAATGGACCATGTATATAACTGCACTGTGCCCAGAATTAACTGTAGCGGGCAGCGTTATTTTAACGTGGCTTACCTAGAAGCTAAAAACCACGGTCGCCCTTTCGGAGACACGAATTGAGATACGCTCAATTAGCGCGCTAATGCTATTGCAGAAGCTACCAGTACACACTGGTGGAAGCGAGGTATACCTATCCAGACCTCTACTAGCTCTCCAGGCTAGTACCGGAGTTATAAACGTACTCACTCGTCGAGACCCCTTCTCCCGGCATAGGAGACGGCCTCTAGTTCAGCTTCGGACTTTCCCCATACTTTATGGGACCACTGCCCGACCGAAACCAACCTCAATGTGGCAGGCTTGGAACGGTTATGCCACCCCGGTCTACTAAGTTATAGGCCTGGTGTGCCTTCGTCAGAGATTCGTTTGGTTCCTCTAGCAAACTAACTATATCGAACCCCGGTGTGTACCTTTTTGGAAGGTGAAGTTGTCTTGAGCATTGAGAGGCTATATATTCGCTTCAATACTCCTTAAGTCCAGCGGCTCAAGACAATTTCTTTGGATCACTGGACTGGAACTGACAGTCATAGCGTGATCCTCTTACTTTCGTCTCTGAATCCTTCTGGCTGGTGGCATACAGTTTCCTATCGGCCGAAGCTTGGCCCCTTCGACCAGGATAAACCTCACTTGAATTCCCTTCCATCAGGCTTGTCCACAGCATATTTGGCTTCCCCTTCAGGCGAGTATCCAATCCACCCACACCGGTACTCATGTTAGAAGAGCTCCCTCCTCAACGTTCATGAGTCCCCGTCGAGAGCACTTACGTGACACTCTACCACACATTTTATTCTGACTATGTCGCCCGTTACCCAGGATATCTGGGATTGGGTAGAGTCCAGCCAGTTTTTTCGGGTGAGCGCCGTGTGGTCTGCTCCGCGCACCCTAAATTTTTAAATGAATGGACCAATAAAGTTTCCGGCAACATCCAAAATATTAATCTGTAAGGTTTTCTAAGCTTATATCAGTTGATAAAATGCGGTCCTCACATTTCGCACACTCAATTCCACCCAGCTCCCGGTCTAGCTCGTATACATTGCAAATTCAATTTTTGAATTTAAATAAAAAGGTATTGGATAAAAGTTTGTACGGTACACGTGAGTTAAGGATATTGCCCACTCAGTTAAATTTACCAACTAGGGCCTAGCGGTCCTCGTGGGTCAATTGTTCATTCGTGGATAATATGTTACTTAACTCACTTGTACCATAAATAACTATTTACTCGATTTTACTTTGTTGACTACGAGTTCGTACTCGCGTATATGTACTCGGTGCTTGAAGTGCTTATTCAAATCTATCATAACTTACTTGCACTGAAATTAAATGATAGCTCTTATTTAAAAAGCCATTTAAATGTTTTTAGTGTAAACTTAGAATAAATATCACTCTAAAAATTTACCATCGGTGTACTAATTTCATGCAGTGTAAAGTTTACTTTAGTATTTTTCAGATAAACATTTTAAAATTATTTTTTAAGAAGTGATGTTATCACATTAACCTTAGCTCAGCTATCCGTCCTATTTAGGTAGGTACTGATTAATAGGAACTGTTTTAATTAACAAAAGACTATTAGTATTTAAAGGGGTTATTGTACATGCACACAGTAAGCAAAACATGTTTATACATTCAAAATAAAAAAGTAGGCGTAAAATGGCCTCCAATGATGCAAATAAAGCATACTGTTATGCGTACTGGCAAATTAAGCAGACTTGTTAACTATAAAAAAACAACAGGAATTGTCAGATTCAAACACCGGTCTATTTCGCAATGATAATACAGTTGGTTTAATGTGACGCCCATAGATGAGTCTTATCAGTGACCATTGGAGGTGTATCCTTAAATTACACGAAGCTTTACAATGAAGCATATAATGGCAGGTCAATATATTGTCACGTTTCCCGTAAATCGGAAGCAAATACTCATCGATCGCAATGGAAGTTACAAGTGTCGTGAAGCAGTCGGTGATTTTAATTATTCTTTGTCTTTCAGTAAGTAATTTACTAATTGTTTGCATATATTTTTTGTGTTATTTAGAAACTTGCTTAATAATTGATAAATCAATTTTGAAGAATAGTTGATATTGGATATTAGGAAGCTTGTGATAGCTACTAGAAAAGAATTTTTTGGGGAAGAATTGTTAAAGAAATTATTTCCGTTTTTAAAAACAATTTATTCCATTGACATTGTTATTATTTAATTTTTTAAGCCATAGGCAGATTATAAATTTATTTCATTATTTCTTGTCAATAATTAATTATTTTGTGTGATGTTAAGAATAAAGTAGGATTTGCAAATAATAATTTAACTAAATAAGAGGGTAAGAGTAAGTGTAAGAGCAATAATAAAAGTAACAATTTATTATTTCTTCATACATAATCATTACAATTATATTTTATTTACAATACATTACTTATTGTTCTATATCAACCTTGAAAATTTTCGAGAACTAAACATAGAATGGAATTTTAAATTTTTTTTATCCATGTAGTATACTATTTGAAATGTTTATGCTTTTTTGAAGCTTTTAGAGTAGGAAGTAACTACATTTATAAAAACAGTGTTACCATCTTTCTATATCAAGACTGTTTGGGCCGTTGATATTTAATAAACGTCTTTTTATCTCATCTTTCTAATTAAATTGCCTACATAAATACTATTCTACTAATACGCAGTCCTGTATAATGAACAATAGGAAAGCGTGAATTCTTAACCTTCACGTAAATGAAATGAATTTTTTTTATCTATTTATCGCCCATCGATGGTTTTTATAGTGTTGAAATGAATTTCAGCGGCAAACACTTTAATGATCTGGTGTAATTCCTAAAGTTGTTTATCAAACTATTTTAATTTTATTAAAACAATTAAGAATACCGTAACGATAATACTTGCATTTATTTACTTATATGCCACTGTCTCTATTGTTTTTTTTTCTAAGGAAATATTATTATTTACAAATGTTGATTGAATTATAAATTAATCAGGAAACGCTAATTGCCCATTAAAATTGCTTTCAATCAGAACTAATCTTGATTCAAATAGACAATATTGTTTTATTAATCATAATAATCAGATTGTCAGGAGAATTTTAAAGAATGGATGTAGCATGAAAACATGCTTTCTAATGTATGTAAATAATTATGTAAGATTATATTACTAAATGTAGCTTTTTTAAATAGAGTGCTTGAAATCTCAAAATAACGTGAATGCTTTTGATTCGACCTTCAAAATTAGTTTTATTGATTTAGGTCATAAGATGCAAAAGTTTATAAGAAGATTTGCTAACAGTTTTCATTTTCTGTACCAATTTATTCAAGTTATGTCTCTATTGTGTAATTATGCCTTTCAATAGACCCTTTAAAGTGCTTCTTACTAATTCCTATTTTCATTTATTTTTGATTTCTAAGTTTCTAAGATCGATCGGATTATCGTATAGAAACTATAACGGGATCACACGATTTTTCTCAACTTTTCTATCAAAGCATGGGATGGAACTTTTTAAGTGTTTCTTCTCAATAGGACAGTAGACTATGACAAAATTAGAAATACAGAACTCCAATTTGTATTTAAAAAATTAGCGTAGCACAATGATGCTTATCCGAAATGCTTTGTTAGAAATGGTATAACGGACCCAACAATTATGCATGCAACTTAATAAACACTCCTATGTACTGAATGTTGCTTGCATCAGTTCTGAATTTAATTTGTCGCTTAGTTTACATGATTATTTTCTTATTTTAAAATGCTATGTGCATATACACATAGCTGTTTATATTGTTAGAGAGTAATTTGTAGGTTTCTAAAATAAAAACTAATTTTGATGTTGATTCTTATATTTGAAATGTTTTATTGACCATGATTTGGATTTGATTTATTGACAGTGGTTTTCTACGAAATTAAAAAAAAGTGTAAAAAGTGTTGCATATTAAAGTATGCATTTTTATTATTCAAAACCAAAATGTAAAACCTAACAATTATATCTTAATAATTTACTTTCGAAAATGTGAAAATACTTTCATTGATTTTTCAGGAACGTAATTTTTTCGAGTTAGCTATACACATTTCTATTTTAATGCGAGTTAATAATAAAAATATTTTTATTTTTAATTCTCAATCTACTATATTTATTGCTGTTATTAGGTATAATATATTTAAAAAGTGAGCACTGAATTGAAAAATAACAATATTATATACTACTCCTACTACATGTACGTGTATTACTATGTTTCAATGATATTTTTACTGTAAGATAAATTGAAATATAACAACTTTCAGACACAACAAGGAAATTCCATGAAAATTTAAATTTAAAATAAAATACCTTTAAATTAAATCGGTTGTATATACAATTAAATTTATTTTTAACTAAAGGCATCATTGCAAAATAGGTTAGTGTGTAGTCTGTAATAATCTTTATCTTTAATCCATTGCTAATTTTTAAATATATTATAGAGCCTTGAGAACGTAGATAAGCTCTGCGAAATATGTATTGGTCACTTCAATAAAATAGAATAATAAAAATACTTTTCTTATTCCCATAAATAATTATAATTTTCAATAAATCAATCAATCGGTGATTAAAACATAAAATATAATCTGTTTAAAAAAACAACTATAACTTATGGAATTAACACCATAAAATTATAAAAACAATGGACAGATATACAACAACCTATGTAGTCTGTTTTAGGAACCGGAAAATATTTCCGTTACAACTTAAAAACAACAATGGAATTTTTATACTCTGATCAGGAAAATATTGTTAATATAAATATTAATAAAAATATTTATAAATAAAATCATGTAGGACTTGGATAGCTTACTCACTTAACAGTTGCCAACTTACTTTATGAAATATAAAACAATCCAAAAAAATGTCATCAAACAGAGAAAAATGTATTTAAATTTCATCAACAATTCTGTGGTATTGTAAAACAAATTGGTCTTCAAAAAGTGACAGGGACAATTTGTGTAGAATTATAAAACAAGATTGTGTCATTTAGTTTGTCAAGATTTTTTAAATAATGTTTTCAACTTTTTGTAAGGATGTGTATGAACTCAAATATAACATTTTGTGGAAGTCAATAGTAATTTTGTAGAATCAAATGAATAGTTGTCTATAAGTTTCCATAACAAATTGTGTTACTTATTAAAACAGAATGTGTAATGTTGTTGCATACAATTTTATACAAAATTGTACAATTGTTGCGCTAGTTGTGCCACAATTACTTGTTCACATTTATACAAATTGTGTAATACTCTGTCGCAAATATTCTATACAGAAAGTTAGGTATCACAAATAAAATATATATTTTTACATATATTAAAATATATGTAACTAATATGTATATAACTATACAATGTATAGTATATATGGGTTTAACACTAAAATGTCCTTTTGCTGTCGCCTGGTTATATATAAATCTCGAATTTACATTAATAGCGACAATTACAAGTGGTGACAGATGTCACCACTTGTTTATGGATGACATCCACGCAAAGTTTATGGATGACATCTTATAGATGATGTCATCCATAAACTTTGCGAAACACAATAATTAGTAGCAAGCAGTTTGAACACTGGATTATGATTTCATTTAAACAAAATATTGTATTTTTCTAAACACTTTTTACAATTATACTTCAACATAATATGCTAGCTTATCCTCTACAGCATTGTTCCAACGAATGCAGAACTAAATCTGACTGTGTTAAATAATTGTCGTACGTTCCTGTTAGACAATTCAGTAACGAAAACCTACACAACTCTGGACAATACGATTCTACAATTATAATATAAATTTCTCCAACACCGTTTTGAACAATATTGTGCAAAGCTCTTATGAAGTATTTCTCTCTGTGAATCAGATATATCGTCGGTCTAATTCTAATACCTCGTAACCCACTTTTTTGCGATCTTGGGGTTATGAGCTATTCCCATGGTAAAAAGCGTGGTGAGTCGATTAGTAAACTCCTCCAAAACCACAGGGCTTCCAGTTTTATTCTATAGCGATTTAAAAAATACCTCTTATCGCAACCTGGTACAGTTTTTGGGATATGGGTAACCCACTTTTTAATAATGTTTGCATGCTTAATCCCGCGATAAATTAATACATTTGTCTGTTTAAATTTAATTAACAAAATTTTAGGAATTCAAACCATTTAAAAAAGTTTTGTTTTACATTTGGTGACATTTTCTTGTTCTCCTGAAAAATTGAGATTTGGGGGTTACGAGGTATTAGAATTAGACCGACGATATTCTAAAGAGAACATTGTTTTATGAAATGGTGTTTTAAATCTCTTTTGTCTTAAAATGTTTTTCTATAAACATCATTTACAAATTTGCAATATTTGCAGCTTGAGCAGTGCCCAGATATCCCCATTTCATAATGAACGCTCTCATAAAACACTTGAGCTTTTAATAGATAGATAACCCAACCAAGACAAATTCTCGAGTTTGTTTCAGTAGAACATTAATTCCCTTTTTTCAGTTTAACTATTATTGAAACGGCAACGCATGGCAGTTTATCGTAATATTTATCTTCCCAAATAAACGGTTCAAACCATAAAACTCGACAAACGGTGAATTCGTAACAACCTAACACTACTTAAATTGTATTCCTCCCCAAAGCAGATTTTAACGGGGTAAACTACTCAATGTATGTGTAAGATCACGCTGCGTGACCGTGCACTAACGTGAACGGGGAACAACTATACAAACCCCACTAAGATTTAAGGGAGGCTAGTGGTTCCAATCAATAACACGATATTCTTAACTCAGTAACTACCAATGAAGAATTTAGACGATTCTAATATTTTATTAAACTTATCTATTAAACTAGAGAAACCAAACAACATTTATCAGAATTACTAACTATGAGATTTGTCTCGTAAAACAAGATTTTTTACCCAAAAGCAAATTGTTGTTCTAAAAACTTTTGAAATTCAAAGGAACTTCGTTCAATATAAGGTATTGTTTGTTCAGAATAAAGGGATTAAGTTTTTGTCCTACCCAATTCTATTGCCTGCAAGCTTGCAGTTTGTTCGTTTTTTAAATGATATTAAGCAGAATTGCAGAGAATAACTTACCAAGCGAGATTTAACCCATGGGAAATAGATTTTGTTTACACAAGTGTTAACTTGGTTTCAACTGGATACTACGAATTTTATATTAAATAGAACTGTTTGCATTTATAAAAATGTCTTAAAAGACAGCTTCTGTCGCACCCAAAAATGAAACTTTTCTATATTTTACACACCAAATTAAATTCTTACAAAGCGGAATAAATATTTGCAATAATGAGCTCGTTATAAAATACAAATAGTATTTAGAATATACACCTACTTTAGTTGTCTCTAGTTGCACAGTTAAGTTTAAAGATGCATATTGATGATCTTGCAAAAAAGTCGATGTTTTCATGATTTCATTCGACTACCAAATTCTAACATGGCAGTATGATATACAATTATTGCAAAAATAAAAATAAAATATACACTATAATGCATACAGCGATTCTACAACATTTAACCATTTAACATAAAACTTTCAAGTTTAACAAAATGAAGAATATAATTATAAATAGCATTTAACTTATTTATTAATACACATCTTTAAATAACAGTATATAGAAATTTTCCTGATTGGCGTTATATAAAAAACTTCTTAAGCAAACATCTGTAAGTGGTGCCAGACTCGGTAGATTAGTGGTTTGCATGTTTGCTTCATAATCCACGGGTCGCAGGTTCGATCAACGGCCGAGCTGGTAATTTTTCATAGCGGAGAAAAATTGAAAACATAACTTTTTCTTGAATAGGAAGTAAAAATGTAGGCCCCGTGTCTATGCGATGTTTTGCACGACGTTTTCCCCCAGATTCGGACAAATTCTAGTAGGGTCGGCCAAATGATCAGAGTAATCGGTACAACACTAGTGATTAGCGTGGGCTAAACAGCCTAGTATTATAGATGGGTTACTAAGTAATTATGAGAACAGCATGTCCAATTATTAACTGTATTTTTGGGCAAATGTTATCGGTTAGGAGTTTTTCGAGTATCTAAATGTAAGGTCCCTGCACATTTGAAACATCAGTACCATCAGCATTTATAAAAACCTGAAAATTATCTAATTTTACTCCCTACTTGCTAACGTGTAAAAGCTCACATTTTACTAGCACAAAGTTGTATCTCAATCTTTTCAGCATTAGAAAGAACTGTTCACAACAAGAATTTTCTTGGTAAAACCATGCGTAAGGGAACAGAACAAAGAAGTTGTGTTCATGTAGCAGAAGAGTTGGACGTGTGCGGGGCCGAACATAACACATGCTGCCATAATACCTCTTGTATACTGGTATTGTAATACCAGATTAAGCATGAAATTTAACAAAAATATAAAATATACGTATGTGAGGTCTCAAGAGAACATGCAGTATAACGCGGTAAGTCAGCAATTCCGCTGCTCTCATATAGTTTTTAAGGTATTTTTGAAAAATTGAAATAAGTCTCTAAATTAATCTGTAGTTTTCAGCTTTTATAAAAAGTGCTTTTTAATAATTGATCATAACCTACTTTTTTGTTTTCATGTTCCTGTAATTGGAGTCTTTGTTACAAGTTGAAACCACTGGTTCTCTAAAAACTTTTTAAAATAGGTACTCTTTTTCACTTACCAGAAAGTGTCCTTGACCTTGAAAGAGCCAGAACTGTGTTATTAGTGGCAACAAGTAGGTAAAATCCAAGTCAGTAGTTAATTTAAATGAAACGAGAAATAAACAGCCTTGGTTAGATTCTAGAAGTATCTTGAAATTTCGTTGAAAGCAATCGCTGACATGAGGTACTGACATGAGAATATTTTGCTATCGAGTCAAGCCATACGAAATCAACTAAAAAGTACTATACTAATAAAATTGTTAATAATGATGATGATGAAAAAATAATTTATTTTTTTTAAATTTTTTGTAAACATTCGCGCAATATAAATTCGAGTGTGTTAAATTCGAACGATATTCTAAAACGGCGAGCGATATCCGACATGTGGAAGCGAATGTCAACTCTCAATACGTTATGTTTATATAAATTCATCACTTCATACGCCTTCCAAATAAGACGGTTATAAATCTTTAATCTTTGCTTTTTCTACTTCCTTTTTTGAAGAATTCCTTTCTCGAAAAGGGGCATTCAAATCATAACAATAAAAAATGGATCTCTTATTTTTAAATTGAGTTTTGTTTAGCTTCAAAACCAAAATAATGAAAAATCTCACTATGGTATTTTCCATTTGTACTCTACGATAAAAAAATTAAGTCTGAATTCTGAAATATATGTTCAATGTAATGCATATGTTAACTGTTATAGCCAGATCTGTATCATATACGCTTTAATTAAACTCTTACGTAATATATTATTACATTACAATACGTAAAAAGTGGTTTGGCGTTGTGCAGCGCCAAGACTAAACCTACGTACTACCTACCTTATACATTCATCATAAGTGCTTACAGTTTACTGAGAACCATATTGTGGATATAAAAACCTAGGATGCTTAGGTTCACTTAGACGCCACGGAAGGTAAAGGTTAATAATATGTTTTAAACGCAGTGACTAAGTGGAACAGCGTGAAACCCTAGTGTTGCTATAACAAAATAGATCAAAAATCTTTCTTATGACGCGTATGTTCACGTCACATAAAATTCTGACGTGAACCGCATCAATCTTTTTTAATGTATCAAAACCGAGGACTGCACTTATTTGTTGATCGTGCAGGTATTAATGTGTGTACGGATGAGTTACCAAGGAGCAACAGAATACATCGACAAAGCTTCCTACGTTGTTTTACATTCAAATCGCTGTTTTCAAATTAAGCATTAAGGAAGTGTTGTATGCCATGTCGACATAGAATCAATGGAAGTGTGGAGTCTTTTACAATCAACGAGAATTTTTATGAATTTTATTTTCTATAGCATTAATATTAGTACTAATAAATTTCTTTATTTAACTTTCTTAATATGTATTTGCTGATATATCAGCTGATATATCAGCTGATACTTTAAACAGTTATCAGCTGCTCTACCACTTACCCTAAATAATTGTGCTATGTAGACATAGAATCGATGGAAGTGTGGAGTCTTTTACAATCAACGAGAATTTTTATGAATTTTATTTTCTATAGCATTAATAATAATAATAATAAATTTCTTTATTTAACTTTTTTGATGTATATTTGCTGATACATACAGCTGATATATCAGCTGAAACTTTTAACAGTTATTAGCTGCTCTACCACTTAACCCTAATGTACTAAACTTAATAATTATAAATAATTATTAATTAAATAATTATAATAATAAACTAAACTAACAACTGTGCACACCTAAAGAGTTAACGAGACAGTTGCTATTGTAGTAACAGATGTTTAAGCTATTGTTGAAAACCAGTGATTTTAGATTCGGTGATAAGTCATTATATTATTTAGCAATATTAAACCCTCGCTTTGCAATTCAGTAGAATGCTTTTGAATAGTAATAGTACCTCGGTATCTTAAATTTAAGTTATGAATATCCGTTTGGTAAGTTATTTAATTATAAATGATATGGAGGAGTTTTCATTAGTATTTTACGATGTAGATAAATAGTATGAAATATTCTTCGATTGTGCATGCTTAGCCAATTTATGCCCTTGCGCTTGTAAGACACTCTGCAGTGTTTTATAATTCCAAAAATCAAACGAAGGCATGAATTTTGCAGCCTTTGCACGCCTGCTGCACTGCTTGCATCTAAACAAGGCTCATAAATTGAATCGTAATAATCGAATTATGACAACACGAGGCTATTGGAAATTACTTTTTTAATTTCAACATTAAGAACATGCCCGTTCTGATATATCAATCGTAAGCTGTAGCTTATGTAGCACGCCATTGGAGTGCATACTGTAGTGTGCATTCCAGTGGCATGCGGTCCATGAAAGCAGTGCTTCCCTTAAGAATTTATTAAAAATAAAAAACAATGCTAACAAAAATATTTTTTTTTATTTGTAATTTTTAATCTACTTAAAGCTCAACATCAATTCCGTGCAGCAAAAAGTATAATTAGAGTACTATTTTACATTAGGGTTATTAAACTTGCACGGAAAAGTAATACAAATTTAATTGTCCACCGATTCATTTGCTCACTGCACTTCTGCGTTCTCGAATTCGTTAGTGGGCGGTGTGTTGTAGTGATACGGTTGACACCGTTAGGTCCGTGTGCTTCGTGCCCAGATGATTTATTTATTTTAATTTGGTTGTTTATTAGATTTTAAGTGTTTATTAAATGTTACTCAAGTAATTAATGCGAATGAGACTGTATTTTGGAACATTTTATTATTTCAATTTAAATAAGTTGGGTTTTTTTAACGACAATAAATTATATTTAGTTTGCTCTGTACGCAACATTTAAAGTTGCTTATATCGAGATGACTGTAAATTCGGCTACTGCAGTAGAAGGTTCGAGTACTTCCGATACATCCAAAACGCGACAATTTTTTTGTTCAGTTTGTAAATGATTAGATAGAGAAATTTCTGCATACAGTTTTGGAAAAAAATTACAAAATGTTAAGAAATTCAGACCAAAACCAGAACTTACAAATTCAACAACAAAGATTAAAACCGGCACCTGGTATTTTGCAAAAAAAGACTGCATAATCGAGTTACAATATAAATAAAAAGTAGTACTTTTTTAAAATAAAGAATAATAGTCACCAAATTCCATAAGTATAAAGTGTATATTAAAATTAAAGACATGGTTGCTTCCCTTGTCTAAATTCTCACCGCACGCCACTGATGCACTCTGGGGACATCGAGAGACGTGATAGGTACCTAAACCTCATTTTGTGATCGAAAATCAAACCTAGGTTTCTAGCAGTATAAGATACTGGTAACTTTTCTGTTTCTAATGGTTTATCCATTAATCTTAATTTTTACCATATTCATCATTCTTGCTCTAGCCTTCTTCCTGCTAAACATTAACAAAATTGTCTTTTTTTCCGTTAAGTATTAGTTCATGCTTAGCAGAGATGTCAGATACTGTTCAAGATCACGATTAATATCATTACAAGCGGTCAGTACTTACTCTGCCTCCAGCGATTTGTAAATTTTAGTGTCATCGTTATAAAAATGTGAAGTACTAAAGCGTGTATAGTTAGGAAATTCTGATATGTATAAAGAAAAGAGCAGAGGTCCCAATATCGAAGCTTGGTGGAAATATGTTTTTATATGGAGAAACTCCAATAAGTTTTATGATTAATTATATCAAATGCCTTAAATAATCGAAGAGTAACTTTACCTTGGTCAGTAGGTATTATTAGTAGTATTATTTTTTCCAAGATTCTTGACATAGATGGCAAAATGCTGACGCAAATCACGCAAATCTTTAATACTCGTTATATTAGATGCTTAATATTAATGCTTAATTAAAACTTATAATTTTTCAACTGCAACATTTGACTTCTCTTCTATCTTGACCCAATGAAGCATTAAGGAATTCGAAGTTTTGCATGCGCTGTCCCCTGCCTGCATAAAGGAACAAAGGTTGCAACATTTCACTCCTGTTCCTATAAGAGTGCCTATAAACGTCTAGATGGTCTTTAATCTCAAACCAGTTTTGGATCTATTTCGTTAATCATTTAATGAAAGTTCGATACCAATTTTCACACAATTTTCACTGACCTTGCTACTCAGCTGTGTATTCAACAATATCTCAATAAGTACTTGATGGTTAATAGCTAGATTGTTACGTTGACGACCGAATTAACTAGTTTATTATAAAATGAGATAAAAATAAAATAATTAGTAAAAATCTCACAATGTTTATTAAGATTTATGTACCTGACAATTGTTTCGATACTAAGTATCATTATCAAAGGTATACGAGTAAAGATATATCTTTGGCAATGATACTTGGTATCGAAACAATTGTCAGGTACATAAATCTTAATAAATATTGTGAGACTGTTACTCATTGTTTTATTTCATTTTGTGATTGTGGAACTTTACGAGGTAATGTTTGAAATAAGCCCTAACTAATGTAACAATAACACTCATTGTTAAAGAAAGTCGAACAGAAAACTTCTGGATCTTAAATAGGACATACACGGTCTTCCCCGACAACGTCGGCGAAGACGTCGACGTCGGGGACAAGGTCGAGATAATGAGGTAATGTTTACATTTACTGTAATTTAATGCATAAACAACTTCTACTTCCAAGCTGGACTGTTTATAATAAAATTATGAATATCGTATTTCTTTAAAACATCAAAATGAAAGAATCAGCAGTATTGAGAATAATAAAATGCGTACTGAATCTCTTTCTTTAAAGTATTTCGAAATAGCTTATGCAATTAACAAAACTTTTTATAAGCGGAATAATATTGATATCCATCTGTAGAATTACAAATCAACTCTTTATTAGGCAACGAAAACTCTTGGTTTATTATTTATTTCATTCTTAATTTAGTTTAAAAATGGATATAATTAACGCAGGATTTAGGATTCTGAGTTCTGGTTCGCAAACGATGTACAATAATTTCCTATAAAGGACTTTCCGTAAAAGAACACTGGTAAAAATCTGCGGAAATCTTGGTATCAATCGAAAGAAGAATTCATTTTACGTCAAAAAAATATTATACTTTATGAAGAAAACCAAAATCGATTTAGAAAAAGACTTAAAAAGCTTGATTTACTGCTTTTGGTAATAAGTTATTAAAAAAATCTGGAAGCTGAACGCCGTTTGGTGTAGCGGTTAACGCTTCAGATTCCTAATCAAAAATCGCGAGTTCGAACCCCGTCATCGTATACATTTTTTTAAATTGTATTGCTTACTAATTATTATTTTTAGAACTTTATTACAAGGATTATTAGTTTTATGCCCTTTTTTCATTTGTCTTTCTGATAGGTAGTTAAAATTGTACAAAAAGTAACGGTAAACCCCCGTAACAAAAATATCTAACAATAAAAAAAATTGATAATCGTTGTAATAAAGTTCTAAAAATAATAATTAGTAAGCAATACAATTAAAAAAAAGTATACGATGACGGGGTTTGAACTCGCGATTTTTGATTAGGAATCTGAAACGTTAACCGCTACACCAATCGGCGTTCAGCTTCCAGCTTTTTTTAATAACTTATTACCAAAAGCAGTAAATCAATAAGCTTTTTAAGTCTTTTTCTAAATCGATTTTGGTTTTCTTCATAAAGTTTAATATTTTTTTGACGTAAAATGAATTCTTCTTTCGATTGATACCAAGATTTCTACTTACATTTGCAAGGGTACAAACTTACGAGAAAAATGATAAAATTCCATTGGATTTCCTATATTATCGTTTACAAAAAACACACTGTATACATAGGTATCAAATATCATTTTTTTCGTTGTTCATCAAGAATGTGCTAATTCTAGTAAAATAAATATTTTGTTGCATTTGTAGAGACCGTTTAATAAATTCAACCGAATTTGATGTAAACTGATTCCTAATTTTACAAATCATGTTTACAATATGGGTCATAACCTGATAACCTTGGAAGATAATTACAATCTGTACTACTAATAATTGTCACCTGAACACTTGATGCCATCTATTTTCTTGTATAATAGGAAATAAGTACTGAGAATTTTATACTTTTTGAAAGATTAATTTTGTTTATGTACAATATTTTATAAATGTTGAAACTACAGTAGGTATTATTTAGCCAACTTAAATGTTCAACAGTTTTTCATTCGGTGAATCAGTTTATATCAAATTCGGTTCAATTTAGTAAACGGACGTATTTAATAGATGTGACAAAACATTTATTTTGCCAGAATCAGCATTATGATTCATGTGAATAAAATGTAGCAAATGCTTTTACTACTATTAATAAATGATGACAGATATGATAAAAATCAGCAGATTTTTAACATTGTCCTTTGGTAAGTGATAATCTTCCTTTTGGTTTCGGAAAATTGTACATCGTTTGCACACTGGAACTCGGAATCCTAAATCCTGCGTTAATTAATTATATCCCTTTTTGAACTAAATTAACAATGAAATAAAAAAAACTAAAGTTTTCGTTTCATAATAAAAGATTGTGTTGCGTTTTCATACTACATTTTTATCATTAATTACATTAATAATCATTAAATTGACCGCTCTTTGTATTGGGCCCTATCGCCAAGCAACGAGTGTTGCGTCAATGACAAGTTTTTCTATAAAATTGTGAAAAACGTACGCCATATCCCGCTACCTATATAAAAAACCCGTTACCGCTGATGGTTCCTAACAAGACTACGAAAGATCTTCTCAACACCTCCAGGCCTAAAGGTAGGTCCAGTAAACTAAGTTCGGTCAATTTAGAAGTGAAATAATAAATTATAACCAGTAACAAAAATTACTATTGTTTATTATACAGTCCACTCGATAAACGCAACAGATTGATTTGTAATTCCACCGGTGGGTGACGTCAAGGTTATTACGTTTATGAAGACTTTTGTTAATTGCATAAGCTATTTCGAAATACGTCTAAATAAAGAAAGAGATTCAGTACATATTTTATTATGAATGATTATTATTAATAATACTTTTTTCATTTTGATGTTTTAAAGAAATACGATACTCATAATTTTATTATATTCAGTACAGCTATAAATTACAGTAAATGTAAACATTACCTCATTATCTCGACCTTGTCCCCGACGTCGTCGCCGACGTTTTCGCTGACGTCGTCGGGGAAGACCGTGTATGTCCTACATTAGCACATAGTGTAAAACAGCTCTACCACTTCATAAAACATATTTTAGCACCTCTAATTGATTATAGTACCTTTGTAATTAGATAATAGTAACAGTCCTTATGTATATAAAGCTACACTGAGGATGAATCCGAATAGAATCACGGTATTAACATTTAAGGATCAGAAATATTTTAACACTGGCGTAGCTAAGGGAGAGGTTGAGGTGTATAGGGAGTAATTAACCCTCCCCGAAGTCAATAAAATATTAAAGCGCATCAAAGATTTAAAATGATTATTCTTATTTGTATCTTTTTTGCATATTTAGTCAATTAATAAATGTATACCCTTAAATTATAGTAAATTTGTTTCCGAACTACCCCACCCAAAAATAAAATAGTCTGCGCCACTAAATTTCAATGTACTGTTCATGACATCGTTTGATTGAAGATCAATTTAATTTATATTGTCATGCTGTTAAAATTATAAAAAATAAATGAAGTAGTTAAGTAGTTAATAGAATCAAATGAAATATTATGCTACGAAATGAACGGTAAGCCATATTTATGATTTTATGAAGTAAAGAACACGAGAGAAGGTAATGATTTTTCGAAATAACTTGTCATAAATCGTACGTTATTACCTAAAGCTATACTTTTCAGTAATGAATGTTTATCTTTAATTATTGACACTGTGCCCTGTTTTGATTAAAAACAACCTTGAAAACAAATTGAAGATTTATGTGTAATCCCAGATTTGAGAAATAATCCTTATGAGCAGATAAAGATCAAAAATTAATTAGAGCGAACAAAATTGTCTACACCTAACCAACTAAACCAACAAATAGGACATGAGGTCCGTTGTGGTCCATTTTATGATTCTATTTTTAGTTCGCTTTGCATAACGGCTATGATTTGATAATCTAAGTTAAACAAATTAGACAATAGTGAAGATACGCAGAGACTCAAACGTCACAAAGCTTTAGATCTGCCATCTAGATTTTAAGTTATGTTAATTTATTACTGTATGGTGTGTATGTATTATTGTATATGGTATAAGACCATTCGGTCAACCAGAGGTCTTACGTCATTAGTCACGTGACTTACTTTGTAAACATGTTAAGATGAAAATGTAAATTATTTCTGACATTTCATTTTCAAAATTAGGTTAGGTTAGGAGTGTTTCTGAAATGAAGTGTATTTTGGCTATGTAGTTACAAATAAATAAAAGTGGGATATTTAAATCGAATTAACAGTGTACACTTTCTATTATGATTGATTGCTGACAAATAAAATCAAATTCTTAATTGAGATTTGTTTAATATTTATCTTACAAACATTCAACTAACCTAACTTTCTTTATCAAAACAAAACCGTTTTTGGTCCACTTTAATACCTTCTAAAATTTGTTTGGTCCTTTCTTATATATTTAAACAACGTAAAACAACATGGTATAATTCCTAAAAGGTATTTCGAGGCTTGTAATGATTATTGTAATATTACATGCCTACATATTTCAAAATTGAATCCAAATTAACCGGTATTTCTAGAAGCAGAAATTTGGTAGTCAGTAATATTTTGTTACATATATAGAATTAATGAAGGCTACTGACTCTTTTCAAACATGTCATATATTGCATCTCGTAATGCGAATCATTGGTTGTTGTCTAAGTCAGTAATTGTCCTTTTTCTACTTATAGCAGGATCCTTGGATCACTAAGAGGGTTACCGCTTTCACTAGTTGCAGATACCTTAAAACGGCACTTTTGCCGATACCCAAAACACTAGCTACCCTTTACAAATATTACTTTTTAGAAATAGAACATAAAACGAATTGTATATTTAAAAATATTCTATTTTAAGACTCACTTCTCATACTGCAGTTAAACGTAATAAAGACCCAACTTGTAATAAATTATCGCGCTCTTTCTGAAAATGATTAATTAAAGAGGCTATCAAGTTCTTTGATTCCAAACTAAATTGTTTTGGCATGGTAAAAGAACAAGGCAAAAAATAATATTAGCTGTTTAATAGGTTCTCTGACGTTTCAACTTGCCAAGATGACAAGATATTTGCATTGATATAATAATGGACAATTGTTTTCGTTTGGAAGATGCAAATAAACGTAGTAATCGTAATACCAACAAAAAATTACATTTCTTAGGCGTGAAAGAATTGGAAGAGTTGCGAATTTACGTTGGTAACAGATTATGACGTAAGACTTGACCGAATGATTTATAGAAATAAGTTAATTTAGTTATAATCGCTGGATCACAACTCCCATGTAACTTCATGTCATATCCAACCGTAACACACATTTACTTTTGTATTGCACAAATTGCAAATCGAAAATTTGGCAAAATAAAAAATGTAAACAAAATTTACGTTAGTTATAATTTTCTAAAGCAATCTAAATAAGCTCTTCGTTTTGTTCTTTGTTTTATCAGGAAACTTAGTAAGACAAGTTTTCTAAGGTTAAGACTTATTATTACGGAATCTGTCATATTTTAGCTTCTACTAAGAGTAGTTTTGCTTGGTTTCCATGATTTATGATTATATATATCTTTGTATCGTGCGTATGATAAACAATTGGCAGGCATGCGAAACACTAACCGCTTCAATATTTAATTTATGGTAACGGTCAAAAGTTAGAGCAAAGTCTGAGCTTTTCAAGATAAAGCACTGAGAAACATTGTAGATGCACCTTGTTATACACTCAACATCGACCACCTGAAAGATTTAAAAATGGAAAAGGTAACAGACTAAATAAAGAAGTTCGCCTGACAGCATGTCGAAGCAACCCAGCTTGTTTAATGTCAGTAAGAGAAAAGAAAGCATCATGTTCGGGCGCCATATGATATGATATAGATGGGATGGGGGCTTGATTATTATTTATTGTTGGGAATAATAAACCCTCCAACACTTGATGAAAGATGAAAAGGTTATAATTTCCAAAATAAATTTATTATTGTTAAAATTCACCAACACGAATTCATGGTAAAACAGTCTGATAATATACACAACTAAATATCACTTACCTTTATCATAAAAAAATTCTCCGGCTATAATTTCTGGAAAACAAGTTCCATAAATGCATGAGATGAAATCAGGCAGGTCGCCAGTTAATTAGGAAGCTATTTAAATTAAATCGGTAAAACATTGTGACTGGACCAGACACAAATAAATACACAAATAAATTTCTTTTTAAACATTTAAATGGATAAATTTTGTTTATGAACACACAAAAGATTTTTTTTAATCTCCACTTTTTTTACAATCTGTCCAAATAAGTAGGACAATAAGTAATTGATTTGTATAATTATACAACAAAAATAAACATAGACAGTAAATGACTTGCAGCGATACTTCCAATGAAGCAAATATCTTTTAGAGATGTCTAACATAAAATGCACTTAATCTAAAGTTAAACCTAATCAAACCAGTCCATTAAGGTTTCTGGCTTGTATCGTTTTAATCGCGGCACTTCACCTGTGTGTTCGTACAAATTTCTCGCAAGTATGTTAGGATGAGCTTGAGTTCTAGCACTATAATGCGCACTAAAACTCTTAATTTTGTCTTTAATCGATGGAACTTGTAGGTCTTTGCAATTTGGATGTTGGTGACAAAAGAAATAAAAATTTAAAATTCATTGGAGAGAAACGAAAATAATCATTAACATCTTAAATTTAAATCAATTAAACAAACATGAAACCAAATCAAATAAATCGTGGTGTCAAATAGATTTAACAAAATAAGAATTAAGAGACATTCTAATTCTTTTTGTCCTTTTTAATTCTTATCTGATCAACCCATCAATCTTAAATTACTTAAAAAAAAATTATTTTAAATTTTAAAATTATTTGCGCCACACAAAAAAAAATAATCACCCTAACTTGAAGATTAGCAGATTCCTGTAAAATTATCTGCTTATTTGTTGACAAGATGAGCACATTCCAGATAATCCTTCAAATTCATTTTATTTGTGATTTATGAAGATAATTATAATTATTAAAGGTGCAACATGTATCTTCCATGTCGTAAGTACATAGAAGAATTCAGTTATATGCAACAAAAGTCCCTTACCTTCTTTTAATTCGTTCCATTCAAAATTAAATTCCAAAAAGTTCCTTCAATTTATGAGATCAGTTTGTACACCAAATCAACACTTCACTTTGCTTTATTTCACTTTTAGTTCACTTTGATTGTTCATTATAATTATTATTAAAAAGTGTAAGAACAAGATGACATTTGTCATAACCTCACTTTGTTGACAGTTAAAGTGACGTAAAACTCACCAACATAACCTCCAAATTTTAACAAAATAACATACAAACTGACACGACTTCTGCTGTGTATGGAAATTCAAGAGAGAGTAACCAAATTTTCGTGCTGCTTTTATAATAATTGTCAACAATTGCGAATCGCTAGTGATTTTCCTAGTTCGGGACTAGATTAATTTATTAAGTTACTAGAAACAAGAGTGTCTTTTACGCTGAAATGTTCATAACTACAGTGTTAATAATAAATTAAACTAATTGTTTAAATAAATGTTAAAAATGAAAGATGAAATTTTTTTTATTTTAATACCTAACACCGCTATCAAAATGCAAATTTAGAGTTAGGATTCATTGACAACCATCTTGAATTTTCTCACAATCATTACTTAAAAAAAAATTCAAATAAAAACATTTTAATATCTTGTTACATCCTTTTCTTATCATAAAATTAATTATAAGATCCTATCAAACAAAAAGTACGTAGATTTTGACACCAAAATTATAAATATAAACTAAATTCTAACATTCTAGCAGATCCTGCTGAAACGTTACAATTTTGGGATTTCAAAGGCCTAAAACTTCTCTATAAAAAGTTCCCCACCTTAACATTCTAGTATCAAATGCACCCTAGAACTTGGTTAACAATATTGCAGTAAAATATTTTACTTAGAAATTCAAATAACATTAATAAGCATCCATATACTATGGAAAATCATGAATCGTCAAAGAAATAGAACATTTTCTTGAAATTCAATAATAAAAACTGTAAGTAAAGTAATAAATACTTGTGTATGCCTTCTCAATTATGCCTTTAATAATTTTCAGGTAAAAACATTCCATAAAATGGCTTCAAAATATCTAAATGTCAAAATATCAATCAACGACAAAAGATCGTCTATCATAAAAATAAAATTATGGAATTTGAGAGAAAAATCTTTTTAAAATTTATCCCTTATCATCTCGCAGTGTTGTAGTGTGTATCCTCAACATATTTAATGCAACATTTTATTGTTTTAAAATAAAAATTGTAAAATCCTTCTTTCTCCTGGAAGATAGGCAACATATCGTGTATACATGTAATTCGGGATGCCTATATCATAACAATATAGACGAGTTCACCTGTAATATAAGCTCAAGCGATTTAGTTATTATATCAAGCAAATAGTTATTATAAGTTAGAAACCAAAGTTGTTTCGAATTATTATTATTATTTATTTCTATAAATAATCGCGCTACATCGAGTTTTGTTAGTATTTGCAATTAATATTATCAAAATAATTTAAAAGCCGATACTCGGCATAACAGATTTTCGAAAATCTGAATTTCTTTTTCAGACAACTTACTTTGTAGCTTCATTGTAAATATACTTACTAAGCACCGTGCAAAATCTAAGAATAATCGTATTCGTCATTCTTTTGTTAGAAGAAAAATCGCAAAAATTAATTAATCACTGAACGGTAGCGTCCTCGCCATGGCAACTCACTTCCCCTCTTTGTCATCGCGCAAAATTTGAGATTTCAGAATAATAAAAGAGAAACAAACAAAAAAGGATGATAAATGACATTCATTAAAGATGCAAACAACGCCAACAGATAACGTAACCCCGTGGATGAATGGCTGGATTTCAGACTACAAAGCCACGCAGTTGGTATAAGTTTTTTTAAATAAAATAGTAAATATATTTCATAAATAAACCTTTTTTTAATAATTATAGTATTTATAAAACAGAATAACTTACAATTAAATACTAATATGTTAATATATAATCAATTAGTTTTAATTAACATCCATATTATACATACTGTGATGATTTTCCTCATTATTTGAAAATCATGAGTTTAATTTGGTTACCCATGTAAAAAGTTCAGTGTTGATTTTCATTGCTAATCATAAATTGAATTTTTAAAATGATTAATTGTTAAAACGATTCAGGTTTGAGTTAATTTTATTTATTGAACACATGTGTATAGTAACAAACTTTTATCAGGAATACAACTTTGGGGTTTACAGGATTATCACTTCCAGTTAAATCTGAAAAAGAAAATGTATCAGTGATAAAGGTTTACAAGACATTACAAATATTATCAACAACAATACAGAAATAGTCTTGACGACCATAAACAGTTAGTCGGTAATACAATTGATAAATAGACAATAATAAAATTACCGAGCTACAGAAATAATGAGCAAGGTCAAGCTATTTTAAATAAATACTATAAACTATCAAAATACATGTAAAATAATTACATAAAAACAATATATAAGGTTTCCATGTAGTAGTTAGGTAAATGGGGAGATGAAAAAATAACATTAATAAATGGCTGTAAAATTAATGTATCCAAAAATAAATGTAAAGTTTTATAAAGAAAACAATAAATAAAATATTCAAAAAGTTATTCTGAGTTAACAGTGTCTCTTTAATTGTAATAATAATAAAAAAAGAAAAGAGTTACAGAAGAAGAAAGAAAATTATTTATTAGTATTCAACATACAGTTTCATCAAAGAAACCAGTAGCAAGAGAAAAAGAAGTTGACCTCACCCATTTCAGTTTCGACAGGTATCCAGTTTGTAACACATTGGGACCATAGCAGCCGAAAGAAAGTTCTTGAAGAGCGTAAAACCAGGCACCATACCACTGGAAAGGAAATTGATGTGCATTACAAGATAAGGTTTGTGGAAGTGAAAACGAAAGTGTCAAGGTATATATAGTGTTCCTCAGTATTAAAGCTATATAGAGGAAAGTGAAAGAAAATCAAAATTAAAAGTTGCATATACTTACCAGCAAATTGAAAAGTTAATTTGTAAAAGCCCATAACCTAAAAGAATACATATTTTAAAGATAAGTACTAAAGTAATAAATATAAATTAAAACTTACCTAATCAGAGTCGTCACTTGTGTTTTCATAAGTGAGGTTAAATATTTTTTCTTTCAAGCAAATGTCAAAGTTGATATTGCATGGAGATAAAAGGTTTCCCATTTATTAAAATTTCTCAGTGCATATTATAGTAATATCATTATATAAAATCCCGGAACAACTAAACACTGAATTCTTAAAAGGAACCCATAAAGGAGTTCAGTATTGGTTTCAGAATTAAAGCAGAGTATAATAAAATCGACCCTGAGATAAACATTTTAAAATTCTTTTATTGTGTGATTGTAGATAAAATAAAATCAAATTAAAATTAAACATCACAATACGTAGTTTAAACAATGACTATAAAATTAAAAGATAATTATTGTATGTGATTATTCTTTTTTATGTTGATCATGTTATTTATTATTTCTTAAAAATACAACAAAAAATGATAATAAATGACGTTCATTAAAGAAGTAAGCAATGTCAACAGACAGCATGGCTCTGTCGAAGGGTCTCTGTATTTTCGGCTAGATAAGATAAGAAACGTGTCGTATCAACGTGGATTAAAAATAAATCGACAAAACCAGTTTTGTACTTTTTGAATTCGAAATTCATATTGTGCTTCAAGACAGGGATGATCGATAAAATTACAGTAATTAAAGTGTGAGAATACTAGAGTTCTCATGACATGAATCGGTTTGCTACAAGTATTTGAAATGAGCTACAGTTTCTTTCATTTGGCTGGTCTATATTTAAATTTAATAAAATATCAGCACTTACGTTGGCCTTACCTTTAATATACTGTATTTCAACATCAAACTCTTCTAAATCTAATTGCATTCTAATCAGCTTAGATGAACGATCTTACATTGAAAATAACTAAACCAAAGGTCTGCGTTTATATAGTAGATAACTACTAAAGTATTTTTAGGCGAATGAACTGCGGTTAGTTACTAAAATTGTTGGTTTTTAGCCTTTTGTAAATGTACGAAACACATTCACAATTACTAGTTCTTTATCTTCAAAATCTTAAGATAGCATAATGCCACAAGTATCTTTTGGTTTGTATGTCATTACCAGAAGTTTTAAAAAATCTGGGTACTGCCAATTCTGAAGACTGAATTAATGAATTTTTCAATGAATTAAATTAACATAGATACATTAAGATATTTTTTTCGGGTCTACTACTAATTGGAATCATAATCAGTTGTTGGCCTGGCCTAATAGTTGTAGTCCAGTTTGAATAATCTAAATTAGGTTATTGTTTATTGTTGGTATCCTTACTTTGGGGAACTTCATAATCACGAAATAAATAAAGATTAATAAAAAGTTTCACAATATTTATTAAAACATAACCTGACAAAATCGACAGCTGAGATGTCATTCTCAAAGGTAATATAAATATAAAAAACCCGTCGTTAATGTAAATACAAAAAATAGATAACTAACGTCAGAGCTAAACTACGTTGTTGGAATGTTGGAAAGGGGTTTATCACAACGAAGAGTGGCTCATCATTTTAATGTGAGTCAACCTGTTATTGGTAGAGCCTGGCAAAGATACTTAGCAACAAATAGTGCTGATTTTACAAAATCGCAGGTTTCTGTAGCGACCCATTTCAAATGAACGGTAGTGTATTTGATTTATTGGAAAGTGCTTCAAATGGAATTGCGTTTCCATCTTGTTTCAGGTTCCATATAAAATCTCTTGAATAATAATTCAATACTCCATGTCTTAATAAATTGTAGCTCAGAATGCAGACATGCAAGAATTTAACTATAAACGTTGCAGTAAATCCTCAGAATTTACTATCATTGTCGAGCAACCGTTTTGATTCTATTTTTGGCAAAGATGATCCTTTCTTGATTTTTGTATTGTGCATATAAATAGAAATTCATTAACTAGCTCGTAATAGTTATTTACTTAACTATTTACCTAATCTAAGTATTTATCTAAGATTGGAAAGGTAACGAGTTTCACATAAGTGCAAGATTGGACTTTTAATTTACATTTTGTTATTAGTAAGATATAAATTAAATTTCGAAATTTGATTAATCGTCGAATCAGATATCAAATATGTTGTTAGATAACATATTTCCAAATTTCGTGGTAAAATTGTATTTCATACACGAGTATGTATGTAGAAACATTATATTTTTCACACACGAGTAGATAAAATAATTAATAACACCTACTTTGCAGATTTGCAGAAATTGAATATATAAACTCATTAAATCTGACTTTATTGATATGGTTACTGTAAGATAATAAAATTTATTCATAGGGACAACAATTTTATTGTTGTCCCTATGAATAATATTATCTTTTTAGATGTACCCACTAAATATTTAATTATGAAACAAAAGAAAAATGAAACTTTAGTAAAAATTCTGAAGATTGTCGGGCATAACTATTTTGAAAACATGTTTATGGACTGAAATATTCATGATGATAATAAGACCGTGCAAATATTCATCTAACTAGTTACCTATTTTTCGGAATTACAACTTAAGCTTATTGATGTTTCAGAGTGTTTTGGGATATGGACATTCAGGTCTTGGGTCAATAGTGTACAGATCAGGAGATGGCTCACTTACTCAAACGCCAGCAGCTGCCGGAATCCCAGCAGGATCAGTCGTTGTACAGAATGTTCCAAACGTTTATGATGGTGCAAGTTCTCAACTTCATCAGTTAACATTACCATCATATTCACCAGATACAGGGGTAGTGTATGGCTTAGTTTTATTTAATTTTTTATACAAACGCTTGTTTCTGTTTCAAGTAAACTTTATATTCCTACTTATAACCATATATGCAGATTCAGAAATAACATTCACAAACTTTAAGGTTATAGTAGCTAGGAACATTCAGAACTCGAATGTACTTTTTTTGTTTACATTTATGCGTAGTTTTCTATTTTAGCTGTGCTTAATACTTTGCAGTCTAATTAGACTGTAGAAAAAAAATAAAACAACTTTCAAGATCCTACAATATTTATTGAAAATCTCTGTTGCAGTTATACTTGAATATTAAAGAAACTCATCATTGTTCGATCGCAGAACAATACACCAATCTTAGTAATATCTTCGATATACCAAAAATGGCAACAAACACATCTTTAACATTGTTAGTGCAATAAAGTGCATTGTGAACTCTTGTTAATTGCATTTGCTTTATGTCTACTCCAATAAAATCTCCAGATAGATTGAATTACTAAAGCACTCAATTCGATTTATATTTACAAGTCTTCGCTACCTTTAGTTATTGAACAAATTTTTTATATTACAGATTTCGTAACATCAACATGTATACTTAGTTCAGTCGGCAAGGAACCAAAAGTATCTGTTTTTGTTTTTTTCGTGTTAAGAGCTATTTTATTGCACAAATCTATTCAGAATAGTGGGTAGAGCAATATATGTAGTTGCGTACTAAATCGTAGTGACAGAATCGAAGAAACTGCCAAAATCGCGCATGTTTTTAAGTTGCCATAAAATTTAAATAGTCAACCAATATTGATGAAACTTACGTTAAGTATAGTTGAAATTATGTACACTAAGCACTCAAAACCCGTATGCCAGGTATGCAGAACTTTTTGTTTAACAAGGTTTTATAAATCTACAGCGCCTAAAACTTTGGAAGTTTGCAAAAGCTGTTTAAAGCTTTGCATACTATTGCCAATGTGCATATATATTGTTTAAGTCATTAGCAATCGAACGCAATTTGTAAAATTCGATTGCGTTTATTTTTGCAATTTTGGTGACGTTTTACATCTCTTCATAGTTTTGCTACGTTTATAAATTTTTTTTCTTAATAGCAACATTGTGCCTGCAATTAAAACTAGTCTTTGGCAGACTAACCACTAATTTTTATCTCATAAGTCTTAAGCTACTAAATTATCTGCAAGAGTCTATCTATTGATGTTATCTATGTTTTTCTTGACTATTTCCTCATCACTCACTCGCGCACTATGCTCTGCTTTAACACTTTACACAAGATCAGATGGTTTTCTCCGCTTCAATTTTCGGACACGGTATTGGTATTCCAACATTTGAAAAGCCTCTGAGTTGACGTGGAGGGGGAGTCTAGCTTCATGCTTGCCAGCAAACCTTTTTATTTCTTTCTTAACGGTTGGAATTTGAAGATCTGTATGAATGTCTGTATTACGAACATACCAGAGGGCATTCACTATGTTTCTTAATACTTTATTCTGAATTGTTTGAATACACTTGATGTTAGAATCACTGGCACAGCCCCATAGCTGGATACCATAGAGCCATAATGGTTTCAAGATCTGATTGTAAATCAGCAATTTGTTGGAGATTGAGAGTTTGGAGTTTCTTCCAATCAACCAATAGTGTTGTCTATATTTTAATCCTAATTCCGCTCTCTTCTTCTTAACATGTTCCTTCCACCTGAGATTAGCGTCTAGATTCATGCCAAGATATTTGGCATTCATCGAGTACTGTACAATTTTGCCATTAATATCTAGTAGTTGTGGTTCTGTTAGTTTTTTGTTGGTGTAATTTACCTGAATAGATTTGAGCTCGTTAAGCTTAATTTTCCACTGTCTTGTCCAATCAACTACTGCGTTGCTTGCAATTTGCAGTTTTCTAATAGAGCTTTCCTGGTCTTGATCTACTGCGAGTAGTGCAGTATCATCAGCAAATGTGGCAATGACTGCTTCTTCCATCACAGGTAAATCGCTCGTATACAATAAATATAGAATGTGTCCTAAGACACTGACTTGGGGTACACCCGCTTTTATTTCTTTTAAGTCCGAGTACTCATCTTCTTGTTTGACTCTAAACAATCTATCAGATATATATGATGTTAGCATGTCAGCATGTTGTTTTGGTAACATTTTGTTTAATTTATAAATTAGACCTTTGTGCCATACTTTGTCGAAGGCTTTTGCTACGTCTAAGAAGACTGCAGTGCAGACTTACTTTTCTTCTAAAGCACATTCGATGATATCTGTTATTCTATGCCCCTGATCTATTGTCGAATGCTTTTGCCTGAATCCGAACTCTGGAATTAGGTTATTAGTTTCTATTATTGGTCTCTACGTTTATAAATAATTAGTATTTTGGTTCGTATACGTGGTCATTTATAAAATATTTCATCGGGTTCGAATGGACGGCAAAAAAACACGTAATTTAAAAAAAGAAATTCAAGTTTCGATGCTTGGATCCTGAGATATTAAGCTTTTTGCGTAAGTATGCACTACTCGTATATTATTTACCATACTGAAATGAATCAAAATCGTGTGTATAGTGTAAACCTTGTAGAATAAGTATGCAATTGCCCAAAATTACAGGGTGTTCCGGAAAAATATGCAATGCTTTAAGGGGGTGAAAGGTGACCATATAGAAACCCCAATACTCATAAAATAAAAATAAAAAATAAAAAAAAAATTCTAATTTTTCCGTATTTTTTACAAGTCACGAGTCGACTATGGATTGTTTGTAAGCTGTTGACCCTAAATTACTGATAAAGCAAACAATAGTAACTGACCTCCTCTACGTACGTATCAATTTACAGAAACAACAGAATTGAATTTTAGCAGCGGTTGCCGAGTGACTCACTACCTTGATGACTTGATCACTTATTAAGGTCGGTAAATAAAATGTAACATACGTTCGTTGACCTAATTGTGATGGAAACATTGCCTGTTTTTCATTTTACGAATGTCATTTTAACAAAATGAGTACTTACTTACTTACCGTTTACGAGTAAAACCTTTTGTGCAAACTGGGGATTTTCCTGTTTGCGTTCCAATAGCCATTGGCAAAATTGCACTCGCGGTATAAGTGTACTTTTTGAAAAGTTCCGTTCATTCAACAGGCGTGTTTAGTTCTGCCATAATTTAAACAGTAACTAAATACACTTAAATAAACTACTTATCTGTAGTGATACGAGAATGAATAAGCCCTTTATATTTCTACCATTGGTTATTTTTAATTCACGCTTACTAATGTTTGGTCTGAAACATTCTGATTTTATACATAACTTTTAAGGGTCGTAAATGCTTAATGATGCTGAACGTCTGCCATGTAACGGCAAGACGATTATTAAAAGAAAGGGAAGTTTTAGTTATTAGTTAACACTGGTCGGATTCGGTCCATGTATTGATACATTCTTATATTAAACATTAAAGATTGGATTATCGGCTTTTGATTTACCTGGCTAATTATCTTACATATCACTAAAACAAACACTTAACACTACCTAATGCAAGTTATTAATTCTAAAAAACGTGTATTAATCGAAACTCAAGTTTACCAACACCTAACACAAAGAAAGTTGACGACAAACTGCATACTGCAGTTACAAATCTCAAAGATCTGAGTAAGTAACAGTTATTACAGATGTTCAAAATGAGTGTTATTATTCATAGTTAAAAACGTTTTAAAAGCACGTACTGCAATTTGGTGTTGATTACAATCTTCCGAAGAATTTACAAATATTTATCCTGCTACCTGCTTGGGTTAGTTTATGGCTTATTTGTCCATCACATTTAAAAGTATGGATTAGTAGACACAATTTTCATTTCATACAGCTTTATCTACTATTTGCAGTGGCGTGCCTATTATTTTTATAAGGGGGGTTGTCATTTCAAAGGGGCATTTCAGGAAATTGTTAGTAAGATGTTACTCTACACATGTTTCTCTATTGCTCTTTAACGGGAAAGGCATCTTTTTCAAAACACACTGTATTAGTTGCATATTTCTAATAGAAATTATTGCAATAGAGTGAGATGCGCGTTTAAAAATCGGACAATCGCCTACTTAGTCTAATGCATACTTAGGCAAAAAATCGCAGGATCCAAGCATCGAAACTTTTTTAAATTGCGTATTTTTTGCCGTCTATTCGAACCCAATGGAATATTTCAAAAATGACCACGTATACGAACCAAAAAACTAATTATTTATAAACGTAGCAAAACTATGAAGAGATGCAAAACGTCATCAAAATTGCAAAAATAAACGCAATCGAATTTTACAAATTGTGTTCGATTGCTAATGACTTAAGCTATATATATATTGTAATGATATTTTCAATCAAAAATAACTCGTCATAGGGTTATAACTGTAATTAAAATCTAATGGTTACATTAAGAATTTTTATTAATTATGAAAAAGTGATGGATCATCTTGAAGATTAAATTTTCTTTGTGAGGGTGACCTCGAGACAGTCAGTGTAGAGTTTGCAACTAGCTAATAAAAAAAAAGAGAAATTGTATTACTTTAATAGATTAACTTGTAGTAATTATAAAATATGACATATGAAAGATAGCTTAAAAGTAGATATGAAATATAGATATGAAAAACTTAGAAACCATAGAGGCAAATAGTTATTGAAAAACATCACTATCTTTGATAAGAATAAAAAGGATGAGTAAAAAATTTCAATAATCGTTGCCTTAGAAGGAAAATAACAAGAAAAAAAAGAACTGACAAAAATCTTTCTTTGAAATAAACTTTGCTTAAAATAAATATAAAAAGAACTACTTATTAGCAAAATTAAAATATATTGTAAAAAGGGGATTGTATAAAATCTACAGATATATAGTGTTGTAATAATAAAAATTATACATACAAATTGGATACAGTCGTATTACTGACTACTCTCAATAATTTATTATAATTGGTGAGTGGGTATTAGTAACGATTTGGAGAACTCGTCGTACCAGCTGGGGATAAATAGAATATACCTGAAAGAAAACAGAAGTAGAAAGGAATAAGCAATAACAAGGAAGAGAGAAAAAGGTGAAGGTGAAGTGTGTGAATTATAAAGCATAGCGCAAGTGTTTATACAGTTTGATTAAAGAAAAGTATAGAAGGACAGGATTATAAAGGTTGAAAAATTTACTTACTCAAAGAGAAACCTTTTGGGGAATTTTAAAGTTTTAGTTAGAATTATAAAGGTTTGTTCAGTAAGTTGCAAACTGTTTTTTTTGAATAAATAAATCTTGCCTATAAAATAAATACAAGGAAGTAAAGCAATTCTCATAAATAAAAATTAATCATTTACCTGTCACATATTTGATTTTAGGTTAGATCATTTTGATTGAAGGTAGACATTAATAATTTGTTTCCAAAGGGAGCTAGCTGTTTGGCATTTGTAATTGGTAAAATTTGACATGACCTAAGAAAAGAAGGAACCCAGATTTTCTTAGCGTTTGGTTTCATTATTAAGAAAGAAATATTGAACTAAAGTATTCTTAAGAATTATTTTATTCCAACAACAATAAAAAAAAATAAATGTCAATCAATGTATCTGACAATTTTAAAAAATCAGTACGTGACATAAATGGCGCCCAACGTGGGGCTCGAACCCACCCTCACTTCTATTATGATGTGGATGCTTGGACTGCACCCTGTTAATGATTAATAATGTTTTAATAACTTTTAAACTTTTATTTTTTTTTATTAATTTTTCAATGTACAAATTTTTATTGACAGATTCTTTTATATCTTATTTATCTTCTCTTTTGTTTCTTCCTCACCTCCTCTCCTTTAACCTCTCAGGAAACCATGACATATACCCCCCCATTTTAAAAAAGTCTTTGAGAATCTAAAAGTTGTTTTTAAAATCCCTTCATTACTGATTAAGTAAATAATATAAAATTAACAAGAAATAAACAACAACAGAACAAGTTTTAACATAAATAAAATTTTTAACTCTCAAGCTTCTTACAACTACTTTCTCGCTCACTTTAAGTCTAATACGTTTTCTAATTCTTCTATTTTCTATACTTCTTTCTGAAATATTTTCCATCCTTCCCTAACAAGGTTCATGAAATCTTGAAATTCTTTTCTCTCGTTTGGTACAAAACTACTGTTTGAGTTCGAATTGTTTCTTCGAAGTTGTGCATGTATAATGTTATTTTCTGATTTCAACTGGTGACTTCTTTCCGCAAATTCAATAATCTTTTCTTTTGATACTTCAATTTCTGTTAAATTTATATATATGAAATGACTTTTTACTAAATCCATTTCTTGCTGTATTTTGTTATCCATTCCACTAACAAGGTTCGTTTTCGCTGGATTGCCAGAATTTCCATTTATTGCATCAGGCACGTCTGCTGAGTCTTCATTTACTTGCAATTTATTCTGTTCATTCATCAATAAATAGTTTTCCAATACTTGGTTCTGTATTACTTCAGTAATGGGCGGGATAGTATTTATTATAACATTTGTAACTTCATACTGATGTTCTCTTTGACGATAGTATCTCTGCTGCTGAGTTCCATTGGTATAACCATCTCGATAATCTCGCTTAAACGTTCTTTGTCGGTCAATGTTATAGAAGTTATCAACTACATTGGAAGATGATTGTTCGTATTTATTTATATGATGCATAAAATTGACATTTCTCTGCAACTTTAGAAACTTTTCAAAATTGATGTTATCTACTATGTCATAATTTCTAAGAATTCCCGAGAATACACTAAACTGCTGTATAGTATCAAGATAAACTTTGGTACAAATTTCTTTATCGAAATGTTCTTCTAACAGCTTAATTATCATTGCTTCCTCCATCTTAAAGTCCACCTGCTGTATTAAATAAAACTTATCTAAAGCATATTTTTCTCTAGATATTCCAAATTTAGCATCAAATTTACCATTATAAAGATTTATCATTATTTTAGTTTGTTCAGCTTGGCTTCAATATCGTTCCAAGAACATTTTTTCGAATACTTCGTATGAAGTAAGTTTACTTTCATTTATTATGAACCATTTTTCTGCATCCCCTTTTAGAGTTTGCTTTACATATGACATCTCGTCTCTTTGATCATAGTTAGATTGTAACTTTAAATTGTTTAAATCAGTAGATAACTGATTTAGGAAAACTTTTGGGTTTATTTTCTTATCTCCATAAAATTTTATTACGTTTCTTTCACTTCCAATTGGTACGAATATTGGAATAATAGGTGAAATCGATGTATTGTATGAGGTCTCTGACTTCTGTTTCATTTTATTCATGTTATTTGAATTTGAATTAATAACCTCGTTATTGCTTGTATAATATTGCTTATCTTTGATCTGAATTTCCAAATTATTTTCCTTAAATTTGTCCTCTATCGTTGTAACGTTCTGGTTTATTTCTTCGATTTTCTTAAGTATCCCTTTGACATATTTCATTAGTTCAGCTTTTGAAACATCTCTATCAGTTTCTCCTTCATTATTTATTTGTGCAGTATTGTCTCCATTCTCAAACTGTTCTTTTTGAGCTTTGTCTTCTTCTTGTTCTTGATTTTCTTCATATTTATGTTTTTGAGCTATTTTTTCCATTTTCAATGACATTTCATATTTTTACCTGACACCTTTAACAATTGTATATATTTTCTTTGCTGAAAATTATATGCCTATTCACGTTGGGCGCCAATTATCTGCATTCCCTATCATAACCATGTTTATAATTTGTCTTCTGTTGTCTTCTGATTTCTCATGTTTCATCATTTCATCTAATTTTGTAAGAAATACCATGGGTTGCTCTCCTCTTCTTCCTTCAAATCTTGGTAATGCATCGGGTTCATATCTCATATTGTTATTCAACCTATAAGTGTTGTTGTTGTTTTCTAAATTACTCACCTTTTCTTGTAGTTGGTTGACACTCCGATCAATATTTCCTAAATTCAGGTTAATTTCTTCAGTAATGTGGTCAACTCTTGTACTAACTTCTCTTTGCATATCTTTCAATTTTTCTTCCATTTGATTTTTACTTCTTAATTCTTCTTCTTGACCTCTTCCGATTATCTCTATATCATTATTGTAATTTTCTTCTGCTTTCTTCCCTACTTCTATGATTTCTTTTCTTACTTCCACAACTTTTCTTTCCATTTCTGTTGTAGTATTATTTGAACTTCATTCTTCACCTCTTCCTTATGAATTTTCAGTTTTTCTTCCATTATCTGTAAACTCTCTTCTGTAAATCTTTTAAAACTTTCTTCCATTTTTCTATTGTGTTCTTCAAATTTTTCTTTTAATTCTTCATTAGATTTCATGACACCTTCGATGGCTTTGTTAGTTCCTTCAATCTTGTCTTCTAGTGTTTTGTTAGTCAATTCAATTTTCTTGCTAATATGACGTAACATGATTAGTAGTAGCATTTCATTTTCATTGATCTCTTCCTTTCGCTTGGTTTCATTTTCCTTCCGCTTGGATTCCTCTGTCTCTTCTATTTCAACTATATCTTCAGTTTCTTCGGGATTCTGTTCTTCTGTGCTTGTTTGTTGTGTTTCGTCGGATCTTCTTTCTCTTTCATCTTCTTTATTTTTATCCTCTTGCGAGTCATGTTTGCCTGATCTTCTCATCATCCTTTCTCCTTTCTCGTTTTTCTGTTATCTAAAGAGATTACTGAAAAATATTATATTATGCACATCAACAAATAAAATTGTGATCACTACAATGTTCACACTACAATGATTACAATGTTTCTAAAATAAACTTTACCCTTTTATCTTGATCTTTTTATGAAAAGATTTTCACTTGTATTAACCTAAAGCCCCACCATACTTGTAGAACCATTATACTTCGGCAATATTCTAATAATGTTGATTTCTACTTGTATATATGATAATTGTATGGACATTTGACGTTTGTATTATGAATGATTTAAAACCGTTCTTTATATTATCGAGCCTCACACGTTGGGTGCCATTTATTTCATGTACTGATTTTTTTAAATTGTCAGATACATTGATTGACATTTATTTTTTTTATTGTTGTTGGAATAAAATAATTCTTAAGAATACTTTAGTTCAATATTTCTTTCTTAATAATGAAACCAAACGCTAAGAAAATCGGGGTTCCTTCTTTTCTTAGGTCATGTCAAATTTTACCAATTACAAATGCCAAACAGCTAGCTCCCTTTGGAAACAAATTATTAATGTCTACCTTCAATCAAAATGATCTAACCTAAAATCAAATATGTGACAGGTAAATGATTAATTTTTATTTATGAGAATTGCTTTACTTCCTTGTATTTATTTTATAGGCAAGATTTATTTATTAAAAAAAACAGTTTGCAACTTACTGAACAAGACCTTACAGAATATTTTCGGAAATGGCTTTCGGTCAAAACTCTTGATACTTTGTTACATGATGGTCTTTACTGTGTAGATCGAAAGTGTCAATGGTCACAACAATGGGCCAAAAAATTATAGTGTTTGAAATACAGCCGTTTGTAGTTGAATAAGAGTAATGAAAAAATTGTCGACTTCAAACGGCTCTAATTCTAAAACTAGAATTTTTTGGACTTTGTGCTCAGTGACACTTTTGATCTACACATTAGGGACTACAATTTACCAAAGTTTCAAGAATTTTGGCCCAGAACCATTTTCTAGAAGGAATCTGCGAGATGCAAAAACTGTCAACCTGTAATTCGAATACTATAATTTTTTGTACTTTGACATTTGACACACATAAGGATTCTGCGGGGTCGTTTTCTATTATGAAAGCATATTTTCTAATTTTATTACATGTATTTACAGAAAAAAATCGAAGAACGATAAAGAATATTTTTGTATATACTATAAATTACAGAAAGGAATATTTTCTATTAATTAAATGAAAACCAATAAATTTTATTTTTCAATTTTTTTGCAGTATTATCTTCATTTAATTTTCCTTACACAAGCACATTTGCCTTACAAAAAGTTAATGCTATAACTTACATATTGTAATTAGGAAAAGCATAATCTTTTTTCTGCAGGTATTTTCTGGGTTTGTACTCACAGTCGATTGATTCCATTCTGTTTAACATCGTCCATATGATGCTATTTTTTATGATTTTATATATTTAAACTGAAAAAAACCTGCTGACCCTTGCTGACCTGTAACATGAAACCAACATGAAATCAATAGTAGTAGCCCAGTCAAATTAGAAAAAGTAGCGGAAAGTTGAGGTAAGTCCGTGGATTTTTGTAAAGGTCTTCTTTGTGGGTTATTAAATAACCCCCTGAAAGTCGCCTGTAGTGTTGAGTTCGAAGAAATAATGAGGGTAAACCACGGCCCCTAACGGTTTTTGTCGTTTTTATCTGAAACTATTAGATTTATCGAGATGAAGGAAGTTAGGTAAGATAAAGCTTATTTAATTCCATACCAGAAATGTCCGAATGCTTTTTCTTGCCTTGCCTTCTTTTTGTGTTGTCGAAGAGAGAAGATATGCAATACATGAATGAGCAATTTTCACCAATAATTTGCTTAAGGAACTTTCGGTCAAAACTTTTTGTGGTCTCATATTCGATATCAAGTAGCTAAGAAACATTGATTGAGAGCCAAACGCGATGGTTCAGTTATCTTTTACCTTAGCATCTCTTCGGCAAAACCCATCAGGTGATGGTCTATTCATTCATTATTTAACAACCCACAAGGAAGATCTATGCAAAAATCCATGGACTTACCTCAACTTTCCGCTATTCATTAAAAGTTGTTCTAAATTGACTGGACTATAGATGTAGTTGGCGTTAACAGCAAATATTTAGACATAATCAGACATATAGAACAATTTCCTATGTGTAAAGTAAATGAAAGCTAGTTATCTTTTACCATACAAGTCTTGAGCATTATAGAGGATCTACTTATGTCAAATCTTGGTAAAAAAGTATAAGCGATTAAGGGTATAAAAATTTACAAAAAAATAATAAAAAATTAGATCCACTGAGGCTGACAAAATCTAAATCATTCGACGTTTGAAGTGGAAAGATTACAACAAAATGTTACATTACAAAGAGTTCAGATTAAATCTAATTGATTTTCGTTTGTTACAGTATTCATATGAGTCTTCCACTGATACTGCTGTGACGTCAATACCGGGATTGGTATTGTCACTTGCCAAAAATACTGGACAGTTTCTGCTATCTACCTTGGACCTCACCGACGTAGATCGTCACAATGCGCTACGTAGAGCAGCGGACAATGTAAATTCACTTATAGATCGTGCTGCAGCTATCGAAATTAAAATTGCTAATCTTATTGATAAGGTTATCCAGAAACTGCAAACGCTTCCCGTTATAGGATATTTTGTACGTTTGTTAACTAGAATAGGTGAAATTATAAATTATATACCATTAAAAGTGTATAACACAGTGAAGGATATTGTAAGGAGCTTGTTGTCTGGAAAATCACCAGTTGCATATGCAGCGAATGGAGCATTAACTTATGCATATGCGTAAAACCAATATGTATCTTTTGAAATAAAGGTGATATAAGATAGTTCTGATGTTTTGATATGTTCAGTATCTGTTATTATACTACTTTGTTTAAAAAAATGATTGTTTATAAAGTTGTATGTGTGTCTAAGTTCAAAGGATTGTTAGGATATAGTCTACATTTTGTAAATTTGTGAATACTGTATTTATGAAACCGATAAAAAGTTAATGATAACATTAATTACTTCATTATTATGTATTTGTACTTTGTAAAATTCTGTTGAAAGCATGATTTTCTTTCAGCTTTGTAAATAAAATGTCTTCTTTAACGTTATACATTTTTATAAGACTTAAAAATCTAAAAGCACTAGATTAATTCAGTAATATATTTATCAATTATCTTTAGTGCTAATGCATGCAATAGTTCTTAAGACACTTTAAAAGTGACATACATGTATTACTAGGATAAACTATAAAACAATAAATGAATTAAGTAAAGAAAATCATTAACAGCAGCGATTCGTGTATACCCTTTAGGAGATTTTGTCTGCCAGCGGAAATCGTAGTATCCTGCTAAGTGGCCTCGAAGCCGTTAATCCGAAGCCGAAGGGTTAATCCGCTTGCCGAACTCTGACCTTTCTAAAGGGTACGTCCGAACCGCCACACACATTGATAACCGTGCATCCTGAAATATTTCTGCTTACGGTCAGGGAAAGTTAATTGTAATGCAAATAATGAAACTTATTCATTCATGGTGAATGTGAAATGTGCACACTTAATTTGTTGATTTTGATCTGTCATTTTTGCAAAAACCTCGTTTCAACCTTTATGTTGTTTCAAGTTCATTACTGAATAGTACTGGCAAAACCTATACTGGTGGTTTTATCAGAATATTATTGGTTAATAGTAAGGAGAGTAGTCTCTTAAAAAGTGTATTCTTCAAAACCTTTTAATTTAGCTATTTAATAATAGTAGCTTACCCTGTCCTGTCTTGATGTACTGACTGGTTTGTGTATTAAGATTATCAAGACACCCTTGTCAACAGTACTGAACAAACATATCTTGGCTGAGCAGACAATAAAAATCTGCAGACATTTTTGAGCTTATATTTGTTAAAATTATATCGATGTTGACTTTAATCCTTTCTACGAAATTTGAGTAAGTGTTTTCTGAAAATTGTCAAAATCGAGAAGTATTCTTAAAGAAATTGCAAACATGTCAAAACATTTGCTCGAGAGTATCATTAATAATTGCATTCTCACTTAAAACGCAAAAAATATCCATTCAGTCCAAGAATTTTAAATTTATTATTGATAATTTCATATATTACATAATCTCAAAATTTCCTTTATATTCAGGATAGTCGACATTATATTAAATATTTTTTGGGTGGGTAAGAACTTAAGAAAAAATAATACTTCTGCTATGACCTTACATTATATTTTGAAATCATGAGTTGATGTTATTTAATCACCTATACTTTGAACAATCAAATATTCTAGTGTTATGCCTTCCGAAAGCACAACGAAGCTTTGCGAACCTCATGTTGAAAAAGGTCTATAAAAATACTATTTTCACACATATTAAGTCTTAAAAAGTTATACATACAGACTTTAAGAGACCGTCTACGGGCAAATGAAAAAGCCGTCATAATAAACCAGACACTGAGATTTATTTTTTTCGGATTCGATTAAAACTTTTAGACACTACCTTCTAGACCTCAAAAAGATTGTCCTGTTCAGAAATATTTCCAATCCAGTAAACCTTCCATTCCCCTTCAGAGTATCAAAGGTTGATATGTCGACTTTGTGAAGAAGCATTTACTGTAGCTCAAAATGCTAGTCTTGATGAGTATATCAACCTTCCAGATACCACTTTACAAAACCTTTTGTAAAGTTAAAAACTGTAAAAAAATGATTTTTGCTGTTTTTGTCGAAATTTACAAACATATTACCTGGCATCCTGGTATTTGACCCTAATTTTAGAAATCTAGGATCAAATTACACGAACCTCCACATTTTAGGTTTTGGATTAGGTGATTCTGGGAAAGCAAGTCAAAAGTATATGCGTGGGAAAGTACTAGTGTCACAATTAGTTCTTTGCTGACCATTGAATATCTAGACAAACAAATGTTATGTAAATTGTGGCAGTCACTCCTTACCGATTTTAATAAAATTTTGCATCACTTGAAAATACTGTAGACGTTTTTCGTCCACTTTAAAGAGATTGATACCGCCTTGCTATCTTACGTCTTATAAAATATATCTCAAAAGCTATAAAGATTAACAAAGTTGTAAATCGATGCAAATATCGTTTCTTTACATAGATTATAAACATACGTTTTAATAAAAAAAAATAAAAATTTGACTATTTGTTTTTGCTTAGGACAGCACTTACATGCATTTCTTCTTTGGGGATGCACCAATTACGTTTTCATTTCACTCATTGACACTATTTTTCTATTTCTATTTCTAACTATTTCTTAAATATATAAATATTTTTTAAAACGATGGCAATTAGACAGATGTAAACTAATATATGTAAATGCTACTTGTTACATAATCGTCAACACTTTCAATGAAATTTTGATTGTTTTATTACAGAAAGTTATAATTCTTGCCAATGGTTACTTTTTATATTTCAATGTTAATTTACATATGTATGTAGTTAAACGAGTCAGTTATATTCTTTGAGGTCTCTACCCTTAAAATAAGAAAACATTTAAAACCATTTTCACTATTTTGGTTTTGGTGCATGAATGCGACATACGTAATCAATGCACCCCTTTAACAAAATTTCTTATTAAAGGAAATAAGTAGGAGGATTGAATTTTCATCTTTTTTGCAAAATATTTAAGAAAAACAAAAAAACAGTCATAGCTGAAAGGCTGTATCTCTCCTGGGCCACCTTTAAAGTGGATTATAGTAGCTAGGAAAAAAGGCGATCATCACGGGAACTTGGAAAAATTTAGTGTATGACTGTCAAAGGAGGAGGGTCGATTTGAGCGTTTTTGCCCCAAATTACTTTTGGATGAAAAAATCAGAAAACATTTTTTTAAATGTCTACTAACAACAATAAGTTGATCTTACCCTAAACGGACAATCCCACACCCCCTAGCCTCACCTTAATCCTGAATATGTCATCACTTGCTAACAGCGTTCTTGGGGAGATATATCGCTTTCAAACTTATATTTGCTTGATAAAATACCATACTAACTCCCTTTTAACTGTATCCGCTCTCATTTATCATTACTTTTTACCCTTTTTTACCCCCCCACCCCCACTAGAGAAGTGGAGAGGGTGGTTTTACTATTTATTCGTTAGCGGGAAATATAAATGGAAAATATCCAAGCTTGCTCACCAGACTTGATCGGAGTATCCTGCGGTTTTTGGGGTCGCTGATTCCGAACCCAAAGTCCGTTAACCTGTATCACATCAAGTTTAAGGTCATTCGAAGGTCAATTGAAAAAGATGACAAAGAATCCAGAAAAATAGATACGTTTTTGGCGTCTCTGAATTCGATTTCAGGCTTTCTTGAATCGCTCGCTGTCAGTTAGAAGTCATTTCAAGGTCAGATTAATATTATGCTTGAGTGAAGCTGAAGAAAATGCCGTGTAATGAATTTGAATCACTTTATGTATAGGTTTCTGAGGCAGCTGAATCAGGGGATCAGCTAGATGTAGTTTCAAGGTGAACTTAACATCTCAAGGTAGTCGAAGCCAACTCAGGAGATCTTTTTATTTCTTATAATCATCTAGTGGTTTTTTATGGGTTGGAGGGGGTGGATGTGGGAATGGTTCATTGAGAGCGAAATGCATTTGATAAAGGTACTGCGAACAGAACAAAATGTGTGTTCACGTTTAGCCAGAAAGTGCCTTAGTTTTAATTTTTGTTGGGTTTACCTTACCAACCTAGCTCATGTTGTAGTGTAGGTATCCCTAAGTTAAGCAGAATTTAGTTGTCGTCAAAAAATAACTGTGGGGGTTGGGGCGGGGCGGAAGAGGGGGTTTTAGTAAAATAGGGGTGAAATTGAATTTGTATGTTATTTGTTGGAAGACATCACTCGCCATATTGTAACAAATCGGCGAAGGATTACATCGATATTTAACTAGTCAAAAAAACATTTAAAATATTTATTTACATTGTTTCTTAGGAGAACTCCTACATTTAAAGTCGTTTTTCCGAAACAGCATTTTTAAGATTTAACAAAATTACATTTAACAGTTAATATCTTCAAATCTAGCACATATTTAAAAAAATGATTGAAATAAGCGTTTTGCGTTGATTCTCTATGAACAATATAGTGCTTGCATTTTTGTCATAGGTATATTACAAGCGAAGGTATGTGCAAAACTACGTAAAAAGTACCGCGCCTCGTTTTTGCTGTTGGTTAAAGAAAAGAGATTTTAGCACGGTAATAATGCATAGTTGAAGTTATGTCTCACTCAAGGTAAACAAAATATATGTTTTTATGCGTTTTATACATTGCATACCATCGATACACAGTTGCGTATTTACTTGTTTTTCTTTCTTAAATTTATACAAGCAAAGATATTCATCAATAACTAAAAGCCGTCCTAGGATATCATCTGTAGTTTTACGTACTTACAATATTAGTAAGCTACAATTATATTACAGCAGTACTTTGTATGTGACCATAGAAAATTTGTATGTTATAAGTTATATATGTTAACTAAGAGACGACAAAATTTAAAAAAAAATCACATCTTAGATTAAATTTTTTTAAAATAAAATCATACGAATATTAGCTACTTACACATCTTTTCATGGATTTTTTATAAAAGACATAGACATAGCCAGTGATGACCTGCAACAAATAATATAGAAATTCAATTTCACCCCTTTTTTACTAAAAAAAACGCCTCTCCCGCCGACACCACTTTTACCGTTTCAAATTTGTGGAAAGTAGACTTTTGTGAAGTGTCGTGCGAAGTGTAATGCACTCACCGAGGGTGATACTTTGAGCTATAGCACGTTACTTTGGGGTGCTTCTTCACAATGTTGACATTTCAACCTTTGAAATTACCAGACTGAAAAGATTTCTGAACAGAACCTCTTTTTGAGGTCTAGAGTAGTAAATATAAAAGTTTCAAGCGAATCGGAGACAAAATATTTTCACCAGTCTGCATTCTCTTCACTTTCCTGGAGACCGCCTCTTAACTTCAAGCACCATTGATTGAATTTAGTTTGGAACTTTTTAATTCATTGCTAACAGTTTAGAGATTTTTAACTTGATGTGGTTCTTTGTCAAATTATTGATTTGGTTTAAAGGAAAATGCAGTTTTAGATTCTTTCCTGCAGGTTTGTCATAATTGTTTTACTGAAAATGAGAATGAGGTTGATGAATTAATTGAAATGTAACATGAAACAACACCAGAAATAGGAGATTTCTACTAGAAGTCTACTACCTAAGTGGTAGAAGATTCAATAATATTTAATTCAGTTTTTGTCTAAATTGCCAGTAAATAAGGTGATAGGTAAGCATATTATCTCATAAAATTAAATGTTTTTAACGATTTGTTCATTACATACGGGTGTTAATAACAATAGAGCATTGTTGAAAGTTGCATGTCAAAAAATGCATGTATAGAAAATTATAATCAATAAATCGAATAAAAATAACTAAAATAAGTGTTTTCTTATTATAACTTATTATTATTACCCTCATTGCTATTTTAGGATACTTTAATTAGAGAGACTAGGCAACACAAATTACTCTAGTGTATTTATGTTGTCTATCTCCGCTTGAGAGTGGTCTCTTCAATTGTTCTGACAATTATACCTATGTCATTATTGGTAAGATAATAATTATAATTATTAAGTTTAACTAAGAATAATTAAATTTAAGTAGAGTCTAACTCTAACTCTTCTAACTGGAGTTAGAAATGGAAAATGTATATTAATGTGTATGTGCTAGATAAGAATTGAACTAAGTATTATTCCTATTTAGAGCTGATTCATATTGCTTTTTTCTTTTGTTCATTTCTTAGTGGAATAATAATAACAATCGCCCTGTCCTGTTGATTAGGGTGGTGCGAAAATACGAAAGTTGTAGTTTATACTCGGCTTGATGTGGGATTGATGCTCTATGGTGGTTTGTTGCTTGAGGTAAAATTTGAGAATGATATCTCGATGCTTTGTACTGCCCCAACGCAAATAAAACTTGCGAAAAAAGAAAAAAATGAGAACAGATGAAATAACACTTTTTATTTGTATCCAATGTAGTATAGTAGTGATACAATTCAGGAAAAAACTCAAGAAACATTTACTGCACAAAAAGATAGAAAATATGACTAAGTGTAGGTAAATAAAAAAAATTAAGAAATTATACATTATTGTATAGCATATTCTTTTTGTATTGAAAACAGAAATTATTTTGCGGTCTTCAATTCTGGTCCTTACAGAACCATCTCTATTTGAAGAACCACATACAGCTGCAGATGCCTCAGTTACTGTTTTCGCACACTTTTTACAGCTTGTGTGTGACAAGGGAATAACGCTGCATCACGCAATAGTTCATTTGCATCCCATGCATGCATTTCAATGGCATCTGGGATTGATTCTTCACTCAACGTTTTAGTCAGAGATTTTCCCTGGGTTGCTCTTTGCCAAACTAGGAGAACAAATTCCTGAGTTAATTGCTTGACAAACATCCAGCAAATATTATTGGTCGGTACCTACTTAAATCTGTAATTCTGGTAGGTAGATTCTGGTAGGTAACAGTCCATTCTTTTGAACTGGGAAATTGGGAGAACTTCGCTTTTTGCAAGGTGTTCTACAATAGCACCTACAAAATGATTTGGACCACTTGTTGTTCCATCCAAACGTTCAAAAAGGTGTTGTAATGGAAGTTCATTAGTATGTAACTGGCAAATAAACCACTGAATGGACCTTTTAAGCTCCAGTTCCAAGAGACTAATCGCACCGCCTTTTTGACTAGAAAAAAAGTCTAATATACCTCGTTTAATTGCACGAGCTGTTCCAGATGCTAGCAAAACATGTCCCATATATAACGAACTAGGCTCCTTTACTAATGATAAATGTTCTTCCGTTAAAACTTCACGTCGACCGTCACTCATAGTAAAAGTCTTGTCCCTGCGGCCATCAAAATATACGCCAAACATGTTGCAGTCAGTAAATGTGGATGAGGACTGACATAATAAATTCTTTCTTGTATTTGCACGAGCTCGACGAAGTCTACTTCTATCTACTACATTAGAATAGTTGTCTTCTTTTATCACTCCAATGTCCTGTAATTTAGCAGAGACGATTGCAGCCGCAGCTGTATCTAATATTCCATATCGATTTGATACTCTTGCCACAACAGGATATTTTGTTTCAACGCTTTCTCCTTCATTTTGCACTGTTTACTTAAATACGCGCATTTTCTCAGGAATGATTCCTCTGATATGGAACTTGACAAGATTTTTGGAAAAGAGTAAGAGAGAGTAAAAAAATAAATTAATAAAGGTAATAAGAGTAAGAATAGAAATAAAAAATACATAAGTTTTTACCATCAACAAACTCTAAAGCAGTACTAAATGACGGTTCAGATTTTTTAGAAATTGTAAGCTTGCTTTCGTGCTCCTGCCGTTTTCGTTTCTTTTCAGTCAATGACAATTGCTTCCGACTAGTAACCACATCAACACCGCCTATCATCATTTTTCTTCCGCTTCTTTGGTCATTTAAAAAAGTACGTTCCTTGGTAGGGATTTTTCGGACATTTGGGCGTTGCTCATGTAAATGGCAATTGAGAAACTTGTCACGACATGTTCTCGGTCTGACGTCGACAAATAGTGCTGGATCAGCATTTTCGATTACTCTAATTTTTGATAACTGTAATTTCCGATTTATTATACTTTCCAATACCAACTAAATTTAAAATTAAAAACATTTAACTAAATAGGAGTTATGATAATTTTGTATTTTTTTCCCACATTTTCAGAACTTTTAGTCACCCGGTGGCAGTATTAAATACCAATATTCTTGCCTAATCTTTTAACACAATATTACTAATACACTAGAGCACCAAGTCCGCGCCAAGCGAATTTAATATGAAGGAAAACATATTTTTTTTATATAAAAACCATCTTATAGTTTTTCGACATTTTCATAACTTTTAATTATCTGAGGGCAGTATTAAATATCAATATTTCTTTCTGGTATTTTGACACAACATTATTAACACACTAGAGCACCAACACCGCACCAAGCAAATTTCATTTGAAAGAAAAACTATTTTTTGATATAAAAACGCTCCACCCTACTGTTGATGGCAATTTAAATGGTTTCGAAGATGTACTGCAATCATTGATACCTACTGCAAATAGGTAAATGTGATTTAAATAATACTGATTTATAATAGTATATTATGTATTAATGGCTTAATTGAGTGGTTAGAGCCAGCAGAGCCAGTTAAAATGAAAATAATTTGAAAAGTACAAAACTTCAAGTAGGTAGATGCAGTGATCTTAGTTACTATTATTACTATGGAGACGACGCGGCGTCAACAAGGGTATCCACTTTTTAGCTCTAAACACTCTTGAGCGGACTCTAAAAAGTTTTACAGCCCTAAAACTGTAATCGAGCAACTTACCATCTAAAAACAGGCCCATAAACCGGTCCAAATCGCCCGGCCGGACATAAAATTATTAACGCATCCTAGTAAGTCCAGTAAAATCAAAAAGTTAGGTCTCTAGTTAAGGGTAGTTGAATGTCGGCTTATATTGTTATCGTGGTAGTAGTAGTAGTAAGTAACATCAGATCAAAATACCTAACAAATATAGACCACAAGGATAACTAAATGCCTCTTATTAAATATTGATATGCCTCCTATGTTTCAGTTTGTGTAAAAAGTTCTTAGGACATATGAAGAAAATAAAAAATGAAATAGTGTTTCAATAATTATATAATTAATTAAATAATTGTTTTGGTTTCTCTTAACTTGCATAAGTATTGAGTAATTAAATTTTCTTCTTATTTATCACCATTTACAAATTCCTCTGCCCGCTGTTTATATGCACTTCTTGGGAAATCTCATTATTCTGTCACTATAGGATATATAGCCTAGATTCTTGATGTTATATCTCCAAAACTATAAGTTGCAACTAAATAAGACAAAAGTCAGTTTTTGAGAGATTCAACAGACAATAAAGAAGCTGAGTTTAATATGTAAAACTTGTCAGAATAGAATTATTTAGAAATTGTTATTTTGGCTTCCATCTTTTCCACGATGATGGCTCGAACAGACTTTCCTTAACTCGGAACTTATTGATTTCTGCAACAGAAATATGTAGTCGTAAATATCTATGCCAATCTTTCTAGTTTTCTTTTATTTCACTATACGAATAGAAACCATTTTACTAACAGTCATAAATAGACCTCTAGTTATTACTTTCTTTTAAACCTCTACATGTTTAATAATAGAAACAGAATAAAGTACTTAGATATGTCGTATCCTTTACTTTTCTGAAGGTGGTAATAATCTCGAAAATAGTGTTCTTTTTTGTTTTATTTTCCAAAATATACCGAATGTCTATATTAGGATAAGCTACATTTTACCTTCTTATTAAGCAGTTAATTTTTAAAAAGTTTTAGTAAATGGGGTAATAAATAACTCATTTACCCCAAAAATCTTAAAGCTTTGTTTTCACTTTAGGCACCACCATCTTAGGTCATATGAAAAATCTTCCTTTAATCCAGACTATAACTCATGTTGGTCCGGGGTGTATTGGCACAGTAAACGTCATAATCTCTAATCTATATACAGCTTGTCTTATATATAATGGGTTTTGGCTTAATGGGTAACATATGAATAAAGGAAAAAGGCAAAAATCATTAAATTCCGCACTATCTCAAAAATAAATTTTCACTAAAAATTTTTGGATACCCGGAAAACTAAGCAATCTGAGGACGATCCTGTTCTGGTGAAACGTAATAAATATTATGCTCTTGATTTTATTTAGTTTATACAAAGCAAAAAGATATTTACTATTTTAAACTGTTATAGTAATAAATACATGTGTCGGTAGGTATAAAAGATAGACTAAACACTAAACAGTGACCTGGTTTAAGTATATTAAAATTCTCCTCTTTACATTGTGTACAAGAAAGGTAAGAACAATTTTTTCCGCGCGACAAAAAATGAAATACTTATTTCACCCCATACGTTCAATACAAATGACCACCCCACTATATTTTAGCGGTTTATTTTTAATAACTTTGTAACTACTTACATAACACAAAAAAGTGTAGTATGAAAGTTGTAGAGAATCGTATTGTCAACAAAAATGGTGGTAACAACTTTTTTACCCAGACGCACGGTTAAGGAAATAAATAACTTACCAGTAGGAAGAACGTTATACGCGCTTGCCTCGATCACTGCCTTCCACTATACCAAAGAACGGAACCAAAAAAGTCAGTACACTAAATTGTTGATTTTTAAATTGTCTATAAGAAAGGTAAGAACAATTTTGCTCGTTCGACCAAAAATGAAATAGTTATTTCACCCCAGAAATTTGCAACCCCTAAATTTTTACGGTTATTTGTTTATAACTTTTTTATTACAAACATTTCACAAAGAAGTGTTCTTCTACTTCTTTCCTGAGACTTACGGTTAACGAGATAAATTGAAAAAACACTTTAACCCCTTTTTCCAAGATGGTGGACATTTCGCACCCTCCGATCAATACGAAAACTTTAACGTATACTCACTGCACACCCACCTACATAATAAAAAAAGAAAATTGCTGTTATCAAGTCTTGTGACTTTTTTTACCCTGTCGCCTAGACTAACCTGGAGCTGCATAGCTTTTGTCATCTCCTACAGTGATGGATCTGTACACATGTTTCAACCATTATAAATTCTGGGCTGAATTATGCAATACATAAATTCCTGGATTGCCACTTAAGACGTAGTACATGTTAAATATATACTTAATAAATTAACAGATAAATTAGTAACAGTGATTAACAAAAAATTGACAGTAATGATAGCAATTAACAATAATTACAATTAATACAATAATAATTAATAATATCGGGCAGTAGACGACGAGTGGTGTCAGTGTATTACTCGTATTCCAAGGGTCGTCGGTTCGAGTCCACTTGGGGCGGCTGGATTTCTCTAAATTGGAAAGTTTGGCCGCCTCAACTATGGGTGTGGTCATTGTGTTGCATGTTAGTAGAGGGTTTCCCTATAGTGTAATGCAGCAACTGAATGTAATAATATAATGTAAGTTTATAAAGTTATTACTGTTTAAGTAAATTATGCACTCAGAAAAATTATACCACAAAGGCCGTTAGGCCTTAGTCAATTTCTCGTTTGTGGAGAATATCTTACTTAACTCACATTAATTATTAATTAACGGTTGTTAGTTGCTATTGTAATTTGCTTACTGTTATTATAATAAGTACATAATTTGTATGATTTATAACAATTTATTGGTGGATAGCTGATTTGCCAACCCTTGTATAACTTGTACTCACGGAGATGAACACGATGCAAAATTATGTAGTATCTGGACTTAACCTGTGCAAGTGCAATTTTTATAAATAATAGGTTTTTAGATGTTTCTAGATGAGTAGCTTACATAGGTACCCACAAGAAGTTGATTATTTTATAGGTATTGAAATCAACCAACCTTATGTCTACATTGTGTGAATCTTAGCAAATAATGCTGAAGAAATTGGATTTGTACAGTTTTATTGGCATCAGTTTAGTAATACGGCATAGGTCGAAAAATCGAATAGGTCTCCCAATTCAATAAAACTTGTAGCCTTGAAAAGGACCATCGTCTTAGAGTAGGTATGCTGTGGAGAAGGTATCTCTAGTAATAATAATGGACTTTATTAATAAAGATAAAACACATTAAGATATTTAGTTTCAGACTAAATGACATTATATGATATGTTCAAACAACTCTCCATTAACTGCTGAACGATGTGCTGATCGGTCATAAAAATGGTTTTGAACATTTCTGCTGGAATATTAAAATATACTTTAGTTATTTTATATTTTAATGATTCTAGATCAGTACGCACATTCATTTTAACTATTAACTTGTGCAGCAATATTCTCGAATAGGAAGTAAAACTGTAGGTCCCGTGTCAATGCGATGTTTGGCACGTTAAAAATCCCTACTGGGGTGAAATTTCCCCAGGTTCGGCTAAATTCTAGTAGGGTCGGTCAAATGATCGTAGCAATCGGTGACATGAGGTACAAAGGATGCTCCGCCATCCTGATCTCTCGCCCAAAAATAAATAATAAAATAAGATATTGCTACTAGATATTTAATGATGTATTAGTCCAGTCAATAGAGATGTAAACAGTGTATTTTCGTGTTAACAGCTATTTTATAGCACAAATCTATTCAGAATAGTGTGTAGAATTATATATGTAGTTGCGTACTAAAGCGTAGTGACAACAGAAAAGTTATTAACAATTTAAGACGCGTACAATCGTTTTCAAGCAGCTTTTCTTCTATAGCTCATTAGGATGACGATAGAATGTTCGTATATGATTTGTTTATAATAAAATTAGCTACAAGATGACATCGGTCCGATTGTTATAACTGCAATAATTAAGTTGCAAAATCGAAGAAATTGCGAAAATTGCGTGTTTTTTTAAGTTGCCATAAAAATTTAAATAATCAACCAATATTGATAAAACTTACGTTAAGTATAGTATAAATTATGTACAAGAAGCATCCAAAACCCGTGTGCCCAGTATGCAAAACTTTTTGTTTAACAAGGTTTTATACGTCTACTGAACCTAACACTTTGGAAGTTTGCAAAAATTGTTTGAAGCTTTGAATACTATTGCAACTGTGCATATACAGTGCGTACCAAATGTATGGAACCGGCCTTGTTATTTCAAAACTATTCAAGCTAAATCGATAAAATTTGGTATGCATGCTGTTTACAAAGCCTCCTATTATTTCCAAAGTTTTATTATTTTTTTAATTGACAAGGTCGGGAGCTGCACAGCCAACTTGATTTTTTTAATAGGAAGGGGGTCAAATCGCATACCGCTTGAAAGGTATTTTAAAGTAGAATTCAGCGACATGTCACTTGCCATAGTTATCTCTAAAGATAACTTCGCTATTGTAAATTAAAGATTGGGAGTAGGTATTAAATGGATAACTAAAGATCCAGGTAGCATGGGGAACAATGAATTGTTTTATGGTGTTTAAGTAACATCAGATTGTTGAAAACGTGTTTTAAGATTATGAAGTGCATTTGGTATAAGAATGGAACATTTATAAGCGATGCTCAAACTGTTCCCCATTCGCATTTGGCAGTAATAAATTCGATTAGAAAATCCTTCAATTGAGTTCAAAATGAACTCGCGAGGAATATTTGCTGTTTCTTCTCGAATTCGTTGCACTAGTTCATTCAAGTTATTTGGTTTATCGAGGTAAATACGACTCTTCAGGTAACCCCACAAGAAAAAATCTAGTGGGGATAAGCCAGGTGATCGCGGTGGCCATACAATACGTCCTGGACGTCCAATCCACCTTTCCGGAGAAACGTTGTTCAAATAAGCACGAACTTCGTGGCTATAATGCGGAGGGGCTCCATCATGTTGAAACCATAGCGTGTTGCTACATTAGAATCGTTTTCATCGGGGTATAATCTTGTTAGATGAGGGATGATATTTCCTTGCAGTAGTTGCAGATATTTAGCCGCAATAAGATTCCTTTCAATCAAAAAGGGGCCTATAATGTTCTGTCCAACAATACCTGTGAAAGATGAATGCATTTTAGTATGTATTGTATGATTAGTTGAAATAAAGTTGAAATAAATAAAATAAAAAAAATGTTAGGAATGTTATTATGGGCCAGCATACATAAACAAATTATTTAGGCATAAAATTAAAACACAAGACTATTCAGTTAAATTTATTGTTACGTACCTGCCCAAACATTAACTTTTTTTGGAAACTGCGTGTGAGCTTCGTCCATCCAATGATGATTACTGTCTGCCCAGTATCTGCAGTTTGCTTATGTACTTTGCCATTTAGCAAAAAAGTAGCTTTATCAGAAAACACGATATTATGGATGAAATGTGGATCAGCATGTTTCTGAAAACAGTCCAAATTATGATCAAGAAGACATTGAACCATGCGAAAATTTTCAAATACTAGCCTCGGAAGCATACACCTCGACTTAAATTCAGTATCCATCAAGCCGAAGTTACCGTTTATAACGATCCCTACCCTAAATTTAAAAATCTTGATAGATAGTGGTGCTTCAAACTCTATAATAAACCCGGGACCTGCTTATCAATACTTTTTATTATTATTTTTTTCATAAACCATTCACCGTTAAAGGATTAAATCAAACAATAACCGACACTAACAACGTTTCCTACCCCATTTTACAGGAACATGGAATAAGTAACAAAATTAATTTTCATGTATTACAACACGATAGGTTTGACGCTTTACTAGGAAGTGAAGACTTTCGCAAATTAGATGCAAAAATAGACTATAATCGACAGGCGTTAGAGATAGGTAATAATAACATCCCTTTCTATATGGAATTAAACCCAAAAAATTTTAAACCATTTAAACAATTTATAAAAAATCATATCAAGGTTCCAGTAAACATTGACGAAGGTCAAGTTATTCTACCCGAAACTAAGCTAGACAACATTACTATCCCGGAGTCAATTGCGTATTCAACAAATGGAATTTGCGTCATCCCTTTCGAGGAGGATCGCGAAATCCAAGTAAATTTTCACCAACAATTAGAAGCTGAACATCTTATTAATGTCGAAATAAAAAACCCAAAACCCCAGTTTATGGATTTAGACATTCCACGACTTATTCGTACCCAACATCTTAATTTGGAAGAAAATCGGAATCGGAATTATAACACTATGTAAGAAATATAAAGACGTTTTTTATAACGAAAGCGGCGACTTATCCTTTACTAATGGCGTGAAACATAAGATTAGGACCACTGACAATGAACCTGTTTTTTTGCAAATCTTTTAGGTACCCCTACCACTTGAAAACCGAAATTCAAAAACTATTAGATAATAAAATCATAAGGTCTAGTATTTCTCCATATAGTTCGCCCATATGGATAATACCCAAAAAATTGGACGCTAGCGGTAAGAAAAAGTTTAGACTCGTGATAGATTACCGTAAATTGAACCAAAAAACTATAGAGGATAAATATCCCTTACCGAGGATTGATGAGATTTTAGAAAATTTAGGTAAATGTTCCTACTTTTTGACCCTCGATCTGGCTCAAGGCTTCCATCAGGTGGAAATGGATCCCGAATTTATAGAAAATACAGCATTTACAGTAAATAACGGCCATTGAGAGTACGTGCGTATGCCGTTCGGTTTAAAGAACGCCCCAAGCACATTCCAACGAGTCATGGATAATGTTTTACGCGAATACCTTTATAAATTCTGCTTTGTATACATGGACGATGTCGTGATTTTCTCAAAATCACTTCATGAACACGCGATACATCTTAAGCAAATTTTTGAGAAGTTTAGGCAATATAACTTGAAAGTACAGCTAGATAAGTCAGAGTTTTTGCGTAAAGAAGTCGTTTTCTTAGAACACATTATCACACCAGAAGGCGTGAAACCTAATCCTTCAAAAATCCAAGCAGTTCAAGAATATCCAATTCCCAAAACGACCAAGGAAATTAAAGCCTTTTTAGGTCTGGTAGGTTACTATAGAAGGTTTAACCAAAATTTCGCTGAAGCCGTACAACCTTTTACTAAGTGTCTACGGAAAGGAACGAAAATTGATACCGACGACCCCAACTACCAACAAGCTTTCCAAAAGTGTAAGGACCTACTAACCAACATCCTTGCATATCCGGATTTTGAAAAAACTCTTGTTGTTACCACAGATACCTCTAATGTAGCCGTAGGAGGTGTCCTATCTCAAAACACAAACCTATTTCATTCTATTCCAGAACATTAAACAGCGCGGAAAAAAATTACTCGACCATAGAACGCAAACTATTAGCTATCGTAGAGACCACTAAACAATTCAGACCTTACATATACGGTAAACAATTTTTAATCGAAACTGATCACAAACCGTTAGTTTGGCTGTTTTCCCTTAAAGATCCAAATTCGCGACTAGCAAAGTGGCGTTTGAAAATTGAGGAATTCGACTACAAAATCCAGTATAAAAAACACAAAGAAAATCTAGTAGCAGACGCATTATCTCGCATCGAAATTAACGTAAAAGAAATTACGGATAAAGAGATTGACTCAGATCTTTTATCTATCATTCCGAATGTCGGAGAAGAGCCATCAGCTTTAGATCCCGAAGAAATAACGAACAACAACGAAAATATAAATTGTACACAGGCTAAACAGTCAGATGATAATACACAGCACTCTTCTGTAGAAAATCCCGTATTCACCATACCAATCTCTGACAAACCCGTTAATCAGTTTACCAATAGGATTACTCTAAAATTAGGAGACCAATATTACGTTAAATACAAAAGGCCCTTCTCTAGACACAGCTATGACGTTACTATCAGACGAGGACATGAATTAGAGAATTTCACAAAATTTTTAAAAGACAATGTAGATCCAAAAAACCTATACGGAATACATTTCAAAGACGTTGAATTGGAATCAAGATTTATCATTACAATGCAACATTTATTTAGTAATAGAGTAAAATTTGCTAAAAGTAATATTTTGGCCAAAGACGTAGAAAAACCCGACGACCAGCACAAAGTAATCGAAGAATATCGCTCTATCAACCACAATGGCATACTAGAAACCTACAATCACCTAAAATTAAAATATTACTGGCCCGACATGAAAACCAAAATTAACAAAATAATAAACGAGTGTGAGATTTGCTTAATTAGTAAATATGAGAGAAACCCTTATAAGATTCAATATTCAGGACCTATGTTAGCTAAAAGACCTTTTGATGTAATACACATCGACACATTTAGTTTTGATAAACATAAATTCTTAACGGTTATTGACCTATTTTCTCGATATACCCAAGCTGATTATGTCACTGACACAACCGGTATAACTATACTCGATAAACTAAGGCACTACTTTTCACACCACGGTTTTCCGAAAAAGATTGTATGCGATGAAGGGAAAGAATTTAAAAACAAATTGTTTCAGGAATACTGTCAACTATTCAAAATAGATTTACATTTTACAACAAATTACAATAGCAATTCTAACTCTCCTATTGAACGGGTACACTCAACACTTCTAGATAAAATAAGGATAGACAAAGCCCAAAACAAAAATGAATCCCCTCAAAATTTAATGATCTTTTCTGTTCTAATTTATAATCAATCGATTCATTCTGCCACAGGCTACACTCCTTTCACTTTACTATACGGCTATGAAGATCTTAACGCACATGAAATAGATCTGCACAAAACAGTATACGAAAATTATAATAACAAACGAAAAAACGAAGTACTACCGTTTTACGAACAATTATATCAAAAACAACTTGACAAAGCAAAAAACTATATAACAAAAAAGAAATATAGATAAAGACTCGAGTGTTGAAATGAACGAACCATCAGTTTATTTCACAAGACAAAGAATTAGAAAATCAGATCCTTATCATGATAAAGTACTAATACTTTACTTTACTAATGGCGTGAAACATAAGATTAGGACCACTGACAATGAACCTGTTATTTGCAAATCTTTTAGGTACCCCTACCACTTGAAAACCGAAATTCAAAATCAAATTCAAAAACTATTAGATAATAAAATCATAAGGTCTAGTATTTCTCCATATAGTTCGCCCGTATGGATAATACCCAAAAAATTGGACGCTAGCGGTAAGAAAAAGTTTAGACTCGTGATAGATTACCGTAAATTGAATTGGTAAATATATACAAAAGTGAATTCTTAAATAACGCATTGTTTTTACGAGCGTATTTATTAAAAAATAATAGTATATAGGAAAAAGTAACACTTACCGGTGATTATCCATCGGAAACCTGAAAAAACTAATTGTAGTTCTTTCAGAGGTATTTTTACAGCCTTTGGCGGCACAACGACTGACACTACACATTCTTTACTGGTACTATTACTTCACAAATACGGCTCTGGAAATTGTGATACGTTCTGTCCCGTATTTGAGACAGAACTGCTGTCTGCATACTGCCGATCGTGTCAGCATGTGGTGTGGTGGATAGAAATTATCAGCGAGAATCACATTACTGTATGTTATATATACTGTACCTGAAGTGTACTGCAAAACCGCGGTCTTGAGGTTAATAGATAAGCAGGCGCGCCTTTGGTGCATTTATTTCTACTCTAGGATATTATATTTTATAGGTTACAAATCATAAATACTTTGTTATTATAATATTAATAATAGCAAAAAAAGGATTGCTTTCTTAAATTTCTAAGATATATGCAAAATAAGAAATGCTATTTAAAGACTACTGTTTTTAAAGAATGCTTGTAAGCACTAATTGCATTAATTCACCAACTCATGAAAATTGTCGGCAATAAATCATGCATCCATAAGCCGTCAAATATGTTAAGATTTCTTAAATTCCTTTGAAGATTCAATTGACTACATGTGAAAATTAACAAGATTTAAGAATAGAAAAATTTTATAGGATGAAATTTTTAATCTGTACTATCTATTAAGTTACTAAAAATAGTCTTAATTGGGTCACATTCATTATACTGTTACTATAATCACTTATTGATGAGATGCTGCAGCGAATTCTAACTACTTAAACCTTATAAAATTTGCATCATAAACTACATTGTTTTACATGCCAAATATGAGATAGCAAAGAAATCAACTATGATATATTAGCGGTATACAACAAATTAATAACGTGTATTTGAAACATAATGTCGTAACATCGTATCATATCATATGTCGTATTTTTGATTTACTATACATAAATATATATACGTATATGTATATAATAATTATACAAAAATGATATTTTTAGTATACATACAATTACTATTAAAAAACTAAAATAGCAATTAGTATAATTTACAATTAGTTGTTTTTAAATCATTCAACTGATATTAAACAAAATCTGTACATCCTTAACCTGAACAACTTTATCGCTTTATATAACAAAAACTTCTACTCTTACTATATGCAGACGCATATATCAAACTCTATTGTAGATTATATAATTATATATATATTAAATTATAAAATTAATTTCCTTATGAGATTATTCAAACAAATCTAGATTAGCTTTGATAGTTGATTTGTCGTCGGTGAATTGTCGTTCAATTAACTGAATGAATCAAAATATATATTCAGTACCCATTGTATGTTTGCAATTATCTAGTTCGTTTGGAAAAATTGTATGGTAATCACCAGAGATGAGAATTAAAAGCTGATAAGGAAATAAATGTAAAATAATGCAATGGGTGTCCAAAGCAGCGATTTATTTATGAATTTCTCATTATCAACAACATCATACAATTAAATTAAGACAGTGGCGTAGAGCTTTTATATAACATCTTCTTCATGTATGAATCTATCACAAAATGGAGTAATATTGACTGATAAAATATTGTGATGATTGTGAGTTGAATTATTTTTTTATATAACACTTTTATTTCATCTAAATCACATAAAGAAACATTACTAGACAAGATTATTGGTACGCCGATGATCCGACGTATTGCACAGGCTTATCAGCAAATCTTTCTCGTCTCTGGTAATCACCTTAGGTAGCTCAGAGGTAGAGTTCCCGCCGGGAAAGAGGAAGGTCCTGAGTTCGATTCCCAGTCGGGATAATGATTATTCTACATGGATTTGCATTCCGAGTATGTTTCAACCTAAAACATTATGTAATTAAAAAAATTAACTTTTACCTTACATTTAGTAGATCTACAATTATACATATGCTGCTGACGTTACATCCGTTTTTATTTCCATTATCCATTATCTAATTTCAAAAATATTACTTTTTTAAATAAATTTTACTTTCTTATATATTTTTAATTCGTCTAAAATTCTTATGTTGTTTGTATTCCTTATAATATCGTAAAATTTTGTATTTCGTCTGAATTTATCCAATGTGTTACGCATAGCTAAACTCAGGCCTGCATCATTACTAAAGTTTCACACTGTTCGTAGTTCTTTGAAATGCCTACGTAGCTAGGTTATGATTATCATTGTTTGGTTAATAATAAGCGTTTGATCTGAGAGTGTTTCTATTATGCTCGAGGAATATGTAACTCATCTAAATATATCAACTAGTTTTTATACGTATAAGATTTATTTTGCCATCCGCGATCTACGCTTTTAAAAATTGAAGCATTTCTATAAAAGGATAATAAGCAAATATACCAGAAGGTATATGGATGTATTACTGGCGATCGACAGGTAGATCACAATTGACATTATTGATACCTATATTATAGAACATTCTAATTGATAGCTCAGTTTAATATAACCGTTTCAAAAGACATGGGGAAAGTTCTTAATGGCTGCTGCATGTGAGATTAGAGGAAGGTTTACATGTTTTTGTTCCATGGCTGCGACATAATTTATGGAATTTCGAACTATCAGCTATATTTTAATTTTTTTATAGAATATAGGAAGAGGGGGAACAGTGTTACACGTACTAGAGTGTACTTAATGTTTTTAGGATTGCTTTATATTAAACATTGTTCATATTTTCATGTTAGGAATACTTTGGTGTTAACCAAGTGTAGGTTCATTTTGGTTAATATTCACTGATGGGTTTTCAAGAAATTAAGGTATGTATATTTTTCAATATCAAAAGTAATTTACTTCAGGATAAAATTAATTAAAGCTAGATTATTAAAAATTTATTAATAAGTAGTTTGTAAGCTTATTTACGCCGGAGAAGCACAAACTTAACCTCAAAACTGTTTGTGTCCTTAACTATTTGAGTATAGATTTTTGATGATTGGGGTACAGTGTTACAGTGGATAGTGGGGTTCGGTGTGAAATTATTTATGTAACACTTGTGCAGACAGTGATCAGTCCAAGTTGCATCTAAGTGACAAAGATACATTATTCCATTCAAATGATATCGATGTTGGAAACTTTGTGGTAATACAAGAAGAGGCTACAATAAAACACAGAATTTTGTCATTTAGGGAAATTACACGTAAAACGAATACAGAAGTTAATCCAACTTATAAATTCGTACGTACAACGCAAGAATATAAGAATTTTAAGTTGTTTTATTAAAATTAACATTGTTATCCTTTCCTTGTAACAGGGCCGGCGCCAGCAGTTTTGCCGCCCCGGGCAAAAAGGTAAAATACCGCCCTTTTATAACAATTTTTAACAAAAATTAAAAGAGATAACCTAAACCCTTCCCACGCTTAGTAGTAAAATAGAACGAGAGCAAAAAAATTGGTATTAAAAATGTTGAAGTTTTGATTTGCCAAAAATACAAATTTCTTGATTTATGATTTTGGCACTAAATTGAAATTAAGGTTGCACAGAAAAAAAGAAAAGACACAAATTAGTATATAATTATAAAATGCATATATTAAAAAGATAGTAAAACAAATAGAACCACTAAAAATAAAAATCTAATTATTAAAAATACAGTTAAACTTAAAAGTGTTTTTTCTCACTTATAATTCTGAGAATTTTTTAATAATTTTTTGACATCAATTTCTTCAGCTAGCTCATGTTCAATGGCTAATGTTGTCAAGCCATTTAGCCGATCCTCAGTAGTTGTAGAGCGTAAAAATTTTTTAATTAACTTTAATTTGGAGAAACTTCTTTCTCCACTTGTCACACTTATTGGAAGAGTAAGCAAGATTCTTAGAACTATATCGAGATATGGAGCAAAATCCAGCTTTTATCATTATCATTTTTTATTTTATACATTTTTAAGCCATTTTTAAGCGGGAGTTTATAATTATGCTTGTGAGCGGTTTCCTTGAAATATTTTGATATTTTATCTAGATTGCTCTGTATTTTTGGTTCGGTTTTGGATTTGGTCTTTAATACACGAAAACTACCCATCTTTCAAAATGTGTTTTTATTTAAAAACTACATACCTCAACCTTCTTATGTCGTTCTCATGTTTGAGGATTTTTGAAGTGAGTGGGTACCTATACTTACAAGTTCGTAAAACATATTAAAAGTTCCACCTTTTAATTTTTCATAAGTATTCAAATGAATTTTGGTTTAACCATTTTCTTCATAAACTAGTTAATTTTACAGCCCATTTGCCGCCCCAGGCAGGGGCCCGGCTTGCCCGCCCCTAGCGCCGGCCTTGCTTGTAACTCTGTACCCCACTATTAGGATACAGTGTTACACAGCGCACCAAGTTGAATAAATCTCAATTTCTCTAAAAGTTGAAATAATCAAAGCAATTTAAATGTAAAAGTTGAAACAAGATTCGTAACTCTTTTAAGGTTGATTCAGACCGGTGGTAGCGGAGTGGAAGCGGATCCGCTCCCAAGTCGCTTTCCTTAGTTTTAAATGGGATGATTCGAAGTAAAACCGCGCGCGGAGAAATCCTGGCAGCGGTGAGCCGGCGGTCTGAGAGCGGAGCGTTTTGAATTGATCTAGAAGCGATTTTTAGCAAGAAACCGCGCGGTTAGAGAAGGGTAGAATTATGTTTTTGACTGAAACAACGCTATTCAGTGTAGTCCATTACGATTTCTGGTGTTGCAAATTGAAAAGTAACAAAACACCGTACGTAAATGTAAATAACGGAAGTATTTTATTGTAATTAGTTTTTTTATTATTATATTGAAAAGGACACTCAGTTTTTAGTGAATACTTAATAAACTAGAAACTACTTAATTAACTCAATATCGCTTAAACTTTATTATTTATTAAATATTAGTAAACATTTATATAAAAAAAGGAAAGTAATGTATTCAGATATTTGTTATATAGGGTGTCACATTTTTGATGGGTTTAATGAATGGAAAGCTCTTATATACAACTTTGCATTCATTAAACAATACATATAACAATATGAAAAACGGATTTCACATTATTAGGAACACATGCACGACTATGAATGTCTGCACTGCAAAACCGTCGCCGTCCCGCTACCGCGGGCAGTATGAATGCTCCAAAGCGGAAACCGCTAAGAAACCGATCCGCCACCGCTCCGCTTCCGCTCCGCTTCCGCTCCGCCTCCGCTCCGCCCCCGCCGGTCTGAATCAACCTTTAAACTAGGAAGAGAATAAATTTTAAAATTTTTATTTGGTTCTGAATTACATTAAAAAAATAGATTTTGTGTAATACTGTTCCCCCTCTCCTCCTAAATATAAGTTGGGCTTTATTATGGCGCATTCAGTTGGTTTAACCAAAATATGGCGGACACAATTGCTGTTTAGCTAATATTTCAGAAATTATTAATTTTACGGGCATCAAAAAATGACAGTTGTTAAAAAGATCCAGAAAAATCAGAAACTATTGGATGTACGAGGTTCAATAAAAAATAAAATTATGAGGAATTTTGTCAGCTACATTTTTATTTTAATCCTTGATTCTCGTAAAATTAATACTTTCTGAAGTATTAGAGAGAACGTAATTGTGTTTGCCATTTTTCCAAAATGGCACAGCCGGCTTATTGCTCACGCACGGGGAGTTTTTATATGTTTCTCAATAACACTTTTACGCCTATATAGTACCAATTTTTAGCTTTTCCCCAGTTTTTCCTTTTCTAAACGTTATTTATCTGGATTACAGTGGGTATTTTAATTTTCATCTCAAAGTATTCGATTCATGTTTATGTTTTACAATTTATCTTTATATATTATACTTTATTTGCACTCAAGTAGGTCACTTGAAATTATCAAATGGTGGGTCACTTGGTGATCCGCGGGTCATAGGTTGCCGACGCCTGCTTTACATCATACTTAATTATGAACCTTAAAATATAAGCTAGTTACAGTTAGTTATAAAAACTTAGAAATACGTAATAATTGATTGAACGATAATTTAGTTTTGCAAAATAATTCTTTTGAACTTTTCTGAGATAGATCTTTTAATTTTAACAACAATTTGGTCATGTAACGAATGCAGAGGTTTTTGTTTTCAAGGTTTTTCAATTATCTTATTACGTATTGTTAAAGTTTATAAAGTTTATACAGAATTTACATAACTGAAATTATTATTCTATACTTATTTAAACGTTCATCAAAAGTATTTCGTAACATTTATTTCTGATAATCTAAAATATGAAGTTTACTTGTTAAGCTTTTTCTGTAAGAATAATAATAATTATAATAAACTAATTACTCCTATAAAAAATTTTGCGAAAGCTATTCTATTTTATTTTATTAATCCATTACTTATGCACAAGATCTGTTCATTTATTGATTTTATTTCTCCCAAAGTGGGGATTCCATCGTATTGTAACAAAAGAGAAAAAGAAAGAACTTCTTCTTGAACAACAAATGGAAAATTCTACAGCGATCGAGAACATTACTCATCGCACGAAGCTTGTGAAATAGACGCGGTTGTTCTAGCAATATACCGGTATGTTCGAGCGATTTCTAGAAGATTTGTATGGTGGTATAAAAGCGACTTTGCGGATAAAAAGGAGGAGTCAACAGCGAGTAGTTAAATGAGTATCACAAAATAAATAGTAAATGTAAAAATAAATGTTGTATTAGAAATTCATAATAGTTTTAGTGGTTTATAATCATAGCGTTAATTTATAGTGTATTCATTAGTGTTTGTAAATAAATATTAATTATTAATAGACGATTTAAACAGCACTTGTGTTATTATTTTAAAAAGAACGTAACAGTGGTGTCAGGTGTGGGGTTTTAAAATAAATAAAATCGCGTAATAATTAATTAAAGTGCTGTGAGAATAAAATTTTTGGTGTTAAAACATAATTTCAACAAACAATTAAAATGGTGATGAAACTGTTAAAAGATCTCAAAGTAATAGACTTGAAACATGAACTTGAAGAACGAGATTTAGACACAACGGGCCTTAAAAGTGTGTTAATAAATCGGCTAAGAGAATGGCTTTTGGAGCAGCAAGAAGACCCTGAAAGTTTCCTCTTCGAAATACCTGGACCCGCAATTGATACTAATTTGTTATTAAGTAAAATAGAAGAGAATTCTAGAATGTTAAAAGAGGAATTACTGGAAAAGTCGGAAGAGAATTCTAGAATGCTTAAAGAAGAATTATTGGAAAAGTCCGAAGAGAATTCTAGAAAGTCTGAAGAGAATTCTAGAATGTTAAAAGAGGAACTATTGGAAAAGCCTGACGAAAATTCTAAAATGCTTAAACAAGAATTACTTGAAAATACTAAAGCGCTGGAAGAAAAAGTACTGGAAAAACACGAAGAGAATTCTAGAAGGTTTGCAGAATTACTAGAAAAGGCCGAAGAAAATGTTAGAATGCTAAAGGAAGAAATACTGGAGAATTCCAGGAAATTCGAAGACAGTTCTAGAAGGCTTAAAGGAGAATTGTTGGAAAATGTCAAAGCGTTGGAAGATAAAGTTTTCGAAGAATTTTTGGAGAATGCCAGCGCGATAGGACTATTGGAAAGTAGATTGGCGGAACAAGATAGGGTAATAAAGATGGTAGAAGAGAAAATAGCCCAAATGCAATTACCATCAACAGCTAAGAAAGACGACATAACCGATATGTTGGAAGATAGAATGAGGCAACTACGGTTTCCCTCAACTTCTGAGTTTAATGAAGTAAAGAAGCAAATTAAAGAAGAAAAGGGTCCTGCCGTAGGGATAAAAGTAAAACCACCCACGTTCGATGGAAAGATACCTTGGTCCACCTACTACAAACAATTTGAGGCGGCCGCTGGGGCCAACGGATGGACAGGAAAGGAAAAGGCCGTTTCTTTAACTGTGGCTTTGCGTGGAGACGCGTTGAACGTCCTGCAAACAATCCCAGCAGGACACGAAAATGATTATCAATTGTTAGTGTCTAGATTGGAGATGAGATATGGAGATGCGCATCTTCAGCCAGTTTATCACGCGCAAGTGAAGAATCGTATCCAGAAGAATGGAGAAAGCCTGCAGGAGTTTGAAGCCGATGTTGCGCGGCTTGTCCGATTGGCGTATCCTACGGCACCCGATTCATTTCTGGGACAGCTCGCTGTGCAGACCTTCATTGATGGGTTAAGAGACGGGGAAACACAACAATCATTGAGGCTGGCACGACCAAGAACAACTGATGATGCGCTTGCTCACGCTTTAGAGTTTGAAGCCGCAAAACAAGCGTCCCGAGGCCACGGGCGAGTTCGAACCGTTGCGGAAGAAGAGGAAGGTTCCAATTCCAAAGATCGCCTAGAAGAATTATTAATGAGAGTTCTTCAGAAGGAAGATAGTCGTAAGAGGAATCCTCAAGAAGTTCGAGGACCCCGTTGCTGGAACTGCGGTGAACAAGGGCACATACGACGCCGCTGCCGTAAACCCAAACAAGTTCAGCCGTCGGAAAACTAAAGGGGGTCGACGAGAGGGGGCGAACGTCGACTTTAAGTGAAGATGTCCCGAAGATCACCATCCATGCCGTAACATCAAACAATAGTACCAGCAGTTTGTTCGTAGATGGGAAAATTGCTAATCGTACTGTTCCACTACTCATTGATACGGGGGCGACAAAGTCCATCATACGCCCTAACGTTCTACGAACAAGTATGAAGCTGTTACCAACAACTACTCAACTCCGTACAGCAACAGGTGAAGTGATACCAACACGCGGAGTGGTGAAGATGAAGATTGGCATTGGAAGTGAAGAACGTGATCATGAGGTGCTGGTAGCCGATATCACTGATGACTTCATCTTGGGAATGGACCTCCTGAGAAAATTTGGTTTTACGTTGGATTTGAAAGAGGGTGTTTTGAAGGTCGGTAACGAAGAACTTCCGTTGCACCCACGAGAAAATCCGGTTGTAAGGGTTTTGCTGACTGAAGATGTGATATTGCCGGGTCAAAGCGAGATGGTTGTCGAGGCAGGTTTAGATGGAGATCTTCGGGTAGGATGTGTGCGAATGATGGAGCCTGTTTGTGATAAGAAGATCCATAGTGGCATACTGGTGGGAAAAGCGCTGATCAAGGTTGGAAAGACAGTACCGGTGAGGCTTATGAACGTTAATGTGGATCCGGTGACATTGAAGAAGAGTACCCTTGTGGGACAGTGTGTGCCAGTATTCCGAGTAGCCAGGTGTATGGCTGATGTTCCAAAACCAAGACCATGGTGGAAAATTAGTGGGTATAGTTACTAGTTCGTGCGAAGACCTTAACAGAACAGAAGTGAAAGAGGTACAGGGTTTGGTTCACCGATACCAAGATATCTTCGCTCTTGACGATAGCCAGAAGGGACGAACAAATATAGTAAAACATAAAATCAATACAGGCAATATGCATGTCCGTCAGCAGCCGAGGCGTCTACCTCTAGCAAGGCGAGCAGAAGCCGAAAAGATTATTAATGATATGGAAGAACAAGGGGTCATCGAGCCATCCAGCAGTCCATGGGCATCACCGGTGGTCCTGGTCAGTAAGAAGGACGGGTCAACGAGATTTTGTGTGGACTATCGGCAGGTCAATGACGTGACCAAGAAAGACAGCTATCCCTTACCACGCATCGACGACACGTTAGATACCCTGTCTGGTTCGCGATGGTTTTCGACTTTGGACTTGAAGAGCGGTTATTGGCAAGTTGAAATGGAACCTGAAGACCGGGAGAAGACCGCGTTCACTATTGCTTCCGGACTATGGCAGTTTACAGTTATGCCTTTCGGTCTATGTAACGCTCCGGCCACCTTTGAGCGTCTAATGGAGACCATCCTGAGAGGGCTGTCGTGGAAGACCTGCCTGGTATACCTAGATGATGTGATTGTAGTCAGAAAATCATTCAACGAACATTTGAAAAATCTAGAGGAAGTGTTCCGAAGACTACGTGGAGCCAATCTGAAACTGAGTCCGAAAAAGTGCCACATATTCAGAAAGGAAGTGAAATATCTCGGGCACGTCGTATCACAAAATGGAGTGGCAGCCGACCCCGATAAGATTCATGCAGTCCAAGAGTGGCCAACACCGAGAGATAAACACCAAGTTCGTAGTTTTCTTGGGTTATGTACCTACTACAGGCGTTTCGTTCCTGGGTTTGCCAATATAGCGAAGCCCCTGACAAGGTTAACTGAAGATGGGCGGGAGTATGTTTGGAGCGGAGACAGTTGAAGCGTGCCCTGACAACCGCACCAATATTGAGCTATCCACGGACGGAAGGGAAATTCATACTTGACACAGATGCAAGTACTCTGGCCATTGGGGGTGTACTTTCTCAGATACAAGATGGACAAGAAAAGGTCATCGGCTATTTCAGTAAGGTTTTGTCGAAAGCCGAAAGGAATTATTGTGTGACCAGAAAAGAATTATTGGCCGTCGTGAAGTCCGTTGAGCACTTCTACAAATACTTGTACGGACGGAAGTTTTTATTGAGGACGGACCATGCAGCGTTGAAATGGCTTCTACAATTCCGTAATCCTGAAGGCCAGGTCGCAAGGTGGATCGAGCGATTACAAGGATACGACTTTGACACAGAACATCGAGCGGGTACTAGTCATCGAAATGCCGATGCTCTTTCAAGAAGACCCTGTCCAACTGATTGCCGTCATTGCTCTCGCTTGGAAGAGAGGGTTTGCCAGGTATTAAGAACCACCATCGTCAACGACAATTGGTTGCCGGAAGAATTGCAACGACAGCAGAAGGCTGATCCCGAACTAAAAATGGTACTGGAATGGAAGCGCGTGGGAGAAAGGCCTGCCTGGGAGGCCGTCAGCCCTTTCAACAGAACGCTCAAAGCATATTGGGCCCAATGGGAGTCCTTGAAGGTGGAAGACGATCTCCTGAAGCGAGTACTGGAGAGTGAAGATGGCACCACCATTAGGTCTCAGTTCGTGGTTCCAAGAAGCCGAGTGGCTACAGTATTGCGACATCTCCATGACGGTGCCTCAGGACGACACTTCGGTGTGAAAAAGACTTTGGAGAAAGTTAGGGAGCGTTTTTATTGGGTCAACTGTAAAGAAGACGTGAAGGAGTGGTGCCGGAAATGTGAACTATGTGCCACTGGTAACGGACCCTTGGGGAAACGAAGAGCACCTATGAGGCAGTACAATGTGGGTAGTCCTCTGGAAAGAATAGCTATAGATATTGCCGGACCATTTCCCGAAACCGACGATGGGAATAAATACATATTAGTGGCAATGGACTATTTTACCAAATGGCCAGAAGCATATGCCCTACCAAACCAGGAAGCTGCGACTGTTGCTGACGTACTAGTCAAAGAGTTTTTCAGTCGCTTCGGAGTGCCCATGGAGCTGCATTCGGATCAAGGCCGCAACTTTGAGTCTGTACTATTTGGAGAAGTCTGTCGATTGTTGGGCATTCGCAAGACTCAGACCACACCGTTACATCCGCAGTCCGATGGAATGGTAGAACGCATGAATCGGACAATGGGCAAATATTTGGCCAAGGTCGTCTCCGATCATCAACGAGACTGGGACCAATACCTGCATCTGTTCCTGATGGCTTATCGTGCATCGGTCCACGAAACAACCGGTCAGTCACCAGCGTCTGTGATGTTTGGACGCGAGTTACGGTTACCGTGTGATCTGGAATTTGGGTCTCCACCTATAGAGCAGGAGGTAGCCGGGAATGATTATGTCATCAACTTAAAGAAGAAGTTGGAGGATATTCACGACCGAACTCGAAATAATAGTCGAATCGCGAGTGACCGGATGAAGGCTACGTACGATGTGAGAGCCCAAGAAGGAGGGTTTCAACCTGGAGAGCTTGTCTGGTTATACAACCCGCAAAGACGTCGTGGATATTCTCCAAAGTTACAGCGGAATTGGGAGGGCCCATACCAGGTGAAGAAACGAATAAATGACTTGATTTATCGCATCCAGAAATTGCCAAGAGGGAAACCAAAGGTGATACACTCCAATCGTCTGGCGCACTATGAGGGAAATAATGACGCAGTCTCGGATCGGGAAGATGAGGCTGAGGTGGCTATCAATACCGTAAGGCTTGAAGATGATCAGCCAACCTTTAGAGAATTTATGGCTGCGTTCTCTGGAACTAGAAAAGCGCGATTCGGAGTCACGACTGAGATGCAACAAGATCTCTTCCGGGTCCCTGGTGATTATTCCATTGCCCACTGTGTCTCCGAGGATCTTCGTATGTCCAGGGGGATCGCAGTAGTGTTTAGAAATAAATTTGGACGGCTGAATGAACTTCGAGAACAAAATCCCTCTGTTGGTAAATCCTTACACTTGCCTGATCATGACCGATCCATTTACTACTTGGTAACCAAGCAGTTTTACTACCAGAAACCGAGTTACGCCGACTTGTGGAGGACATTATGGAATTTGAGGATCGAGTTGCTTACCAGGGGTATTAACAAATTGGCAGTTCCCAAACTCGGCTGTGGGCGGGACCAGCTGGATTGGAGAATCGTTAGAAACATGCTGGAAGTCGTCTTTAGAGGTACGGACGTCAAGATCTTCGTCTGCAGTTTTGACCCACAGCCCGCATTACGGCCAACGAAGAGTGTAGACTGTTACTTCTACCGTAATGGAACGTGTAGTCGAGGTGAAGACTGTCGATATCGTCATGACCCGTTCTACAGGAACCAGAGCATAAAACCTGTTCTGGGACAGAACAGACTTGAAGAGGGGGGCAGTGTAACAAAAGAGAAAAAGAAAGAACTTCTTCTCGAACAACAAATGGAAAATTCTACAGCGATCGAGAACATTACTCATCGCACGAAGCCTGTGAAATAGACGCGGTTATTCTAGCAATATACCGGTATGTTCGAGCGATTTCTAGAAGATTTGTATGGTGGTATAAAAGCGACTTTGCGGATAAAAAGGAGGAGTCAACAGCGAGTAGTTAAATGAGTATCACAAAATAAATAGTAAATGTAAAAATAAATGTTGTATTAGAAATTCATAATAGTTTTAGTGGTTTATAATCATAGCGTTAATTTATAGTGTATTCATTAGTGTTTGTAAATAAATATTAATTATTAATAGACGATTTAAACAGCACTTGTGTTATTATTTTAAATAGAACGTAACAGTATAATTATTTGGCTTGTCTCAACGTGGGGCATTCCACTGTAATGCCAGCTGAAATCAATGTAGACAAAGTCATACTTATCTTTCATTATTAGTTTCTTATTGTTTCTTTATTATCTAATTTCGTTAAATCAAGAAACAGAAGCTATTTGCTGATTTTTTTAGTTATTTTAATTATATTTTCTATTTTATTATAAAACTAACTAGAAAAAATTTCTGGCTCGAATCTATTTTGGGGGGGCTAATTTCTGGTTTGGGGGGCTTAGCCCCCCCAAGCCCCCACCTAGTTACGTCTATGTCCAAACCAACTTAAATTGCTATGAGTTTACACTAATTCGATTAGTTGCTATGCATAACAATTAAGGTCCAAGTGTACCCAAAAACGTGTGTTATTTGTTTCATAAATAATATAATAATGTGATAACTTTGGTTTTAAGTTAATAGTCTAGGAATGTTAAAAACTTGCTTACCTAACTTGTTTTGGAAAAAAAAATTTTTATTTAAATTATTTCACATGTTATACGTGAAAAATTAATTTTAGAAAAACTGTACATTCAAAATTAACCAAAATAATACCACTTATATTTCATAGTATTTGAACTATTTTCCCAGACTTTTAAGAAAATCGTATGTCTAGCGACTAAATTATTGCCAAAAAACCTGCTTTTTGCAAAAAAAAACTACTTTTTTTGGCAAAAGGAGGTAATAGTTTAGTCCCTAGACATACGATTTTCTTAAAATTTTGGGAAAATAGTTCAAATACTATGAAACTTAAGTGGTGTTATTTTGATTAATTTTGAATGTATAGTTTCTCCAAAATTAATTTTTCACGTATAACATGTGAAATAATTAAATTAAAAAATTTTTTTTTCCAAAACAAGTTAGGTCAGCAAGTTTTTAACATTCCTAGACTATTAACTTAAAACCAAAGTTATCACATTATTATATTATTTATTAAACAAACAACACACGTTTTTTGGGTACACTTGGACCTTAATATGAAATGGCTTTGAAAGAATACATGTCATTTTGGCATTAGATCCAAGAAGGCGGGTCAACGATCATACTCCGGCAAGTTCAGCTCACGGATTCCGGACCTCTATACAACCCTAAATAAAATTCTGAAGTCAAATCCCATATATATATATTCAGGTCATCGAAAACCTGCTCAGGATAAGGATTAATAATATACAATAGAGAATTCTAAGCACGCTTTTTTCTAGAAAGTACCAGGAACTTATACTCTGTCACCTAAAATTGCATTATAGACTATACTAACCTAAAATCATTGCAAAATAGTTGAAGCTTAATCAGTTTACTACAATAGTTGCTTACAACAATTAAATTTCTAAAGAATGTATGGTGCACACAAATATGCTTCAGTAGAATAGATATGATTGTCTCGTGGTTTTAGTAGGTGTATTTTAAGAAATGGATGATTTTGAACTAATTTTCACTCCATATAGATATCAACAATCTGATATTCTTACAATTTTCTCTTCAAGTGCTGTTTTGCTGTTTGTATTTTTTAGTTTTATTTTTGTATCGATAAAACGAATGAAATGGGAGTTAATTCAAAAATGGTACAAATAAAAAAAATCTGACTAATTCCATTGAATTAAGATGACGACATTATTCTTATTGTGTTATAAGTTTGAAATAAAACACTCTCAAGATTTTACACAGTATCGAAAATTTGCCATACAAATTTGCAATTTACTACACTAAAGTATGCCCCGAGTAATTATTATTTAAAATTTATAAATATTGCAATTCTAATAACATTCTTATTATTCCCAATTTATAATTGAATAAGTTATAAATAATGCAATTTACTTTATTGAATAGCTTACAAGTTCTTCGTCTCATAAAATAAGCATCTTAACAAATGTCGATCCATGATTTTATTTCTTATTGTTGCATTTAGCATTGAAATTCGTTATAATTTATCTTCAAAACAAAAGTATTAGAGAAAGAGCCAGCAACGTATTTCGAGTTGTCATTTCAACAGTCGTGAAAATTTAGGTACCTAATCTTATATACCTGCTGAACAATAAAAGTCGTTTCTGGCAGCCCCCTGCGGCCGGGGTACTACCCCAAAATTACTAAGAGAGTGAGATATAAGATTCAATTTATTTAAAGTAATAGTCATGAAATTTCAGGGGTTACTTTCGATAGTATTCTTTATTTATAAAAACTAGGGAAACCTCGTCAAGACATGACGGTCAAAAGCATTAAAGGATTTCCCTATATACAACCTACGATGTGTGATTACAATCCTTCGAATTTTCGTGAGTAATTATTTAAATAACCGCAACCAAACATAACCAATTGAGAATTCAAAGCCTAGCACTCCTTTCTCAAAATAAAGCTTATTTTCTTTGCAAAACGATAGTATAAGGTTGCTTGCAAAAAACCGTTCAAGAGTCAGGGTTGCAAGGGTATAAAATTTTTAAATCGAAGCGTGGGAGAGAGAGATAGACCCATTCTATTCAGTGCGATAGAGGGGGACGCAGAATGACAGCTGCTCACACTATGTCCGTCGTTTAAAATTAGCGGAAAGCGACCACATGTTGATACGGTTATAATGACATGTTATAATGTTGAGAATATAATTCACGTGTCACATGGTACATTTTTTATTAATTTCATTGGTGAAAGTACAAAAACAAACTCGCAGAATAGGCTATCAAATCGATGATAATTCTATCACCGCATGTTGACTGTCACCTGTTTTTAATAAATAAAATTGTTTACTGTCAAAGTGACAGAAAGTTTCAGAAAGTTTATTTTCTGTCAACGTTCATTATATTCTCTCACCAAATATAACACGTGTTATGATTAATCAACGATGATACCACTCGTTAAAACCTTTAGAAAATTGAACTCGTGCTTCGCACTCGGTCAATTTTCGTCGGTTTTAACTCGGGCTATCACCGATGATAATCATAACACTAGTTATATTATCCCCGATAATAAATTTGTTCTACGCGGATTGTTAGGTAACTACGTGGCCTAACAAAGAAAACGCATTTTTTTGACAAAAGACATTTTATTTTCAATATAGTCTCCTGCTCGCTAAACACACTTATTCCAACAATATTCTAAATTAGCAATGCCTTCATTGTAGGTGGATGAATTCAAGTCCTCGAAATAGCTATTTACAGCAGAGATTACCTCGGAATTAGACGAAAATCTCTTACCGCCGAGCCATTTTTTCAGATTTGGAAACAGATGATAATCGCTGGGAACCATATCTAGGGAATAGGGCAAATGAGGCACTAATTCAAATCCCAATTCATGAATTTTGGCCATTGCAATCGCAGACTTGTGGGCAGGTGCGTTATCCTGATGGAAAAGCACTTTCTTCTTTGCCAAATGAGACCGTTTCTCTTTGATTTTGTCGCTTAATTGTTGCAACAAATTGGCATAATACTCGCCATTTATTGTTTTCCCCTTTTCTAAGCAGTCGACTAAAATAATTCCATGAGAATCCCAAAGCACAGTTGCCATAACCTTTCCTGCTGACAAAACTGTTTTTGCCTTCTTTGGTGGCGGGCAACCTTTGTGAGTCCATTGCTTGAATTGTTCTTTGGTCTCGAGAGTGTAATGGTGGACCCAGGTTTCATCGACGGTTATGAAACGACGTAAAAAGTCCTTCGCATTGCGGCGAAAACGTGCCAAAGGGTCGAGAGAAACACTCAAACAGTTCAGTTTTTGCTCCGGTGTAAACAACCGCGGCACCCAATGGGCCGAGTATTTTTTCATTTCCAATTCTTCAGTTAAAATTCTGTGCACACTGTCTGCTATCTCACGCACTTTTAATCGACGGTCATCCACGACGATACGGCGGACCTTTTCAATCATATGCTGGGCAGTAGCAGTTTTTGGACGTCCACTACGGCGTTTCATCATTTGTGCTTCTACGACCACGATTAAATTCGACAACCCAGTTTTTAACTATTGAAAACGAAGGAGCGGATTCCAATAGTGTTGAATCCAGCTCTGCTTTGATTTCGGTTGGTGTTAAGCCTTAAGTACTTTATCACTGCTCTCAACTCAGTTTTTTCCATTGTTGACAAAATCACACAAGACGTTCACTTTAGCGTACTGTCAAAAACAGAATAACTGACAGATTGCTTTGTACTGTCATATTTAACCTATTAAAGGACGATTCTACAGAATGATAAAGAAGATTCCTTCAAATTCGCGCCATCTCTGTGTTAAGCTACATAGTTACCGAACAATCCTCGTAAATTATTACATCTACCCCCATTACGAGATTATTACTTATATTACTTACACTCTATATAGACAACTAGATCTCAGTCAGCTAAATCGCATGGTTTACAATATATTTGGATAGGGCTGTATCAGCTTCTATTTCAAAATAACACTGTTTACTAATAAAAAGTAAAATAATTTTGCTAACGTAGAAGCAAAACAATTTGAAATTAACTTAATGGCCATTGAAATTATATTTCTGCATTAATGACAGCGAAACCATTAATAATATGCATCTATTGTCAAGTTGAACAAACCATATAGTGAATTTTCCATAACAGCAAAATTATTTAAACGTAGGATGAACAATGAAATGAAATATTTTAAAATCTAATATAGAGTACTTATGTAAAAACACTTTGGTAGGACGGAAGCCTTTTCTGTTATGATTTTACATTAATTAGTTTTGGTTCATAAAAATATCTATAAACTGGCATTAGCAATTGTGCAAATAACTACAAACACATGAACCAAGACATATATTTTCTACTCAAATTCTGATCAAATTACTGTCGTATATATAAAGTCGTAACTTAAAAAACAAAAACAGAATACATGATTGTGTAATAGCAAATCATCAAAAGAATATCTTCTAATTATAAGAATTTTAAGCAATTTATTTCTCTCCAACTACACTAATATGACATTATAACATCAAATTATTTTGTATAGAAAGCATGCCATTTAGGAACTGTTAGGACACTAGTCATTATAGCAACTGTACAAAAAGTAATCATTTTTTGTATTAGTAATACTTAAAAAAAATAATTTATCTACAATCATACAAAAAGTTACCACTTTTTACACTGATTTTCGTGTAAAAAGTTAACGATTACTGGACTAGTGTTATAAAATTTTTATTGCACGCTAATATCTACAAGAGATGTATAAAAATTGATGATTTATAAATAGTTTACTAACTGGTTGCTAAACAACTAAGCACATAAAAATCTAACACGCTAATGACATAAGTCACAAATTTTAAAAAAATATCAAATACAAATACAAAACCTTGTAAGATATACTTGTAAAAAGTCTCTTCATTGCACTCATATCCTTTAAGACACTCGCTCGTAACTCGCTCGTGTGTTAAACCGTTTGCGCAATAATGAATGGCTTTTTACACTTATATCTTAAATATCTATTAATGTTTCGCAACACTTTATTTTTCACCTCTAAAACATTTCTTGTTACCAATAATGCGAAATAAACGTAATTTTTTAATTAAATAATAGATAATAATCATTTAGTTTTTTTTTTAATATTAAAATATTAAATAATTATTTAAAATCTTAGTTGCTGTTCGCAACGAATAAACATAATTATAACCTCTTTGTATTTAACGCGGATCTCGTTCCGTTGCCTGTCGAAAGTTCTTCGAATTTCCACTAAAGTGGGGATAAGATTTATAGATTTGTAAGTATATTTTCATTATACTAGTATTAAAATTACCCATTTTTGCCCGGAAATAACATTCGATGACAAATTGCAGTAAATAAAAGTAGTTTAAGGTCATGTTTTGTTCTAAACAGATCTAGTGATGGACTCGAGCCGAGTCGCGTCGAGCTTTCCTAGAAAGCTCGACTCGATTCGAAAAAAAATATTCAAGCTCGACTCGAAACTCGACTCGAAATAATATGTTTCAACTCAACTCGAAACTCGGCTCGAAATCGAGTCGAGTCGAGCCGGCTCGTTTTGAAATCATAGTTATTTTCCAAATTCATATAGCAGTCGCGAGAACTTTTTTCTCCTCTTAGTCAGAAAACGAGCCGCTTGCGGCGACTAACTGTCGTGACTGTCAAAGTCTGCCATATTGAACATAAAAATCAAAATCTCAGTAAACAAGAAAAAGATTAATGTTTGCACTGATTCACCACTAAGATTATACGTTAAAACAAATCGTTGTTAACAACTTGAAATAAATCTGTAAACTGGCTACAGATATTTACTACATATCTTTTTAAACTTTTGTCGGTTCTTTTTATTACACTTTAAACCAAACATGAAGATTCTGGAATCCGTTTGTTTCTTTGATCTTGTCCGTGTACTTACACCAAGGTGTCATTCACAATTTTAAACGATTTTACCGTAAACAAATTGTACTGCAAATGGAAATGATAGAGCAAATGGACAACAATCAACAGCTTAAAGCAATGTTCTCGATGCTGTGCGTTTGATACGTTTGTCATGGAGTCAGATTAAACCAGAAACAATTAAGAATTGTTTTAAGAAGTCGGGTTTTTACACAAAATTTAAGGAAAATCGTTTGGAAGAATGTTTTTCTGATGAGGAGCTTGCAAAGTGGAATACAATAAACTCTGAGATTTCCTTCAATAAATACATAGAAATAGACAATAAAGCTGTTATTTGCGGTACACTTGACGCCATAATGAAGCCGTTTAAAGAAAAGTAATTGCGCAAATTCTTAGTTATAATCCGTTAAAGTACAAAATCGGGGAAATACTGTAAACTGTAGAATTTTCTCGAGCCGGTTCGAAGAACTCGAAAAACTCGACTTCAAAAACTCGACTCGACTCGGGCTCGACATACGTGAAGCTCGACTCGATTCGACTCGAATAAAGAATTGTCGAACTCGATTCGAACCTCGGCTCGAAATCGAGTCGAGTCGAGCTTGGCTCGGGCTCGTGTCCATCACTAAACAGATCACTCATGGCACGTGTTGGTTAAAAACTTCTAGAGACGCATACAGAAACTGTGTTTTTAGGACTCGTAAGATTGCCAGATTCCGTTGTCATCAGCCAACTTTCTTTTTCATCCCAAAACATGCATTTTTTGTACTAATTTAGCCAATAACTATTACTACCTCATTCACCACCAGAATTTGCCGAATTTGAAAACATTGACTTTTCAAGATTTAAATCGGTTTTCTAGAAAAAATATACACTTAAAAACAGGGTTGTATTAAAAGTAAAATACTTGAGTTGCTCATATATGATATTTCTCATCAATTTTTAACACATCGAACTGTTAAAATGTAGAGTTCCTCAACTGAATTTATCTAGATTCATCGTGTTGTTTATTTATTTCCTTTCTTGTAGTTCCAATCTTGTAGTTGTACATGAAGAGTTTTTCAAATAGTCAAAACCATTTACTTTATTTTGACAGTATAAAGTGAAATGTGTATTGGGACAATGTAGATATACTCAGAGTTGTTTTAAATAAAGCAAATTATTTAAGTAATAAATGTTGAATTTAAATATTGATTTATAAAAATTTAACTATTCAGTCAATTCAATAATTATTTACAGAAGTCAAATATATGGTTGTTCTCTTATTCTGTTTTCGTTAGAGAATAATCGCGGAGGTTTTGTAGTTTGTATATAGATAGGATATAGGCCATAACATTATGTATGAAGCAGGTATATAATAAACACTAAGGTTGTAGATTTAAAAGGTACCTATATAAATATAACGTACACTTGTATGTAGATAGACGTACATATTGTGAGGAGGAAAAAATGGTAAAGAATAATGGTATAAGGAAAATTATATTAACAATAAACACACTAGGGTTAAAGGAAGGATATAGAAAGTGGAAGCAGGGATGATGGGACTCATTTATAAAACAAAATAAATGTAAAAACAGAATTAAATATAAATATCAATATAATTCTAAGTGTGTGTATGAATATAAAATAAACAATTCTTAGAAAATATAGTGTATTACAGTCAATATATCACAGTACAATAAACTACTCTGGGATATTCATAACTACTTCCTAGACAGTGGCGTAAGTATCGCCCCCGCAGGCCCCTCGACGCAGGGAGGCGCAATCCTCCGAAGGGCGTTGTTTCGTGAGATTTTATTTCGTTGGGAATAGAAATTTTAAAACAAGCATTTGAGGTAAAAAAGACATTCTATGGACTATTCTGAATTATTATTAATTATTTATTGAATATTTTATCTTGATAAAAGCTACCTACGTATAATTGTATATATGAGGGGCACAAACGTAACTACGTGTAGTTACTCCACTGATTGTAAAACAAACGTGTTATTTTTATAGCCATTAAAAGTTTATTTGGATTATCTCCCAAACATTCAGCGACATTATCTGGTAGTTGTTGGTTTGCTGGATTATTTCGTATTGTTGACAGTCTATGAGTATGTGACACTCCAAGTACAGTGCTATTGAATTAAAGTGCAATATTGTGATCATTTAGGATGTGATAAAATAAAATTATTTTTTAATATTTTAATAATGTTTTATTTCAATGATATATAGTTATATTTATAAGGAAATTGAAAAACATATTAAGAACATATTTTGTACTCTATTACTCTATATTGTATTTGAAAATAAATAAGTAAAAGCATTAGGTTAAATTGGTTAGTTGTTGCAAGTACCTACATTGGCACTTTACCACGAGTAGACGTGGTTTGTTATAAAAAATACACCTTTCCATCTTTCATTTTACAATAAATGTTATTTTAATTATCCCCAAGCGAAATAAATGCATTTATGTATTGTTGTTTGCATTAACATACAGTAAATGCAATGGTTTGATATGATTATTTTAAAATGCAATATAGCGAGTAATGAATATATTGCAGTTGAGTTTAATAGCACTGTATATGCCCCCGCAATTTCCGCATAATGAAGGTTGCCTCCTTACCTTAAAGTACATATTCGTTAACTGGGTATGTCCAATTCTTAATCTGCTACTACTAATGATAGCTACCTGCTCTCTCTTGCTCAACTAAGGTGAAAAATGTGATTTCGTCAATTTTGGCTTGGTAGATTTTACGTAGATGGTACGTTTTTCGAATAAAAGAATAATAACAAATTATTTAAATTGTTATTAAATTAAAGATTAATGACAAATAAAATTTAAAAAAAAGTTATGCTTGTAACGGGGTTCGATCTTGCATTCCACCAGCCCTTGCAGTTTAGCAAGCCACGGTTTGCCATCGAACCATGGAGGCGTTGCGTCAACTTTTCAGGTTTCGGCTTTTAAATTAATGTTTTGCAAATAATTCATGAATTTAAAATTTTAACTAAAAAAATCTACAACAAAGTAGTTTTATATGTACGTCTTATTCAATGATTGTTGGCCAGTACGAATCTGCCTTTAATTTCTTTGTAAGAATGATCAAGCAACTTCGAATTACACTCTAATAAGAGCGATACTGTTCGACACTTCAAGTGTCACGACCACGAATAGTATCACGAAACTCGACACCCAAGTTCCCATCACTAGTCACAAGACAACCGTGATATTTCCTAGTTTTCTAGTAGGTCAGCATGACCTTACTGCTTCAACATTAGTAAATACATTCGCAATGTGTAACTGAAAGAGAGTCTTGTTAATTAGCGCTAAAATCATTTATTGATTACCCGATTATTCAAAATATAATTAATTGCCTAATTTACCATGTGAGTCAGAACTGCTGTGACACGTTTGAATTTTCCCGTAATAAAACTGGTGATTTTTATAAGTTTTAGTAGGAAATCGCATTATTGCCACGATTTAATGTTGACTCGTTCGTCTGTGACTATAGTTTCATATGTATAATTTGAGGTTAATTGAAATTGCGGGAAATTCCACCACGTTACAGTATTTCTGCCTCACATGGTATTTATTACTAGCGGTTTATCAAAGGATTTCACAATAATTTCGGAGTTATAAGGTAAGCACCATAAATTCTCGACCCAATATAGAAAAAATAAACTTGGTAAAATATAATAATTTTTATTTTTTAATATGTCAATACACTTATTATAACGTGGAATTAATAATTCAATGTCCCTGTAAAGATAATATGAAGTTTTTCCTTCAAAATGTTCAATTACAGCTGCTTGCAACTCGTTTTCGTCCTTAAAACGACGTCCCTTAAGATCTTTCTTTAAATTGGAAAATAAATAATAGTCACTAGGAGCTATATCCGGACTGTACGGTGGATGATCCAATGCTTCAAAGCCGCATTCACGAATGGCAGCTTGTGAAATTGTAGCAGTTTTAACGGGTGCATTGTCATGTAATAATCGAACACCTCTAGTCAATTTTCCTCGACGTTTTTCACGAATATTGTTTCTCAATTTATGCAATAAAGACGCATAATATGTACTGTTCACAGTTGTATTGCGTTCTTTAAAATCAATCAGTAAAATGCCGTCACAATCCCAGAATATTGTTGCCATAACTTTCTTTGTGGATTAAACGACTTTCGCCTTTTGGGATGAGGTTCATCGGGTCGCCGCCATTCCATCGATTCTTTTTTGGATAGAGGATCATAATACAGAACCATTGTTTAATCTCCAGTGACAATGGACTCCAAAATCGGCTTTGGGTCGTCTCCACACAAGTTAAAAAAAAACGAATGCGCACATTCAACGCGAGGTTGACGTTGAACAGCAGAAAGAAGACGCGGTACCGAAGTACGCGAAAAATGGCCATGAAGAATTAGGCGGACACTTGTTTCCGAAATGTCAGACATCACTGCTAACTCCTTAACTTTCAAACGGCGATCTTCTAATACCATTTCTTCAATGATTGCAACTTTTTGAGGCGTTACCGCTTCAAGTGGCCGACCGGTGGGCTCATCATCTTCAAGAGATTCTTGCCTCAAACTGAAACATTTTGACCACTTTTTACAGTGGAATATGAAGGAGCTAAATTACCATAAACACCGTCTAAACGTTGTTTGATGCGATTAGGCGTGTGCCCTTCTTTTGTTAAAAATTTAATGACCGCGTGGTACTCAATTTTCGTTAGCTGCGATATTTTCATTCACTCGTCACGATGCTTGAGTGGCTACTAAAATCTATTACGCTTCTTGCCGTAATATATATAGTTTAGGCCTCTTACATGTTCAACTATGACGCAACCGAGTTTGAACATGTTGACACCTGTAGAAGCCTACCGGACCGAGAATTTATGGCGCTTACCTCATATATCTAAAACATAATGTATTGTTTTTTTTTCAACTGGAGGTAAATAATTTTGTGTTATCAGCAGCATACCATAGTATCGATAGTAATAATCTGTCAGATATCACATGTTGTAACATTTTAACATATCCCTAGGTTCGTGAAAATAATTTCTTGGAAAAAGATTTTCAGAAAGTATTAGCAAATGCATCAAGAATTGGTTTTAATGTAAATCACTGATTTGATATGTGCATTGCGTTAGCGAGATGCAGCAAGATGCAAAAACCATACATGCGAATTTCTAAATGCTAATTTGTCATGGCGTTAAAGCTAGCGAAAAATTTATATCATTGTTATTTATTATTAACTGTAATAACAAACGATTATCGTTAATGTGATAATTATTTAGACCCGACGTGACCTATTAATTACAAGATTATGTTCACTTGCATATGTATTTTACATGCATGTGTAAGGAACGATTTGGTTGATTTTCCTTCCAAAAATAGCTTTCCTTTGTGAATAGCAGTTATAGATCATTTTTCACAGATAATGCCTTGAGCAATAAAAGCTTACATGTCAAGAAGGAATGATTGTATGCGAGCATAGGCTACATCTGTATTACGATTTCTTTCAATCCATTATTAACTGATTGTTTGATGGTAAAGTTAGTCAACTTTTAGAACTTCAAGTTTTATTAAATTTGTGCGAGTGAGAACAGACTCCAGTTGTTCTAACTGCACAGTCTTGTCTCAGTGTCAAGAACATCTATTTAGGTGTATTTCCTTGGTTTTCTACGAGAAAATTAAGGGATTATGATTCTAACCGTACTGTAAAAAACATGAAAAGTTTTTGATGAACGTGGAAACATCAAAACAGTAATTGTAAGATTTACAGTATTAAGTTGTAATAAATTGGGTGTAAGTGATCATTTCCGTACATCCTAGCTCTAATCTACATTTCCAGCCCAAATAAAAACATTTTTTTCTAGCTATGCCAGGTACTAATAATGCTTAGTGAAGAAGTGTAGACAGGCATTACACAGTAAAAAATTTGGTGTGAAATTTGAACACTAGGCCACTCTAAAAAGTGTGCGATTAGGTCCAATACATTTACAGTAAAATATCTAATCTGTACCTTCGTGTAGACCATAGAGTTAACTTCAATACAATGTTAGTGTAAATTTCTTACACTCTAAAACAATTTATTATGTATATCTTTTTTACACTAAAACAGTCAAATTTCTAATTGTTTTAGAGTAAGATTTTACTCTTGCCTTTTGAATGTTTTACTCTACGTGAGAAAAATATTATCTATTTAGAGTGGATTGTTATAAAACTTTTGTATGATTGAAATTTTAGAGTGAAAATAGTGTACTTTTTCAAGGTCGTGGTCAATAATCAAATAAATGATTTATTTATTTATTGCAATGCAAACATACATAAAAAGTTTATATATAACTACAATTAAAACGTAAGAACGTATTGAAAAAAATACGAGCTCAGTTGGGACACTTCTATTTTGGTTAAAGGACACCCCGGAACTTTTACTTCGAATTTGTTTTTCTTGGTCCATGGTATGGTTGTTAATTGTTGGTGCAGTGAACTATGTTTGTGCTCCTTGCCAACTCTTTATTAGGAGATTCTCTTGCAGCACTCCGTGATCTCCACCAAAGTTCAAAATTACTACAATTATGATGTAATTACTCTTTTGTTCTGCGGATTAAATACAATTATAATTATTGCTTTTCATATTCACAAGCAGTAAGAACAACACATTTGCACTGCTAACAGTGCGGTGTCTAGTAAAGTGTTAAAACTTTCCAATTTGAAAAGATACTAGAATTAGCGGGAGTTTCAAAATCTTACAAATCTAAAATTGATATAGGTACTATTTTTATGTAGAGATACTTGTTTTTGGTCTAGTCAAAATAATTTTGATCTCTAAATTTTGTTTAGTTGTTTATTTACGTTTTAAATTATACAGCTTCATTAAGTCAGTGAAAGATTTGTAAAATTTTGAAATTCCGACTAATTTTAGTAACTTTTGAAATTGAAAGATTCTGTTGAACTAGTTGAAGCATTTGAACTTTGAAGTCAAATACAGCAGACAGCTGATTGTTGCCATTTTTGTTAGTGTCGTTAATGCGCACACGCGTCTCTTGCGAAATACACTGTCAAGTGTATATTGGTGACAATTCGTTTTATTTACTCTAACTAGGGTAACATCAACACTAACAAACATTTTTTTATCAATTTAGATCACTTTTTAACGGTTTTTCTTCTTTTAAAAAAATTTAAATTAGAGTAGATGTTTGTTATACTTTTAAAGTAGAATACTATTAGATTGAATATTCAATCTATATAGAGTTAATTAATAATATAGAGAGAAAATAGGTTTCCGTAGTGAAGAATTATTTTTGTTCTAAGAATAGAGTGAAAAAAAATGTTTTTCTACTCTAAATTTTAACTCTAAAATCTTTACCCAGTATTCTAAAAATTGTTCACGGGGCTGGTTTCTTACTGTGTATTAAATTACTAACATTTTTTGCAAAACGCAGTTTGTATGTAACAAATTTGTTTCCTTTAGTATGTAAGGACTATTAAAATTTCATTAATATTTGTTTTATCTGATTTAATTTAAAGCTTACAAATGACATAATCGAATCTAATAGAGGCGAGACAATACTAACATTAAGCCATTGAAAAAAAAGTTAACTTTAAATGAATTTAAAAACTATTTTGTGGAATTAATGATGTATAACAAAACAAAACTTAAAAGGGAAGTTAGGAATTTTTTAATAAAGGTTTAATGAACCAAATATGAAATGTTGTAAAACGTGATAGCTGTCTGACTAGAAGAAAAATAAACTTTATACTAACTATTTTTTAAACATGTGGTGTAAACCGTAAATACCAATACATACGCAGTACGCATTATACCGCCATCAGAGATGGATCTATTCCTGTTCTTGTATACGTAATGTATATTTTGAAGAAAAAACGGCAATATTACTTGCATCCGATTACTAACACAAGACTCATAAAAGGCAGATTTGTTACATATTTTGCAGATTTAAGAGAAGAGCTAGATAACTTATATGGTAAAGGTATTAGTCTGTAGCAGCATTTCGAATTTCAGGATAATTTCTTAGATCAATAATAAAAGGTGTCGAAACTTTTCAAAATGTGATGTCACCATTACACGCAACTAATCGACATGCAACATGATACTAAGAGCACAGCATAAAAATATACAGCATACCCACTCGATTGTCGGCACAATGAAGTTGATAAGACGCTTCGCATATCTCACACAACAGTGACGACAAACCACGAGCAGTTCGTCGAGGCTTGCCGATCATCATCGTATTGCATGCTGCTAATAACGAGGATCGTATATCACAATATACCTGTTGTTCCGTAGCCCGCCAGTCCGTTGTTTAATAGTCCGAGAATCAACAAGATCAGACACGACGGCTTTCAATATTTGCGAGACTGCACCTACTGGTTATAACTATACTGTGCTAAGAGACCGCAGTTGCGTGTACGGTACCGTTTCACATTGTGGGGATCTGCGGCACTAGTATCCGAGACTAGATTGGGTGCAGACCACACGGCGTCCACCCTTAAAACTGTCTGTAACTATCTGTCTGAGGCGTTTTTTCTAAATCTTGGGCAACGGACGCTACAGTCAGTAACTAATGTGTGGTAGAGTCCCATAAAATTGGGTCTCGAACGGAAACTCTAAAACGTTGCGGACGCAACCCTGCTAACATAACCGGTCTGGGTGGTTTAGATTCTCGCCTCGACACAGTTAACCAAGGTGCTAGTCACCTGCTAGTTGACAGGAGCGATGGAGGACAATCTAAGTGAGGTTTATCCTGGCGGTGGGGTCCTGTCCACTGTCGTAAAGGAAACTGCATGCCACCAGTTAGATGAGCTCAGGGTAAAAAGTATGAAGATCAAGTTATGAGTAGCGGATTATTTTTAATAATAATCTGCAGGTGGTCGGGCCCTCGGGGGTGAAATCCAGACAACCGCGGACCTTATATTTAGGGTTCGGTAGGCTGGTTTACCGGTTGTCCCTTGGGCACTGCGCAGTACAGTCCGTTTGATCCAAAGAAACTTATATAGAAGATACCAAAGAAGCGAATATAATGCCTCTCACGGCCAGGACAACCTCACCTACACGGGGACGGATCGGGGCTCTACATAGTAGAGTCAAACGATGCTGTGTCAAGGGGTAAACCATGTCTAACAATTGGGACACAGGGAAAGACGCCAAGCCCGTGCGGAAACCGGCTACTTCTGCATTGCTCTTACGGGTAGGACTTTGTGTGGCAAAAGGTTGGACAGGACAGTAGCTCGCGTAATCCCCCATGTCTGAACATCAGCGTCAGCATGTTGGCAAAACATCCGGGTAAGGGTCCCCCCCTTAGATCCGACAGGAGTTCGCATTTGGCCTCAATGTGCGGCTAGCCATCTCTCGTGGGTGGATTACCAACCTTGATTGCCAAAATACTAGAAAAGGGACTAGTCAGTTCCGAACCTGCGTCTAAACTATATACAGGGTGTCCCACAATGGTGTTTACACGCAATATCTCCCTTATTTGAAAAGATAAAAAATCAACCAAAAACTATTAAGAATGACTCCAAATGGACCTTTAGAAAACATCCTTAAATGCTGGTTGCATAGCAACGTTTAAGAGATCATGCCAAACTTGATTAATTTTTCAAATTGCACCCTCTGGTTTTCTTCACGGAAATGTATTCTTCACTTCATACTGCATATGGTAGTATGTATGCCTTACTTAATTATATAATGTGCATTTGGGGGTTGAAAAAATATTTTTTATAAACTAAATGGACTATATAGAGATAGGATAGTGATTTTAGCTCATATTAAACAAACTTTCTAACAAATTATTAATTATTTTAATATATTTAAAGGTTAGACTTTTCATGTTAGTCAAGAATAAGAAAGGTGCCCTAGAATTAATGAACCCCAAAATAATCCGAGAAAATTAAAGTCTTATGTTTTGAGCTGGCCATTTTAAATTCAGATAATTAATAATTTTAAATTAAAAAACAAATTAAATTAGAAAGGGAAATATACCACAACAATATATCAAATACACATCATTACATACATATCCATCAGAGAGGCATTGAATGATGGGATATTGCCATAGCAACAATAATCAACAAGTAATATCAACAATAGTATCTTCAATCAACATGTATTTTATTTACTCCAACTAAATCTATTAAACATAACTTCTGGTAGTTTTGATTATATTCTGTGGCCGAAGCTTTTTTAAAACTTTATTTATTGAATATAATAAAACACATTTATATATTTCGTTTGCAATCGTAGAATATATTTTATTAATTTTAATTAGGAGAAAACTCTCTTGTTAACATTAATGATACAAATGTATTAATATTACTTTGTCTGTAATTATTTAACGAAGTTTAAGACGAGTTTAAATAATTAAATTTGAATTAACACACTTAACAGAACAATTTTAGAATTCACATTTAAATGACATTAAGCAAAATAATTAATTAAAAAGTCGAATGAGCCTTTATGTTTTACTAGCAGGACAATTTTAAAATCCACACCTAGTTTAATACTCACACAGGATAAACACTTGTTGAATACTTAATAAAGACTTGTGAGTTGGATGAAGATTTATAAAGACTTGTGTGTTGAATGAATATTTAATAAAGACTTAATATTAAAACAGAGGTATTTATACCTTATCTGCCTACACATTTCTCATGGTCATGAGAGAATTAATGCTACAGAAGTTCTTATAGAGATAACGTCGACTTATCAGAAAGCTGTAATTTGATATCGTGAGTTTTATTATCTTAAGCAATTCTCATGTAACATGATCTTATATATAGTGCGTTTCTACGTACGTTACTTGGTAAAACCACCAGACTGTTATAACTGGTGACCCCGACGTGATTTGAACACGCGACCTTCTTATTATGCATACGATATCTCATTTGGCGAAGAAATTGAGGTATGCGGAAATCTTCATCGGGCTTCTTTTCTTCAAAGAAATCCCCGGGTAAACGAAGTGCAGTTCTGTACATTTCTGCAGGTGAAACATCTAATTCGGATTTTATCGTAGCTCGTAGACTAAGTAATACCCATGGTAGGTTCTTTAACCAAGAAGATATACCACTGGTGCGTATGGCCTGTTTGAGTGTACGATTGAATCTCTCTATTATCCCTTGGCTTATGGGATGATACGCGGTGCAAGTAATGTGTTTTATCCTTAAGGTATTCGTGAAATGCTTCCATAGATGAGAATGGAATATTTGAGCATTGTCCGTTGTTATATAGTGGGGGGTTCCAAAGCGTGTTAACCATGTGTTGATAAAAGAATTTATTACTGTAGTTGCCGTAGCATCCCTTAAAGAAATAGCTTCTATCCATCTGCTAAAGCGATCTATTATGGTCAATAAGTACTTATAACCTTCTGAAGGTGGCAAATGTACTAGATCAAGGTGAATTTTTTGGAAATGGTTAAGTCGGACTTGGCCGTTGACCTACGTCAAGGTTCATATCGCAGATCAAATCTGGTTACAGAATTGAACCTGCCGTGTCTGTTTACCACTATCAACATCAATGCCGAGAGTCAAATATGATTCCACACCTGATCTCTATTGCTGCAAAATTTATTGTGTGTTCTAGTTCCTCACTTTGGTCTTAACTCATATAAAGAGGATTTTACGTGGGCTCTCTACTAGGTAATTTGTAGAATCTATTGCCAAGAAGGAGACTGCCCAAATCATGCTTAGAGTAAAAGCTTATCACTGCTTATTAAACTTCATGTTAAACAAATCATCATAAATGATTGATTTATGTCAAGATTAACCAAGAAATTCCTTAAAAGTCGATTTCCTTATAATGAAAGCAGATAAGGATACAATGTCACGGTGGCAATGGACAGTGATTTATAATCTAATAAACTTTATACTTTGCTAGAGAATGAAACGACGCACGTTGCCTTACAACAGGACCTTACGAAGTCTATACAGAATGGGTTGAACAAAATATTAACATATTTAGCAAAATAAGGCATGTTCGACGAACAACGAAAGACTTTTGCATGTATGATGGTGTTCCTCCTAGAGTGTAGCCTTCACAAAATCCATAAACAGGGAGCCCCTCTTCGACCCATTGTGTCCAGTCATGTACTTATCATTTGTATCGAACATCTGTGACTACTGCTTTAGGGCAACGCACCCCGACTACCTAACGAAACAGAGAAAAATCATCAAACACAGTAAATACAAAATAACAAACTATCGTAAACCCTTAGAATATAAAACTGTAGTAAGGAGCGTAACTACCCGGGCAATAAGCTTTAAAAGCGACAGATATGACGTCGCACTGGCCACCATTAGACACCATCTAAATCTGCTTCTCTCACAATCTCCGACATGTACGAAGAATTACATTGCATAGTAAGTAGTCGTTGGTTTAAAATGTTAAATTAAAATTTATATTCTAAGATTAATTTAAAGATACTATGTTTAAAAATTGAGGTTATTGGCAACCCATCCCGGTCGCATGTGGTAGATTATTATGTTCCTTCCTACAGTTTTATATTCTAAGCGTATACCGAACTTGAATACCTAAATTTGACAATACAGCGTGTTGCATACACAGGTGTACCAACCTGCTTTTCTGTTGAAATAAATGTGTATTTTCTCATTAAAATAACAAATTACGTTTTGGTTTAAAAACCTATTTGTATTTATTCTATAAATAAATATATTACTAAATATATGAAAATTAAATTTTATTATTTTCGATAAAGCAAATAATCTTTCTTCATAAAATTAAATTTTGAACGTTATTATTTGCACAGTTGGTTTTATTCTTACGTCACTACTTTTATATTTATGACGTGAACGTAAAGTTAGACTAGACGGTGTATAGTAGCATTTATAAACAGCGTGTTGACGTCACAACCCAAATCCTACATGAAAAATTCTGTTTAAGTAATACTCAATAGTCCCGATTGAAAAAACATAAGATTATGTAAAAGTTCTGGAAAATGTAATGCATAACTTTTTATAGTAATGGGTAATGGTAATGTAGTATTTTAAAAAGTAATTAATAATGGGTATTGATTACGTACTTTCCGGGTCGAAAAATGAGTAACGATAATGAATTACTGCTTGGAAGTATTTGTATTCAGATCTTCATCTAATAACTCTGTGTACGTGTAGTACATGATGCTTTCTGAAAAATCGCTCTGAAATAAGTCTTCATCCTCAGATTCTATATTTTTCAAAACAGTCCTGCCTCAGTCGCCAGAAATTGTTGATAATACATGAAAGGAAGAAAGGGGTATCTTGTAATCTTCAGAAAGATTATATTTTATATTACAAGAAATTACTTCTATTAAATTGACATACGCATATTTATTTTTCTATAAAAACAAAATGTTATTGGATCATAGTTTTACATAAACTTCAACTCCAGTTCCAATGTATTACGCAACAATACAAAAATTACAAAATTCTATTATTCCTATGATGACATACGACATCATCTTATTGTACATAAGAATAACTCAACCAGCTAATTATAGAATTTTGAAATACGGATTTAACGGATGGATAAACAAATAAAATTATATCCGAGATCTACAAAGCTACCCACATATTGAATACAAAGTAACAAACCATTTAAAAATATATATTATCTTATAAATGGAATAAATAGGAAACAAAGACTCATTTAAAACGCCATTAGATGATAATAGCGCCTACATTCTTCTATACACATATCTCACTTTACTTAATTTTTGCTTAATTATCATTTTTTGTAACAAATAACCGTGTACCTGAAAGACTAAACATTATACAAATTTAGATAACTTAATGTGCTATAAAATAATTATAACGGTTCATTGAGAGGAAAGAGGGGTATAAATATAAGTAGTGTTGTTCTAGTGATAGTGGGGGCAGTTTGGTGTTAAGCGCTTTCATACTATGGGGGTGTGTCGACATGTTAGGTTACTTGCTCTACTATTACTATGTTTTTGGGTGAGTACGAATATTAATATTATTAATTATTGTTACACAATAGTGTATTGCATTCATATAAATAAAATATTTTCGATATCTCTACACAAGAAATAAATAATATGCATCATAGTTAGTTATTTAGGATATACCTATGCCTACTATTACATATAAATTATATAAAGTAGATACATCACAAGTCGGGTTTTCTTGGGCACAAATTCATTCAATTCATTTTACTTTCAATTAATTTAATTGCTTTATTATATCTATATTTTGTTCACCTATACCAACAATATAAACATCTAGTTTAGTATTATTTGTCTAAATTTATGTAATTTTATTATTGATATATTATTCTAATTAAAAAAGTAATATTACCTACGTTACTTAAACAATATCATCCTGCGATGGCTGCAACGGCTTATTTACACGGATTATAGCAGCAGGTATAGATGAATAAATTAAGAATCAGAAATTAATTTTTATATGAAACAATTACGTTGTTTTTACATTGGCTAATTTCATGCCAAATCAACAAGGACCATGTGCTTCAATGTCTCAGATTTTGTTCAAATTTCTTCCTTACATAGATCTACATAAGAAATGACATTAAATTATTTTTTTCAAATTGTGATAGTTTTTGAAAATTTCGGTTTTTTGCAAATTCTGCTACCCGGCACTCTGCATTAGGGTTTCTGGGTCTCGACAGTTGTGCTGTTCTCGGGACTCGAGACTGTTTTTTCCGAAAGTCCCGGGAATTCTCGGGAATCCCGGATAGTAATTTTACATAGGCACGTAACACAAAAATCCAAATATTTGTTTTTAAAATTGCTTTAATTAATCCTCATATCACTTTCTCCCAGAAGTTTCCATTGGAAAATAACTGCAATTATTTAATGAAAAGCACAGCAGTACATAAATAAATTCTCCGATCATAAAATTATTTTTCTCGCTTTTATGTCAAAGCCTTTCCTGTATAGTGTTGTGTTGTTTGTCGGTAAGTTTTAAGTTACTCATAGCTTTTATAAAACATTTTTCCTGAATATCAACATGATAAATAATATTAGCAATAGTTCGAATTGATATTACATCTCCTGCGACCTATTAAAATATATAGAATTTCACTAAAATTTTTTGTTTTGCAAAATTTTAAAATTGATTGTTAATTTTTAAATTTCTTAGATACAAAGTGCGATATCTTCTTCGATATTTTTTAAACGCAATATGTGCATACATTCCAGGGCCCGCTAGAATTCGAAATTTGTTTGAGGCAATAATTACATTGGCCGTTTCTACATTTTTAAATCGATTTCAAACTACGATTTGGTTTATTTTCATATTGAAGCTAAACAAAAAACATTCTATTTATAAATTTATTAGGTAAATAAAAGCCAGATGAAACAAATTCAGAAATCTAGTAAATACACACTACTATAAGCAATTAATTATACTATTTTCATTACATAAACTATCAAAATCTACTTGGAACCCTTTACCTATTGAAAACGACCGGTTGTTGAAGACATTAAGACCATACTTCAATATGAATTTTTAAGTAAAAACATTCTGTTTAGGTCTTTAAGAAGATTACCTTACCTTGTTTATAAATAAAAAAGGAAATTCCGGATGGAGACCATTTTTTAATATAATTGAATTGAAACTGCAAATTTAGTTATAAAAAATGCTGAGGTGAGGTACCATACCTAACGGTACTTTCTTACTGAAACTAATCCCTTTACCTTTATTGATTGTTTATAGACATGTTGTAAACAATTTGTATGTGTTTGCAAAGACTGTTTAGTACTTCAGAAAAACTGGTTAAGAACAGCACCTGTGCAAAGAAACACACAAATAAAACATTAATTCTAAAGTAAGAATTTATTTAAATCCCTTGTATACAAAAGTCCCGTGTCTCGAGTTATTTTTCCCGGGACTCGAAACAACAAAAAATAGAGTAATTCCTACTCTACACCATATAACTAAACTTGCCATAACTCTCTTATTATATTTTGGGTTATCTGGCTCATCCTGGCGTAAGATTAAAGCTAGTTCTTGGATCTTTCTGAGTATATCAAGAAACGTGCAAAAATACTGCACAGTAGAAAAGCAGCAGGCTCCGAATGCAAATTTTAGTGTTTTTACAAAGTTTGATATATCACCCTTTTGAAACTTTTTTTATAAAATGATCTTAGTATGTATATTCTTGGTATAGTTAAAAAATAGAAAGTGTGTTTTTTGTAGTTTTGGAAAAAAAATTACTTTTGGAAAACTTGCTTTCAGAGCCTGTTACCTTTCTACTGAGCAATGTATATACACATTTCTTGATATACGCTAGAAGAGAAACGTGCAAAGACATTGCACAGTACAAAACTACCAGGCAATTTTTTTTCAAAACTACAAAAACACTATTTTTATTTTTTACTCATACCAAGTATATGCTAAGATAATTCTATAAAAAAGGGGGTGATAGTTGTAGCAGAAAAACAAAGCCAGGATTTGTAAAAATAGTAAAATTTGCCTTCACAGACTGCTACTTTTCTATTGTGCAAAGTCTTTTGCACGTTTCTTGATGTACTCGAAAAGATCCAAAAACTAGCTTTAACCTGACACCTGGATGAGCGAGATAACTCAAGAAATAAGGGAGTTATGACAATTTTACTTAGATGATCTAGTAAATCTTCATCCAAAAAATCCAAGATAATTAATTTAATGTAATTTCATATGTGTCTATGCAAGGAAAAATCAACAAAATCTGAGTTATCTTAGCACGGTCATGTTTTTAAATTACATATGTGATTTGGCATGGAATTAGTCCATTTAGTTTTTAACAATCCATTTGATAATAAAGAAAGTTTTGCTTCTAGCAAGCGATTACCTATCCCCATGATATGCAATCCATTGCATCTTCCTATCATTTTTATTAGCTTCATTTCTATTTATCATCAGTGGCGGCGCTAGGATTTAAAAGGGGCTTACCATAATTGGGCCACCGACTTAATTGGAAGAAGTGATAATATGTTCATTAAATTCTTCGTTTCATGTTTTTTCTTGAATGATTTTTGCTGTAAAGCTAAAATACAAGATTTAAAACGAAACTGTTGCCTTGTGGCGCCCCCTACAATTTAATGTAGGTGAGGAATTAAATTGTGTATTTCAATTTTACAGCAAAAATCATTCAAGAAACAAAATTTACTCAATACCAAAATTTGAAAAATTAGGAAATTAGGATTTCAAAAAAAGGCGAAAAATTCTGTACGTACTGGGTTAGATAAAAAATTGACTATATTATACACTACTATGTATTCCCCTAAAGATCAATTTTTCAATATGAAATTTCCATCCTACTAGCACCAAGAATAACGATAATATCCCCTGATGGATTTTGCTGAAAAGATGGTAAGGTAAAATATGGACTGGAACTCGATCGCGACCGGCTCTCAACGAATTTTTCTTAGCTACTTAATGACGAATATGAAACTACAAAAAGTTACCACAAAAGTTCCTTGAGTAAATTTGCTGGTGAAAATATTTTCTTTCTTCGATAATACTAAAAGAAGGCGAGGTACGAAAAAGAACTTGGATATTTTTGGTAGGGAATTAAATAAACTTTATTTTACCTAACTCCCTTCATCTTGATAAACCTAATATTTTCCGAGAAAACGACAAAAACCGTTATGGGCGTGGTCCGCTCTCATTATCTCTTCGAGCTCAACACCTACAGGTTGTGACGTTTACGCGGCTGTTTAACAACCTGCAAGAAAGGTCTATGTTCAATATCTAAACTTTCCACTGCCCATGAAAATTTTTAATACGTCTCTTGTGTATTTTATGATTTTTTCGTCCTATTTTAGTGCAAGATGTTTTTAAAACTGAAGTATATCCACCACATTCAGTCTCAAAACTGATAGAAACAGAAGATAATTTTTTATGAAGTGTTTAGTTAGCATAGCCGAGTTTAAGATTTTATATTTGATTATAACAATATTTCGCATGAAAAACTGCTTAAGCATTCCAATACTACTAAAGTTAAGGATTTGTATGTGTGTCCGAGCCCAATTCTCGCGTTCTATAAGGGCTAGAGAGATGGGCTTGGGCTCATTCGACGCGTAATTTGCCGAGGATAATGCACGGATAAATTAGGTTATGTTTTAAAAATTTTTTTAAATTAGGTTATGTTTTAAAAAATCGATAAATGCTGATTCTATCGTACTATTTAGTGCTATTGAGTGCTATTTGGTACTAATATGTGCTCTATCGATAGGGAATCGATTGGAGATTTATGTAGGTCATGTAAATACTGACCTACTTTAAAAAAAAATCGATAAATGCTATTTCTATCATACTTAAGTGCTTAGGCCCGTAGGGCACATTATCCTAGTTATTACTAAAACCATGTGTTTTTATTTGGAATGTTACTAGGTTACAAAATAATTAATTTTGACATACAAATATGTACTTATGACTGGTAATAAGTTTGCATTAGTTAATATTTTATTTTTAACAAATTAAATGATTATTATAATAATTATTTCGTTATTTTATGCATTGCTAACAAATAAAAAATAGAAGTAGTATGTATAGTTTGAATTCCGTGGGTTCTGTTTAATTATTAAAACAGCCCAGAATCTTAATGTTATTATATAACAAAGGAGAGCGAATAGTGACCACCCTGTTATTCAAATACTGCAAACTCATTTACGTATTCCACTCTACGAGCAAATAGAAACAGGAGAGAACATTTCAATGGTCGGGGGTAAGGAACCGACGCGACGGAAGTCGGCCATTATATAAACCACGTTGAGCAGGTCGGGGTTGTTGACGTACGACGTTCGATATTGTCCGTGTCAGGTCGGGGTTGTTGACGTATACAATCGATCGATATTCATCGGGTGCCGGTACCCTCTCTCACTCACTCGTACCCTCTCTCACTCACTCTTATAAACCACTTTTTCTAGCAGTTCCGTCGCGTGGAATATAATGCAATGTTCTCTCCTGTTTCTATTTGCTCGTAGATTCCACTATCCACTACCCACCTGTTAAGCTTTTTGTTAGTATTAGAGGATATAATAGTTTCAAATTATAATTAACGTAATTATAGCAGAAGGAAATGTCCTCTACAATTCACTCCGTTCAAGAATATATTTTTTACTTTTTACGAGTGGACCTCCTGAACCTACTGTTAGCATCGGTTTAGAGCAACTTGGATCCATATTCTTCACTGTGTATATATACAAAGTAGTCTAAAACCCCAATTGTCTGGTAATAAAAGGATGTAAGGAAAAAGTATGATACTTTTTGTAATTATAAAGATAGTTAATATCAAAATTTGATTTCAGATTTTTCTCCAATAATTCTAAACTTTCTTCATTTTGAAGATAAGTATAATAACATTATATTTTAGGATACCGTAATCTTAAATGTTTTGAGAATTTGTAACTTTTACCTAAATTTTATTTTAAATGAGTTTTTTCAATTCCAAATAAGTCAGATTTATCTTTGCAACATTCTGAATTTCAATATATTTAGCATAACGTATATCCATTGAGCGTTGAATCAATCAGGCAAATATCCATATATAATATAACGAGCTTGTTCGGGAATGTGGCCTACCTTTGGAAATTGGCCAACAGAAGGCGATACTACGCTTTATTTAAGTTGTCCTTATGCACTGCGCGGTGCAAAGTTTAAGTTAAAAAGTTCATTCTGGCGAAGAAAAAACCTGACGTAAGAGCAGCTTTTTTTTGCTGAAAACAGCCTACTTAGTTTCAAGGTTCGTACTCACATTATAAATAATTGCATTAGTTAAGCGAATGAATTTGCTTGGTCCCGTCCCTGTTCGCTATGTCATAATAAAAAGCAATACATTTAAAACGTGATGTCTCGCGTGATACTCATGAATGTGATTCGGAGCAGGGTTAGCTACATTCGTCGGCAATCGGTCTCTTACCACTTTCCTCCTTTGGATACACAAATCGGACATAAGCTCGTTTTCAGTGGAAAATCGGTTTTTCATGGAATCGACACAACTGCTCGAGTTGTGTTGTAGGAGAGTTAACGCACGTCAAAAAGTCGTCTAAAAATGAAGTCTGTCTGTCATTTAGAGTTAAAAAGTAATGAATGGCCTTAATCGACTTAGCTAGGTGTATAATCACTCCTAAAAATCATGATATGTGTTTCCAGAGGGGGGAGACTTCTTATTTTTGTAACTGAAGGGTAAATCGTAAGTTGTAGCTACATTGTGAGAATTTTATAAGTGTTTTTATTTTTAATATTGGTTCATCACTAACAAAATTGTTTTAATTTAAATACATCGTCGTATCACAAATCGAGAGCAGCACCGTAAGCGTACCCGCTATGCTCCGTAAACTCTACTCCGATATATGACTAGCTTTTATGCACTTTCAAGAATGGTTAATTATAGCTCGCTTCTTGCGGCTTCCTGGTTATTCGCCATATCGTGGTACAAATCTTTATAAGTAGAAAATATGTTCAATAGCACTGTGCTACACATGAAATACACAAGACCTCCTACCTATATAAACAGATTGATATTGAAGAATAAAGACTTTTCATACTTGCATAATTTTTCCATCAGTTCGAGTTTTTTCTCTCAGCCCCCTGAATGTACTTCACCCAGTTTTGGTGCCTTGCACTACTCTAATGACCAAAACTTAGCCTTGTAGTTTATACTTTGTAGTTACATTTTGGAAATCTTTTCTTTACCTGGAAGATAAGAAGTGTAGCTTCACAAAAGTACGAAAATTCTTTTTTTAAATGTTGAAGTTTGTGCGGTTCAAAATGATATTTACTCAACAAATAAAATTTCTTTCTCTTCATTTATTGAAGATATATTTTGTCTCATTTCTAGGAAATTTTTGTTTTTTTTAAATTGGTTAACAAATGACCGAGTTATGGCTGATAATATGCAAAACAACTATTTCTTTTCTTTATTTTAATCTGTCATTATAGTCCAGTGTCCAGTTAATCTGTACATCTTACCTTGCAAAAACTCAAGTAGTTTTGATTTTTGGATATGTTTTGTATATTGAGTCCCTTTATTAGAAATCCAAGCTTTAGATCATGACGTTCGCTGATCGTGGGCTGATATATTGAAGAATTGAGGAAAATCTCAATCTTGCTTCGGTTTTCGCAGAATATCTCCTAAGCGATGTGTTTTACGACAAACTAAATTTAATTTTAAAGTAGACTAAATTTCCTACAGTTTGAGTGCAGAATGACTTTGTGGAACCTAATAGTTGCCAATATACAGCCTCTTCAAGGTTTTGGTAATTCTGATCATCTTTAATGATCAAGCCAGTTTTGGGAATTGAAGGGTGTTGATAAAACTAGGGTTCCTAACTATGAACTGAGCTGCGTGTTATTTAGAGTTAAGTCACGCATGTCAAATTTTCCTAGTGACATTTCATGTTTTGAAACTATTTAATAGAAGGTTGGTAATCATGAAAATTGGTTTAATAAATTAAACTGTCAGTATGACAGTTATATAAATTTGAAATTTGATACAATTAATACTTTATTAAAAACTTTCGTAAAATTGATATGTATTATAGTACTTTTAAAAATTCTCTTTAAACAATAAATAAATGATAATGTGCACATTAAAAAATTTTACATGCATAAAAATAAACATGACAACATAACCTAAAATTTATAACTGACAACTGCTGAATGTTGTCACTAAAGTAAAAAGAGAGAAAAAAAGTATCTCTGTTTCAGACAGCTTAGTTTTGGCCTAGTAAGGGATAGAATTTGACACCCGTGTCCTAACTCTAAAATAACACAGTTGAAGTTTTCATTTAGGAACTCTAGATAAAACCAGTCTCTGAGCTTATCCATGTTCTCATTATCTCGGTTAATGTGAGAAGGCTTCATATCCATATGTTACTCAGATGTTATTCAATTAATATCACAGTATTTCTTAACTCCATCAAAGATGTGAAGATGTACCATTTCTAGAGTCCATCGAGTAAACACACTGTCTGTGATTCCATGATCACGGGTCTGTCCTCCAGAGCTTTTCATCGTCTTCATCAGTGTTTGTTCTATGGTCAGATATGACCATAGAACAAAACCTGACCAAAACTCTTTTGCGTATCTGATGTATCCTTCAGTTGTGCATTTATTGTATTTAGCAGCATCCATTCTTTCTTCCAATTATGTCAACATGTCTTGCAAATAGAGATGTACACCCTCGACATAAAAAGCTGCATGAATGAATGGCAGCATTTTTTAGACAAAAACAAGATTAACAGTCCAGGTTGTATCTCCTAGTTGTATATCGGCAACACTCAAAGTGTAGCACATCTAGTCTACTTTAAAATTAAAAATAACCACTTTTGCAGTAAAACACATCGTTTACAAGATATTCTTAGAAAACCGAAGAAATGTCGAAATTTTCTTTTATTTTTCAATATGGCGGTGTTGCGCCAATGTCGTAAACTTGGATTTTAATAAGGACCCCAACATAAAAAACATATCCAAAACTCAGAACTTCCCGATCTTTTGCATGGTTTTTCTGGCCTGTTTTTCTGACAAATTGATTGGACTATTATTACAAATTTAGGTTTTTCTAAAAATATTTGATATATTCTTTTATAAACTACATCAATGTAACATGAAGAATTTCTGAAAATAACACACGCGAGATTAAAAGGTTCTTTAGTTCTGTGGTGTATACGATATTTTTGCACGACCTGAAGTACTTAATCCAAAATCCCCGAAATTTTCGAAAATACTGTTAAATGTCATTCTGACAATTGAAATTTTTAAACACCAAAATCACATAATTTCAGCATAGTAGGTTAGGTTTCTTTGGATATAACGCGATTATTTTACTTTTCTCCATAGGGAGTAAAACAGCTACTTTACTCCCTCTTTTGAGGGAGTGAAGTAGAGCTTTACATGTAGGCCGTACAAAACAGTTTTTTTTTTGTTTTTTTTGGGCTATAACTTAGTCAGTTCTTCTTACCAATTTTCATTATTTTTGAACTTTTGTAAAGCAACACACTTCTTCTCTTCCCAGTAGAAAAGAGATTTCCAAAATGTGGCAAGAAATGGTTAAGCTCTAGTCGTTAGAGCAGTGCAAGGTACGAAAACTGGAGATGCACATGTATAAGTGGATGGAAAAAAAGCTTAAATTTCTAACAAGGATCCCAACATGCAAAACATATTCAAAAACTAAAACTACTCGACTTTTTGCAAGGTAAAATGTACAGAAAATAATGAAAAGAAATTGTTGTTTTGTATATTATCAATTTGTTAACCAATTTAAAAAAAAAATCCTAGAAATGAAACAAAATATGTCTTCAATACATGACGAGAAAGAAATTTTATTATTATTTAGTCATGCAGCCAAATCCTTATTATTTTATTGTATAGTAATCCTAGCACAAACTAAGTCAATTGGCCCTAAACAGGCGTGTATAATATATCATTGTCAAGACTGCGAAGTATTTTATATCGGTCAAAGTAGAAGAAACAAAAAGAAATGTCTAGCGGAACACAAACGCGATATTTTATATAATAAGAAATCTTCTGGAACAGCCACCCATTGTATAAATAAAAACACTGCTACAAATAAAAAAATATATAAAAGACCTCCCACCTACACAACTGTTTTGATACTGAAGAATAAAGAGTTTTCATACTTGCAGAATTTTCCCATCACTTCGAGTTTTTTTTCAGTCCGCTGAATGTACCTCATCCAGTTTTGGTGCCTTGTACTACTCTAATGACCAAGACTTAGCCATTTAACCATTCCAAAATGTGACTTTTGTCACATTTTGGAAATCTTTATTCTACTGGGTTCAAAAATAAAGTTATGGCCTGAAACAGTCACAAAAAAGTTTTTTCGGAAATGTTTTTTCAGCGGTTCAAAATAATATTTAATCAACAAATAAAATTTCTTTCTCTTCATTTACTGAAGATATATTTTGTTTCACTTCTAGAAAATTTTTTTGTTTTTATATTGGTTAACAAATGACCGAGTTATAACCGATAATATGCAAAACAACAATTCCTTTTCATTATTTTACTCTGTCATTAAAGTCCAGTGTCCAGTGAATCTGTACATTTTACCTTGCAAAAAGTGAAGTAGTTATCGTTTTTCAGTTCTAGTCAGTTCTTTACCAATTTTCATTATTTCTGAACTATTGTAAAACTACATTTATTATCTTCCCAGTAGAGAAAATGATTTTCAAAATGTGACAAGAAATGGAAAGTTTTGGTCGTTAGACTAGTGCAACGCACCAAAACTGCATGAGGTACATTCAGTGGACTGAAAAAAAAACTCGAAGTGATGGGGAAATTCTGCAAGCATGAAAAGTCTTTATTCTTCAATTTCTAACCGTTTATATAGGTAGAAGGTCTTGTATATTGCATGCGTAGCACAGTGTAATCATTTCGTAGACGTAGATAGAGTAGACTTATTGCATGTACAAAAGAAAGGTAAGAGGTTAGATTTGCTAGAGCAATAAAAAATCCTACAATAATAACACATTTATTGTAAATGACCAAACAAGCTTCAGGAACACCCCCTTGATAAATTTGTTTTCTAAAAAAAGTATTTAAAAACAGATAGTTGCGATTTCTAAAAGGGCCAGTCCGACCTACGGTAGTTGGATATGTAGTTAGAAGCTTACGAGCATCTCTTGAAAAGGTCTAACAAACCGAAACACGTGTAGATTATTCTGAATAATTTATAGAAACATTTAAATACAACAGTTTTTCTTAAAACTATTAAAAGAATTCTCCTTAGGTAAGGGTGTTTCACAGGGAGAATCCTTTAGCCCTCTTTTCTTCACTCTTTTTGTTTCGGACATTGAAACTTCATCCGTGGCCATGTTAGTGGTGTTAATATTGATGGTATTATGACGTCTTGTTACTTCTATATGCCGACGATATTGCCACACTTGCGACTTTTGTCGCGTAAGTAAGCTTAATATTTTGGAAGAATGTTCTTCTTTGTACGAGCTTGTTATTAATGTTGCAAAAACAAAAATTGCATGATTTAGTAGTAGTTACACATCTAGCTTAACTTGTCGTTTCCTGTTTATCTGGGAGGAAGTAAAGGCAGTTTCCTCTTTTAATTATTTTGGTGTTAAATTTACTTTTGCTGAATTATTCCTAAGACGGCACTATCTTCTTGCAATAAATCTCGCATTAGCTCTTGGTCATCACGTTTTGAACTATATCAATCCATTGTGATTAACTCCGTAACCTATTGTTGTGTTATTTGGTTTCCTAGATATTTTAAGATAATTGAAAGGGTAATAATTCGATTTTTTATGAATACTCCTGATATGCTTCTTACATTGGTAACAGGTTCCGTTAAAATTGTCTCAATTCTCTTTAAATTTATACTTCAGTAATTAGATAAATTTTCAGTTATGAGTTGTGATAGGTATTCAAAAATGTGATTTAATAATTGCTGCAAGATGGCGATAATCATTACAAAAATTGGGCTATACAATGTAAATCTTTCTTTCGGGAGATATATTAATATAACAGTGCTATTAAATTAACATGCAATATGCTCCATATTGCATTTGAATATAATCAAGTCAATGCATTAGGTTAAATTGATTGATTGTGACATGTACGCATGCCTATTATCACGAACGAAAGTGGTTTGTCAGAAAAAGTACACTTTTGCATCTTTTATTTTACAATAAATGGTATTTTTATTTACGTTTGTATTTTCAAAAAACTCAATTAGTATTAAATTATCCTTAATTGAAATGAAAGGTTAAACGGCTAGAGCATTTTGAGCGCTTGTGTATTGTTGGTTGCATAAACATACAGTAAATACAATGATTTGAGATGATTATTTTCATTTGCAACATACAAACTACATCAGCATATTGCATTTTAAATTAATAGCATTGTGTTAAGGTCCAAGTGTGCTCAGAAAAACGTGTGTTGCTTGTTTCATAAATAATTTAATAATGGGATAACTTTGGTTTTAAGTTAATACTCTAGGAATGTTAAAAACTTGCTTGCTTAACTTGTTTTGGAAAAAAAATTTTAATTAAATTATTTCACATGTTTTACGTGAAAAATTAATTTTAGAGAAACTGTACATTCAAAGTTAACCAAAAAAATAACACTTAAATTTCATAGTATTTGAACTATTTTCCCAAAATTTTAAGAAAATCGTATATCTATGGACTAAATTATTACCTGTGTTTTGACAAAAAAGCAGGTTTTTTTGGCAAAAAACAGGTTTTTTGGCAATAATTTAGTCACTATACATACAATTTGCTTAGAATCTTGGGAAAATAGTTCAAATACTATTAGACTTAAGTGGTATTTTTTTGGTTAGCTTTGAATGTAGTTTCTCTAAAATTAATTTTTCGCGTAAAAATTGTGAAATAATTTAATTGATAAACATGGTTTTTCAAAACAAGTTAGGGTAGCAAGTTTTAACATTCCTAGAGTATTAATTTAAAACCAAAGTTATCACATTGTTATACTCCTATTATTTATGGAAAAAACAACGATTATTGATCATGTGGTTAAAATTTATGCACCGTATTGGGGTGTCTAAATGGCCCCTTTGTAATGATTGTTTTTTAATTTGGTATAGTTATTTACAACATAAGTAAATCCACTGTGATTTTGTTTAGAATTTTTGAATGTACCGTTAAATTTTTTTTGGGTACACTTGGACCTTAACATGGGATGATTTCAATTTTGGGAGAATGATCTAATTGCCAAATAATCCTGAAAAACTGTATAACGACGATTTAGCGTTGCTTGTCTCTTCTATGGACTCTTTTTTATATAACCACTTTAAAATCTTCAAAGGTCCACAAAATCAGTTGGTTATTCAATTGTCCCATTAAAAAGATTTGTTTAATTGCACAAATTACATTATGTTAAAAAAGAACTAGGTATTAGGCTCTATGCAAATGCAAACATATACCACATTGGCCAAACTGTGCTTTGCACTTCTGTAATCAACAAAAGTTTCGAGACATAAATGACCTATGACCTGAATCTTGGAGTATTTTTACATTTTTGCAACGACTTTCGAAATAGCTAACGTAAAGAGAGAGATTGGATTGGATATCTGTAATTTCTTCTATGGCAGCTCCATTATTCATTACTATATTAGAAATTTACTTAATATTTTCTTTTATTCGGAGTTTTGATCCTCCGATTAAGTAAGGTTTACTTTTTGTTTGATTTACTTCTTTCCACACTATAATATACTACTATAAATACTAGTTTTCTTATTATACACAACATCAATTGATTTGATGATATTGTTGCAAAGAACATTTGTCTCCAGGCATGACTTGTGAATGTTGATCATTTAAAATAATAACGTCTTTATCAAAGTATAATCTCAAATAATTAAATAGATACATTTTTTTGTTACAGACTACAAGTACAGTTACTCTTGTCCACCAACTACCTGTAGTACAACACAAAACAATTGAATCCGCTGCGATTTCCAGAGTACTGCCAAGCGAATCACAGAGACTTACTTGGCGTGACCCAACGTTACCTGCATTGTTTCTATCTGAAAGACTACAACCTCAAATTTCGGTACCTACATCTGTAAATACTGCACCACTACTTTCTCGTTCAGAACTATTTTCCCAATCCTGGAATCCATACAAGCCAACTGCATATTATCAAGCGGTAAACCCATTACAACCACTTAATGCAGTTCCTCAACTTAGGTCTGGTAGAATAGATCCTCAGCTACGTCTTGATGCTTCTGTACCGAAACTTGAATCGCTGTATCTTCCTAGAACTTTATTAACAGCGCCTTTAAATACTGCACTTAACCAACAATTAAGTGGGGGTGCAATATCCCTAAGGGCATTAAGTGATGTGTCCGAAACAGAAAAAGTCTTTCCTCCTCTTCAGCAAATTCCAATACGAGAACACTCAATTTACGAAAATCCTATTGAATCCGTTGCTAGTAGACTAGCAGGACAACAAGGGTTAACTAATATAAGGGATGCCGTAGTACCACTAATACCTGAAACTCAAGAAGTAAATGTACGAAATTTATTCACCTCGAGAATAGACTCGTACCCACCTGATAAAGAGGTAACCCTAAAGAAAAGCACGGTTCAATCCTCTGTAAATCCACAAGATTATATAAATAAAGAAACAACATCAACAGATGTAAATAAAGTGCAAGATGAGAATTCACTGTCGCATTCAAATCCCGTTATTATTAGAATACTTTCTTCTCCATTGCAACCTTCTAGTTCAACATCTGACGAAGATGAGGCAGGCATTAAACGCCACTTAACTACCAATGCGAAGTCTGAAGTAACAAAAGAAAGAAGCTTACCATTAGTAACAAATGAAGGAGAAACCCACGCTTTAAGCTCCAGCACCACCAATAAAGAATCGGAAAGAGATGGCACTCATCATGTAGAAGTTCGGCACTTGCCCCAGCGAGAAATTCGCCGTATTCCAGAAGAACAATTTTATCAACATTCAGAAAACGACGACGCCGAATCCAACGAAGAACATAGTCGAAAGTCAGCCAAAAATTACGCTAAGAGGGAAAAATTATTAATAGAAACGGAAGGTAGCCCTATATCAGAAAAGAAATTTTATCAACACTCCGAGAATGACGCTGAATCCAACGAAGAAAATAATAGAAAGTCATCTAAAAAACATCATTCCGCTACAACGACACAAAAATTAGGAAACAGTCAACATCGTACAAAAAAAACACAGCGAAAAAACAACGATCATTTAACAGAATTAGAAGCAGCAAAAGGAGAACCAGCAGATACAAGATTCGGGGCAGGAATAGCAGCAGGACTAGGAGCAGGGATAGAGGCAGGAATAAGAGGTATAACAGGAGTAGGAAGAGGAGTTGGGGCAGGAATAGGTGGAGGAGTTGGTGGAGGAATAAGAGGAGGAGTTGGAGGAGGAATAGGTGGAGGAGTTGGTGGAGGAATAGGAGGTGGGATAGGTGGAGGAGTAGGGGGAGGAATAGGAGAAGGAATAGGAGGAGGGATAGGAGGAGGGATAGGAGGAGCGGGAGGAGTAGGAATAGGAGGAGGGGGTGGAGTAGGAATAGGAGGAGGGGGTGGAGTAGGAATAGGAGGAGGGAGTGGAGTAGGAATAGGAGGAGGGAGTGGAGTAGGAATAGGAGGAGGGAGTGGAGTAGGAATAGGAGGAGGGGGTGGAGTGGGAATAGGAGGAGGGGGTGGAGTGGGAATAGGAGGAGGGGGTGGAGTGGGAATAGGAGGAGGGGGTGGTGTGGGAATAGGAGGAGGGGGTGGAGTAGGAATAGGAGGAGGGGGTGGAGTAGGAATAGGAGGAGGGGGTGGAGTAGGAATAGGAGGAGGGGCCGGAGTAGGAACAGGAGGAGGGGGAGTAGGTGCAGGAATAGGAGTAGGGGTGGGAGGAGGAATAGGAGGAGGAATACGAGGAGGAGAAGAAGTATTAGCAGGAATAGCAGGAGGACTGGGAGGAGTATTAAGAGGAGTAGGAGGAGTATTAGGAGGAGTAAGAGGAACAGCAGGAGGAGGCGTGAAAGGAACGATAGGGGGAAACATAAGAGGTACAGTAGGAGGAGAAGTAGAAGGAGGAGTATTAGGAGGAGTAAGAGAAACAACAGGAGGAGGCGTGAAAGGAACGATAGGGGGAAACATAAGAGGTACAGTAGGAGGAGTATTAGGAGGAGTAAGAGCAACAGCAGGAGGAGAAGTGAGAGAAACAGTAGGGGGAAACATAAGAGGTACAGTAGGAGGAGAAGTAAAAGGAGGAGTAAGAGGAACAACAGGAGGAGGCGTGAAAGGAACGTTAGGGGGGCACATAAGAGGTGCAGTAGGAGGAGTGAGAGAAGCAGTAGAAGGAGGAGTAAGAGGTACAGTAGAAGGAGGAGTAAAAGGAGCACTAGAAGGAGGAGTAGGAGGTGAAGTAAGAGGAAACGTAGCAGGAAAACTACAAGGAAGGTTACCAGGAAGAATTCGCGGAATCGGAGGAGTAGAAGGAGGAGTGACAGGAGGGGTAGGAGGAGAAGTAAGAGGCACACAAGGAGGAGTAGGCGGGAAAGTAGCAGGAAAACTACAAGGTGGGTTACGAGGAGGAATCCGAGGAAATGTAGAAGGAGGAGTAAGAGAAACAGCAGCAGACATAAGAGCTGAAGTAGCAACAGGAGTTGGGGGAAATGCAGGAGGAGAGCTACAAGGTGGAATAACAGGAGGATTAGGAGGGAATTCAAGGGGAGGAATAAGAGGAGTAATATCAGGAGGATTAGAAGGCGAAGTAGGAGGAAACGTAGCAGGGGAAATAGCAAGAGAGGAAACAGCAGGAATCGGAGGAGAAATAGGAAGTGAAATAGGGGGAGAAATTGGAGGGCACGTAGAAGGAGGAGTACGCGGAACATTAGGAGGAACTGTAAGAGGAGGGACAGTGAGAGAAAAAGGAATAGTTGCAGGAGGAGGAATAGGTGGAGAAATAGGTGGAGTGGGAGGTGCAACAGTAGTAGGAGGAATAGGAGGAGAAGTAACAGGAGGCATAGAAGGAGGAATACTAGGAGGATTAGGAGATATAGAAGGAGGAATAAGGGGAGACGTATCAAGAGGCATAGGAGGTACTCATTCTATTAATATTGCTCATATTACTCCTGCAATAGGTGGTCTAGGAGTAGCTGGAGCAGCAGTAGGAGAACTAGATGGAAGCGTAGCAGGAGAAGTAGGCGGAGAAATAGGAGCAGGATTAGGAATTGGAAGAGACGTAGCAGGTGGAATAGAAGGGACGCTAGGAGGAGGAGGAGAAGTAGCAGGTGCGGTTACAGGAGGGATCCAAGGACAAGTAGAAGGAGGAATAGGAGGAGGAGTAGAAGGAGAAGTAGGAGGAAACGTAGCAGCAGGAATACAAGAAGTAGCAGCAGTTGGAACAGGAGGAGGACTAAAAGGAGGAATAGGGGACGCAGGACGAGTACAAGGAGGAATAGGAGGAATAGAAGTAGGAATCGCTGGAGGTGGTGGGAGGTGGAAAGAGAAATTTGTTAATTTTGCAGTCCCACTAGTAGGGGAAGGGATAAGAGAAGTTAAAGTAGGAACAGGAGTAAATGTAGGATTAGATACAGGTGGAGGGACGTTCGTGAAACTTAGCGGCTTGCCAGAACAAACTTATCAACATTCAGAAGCCGATGATGAGGCATCTGACGAAGAGCATAGCAAAAAAGCATCAAGCAAGCATCATGCTTCGACTACCAATCATCAGATAGGCAGACGACTTGGAATAAACAATCGAAACATATCAGTTCGCCGATTACCAGAGCAATTATATGAAAAGTCAGAGGTGGATGATGCAGCATCCGAGGAAGAGCATAACAAGAAAGCATCGAAAAAGCATCATGCTTCTACTACCAATCACCAGATAGGTAGACGTCGCGGATTAAAAAATCAAAATATATCGGTTCCCCAATTACCAGAGCAAATATATGAAAAGTCCGAAGTGGATGATGCAGCATCCCAAAAAGAGCATAACAGGCAAGCATCGAAAAAGCATCATGATTCTACTTTCAATCAGCAGATAGGTGCAAATGGTGAATTAACATCTTATAACAAGGCAGAGACGGATGATGCAGCATCCGAAGAAGAGGACAGTAAAAAAGGATCGCTCAAACATCATGCTTCTACAATCAATCATCAGATAGGTAGACGTGGCAGATTAAAAAAAAGTGATGTAGCAGTCCGCCAATTGCGAGAACAATTATATCAAAAGGCAGTGACGGATGATGCAGCATCTGAAGAAGAGCGCAGTAGAAAAGCATCAAGTAAACATCATGCTTCTACTACTAATCATCAGATAGGTAGACGTGCCAGATTAAAAAACCCTGATGTAACAGTTCGCCAATTGCAAGAGCAAGTATATCAAAATGCAGAGACGGATGACGCAGCATCCGAAGAAGAGCACAGCAAAAAAGCATCGAGCAAACATCATGCTTCTACAATCAATCATCAGATAGGTAGACGTGGCAGATTAAAAAAAAGTGATGTAGCAGTCCGCCAATTGCGAGAACAATTATATCAAAAGGCAGTTACGGATGATGCAGCATCTGAAGAAGAGCGCAGTAGAAAAGCATCAAGTAAACATCATGCTTCTACTACTAATCATCAGATAGGTAGACGTGCCAGATTAAAAAACCCTGATGTAACAGTTCGCCAATTGCAAGAACAATTGTATCAAAAGGCAGAGACGGATGACGCATCATCTGAAGAAGAGCGCAGTAGAAAAGCATCAAGCAAACATCATGCTTCTACTACTAATCATCAGATAGGTAGACGTGCCAGATTAAAAAACCCTGATGTAGCAGTTCGCCAATTGCAAGAACAACTATATCAAAAGGCAGAGACGGATGACACAGCATCCGAAGAAGAGCACAGTAAAAAAGCATCGAGCAAACATCATGGTTCTACAATCAATCATCAGATAGGTAGACGTGGCAGATTAAAAAAAAGTGATGTAGCAGTCCGCCAATTGCGAAAACAATTATATCAAAAGGCAATGACGGATGATGCAGCATCTGAAGAAGAGCGCAGTAGAAAAGCATCAAGTAAACATCATGCTTCTACTACTAATCATCAGATAGGTAGACGTGCCAGATTAAAAAACCCTGATGTAACAGTTCGCCAATTGCAAGAGCAAGTATATCAAAATGCAGAGACGGATGACGCAGCATCCGAAGAAGAGCACAGCAAAAAAGCATCGAGCAAACATCATGCTTCTACAATCAATCATCAAATAGGTAGACGTGGCAGATTAAAAAAAAGTGATGTAGCAGTCCGCCAATTGCGAGAACAATTATATCAAAAGGCAGTTACGGATGATGCAGCATCTGAAGAAGAGCGCAGTAGAAAAGCATCAAGTAAACATCATGCTTCTACTACTAATCATCAGATAGGTAGACGTGCCAGATTAAAAAACCCTGATGTAACAGTTCGCCAATTGCAAGAACAATTGTATCAAAAGGCAGAGACGGATGACGCATCATCTGAAGAAGAGCGCAGTAGAAAAGCATCAAGCAAACATCATGCTTCTACTACTAATCATCAGATAGGTAGACGTGCCAGATTAAAAAACCCTGATGTAGCAGTTCGCCAATTGCAAGAACAACTATATCAAAAGGCAGAGACGGATGACACAGCATCCGAAGAAGAGCACAGTAAAAAAGCATCGAGCAAACATCATGGTTCTACAATCAGTCATCAGATAGGTAGAGATGGCAGATTAAAAAAAAGTGATGTAGCAGTCCGCCAATTGCGAGAACAATTATATCAAAAGGCAGTGACGGATGATGCAGCATCTGAAGAAGAGCGCAGTAGAAAAGCATCAAGTAAACATCATGCTTCTACTACTAATCATCAGATAGGTAGACGTGCCAGATTAAAAAACCCTGATGTAACAGTTCGCCAATTGCAAGAGCAAGTATATCAAAATGCAGAGACGGATGACGCAGCATCCGAAGAAGAGCACAGCAAAAAAGCATCGAGCAAACATCATGCTTCTACAATCAATCATCAGATAGGTAGACGTGGCAGATTAAAAAAAAGTGATGTAGCAGTCCGCCAATTGCGAGAACAATTATATCAAAAGGCAGTTACGGATGATGCAGCATCTGAAGAAGAGCGCAGTAGAAAAGCATCAAGTAAACATCATGCTTCTACTACTAATCATCAGATAGGTAGACGTGCCAGATTAAAAAACCCTGATGTAACAGTTCGCCAATTGCAAGAACAATTGTATCAAAAGGCAGAGACGGATGACGCATCATCTGAAGAAGAGCGCAGTAGAAAAGCATCAAGCAAACATCATGCTTCTACTACTAGTCATCAGATAGGTAGACGTGCCAGATTAAAAAACCGTGATATAGCAGTTCGCCAATTGCAAGAACAAATATATCATAAGGCAGAGACGGATGACGCAGCATCTGAAGAAGAGCGCAGTAAAAAGGCATCAAGCAAACATCATGAGTCTACTACCAATCATCAGATAGGTAGACGTGGCGGTTTAAATAACCGTGATGTAGAGGTTCGTCAATTGCGAGAACAATTATATCAAAATGCAGAGACGGATGAAGCAGCATCCGAAGAAGAGCGCAGCAAAAAGGCGTCAAGCAGACATACGTCTAAAACCAATCATCATATAGGTAGACGTGGCGGTTTAAATAACCGTGATGTAGAGGTTCGTCAATTGCGAGAACAATTATACCAAAATGCAGAGACGGATGACACAGCATCCGAAGAACAGCACAGTAAAAAGGCGTCAAGCAAACATCATGCGTCTACTACCAATCATCAGATAGGTAGACGCAGCGGTTTAAATAACCGTGATGTAGAGGTTCGTCAATTGCGAGAACAACTATATCAAAATGCAGAGACGGATGACGCAGCATCTGAAGAAGAGCGCAGTAAAAAGGCATCAAGCAAACATCATGAGTCTACTACCAATCATCAGATAGGCAGACCTGGCGGTTTAAATAACCGTGATGTAGAGGTTCGTCAATTGCGAGAACAATTATACCAAAATGCAGAGACGGATGACGCAGCATCCGAAGAACAGCACAGTAAAAAGGCGTCAAGCAAACATCATGCGTCTACTACCAATCATCAGATAGGTAGACGCAGCGGTTTAAATAACCGTGATGTAGAGGTTCGTCAATTGCGAGAACAATTGTATCAAAATGCAGAGACGGATGACGCAGCATCCGAAGAAGAGAGCAGCAAAAAGGCGTCAAGCAGACATCATGCGTCTACTACCAATCATCAGATAGGTAGACGCAGCGGTTTAAATAACCGTGATGTAGAGGTTCGTCAATTGCGAGAACAACTATATCAAAATGCAGAGACGGATGACGCAGCATCTGAAGAAGAGCGAAGTAAAAAGGCATCAAGCAAGCATCATGCGTCTACTACCAAGCATCAGATAGGTAGACGTGGCGGTTTAAATAACCGTGATGTAGCAGTTCGCCAATGGCAAGAACAGTTATATCAAAAGGCAGAGACAGATGACGCAGCATCCGAAGAAGAGCGCAGTAAAAAGACATCAAGGAAACATCATGCTTCTACAATCAATCATCAGATAGGTAGGCGTAGCAGATTAAAAAAAAGTGATGTGGCAGTCCGCCGATTGAGGGAACAATTATATCAGAAGGCAGTGACGGATGACGCAGCGTCTGAAGAAGAGCGCAGTAAAAAAGCATCAAGCAAACATCATGCTTCCACTACTAATCATCAGATAGGTAGACGTGCCAGATTAAAAAACCGTGATGTACCAGTTATCCAATTGCAAGAACAATTATATCAAAAGGCAGAGACAGATGATGCAGCATCTGAAGAAGAGCGCAGTAAAAAGTCTTCAAGGAAACATCATGCTTCCACAATCAATCATCAGATAGGTAGGCGTAGCAGATTAAAAACCAGTGATGTAGCAGTCCGCCGACTGAGAGAACAATTATATCAAAAGGCAGTGACGGATGACGCAGCGTCTGAAGAAGAGCGCAGTAAAAAAGCATCAAGCAAACATCGTGCTTCTACTACTAATCATCAGATAGGTAGACGTGCCAGATTAAAAAACCGTGATGTAGCAGTTCGCCAATTGCAAGAACACTTATATCAAAAGGCAGAGACGGATGACGCAGCATCCGAAGAAGAGCGCAGTAAAAAGGTATCAAGGAAACATCATGCTTCTACAATCAATCATCAAATAGGTAGGCGTAGCAGATTAGAAAACAGTGATTTAGCAGTTCGACAATTGCAAGAACAATCATATCAAAACGAAGAGACGGATGACGCAGCGTCTGAAGAAGAGCGCAGTAGGAAAGCTTCAAGCAAACATCATGCTTCTGCTATCAATCATCAGATAGGTAGACGTGGCAGATTAAAAAACCGTGATGTAGCAGTTCGCCAATTGCAAGAACAATTATATCAAAAGGCAGAGACGGATGACGCAGCATCCGAAGAAGAGAGCAGTAAAAAGGCATCAAGCAAACATCATGCCTCTACTACTAATCATCAGATAGGTAGACGTGCCAGATTAAAAAACCGTGATGTAGCAGTTCGACAATTGCAAGAACAATTATATCAAAAGGCAGAGACGGATGACGCAGCATCCGAAGAAGAGAGCAGTAAAAGGGCATCAAGCAAACATCATGCTTCTACTACTAATCATCAGATAGGTAGACGTGGCAGATTAAAAAACCGTGATGTAGCAGTTCGCCAATTGCAAGAACAATTATATCAAAAGGCAGAGACGGATGACGCAGCATCCGAAGAAGAGAGCAGTAAAAAGGCATCAAGCAAACATCATGCTTCTACTACTAATCATCGGATAGGTAGACGTGCCAGATTAAAAAACCGTGATGTAGCAGTTCGCCAATTGCAAGAACAATTATATCAAAAGGCAGAGACGGATGACGCAGCATCCGAAGAAGAGAGCAGTAAAAAGTCATCAAGCAAACATCATGCTTCTACTACTAATCATCAGATAGGTAGACGTGCCAGATTAAAAAACCGTGATGTAGCAGTTCGCCAATTGCAAGAACAATTATATCAAAAGGCAGAGACGGAAGACGCAGCATCCGACGAAGAGCGCAGTAAAAAGGCATCAAGGAAACATCATGCTTCCACAATCAAACATCAGATAGGTAGGCATAGCAGATTAAAAAAAAGTGATTTAGCAGTTCGACAATTGCAAGAACAATTATATCAAAACGAAGAGACGGATGACTCAGCGTCTAAAGAAGAGCGCAGTAGGAAAGCTTCAAGCAAACATCATGCTTCTACTATCAATCATCAGATAGGTAGACGTGGAGGTTTAAATAACCGTGATGTAGATGTTCGTCAATTGCGAGAACAATTATATCAAAACGAAGAGACGGATGACGCAGCGTCTAAAGAAGAGCGCAGTAGGAAAGCTTCAAGCAAACATCATGCTTCTACTGTCAATCATCAGATAGGTAGACGAGGCGGTTTAAATAATCGTGATGTAGATGTTCGTCAATTGCGAGAACAATTATATCAAAATGCAGAGACGGATGACGCAGCATCCGAAGAAGAACGTAGTAAAAAGTCATCAAGAAAACATCATGCTTCTACTACCAATCATCAGATAGGTAGACGTGGCAAACTAAAAAACAGTGATGTAGCGGTTCGCCAATTACAAGAACAATTATATCAAAAGGCAGAGACGGATGACTTAGCATCCGAAGAAGAGAGCAGTAAAAAGGCATCAAGCAAACATCATGCTTCTACAATCAATCATCAGATAGGTAGGCGTAGCAGATTAAAAAAAAGTGATTTAGCAGTTCGACAATTGCAAGAACAATTATATCAAAACGAAGAGACGGATGACGCAGCGTCTAAAGAAGAGCGCAGTAGAAAAGCTTCAAGCAAACATCATGCATCTACTATCAATCATCAGATAGGTAGACGTGCCAGATTAAAAAACCCTGATGTAACAGTTCGCCAATTGCAAGAACAATTATATCAAAAGGCAGAGAGTGATGACGCAGCATCCGAAGAAGAGCGCAGTAAAAAGGCAGCAAGCAAGCATCATGCGTCTAATATCAATCAACAGATAAGTAGGCGTGGCGATTTAAATAACCGTGATGTAGAGGTCCGTCAATTGCGTGAACAATTATATCAAAAGGCAGAAATGGATGACGCAGCATCCGAAGAAGAGCGCAGTAAAAAGGCTTCAAGCAAACATCATGCGTCTACTACCAAGCATCAGATAGGTAGACGTGACGGTTTAAATAATCGTGATGTAGAGGATCGTCAATTGCGAGAACAATTATATAAAAAGGCAGAGACGGACGACGCAGCATCCGAAGAAGAACGAAGTAAAAAGGCGTCAAGCAAACATCATGCGTCTACTACCGGTCATCAGATAGGTAAACGTGGCGGTTTAAATAACGGTGATGTAGAGGTTCGTCAATTGCGAGAATTATATGAAAATGCAGAGACGGATGACGCAGCATCCGAAGAAGAGCACAGTAAGAAGGCGTCCAGCAAACATCATGCGTCTACTACCAATCATCAGATAGGTAGACCTGGCGTTTTAAATAACCGTGATGTAGAGGTTCGTCAATTGCGAGAACAATTATATCAAAATACAGAGACTGATGACGCAGCATCCGAAGAAGAGCGCAGTAAAAAGGCGTCCAGCAAACATCATGCGTCTACTACCAATCATCAGATAGGTAGACGTGGTGGTTTAATTAACCGTGATGTTGAGGTTCGTCAATTGCGAGAATTATATGAAAATGCAGAGACGGATGACGCAGCATCCGAAGAAGAGCACAGTAAGAAGGCGTCCAGCAAACATCATGCGTCTAGTAACAATCATCAGATAAGTAGACGTGGCGGTTTAAATAACCGTGATGTAGAGGTTCGTCAATTGCGAGAATTATATGAAAATACAGAGACGGATGACGCAGCATCCGAAGAAGAGCGCAGTAAAAAGGGTTCTAGCAAACATCATGCGTCTACTACCAAGCATCAGATAGGTAGACGTGGCAGTTTAAATAACCGTGATGTAGAGGTTCGTCAATTGCGAGAATTATATGAAAATGCAGAGACGGATGACGCAGCATCTGAAGAAGAGCGCAGTAGAAAGGGTTCAAGCAAACATCATGCATCTACTACCAAGCATCAGATTGGTAGAAGTGAAGGTTTAAATAACGGTGATGTAGAGGTTCGTCAATTGCGAGAACAATTATATAAGAAGGCAGAGACGGATGACGCAGCATCCGAAGAAGAGCACAGTAAAAAGGCGTCCAGCAAACATCATGCGTCTACTACCAATCATCAGATAGGTAGACGTGGCGGTTTAAATAACCGTGATGTAGAGGTTCGTCAATTGCGAGAATTATATGAAAATGCAGAGACTGATGACGCAGCATCCGAAGAAGAGCGCAATAAAAAGGCGTCCAGCAAACATCATGCGTCTACTACCAAACATCAGATAGGTAGACGTGACGGTGTAAATAACGGTGATGTAGAGGTTCGTCAATTGCGAGAACAATTATATAAAAAGGCAGAGACGGATGACCCAGCATCCGAAGAAGAGCACAGTAAAAAGGCGTCAAACAAACATCATGCGTCTGCTACCAATCATGAGATAGGTAGACGTGGCGGTTTAAATAACAGTGATGTAGAGGTTCGTCAATTGCGAGAATTATATGAAAATGCAGTGATGGATGACGCAGCATCCGAAGAAGAGCGCAGTAAAAAGGGTTCAAGCAAACATCATGCCACTACTACCAAGCATCAGATAGGTGGACGTAATGGTTTTAATAACCGTGATGTAGAGGTTCGTCAATTGCAAGAACAGTTATATCAAAAGGCAGAGACGGATGACGCAGCATCCGAAGAAGAGGGCAGTAAAAAGGCATCAAAGAAACATCATGCTTCTACAATCAATCATCAGATAGGTAGTCGTAGCAGATTAAAAAAAAGTGATTTAGCAGTTCGACAATTGCAAGAACAATCATATCAAAACGAAGAGACGGATGACGCAGCGTCTGAAGAACAGCGCAGTAGGAAAGCTTCAAGCAAACATCATACTTCTACTATCAATCATCAGATAGGTAGACGTGGCGGTTTAAATAACCGTGATGTAGAGGTTCGCCAATTGCAAGGACAGTTGTACCAAAAGGCTGAGGCGGATGACGCAACATCTGAAGAAGAACGCAGTAAAAAAGTATCACGCAAACATCATGCTTCTACTACTAATCATCTGGTAGGCGGAAGACTAACAGCAAGTCGTTTACAAGATGTATATAAAAATTTAGATAATGATGATGCCGTAGCTGAAGAAGATCGTGATAGAAAGTCATTGAGCAACCATGCTTCTGCTACAAAAAAGCTGATACGTAGCAGACGTGGATCCACTAAACAGCGCTTAACAATTCGGCAATTACCAGAACTATATCAGTATTCGGAAAACAATGATGAGGCATCCGAAGATGAACATGACAGAAAGGCGTCAAGTAAACACCACGCCGCAACCATACAGCAGAAGATAAGTGACGGGCGTAGGCAGGGCAAGCAGCGTTTAGCAGTTCGTCTATTACCTGAGGTGTATCAACATTCAGAAAAGAACGATGAGGCATCTGAAGAAGAACATGACAGAAAGGCATCGAACAAACATCATGCTTCTACCACGAAACAACTGAGACGTGGTAGACGCAGACCCGGTAAACAGCATACAGCTTTTCGTCGATTACCAGAACAGTATCAACATTCAGTAAATGATGACACAGCTTCGGAAGAACATGCAAGAAAGGCATCAAAAGGGCACCACGCTTCTACTACGCAACATCAGATAGGTAGCAGACGTAAACTGGGTAATCAGAGTGTAGCAGTTCGTCGATTACCAGAAGTGTATCAACATTCTGAAAACGACGATGAAGCATCCAAAGAAGAACATGATCGAAAGGCTTCGAATAAACATCACGCTTCTTCTACGACACAATTGATACGTGACATAAGTAGACCTGTCAAACAGCGTCTAGGGGTTCGTCGATTACCAGAACATTATCAACATTCAGAAAACGATGATGTAGCAACAGAAGAAGAGCATGGGAAAAAAGCATCAAGCAAGCACCACGCTTCTAATACGCAACATCAGATAGGTCGCGAACGTAGAAGGGGTAAGCAGCGAGTATCGGTTCGTCGATTACCAGAAGTGTATCAACATTCTGAAAACGACGATGAAGCATCCCAAGAAGAACATGATCGAAAGGCTTCAAATAAACATCACGCTTCTTCTACGAAACAATTGATACGTGACATAAGTAGACCTGATAAACAGCGTCTAGGAGTTCGTCGATTACCAGAACATTATCAACATTCAGAAAACGATGATGTAGCAACCGAAGAAGAGCATGGAAAAAAAGCATCAAGCAAGTACCACGCTTCTAATACGCAACATCAGATAGGTCGCGAACGTAGAAGGGGTAAGCAGCCAGTATCGGTTCGTCTATTATCAGAAGTGTACCAACATTCTGAAAACCATGATGCAGCATCCGCAGAAGAGCATGGGAGAAAAGCATCAAGCAAGCACCACGCTTCTAATACGCAACATCAGACAGGTCGCGAACGTAGACGGGGTAAGCAGCGTGTGTCGGTTCGTCGATTACCAGAAGTGTATCAACATTCCGAAAACGAGGATGAAGCATCCAAAGAAGAACATGATCGAAAAGCGTCGAATAAACATCACGCTTCTTCTACGAAACAATTGATACGTGACAGAAGTAGAGCCGATAAACAGCGTCTAGAGGTTCGTCGATTGCCAGAACGTTATCAACATTCAGAAAACGATGATGAAGCAACCGAAGAAGAGCATGGGAGAATAGCATCAAGCAAGCACCACGCTTCAAATACGCAACATCAGATAGATCGCGAACGTAGAAGGGGTAAGCAGCGAGTATCGGTTCGTCGATTACCAAAAGTGTACCAACATTCTGAAAACGATGATGCAGTATCTGAAGAAGAACACAACAGAAAAGCGTCGAACCAACACCATGCTTCTAGCACGCAACACCAGATCGGTACTAGAGGTAGACATGGTAAACTGAATCTAGCAGTTCGTCGATTACCAGAAGTGTATCAACATTCTGAAAACGACGATGAAGCATCCAAAGAAGAACATGATCGAAAGGCTTCGAATAAACATCACGCTTCTTCTACGAAACAATTGACACGTGACGTAAACAGAGCTGATAAACAGCGTCTAGGGATCCGTCGATTGCCAGAACTTTATCAACATTCAGAAAACGACGATGTAGCATCCGCAGAAGAGCACGGGAGAAAAGCATCAAGCAAGCACCACACCTCCAATACGCAACATCAGATAGGTCGCGAACGTAGAAGGGGTAAGCAGCGTGTGTCGGTTCGTCGATTACCAGAAGTGTACCAACATTCTGAAAACGATGATGCGGCATCCGAAGAAGAACATGACCGAAAGGCTTCAAATAAACATCACGCTTCTTCTACGAAACAACTGATACGTGATATAAGTAGACCTGATAAACAGCGTCTAGGGGTTCGTCGATTACCAGAACATTATCAACATTCAGAAAACGATGATGTAGCAACCGAAGAAGAGCATGGGAGAAAAGCATCCAGCAAGCACCACGCTTCTAATACGCAACATCAGATAGGTCGCGAACGTAGAAGGGGTAAGCAGCGTGTGTCGGTTCGTCGACTACCAGAAGTGTATCAACATTCAGAAAACGATGATGCAGCATCCGAGAGTGAGCATGCTAGGAAAGCTTCTAACAAACATCACGATTCTGCTGTAGTAGAGGTGATCAGCAGGGATAGTGATTTGGGTAAACATCTACCAGCAGTCCGCTTTGGTAATTTAGGCGCAGGACTAGGAGTGGGAGTAGGTGTAGGTGGTGGTGCAGGTGGTGGTGTCGGAGGAGGAATAGGGGGAGGTGTAGGTGGAGGAGTAGGAGGAGGATTCGGCGGTGGAGTAGGAGGAGGATTTGATGGTGGAGTAGGAGTGGGTGGAGGTATAGGAGGTGGACTCGGCGGGGGAGTTGGAGTGGGAGGAGGAATAGGAACAGGTGTAGGAGCAGGAGGAGCAGTAGGTGGTGGTGTAGGAGGAGGAATAGGAGGAATAGGAGGAGGAATAGGAAGAGGAGTTGGAGGAGGACTAGGAGTAGGAGGAGGTGTAGGAGGAGGAGGAATAGGAGGTGGAATAGGAGGAGGAATAGGAGGGGGATTAGGAGCAGGAGGAGGAATAGGAGGTGGTGTAGGAGGAGGAATAGGAGTAGGAGTAGGTGGAGGAGTTGGAGGAGGAATAGGTGGTGGAGTAGGAGGGGGAGTAGGAGGAGGAGTAGGAGGTGGTGTAGGAGGAGGAGCAGGAAGGGGTGTCGGAGGAGGTGTAGGAGGTGGAGTAGGAGGTGGTGTAGGAGGAGGAGTAGGAGCAGCATTAGTAGGAGGAGGAGGAATAGGAGGAGGACTAGGTGGTGGTTTAGGAAGTGGTATAGAAGGAAGTTTCGGTGGTGGAGTAGAAGGAGAAATAAGAGGAGAAAGTGGAGTAGAAACAGAGATAAATGGTGATATTGGTGGAGGAATAAGTGGAGGCTTTGAAGCTGGAGTGGATGCAATGGTGGGTAGTCACGTAGGAGCAGGAGGTAGAGGAAGTGTTGAAGGGGGATTAGACACCAGCTCCTATACTAGTATAGGAGGAATGGGAGGAAATTTGGGAGCTGAAGTGGACGCTGGGATGAAAGCAGGGATTGAAGGAAATATTAGGGGAGGAGTGGACGCAGAAGTGGGAGGAGGTGTTCGGGGTGTGTTAGGCGCAGAAGTAGCTGGAGGGGTAAGGGGAAGCGTTAAAACTGAGGTGAGCGGTGGAGTAAGCGGACACATAAGTACAGGAATTAGAGAAGGTGTTGTTGGAGGAATAGGCACAGGAGTAGGGGGAGGAGGTTTTGGAGTAGGAGTGGACACAGGAGTAGAAGCAGGAATTAGAGGTAATGTTAGAGGAGGGGTAGGTACAGGAATAGGTGGAGGTTTTGGAACTGGATTCGGAGGAGGAGTTGGAGCGGGATTTGGAGGAGGAGTAGGAGCCGGATTCGGTGGAGGAATAGGTGTTCGGCATTCGCCTAAGGTACAGCTGTATCAACATTCTGATAACGAATCCGCAGCATCTGACGAAGAACGTGGTAGAAAGACATCGGATAGTCATAGTAGTTCTAAAACTTTGCAAGTTATAGGAAGTAGAAGACAGCATTTTGGTGGATCTGAAAAGCTAGTCGGTCGTCATTTACCGAAGGAAGAATTATATGTACATACTGAAAGCAATGATGCAGCTTCTAATGAACGTCTTAATAATAAAGCGTCTATAAAACATCATGATGCTAAAACGGTGCATCTAGTGCGAAATAGATTGAATGAGTTGGACGAGTCAGATAATTTGGCAACCGATCGTTTGCCATCTGAGTATTTACCAGTTCAACAGTTTTTAGATAGGCAGATTTATCAACAACCTGAAGATGATGAAGGTGCAAACGAAAATGACAAATACGCGAAGAAGTCATCGAAAAGAAGTCATTCCTCTGAAGCTGACTATACCGGTTCAGGTACGAAATCTGAAACTTCATTAGCTGATCAAAGCTTACCTCAATCAAGAATAGACAGACATAATGGAAAAGATTACCATAGTCATGCTTCAGAGGCTTCCTCCAATGAACAGTATCGAACACTAGTTGTAGTGGGAGATTCTCTCCAAGGAACAATAAATGACGACAACAAAGTATTAATCATTCCCGTAAGCGAGGATGGTAATTCGAAACAGGGAAAATACTCTTATAAAGATTCAGGTAACCAGGTAAAAGTGGTTGTTACAAAACAAGAAGTAGAAAGCGTAAATCTTCCTGGCTATACACATTTAGAAGAGGAAGTTGATCAAAAGAAAAATCTAGAATTGCATAACTTTCGTAGACCAGAGACATCCAGTGAACATGACAAAGAGTTATTACCTAGAAAAATTTACGAGCGGTCTGCTCCACTTTATACTGTGAACAACGAAGAAGAAAAGGATCTTCCCCTATCTTTAAATGATTTATTAACCGGTCGGTTTGAAATTGATAACGAAGAAGCTAAGGATGGATGGTTCAGAAAACTTCATGATCGTAATTCTGAAAATGATCCAATTGATTTAACTGCAATTTCGGACAGGGGTCGTTTGTTATCAGAGGAAATAGACGTTGAGCAAACAGGCAAATTCAACAAAGTTCAAAGAAATGGGGAGGATAAAAGGGGATTCGCTGTTATGTATGGCAATGATGAATCAAGCAGTCGACTCTTTGATGGTGACGGTTTTAGTGTTTCTACAAAACCGTCATTAGTGGATTATATCATCGAAGATAGAATTGTAGCCCTTCGTCGATTTACGTATGAATTCAATAGATTCGTGGAGGATATCTCTAGATTTGCTACATCATTTCTTTCAAAAAGAAATATGTTCGGTGGGCCGTACCGAAAATCTGTTTTTGGTAAGTATAACGTAATTAATAAGAGCATGTTTACAGTTTAGCAAGTTATTGCTTATGTACTGGTAGAAGCGCAGTAATTCAAACCAAAACCATACTGGTTGGGTGTTTTATGCTTTTCGTGTATCCGTTTCTCCTATATAATTCGATGAAAACTAAAACTCCAACTGGAACTTCCAATTCCACGATAAACTATTCCTTTGCATAACTGAAAATGTACCATATAGGGCTTGTCTCATAAGTTTTCTAACCAATTTTTTTAATTAAAGCCATGTATCATAACTGAAGTATCAGAAGATAATATGTTTACGAGAATAATTATTACATACGAGGATAGATCGAAAAATTTCTAGAACAGGACGGAAAAAAACTTTTTGGGGAAGATTGTATTTATTTTTCTACATAGTCTCCCTTCAGCTCTACACATTTAGTTCAATGCTTTTGAAGACCCTTCAACCCTTCACAAAAATTAGAACTATCCAAACCTTCAAAATATCCATTTACATGATTTCATGATTGAAATCATTGATGATTTCAGTATTTGATGAAAATTTCTTTCCAGCCAACCATTTCTTGAGATTTGGATAATACTCGCCCGTTATTGTCCTCCCGTGTTGCAAGTAATCAATAAAAATTATTTCTCGGGAATCCCGAAATACGGCAGCCATGGCTTTCCCAACAGACGGGATCGTCTTTGCCTTTTTTGGAGTTGACTCACCACGTTTTGTCCATTGCTTTGACTGCTCCTTGGTCTCCGGAGTGTAGTGGTGAATCCACGTTTCGCCAACAACAACAACGCCGCAAAAAATCTTTTTCATTATGTTTGAACATGTCTAAACATTACTGAGAAATGGTCATTCAAACTCGCTTTTGATCGATTGTCAGACTCGGCACCCATCTAGCACTAAGCTTTCTCATGTCGAAATGTTGATGTAAGACGTAATGTACACGGTCGTATGAAATGCTTATTTTCTCTGCTATCTCTCTCAACTTTATTCGGCGATCCTTCATTACGATCTCATGAACTTTTTTAATTTTTTCTTCACCGATAGCTGTTTTTGGTCTGCCAGAACGTGGTGCATCCTCTCTATGCTTGTTCTACCGCTTTTAATTGCATACGAAGACGAACACTCGCCATGAACTTCTTCTAACTCCATTTTATTTGGTTAGCATTTAAGTCTTTAAAAAAAGAAATGTTTTATCACTGCACGAAACTCGTTTTTATTCATGATTAAGAAAATGCACAAATTGTTTACTTGAATGGATAGTAACGGCGTGTATTTATATCCAATCCGTTTGAAAATTTGAAAACTGTTGTACGAACAATGGCGCTTTCAAAACAAGTGATCAGCACGCGCGCATAAAGCCATCTTGCGATTCATTCTAGAAACATTCCGATCTATCCTCGTATTGATAAAACTATTATTATTTTTTATTTTCTATGAGTCTTCTTACAGTTCAATCGCTAACTCTCACCGAATCAAACTTATACAGCTGCATAAAACTTTATAATGATTTTGGTTCTATATTATGCTGTGAATAGACTTTTTTCCATAGCACCCAGTGCCTTTCAATTCCCGTAACTTGTGGGAGGGTTTTTATCTTTAGGGTCTAAAAAGACAGTCTATTTTTCCAATATTGCACACACACACAAACTACATGTGTAATGCTTGGTTGCTAAATCAGTCTAGAATATTATTTTATTTTGATTATATATTTTTTTCTAATAAAAGGAAGAAGTCTCTTTCTTAGGCACTCATTGTGACACTATATATTTCTCCATTCACGGTTTCCTGTGTTTTATCTACCAGAAAGCTTATCTTCCTCTTCGAAGATCTTCACCTCGGCTATATATTTTGTTGTTCCCACTGTTCTTTTAAAACGGTTCCTTTAATACTGTATTAATACCAAATACTTATTAATTATTCAAATCACAGCCTTGTTCTGTCAAATTTTTATACACTTTTATTTCTTCCTTTGCCCTTTGTTAAAAAAGGCAACTATTTGGATTTCCAAATTTTTACATTTTTGTCTGTTTATTTCCATATTTTAAACAATTCCCAAAAATAGTATAGTTAATTCTACCTATCAACGGCGATTCTTACTTAAGCAAGAATATTTTAATTTTTAGTATGAAGACTTGAATTTATTAATTGGATGTGTTTTCAGATATTTCAAATTTGGAAACAATACGAAAGATCTATGGAGACTTAGAACATGTGCTACGTGATCTTAAACAAATTATAAAGAATGCAGTCGTTGACTTCCGAAACTTTGCCAATTACGTATTTTCACAACCTCAGCTTGGGCTAGAAGCACTTTTGCAAAACGCATTATCAGGGTGAGTAAATTAATTTAATGCATGAATTTATTTTATCTAAATACCCCTTCCAAAAGCTGACATCACTTACTAGACTTACAGTGGGTAGAGAAAGTTTTCAATTTGAACAGTTTTTTCTCCAAAATGAAGCGTCAGATTAAAATAAATACAGTTCTTTTATTTTTACTGTAGTTTCCTCTAATACAAGAATCTGATACGCGAGAAGTGTCCAATATTGTTGAGCGATATTTGCCTGAGTACTTTAAATTATAGCTTTTTCTTTTTTTCAGATTACTTGGCCTGATTGGACACATACCAAAGATTTTGTATCAGTCACTTAGTCTCAGCGAGGTTGCATCACAGTTTCATCAACTGTCATAAATAACCTGTTATTTGTTTCAATGTAATTTATGAACAGTTGTGATGTTTATATCGTTATGTATTATTATTAACTTGTTTTTACTTTTTATTATATTTTATGTGGAGTTAGAATAAAAGTTCTTGTACAAAGATAAAAGACCATTTAATTAGTATGTAAGTAATTAGACGATAATATATTGCGTCATCCAAAATTATTAAGGGCGGTTTGAATTTACCGCCACGTTGAATTATTACCAGGTTTTTATTTTACAGTGGTGTCTCAAAAAGGAGTGGTACTATAATTATATTACAAAATTATGTTAAAAATTATTAGTAATCAATTAATATCATTTTTTCTGTTTTGCGTTTATAATAAAGCTGTTAAGGCACCCAAAACGCGTCGGTAGCTCATTTGAGTGCTTTAATAGCCCAACTTTGTCAAAGTTGGTAGCATTGAAAAAAAACATAAAATTTACAAAAACTACTCTAAAAATCCCAATTTTCAAATATCACATCAATGTTGCCAACTACCATAAAATTCAGTACATTTTGAAAATGCAATTCTTTTTATTTAAAAATAGTATAAAAGAAGCAAAATAGAAAAAAAATAGTAAAAACTCATTTCAAAATCATTATTGCACTTCGACTCGTGTAATAAATCTTGCCTTATGAAACTTGTTCTTTAATATATTATTATTACATCATTAATAAACAAACGAAATAAAGCAAAAATTCAATAAAAACCCGGAACAACGTGGCAATGCACAACAATGTAAACGATTTAGTGACGAGTTGACGCTGTAATTTGATGTAACACACCTCAATAGTGCCACACTGACAACGTGCAATGCACTAAAATTAACCGACACGAAATTTAAACCGTCCTCACTCATTTTGGATCACTTATCTTTAGAACAGATATCAGTTATCAAAATATCGATTACTTAATATTATCGAGTGCGCTGCTGTGAGCTACACAGTAGCCAGTATTTCCGAAGATAACCAAAATGTCCAAAATATAAAAAAGTAAGTTAATGCGAATAGAATTGAATAGGGGACTTCTATCGAAATATAACCCTGAAAGAAGTGAAAAGTTTTACCCTAGCTCTTACCTTTTTTAGCAAAAGCACCAATATAACAGGAACAACATCTCTAAGTTTTCTAGTTATTACTATATAGTTATCACTAGAAATAGTTGGTACACGCTAAAGTTACTATAAACATATTTTTTAACCTCAATGTTGTTGTATTATTATTTAAATAAATAATACAAGTGACATAAACATTTTGAAAAATAAATGTTGAAACAATAACTTACTTCTTTGACCACTTATTTTATGAATGCTCTTTAATTCTGGCAAATACAAGTTTATCACACAATAATAGTCAATGCGTAATAGTCTTGAAAAAGATTGATTTATTTACTATTAGGTTACAACCAGTAAACGAAAAACCACGAATTAAAAACAGACTATCGAGGTTATGTCACGCTTACATATTACTCATTGTCATCAACTACTTATAGTGTAATTCAATAATACTAAAATTTTTAAAAAATTTCGTTGTTGTGTTGCTAGCTATCTTATAGTATATTCCGTAACTTAACCACAGTAACCGTAAGCTCGGTTTCGTGTTTCAAAATATACCAATTCCTGAAAAAAGTTAATTTATGGAACACGGTTCCTGAAAAAATGGTTTCTTTTCGCTAACCACAAGTAACCACTGCAACCGCAGTGAAATCGCGGTTGTTTGCGGTTAGTTTACCACCACTCTAAAAGAATACTACGGTTTTCTGATTTCTTTAACATTTTGCATATATCCTTTTAAGACAAATTTCTCAACTTACCATATGCAAAAAATATCGTGTACAACACGTTAGAGAGTCTCTTTTTTCCACTCATTTGCTTGATAAACCCGAGCATCACCCTCCTTAATCAAAACTGTAAATTCATGAGACACGTATTACTTCCATAACTCGTTGTACAATATACTATTCCGTAAGCATTTATTAATTTATATACATAAAAGAGATCCATTTTCCAGGGGATTTAAAGTTGGTATTTTCCACCGGCTATCGGCAAGTAAATTTTAAAATTGGCGCCTTTATTTTGTGTGCGACCTTCAGGGTCTCTAGTATGATTATGGCATCATTAACCTCACAAAAGTTTGTTTTTGGTGGTGTTTGTTGCAAACAATTCATTTGCCGTTATTTTAATTAACTGTATAAAAGGTTGCATACTTACGCCTTCTTTGACCATCTTCTTCATCACTACTACTGCTATCATCAGATAGTATGTTTTCCATAAAAAAAACAATATATTATTCATTTTATTAAGTTTAGAGCCTAGAGCCTTTAAGTTATTTTCTGATGTCAAGGTGCTGCGTTCAAATTTGACACCACACTACAAGGTTAAGCTGTTTCAAAACTATGTAAGTTTTTCAGCAACCATTTGTTACCAAAGACTAACCAGAACCAAAAATGCGGTTACCTTCGGTTAAGTTTTGGAATATACTGTTAGCAAGAGATAGGACTAGGGTAGAGTCATTCCACTGCATGTTATCTTAAATAGAAGTTTCCTATTGAATTTTATATTCATAAACTGTAGTGAGACGATAAAATTTTAAGGAAAGTCTACTATATCTCCATTGCTATCCGACAAAAACGCCACTTTGGAGTTACCAGTCGTCTGAGGTGGTGCCAGCCACTTCCAAGATATGTACAGTCAGGGTATCAATATAGTTTACACTTAGTTTTGCTAGTGTAAGTTTAAATTCATAAAAAATTAGTATCTTAGGAAACCAAGCACTAATTCATTTTTATGATAAACCACATTTATAATATCCAAAAATTAAAAACATCGGTAACTAGATTTATAAAAATGTAAACTGTATTGATTCTGCAATTGTATATATTACATAAAAATTAATTACTTAGAAACTGTACATATTTCAGTATCTAATTTCTATCTAATCACTCAATCTAATTTTAATTTGAAAGATGTTGTTTTCGGGCATATTCTAGAATAATGTTTTAATAGGCATTTATTCTATAAGGGGAAGAAATGGTAGATTTTAGCCCGAGATGTGGATTGTCTCCATACTCGCAGCTAAGGAGACGGTCCCACAGAGCGCTAAAATCAGGAATTTTCCCCTGGTATAATTTAATATTTTTTAAACCACACGGCGACGTTCAGTATTTGTCAGAGTGCATCTAGTGATTATAACTATATACTAGTTTATTATACACTGATCCATAACATTTAAGTTAATGCATAAAAATAACTGTATAATAGCATACATACGAGGGTAGATTGAAAAGTTTCCGGAATGGGCAAGAGATGGCGCGCGTATCGTGAAATTGTTATGATGGTTGTCAAGGCTAACCTATTTTAGGAAAGCTGTCAAATTTTCAGACACGTGCGTCGTTCCGTTTATGTTTACTAGGATATCTTGTGAAGCAATTCAGGCACTTTTGCAAAAATGGATAAAAACGAATTTCGTGCAGTCATCAAACATTTCTGGATGGACGGGAAAACGGCGACGGAGATACGAGATATTTTGCAGAAAGTTCATGGCACATCCACACCTTCATTTTCGACTATTAGTTTCTGGGTGAGCGAGTTCAAACGTGGCCGTACGAGCACCAAGGATGAACCACGCAGTGGACGTCCAAAAACGGCCACAAATGAAGAAATGGTCGATAAAGTCCATGATCTCGTGTTAGCCGATCGACGAGTGAAGTTGCGCGAAATAGTAGAGACCACGGGCATCTCATATGAACGTGTGCAAAATATCGTGCACGAACATTTGGGCATGAGGAAGCTCTCGGCGCGATGGGTGCCGCGTTTGCTGACTATGGACAACAAGCGAAATCGTGTGACCACTTCGAAAGAGTGTTTGGCCTTGTTAAATCGTAATCCAACGGATTTTTTTCGCCGATTCGTGACCGTGGACGAAACATGGATCCACCACTACACACCAGAAACCAAGCAGCAGTCGAAACAGTGGATTTCTCCAGGCGAATCTGCTCCGAAGAAGGCAAAGACTGTCCCATCTGCTGGAAAGGTCATGGCCACCGTTTTTTGGGATTCGCAAGGTGTGATACACATCGACTTTTTGCAGAAGGGAAGAACTATCACGGGACAATACTACAGCGATTTATTGGATCAATTCAACGGCATTTTGAAGGAGAAACGGCCTCATTTGCAGCGAAAAAAAGTGCTCTTCCATCACGACAACGCGCCGGCCCATTCATCCCGAATCGCCAATGCTAAATTGGTTGAATTGGGCTACGAGGTGGTGCCGCATCCCCCGTACTCTCCAGACCTGGCCCCGTGCGACTTCTTTTTGTTCACAAACATGAAGACTTGGCTCGGAGGCAAGCGCTTTACGTCAAATGAGGAGGTCATCGCCGCCACTAAAGCTTATTTTGCAGAGTTCCCGAAATCATATTTTTCTGAAGGCTTAAAAAAGTTGGAGCACCGCTGGGAAAAGTGTATCGCCCTGCAAGGATATTATGTTGAAAAATAAAAACAAAAACCTGTTCAATTACTGCGTTTTCTTGCCCATTCCGGAAACTTTTCAATCTACCCTCGTACAACAGAATTTTAAATGTTATTGAAAAGTTGTATTAAAAAAATACTCTAAAAATAAAATAACATCATAAAGTATACTTGCTTTGAAAATTCTGATAACGGTCCTAAAGTACAATACTCGAGTTTCTTAGAAAAACTTCACAGGTAGCAGTTGGTTTTAGACGTGTGGTCCATTTTATTAATACTCTTAAATCCCTGTTCAATAAATATACATTGTTTTGTTTTATTATTCGAATTGAATTTTTAAAATTTTCTATTTCTATTTGGTGCGTAAATTAATTAAAAAAAGAATAAGCTGCAAAACAATATCGGGATTTGAACCGATGATCTGTTGCACAGAGAGACGGTATTTTGCCATTGAGCCACACCCGCTTTGCCTTTATGATAGTCTTACCTATCTCTTCTTATAATTACATCTTGTATTTTTCGGTTTTTCATATTAATAAATCAAATTAGGATCTTATTTAATTAAAAACATGTTTTGTTATAGAATCACTTATAAAGCTGCAAACTTAACAAGAAAAATTCCCTTATTTTACGGATTTAATTTGAAAAGAAATAATCTAAAGGTATAACATTAGGTAGAGATTATTTCTATAATAGATAGCGTCATTATAGTGATTTTTTTTATAATTTGAATATTTGTATGACTAATTCTTGTTCCTAATTCAAATAAAACTGGCGAATTTGATGAACTTTGAAATAAAATTGCATCAGAAATATTTCAGTTTAAGTTTAAGTTCGGTCCTGACATATTTCGGCAACCCAACAATCACCTGTGCGCGCAGCTGATTTTCTAAGTACCTATACGAGTCTGATTTAATTTGTCTTTCAGTTTACAAGGAGCAAACAAGATGCACATTCTTGTAGCTTTTCAATCATTCAGGATAGTATTTTTCAGCTGTAACCACCAATTATTTTACAATGATATTTTGTCAAAACAGTATATCGTATTTCAAATTACTTTCTTCCAAACGTAAAATGTAATAAAGACAAACCAGCAATGCATCTGCTATAATACGGAAATTATTGATATCTGATGTCACACTACGATATTTAACTAAAGGTATATCTAGGTTATTTATGAAAAGGTACATTTTCTTTAATTAACTTTTATTAAGGTAGCAAAAACATCACAGCTATAAAGTGCGTAAAAAAACAAATCTTTTTAACAGTATACTATTATTATTTTTCACATTTTTTGGTTTGACCAATTATATAGTATATTATGGGACAAGTGGTTCATATAAAATTTCAACGGTGATCGCTATCGCTTGTTGAAAAAAGTAACTCGAGACGTTGAAATTTTATCAGCCACGGGTTGTATATACTATTTTTTCTCCGAATTTTTAGTAAATTAATGAACTTTAGAAAAAATTATGACATTTAAGTGACAAAACATGACATTAAAGTGACATTTCTCTTGTCAGCAATTGAATGTCGAACAGTTTGGAATTCGAAATCCCGGTAGTCCGAAAATTTCAACCTCTAGTAGTTGAAATGCTATTTCAACTATCGTTATTAATTGCAAAATGAGTGATTTCAATGTCATGAGTAGAAAAAATAATTTTTCATTCGCCCCTTTACGAAAGTGTAACTTTGTATCTTGACAAGGCAACCGAAAGCAAAAGTAAAACATGGGAGGTGGTTGCTAGGTATGAAAAACTTTCGGTCCCTGGGCCCGTATTCTTGAGTTTTGCATACAAGTTTCGCATACGAGATGACGTAATTCTCTATTACCTTCTAACCAAGATATATAAAACACTGGTAGGTCAACTCCCCTATGCTTGCCATAATAAATTTTTCACCCAAAATTGAAACGAGATCATTAGTTCAAAAGTCGCCGCTAGATGCCGCAACAGTAAAACCATGAGTGTCAAGCCAAACCACATGTGTTAACCTTCAAAATTTATTAAGCTTTTTTAATAATATTAAAATTTATATTTTTATTATTGCTATTCGAGAGTTTAATTGATGTTTCTTATGCAGCTTTGTTTCTGTTTATTATAATTAACATGCCAGAATTAATAAAAGATGATGCGTTCTCAAATATACAGGTAAGTATAAATGAACACTTATTATTTCTAAACTAATTTTTCTTGTTTGTTTTCGATAGCAAAACGCCATTCGTATCATGTGATAAATTTTACCAGTAAATAGTTTGATGTTTAATTGTTCTATTAAAATTGCTCTTTTTAGGGATTCCACCTTTCTGTATGTGGCTAATGGTAATGGTGTGAGGGCCGTTATGTATTTCTCAATCATAATATAAGGTATTTAGAAAATCAGTTGTCAAAATGTAATTTTTAAATTTATCATAAAATGAAATCGCTTTGCAATCTAAACCTCTTATACTTTCAGGGACATTGCATGAAAGGTCTTGTATGGATTCTCGTGGAAGTGACTGAGGTTCTTAAAATAACTTCAAAATTTGGTTACCAGAAATAATTTTGTTTCTAAAATATGAGTATATCTGTACTACAGTGCCAAAGCAATCTTTACGTACATTACATTTATGGTTAGATTTTATTGTAATAGTGATCGATGTCGACTTCACTTTCCTTCCCAAACCACAATTGGTCTGGTATATCATTGATTTCGTTGTTGTCATCATCGATGGGCTTGTTATTTGTTATTTTATAAATGTTTGTAATTAAATTTTTAAAATATAAATATTTCATGGATAGTTTTGCTGTAATTTATCTTGTTTGTTACAGAGTTAGATGCACAATAATATAATTGTTATCTAGTCAAAAACTATTGCTTTTCAGTACAAAAGTCTGTGTTCTGCTGCTGTATTAAATATTTTTGTACTTTTCACATGTGGACCATGTTTATATTGCTATTTAGCTTCTTGTTGCCATAAAAATTATGCTGAGATGTGTACTTTATTGCTATTAATTACCAGTAACAGTTTTACTTAACCTGCTTAATGCATGTAATTAAAAACATGTTTAAGCATTAAGTATACAGCGTGTCCGGAGATATAACGCATTAATTTTAATGGGTGATAGAAGACACCAACAGGAACAAAAAAGTCTTATACAACTTTGTTCTAGAACGTACCACTTTTTCAGAAAAAAATAAGAAAGTTGGAAACTTTAACATCATTTTGCCGCGTTAATAATAGCACTTTAAGTATGGGGCTTTGTCGGCAGATGTATCTGATCTATCACAAAAACAAACCTTAATAACGTTTTATCCTATCATATGTCGTTTCCGCGTAAAATTGAATTCTTTTTACAATTGCAAATTCATTTTACTCAATTAAGAAACGTGACAACCCTGTAAAATTTGTAATACCATATGTTCCAGTTTACACAAAATGCTGATGTGGATGTTTGTTGAACTTGAAAAAAGCACGTTTTGCTTAAGATTATTTGGGTCAATGTCTGGATTGTTGTATAAATAATACCCGTTTAATGCTATATAATAATGCTGAGTTTTAGGTTTTTGAACTTGGAATGATTTGTCAATGCACGAGTTTGTTTATTTAATAACAGTTTTTAGTACCATTTTAGAGCGAGATAAGATAAACACTTTGTCAAAAAGCTCTTTAAATCATAGGCGTCCGGTATATCTTGGCTGATTAAATTAATTAAAGTAATAATAATTTTATAGAATTAACTGAATGTCGTATTAAATTAATTGATGTTTTTGAGGAGAATAATTAACGAATTTCAGAATCAGTAATTTTGCAATGGCAACCGGTCACTGTGGGGAGAGCCTTAACAAAAACCGCGCAATTAGGTAAAAATCCAACTTGTGTAAAGAATAAAAAATATATTGGCGTTAGATTATAAAATGTTCAGGGCATCTAGAATCGGTGACAAAATTTAAAAATCTTTGTTATTAATAAAAACTTTGATGCTTAAAGTTGTCACTACTTTGAACTAACAATTTCTCGACATTTCTAGGCTGAGATTTAAAATTAAATTACTTTTCTTGTATGGACCTTATTGAAACTAAAATTAAAAATGATAGTATTTGCAGCTACATAACTTAAAAAACGAACATGTGTTGTAGCTTTTATTTTAAAAATCCTAAATTGCAAGAGCTTGTTCTTGCTAAAATTCAAATTCTGCTGGAGTTATAAAAAACGCCTGCATATCCCCGCTTTAAAATTTTTGTTAAAGAAAGAGCCAAAGCATCCTGGTTATTTTCATACAAAAACCAAATCTAACTCGAACCAACTTAAAAAGTTAAAAGCCGTTATTGTAGGCACAGCAAGAAATATTTACCGGTATTATTCGTATTATTCCAGGCATAGTTGTTAATGATGCAACATTGTGTTTTTGCACCCTTTATCTCAACTGTTAGAAACAACTAAATATCACGCCTTAATGTAGTCGGATGAGAGAAGATAACACAAATCAACACTCTTCACCAACTTATATTTATTAATAATAGAACTATGTCGACTTTACACTTTAAGGGTGTCCTGCAGACCTCCTGCAATTTCTTAACGAGAGAGTTAATAAACTTCAGAGAAGGACGAACATATTTTTGTGATATTATTATACATAAATCAGCATTGTATTTCTTGCTAACATTTAATAGCTGCTGACGTAACGCAGTCGAAGATACGTTACGGGATAGATGTTTTGCGGGCGATAGTTATTATATCTTATCGTTTTAAATTACCCAAACAGTCTTGGATATAAAATAAACACGTTTTTATACTATTGTATGTTTTATAGTATGCTACTGCTGAATGTATTATTATTGAAATTATTTAAATATTTCTCATTTCTAGACAGAGTTTTATTTTTTGAAATCTGACTTTTGAAGTTTTCTATTTTTCTCGAAGACCCGCCTTTATACCTATGCTATGTTAGCAATAAATTCCATCCATACATATTGTTTTTTAATTCCTCAAACGACTAATTTAGAATTTTTAACTTGATTTAAATTTTTATAGAAAATCTCAAAAGATCAATCAGTTTATTAAACACAAAACAGATGGAAAAACTATTCTGAATAAACTGATAGAAAAAGCAATTCAAGATCTATTAGGAATATGCTATACGTATGTAATGTAATAATGGGTCATGTGAATAAAAGTAGTAAAAGCTTTTACTATGTACGAGTATGTATCTATGATATTCTTATCGATTAAAAATCATATTTGTATTATTTTATTAACAGTAGGAAAAGCATTAATTCGCTACATTTTATTCACATAATAAAAGTGTTATAAAAAATATGTCAACTAAATATTCACAGTGCGAGACTTTTCGTATCGTAGAGTTTTTCTTTTGGAATGGAAAGTTTTTTGGAAAGACTTTAAATTTTAAAGTTTGAGAACTATTACGGTATTGCAGTGGCTTGAAAATTATTAAAAAGTACCTAAAGATATAGTTTTTGATGTGGTTTTGGGCTTGTTTGAAAGGAAATTGAAATTAGATACAAACACAAATACTGCGTCCGGCAAAAAGATTGAACGTTTTTAAAAAATTGCTATGGAAATACTGTTTATTTGATAAACGTCAAATAGTGATAAAATTGTATTTTATTGTTGACGGTTTTGTGTTACAATGTACAATGTCTTTGTTGTAAATTCGTTTATTCTGATCCAGTCGTTTTCGTCATGATCTTAATTTGCCAGAGCGCGCTAAAGTTCCAACAAGAAATTCCATCTTTAGATGGATAAGCGATTTCAACGAAAAGGGCAGTATAAGCTCAAAATTATCTGTCGTACCCGTACAGTTGGTTCACAAGGGAGTATTGACAGCGTCAGAGTAGCAGTTGAGCAGAGTCGACAACTTTTGCAATTCGGCACTCGATTGCACCTCGAATTTCAGAGCGAAATTTTCGATGAATCTTACATCTGGATTTGGAATTCCGTCCGTATAAGATACAGATAGTCCAGAGCCTGAATCCTATTGATAAAGTTAAGAGCCTCAATTTCTGCAACCAATTTCTGAAAACATTGAACAACAATGCAGAAATTTTTTATAAACTTATCATGTATGAGGAAGCTCACTTCCAGCTTAGTGGGTACGTTAATCAGCAGAACCCACTTCATGACCAAAAGGTAACAGTGTGGTGTGGAGTGTGCACATTTGGTATGACCGGGTCATACTTTTTTGAAGAAAGCGGCCACATTTTTACAGTCAATGCAGTTTGGTATGTTGAAAAGTTGGAAACATTTGTGGCTGCGGAGTTCCAAAGAATGGATTAAAATGAAGCATGATTCCAACCGGACAGCGTCACAGCGCCTAATTTCAAGGTTTGATGACGTTGTATGGCCCACAAGATCACCGGACCTAATGGTCCCGGATTTTTTTCTGTGGAGATTCTTAAAATGTAAATGTACTCTGCCCGTCCCCAAACATTTCTTGACCTTAAAAAGAGGATTCGTGAAGAGATAAATTCGATAAACAAAGATTTATTCAGAAACGATATGCTCAATTTCAGGATTAGATTGCAGCAATGAATAGAAGACGACGGTGGTCATCTTAGGGATGTGATCTTTGCAAACTAAGAGTGTTATAACAGATTTCCAGAATTATACTTTTAGTTTTAGTAACAATTAGTCCAAATATATTGTTTCTTTACAGTGGCCGATTAAAAACCGTACAATCCTATTGCGGGACCCAGAATAAGTAACATTTTTGCACCAACAGGTTTTAAAATGCATTTAAAGCGCTAATTGGATTGGGGGATAAGGAGAGAGGAGACAGAGAGCGTTATAGTTCACAGTAAATTTTTTTCCAAATGTTTTTCAAAAAGAAAAAGATATCAATGTCTCTCAAAACACATTTTTTTAATAGCCACTTTGAATATTGTGAGAAGCAGTTAGTTTCAGAGTCTGATGAGCATGGTGACGATTTCATTAGGTTGCAATGCCTATGGAAATTCGATACAGTACAGTAAAATGAAATGCCATGTTAGGGGGATTTGTGTTTGTGGCTAAGGAGTCTCTCCTTACGCGGAGGATAGCGAAGATGATGTCAACACATCCAACTCATACATACAAATCAGAAAGAAGCCAAAAAGGAAAAAGAAGAAAATAGAACAATAGAGTTAAGTAAAAATTGAATATTGAACACAATTAAAACAAAATAAAAACATAGATTCATAATTAAGCATTTAATTCAAAAAATTCATTTTTCCATGAAAAAACATTGCTATCAGTCTAAAATTGCAATATAATAAAGGACGTTCGGAGAACATTCTTTATGAAAAAGAAACGCCCTGTGTCACCTTTTTAACCCATCCTCCAATCAAATTAGCGCTTTAAATGCATTTAAAAGCGACCTTTAGTGGTGTAAAAATTTTACTTATATTTGTTTTTGTACCTCCTTTCAAAGCCCAAAAATACCTCGAAAATTATAATTTAGGTACTTATCCAAATTTCTCAAGCCAATGCAATACCATGATAGTTCTCAGACATTCATTCTATTATTTTTAATGGAGCTTAAATAAAAAGTAACTTTCTCAAAATTCACACTTATAAAAAACTATTTGAGATCAACGATGAGTCAATCGAGGCTTTCCGGCTTAGCTTTATTGTCTATTGGAAATAACATCTGAAATTGATTTTGAAGATGTTATAAATGAGTTTGCTAAAATGTAGAAGAAAATTGTTGTAAAAGAGACATAGAATCATAGTCAGTCATTTTTGTTCTTATTCAATATTGTAATCTTTCGTGCAATAAATAAAATAGTACATTTGTTAGTAATTTTATTGTTTTATTATTGTAAAACATGATTTGCTTTATTGTATTGTTTGTTTTCTTGTGTTATTGTATAACTCTCTAAATTTTCATTAATTTATAGGATTTATAAACTTTTTTACATCTAAGTATAGGGGTGATACCATTACTTCTGCCCCGGATGACACCCACCCTAGCATGCAGCAAATTCAGTTTCCAACGTCTTTTTCAAAGTTAAAAAACATAACTTCCTCACTTATTTTGTAGGAAATTTAGCGTACTGTTAGGCTGTAAAAAACATTTTTCGATAAAAGTTGTCAAACATATTTTCTATGGTACTTTTACGAGGCACTATAGCATTACGTATAGCATGTTTCTTGTGATTTGCCCACCGTCCTTTAAAAGGACGTTTTCAGTTTAGTTTATTGCTAGTTATTCTAAGCCCAAGAGATGTCATCAAAGTAGATAATTGTACTAATGACTAATCGGATGATTTCGTTATTTTAACGGTTTTTGTAACAGTACATTTAATGACAAATTTCCATTGTTGTAACAACGAAGCACTTAACTAGTTGGGCAAATTTGCAAAAGTGAGACCGCTTTTCACTATGATCGATGAAACATTTTTGGAAAATGCACCTTACTCTGAATATCATAGTCGATGAAGCCATGGTGCCTTATATTGGTAGGCACCCGTGCAAGCAAGTTATAAATGCCAAACCGATTAGGTATGGCTTCACATTTTGGGTTGGTGCTACTGACAAAGGATATACAGCATTGTTGAACCCTAGCAGGGATCCAACAGTAAAATAAGGAACGAATATAAGGAATTGAGAAGGAATGAGTCCGTGGGTGGTTTTAGAATATGCCAAAGTTCTTTCACTCTGAAAATTTTGCTACCATCTGTATTTTGAGAATGTTTTCACTACTACTATATCATGATTGGATGGACTGGCTAAACTCGGTGTTAGAGGTACCGGGACAATTCGTGAGAACAGAATTAGAGTTAGCGGAACGACTAGTAAAAAAAATGATGAGAAATAAAAAACATACATAGTATCGTATAAAATATAATAGTATCGTAGATTTGTGGCACATTGGATTTTCTTTTTTATTTTTCTCTATTTATGTAGTACCTCTACAATTAAGAAAACGTCAAGGACTAAAAATATTTCGCAAAAAAAGAAATTGGGCAAGAAATATCTGGGTTAAGAAAGTTTATAGTTTTTTCAACTGTTTTGTTATAAAATGTTTTTTAAATTTTGAAAAATTAAAAAAAAATTGTAGAAGAGATTTATTGCTAACGTAACATAGCCAAAGATTATATTTGTTTTTTTCTTATTTTATTATACTTTTCATCAGATACGTTTATCAGAAACGCAAAAAGATCAATGCTAGAATTTTAAAATAATTTTAATTTTAATAATTTTTATAATTTTAGTACGTTGTATACAATGCGCGTATAAAATCTGGAACTATCCAAAGAAATCTTTTATTAACTATTTTGAGAAAAATCCTCGATTTTTATCTTAAATGAGACATAAACTGGGCAACAAAAAAAAATGCACCACTTGAAAAACCCGAAAAAAACCGATTTTTCAAATCGTCGTAACTTGGTTCAGTTTTGACGAAAATCGATGAATTTTTGAGTTCTGAAAAGCTTCAAGTCTTATCTTTAAGGGCATTCATTGTGACTCCAAGTCCAACCCACCCCCCGCAACAACGCGATAGAAAAAAATGTTTTCGATGTGAAAAATTGTCCATGTTTGACAACCGTGCGAAAAAAAAAGATTCGGAGCAAAGTTATGAATTTTCGAAAAAAAAGTTACATTTTTCACTTCTTTGGCCATAACTCGGGTAATTTTGCACCAAAATCGATGAACTTTTGCGATCTGAACAGCTTTAAATTTCCTCTTCAAGGTCATGCAAATTGTTTTGTTGTTAAAACCATTCCACTCCCTGTCACCCCCTAAAGAAAAAAAATGTTTTTGATGTTTAAATGTCCAAATCTGGTCACTTGTACCGTGTGCAAAAAAAATCGTGGACTCAATCGGTCAACTGAAAAATAAAGTTCAATCATTTTCCTCCAAATTTCCCCAAAATTCAAGTCATTGCGATGATTTGGCGCGAAGTTATGCACTTTTGAGAAAAAAATTACATTTTGCTCCTTTTACATTTTTACATTCGCCATAAATCGGCGAATTTTGCACGAAAATCGATGGAATTTTGCGATCTAAAAAGATTTCGTCTCTCGTAACCCCCTTAAAACCCTTACAAAAAAATGTTTTGGATTGACAATAAATGTTAAACTTTGACAACTTATACCGTGCGCAAAGAAATCGTAGACTAAATCGACCCACAGGCCGACAAAATTCATCCATTTTCCTTTAACTTTTTTTCGAAAATTCATAACTTTGCTCCAAATCATCCAAATGACTTGAATTTTTGCGAAATTTAAAGGAAATCGATTGAATTTTTTCGCCTTTGCGGTGAAACTTCCTCCCGATTTTTTTTGCGCACGGTACAAGTTGTCAAAGATGGACAATTTTTCACATCGAAAACATTTTTTTCTATCGCGTTGTTGCGGGGGGTGGGTTGGACTTGGAGTCACAATGAATGCCCTTAAAGATAAGACTTTAAGCTTTTCAGAACTCAAAAATTCATCGATTTTCGTCAAAACTGAACCAAGTTACGACGGTTTGAAAAATCGGTTTTTTTCGGGTATTTTCAAGTGGTGCGTTTTTTTTGTTGCCGAGTTTATTTTAATGTAATTGTTATTTGTAGATGGTCTTTTGTTTCCGAGTTACAGCGATAGCGAAAATTTCTTTAATTGGAAACCCTAATTTTTTATGATGGATTTGGAAAGATACTGCAATTATAAGACTAAATATGCTAAAAAAGTATGATACTGTATTAAGAAATTTCCGAGATAATTGCTTTTAAAGTTTTAAAACAAAAATTAAAAAACAATCCAGAGTTCCTAGAATTGCACTACCTTTCCAAATCCATCATAAAAAATTAGGGTTTCCATTTAAAAACATTTTCACTATCGCCAATACTCAGAAACAAAAGACGATCTACAAATAACAATTGCACTAAAATATGTCTCATTTAAGATAAAAATCGACGTGTTCGAGGATTTTTTCAAAAATATTTAATAAAAAGTTTATTTCCATAGTTCCAGACTTTATACGCGCACTGTACCGTCTATATTTTATTAATTTTAATTTTGTGTTGTAATTCGCACAAATGTTTAATTTTCATAAATAAATTTATACTTTTTGTAACGTTCTTATTCTATTACGGTAATTTCAATTAATTTTTCTTTCTAAATTAATTCATTTTATTTCGCACGATGCGAATGAAAAATGCACCTATTAGTAATATTTCTGTGCGAGTGTTATTGTCGAGTATTTATCACTTGAAATGTATATAACAGAAGAACAGTAATTAGTTTTCTCAAGGTTTATAAATAAATTAATTAATTATAATAAACTATGTGCTTATAAATACATATATCATGAGGTAGATTTAATATAAGGTAATGCATATTAAACAAATTTATAAAGAATTTCTTACTACTAGTCAATTTCTTTATAGTTTTTAAAACGTATTGAATTTCCCTTCATGCATTTTGTAAGTGATACTGTCTCGACGGAATGTCGCCTGACTGCCTGATTAAAATATCCGAGAATTATACTACTGTTAGCCCCTAATGTTAGATAATTTCGAAGCTCCTCTGTTAATTGTATTGCCTATTTTCCATTTTTTATTTTAATAACAATTAACTTTTAAACAAATTCATAAAAACAGCCTAGTACAAAAAATAACATGTTTGTAAAATAAAGTTAAACCACAATCCTGGCTGTATTACCCTTTGAGAAAAACTATTATAAAATCTTTTTTGTAAATCAACCTATTTTAACTGTGTGAACCAAATTTTCATAAAATATAGAAACTGCCTACTGTATATTTATATAAGAGTCCTTCATTGTATTTCCTGGAATTTAATTTATAAAAACAAGTCCTAAAAACTATTACATTTTTTGGGTACTTTTAACTACCCTGCAGAACAGCCTTAAAAGAGTGACCTAGAATGCCTTTTATTATTCTTCAACACATGGTCCTGTAATACGATCATATAACATGTGGTGAATCATTCGGATCACGTCATCGGGTCTGCATTAAGGAGTTGGCTTTTTTAAGTGTTACCATGATCCCTACGTACGCAGAATGGGGTTTTCTAATACGAATGAAATATTGGCAATTATTGTTAAACGTTTTTAACGTTAATAATAAAAGCCTATTAACATAGAAAAAAAATTATTCAGACTTTTTTGTTCCTTTTGATGTCTTCTATCACCCCTTAAAATTAATGCCTTCTATCTCATGATACCCTGTATATAATTCGACTTATACCTACTCTTTTTTAATACTTGAAATTTTTAGAGCGTCTAATAGGTTTGAATTTCGCATATAGATTTTTTTATCGCGGCACACAAGGTCTTTACTTGTTAATAAAACTCCTGTTGCATCAATCCATGCTTGCAGTTTATTTGCTTTCCGTAAAATATTACAAAATAATTGATGAATCTAATTGCAATTCTCAAAAGAAATGTTTGCATAAGTCAATTTATATTCTTATTATTTAAGTTAAATGAAAATAAAAAAAGATGTTACCTTAGTTTGCTGTAAAAAATAAAATTTCAACTAGTTTTATTACCAAAGATGTTTTAAATAAAGAAGAGTCACAATTTAGCATTTTTATAGTGCCAAAGAATCTTGTACCTCTATCATCATGAAAAAGTTTATTTAATTTGTATTACGAAAAAATACGTCAAAAGTAAATATCCATTATTACAGGTTATGTTGCTGTAGAATGACAATTATGCTTCGCACGTCGCGCCATATATCAGAAATTTAGCTCGCGTTAAAATTGGTTGACAAAATGACGGCGAGTTGACATACCATATGTTATATATATCTTGCTATATCTTGCTTAGAAGGTAATAGAGAATTACGTCATCTCGTATTCGAAGCTTGTTCGTATGCATTCAAGAATACGGGCCCCGGACAACGAAGTAAAACTGTCAGTTATTTTTAAAATATAATATTATAAGGTGGCTGTTGTCACCATTACCTTGGTAACAATACTGTTGTATGTACATATATATGTACAAACATTATTTTATTATAATTCACTGAATCATCCTTTTTATTTATTTATTTCATTTCGTATTTCAAACAATTGTTTATATACCACAATCAGTAATATAAAGTATATCTTGATCTCCGTTGTCAACGACACCAGAGTTCAAGACGTTTTTGATCTCCGTTGTTGTTGGCAACGTAAATAATTTGATGTTACATTATAGCCTCACGTGGTATGCTGCTTCTTATCTCCTTGGTTACCCGTATGATGACAGAGACAAGGCAACTTGCTTCTTTATGCAATAAATTGGGATGGATTTTAAAAGGGAGAGATTAGGGTTGAAATACAAAATAAAATAAAACAACTTATGCAATACGGAGATCAAGCTTCTTTAAATCCTCGAAGATGTTATAACGCCTCGGCTGGCGCTTCGGAGTTATAATACATCTGCTCGGATTTAAAGTATCGCTTGATCTCCTAATTACATAATATATATTATCCAACACCTCTAAATAAATGGGGCTAAATGTTGACGTTTGTAAGCCATTAAAGTTGATGTTTACTCACTTGTGGGTAGAAAAACATTGTTAGCCACTTTAGAAACGTGATTGGCTGCTATTATAGGTAGCAACCAATCACCAGCTTACATTGCATAATATTATTTTCTTGTTGGTCACATTTTAAGTCATCTTTTTAATATCTGAGTCCATGGATATAAAGACCATTTTAAAACACGTTTCCAATAACATCGTGTTTTAAAAGTAAATAATTATTTTAAAACACGTTGCCAATAGCATCGTGTTTTAGAAGTAAATGATAATTATTAGAATAATACCTTCATTTTTTATTAATTTTCAAAACAAACAATTCAATTTATCATTTAGGTAGCATTTTTATCACTTATCATTTATGTGAAAGTGAAATTCACATTTATGAAAATATTGACCTCTGTCATAATTATTGCTTGATGATGAAGCGTTGCTTGCAGAAAACTTGCTAATATTACTGGCAGACGTAGAAGATGAACTGACGTTACTTGCAGAGAACTCGGTAACATTGGCAGAACTGGAAGATGAAATGATTTTGTTATAATATTATTTATTGTTATATTGACTCACCTTGTAGTAGTTGTAGACGTAGTTTCCCCAAACACCTTTCTGGCAATTTTGATACGTTCTTCTACGCAATCTTCGATGTATCCTTCTGCGACCATTGAAGAACGCCAGCCGCCATGTCGCTTCAGTGTAACTAAGTCTCCACCTCCTGAGGCCAACAATGTTGCCGAGCTTCTTCGAAAACAGTGCCCCGTGTAATCTTTAGGATTCTCTAATTTCAGATAATGTGCAATTTTAGATGGAAGTTGACCGAAAGTGTTGATTCCCACAGGTTGTCTAGTGCACTTTCCATTATTATACGACAAGAAGAACCGATCGTGAGGTGTGTTCACAGGACGTAAAGATGTATATTTTCGGTATACGCCCAAAGGGTTAATCACAAATCCTTCTCCAATAATAGTAAACTTTCTGTCTACATGCGTCTTGGTATCTCGAAGTGTTACAATGAGAACTTCACCGGTATCTTGGATATCATTTACAGTAAGGTCGCATAGCTCCTTGCGTCGACATGCTCCAGCAATGCCAAAAATTAGAGCAATCTATAAAACAAGGAAACTTTGTTACTGACTTATTATGTATTTTAGCAATCATTAACGTAAATACCTTCACAAATAAATATGTGTCGTCTGCAGCTTCTACTAAAAACTTTTCAATCTGTTCACGAGATAACACCTTTGATTTTTTCACTTGATGCCCTACATTTATTTGTTTGAGGTAAGGAATGACACTACCAAACTTCTCAATACACAGATTTTCCTTCACTTTTAAAAAAGACTTCAGCATCGAATAATGGGGCCACAATGATCCAGGTGACAACGTTGTTAACTAAAAATCAAATAAATTGAATACAAACGATGTGAATTTATCGCAGACTTACCTTCTCGTCTAAATAAGCAAGAATCACCTCTTCTGTTACTGAAGAAACTTTGTTTTTTTCTCGCCATTGGCAGAAACTTGCATAAACCTTCTCATACGCAGCTTTAGATTTCACAGGCAATAATTTTTCCCGCACTAATTTCCCTTTTTCTAAAATATTTTCAGGAACTTCCATTTCGTTTGACTTTTCCATTTTTGTTTAATGAATAAACAAAAAACATTCCCATAGCGACTCATGCTCAACGTAGTTGACCAACAAGAAAAGTTTTGAATAACACTCTTGCGAAAACGCTTAAAGTATTTCGGTTGTATATATGCAACTCGACTTCGTCTCGTTGCATAACAACAACCTCAAACTTTAAGCTTGTGTTTTCGCACTTGTATTATTAATAACTATAAAATCCAGTCATTGCGCTAGAGTTTTAAATTTATTACCGTCAAAACTACAGACTAACTATACATTGCATATTCGATATTTAAACTTAAATAAAGAGGTGTTGGATAAAATTTTGTATAGCACACGTGAGATAAAAATATTATCCCTCAGAAAAATTAACCCACTCGGGCCTACCGGCCCTCGAGGGTAGATTTTTCATTCGTGGATAATATCTTACTTAACTCACTTGTACCATAAATAACTATTATTTACGGTGGTTAATAAATGTCAATGGAAGAATGAAAAGTTTAATATATTACACGTGTGGTGCGATAGCCCTTTTAGGTGCTCGGTGTTTTTAACTAACCTCGGCTAGGCTTACGCTTCGTCTCGGCCAATCAAAAACACCTTGCACCTAAAAGTAAACTTTCGCAGCTTGCAATGTAATAGTAGCGGAAATCACACGAGTAAGAAACACACTTTCCACCGAGTTATGTACACTATTTTTCCTACGACCAGAAAAATACAGTTTTTCAAAGAAAAAATTATTTTAATGCTAACAAAAAACAATTTACATTTTATTTAGTAATTTTATTTTTATCATTATTTTCAGTACCAATAAAATTTATAACTATATGATTATTGTAACAATTTGTGAAGTTAATTGGGGAAAGCGTGTGTGTAAGTGCGTTTTGAATATTGTCATATATAATACCATAAGTGGTAAAATTTTGTCGGCAAAATTTTCTTATTGTTACGAGCGTTTGTTGCATAGCAATTTCTCGAGTGACATTGTCACTAAAAACCGCGAGACGTCAGTCGAGTGGTTTTTGATCAATGTCACGAGATGAATTGGCAACAAACACGAGTAAATCAAAAAGAAAATTTTGCCAAGACAAAATTTTACCACATATGTTATTCGTTATGACTATTTCGCGAATAAACAACACAAAGAATAAAAATATTTAACATTTATTTCAATGAAACGTACAGTTTGTGTATACTATTTTTGAAGGATCGTTACTATAGCAAAAAAATTGTCTGTGAAATAAAGGGTAGGTTGCTTATTTGAACGTTTTCATTGGTAGAACAAGTTCGGAAAATTTTATAAACAAAAAATAGTCGCCGGAATAGAGAGAATTTCGTTCACAGGATAAATTTTTATTGGTTCGTATAACATTGAGTGAAATAGTCAGTACCTATTATTGTTTTATCCGTAAAGGGATTATTATAACAATTAGTTAAATTTCTTGGAATTTGAGAGTAGTGAAAAGGTGTTTGTAAAAATGAGTTTTCAATATTTTAACCATTTTAAACATTTAAACCAAAGAAAAATTTACACTACTAACAATGATAAATTAGCCTTTATACTTATGGCGTCTTTAAACAAAAGACTATCATCCGCATATTGAACATTATACAAAGCCGTCTCTGATTATTTATTTATTTAAAATATTTTTAGAAATTAATTATACTCTAGTAATTATTAAAACTTTTTAACAATAAATCTATAAAATATGAATTAAAACTTATTAGCAATTTAAATTAAAATATATTGTTGAAAATGGAAAACAAGATTAAAATTATTATTTTGCAGTGAAAAGTTGTTTTGGTGTAATGAGAATTGGTGCAGTGAAAATATGTCAAATATCCCTCAATATATCTAATCAATAGTTTTTCATGAAATAAATACAGCTAGAATTAATTAATTATTGTGTTAGTAGATGATTAATGTATCAAAATAGTCAAAAAATATAAGCAGGTTCTTATTACTTATATAATTTGCTATTTACTGCATAGATTTCGACCGTGAAATTTGCGAAAGTAAATCGCACAGCCGAAAGTAAAATACACTATAGTAAAATTCAAATAAGAATAAAGTAGATGGCGCTTGGATCCGAGTTACATTTACACACCTAAAATTTAAAACTGCGGGAAATTTGAAAATTAATATTGTTTAGTGTTCAAAATATTTACTGAAGAATAACTATATACCATTTATTTCTGTACTTTTGTACAGGATGCCAGTTTATCTTATGAGCAATTTATAAATAGAACTAATGAATATGCACACTTATCATAACACTGTAATGACACTATCGTTCGAAAAACCTTAAAAATTATTTCATACTGGCACAATATCAATATCTCTATGTTCGTCTGATTCATTGGGTTGGAACTTTCCGATCCTAAACTCATAGTTTTTGCACAATATCCTCTACCATTTCCTCTAAATCCTACCTTCGATTTTCTCCATGAATTATGTGGTATATACAATCTTTTCATCGTTTTGCAGTAACGGTAGAAATTCCTTGATTAGAAAGCGTTTTCACGTCAGCAAGTAAATAGGGTATAGTATGCTATATTAGCAGCTATGTAGTAATACATGTTGCACTTATGCCCGTATCAACTCGATTGGATTTAAATTAAAATTATAAGGGGGCAATCCTAATATGGTTCTTCCAGTACTTTTCACCATTTCATTGGTTTGGACCACTATGAATTACTTTTCCTCTTGGATTTTTGAAGGATTGTCGTTCAGCCATAGTTAAAATTAGCTAGGTACTAAAATATTAAAGTTTATTTAAACTACGTTAAGATTGTTACATAAATCATCAAACCTGCACAGTAGTAAAAATAGAGCCGGTAAGTTCTAAAAGGACTATTGTTGTAACAAAAGGAATGAAAATTATTGACTTGAGAAAAACTCGAACTAAACTATAACCTCAAAAATTGTCAACATTAATAACTTAGACATAGATGCCGGATTTGTTATTAATTTCCGATTTTACCATTAATTTAAAACTTTGTAGATTAATTAATAAGCATTTTGTCACGTTAATTATGAATTTACATTAATTATAGTTTCTTTTTACACACACAATAATTTATATTCTCGTAGTTGAGCGAACGTAAGCCGTAACGATTATTGTACAACTCAAACGGCGCTTTTCACATAATTTATGCACAAATTTACTTTTTAGTTTTGTAAACGTGCCTCGCAGTTTAGCCAATCAACGTGAAGGTCAAGCTTGCCCTATACCAGAGAACAGGGACTAACGAGAAGCGTCACTTGACATACCGCCTTTGATGTTTTGGTAGTCGATTTGAATGACCTTCATACGTTCCGCCATCTTTTTGGCGTTACAGTTTTAAATTCACGGTTGGCAAATTTTAATGAACTAAAAATACGAAATCTTATAAATAATTACCAAATATTTTTCTTTACTGTTCGCACGGAAAATAAGCCTGTGAAATGAGCTGACGGGCTACTTATCTGTCCACGCTTACTAGTTGATGGGTTTGACACATATTTGACATTGACAGAGTTTGAAGGCAAAACCACCAGTAAAATGGCGATAACGCACACTATTTCAGATCTGGCACAATGCCCATGTGACGCTTCTCGTTAGTCCCTGTTCTCTGCCTATACCTTCCTTCGCTTTATTCTTAGCTGAATTCTACTATAGTGTGTTTTACTTTCGTGTGTTATGTTCGGTTTTCTAGGCAACTTGATTGTGCGATATGAGCTACTTTCTGATATGGTCGTAGGAAAATAACTATACATTGCTGCAAATGCAAGAAACAAAATATTGATAAGTGATAAGATTTAAAAGTTCAAAGTCCAACAGTATATTGACGTTTATGGCAGTTATTTAAAAAAATCGGAAAAACTAGGAAATATGAGTCACCATTGTGACTGAAAATAGGCGTTCTATACTAATTTAACTGTCATTTCAAATTGGATCACTGTTATTAACCTTGGGGTAGGTCATACGATAAAAAGGCTACTGTAGTCGTTCTTGTCCTATAATCTGTCTCGAATAAGTCCTATTAATGGGTGTCACACTTTAAATAAGCTTAATTTGCATAAATAACTTGTTCGCAGAGGTCAAAAAACACGTCAGAGATTAAAGCTGACAACAATTTCGAACACTTTTAATAAGTATATTAATACCCGTTGTCGTTTCCTTTCATCTATCACAATTTTTGAACCAAATTATGACTAACATACAAGGAAGTCTCGACAACAGCCTTTCTAGTTTCTATACTAGTATAGAACGCCACAAAAGACATTATCAAAATATCAAAATTTTTGAATTTGCTTGACTTTTACAACATATTTACATCACAATATCAACATTTTATTTAAGTAAAATAAACGATTGGTGTTGTAGAAGTATAGGATCACTTTAAATTTAAACAAACACATAGATAAATACAAGCATGGGGGTCTCTATTTCCAAAAGCTAGTTCAAAAAGAAGCAAAACCTGATACATATAAAACAATCTTACAAATGCTAGAGAATTTTCGGGAATCAACTATGCCATTTATGTCAACACTATTAGTTCAACATGAACTTATCTTACTTGTGTACTCTCTTGATGCCACTCTTTTGATTATTAACAGTCATATCCTTGTTTCTACTGTATCGTGTGCATGAAGTACCTGTTCAATTGGCTAATAGTTAGTTCTTTAATAGTATATTGTGTTACAAGTGTAGAAAAGTGCCAATTTCTCACGAGTGTGAAGAAGATGCGGCCAGACGAAGTCGAATGCTGCAATCACACGAGTGACGAGTGTGAAATTGGTGTGTTTGCACGTGTTACACACTATACTTTATCTACGACAACAAAAAAAGTAATAAACTACCAAAAGTTAAGAAAAATATTTAACCTAGAATTTTTACTCCCATACTGACGTTACTTGTTACGTGAAATCTTTGGCAATAATTTAAGAGATGTAATGAGAGTAGCTTCTACAAGGTTTGGAGATGTACAAGTATACGCTCATGATAAATCTATCATTTCGAAAACGGCAAAAGTAGATATTAAATTTTTAAAGACAATAGTAATAATACGTTTACAATCTGTATAATTTCAGTAAATCTGCTATTTAGTACTGAGGTAAACAATCAGGCCAAACCATGTCATGATATATGACATGATTTGGAAAATATGCAACTATTAAAAAAAATACTATTTGGGTTTCATAACTTCAAGGAGGAATTTTTCTTATTATTTTTGTTAATGAAACCAAAGAAAAATGTTTCAATTTGATAAAGGAACACTCTAGAACACACTAGGTAGAAAAAGAACAAAATTTAAAGTTGATTAGTCTTTCTATCTTGATAAAATTTTATTGTTAAAACTTGAGCAGAACTGAGAAATAAATGTAAATGTTGGATTGTTTTTTATAGAACATGTATTGGTTTAAAAATACAAATTTCTGCGTTTTACCATGGCAATTTAAATGATATACAATATTTTAATTTATAATTGAATTCATTTGAAGAATGATTTGGTTGACTTGAAGTTCTAGGCATCTTATTATTGTGTTTTAGTACAAGTATTTGCTATTATTAAAAAGAGAATTCTTTTCTCTAACTATCTAATTTATTTAAACAATTATTGATAATTAGAAACAATTATGTGCTTAAATAAATTTAGTTCCAAACTGGCATTTGTTTCTAACTAGATAAAATAACCATAGCAGTGCTTTGTTTTTGAAAAATATAAATACAGCAAGCGTTTTGGTGTCAGACTCTTTGTAAATTTAGATCTTCCAAGCAGTGCACATATGCCTAGAGCAAAATTTTAAAATTTAAATGTTATGTTGTGAGTTTAAAAGATAAACAAACCTAAATGTCAAAATGTTAGGTTAGAAATTGGTGAAACGTCAAGTGATTAATAATTTGTTCAAGTTCTTTGAATTTAATTAGTTGGTTTTAACAATAGTTTATTTTCAATTGAACCATTTAATTTGGAGATTTATATGAAGAATGGTGAATTTTTGTATTTCAACCATCTTAGTTATGAACCATATGGAAGAAAGAGGATTTCTGTTTTGTTACTATATTAGTTGATAATTGAAAAGGCGCCAATACATTGATATTTTTTTAATATTTCAAGGTATTAAATTAGTTTAATTTTAGTGTTTAAGATAATACGAATGACAGAGATATTAGTTCTGAAGATAAAAAGAATTAAACTTAGAATTATCTTTCAATCTTAGAATTGATCTTCCTTTGATTCAGGGTATCCAAATTTAATTTTTTATTTATTTCATTTTTTTGTTCATTTGTTGTGTTAAATAAATTTTGTCACTTAAATTTTAAAGGAACTTATGGCTTATTTTTTTGTTTTGTGTGTTGTTTAATTATGTTTCATAGATGATATTTAGTTATTGTCCTATAAAGCATCCCGCCCGTTAAGTCTCAGTTGTGGTACGATTCAAGCTTCACAACGGAATTTTCTTTTATGGTAAAGGTAGGTAGTTTATATTTTGTATATATTTTCACTGTGCTTTTACCGTAATTGTCAATTGACATTCTCAAACACATATTGATATGGATAATAATAAGAATAATAGCCCGAGAAGAAAAAACTCCAAACTAAGCAACAAAGTATGCATATTAATCATTAATTCTTCGAATAATTCTTCGAATCTAGTGACAAATTGAAGTTTGTCAATAGTCCTGTCATTATGACTTCCAATTTAAAAATGCATCTCCACCTAGTCATTAACCTTATGAAGATGAAATATAATATTTAGAAAGCTTAGGCTAAAAAATAACAAAAGGTGTTTAATTAACAAAGCCCCGACCAATTCCCAACATATAAAAAAAGTTCTCTTTATAAACATGTGTATATATTGCTGTGGATTTTATATCCAAAATTTAGGAAAATTTAGAGAATTTTGTGAAACTTTAAAATCTTTGTTAAAAACTAACACTTTAGAAATATTTTATCAACTTTTCCAGTTAAAAATATTTTTAAGTTATTTACTGGTGTGACATTGATTATACAATCAATGTGTATACTTTTTAATAAGGTTAAATAATCCATATTTCTTTATTTATTATCAAACAGTTTACTCACCAAATATTTAAGTATACGTAACATCCAGTTGTGCAATTTATTGTTATTATGTAATTCAGTGATGATTAATTTCTAATGATTAATATCGATGGGTTATGTGATTCTCATAAGGTTTTTGTTCATGTGAATAGTTCATTATTATTGCAAATGTTATGTAATAAACTGCAACAGTTGAATCAACTATTATAATTATGTTTTAATCTGCTATTATGTTTGTAAATAGTGTAATCATTCTATTAGATCGTAAGGTGACGTCAAATTGTATATTATGATGATGTAAGTAGTAGATAGTATATAAGCTTAGAAAATCATAATTTTAGACACTTCCTGATATACGACGAACGAGAACGTATGTAAAGTTCACTTCTGAAAGTAAAGCGACAAAGTAAAGTCGTGAAAAGTAATATTGTAAAAATTTAAATAATCTAGTCTTTATTAGACAGTTAAATTGGTTGATAATTTGAATACATCGAAAGTGTATAGTTGTTATAAAATTATAAAAGTGTTTATAAGGCTATAAAGAAACACCTAATTAAATTACTAGTAAAGTTATTGCTAGTCAATAAATCTACGTTAAAACCATAAACTGGTGTTTTATTTATTTAAACAGTTATAAAACAAATATTCTTCGAACAAGGGAAATTGTACCCGCAATTAATTAAAACAAAATGTTTAACCAAAAGTGAGTTATCAAGATCAAGTGTGTGGATGGTGTTATATTGGAAGTCCATGCAAAGGAAAGTCAACCAAAATTGGAATCCAGGATTGGATCAACATAAGGTGACATGCGCTGCCAATGGTATTGGAGAAGACCAACTTTATAATAAAGGTAGGAAGTTATTTCCTTCTGTATTGGTATCTGCTGAAGAAAAGACTATCGTTTGTGAGGTGTAATTATGTGATTTTAACAATTTAGTAATAGTTAAATTTAATTAAGAATTCAATTTTAAAAGCGATTTCAATTTCAATTTGTATATTTTTAAAAACCACAGGAATCCACATTCGCCCTGAGATGAGTTTTTTTTAATTATTTAATTCAGTTATTTTATGTTATTTAATTGGCGCCCAACTCCCTTACGTAAACTTGAGTTAGTCAAGAAATCACGTAATATTATCTTTACATAACTATTGCATTATTTAAAACTGTTAAAAGGTATTTTCTAATCATATTAGATTTTATAAAAGAGGGAAGTTGAAAAGCATTTTCAAAGTTCAGTCATTTTAAAAATCAATTTAATTATAAAATAATTATCTACAATCTAACAGCAATTATTCGTTATTTGAAAGTATTTGATGAAATTGAATATAAAAACAATATTTTATTTTTAATTAGCCAAATTCATCGCATATATTTATGTTTCGCTAGCCAATGTGGGAAAAGATCAAATTTCTCCTTTTATGCGAATTCACCGCATATAAATATGGCGCCCAACGTGCGGCAAAAGAAATCAAAATTTCCTTTTATGCGATTCACTCCGCTTATTCACTATTCGGCTCCTAGAGGAACCAGACAATGGTTGACGACGTTTCGGCAAGATCACACTTGCCATCTTCAGGTCACTTCTAACTTCCTTCTGCTTCGCGTGGTTACACGATGTAGACTGACGTCTTGCTGCACCGGTTGGTCTATACGGTTACGGTGTTGCGCATGGTTGCGGTCGGCTGGTTTTTGGCGCGGCTGCGTGTCATTGGTCTCGCTTGATCCGGTGGCTTTCTCTCGCTTTGCCTTTTATCGTTCTGCTGTGCTGGTTTTCGCTTCTTGACGGTGATGCTGGTTATAGCTGGTTTCCAAGCTGATGGTAGTCGCTGTGTATCGTCCCTGGTATTAAGATTGTTCGGACGTTTCTCGATCTTAATGGCTTCTCTTATGGTTCGTCGGGTCTTATGTTGTATATTCGCTAAAACTTTTGTATTTTCGAAAACTATGTTATGAGATGTACCACTTACATGTTGTGCTAGTGAAGACGTTCTCTCATTTTTGTTGACTGCATTTCGGTGTTCTTCTCTTCTTACTTGAATTCTTCTGTTGGTCTGCCCTATGTAGGATTCGCCGCAGTCTTTACATGGGATCTCGTATACTCCTTGGCTTTCTAGTGGTATTTTTGTTTTTGCGGATGGTAGCATGTTTCCAATCTTTTTGTCGGTGTTGAAGATGCTGTAGATGTTGTGTTTTCTCAGCACTCTACTTATTTTGTCCGTGGTCCCTTTGATGTACGGTAAGTGCGCTTTGAATACCGATGTTTCTTCTTCCTTTGGCTTTGGGTCCCTTGGTGTTAACGCTTTCTTGATATTTCTGGACGAGAAACCATTTTGTTTTAATGCCACCTAACTGATAAAGGACAGTACATTTTAAATATTATGTGTTTCTTGGATAGTACACCACATTGTTTGCATGACTATCTGTAGTATAGTGAAGTAAACGATTACTTTTATAATTAATTGCTCCTCAAATGTTAAGTTTTTGAGTTGAGAGTTTTATAAGTATTTGTATTGAGAGGGTTACATAAACTTAAGCATTTAATTTTACCACGCCAAAACCATTCAGTGGATTTTGTTCAAACTTAAGGTAAACCTTCGTTATGCCTGATTTCAGTTTTAACCCCTCAGAGTGTTTTGTACGTTTCATGTGTGGGGTTGTTCTTAACACATACTACGACACAATTGTTAGGTAAGCTGTTGGCATATACACTGTACAAGATTCTCTGCAGGATTGGAACTGAAATCATTTTAGGCCTTATTATACGGTGCAATCTTGGTCAAAATCCTCCGTATCGCTTTGGCATGTTGATTGCAGCTTTGTTGCATCCTGCATCAATTTTCTCCGTAAGCTGAGGGAGTTTAATTATTCTTTGCTAGAGTTTAATAACCTTCTCAGCACAAATACCTTTAAAAAATCGGGATTCAAAAATCCAACATTATTTCAGAGAGTGTCTGTTATATGAGTAAAGTGAATCACCGGCGCCCGTTAGTGAATCATATAAATGTATTAAGTATGTTTAATTGCTTTTGTTAGCATATCGCTAAAACAGGGAAACCGTATTTTTGATGAATAATAAAAGCTACCATTAAAAAAATGAAAATACAGACAATGAATATTTTTAATCAAGTTTGTGTCCTGGTCTTGGTAATTCAACTAAACCACTCTCTGTTCTTCAATGCGGTAAGTTAGCTAATGTACATAGGTTTTCTCTTTTTCATTTTTTCTTAATCATCCTCTGGATGTTTACATATTGTAGAGTTGTAATCAGTGAAGAGATAATCTATATCTAAGATATAGTACAAACAACCACCTACTAAAAGAAAATCATATTAGAATCTGCATTTCTAAAAGTTAATGTTCCGCTAGAGGATAAGAATTAATCATTTTCATTATCACTTAACTACCTTAACAAATTAACTATAAAGCAAATAAACATTCAATTAAGCTATTTAATCCGTTCTTTAGTTAATTTATAGATGAATTAAAAGTCCTTGTTTTAATACAACATTTTAAGTATTAAGTTATGTAAATTTAAATTAACTACACCGAAAACGTAGCAAAGTTACAAAACTCTAACTAACGTCCACTGACCAAAGAAAAGTCCCAATACTTTTGATTGCAACTTCACCGTTAAAAATCCGCATATACCTAAATTACAAATTTCTTTTATATTTGACTTAAGGTAATTCTTTCAAAGCATACTATAATATATATTCGTTTTATTCTTTCTATTCTTCTTTGATATTAAAGTGTTCACAAACACGGCTTTCGGAATAATATTTTATATTTTTATTATATAATAATAATAATTGATACAACCCATAACCTGGAAACCAGGCCCCAGAAGCAATAAGCTTGTGCGGGAGGGAGGGTGCGATTATTATTATTACGTGGACCTTACGTGCGACTGCAGCCGACTTACAGATGGAACAGGGCAAATCCCACATTTGTGTCACAGCTAAGGAAAACTGCAGAAAACCTTAACCAGATCTGCCGGCACCGGGAATCGATCTCGGGCCGCTTGGGTGAAAGTCCAGCACGCTAGACATTACACTATCAAGGCTGGTGAATATAGTATATAATATAGTTATAATATTTTTAGACATACTAATTGTGGCAGATTTCTTTTCCAGGTTTGATTTTTTAACTGACTGCATTTCTTTAATAGACACTAGAGGAAATTTAGTTGAATTTTTGATTGGTAGCATAATGTCAGGTTCATCGTGTGGTTGGGTGTGGCGCTTTGAAATATAATTAACTCTCTTAAAATTTTAAAACAAGAAAGCTGCGACATAGATTTTTGCGGGAGTTGATAGAAAAGAGGTCTCTAGACAGAGACGTTACTCTCTCACTGCCGACGCGGAAGATGTAGTAAGGTATATCCCACAAATTCTGATGTGGAATTTTCGGTTTGGTGTTAGAGAGTGTTTTGTTACATTATCGTATCGTTGGATTTATTGTTTAAACTCTAAGCTTTAACTTTTCAGTATAATAATTTATGTTAAGTGAATTAGTAGTCTAGTCTAGTTTTTCCTGCGTTTTTCAACAAGGTTATTACCACCGTTAACACTTATTAGAGTTAACTGTAGTCTGAGGAAATCTTAGTAAACAATAATAACCTTAGATTTTAAAAGTTTTAAGTTCTAATAACGACGTAATGAAATTCCTTAAATCTAAGAGCTACAATAAATGTGCGATTCAAATTTATTTTGATGAATTCAATTCATCAATGACCCCCTGTTATAGTTTGACACGACACAGTTACAAATGGAGCCCAATCGCGTCCAGTTACATTGGAGAAAAAGCGTGTTCGGATTGAATTTTTTTTTACTTATAAAATTCAAATAGGTACATTTTAACGTGATCTGCTGAAAATGCAAGTTCTATAATTTTATAATAAAAGTCCGAACTATCCTCGCGTACGGTATTCTCGCCTAGTTCCTAGATATAAACACTTGAACTGTGTTAGTAAGTCACAAAGGTCAAATATTTCTAAGGACATTTCATATTTTGAAACTATTGCTTTGTAGATTAGTAATCATAAAAATAGGTTTAGTAAATTAAACTGTACCAGGATGACAATTATATAATATATATTATGTAATTAGGAGATCAAGCGATACTTTAAATGTATTTATGTTATAACATCTTCGAGGATCTCGAATAACTTAACGAATAAAAAAGTGTAAATTTATAAAAACAAAACTATAGCTAGAGAGCTTTTAAAAATGGTATGGTGTACTTCCTAAATTATCGTTCAAGTGTTATTTGAAATAGAAATGCCCGAATATATAACAATATAAAAGAACTTTATGAACTAAAAAACGGTCATATCCCGCGTTTATTCATACATTTTGGTAAATGATAACTATCATTCTTAGTTCAGGCTTTTGCTCACATAACGCGCTGTAGGCGGATTGAGTTGAAAAAGCGGGAAGTTTCATTGAGTTTGATTTGACTGTTAATACATTTAATGCATTTTCGCTATTGTTACATATATTTTTGTGATTGTCGATGTAAAAGTAACAGATTATTGTTTATATCCCTTCCCATGCTTTAACTTTCCTAATCTTTTGACTATTATTTAATAAATTACCGAAGTAAATGTTGTTTTTCTTTACTTAAGAGCATGTGAAGGTTAATTTCTGAATAAACCATTTCACTCTTAATTAGTCCTGATTAATTTCTTAAAACGAATATATATTTTCAATATTTTAATATAATAATACTTTTCTTTTTCTTAGAGCTACCAAGAACAACTGATATTTTTAAAGATATTTAGCAGTTTTATATTCCCCTTTTTAATTTCAACTACCTTAAATTATGCCTTCGCATTTAAAAATAAAAAAAAAGAAAAAATTTCAGTTAAACTTAAAATATTTTGAAAGTTCACGCATGACTGGCAACACTGTGAGCAGAGAACTGCGATGCGATCAAATAATGTTTCTATTTACATTTTCAAATTTTAGTTTTAAAGAAATTAATTCCCTTTTGCGGACCGTAGCTCCATCTTTAGGTATTTATAGTTTCTGCAGCTTCCTATTATCAACATTGACGACGATAACGGGTACTTAAGTGCAGTTAATACTTATTGAACTTTTAGCTTGAAAATTACAGCTATAAAACGAGAGGAAATTTTTAAAAGTTCTTGCGGAGGCTTAATGTTGCTTTACTTATAGTAGCTTTACATCCTTTGCTAAATAAAAACCCCAGTTGATATGGACAAACGCAATTTACAAAGACATCCTTGGCTTTTATGCAACATATATTTTGATTGTGATTCTTTTAAAGGTATTGGTGACTGATATTGATCTTTTCGCACCATCTTATAGTTGTCCTTACCGCATACCATGTGATGACACAATCGAGTTCGGTAATCTTTTTTAACTTCACCAACTGAGAAGGAGATTCTTAAGGTGTAGTTGTAATTCGTTGAAACCAAAAGTAGAGCCACTCCAAAAAAGACTGCTTGAAAAACAAATATCGAATCTGTCTGACAAGATAATTATCTTCAGCTGTTGGAACAGAAAAAAGTCTAGATTATGAGATACACTGAGGTATTCAAAAGTTCTTATTAAAATGTTAGATAATTTACATCGTATTTGATCGTCTCGAAGGAATTCAAGCAATCAAAGTTAAAGCTTACGTTAAAGTTTTATAGTAGAAGTTAAGTGAGTAGAATAGATCTTTTACGCAGTGCAGACAGGTGATTGATTGCTATTGTATATAGCAACCCATCACCAGCTTACATAGGTAATAACATTATGCTAATAAAATTCAGTTGTTCTGCTAGACTGTCAAATTAATTACTGTCAAAAACTACAGTAGCAACTTACTAAGTTATACGTTTCAAATTCAATATTTGAACTTAATTGAATGATGATAACCCGTGAATAAAAAAAACTTTTATTCCTGATAGGAAAAGTTTAGTAGTCAAGGCCAAAGTTGCTCTAATTTCCGTGAGGTTCCTTTATTCACTTATAGCATCATTATTAGTTATTAATTTATATTATTATTTTATTCATCGCTATTGTTAGTTTCTATTTTATATTATTCTATTGTATTATTGCTTTCTTCATTAACACCAACACTACTAGTGGATCGACAGTTACGATTATTACTCCGCTCCCATCTAAGGTGCAAACACCCATGAAAATAGGTAAAATTTAATTGTTCTTCTTATTCGATATGAATATTTCCACGGTTGCGGTTACTTTAGGAGGCAAATAGATAATCTTGTATCGCAATATTATTACTACAATAATTAATTATAATATTGTTCTTAGCTGGTTTACATTTGCCTTTTTGTAGTATTTCCTTTAATGGTTATATTACCAGTTTGCCCTAATTAGCGGCTGGCTTATGTTTGTTTACGAAATATCATTCCCTTATATCGAACAATGAACTTCTTTTCATTCGATTGAAAAAGAATGTAAATTGTCTAATTTTAGTTAAAATTAATTTAAGTAGACCGTTTGCTAACCTACATGAAATTTATTGTGCGCCCTGATTGAATTTTGTTCGTATTAACACGTAGTAAGCAGAAACTTCACAAATTTTTTTGACTAGGAAAGTCATTGCCACTGAACCAGAATAACCAGAATTGATTAAACTTAAAACTTAAATTACACTTTGGAAACTACAGAAATATAATTGGATAGGAAAGAATTCGTTTAACTTTAACAATTATTTTAAGCTTCAAACTCAAATTCTTCAAACTTCAGATTTTAAACAATCGTCGCAGATTGAATTTAAAAAGCTCATGTTATCTATTATCTATATCCAAAATGTCATGTATAACATTTATATGTTGATCTGACAAAAATATAAAATTAAGAAAAATCTCAAAGTATTCCATATTGAATATATATTCGAACGGTATGGTAAATTTCAGCGATCCGTTCTTAACTGGAATTGTTTTAAACTTAACAAGTCTCCAAAGTCAACAATTTCCACAAAATTAAGTTAAACGGGGTACAAGACGGCAAACATATTTTATTAATTTATTTATTATTTTTGAGCGAAGAGTATCGGACAGCGGAGCATCCTTCACACCTCATCGCACCGATTACTATGATCATTTAGCTGACCCTACTAGAATTTAGCCGAATCTGGGGGAATTCCACCAGGGATTTTTATCGTGACAAATATCGCATTGACATGGGATCTACAGTTTTACCTCTTATCCGAGAAGAAGACATGTTTTTAATTTTTCTCCACTATGAGAAATTACCAGCTCGGCCAAAGATCAAATCTGTTACCTTTCGATTATGAACTGCAAGCATGTATTAAATGGAAAAAAAAAGATCTTTTAATTTCGTGAACGTTCTGCATTTGTCACGGTTCGCCAATAACTAATGAACAATATTTGCCTCTGGCATTTAATATCTTTATCTCGAATTCTTAGAATAAAACATGTTTGCCCTCAACAGAAAACATTACCTTTTCAGGCTATCAAGTTTTTATTACAAGGGTAACTGAAACAAAATACGTCCTCTTTTTGACAAATGAATAAATCTAAGCCTGCTTAATCATAGATTTATTGTAAACGGCAAGAAGTAAATTCGTCGTTACCTTAAATATTGCAATACAAGGTTTGTGTTAAGATTATTATAAAGCATGAAAAATAAATTCGAGATACAGGGTCGTATTAAGCGTATTTTAGCTACCGGAAGATCAATTCAAACAAGTATAATACGAAATAAATAAAGATTATTAAAAGTTTCACAGTTTTATTAAAATATACCTGACAATATTGTTTCGACAGCTATGCTGTCATTATCAAAGGTAATATAATTATAAACAAACACGTCGCTAAGGTAGATACAAAATAGGTAACTAGATAAAATAATAATAATAATAAAAATTAATAATAAAAATCATAATTAAACATCTAATACTTCCAGTAACGGAGAATTACTGAGCTCAAGTTGTTCATTCATTAAAGGTACCCTGAGTTTGTGTTTGTATATCTCAAAGGCTTCTAAAATGTCTAATTTGCGTTTGTTATTACAAAAATGTAGGAATTTAATATTATTTTGAGGAGTCATTGTGTGATTTTGTTCTAAAAGGTGTTTGGCGTAATTCGATTTTTCAGGATGTTTATTTTTGTAATGACGTACGTGTTCTTTATATCTTATGTCAAAATTTCGAAGTGTTTGTCCAATATATACCGAACTACAAAAAGAACAATTTAAACGGTAAATGCCCGATTTCATGATATCATGTGTTCTGTCTTTAGCATTAAATAAAAATGAAAAAGTGTTAGTGTTGGTTTTAAATGTTATTTTATAATTGTTGGTTTTTCTTAGTATATGTGCAATTTTTTCTGATATTTTGCCAAAATATGGTATAGATATGTAATTTGTGTCTTCTGTTTGATTGTCAATGGGATATATTCTTTTGATAGCTAACCTATAATCTTTTTGTTTAATTAAAGTGTCAATCATGTTCGGATTATAATGATTTGCATGTGCTAGTTGTTTAATGGTTGATATCTCTTTGCTAAAATCTGATTTTGTTAGTGGAATAGTTAAAGCTCTGTGTACTAATGATCTGTATGCTGCTATTTTATGTGTATTGTGGTGACAAGATTCATTTGGTATTGTTATATCTGTTTGTGTTGGTTTTCTGTATATGGAAAATTCAAAAAGATTGTCTGCGTTAATCTTGATATTTAAGTCTAGAAAGTTTATAGCCCTGTTTTGTTCTGTTTCTAGTGTAAATTTTATATTAGGATGGATATTGTTTATAAGAATTAAAAATTCATTGATAACCTCAAAAGAACTGTCAAAACAAGCTAAAATGTCATCAACATAACGAAACCAGAAGATAATGTGTTTAGAGAGGTTTAATTCAAATATTCGATCTTCAAACTTGTCCATAAATATGTTAGCTAATAGAGGACTTAGAGAATTACCCATAGGTAAACCATCCTTTTGTAAATAAATTATGTTATTAAAAGTGAAATAATTTTGACTTATACAAAGGTCAAATAATTGAATTAACTCTAACCTTTTAACTAATTCTATATTACTATTGATCAAGAAACTATCTAATAGAGGAATACATTCTTGTGGGGGTATTCTGGAGAACATGTTGCAAATATCAAAACTAACAAGTTTTGAATGTGGTGGAAGATGTATGTTTTGCAGCTTATCTACTAATTCTAATGAATTTCTAACAGAGTATTTCGATTTGTAACCTATCGTGTTAATAATCTGGTTCAGTTTTTTGGATAAAATGTGATTAGGTGCATTGATGTATGATACAACTGGTCTTATTGGCATATTCTGTTTGTGGGTCTTCACTAATCCATACAGTTTAGGAATTTGTGGGTTTTTATTAATGATTTGTTGCTTTTCTAATTCTGAAAAGCAGATATTGCAGTTTTCTAAACCTTGTTTAATTTCTTTTTGGAATTTTGTGGTTGGGTTTTTGTTTAACGTTTCAAAATTTTCTTTATTAATAAATTCATTAACTTTTTGTATGTAAATATCTTTAGAAAGAATTACCAAAGTGCTACCCTTATCTGCTTTAACAGAAATTAGATTGTTCTCTGTGATTTTCTGTTTTATAGATTGAAGAAGTGATATGTTAGATGTGTTGTACATTTTGTCCTGTTTCAAAGACATCTCTTTTAACAAATTCGAAATTTGGAATTTTGCATAGTTATTATGATCTTTCTTAAGTATAGTTTCGCATTCAACGGCCAAAATTTCTTTAATTTTGTTGGTAAATTTTGGAAAAGGACAAAATTTGAAACCTTTGTTAAGAAATCGTGTTTCTCTGTCATTGAATGTTATATTTGACAAGTTTATGAAACGAGGATAAAAGTTTGCAGTGTTCTGACAATTATGGTTATTTTGTAGTGTACGTTTTTGTTGTACAAGTCGATGAAGTTTATTTTTCTGTGTGGTGTATTTTTTGAATTTAATGTGACTGACGGTTTCTCTAATGTCAAAATCTAAGATATCAAATTGGATATTGTGTAATTTATGAGTAAGTTCTGTATAATTCCTGAAAAATCGAATTACGCCAAACACCTTTTAGAACAAAATCACACAATGACTCCTCAAAATAATATTAAATTCCTACATTTTTGTAATAACAAACGCAAATTAGACATTTTAGAAGCCTTTGAGATATACAAACACAAACTCAGGGTACCTTTAATGAATGAACAACTTGAGCTCAGTAATTCTCCGTTACTGGAAGTATTAGATGTTTAATTATGATTTTTATTATTAATTTTTATTATTATTATTATTTTATCTAGTTACCTATTTTGTATCTACCTTAGCGACGTGTTTGTTTATAATTATATTACCTTTGATAATGACAGCATAGCTGTCGAAACAATATTGTCAGGTATATTTTAATAAAACTGTGAAACTTTTAATAATCTTTATTTATTTCATGATTATGGAGTTCCACAAAATAAGGCTGGAAACAATAAACAAGTATAATACGAGGTTCCTTCAATAAATCTCTTGGTATTTTAAATTTGTTCGCAAAATAACAGCGTTACAAGAGCTTGTAGACTCGGTGTTTCTGAATTTGAAAACTTACGTTATAAGTTAGTGTAATGCGAGCTATGTATGCTATTTTCTTCTACATAAAATACCTACTAGGTTGTAATACCCGCTATGCGGGTATAAAGTTTTGTTGCTGATGGTCCCCACCCCTACCATCAGCGTGGTCATGCCACCCGCCCTCCAGCCAGTTGCTTGACCGCCATGTAAAAAGTTATATTAGAATTTACTTGTTTGCAGGATTGCAATTTTAAAATTTTAAGAGCAATCATGAGTTGTATTATCAATATTTAGTAGGAAATGTTTTGATATATCAATTGGTTTAAATTCTAAATTTAATCCCTTAAAGTTAAAACTTTTTTCTAAAATTAGTTTAGTGTAAAATTTCCACAATCTAAACACAAATGTGTATAAAGTGTTGCATAAGCGAAATAGTCACGCCAAGAAAGTTAGAAAGAATATAGAGAATCAACGTATATAAATATTGATAGTTTACTTACAAAATTATAGATTAACAGAGATACCACAAGCTAGGGTCAAAATTGTCAACTTTGGCAGTGTACAAATACTTGATACTAATTAATATTGCCATCTCTATATCTTGTTTAAAATGTTCGAGTCACGATATCGCTAAACTTATTTTCTAAGGATGCCCATACTAAGACTCTTAAACATTTATTTGCTATTTCGTCTATGCTTACATTGTCACAATTTTTAATTTTATAATGCCTTTTTCTTATCTTTTATTCAAACTTATTAAATCTCGGGAGATTCCACCTCTGATTTAAAAACTTTAAAATCTTATGATTACTTACATAGAAACGAACAGTAAGAATAGGCAACAGTTAGTTGTTAGTTTTAACTTGTTAGTCTGACAATCCTACATTTTTGGTTTAAACTGCCACAAACAATTGTAACGTTCAAGTTATTTCAAGTTATTTATTTGATTTCAAGTTATTGTAACGTTCTTTTTTAAATAAAACTAAAGATGCTGTTTTAATAGTATAATAAAAAGAGAAGGATTGGAAGAAGGAGAAGTTTGAAACTATTAACGGACTTTTAAAGTAATTTATTTAAAGGCTATTTATTAACTACAACATTTATTTTAAATACACAGATATTTATTTATTATTATTTCACACTAAGCGCTTTTAATTAACTGGTTTCTTTTCTCCCAAACGGCCTGTATTTATATAGTATCTCGCATGATGTTTTCTACTAGGTTCTCAAATGTTCTCGTACCGTCGTCCGGAGTTCACGAGAACGGTTGTTTTCGCCGCCAGTCTACGCTTTGTAAATACCTGGGGTATTCCCATTCATTACATTATCAATTCAACAAACTTATTTTATTGGTTGCATAATCATCAAAAATCCTTCTAACCGCCCACACATTGTTATAATTTTTCTAATGTCAAATACTTAATAACAGTAAAGGAATTTAAAATCAATATTCAGATAAATTTGATTTAAAAACATGTTGTTCATTTTAAAAGAAAATACATTTGTGCTAAAAAACACTTTTATTTGTTGAAAAGAAACACACAAAGATAAAAAAATTTCGGGCTTATATACAAGCCATGAATAACATTAGTCTCGAGAGGTGACTAATGTGACATCTGTAAAACGCCAACCGCACGATGCATTAAGAATACGGCATCTAATAAGATGTCAACGGAAACACGGTCGGCAATCATTTAGATATCAAAATAAAAATATGTTTATAATGTATTGAAAATAAACTTGCAGGGGTTAATCCATGCCAAATCACATAATTTAATAACATAACCGTGCTTCGATAACTCAGATTTTGTTCAATTTTTTTTCTTGCATAGATACATATAAAATTACATTAAATTAATTATTTCAGACTTTTTGGATGAAAAATGGCCCAAGTAAAAATTTTGAAAAATCTCGATTTTGATGCAAAATCCTGCTATCCGACACTCTGCATCATCTAACTAAAATTGTTATAACTCCTTTATTTTTCTGCTCATTTAGGTGTCAGATTGAAGCTAGTTTTTGGATCTTTCAGCGCATATCAGAATGTGCGAATACATTGCACAGTAGAAAAGTAGTTGGCTCTGAAAGCAAGTTTTTCAAAAATAATTTTATTCCAAAACTACAAAAAACACCCTTTCTATTTTTTAACTATATCAAGAATAGGTGATAGTTGTAACAGGAGCAATGACAAAATTTGTAAAAACACTAAAATTTGCCTTCGGAGCCTACTTTTCTACTGTGCAATATCGTTGCACGTTTCTTGATATACTCTGAAAGATCCAAGAACTAACTTTAAGCTGATAACTCAAGATGAGCCAGATAACTCAAAAAATAAGGGAGTTATGGCAAGTTCAGTTCGATGATGTAGAGTGTCGGGTAGCAGAATTTCCAAAAAATCTAAATTTTCAAAAACTTTTACTTCGGCCATTTTTAATCAAAAAAACTTGAAAAAAATAATTTAATGTCATTTCAAATGTATCTTATCTATACACGAAAAAAATTTGAATAAAATCTGAGACATTGAAGCACATGGTTCTTGCTGATTTGGCATCAAATTAGCCAGTAGGCAATAAAGTCAAACATTCAAGAATTGTTAACTGTAATCAATTAGTATTTAACTCAAAAAAAACCAAAAAGTTTAATATAAATAATTGCTTTTCTTCCAACAATTGATATTGTTGTGTTTATATAAAATAATGTCTAATGTTGAAATAAACGTCTTCACATATTCTCTTAAGTGCATTTTCATTAATTTACTTTTCTCTAATCCCCAATAAATAATAATTAATGAGTTATACGTAGTTCATCGAACTATCAGAATTAATACTTTAAAAAAATCGACTCACCTTGAATTAAAAGATCAACTTTAAATTTATTATTATTTTCCACAAAAATTTGGATTTTTGTCAGATAATAAATAATACACTTTTGTAGATATTAAAAATCTTTGTTTTAACTGCACGAGAAATCTTAAAATCTAAAAACAAAAATTATTTAATTGTAGAACTGTACCAAAACATCATTTGCAGAAAATGTACAAAAAACCTATTTTAACCCTAAAACTTTTGAAGGCCGATATGACATATAACGCCCCAGTAATTTTTTACTATAGTGTTTTTGTTAGTTTTGTAATTTTATACCTAAATTACTTAAAGATTAGGGTGGTCCAAAAAACCAAAGTAGTAAAACGTTTTGGGGCGGTTACGGATTTCGATTCCACTCTAAAAACCAAAAATTTTGAACCTAATACGAACCCGATCGGACACTATTTAGAGGTCACGAATCGCATTTCAAGTTTTAGAGTTTTTAATATTATTATAAATTCGTACAAAATTAATGTTTTTAAGTGTTTATTTTATTTATTTAATATTAAATAGTGTTTTATTTTTAACTCGGCAACTATAAGTCCGATTTTTATGCTTTTTCATTCTCTTGATTCCTTAAAAAATTTGCGATTTTCCACTGATAATTTTTTCCGGAAAAATTACGCTCTTGCAAATGTACTCGCAAACATGAGGTATCGTTAACATGAGATACTACCGTTGTTGCTTATCCCACGTCAATCTGTTAAACTTAAGAAAATGACCAATGAGCCCAACCCCACTTTCGGCATATTATTAACAACTTTCAGGTTATTTACAATAGAAAAGCCTCTTCTAAAAGTATTATCTACATCTTACTGTTCTGGATCTTTTTCCAAAAAATCTGCAGAAATTCCTACAACTAAAAAGAATTTCTTGGAAGACTGTGAAGCAAAATCAATAATACTTAAGTCCTTAATACCACTTTTTAGTATCATGGCTCATACATTCACTTAAAACGTGGATATTTGGAAGACAGCTAAATCTCACCAGTTAGGAGGACGCTGAACTGTTCGAAATGAATGTCTTTATCATCACTGCCCATCTGCGTGCATGGTACACAGCACCACGAGCAGATGAGGATCCTAGAAATGACCAATTGCTACTTAAGTTATTGTGGAACAGTAGAGAAGAGGAATCACACTGGAATACCGCTCTTCTGAAGTTTTTCAACCACCTTTGGTACTTATCTTCAGGCTGGTTTGTCTGCCCCTCTTTGATGACAATGTACCTTCTAAAAATAAACGACTCCTTGCCGCTGATGTAAGGGAGATAGTCCAATAACCAGAGCAAAAACATTAGGTTGTTAATGCAATCTTCTACAGAATTGACTTTCTTGTTGGAAAATGTTCGGGGGTGTCCCCTGAATGTAACGTTAAGTTGGCGGGACGGGGGCGGTTAAGCGTTAGGCGCCATCTTGGAAAACACGTTTTATCAAATATGTCGTAAACCGTGCATAGTACGACAAAAATAGTAAACATCGTTTTCGTAGATAATAAGATTTTCTACAACTTTTATTGGATACTTTTTTCTGTATAGTGCATAGATTTATATTTATAGCGCGCCAAACTTTTCCCAACATGGTTATTGCTAAATATATAGTTAACGGTTGATGATACATTAAAAATGGTAATAACCAAATTTGTAGAACACAAAATCTCCAATAAGATTTATTAGAAGTTTGTTTCTATGAAATTGATACTTTAAGAGCTATAGCTTGGTAAACTATTGCACCGCGTGAATTATCAGTGGAAATGTTGCTCGTAGTGCACGGAAAACATTTCATAACACATAAAACGGCGAAAAGTGTTTAGAAAAATGACAATACTGTGTAGTGAATCTATTAATATTATAAATAGTGTGAAGAAGTACTCGTAATTTATAGATCTTTCTTACTTGCATGGGTAGAACGTATTATCATAAAAAATTATCAATGTAGCAAGATACAATTGTTTGTACATCACGTACATCATAAAAATTAATAATAATAATAATAATGATGATGATGATGATGATGATGATGATGATGATGATAATAATAATGATAATTATAAAAATAATCATGAGAAGGGAAAGGTGGAGAAAAGGATAACAGAGTTCAATGAATGCAAATTAACTTTTCTAAATAAAAAACGGATTAAAACATTTATTTATAAAAAAAGTGGCACGTTATTTTACGTCATAAGCCTCATCTGTTTCGATGAAGGAAGACACTCATCACCTTCCACATCCACGTCTTCTGCCTCCGCTATATCCGTAGGAGATGAATCGAAAATCTAATCGTTATCGATTTCGTCTTCGATGGCATCCAATGTATCTGGCACATTGTCGCATGTGTGTCCACTACAATTCAGCAAACTTGATGGTGCGGGAGCCATAGTAGTTCGAATTGGTTGAAGTTCATTTGTAGTCCGCTTCCAACCACATTCTTCAGGATCATGGTAAAATCCAAGCCAAGTTTGAACCTGGTGGTAGGTTCCAAAAGAATGGTAACATGCCGTATCTTGTGTTGGAGGTAGAAGTGAGAGGTTTAGTTTGGTGTAAAATATATAGTAAAATATTTAATAATAATAATTGCTACAACCCATAACCTGCAACCAGGCCCCAGAAGGTATAAGCTTGTGCGGGAGGGAGAGGGCGATTATTATTATTACGTAGGCCCTACGTGCGGCTTCAGCCGACTTACAAATGGGTCAGCGCAAATCCCACATTTGTGTCACAGACATTAGTGCTAGACATTACACTACCAAGGCTGTGTAAATAGGCGCATGATTTAATATACGAGGTCTAGCTATTAAATAACGAGACTGCGCGCACAGAAGACGTCCTACGGGGGTAGGGGGGAAAACGAATGCAGCGTTGGATAGCTGGAAGTGTCTGCTATGCCAGTACGAAAACACGTTTCTGTCGCTGTAGTAGTATTTTTTCTATAGAGGTTAGAAACGAACGTGTTTTTTTCTCGTGCCGATAAAAATGTGTGACGAAAAACACGAGCAACGGATCAATGTGAAATTTCTCGTTAAATTAAAAAAACGCCGACTGAGTGCTATAAGTTGTTGAAAGAGGCCTATGGTGAAAATTCTCTATCTCGTGCGCGTGTTTTCGAATGGTATAAACGGTTTTCTGAAGGCCGAGAGAGCACCGAAGATGACGAACGTCCAGGACGATCTGTCTTTGTTTCAACTCCGCAAACAGTGACCAAAATCAATAAAATTGTGCGCGGAGATCGTCGTATGAGCATTCGGATGAATGCTGAGACTGTAAACACCGATAAAGAAACTGTCAGAAAAATTTTACATTACGAGTTGAACATGAAGAAAGTTTGTGCGAAGTTGGTCCCAAAGAATTTGACTCCTGAACAAAAGCTCGTCCGTCAACAGATTTTCTTGAGAGGTTAGATGAAGAGCCTGAATTGATGGAAAACATCATCACTTGCGATGAAACATGGATATTCCAATACGATGTTGAAACTAAGCGGCAATCCATGCACTGGAAAACTCCTGCATCGCCAAGAATAAAAAAAGCAAGGATGTCGAAATCAAAATTTAAAGCCATGCTAATCGTTTTTTTCGACATCAACGGCATCGTGATGACTCAATGGGTGCCACAGGGTCAAACTGTAAACCAAACTTACTATTTGAAAGTTTTGGCAACACTGCGAGATCGAGTTCGTAAGAAACGGCCGGAGTTGTGGAAAAACAAGTCGTGGATCTTGCACCAGGACAACGCACCTGCTCATAACGCGCTGTCTGTAAAGCGTTATGTAGCCGCTAGAGGCACTCCAGTGCTCTAACACGTAGAGTTCCTATATAATAATAATAGGTTATATAAGATAAGAGTTAGGACATATGGATCCAATGTCAAGACTCGATTTCTCATAAAGTATTTTCACCCATCAACTTTTCAGTTGTTTGATTTGACAAATTGTTTCTTGATAAAATATGTCAATAAATTCTTTGATTCAACATTATTATAATACTCTTAATATTTATTTACTAATAAAAAATACATATTATTATTAAGATAATTTAATACTATAAAGAAAAATGTGTATTAGGATGTAAAGTAATGTAAATTTTGTTATGCAATCTAGAAAACAAAGTGCCGGACTATTAAGATCATGTACTCATTGACATTGGATCCAGCCATTTAAAATCCGGCATCGTACATGTCCCAACTCTTATTCTTATTATTTAATATTATTATAGAGGAACTCTACGAACACGCGCCGTACTCGCCTGATTTAGCACCCTGTGATTTTTCTTGTTTTCGAAAATCAAGTCTTAAAAGGAACCCGGTTCGAGTCGATCGAAGTGGTGAAGCGAAAATCGGCGTGTAGAATCATTTTTAAAATAAAACTTTTTCATAAGCAGTCTCGTTATTTAATAGCCAGACCTCGTATAGCGTTATAATCTCGTGGCTACTGTGCGTCAACTCGGAATTTACAGCATTATAGATCTTAAAGTATCAATTGTATAGAAACAAACTTTAAATAAATTTTATTGGAAATCTTGTGTTCTACAATTTTGGTTATCACCATTTTTAATGTATCATCAACCGTTAACTATATATTTAGCAATAACCATGTTGGGAAAAGTTTGGCGCGCTATAAATATAAATCTATGCACTATACAGAAAAAAGTCTCGAACAAAAATCCAATAAAAGTTGTAGAAAATCTTATTATCTACGAAAACGATGTTTTCTATTTTTGTCGTACTATGTACGGTTTACGAGATATTTGATAAAACGTGTTTTCTAAAATGGTGGCTAATGCTCAACCGCCCCCGTCCCGCCAACTTGACGTTACATGCAGGGAACACCCCCGAACATTTTCCAACAAGAAAATCAATTCTGTAGAAGATTGCAGAAATAAATTACCCGGTTACTGGCCTAAGAGGTAAGGAAATGAAGATGCTCCTAATGTTTCTAAATAATGGTATCAAGGACTTAAGTCTTGCTGATTTTGCTTCCACGAAATTATTTTCAGTTGTAGAAATTTCTGCAGATTTTTTGGAAAAAAACAGAGAACAGTGGGATTAAGATAATACTTTTAGAAACGGATTTTCTATTGTAAGTTACCTGCAAGTTGTTAATAATATTGCCGAAAGAGAGGTTGCGCTCATTTCGCAGTTTCTCAAGTTTAACAGATTGACGCGGGATGAGCAACAATGCCAGTACCTCATGTTGGCTGTGTCAAAACACAGGAAAAATGTAAAGACTTAAGTAAAGCAGAATTAAATTTATCTTACTTTTAGCAATATAGGCCGCACGCGTTTGCACGACCGCAATTTTTCTGCACAAAAAATACTAATGGAAATCGCAAATTTTTTTGAAGCAGAAAAAAAATCATAAAAATCGTACACTATATTCATAATAGAATTTATAATAGTATCAAAAACTATTAAACTTGAAATGCGATTCGTGACCTCTAAATGTTGGGTTCATATTAGGCTCAACATTTTTGTTTTCTAGAGTGGAACCACATTTTAACACTTCTTTTTTTTGGACCACCTTGAGAATACACAGTTTTGTAATTCTTTAGTATTTCAGAATCATGCACAATTTCATTAACATTTTCTATTCCAGTTTAAACCCTTAGGAAGATCTTGAGGTTTGTACTTGGTGCTTTAAATCACCCTGTAGATACGTGATAAATAATAATCATTATAATTTCGCTACTTATCTCCCCCCCTTTCAAGTTAATTTGCAAAGGATTGTTATGACCTTCATATGATAGTGGAAACATTTGGGTTTAGTAAAAGAAACATCTTTATGATTCAAGCAAGCAACTTTTATTAGTCTTTCTTACAATTAGTATAGGTGTCTATATGATGGTGTTTTAGTATGAAATATTGGCATGGATCTTCTAAGCTAATTTTCTTGAGAGCGGAAAACTTTTTAGGATTACGAGACACCCCTATATAATGATTGTATCTTTTTAAATAAGCTGACAGACAAATACAAGAGGAATGCCTTTGCCTCTAGATATTCATACTTATTGTTACAATCGGTTACAGTCAGTTATACTTAAAATGAGCAAGTAGTATACATTGCGGAAAGGTATGTAGGACTACAAAGATAAGATTATTCCTCAAACCTACAGTTTCACATTATAGTCGGTATTATTATTGCTTTAATGCTCTACAAGGATAGATTAGAGCATCTTCCTGTAATAAAATACAGGTAATTTTAACTATTTGCTGTGTCTGTATTAATCTTTTTAATTCTAAGCTAAAAGGTCACAACTGTTGTTTCAGCAGCTGCCTTTGATTGTTCTGGGCCTTTGATACGGTTTTGAAGAAAATAAATGAGTGGAATGAGAATGGTGTATGAAAACAATTTATAAATTTACAATCCGATAATTATTAATGCGATTTATGTCTTTCCTAAATGATAAAAAGAGCAGGGGCAAGAGGGGTATGGTTAAATACTATTGAACTAACCCGTGCGCTCACAGTGTCATAAAGTTTTCCTGAAATATGAAGATGCTGATTCGAAGTCTGTCTTTATTTATTGTGCTGCAAGTAAGTTAGGCTTTGTTACTATAATTTAATTAAATAATTTAGCTTGTTTGTAGTTTACTATAATTTACTTAGTTTGACTTAATTTTGCCATTATTTGTTGTGTTGATATGGAACCGGGATGTCAGTTACATTGATTTTTAAAACTATTAGTTTGAAGCAGGTTAATTTGATACAACTTCTTCACTTATCACAAGATTATAATTGAAAAGTAAATTACATATTTCTAAATACCCCAATATGTTTTAAATTTCATAACAAACTGTATCATACTTCATCGATAAATAAAAAATAAAATATTTTGTTTATAATCGATTATTTATTGAATGCATGGCATATCTCATTATAATTGTTATTTATGATTACTTTTATCTTTTTTAAATACCATTGTAGTTATGAAGTTCAATTCATCTTATTTTAGATATCATTAATTAACTAATCAGAGAACAGTAATATAGCATTAGTAATTACTTCTTTCTATAGAAAGGTACTTTGAAACTGAAACTATCGTTATTATCCAAACATTATATATAGCAATAACGTTAGACTTTAATTCTCAAATATTTACTCTATACAGTACCAAATATTCTAACTATAGGATGTCTTTTAGTCGAACATGTTAAAAGTTTACTACCGCCATTGATGGGCTATAAAGCTTAATGAAATTGAGTTATCAACAACTTTCAGTTGTTGGTGTTTCACTTTTTGAATGTACCATAAAAATGATCTTTATATGTACAGGGTGGCCTACGCAAGATGAAAAAAGGTTAATATTAAAGTTGGTTCGTGTAAAACAAGTTTTAATTTTAGAATAGTTTTATATATTCAGGTTGAGTCATATTGCTGTGGCCACTATCAACTTTTTTATTTTCAATTGAACACCCTGTATATTATTTCTGGTTTTGATTCTACACTTTATTTTAAGTATGTTTGCCTAATGTATATGTATATAAATTCTACACATTTTCTGAGAAAATGCAGTCTTTGTGTTATTTCTTGAAAAATCCAATTTAAAAAAATTAATTTACATAGTGCAAGTTGCCCTTAAACGATTATAATAATTTTCAATTTCCTTTTTCAAATGGGACACCATGTATATTTAAATTTTATGTGATTTAGTTTTTGATTGCCTACCAACTCATGTACAGTCTGGGACTTTAGTAATGATTCGGGTCTGAATCTAGTCATACGCACAACATTGTACAAGTTTGCTTTATATTATTGTTTTTGTATATTATTTTTATATTATTTATATCCTTTTCAATAGTTGTAAAATTATACATTTCTTTCTAAAGTAATTTTTCTTTGCATAAAACTAGTTTCAGACCCGAATCATTACTAAAGTTCCAGAATGTACAGTTGCGATCATTCGCTAAGGAACGACGAAAAAATCATGACCCCTGATTTTTCAATTTTTATACAATGTAAATATTAGTTTATTATATGGCAATTAAAAAATTACCCAGTTCATAAATCATGTCGAATTACAACATACATTGTACAAAAAACTGAAAAACCGGCTATCACTATTTTTTCATCGTTCCTTAGCAAATGATCGTAACTGTATGTATATGTCGCAGGCAGATAGTCAAATCCGGAAAATAATTATCTGCCTAGTCATTTACTAAGTGACGGGGCAGATAGTAAGACGAAAATAAATCTATACGATTTTGTTATATGGATAGGTATTTACTAAATGACTTCATGTGCTGGCAAATAAGATAATAACATGCACATATCTTTGCAGAACATTATTTTTTACAGGAGCACATGTAAACTCTTTACCCATTGTAAAAGGAATACTTAAAAGTTGCTTATCGCAAAGAAACCTGCTTATTTGTAGAGACATCTTGAATACTTATTTATTAACTGCCTGCTCTAAATAACAGCATTTAGCAAGTGACTACCCCAGTAGCACACGATATTGACCCAAGATTGGTGCTATATAGGTAACATATTATATTCAGGCCCAATATTTGGAAAATTCAATCAAGTTTGGTATTACATCGCTTAAAGACTGACACCCAACATATGTAGCCAATATTGCTCCTACAAAGGTCTAATATATAAATAATAAATTTAAAAAATATGTCTTCCTCTATATTGATCCTATATTGAACTTATATTTTAGCCCACATTTATGATTAATTCATTAGTAGGTAACATAAGTCCTATATACAAATTATTCATATTATATTATTCTGTACTGGTCTTATATTGGACATATAGAGCAGTTAATATTTCACCTTGATAGTTCCGACACTGAATAAGCAGCCTTTAAACAAGGTAACTTTTGATTATTAAAGGAATCAAAATAGTTATACATAGACGGGTGCTTTATATGCGTGAAAATGTTTTACAAATGTGTATCACGTCGAGAAAAATGAAAGATGATTACAAGTTACCATAACTCACACGGTTTTATCAAATACTGAATTCTAATAATACCTCAATACGTTATTATTGTATACTTCGGTCTAAATTCATAATGATCGCATTTCAAATTTCGCGCCCAATAACGCACAAGCAGCCGTTTTCAACCATCTTTTAGTGTTGCGATATCTGCTGCTGATCGTTTCTGGTTGAAAAAATTATATTTACTGTTTGTAAGTGTGTTAGTTATTTATATTCATTATATACTGTAAGTACTCACTATAATATAAATGTATTTTAATTGCTATAACCGCCTAGTTTAATTAGCGTTTTGTTTAAGCATGAATAAAATTGTGTAAACAATATATTTGTGATTCATTTTCAGAACATAGTAGTAATAGTAGGTACATAATTATGTGATTTCAAATTAATTAAAAATAGCATTATCTCGTCTTTAATACATTTTTACAGATTTTTATTGAAGTGAATGAAATATTGAAACACAATAAAACTAGGCTTGCGTCAGACCGCCTGTGAAACACGGGTTATTTTTCCGGGCAAAATTTACTTTTATAATCTTCAAAATATTTATACTTTCGTTACGGTAATGCTTAAAATTGCCCCAGCTTGAGATCTTATCTTTACAAATTTAATTTCAGGATGTAAGTATTGTTTCCAATAGCTTCAATTTGTAAAAGAATGGATAAAGGTCTTTTAAGTCGCAATAAAAATGCATATAATTGGGCGCCATCTGATTACGAAAGTTTGGTAATGATAAATAATGATTAGAATAATGACCTGGCCCCATTAACCAGAAACTGGAGTCAGATCTAATGAATTTAATTCAATTTCTTAGTTATATTTGATAATGTCAAAGTTAGGTTGGATAAAATATAAATAAAGACTTTCATAATTATATGGGTCAATATTATTCAGTTTAATTAAGTTTAAAAAATTATGTTTATTCATAAACCAAAAAGTTGGAAAAGATAACAACTAATCAAAAAATCATTAAGTAAAATCACAGTACCCTTCATAAGAATTCTTATCAAATGGGAACGTCTTCATACAACAGCATAACAAAAACAATCGGTACATAAACAATATACTACTTACACAATGTTCACAAAATTTAAAGATTCAACAATTCGCAATATCTCGTTCAAATTGCTTCAGTCACAGAACTGGATCAAAACAAACTAACAAATATTGCCTTTTACCAACACAGGTATAAACAATTGTCACTGAACTATAAAAACTGGAAAAACTTCATAAAATTCTGCAATCACTAATAACCCAAAACTGCGGAAATTAAAATTCCAATACTGTACTACTAAGTTCATAATTATTATCGCTCGGTAAACTATACTGAATTCAACTGTAGATTTCGATAACTTGATCCTCGATCATTCACTATATTTTTCGTATTTTGACGCAACTAAAAGCAACACTAAAATTGGGGAACGCCAGCGACGATCACCCCATCAAATGCGGCCACAATTGTGGGAACCTCGTGCTCGTTTCTTACACACAAAGTCCAACTAAACAACTTTAAACTTTGAACTTTTAAACGGGAACTGTAATTGGAAATACTTCTCCCTTGAATTTACCTTATTCGATAATATTGATACGATAAACTAAATTGGAACAAACTACGGACTATTAGAATAAAAAACTATCATCATTTGACCCGAACACCAAGCATAACGCGGGGGCCGAACCCCGGCGACACGAAACCGTCCCACTATCTCTGTATTATTCTCTTACTTGCTTTATTAAACGCTGACTGTAGACTAACTGCAAAAACTAAAGTATTTCGACGGTAGACGGGATTTTAAAAGGGGTGCGCTTTCAAATAGACTAATAAGGGAATGACGTGACCTTTTTAAGCCAACCAAAATTAGTATTTTTACACAACAAAAATACAGAGCCCGGGGTTTTACAACAAGATTTGCAGACATAAAATCTTTCGAAACGCAGATGTGTTTATTTGAAATTTGCCCATAAGCACGTACAAAATTAAGATCAATAACAAACACACATGGTATCTAGACAGCCTGTTCGAGAAAGTTCCTTTTGGCGGTAAATTGTTTACTAGTAAAATGTTTTAACTATAAGGAGATTTTTGTTAACTCCAATATTAGATTTTAGCCCTTATAAGCTCGGAAATAAACAATTTTATTTTCTAGAAACAAATTTTATCGATCTTTTCTTTTGAGACGACCTGTAACATTTTATGAGGTTCATTTTATGCAGTATACCAACGATGATTTTATATCGAAAGAGAAAATATATGAATACGCAGGACCGCATTTAGAATTTTTTGTTAAATATGCATATTAAATTGCATTATGTAAAAATCGACAAAAACCTATTGTTACAATATCAAACTTAAGCTACAATTTTTAACAAATACTCCTAGTATATATTATTGGCCCAATATGTTGCCAATATATGTTTGATATATTTAATTTTATTAGTTATCTGCTTTACGTTGATACAATATGTTTAACGTTTTAACTAAAAATCCAATAGATAAAAGTCCAATTAACAAAATTTGATACGTTTGTGTTTTTATTTACAGTTTTCGCAATGACGCAAATGAATTACTGTGTTAAGTACAGACATCTAAAACGAGTTCTATATGGAAGATATATCGATAGTTTTAAGTGTAAATGGACAAAATAAAAAAGTTGAATTGCATTTAGCGGGTAATAGTGCTTCATATTACGATGACCCTCTCTCCCTCCTACTTCATCTACAGTTGAACATTAATTTAACAATATGGACTGTCGGTTTATTATTATTATTATCGTCGTCGGTTATTAATATGATTGGGTTAAACGAACAGAAGATATACAATGTGATTTGTGACAAATAGTACCTGTTGAGGGAGACAATAATCGCAATAAAATGTAGATATCAAGCATTATCACATAATCACATCAACATATTGTACCAATACTAGTACAAGTATACTACACCAATATTACGTTTGAACGGTGGATCAATATCCTGTGAATGCATTTGGCCAATATTGTAAAAGAATATTGAACCATTAAATGTTTGAACGTTGGACCAATATTACCATGTTGGAGACATATTCTATGCACATACTGTGCCGATACTATAAACGTATATTGAACCAATATAATGTTCCAATGTATAGCCAATATCAAACTGCAGTACTGGAAATATATTGCTTTCGCATATTGTGCCAATTTCGTCAGTGTCCGTCATTTACAATGTTTGGCCAATATGTGGAATCAATATTTTTCCAACATGTGTGCTACTGGGGTAGGCAAGGGCCAAGATTTTCCAAGTGCTCATGTATAGAATGTTCTACAAAGCAATGTGCATGTTATTACCTTATTTGCCGGCAGCACATTAAGCCATTTACTGACTTCCTGTTCTATACAACGGCATTTAGTAAATGCCTAGGCATATAGAAAGATCGTGTAGATTTAATTTTGTCTTACCATCTGGCCCGACACTTAGTAAATAACTAGGCATATAATTATTTGCCGGATTTGACTGTCTGCCTGCGACAAATATATGCTCTATGTAAAACTGAACAGTTTGAAAGTTATCAGCGTTTTCCTGGTTCTCTTGGTATTTTCCCTGCTAATTTGGTTGGAAAATTTTTTTTAGCGTTGCAGAAGCAGCTCTATCTATTGGTAATCATGATTTTGGTTAAGAACTAGATTGACATTGTCAGTTACTTCCGATTTCAATAAGTATTCGTATTTAATTACTGTCATAATCCTCCAATGTACGACATACATATAAATCCAGAGAGGTTACGTCGAAAATATATTTTAATCGGTCATTAGTTTATGTTTTACTGTAATTTATTCTTAAACATAAAACACACTGATCCGGCCGGAATCGGCCAGAATCGAATCGAAGAAATGCCTACGAATGTGGTAGTACTTGCTTTTATATGAGAGCGCGCACACTTGACCGGCCGGAATCGGCCAGCAATGCGCATCCTTCGGCACGCGCCGGATGGTATTGCTCTGGAGAGCAGCCATCGGCAAAATTCCTTTCCAAGCCGAAGCGGTCCGGGTCAGTGTGCTTATCACCTCTGGAAATTTAGAAATTAGTGAATTTCAAATGTTCGTTATTTTACATGCTATGGGCATTATTATAAGAAATATTTTTACAATAAATTATCAAAGTTTGCAGTTGCAACCTATACTATAATAATTTATTTAAAAACACTTCAATAACTTTAAAACTAATTAATATTAATTCTCTTCTAATAACAATCATTGTGCTATAATATAAAAATAACTGCTTTTATGTTAATATATTGTTTTTCTAATTTGCGTTTGTAATACGTTTATTAACGTCTATCAGTAGGAGTCGTTTATGGCTATCTATAAAAGTACACTGTACTTTAATGAATTATAGGGTTATTTAGTTTTTAAGGGTTGGATGGATAATGCGTGGAATGTGACAACTTCAAACTGCAAGTATCTGTCAAAATTGTCAACCTCCGATAAATTTTTAATTAATATCGTTGAATTGGTTCGCTGTTTGTTGATTGTTACTTACATGGAATTTCACTTGAAGTTATCATAAACAAGTCTCGTACCTACATCAAATCTGCTTAGACAAATCAGTAAGTCCAATTCATGTTTGTAATTTTATGGTACTATAAACAAGACACGTATCATCGATTTAATCATCTTTGCTTCTTTATTTTCTTTTCTAGTAGCTACTCGAAAGACAAAATCTGCTATGTAAAAGGAACAAGTGCTGATGACACCCAATATTGTAGCCGTTTCAAGCAATATGAAGCATCCAAGTTCAAAAATGTCAAGAAATTGATCAAGTGGAAGGTTTATATTTTTGCCGCTGGGACTTAAAGTATGCCAACACAACATTTTCTGAGACAGTTTGAATATTATTTTCTTTTCGCCAGTCTTCAAATTTGGCAAATTGTTTTTTGTATGCCGCTTCTGATTTGTCAGGCAACAAATTTTGCGTTGTTGCTTCGGCAATTTCGCGAATTTCGGGCGGAGTGCAAATTAAGTTGTCTTCGCTCATATTTTATTTATTTGTAACACTAATAAAGTAACAAAAGTAATAACTAATTTATTTGAAGTGACGGATGATGACGAATGATTCAAAAACTCAAGTGGGCGCCGAGTGTTACCAACTAACACAAAATTCTCTAGACGACCAAAATATTTTTTTTGTATTAAAAGAAGAATAAAGGGTGCGCAAATTAGAAAAAATAGCATAAAATACTCATTTTATAAGGGCATTGGCGCACTCATCCCATAGAAAAACTCGTTTTCTAACTTGGGATTCGTGCGCCAAATCAACCCTTATAAAACTTGTTCTTTAATATACTATTATTGAACAAAAATGTACATATTTAAGTAATATTGTTTATTATTATAAAACGAACCAAACGAATTTTATTATTGTATGATCCTAATAAAGTGCATGATCAGTGTGAGAGTTTTAAGAAAACAGGTTTTGCGGAGGCTGTTATCTATATTTTTATTTTAGTTAGGTTATAACAAAGTTTGTTCAAAGCTCGTGCCTATGTTTTAAACTTACTAATAAACCGTTTATCATGAATATATGTAGTTAATCACCTCACCCCAAAAACTAGGGACTAGTGTGCTTATGAGACCCGGCTTCGGAGCTTTTCCGTACGGATGCTGATAAATGCTGGTCGATTCCGGCCGGATCATTGTTTCAAATAAAAAAAATTCTAATACACATCTTACGGTTATTGTCCAGCTCTTTGATAATAGCTATTTAATACCCCATTCTGCATAGGTAAAAATCAGTTGAATCCTACTATTTTTTTTATGAAAACTAAAATGAGGATGTTGTACTATACTGTTACAAAAATGTAAACTCATAACCTAGTCTGAATTCTATAATTTTTAAAATGAACCTATACTATTCCAAAAGGAAGTCGGACAAATGACAGTAGTTAAATACTAATACTCATTAAAACGAAAGGTAACTGAAAATAGTCAATTTAGGTCTTACTCAGAAACATAATAATCTTTCCATCTAAATTAGCACGGAAAATATTGAGAAAACCAGGAAAACGCTAATAACTTTTAAACTGTTCACTTTTAGATCGAAATATATACATGAGTTGGTAGGGATTCAAAAACTAAATTACATAAAATTTAAATATACAGACTATTCCATTAAAAAAACATACGCTTTCCTGTTCAAAGATTTATACCTTTGGTCTATCAGATTGAGCACCCTGTATTCTATTCCGCAATAAATTTATCCAGAACCAGAAAGGAATTTATCCGAAACCAGAAAACTGAATTGTCTCACAAACTGTGCAGAATTACGATATATACATTAGGCAAGAACAGTTAAGATAAAGTGTAGAAACGAAAGCAGTAAAAATATACAGGGTGTTCCATTAAAAATAAAAAAGTTGATAGTAGCCACAGCAATATGTACAAAATTATTATCAAATTGCAATTTGTTTTACATCAAACAACTTTGATATTTAACTTGTTTTCGTAAGTCTTGCAGTTTCCAAGATAAGGTACAGTATTATCTTGCGTGGGCCACCCTGTACGTTATAGAGCAATAAATCAGTGAAATCATGACTAATAAAAACCGGAAAAGTTGTAAATTAACGATTCCTTTTTAGGTTAATAAGATTAAGGTTGATTAAGTGAATTGATTAAAAGTCTAAAAGTAGAGGAGTTAATTGCTTTGCACTTTACATGGAAAATGAATGAGTTCTTGCATCTATTACGCAGGTATTACTAATGTACTTTGTCTAACTCTATAATTAAGTGGTTTACTATTGTGATTTGAAAATTGACGTAGAACGTTTTAAAATTTATTGAAGACTATCTTCGCTAGAACTAGTTATCACACTTAGAAGTTTCATGTTTTACATTTCATGCTGTCAATGTAAACGAAATTAATATGAAAAGGTGCAATTAAAAAAGAGGTAAAACAAAAACTTTCAGTACAGTAAATTACTAGCAGCCGACGATTCGAAGATACTTAACAAAGGGGCTAATGTACTAACATGATAGTAAAATATTTTTAAAACGTACTATAAAATATTCAAACCGAAGGTCGTTAGCATCTCTTGTTTGTTTAGTGCATCTAAGAATTGTACTAATCACTGACAGTACTGTGTTATTGATGCACTAGAGACTACATAATAGAAAACAAAAGTTTGTAGTTTATAACACAATCTTTCAATCCTAGTGACTTATTTCCAAAAGTACGTTAAACAAATACAAAAGTAATACAACAGAATCTTATGGTTATGCCAAAGAACAGTTAATAATAGTTGAGATTTCGACAATTACCCGTTGACGTACAGTGTTCACAATTACAAAGCACTAAAGTTCTATGCCGAGGATCTCAAATACAACGAACAATAACGCAGGGTTATTGTTTAAACGGTTAAAAAAAACGTCAGAGATATAATCTAAAACTGAAGAAAGAAATTCCAGCTCAAAATTTCTTTTTTAATTTCTAGAAAATTGTTTGCAGTACTTTTTGCTAATACGGTCCTGTTATATTTTGCGTCAATTTGTTAGTATTAGTTAATAAATAAGAAGTCTTTCGCCGTCGGAATAGCCAAAACATTGTAAAATGATGTGTATTAACCTGTAGAGTTAACAAGGAATTCGGAGAACGTCCGAGTTAAAAAGACGAATGTTGATCAAGGTCAATTCTTTTATAAACGATGACATATCACCGTAATAAACGTTTTTTTATCATAAACTGCAATTATCATCATACTAATTACTTGTATTAACGAAAGCTATTTTATATAAAAATTGTTACGTCACTAACAATTTCTTGAATAATTCGTGTTGTTTATTTTACATAGATCACTTTTTACTGTGTATTTTAACGGCCTTGCTACTCCAAACTCACCATTTTCAAGCGCCAGCTTATGTTACAATTACATTGTACTATTGCAGATTAAATTGCTTTGCCTCCTTGACATAGTGGTTTTATGTTTTCCTAAAAGTAAAATACACGTCTGTACTAATTAATGACTAATGCGAATTAGGTATGTGCCACAAGCCAGAACAAAATATTTTATTTACAAACACAGAATATGAAAGAAAAAATTGCTAAGAAAAGTGTGCGAAACGGGATATTTAATACAAATAGAGTTTTTGTTTATTGACTTTGTAAAATTTTACAAGTTTAATGGTTATTTCATGATGGTATCGGTTTTACTGAAAATAATTACTGTTACAATCAAGTAATTCTTTAGGTTTTAGTAAAATGTATTAGCATCTCTGATTACAATGCTTAATGTAATTTTCTTATAAAGAATGCGTTTTATGTTTTTAAATTAAATTCAACGCCACCCACACAAATATAAATCGCCCTTTAAGTAAAATATTTACTTTATTATTAGGAAAACAAATATTCTCTTTAAAAATTATATGTTTTTATTTTAAAGTTGTTATTACACCTTGAATTTATTTAAAAAGCAAACTGCTACATGAACATTATTGATATATGTTTTACCTGATTCGATCGGTATGATCATCAATCTGTCTCCGAGTATTTTGCGGGATAAACAAAATCGTGCATTATTGACAAATTATTTCCAGTTCACCAAACCACAATCCTCAACATTATTAAGGAGAATGTGGAGCAGAAAGTGCAGGACCGGTCTCAGAATTTGAACCTTAAATAACCCGGAAAGTAAACATTTTAGAAAAAAAAGTTGTAGGAAAAGTTTTCTCTACACATCAACTATCTCGTAGTCACGTATTGTTCGTTATAATTGGGACACTCTGTATAAACAGGGCCGACACTAAATTAAAAGTACATTATAAGATTCTTGTAAAGTACTTTTACTGATTTCTTTAATTTTACATTAAATTTTACGTCTAGCCTGAACTTAATTTCACGTCCAAACGTGATTTTTTATTTTGCTTAACAACAGGTTTTATATAAGTCTAGTCTGAACTTAATTTTACGTGTGAATATTTTTTGTAATATACTATACGATATTTTTCTATATTGCAGAAGAATAAATTCTACTTCACTCTTTTTGTCTTTTGGTCCTGGGTTTACGTACAGAACAATATATGTATTATTAAACTTTGCACATAAAGTCCCGCTAACATACAGTGTGTCCCCGGATGGACTGAACAAGAGGGAAACATTTTTATTTGTAACTTAACGAAACAATGTCATTCTCTATAAAATTTTTTGCTTGTCTCAAAACCACCAATTCTGAATCTAAATATTCTTTTTAGCAGTTGAGAAAATTATAAAAACACACTTGAGCTAAAGAAAAACATTTTATTTTATTCAATGTAGTATCCTCGAACCTCTACACACTTTTCAGCTGTACATACAAATTCGTTATAAACATGGTGGATCATATCTTCAGTAACAGAATTTACCGCTTCCGTAATTTTTTGTTTTAAAATTTCGATGTTGTTATCCAAATTAGTATTATAAACACGCTGTTTAACATATCCCCATAAAAAGAAATCCAATGGACTTAAATCAGGGGAACGAGCCGGCCAATTGACGGGTCAATCTGTTTCCAAAATGTTCTTGCAGATAATTTCTTACCAACACTGTTGAGTGAGCAGGACGTCCATCTTGTTGAAAATATACACTTTGAAAGATAGGTTTATCTCTTAGTGCAGGCAACAACACATTTTGAAGCATCTCCAAATACGTATGTTGATTCACATTTGCATTAAAAAAATACGGACTGATGATTTTTCCATACATAACACCACATCACACGTCCACACATTAACCTTTTTATAATACTGACTTCTCGTCGCAATTTTAAAATTAGGATTTTCTCTCGACCAAAATCTACAGTTCTGCGTTGCAACTGTGCCATTGGTTGTAAATGTCGATTCATCCGAAAAAATAATGTTTTAGTCGAAATTTCGATTTACAGACAGATTTTCTCCTACCCATAAGAAAAAGTCTAAACGCAGAGCATCATCACCATTTCTTAATTCATGTACAAAAATGGGTTTATAAGGTTTAATTTTGTTTTCTTTAAAAATTCTCTGTAAATGTGATTTGCTAACTAACTGATTTAACTGTATAGACCTTTTTCGTAAGGATAATTTTGTATATGTTTCTACAAACTCTACACCCAGTATTGTAGCAGCATCTTCTTCATCGTGTACCCTTTTTCTTTTCTTGATGTCATGTATGCTACCTATTCTTTTTAATTTTTTTACCAAATTTCGTAAAGCATTAACGCATACGTGAACATTAGGAAACTTCTGTTGAAATTTTTGAATTGCAACGTTATAAGAAGCCTCGCCAGTTCCATAACATTGAACGAGGTAGATTCTTTGTTCTAAAGTTAGCATTACTATTAACCCTCAGTAAAGATTAACAAATACGTAATGACATTGACAAATAACACGCAACTTGATTTACCTATTAGGTTGTCATGAAGGATAAAAGTTAATCTGATTTAATCAAAAACATGAAACTTAGAAACGTTTTTGCTTAATTTTTGTGTTTTTGTAATTTTCTCAGCTGCTAAAATAGTATTATTAAAGAACAAGTTTTATAAGGGTTGATTTGGCGCACGAATCCCAAGTTAGAAAACGAGCCGCAGGCGAGCTTTTCTATGGGATGAGTGCGCCAATGCCCTTATAAAACGAGTATTTTATGCTATTTTTTCTAATTTGCGCCCCCTTTTTTCTTATTTTAATACAAAAAAAATATTTTGGTCGTCCATAGAATTTTGTGTTAGTTGGTAACAGTTGGTAACACTCGGCACCCACTTGCGTTTTTGAATCATTTGTCATCATCCGTCACTTCAAATAAATTAGTTATTACTTTTGTTACTTTATTAGTGTTACAAATAAATAAAATATGAGCGAAGACAACTTAATTTGCACTCCGCCCGAAATTCGCGAAAAAAAGCAAAGATGATTAAATCGATGATACGTGTCTTGTTTATAGTACCATAAAATTACAAACATGAATTGGACTTACTGATTTGTCCAAGCAGATTTGATGTAGGTACGAGACTTGTTTATGTTACTAATTAGGAATATCCAAAACCTAACCTTCTTTCCAAGTAAAAATAGACCATAACTTCAAGTGAAATTTCATGTAAGTAACAATCAACAAACAGCGAACCAATTCAACGATATTAATTAAAAATTTATCGGAGGTTGACAATTTTGACAGATACTTGCAGTTTGAAGTTGTCACATTCCACGCATTACCCATCCAACCCTTAAAAACTAAATAACCCTATAATTCATTAAAGTACAGTGTACTTTTATAGATAGTCATAAACGACTCATACTGATAGACGTTAATAAACGTATTACAAACGCAAATTAAAAAAAAATATTTAGATTTTTGTTTCAGAATTGGTGGTTTTGAGAAAAGCAAGAAATTTTATAAAGAATGACATTTTTTCGTTAAGTTACAAATAAAAATTTTTTCCCTCTTGTTCAGTCCATCCGAGGGCACATTGTATTTGTTGCTGGATGATATAGTGCAGTTAAAATATGTTTCACATCATTTCGTTTAAGGCAAAACCCAAAATTTCTAACTAGATATCTATTGCCTACCGTTATTACTTATAAAATATATTGGTCTGCGAAACCTAGACGATACTTCCAGTATTTATTGTTGTCTCAAAAGTCATATCTTTAGTCATATAAATTTCTGGCCATATGAAAATGCATTAACCAAATAAAAAAAATAACATCCTTAAAATGGGTCAACATGGTCCACAGTCTACATGAATCTTTTAAAATGGTTCATCTAACCTCTTCCAATAATGAACTTACACAATTTTAGACTATACGCTTGACGTCCGTTGCAGAAGATATCTTGTCAGACCCACCCTAGTTAGCTGGCACCTGACAGATTTAACTGCGGTTAAAGGTTGCTACCATTTCCAAGTATGGAAACACTTCATTGCCTGGAAAACAATTTGTTCGCTTTAAACAAAATTTCTCATAAAAAGTACAATAAACTCAAAAATGATATCGTTATTGTTGTCACATTCAATATTTTCTTGTATTTGAACCCAACTTTAATTTTTAAAATATAACATTCTTATGGTATTACACTGGTGAAAGATATAAGTAAAAATGTAAGAATTTGATGTTATTTTGAGGTGTCATTAGGTGGTTCTGTTCCAACAAGTGCTTGACATAATTCGATTTTTCTAGGTGTTTATTTCTATAAGAGCGTATGTGTTCTTTGTATCTTATGTCGAAGTTTCTAAGTGTTTGTCCAATATAAACCGAGTTACAAAAAGAACAATTTAAACAGTAAATGCCAGATTTCTGATGTCTTGTGTTCCGTCTTTAGCATTGAATAAAAATGATATCTTGCCAAAGTTGGTATTGATATGTAGTTTGTGTCTTGTATTTGAGTGTCAATTGGAAATATTCTTTTGATAGCTAACTTATAATTTTTTTGTTTAATTAAAGTGTCAATCATGTTATGGTTATAATGGTTTGCATGTGCTAATTGGTTGATGATTGAAATTTTTTTATCAAAATGTGGTCATTTCATTGGAGTAGTTAAAGCTCAGTGTACTAAGGACATCTAAGCTACTAGTTTGTGCATTTTATAATGACATAAATCATTAGGAATTGTGATATCTGTATTTGTAGGTTTTCTGTATATTGAAAATTCAAATTCATGGTTTGTATTAATTTTAATATTTAAATCCAAAAAATTAACAGCTCGATTTTGTTCTGTTTCTAGTGTAAACATGAACAAGTTTTAAAAAAGTCTGTTGTATTTGAATGTTTCCAAATATTCTGTAGAATGCTTATAATGCTTATAAGACCATCATCAAGAGTTTGAATAAAAGTAACTACGAGCCCTAACCGCCTACGATACCCTAAACAGGCGCGTGCTGGGTCAATCCTAGGGCCCGGGAAAATATTACCTTAGAGGGCCCCCACTTCGGTTAATTTTTTTGGGATAATTTATTTATTTAGGATAATTATTAGATCATCTATTATATACCATGACGAATGAAAAATACTCGGTTAAACGTGATCTGCTTCTTCAAAGCATCAATGAGACTTTTCACCAATTCTGCGGCCAATACAGAACGCACAATTCATCAGAATATTGAACCCTTAAAATATTTATTTTTATTATATCATTTAGGTTCATATTAAGAATATATGCTATAAGGACCTGTAAATTTAAGTAACCCCCCTCTCCCACATGTATGGGTCGCCTTACCATTTTATTTATTGATATTTTTGGGTAGCTATAATACATCTAGACAATCTTAAATTTTGAAGTTCCAACTTGAATAAATTCCAGTTATTGATCACTGCCTCAGAAACAGGGTCATCCCAATCTATTTTCACCTTCCATAACTGCTGCTTCAACCTTTTTGCAAAGAGAACCACTGGGGTTCAAAATATTAAAGGATCGTAAATTCGCGCTACTTCCGAAAAGATATTTCTTTTTGTGCAAGGGCGATCTATAGGGTGACAAGTAGAAAAAACGTCGGCCATAGGTCCCAATAAAGACCTAAAACCTTAATAAAGATAGAATTGAGGTTTCTGGGCAGAACCTACAAAATCATATCTCTAAATTACGTTATCAATATAAATATGATTACGCAACGTATCCGCAACATCAGGATACTTCGATTCTTCTAAATTAGCAAGTTCTTAAATAGTTCGCAAGGCTAAAAAACGAGGAAGAAGATTATATTAAATCGGCGCTATTCGTCAGGTATGGTCGAGTTAAACAGCGGCGAAGTATATTGTTTCTACTTAAATATAATTTAATTGTTGATAATCTAAATTTAGCCGTGCCGTAGGGCCCTTCGAGGTAACTTTATAAAGACCCACCCAGGGAAACTCCCGGTATCCCGGTGGGCCAGCACGCGCCTGACCCTAAGTATTTTTCTATAGGTAAATATGATTATTACTTTTTTACTATATTCATATTGATTCATACTAAATTTACACTTTCCATGAAAGACGACGAACAAAATGTTAGTATGAATCAATTTGAGTGTAACACAGTAATAATATTTGCAGAAAAACATTTAGCGTCGGAAATACAGCCCGTACCAATTTCGTTGGCGGAAAGGGGATTTCAAATTCCTATAACCGACAGGTAGAATGTAAAAAATTGTTTGGCGGGTTCATAGTGTAGCAGTGGCTTGCTAAAATACGTACTAGTTTTAATTATTGAAAGATAATCAGATTATGTTTTATCATTTATATACAGTTTATTTACAAAAGCTTAGCACGAATGCGTCGGTACATAGATAGGTATGTTTATCCGGCTTATGTATAATATCTAGATTACAAACAATAGGTCATAGGTAAACATATTTTGAATTGCATTTGTCAAAACCAGATGCAGTTTCCTCGTTGCCGGAGTCATTATTTAAATTAGTTTCAGAGACATGATTTTTAACTGCAATTTTATTATATCCGGGAAACAATCGGCAGCGTATGTATTTAAACATGTTACGTATTTTTTTAATCTGACGTTAAGCATGTTTTTTACTAATACAATCTTGGCACTGTCTCCATTCTTGATGTACACAAGACGTGTTAATATTTCTATAATCGATACTTGTAAATAAAAGATTAATAGCTTGTATTTTGACTCTTCTTCTTGAGAGTCGAAATAAAAATGATATGAAAATATTAATTTCTAAATCGGGTAATTGCTAACATTTTCTAGCGCAATAACAGACTTGCTAATACCATCCGTAATGTGATTTAAATTAAATATATTATTTTAGCAAGTAAAAGCGGATTTTCAATAACTGCAATATTAACGCATTAATATCATGTATTTCCCTTAGGTTCATTTGTTAATGCTTTTTTTGTTAATGTTTCCTACAATAAGAGGATTATCTTGTAGGTAGTACGTAGTAAATGTAAATTTGAACATAGAACGTTTATGAACGAGCAGCGTGTTTATTAAATATAAGTATAGAATAGTGTATAGAGCACTGAAAAACTTACAGTATTTTGGGGATACCATTCACAACGTCATAGATGACGTTTCGTTCCAAGAATCTTCCGCTTACGGAATTGGTATTTATTGTGTAGTGGTAAGGGCTCGTAATAAAGTTTATCAAGTGTTAATAAATACTTGTGGTCACTGAACACGGACAACACAAGTATAGAAGGGAAATGTCAACGCGCTGCAACAGAGCATGGTACGCAGAATAACAAGAATGCATTACTTCCATCCACTACTATGTTCCATATTGTTGTCGCGCTCTTTATATGTAATAATACTGTTGTAAGCAGTGACATGATTTCTTGATTTCTAATTTTGCATTAAACATCGCTATTTCAACCAAATTTATCATTCAAATAACTTGTATTAAATTAAGCAAATAGTTTAAGAAGCTATACAATATTAATAAACCCTGTACAAATTAGGTAACTAGAGCATAACATAAATTACTGTTGGCAACTAATTACTTCTACGTACCAAGAATTTTAGTACATTAAACCCACTAATACTGATAATAATAATAATAAATTAGCCCTAGATCAATTGTTTCTATTTTTACTGACAATGATTCAGTTTTAGATTCATTTACTGTTACAATGTGTCTTGTGGGCCTTACGATAAGACATACTTAACAATAATCATACCTCTAAAGAAAAAAGGCAAATCCGCCTCTTCTCATCTGATTCAATTTTGAATGATTAAACTGTCACTATTGTACATAAGTATAACCATAACGATACCTAAATGAAGGCTATAGTAGGTGACTAATTACAGTCTAACACAGAAAAAGATAATTTTAATAGAAAAATCGAAAATGTTGTACAAGTAATTATCCTTAATTATGCTTTACTATATGTCATGGTTTTAAAACATTAGTCTGGTATATCATTCACGAAAGCATAGATTTAACCTTTTAGTGACTAATATGTGAAAAATTTAATTTTTCATCTTTAAATTTTTAGAGATTACATGCTGAATGGTATTAATTAATGAAACAGTTTCGAAAATACCATCTTTGTTTTAGTTTTTGTAAAAACCATGTTCCCTTTTTGGGACGTTGGACACTATTGGTATGGAATAATGGATATTGCTCATTATATGTAAAACAAGGGAATATGGGGTGTTTACTTTTTATTCATATGTACAATCATATTTATTGTATTCTACTATTTATTTTTGAAAATAGTGGCGCTTCCATGTCTACCGTTCTGGACCAATAACCGTTTCCTTTCGGAAGACTGTGATAGCCACTGATCAACAGTAGATCTAAGAATTGTGATATTTCTTCAGCTGGTACCGTATTACTATGCTGATTTTTGTCTCTTTTTGCATGAAGGTTTGTTTGTTCCATCAAGTATCACATTCGTTATTTACTCCAGAATAAATAAAATATTTCATACCCATTTTTTCCAAATGTTCTCTTCCTAGTTTTTTGAGGCCAGCAGCAGCAGTCGCGATTACTATATTTTCACATTCCTTAAATTCCAATTTTCTTTTTGCGGTGGGTTCTATATCCTCTTCATCTTTCTTGCTAGACTTGCTTTTTGTAGTTCCACTTGCTCTTGGCATTTCTCGGGAAGGATTCACTGATTCTAATATTTGATCATCAATTTCCTCTTCATCGTGTCCATTTCCTTATCACCCGATTCTGGAGGTAGTAATACGATATCATACCCTAACCCCTTATTGCATACACTTATATGCAGATGCTTCTACGGCATCTAAAGCATCACTCCAGAAACGGTATGTAGTAATGGACAAACTGCTAGTAAAAAGTTGCAAAAATCATACCCATAAATCTTTTTTGCATCCATTGTGAAGTAAACGCACCACTGACAATCACCACAAAAACACTGCACTCTACAAAATGTCTAAATAACAAATGAAATAGAAAAACCCTGTAATTCTAGCAGATTGTGCACATAATAGCATTCTGGGAAATAGTGGAAGACTTATAGTAGTGACCACCCTTGTCAGTCCAACGTTCCCAAAATGGGACAGCCCTAAGTTCTAAGAAAATATTAGAAAATGCCTAAAGTTCGAGTGCAGGTAATCACTCTACATGATGATTTGTACTATAAGGATTGTAAACCCCATAGAAAAGAACAGCAGAAACAATGGAGCAACAATAAAACTGTCAATATACCAACGATCAACAAAAATGTTAAAAACAATTAAATTGGTAAGTTTGTAACTTAATTATATGCTTACTAACATGAATGAAAAAAATTTACATACAAACTAGTAGCTTACAGAACGTTATTTACTACACGGAAAAGCTAAATATAAATTATAAATTAAAACAAATAATAATGAAGTAATGTTCCCATTTTGGGAACGTTGGTCACTAAAAGGTTTTAATGTAAGCATAACCTCGCATAAAAATATATAAAAACAGAGCCGAGAATGATAAGATTGTTAGAAAATATGCCCAAAAGAATTTTTGCCTCCAAAAACTTGCAGTGCCTTAAGTTTGATGCCTTTTGTGCGATTAAAAAAGTAATAGTTACATAGCTGACAAATTTTAAAACTCTTCATCATTGAAAATTAATAGAATAATCAAACATTTCTCTTATAGTTAGGTACAGTACTAGTCCGGTAAGTTACATTTTAGTGCAGTAGAAAACCTTTCTGACATGTGATGTACAATATTTCTTTGGTAGCCGAATTTAGTAACTCGAATAAGTAAAAATAATGAGTAAAGATTTTAATATAGATGAGTAAAGATTTGTTCACGTTTTGGTGCGATTTAGCAGTTGTTAGATAACGCGCTATACAACTTACTTGATTTTACAACGAAATCATTCCTTTGTTCATAAATTAACTCCCATAATACGTTGTGATATATAACAAATTATTTTTACTTTACCTGACTTACGGTAAAGTAACTCACAGTAACGTAACCGGGTAAGTACTTACCGTACTTACCAAAACGAAAATTGATACCATAAAAGAAATATTTTCTTTTATATGGAAGAAAAAGGCTAATAAAAGATAAATAATTGTTATAATTTAAATAGCAATGAAAATATGAATACTAGGTTCTCTCGTTTTAATTCTATAATTAATTTTCATTAATCTCAAAATAATTAAATATTATTTATTCGGAGATGAAATTAAATTGATTTCAAAATAAATAATTGTTTTAGTTGAACTTTTAAAAAAATTACTTCTTGAAATAAAGAGAATATTTTTTACAATTCTATTGTAAGAAATTTGGCAAAAAACCTTTTAGTATCATCAAGATTTCTTATACTAATGATTAAATTAAGTACTACAGTAAAAGTCACGGTTTTTAATTACTAGGTTTGTCATCCTTTCTTTGTTTAAACATTAGCGCTACCATCGATTATTAACTTGATGTTTTCAATTTCCCTTGAATAAGCTGTCTGGTTTCATTAAAGTTGACAAATAACTCCAGAAACATCGTCATTGATCGCTGTATAATTATTATTAATTAAAAAAGTTTTACAAAAATTAGAATACCAAATCCATTTAATTCTTTTAAAATCATGGTGAAAATTAAACACTTTGAATTAAAAATTTTTTAAATTGTGACTCCATGATGTTTAACATAAATAAATCTAACCTCAAAACTTTGACATTTCATTATTAGGTCAACATAATCTTAATTTTTATTAATCTAAACAAGAGATATGCACTCTGCAAGATGTAAATTGAAAGAGAATTTGTTGATAAAATGGCTGTCTATTTATGTGATTTGGCTAAAACTATTGCCTTTTCTATACAAATTTTTGACGAAACAAAAGACTGCTGACATTACATGAATACAATAACCAAGTTCTTATTTACAAATTTTCATTAAAGCAAAAATTGATTAAATAGTCTTAATGGAAATTATATTTCGAATTCAATAATATATAATACTTGTATGAACAACCAAAATTAACTTTAACATTGAATGTTGATGACACACAATTTTCCTAAAACTATTTATTGACTTAATTGCCCAAAAATACCTTTTCACACCTTCTTATCTTCACAAATTTAAACATTATAATCTTAATAACTTTATTAACATGTTTCTAGACAACAGATTCAAATAATAAACAATTTACAATATTTTAATGAACGTTCCAAAGGCGCAATATAATTACTGGTATAATGTTGGTATAATGACATCAACAACAAAATGCAGCCCCTACATTTAAGATTGCATCAGTTACGTGATAAAGACTGCTTTACAAGCCTCCACCAAAATCAAATGCTCAATAAAGAGCTTTAAAAAATTAAATTACAAGAACTTTCAATATGAGAGAACTTCGTTATAAAGAAAATTTAGTTTTAACTAGATTTTTAAAAGGCAAGTAGATAACATTTGTATACAATATGATACAGTACTCTTTGTCTGTTCTAGGTGAAATCTTACGTTAAAATTGACCCAAATGTCATTAAATTAAAAAAATAGATTAACGTCGCCCAAATCGTCAATAGACAAGTAAGATGTACTAAATACTAAAATTCTGAAAAATCAGTTTTTCAGATATCATTGATCTACCTAAGTAGATAAAAATTGGGCGGTCTGGAACCACCCCCCACTCCTGACATTGACCTTGAACTTATCTCTCTCTAACACATGGTGACCTTGAATCTATCTCTGTCACGTAAACGTGGCAACACCGCATTCTCAAGGTCAACAATATGGCAACACCGCATTCTCAAGGTCAACAATATGACAACAATGTTGTGACCTTAAACTCAAGGCCACTCTTCAAGGCCATCAATATGGCAACAGTGCATTCAAGGCCACGCTATTCAAGGTTACTAAATAAGGTATATTCAAGGTCACCAAACACCATTCAAGGTCAAGCTGTAGATATATGTAGCAGGTTGCATGTATGGGGAGAGTAAAGCGTTTGCAGTTGCAGTGTACAGTGCAGTGTTACAATGGAAATCCTCGCTAAATCAATTGAGAATGCGAAAGGGCAAGCTCTAGAAAAGCAGTTGATGGCTCCAAACGAGCTTCCTAAGGATGCTAAATGGGCACCGCTAGTGAATCAATCAGTGTTTTATTTCAAATCAAAAAGTAAAGTTGTATTTGTTGGATTATGTGCTCATTTGGGATTCGCTCCTGTAATAAAAGTAGCTGGAGTAAAGAATCAGTGTATGCTGTTTGATGAAACGGTGTGGAACGCGTTAATAACCAATGAAGGAGTCATTAATAAGTACTTTAAAGCAGGAGAAGAGGTCGGGGTTCCTTTGAAAATTGGTACAAAAACTATCTCGTTTGAGCGTGTTAACAGAAATTACGATAAAACAAAAATCATAAAGATAACTGATGCAGGAGATGATGAATTGTATTTAGCGTGGGAGTCCTTATATGAGCTGTGGCAGTTAATACCGTTACTAACATATCGATTAAACCTTCTGAAGGGTTTGGAATTTTTCAATTTCTACCATAGCATAATAGATGGTGTTGTAGACATGCCGGGTGACTGCATAGTGAACATCACAAACATATTGGAACCATTAATGAAGATGCAAATCCCGAACGCGTTTGGAATGCTAGAAGTTGTGCATTATCTACCAGAAAAGGTAATAGTGGATGTAGAAGTCTAAAGGTGTATTGCGTAATGGAAGAATGAAGAGGGGGAAAGGGTGGGAGCGGGTGAATATAAGAACACATGATCTTTGCGTAACGTAGTGAAACAGAATGGGGACGCGTAACAGTGAAGACGTATCAAGCAAAGCTATTGAAACTGAATGCTGTGGAGAAACTACGGTGTGAATTAGAAGCGCTAGAGGAGGATGCGGCTCACAAAGCTGTTCATGGTACGGGGATATTCAGTCCGGAATATTGTCAAGAGTTAGCACAACGATATAGAAAAGGCGTGCAGTTGTGTCAAGACTTCATTAGAGGCGTGATTTGTGATGAGTGTTTGGTAAAAAAGCTCATTGAGCAACAGCTAAGGAACTTTGCATATGACTTAATAGAGGAGGGATTAAATGGGTGGTTTAGTGACATTTGATGAAAGTAAAAACAAAATGCATTACATGCTAACATGGGAGTATGCACATCGTCAAGCACGCAGAAGTCAATGGGAGATAATATTAAGGGATAGGGTACGATTTCAGAGACGAATAAACTACGTGAAAAATGTAATCGCTCCAGTTTTGAAAGAAGAGTATAGAGAGGGTATCTATAATATACGTTTTAAAATGTTGGATAGTTAAGTATAATTAGCATTAAAATAATTTTAAGGTGTTTGTGGGTCTTCGAAAGTGGTGGGAGTATAGTTTAAATAGTTACGTCAGTCGCTTACCCTCAGTTACAAAAATGGGTTCAATCAAAGTGGGTTGGCAACATTACTGGGTTCTTGAAACAACTGATAAGTGTGAAATTAAATTTTCGCGTTATAAAACGCACAATACCGGGTTGTTAATCGAAAGAGCTAAACTGTCGAACACTGTGGTTGTACGTAGTGAAAACGATTATCGATACACTTCGTGTGCAGGTGTAGAAGTCCATTATTTGTTAAAAAATGGTAAACTTATAAATATACAAAATTCCACATGTACAGAACATGGTTTGTTCCAACATCGTCATACTATTAACTTGTTGCCTAATAAATGTGATTTCATTCTTTTCAAATGTAAATGTGTTACACCGTATAGTGAATGGATTGCCGCAACTGAACGTGCACGTGACAACATTGCTGCCGGTTTTCCTGCGGGTTTGGTGCGTTATCTGGATTGGGAATTAAAGGGTAGTAATTGTTATATATTCAAATGTGAATAGTTATATAAGTTTGTAATAGACAATGAATAAATAGTTGTAATCATATTATGTTGTTTTAATAAAACCATTAAAGAATTTAAAAACTTTATTCTGAGAAATCCATTACATGAGTTTTATATAAGTAGTATACATTACTTAATGCACAATAGCATAGTGAATGATGATGATAAAAGCATGATGGAAGCATAGCCTGTAGAGCTGGTTTCTCTGGTAACTCCACCACCGGTTGTGATACGTAACGTCGAAGGTAGTTGCTCTTTTCAGATCCCTTCACGTAAACGGTATCCGCCTGCTGAGTCAAGCGTTGCAGAATTACAGGAAGCATAAAGGGAGGAGTGAATCCTTCATTCCAATCAAGACAATGATGATTATGCATTAACCAAGTAGCTTGTTGACGAAACGTGGGTGGTAAGTTGCGAAAGGCGAACGGAGGTTTGAAAACGTAGTGAGACACACGATGTCCATCAAACACGGCTAATTCCTTGGGCGCAAAGTCTTTTTCTGAAGTCTTGAAACCTTGCACATCGATAACTAGCATGATCGAAGCGTGCGACTATACTAATAAAGGTAACAGGTACTTGGACGTATATAACGATTTCCTTTACAGTTGACGTACTTGCTTCGTCAATGCATTATACGTAAATACACGATCGTGCAAAATGAGACAGTAAGCAGTAGTGTTCGCTGGAATGCTTTTGTGAGTTTCGAAAGTAACTCGAAGAACGACAGCTTTCCCTAGCAAGAAATCTCTTCGTCGCGAACAGTCGATGACAATTAGAGCTGTAAGTGCCTTAAATCTATCAGGAGCCAGTAGAGGTTCGTTGGGTTTATCATAGTACGATCGCTGAAAGTTAGCATACATTTCGTATAAAGTAGCATATCGATTTTCACCATAATTAATATTTAATTGATCGTAAGGATATCTTTCCGTATTTAAAAATACCGTTGCGTTTTGAATATCACAGGCGTCGAATGCGCTCATATCATTCTGCAACTGGCCATCACGATCGGTTTGAAACCCTATGATAACGTAACTGGGAGTTTCCAGAGTGGTGGATGTTTTAATAGACCAACTGTGCTTATCCGTTTGCGGTACAGCGGGGTAAATATGTGTTTCCCAGCTTCTAAATGCCACTTGAGTGTCAATATTTTTCCCAATATATTTTGTTAATGATAATTCTTCCGCTAATCCCGGTTGAATATGTGGAACTTTCCAATATATTTCTTGCAAGTTAACCTTAAGCTTTTCATTAGCATCGGTGGATGTTAGGGCATCGACATCCGAATTGCTTATAATTAATACCAATTCTTGTCGAATATTCATAATAATCTTTTCATAGTCTTCAAAAATCCCCAATAGTGTTGATAAAGGTATGTAGGCGCAAAAATTACCTTTACTATCTAGCAAGGTGCTGGTACCATCCGGAAACCAACCAGCGTTTTGTAACTTAACGCTTTCATTCGAATTGTGGGAAAGGTAAGCTTTCATGGTGGTTGTTAGACCAACTTTTGTTACCGAATCCACCACAACTCCATTCATTTCGTACCGAATCTCACTAAAAAGATATGTAATGCCATTGTTTATAAATTTACCACTCGCTGATGGTTTACCATCTTCTTTCAGTACAGTACCTTCTACATATAGATAACTACGCGAAGGCAAAGTGGACATATCCTCTTGAATAGGTATTCGAATTTCGTCATTATTCTCAAAACGAGTGGTATAAGGTTGGTGAGTGTGAAATTCAGCTCCAACAATCGAGTTATCGACGAGCACTTTTTCGTTTACATTTAGCACATTCATGTTGGGATAACAAAGCCTAAGGTTTGCAAGAATAAGCGGTTACCCCTTGTCAACTGATTAGCGACCGATGCCTGACTAACCATTTTCCGCTTCCAACACGATCTTTTATAGCCAGAGCGATCAGTGCAACATCGCGGAGTGTTATATTTGAACACCATCATCCACGCTCTTCAAATGAAGTCCTAGCGTCACGGTTTCCCCTTGGAAATTAACCAAGTCCCCGTCTTGATCCAATATTTTAAGGGTAATGTTTGAAATAGTATTGACATTAATTGGTAAATAGGGTGCAGTCTCAGGTGCTTCTATTATTTTGAATCCAGGAGGAACACTGGGGAAGAATTGATGTATCACATGGGCAGGTGTACCATTAATATAATTTCCTTTTATTATATTACATTCTATCATTAGCGAGATAACCTTGATAATTTTAACTGGAAAATCAGATATGTGACGTTCCTTAGCTTTTAAGATTCTATTCTTAAACCCTAACAATGTTCCGATAGAGTGTTCAACTGTAAAGTCAATGTCGTGATCGGCTTTTATAATCGATCTTAGGGTATTATGATTCGGATCGATGTTAACAGACTCACCGTTTACTTGAGAATTAATGTATTGAGCTATATCAGTAAGCTCATATGACCCAGTAGGTATCTTTATTATTCTTTTTTACCATTTTAAACACGTTGTTTTTATCCGTTACGTTCGGAATAGTACTAAACGTTTCGAAATTTCTCAAACGCATAACCCATTGTTTTGAAGAATCCAAATATATGAGAGGGTTAAAAGGAGAAGTTAAAGCAGACGTTGTAGCGGAGAAGATGAATGTTTGAGACATCTCAACATTCCCAGTAAGATTGAGGAAATGTTAAGGAGTGTTATCATATAAAAAGTTCAGCGCTAAATGTCCACAATTGTAGGAATTTAGCTTCTGAAAAGCATCGTAGTTGTAACGAATAACGTTTAAGCTACCATCACTTTTAAAGTAATGAACGCGTTCTAGTGGGGGTTTTAACTGTCCAATATTATCAAAGTATAATATATTTCGACCACGTTTAACATACGATGTCCAATGCGTACCTTCCCCATCTGTATCATCCAAATTCACAATTCCACATTCGTTTTTACGGATACGTTTCGGTAACCCGTTTCGCATAAAAATACCTCTGAAGTATGGAATTTTTAACTCGTTCACGTACTTTGACAGAACGATATTGGTCAGTGGTCGGTGTGGTAGCTTTAAGGGTAGTTTTTTGGAGGTCGTAAATACAATCCTAATCCTTTTTTTACGGTTTCAAATATAATCCTTTTCCTACAGGCGCTTGTTCCATCGCTATATTGTGTCGTTTCGTTTCTTCGAGCTCTTATTTCGCTGCTTTTGCTTCATTCACTGCTTTGGCAACCGTAGCTGCTCCAGTTCCTAACGAGCCTATAGCTCCGAGAGCGGCAAATAAAGGAATCAGCGGTAGGAAACCACCTTGCTTGGGTATAGGTATAATCCGACCTTTGGAAGCAATGATACGTTTACGTTTCAAGGCCGCTAGGGCAAGACAAGCAGACCGTTTTAAAGATAACTTTTTTACTTTACCACCAATACGTTTTCTAGCTAATTTGATGGCGTTGTTGAACGTTAAAGTACCCCTTCTTTTCACCTTAGATCGCCGTCGTCGAACACCCATACCCAATTTTCTTTTTCCAGACATAATGCCGGCCACAGTAAGTGCAGCCGCTCTCTCTCCAAAACGAGCGTCCTTAGAACGAAACCTCGTCCACGCCTTATGTCCTAATATACTATCGGCTTTATGACGTTCACCAAGATCGTTAGTTTTTGAATAGACTATGTCGTGCCCTTTACAAGCTTCATCCAACGGGTTTATTCCTTTGTCTCCACGAGCAAGCCTTTGATGTAAACGGGTGCCAGGTCCGCAGTAGTTATACCCTGGTAAATGTAATTCTAACTGTAACTTATTAATGAGAGTGTTGATCACTCCCTTCCCCTTAAGAGTTGATTGACGATTCTCCGCTTTTCGCAGAGTACGTTTCACAACACATTACTCCTCCTATCACAGGTGAAGAGTGACTGTAAGCTTGCTTCACCGTCTACATATATTTATATATCACACACGTGTGTTCCTCCCTCACAACGTGTCCTACATGGAGCAGCTAAAGTTGATGCATCAGAGGCACAGACTACCGGTTGTAAATCGGGATAATTGTTCACCGACGCCCCAAGTTTTTAAACATAGCGTGTTGTTGGGTGCATGATGCAAACGCGGTATAATAGTAGGCAGTTCCGGATGTGGTAAAACCAACCTAATGATAAGTTTACTAGAACATCCAAACGGTTTACGCTTCGAAAATGTATATGTCTATAGTAAATCTCTTTATCAACCGAAATACGCATATCTGCGCGATCTGTTTCGATCATTACCCATCGGTTATTTCGAATACGGTTCTTCTGAAACTATATTACCGCCTAAGGATGCAAGCCAAAACTCGGTTATTATCTTCGATGATGTAGCTTGCGATAGTCAAAGCACCATACGTGATTACTTCCGCTTCGGGAGACATAAACACATCGATTGTTTTTATTTATGTCACACATATTCTGCGATACCTAAACAACTCGTAAGAGATAATTCAAATCTCATTGTCGTGTTTAAGCAGGATAATACTAACTTAAACCACATATTTAACGATCATGTTAGCGGGAATATGACCTTCGAAGCGTTTAAACACTTGTGTTTACACTGTTGTAAGGAGAAATATGGCTTTTTTGTAATCGACAAAGATTATCCACTTAATGGGGGACGTTATCGAAAAGGTTTCGACTGTTACTTCACCATAAATACCGAAGACACGAACTAAACGTTTTAGTAAACATGGACAAGCGTGTAGCAGAAGACTTGGTTAAAGCACGACGTCATGTTAAACAGAAATACAAAAGTCTCAAGTCTGCAATTGCACGGTCAGAAGTGGAACTACAACGCCGCTATCAATCTATCACTCAACCATTGCGTGAGTTTATAACCGGAGTTAAAACGGAATTATTAACTCCGAAAGAAAAACCCTTAAAAACGGAAGTATCTTCTCCCATACCTACTTCGACTCCGAAAAAATTTTATAAACGACGTCCACCCGCAAGACGAATAGGTATGCCTCGCGAACCATCACCTATCGCCCAAAGAATGCGCACTACTAGCGTTCCCTCACCTGATATCTCGGTTTTTGAAACAGAAGTCCTGGAAGAATCTGGGATCCCAACATTGGATCAATTGAGAGAACAACTTGCTGCTGTTGGGTTCAGCCCGGAATTCCAAACTTACATAGATGAGACCTTTTCTGGTAGAGCTAAAATGTATATGGAAAACATGTTCAAGGATACTAAGAACGAGTTCGATCATCATTATGGAGTACGATTCCATCCGGAATCTCACCAGTACCTAATCGGAGACGCGGTACTCACTTTTGACGAGAACGACTTTATTATTAAAAAACCCTCAGGCACAATTTTTAAATATACAGGCACTCCTGGTTTTTACGAATTAGTATTTAAAAAAGCACCTATTGGATACACCCAATCAGACTTGCAGAAGTATAAGGACCTTACACGTACCAATGCAACCATAAGAGGTTACATTGAGGGTGCACAGCTACACGGAACCGAAAAGAAATATTCAAATATAATTAGACCGCTTCTAACTACTCTTGGGGCAAGATTCCGAAGCGAGTCTACACCTACTACACCGGTCACGCGATCGAAAACTTGCACATTACCAAAACTGGTAATGATATGGTGATATGCGCGTTCTCAACTATAATAATAAACAGGTGGAATTTATACCTTGGAAAGATCCTAATAGATTAGTGGACAGATTGAGACTCCTTTTAAGTTCAAAATCAGCTGGTCACACCGGTCACACTAATGAAATCATATATATTATAGATGAATTGAGAGCTGCTAAAATTATCGAATAAATCATCACACGCGTATCGATCCGTTTCATAATATTGCTAACGTTAGTGCAATCATCACGCTCGATAAATTCGGTAAACATCTTCACAAAACCCCTGTCCGAGTGAAACTCGACACTCGTTCGAAGGTGTACCTATTAGAAGATATACAAAATGTAAGGTACACAACTATGATGTATATATGGGCGGACTCCGAGCCTGGGTGGACTCCGAGCGAACCTACTGCTGTATACACAAGTCCATCGAAATATTACAATTTGAGAGGTAGCAACAGTAAACGGGAATACACAATACCGTTTACAGAAGGGATTGTACAAGCAGTTTGCAGCTCACCAACAAGCATTATGTTTGTAAACGGTAAGCGAGTTGGTGCTGCTGACAACTTAATTGGGAGACGATTGAGAAAAGGCGATAAGATTCAGGCGCTAAGTACGCCGGTAGATCCGTCTGCAACCGGCCCATTTTACTTCGAAGCTGTTATTAGTCATCCATATCACCATATATCATCATTACCTCAAGACGATGACTCTGGATAAGTTCGGTAAACATCTTCACAAAACTCCTGTCCGAGTTAAACTCGACGCTCGTGCAAAAGTATTCCTTTTAGAAGACGTGTCTAATTTGCACTACGAGACAATGTTGTATATGATGGGAATATACAATCATGAAAACGGTTATGCACTTTTGAACTCCACCAACTTCGAGTATGTCGTTCCTCTAACAAAAGGTAGCATTAAACAAATCGAATACTATCCCACAGATGCGCAAATCCTTTTAAACGATAAGTTATACGATGCCGAATCACTCATCGGAGTGTCATTGAAGAAAGGGGATAAGTTTAAGGCGAAGAAGCTTGGATCAAAGGACATATTTATTTTGGAAGCTGTTATTAGTGTTCCAACATTTTCTAAATGAGTATAAAACTTCAAATAATTGATGAATTGCATAAACCTGCTCGTAAACGATTTCGAAGAAGACGCGTAATCGTAAAAGGCTTGAACGATTTGTACATGGCAGATCTTGTGGAAATGATTCCCTATGCTAAAATAAATAAAGGTTTTCGATATATTTTAGTGTTGTTGAATATGTTTAGCAAGCGTGTTTGGGCGTGTCCACTTAAAAGAAAAACCGGTGAAGACGTCACTAAAGCAATGAAAAAATTAATAACATCAACAGGAGGTACTCCGGACAATTTACAAACGGATATGGGGAAGAAATTTTACAACCAGCATTTTCGTAAGCTAATGCAAACTTTCAACATCAACCATTACAGCACCTTTTCTAGTATGAAAGCAAGTCCGGTAGAACGTGTAAACCGAACTCTTAAAAACAAGATGTGGATGGAATTTTCAATGCAAGGGTCATATAAGTGGTTGCAGTTATTACCAAAGGTTGGAGTACCGAAATCTTCCAAATTAAAAAGGTTAATCGAACCAATCCCATAACGTATATCTTGGAAGACACGAACGGGCAAGAGATACGTGGAGGCTTCTACACGGAGGAATTACAGATGGCTAAACATCCTGAAGTATTTTTAGTAGAGAAGGTGTTAAAAAAGGGAAGATCAAGTTCTAGTCAAGTGGTTGGGCCAAACCCGTAACTCATATATAGCAGCACGTGATATAGTGCATTAAGTAGTATAGTGCATGCAGTGTATTGCAATGTTAATATATAACTAAGTATCATTTTATGTAAGCAGTAAACAATAATAAATCACTTTTTGATATCAATAGTGTGTTTTATCTCGTCTTCTTCTACCTTTAGTTAGACATTTACAGAAACACAGAGTATGACGTATATAATTTATTTACTTTAGTCAATACAATACCATAATGATTATAATAAATACATGAAATATATATGGAATGTAGTACAATTTACAATAATGAGTAGAACAAAGCACAAATACTATTTACAATAATACATAACAAGGAAAAGGCTGTTGTCAACGTAGTCGGGGCCTCTGTGATAATACTAATCAGTACCGTCGGTTCCACGAATAAACGAGTTCCAAAATTACACTTCGGCTTCCAGTAATTCTAACAGACGATCCAAATTCTGATAACTATCGCGCCCCGGATGAGTGTCGCGGTGTCCCCATGCTAAAGTGCTGTACGACCCGGGAATAATGTAACGTTTGTTATCGGCTGGTGATAACGCTACTTTATTCCGAAGTTCTGTGTACATAGCATGTAAACGTGATTTGAATATAAACATTTTGCGGAAGAGCACAACACCATCCTCCACAACGTGACGGTAGTCCTCAACGGTGAGATCGCGCTTAATTACCGCCTTTTTTACCCCTTTCGCCTTTTGAAGCGCGATCTCACCGTCGCGGTCAAGCACGTTTACACAACACGTTTTAGCACCTGCACCGTAGAAACTGCAAAGGGGCACTCCACAATATTCATCTTTCATTTTACCAACCACCCAGGCCGTGCGCGGTATACCGTGAATGTTGTCAGGTGGGAATTTTGAGGTGTCAAATTTATCTAAGTGTTGCTTCATATCAGCATAAAAATTTTCAGTACGAATTTCTATAATGAAAGAGTCAGTATCTGTGTACAGCAAGCGCACGTTATCACCATATAAAGGTTTGAGAAAATCATAAAAATTCATACATTATCGTTTTAGAAAGATCCAAAATAGTAAAACCCACGTACACCGATTTATTGTATGTATCGGATACTTTTTGTAATTCTATAGCGACCAAATTTTCCGAAAAGACAGCAACGATTTTGTATTGAGGCTTTGCTACTAACGTTTCAGCCGCATGCTTTCTACCATGACGTTCCCAATGACTGACCAAACGAACTTCCACCCTTTTATATGTCTTGCCAAATAAACTGTTAACCATTAATTTGAAGAAGTCCCTGTCCGCTTCGTTAGTCGCCTGATTACGTAACGTGGTGTTCAAATCAATATAGGAACGCAACCAGGGTGCCTGATGAAATTTTAACACGCGATGAATTTTGGTTAATTCTAAACCATGCTTAAGACACTGTTGTAAATTTCTATAGTGGATAACGTAACGCGTTTTATCGAACAAGTTTGGAATTAATTTTGGGTGACGCGCGTTGCCCGTAGGCGGTACCAGAGGTTCGGGGCAGAAAGGAAAGTCATTATGTAAATCGTGCAACCGCGTTGGGTAGTGTAGATCTACTTCCAGCACGTAACCCATATCGGCGTCTTCCGCCACGGAATTTAGATCGAACTGTTCAATTTCGTACGTACTAAGCCATTCAAAGTCGCGCTGCGGCAGATACTGTCGCATACTGTAACCGTAGAGATTTGTAGCATCGAGATACATAATAAAAGAATGGGGCTTGGACGCGTCATAATTTGCAAGAAAAGTATTATTCGCGAAACACTTCCTGCCAACACAGGTACTGACACCTCCCCGAATGCCTTTCTTAAAGAAATGGAGCATGTCAAGATCCGTGAGCAGCTCCAGTTCTACAGACGTGCGTTTCAACATAGCATTCCAACTTAAACCCGGTGCAGTAAAATACTGCGCCGGATCTAACTTGTAATTTTCAAGACATACACGTCTAAAGTTTTCAAAGACATCAACCAAAAGTAAGACATCGGTTTTCAAATAGAGATCTGAATAGTCGCCCAAAGTCGTGCATCCAAACGTATTCCACACCTCTACAGCGCGAGCATACTGCGATCGAGAGACGTGTTCCCCTGTCAAACGATCGAAAAAGTCCTCATACGTCGGCAACGTGTCCTGTTCGAGTTTGGAGAAGCTGTCAACGTACGAATAGGGAAACACACTTTTCTGTCGCCGTAAGTCGAAGCTAACCCCATCTCCAAAATACTTTTTAATAGTCAAACACTGGTCGGAAGTTAGATTTTGAGACAACTTATCCAAACTAGAATTTAAAAATCGTAAACTGTCCAGAAAGCGCATTTTAAGACATACTTGTTGTCGTTGGGACCCATTCCTAATTTCATCTACCAAAAGCTGTTTCGAAAACGAAACGTATTTCTCTTTATTGAGTGCAATCACGTCGATTGCTTCTTTTTTTAATGCCAATTGCTTTATGAATAGATGTGAATCATATCCGGTCAAATTATGGAAAAATATCGGTACGAAGTCGGGAATTTGATACATTAGATTGCACACGGAGTGAGCCGCACCGCGGTACTCGCCGCTGAGGTGACAGTGATCTTTCACCTTAACGTCGTTTTCACCAAAGGGTCTGTTACAAATATGACACACGGTTCCATTGTCATAGTTCAAAGTTTGTCGGTACGATAAAAGTCGCATGTCTTTAACATGTTTTAAATGATCCTTATACAACCATCTAACATCCCCTTCTAAGCGAGTCATAAACTCACTTGCTGCATTCGGACCACGGTACAATTCAAATTTAGATAACGCGTAATCGTAGGAACACTTAATGTAATACGCAAACGAATGTGGTTCGTGTTCGTACGATGTCATGGTAAATTTTCCCCTAGGATCCGGCTCAACCGTGTCCAAAGGTTTCAACACTTTCAAAATCCGGGTAAACGACAAAAGGTATTGTAAGTTGCTTTTGAAAATTTTCAAACTTCAATAGATTACCCTGCCGGTCGTGCCCCAATTTATCGCGTACGGGTTCGATAGTTGGTAACTTGGTGTAAACATGATTGCAATCAAAACGGGTATGTTGTTTTAATCTACTTTCACTTGGAAAATACTGCAAGCAGCCGTCACAAAAGTATTTTGTTGCATGGTGAGTCGACAGTTGTGACGACACCAAACGCGAAAAGTGTTTTATCCAACAGTAATGACTATTACCCTCCATATCGGAAATTAATAATAAATTTACATGCATTTCTGTTTTTTGCTTAGAGTAATACAGAGGCCCTACAACTTCTTGTTTCAGTTTTCCGTCTTGAAATACAGCTTCCAAACCATACACGTTAATGGATAAGCGTGGATTACGCGCTTCAAATTTCGAAATAGCATCCAGTTTGACAGGAAAGGTGATACCTTCAAAATCAAACAGTTGCGCAAAATTTGGATACGGTCGGAAGGTCCCCTCGGCGGGTACAAAGCGGACACCAAGGCCCAACCAAAACAGCACTGATGGTTATTTTGCACGTTGACTACAGCCTTTTTATGTTGTATCGATGGCGGAAGTGGAACATATGAGGAAGCACGGAGCGGGTTGTATTTATTGACGTTGACTTCTATAAATAACAGCTGCTCCAGTACCCAACCTGTAAGGATCCTACAATTAGCAATCGAATCGTAACCCGTAACTATTCATTACCTGAGTTCGGATCATTAAAGTCCGACATCTTCGTATCCAGCACCTCGACGAAATCATCATATAAATCTGTCAGATTCGAAGTCACGGTCACAATCTCATTTTGCGTATTAAATGATTTAATTTTGTGCAAATTTTGACTTTGACCAAAAAGTACATTCCGAATACTTCTAGATTGACTTTCACACTATGAAAGCGACGTCGCGGAGGTATTTCCTGAAACAATTGCACAGATCACTAACACTAAAACCGTTAACAATGTGTACACATACCTTGCGGGGAGTTTTTTTTTTCGCTTTCTTAGGTGCAGGTCCTTCACCAGTATTCCCTACAGCATCCGAAGCTCCCCCAGCTGCAATCAACAAAATACTGGTATCACATTATACAACCTCACAGGAATGGTTACTTACCGCTCGTGGATGGGTAGTCCAGCGGTCCACGGCAACTTTCTCTTCGGTGACGGGTTAAGGCATCCCGTCGGGTGAAGGACGCGCCGCACCTACACACATGCATATTCTTAGTAATCAGTAAACGGGAACGCACGGGCAAACGATAAAGCTTTTACGTCAACTTTTACCGCTAACTTTCGCGATACTGATTTCCAGTCGGGACGACGAGGACGTGTTATGCAAACCCGACCGGGATAGGAAGAGGACTGGGTTGTTGTTAGTGGGAGGTCACAGTTATATCAACCGTTAACGTCGTTGATGACTCAAAGCAGACAAGTTTTCCGCTTCGGTTAAAAGTGCGAGGCGTTCGCTCTCGCAGGACCCCAACTCCGTCATCAGTTGTCGTAGCTGCTGCGTCTTGATACTCTTGATTTTGATCTCTTATCTTTCCACAGCAGCTAAGAGTTCCGCTTTGCGTTGAAGGAGAGCAATGCGTTCACTCTCACACCTTCGCAAACCGGACGCCACTTCTCTTAACCGTCGTGTAATCCTTGTCTGCTGTGCGTCATCAACGACAGCAAGCGGTAAAGACTGCTTCTCGCATGGTACACCATCTATGAAGACAATGGGTGAAGTTGTGAAGTCTCTGATGCTGCCGGACAACTGGATAGAGGCTGTGTCATCAGAAACCTCCATAAGTGTCGCTGTGTCTATGTCCAAATGGTCATGCACCCCGTCATCACAGGGGGTACCCGGAATGATTAACTCCTCATCGTCAACGTCAGGAGCGCTTGAAATTGATGTGGAACAGTCCGACTCCGTTTCATCAACAATTACATTTGAACTTGCGGTGATCTCCATGGGCAGGTTCACTTCGTCATCGTCGGTTGCAGATGGTGATGCATCCCCCAAAAGGGAGCCCCGAATTGAGATATCATAATCGCTGCCCGGTGGGCTATTCAACAATTGGGAGTCCCACTCACCCGACCATGGTGATGCCGCAGGTGCTTCCTGGACCGTCACGATGGGGATTCCTCTCAAGTGCAAACTTCCAGCAGCGTAAAACACAGTTGTCGAAGTCAACAGCTCTCGCAGCAAAGGTTGTGAACGCCCACTAAGCATGTCGTACTTCGGCTTCTCCACATTAACGGCTGCCGCCTTTACTACCACATTTTGCAGTACTATGATCTACTTTGCGGCAGCAACTGGAGATGGTGTACGCTCGATAGTTGGCACAAGTACCGGGCACGGAGCAACTGGAGATGGTGTACGCGGCACATGTACCGGGCACGCTGCAACTGGAGATGGTGCACGCTCGATAGTTGGCACAAGTACCGGGCACGCAGCAACTGGAAATGGTGTACGCGGCACATGTACCGGGCACGCTTTCTTCATCGATAATTTTGACCAGAAGGACAATGTCACACAACGACACTTATTCACTTCACCAACACTGGTAACACTACTAGATGATGTATCCATGATGAACGAAGACAGACTGACGCTCCGCTGCGTCACCCTCCGGTTTTGTAGAACCACCTCCCACTCTCTAACCTTGAACCCCTCCACCACCCCCACTTCCACCCCCACTCCTTCACCTTGAACCCCTCCATCACCCCCAGAACTTTACCTTGCATTCGCGCAAATACTTACATTTCCTCAAGGTCATTGGTGTATAGACAGAAACCTTGCAATTCCTCACGGTCATTGGTGTATAGGTCGGTGTATAGACAGAAACCTTGCATTTCCTCAAGGTCATTGGTGTATAGGTGGGTGTATAGGTACCTCAAGATCTTCCACTCCCCAGGGACCCCATTCCCTCCGTGGGTGTTGCTACTTCGATATAATAGGGAGTGTTTTCCACACCAGGTAACACATCACAATGTCCGTCGTCGCTCCTCATGCACCACATTCAGCTGAAGCAGGTACCCCGCCAGATGCGAAGCACTGGGATCGCTGGCACAGCCTACGGGCTCAATCGTTACGCCGCATCGCTGCCTCGTTGGGTCCACATGTAGCTATCGCCCGCCACCATCGAGAGCTAATGAATCCGAAATCACCCATAGGTATAGGAATAGAACGCCTAGTGTTCGAACTATGGGTGATGTGGAAATGGTTTTGGTATGCAACCGCTAAGTTCGCCCAACATTATGATCAAGACCGTTTCGGTGACATGGAGGACATTGATTGTGCAAACCGAACCCTACGGTTGCAACAGGTGGCTACGGTATAGCAGGGGTGGTTTACCGTGGCAGATGTCCCGTATTGTCTGTGGTGGTCGTACTACACGTGGAAAGAGAAGCGTCTATGCAAGGGTTGCATACGCAGTGTGTGTAGTACGGCCACCCTACCGCAGGAATACCATAACAGTGTGTCGAGGTCGATTTACCACATACCATCCCATTGGTGTGATGGCTGCATGAAACGGATGCTTTACAACACCTTTGACCCAATGGTGTGTTCCGAAAGGTTGCATTTCAGCGGTCCGGTATCCCAATTTGGAGGCAACGATGCGGATGTAGACTGTAACTGCGATGATAATTGTCACGGAAGCGTACTGCTACACCTATTGATTGTACGGTTGGAGATGGAGATGGATCAGCAGTGATGTGTACTGCTTTGTTTGTATACCATAAGAGAAATTGTCGATATTATAGACATTATAGATATAGATAGTAATTTTGTTAATATTATTTAGTTAGGGCCAGTACATTTTAAATAAAAATAGCATGAAATACTTATTTTTCCTTTACAATTAATGATTTGATTGTACACAATAAGAGAAATTGTAGATATTATAGATATAGATATAGATAGTAATTTTGTTAATATTATTTAGTTAGGACCAGCAGATTTTAAATAAAAATAACATGAAAAATTATTTTTCCTTTACAATTGATGATTTGATTGTATACAATAAGAGAAATTGTAGATATTATAACCTAAACAAAAAGTCACTAAAACCGTCTGACCCAAGTAGCCCATTACTCACTATGTTGTTTTAATTCAAAAGTTTGTAGCAACCAGACAATACTCTCTGAAAAAAAAAACAAAAACCAAAAGTTTATAGTAACCCGGAAATACTCTATGACCATTCAATTGTGGTCAACAGCATACCCGTGACGACCTTCATTTATCTCTACCTATCAAATCGAGCAATCGAAATCTTGCCCTTCGTTAACCTTGAGAGCTAGAGCGCTGATTTTTTAATTTCCTTCCCCCCCGGCCCCACATCCCCCCCGTTGCCCACCATCCATCTCCCCCAAACTTCCTCCCCCACTCCATCGCTTTACCTCACCTTGACCTTGACACCCCTTAAAATTCATTTAAAATTCAACTAACCTAACCTACCCTAACCTAACCTAACCTAACCTAACTTTTTTTTTATAATACCTATCTTACTTACACTTACTTACTCTACTTACTCGCACTGCAACTGCAAAACACGGGGTAAAATTTAAAAGTAATTTTATTACAATAAACTAATTTTAACTCACTTATGCTACGTGCAAGCCTCACACTTTTCATATCTGGCAGCGTCCCGTACTGCATCAAAGTTGGGAGGCACTGTAATATAGTGCTCCTGACAATTACAACATAATATCTCTGTGGAGAGTCGTCCCCGTACCATTACGGGTCGTGACCTCCCCACCATGATGATATCCGGCTATGAACATTAAAATAAAAATATATGGTATGTGTTTTATTTAAAAGTAATTTTTTTAAACATAACTTTGTTAAATTATTTAGTTAGTTACCAGCACTTCCATCGTTTCCTCGTTTTATTTAAAAGTAATCTTGTTAAAAGTAATTTTGTTAAATTATTTGGTTAGTTACCAGCACTTCCATCGTTTCCTCCTCCTCCGACACCTCCAGCTCCAGCTCCTCCTGGCTGCCAACATCGTCGCCAACGTCGTCCCCGATTATCTCCGTATCCTCGCTCCAAATCGACGAGCTTCTGGAAGCCGGTCGTTCGACCTCCGGTGACGAACTTTCAGATCCACTTTGGTTATTCATTGTTGTAACTGTAACTGAGTGGTGCAGCTTGGAAGTTATAGATATATCTGTGCCCCCACTCCTTTCTGTGTAAATACAATCTCGTAGACCTTGCCTCGTTTCGTCTGTTCTCAACAACGACTGCGGAATTTCTTTGTTCTCGTCTGCGGATTTTTTTTTGTTCTGCCTGCACATTCCTGCCTGTCTGGCCACTCCTTTCTGTGTAAATACAGTCTCGTTGACCTTGCCTTGTTTCGTCTGTTCTCAACAATGTCTGTGGAATTTCTTTGTTCTCGTCTGCGGCATTTCTTTTGTTCTGCCTGCACATTCCTGACTGTCTGGTGTAGTTCTTACCCTTGAGGTAGTGTTGACCTTTCGTGTGCATTCTTTTGTAAACATAACAACGTCTGCGGAATTTCTTTTGTTCTGCCTGCACATTCCTGCCTGTCTGGTGTACTTCTTACCCTTGATGTTGTGTTGACCTTTCGTGTGCATTATTTTGTAAACATAACAACGTCTGCATACTTTCATAGTTAGCTAAGAGTCTAATTGAAATTCTAACGGTATGAAATTTTTTTTTAAATCTTAGTTTCACTTTTGATTTAATCGTTAAATTAGAATGTATGTCTAGGAGAGACGGAGTTCGGTCTTAAATGAAACGATATAATGGGATATATACGTGGTTTATTTAACTAAATACATATTCAATTGTTTACACTTTATGATTGACTTTGATATATCAGAGGATTACATATTTCCAAATTTACCACCTTGTATTTGTTTACAGAGTACATTTATCTTTTATTTCAGTAATACATTAGTTAAGCCCCGGCGTACTTTTCACTGAATAATGTGCTGGATGTTTCTGCACCTTTACATAAACATAAACGGCACAACACTTTAACACTCCGATATTAAGATGGTGAAACGACACAACTGTTCCGTTCGAAACTTATGCGGATTATACTTGTCTATAAACAGCACAACACTTTAACTCTCCGCTATTAAGATGGTGAAACGACACAAATGTTCCGTTCGAAACTTATCCGAATTATACTCTTCTATACATCTCATAATAGGAATTTTTATATTTGCATCGTACCATTCATGCAACGGCTCTTCCAACTGTTTCGGCGCTGTCCCACTTTTTCCGTCAAACCATATCCTTTCCCCATTTAAGTCCATTGAATATGCAAACGTCACTAGCGCAAACACCAGATAACCAGCTTCAAGAACACGCTTCTCTTTGACGCGATTAACGAATGCCTCTTTGTGGTGGTCTATAGTTTTCTCGACGTTTCCACCGTATAGTTCTTCGTATCGCATTTCATTGTCGTCGTCCTCGAAATCGAATGTTACTAATACGGTTGCCTCTACCACGTTCATGATGCTGTACTACTGAAGTGTTCTTGCGTATGCGTTTATATATACTGAGTTGACGGGTGGGATCCAAGGTCATGGTATATACTGAGTTGACGAGTGGGATGCAAGGTCATGGCATATACTGAGTTGACTGGTGGGGTCCAAGGTCATGGTCTTTAATGGTAACGATAACGAGCGATACAATATGTTCCCATGCTTACACCAACTACTGCGATTAACAGGGTCCCAAGGTCACCACGGAAGTGTAACACGTTTTGCTGCTGACTTTGCATTGTTCTACCGGACTATTCCCGAGGGTTTGCCACTCGCTATCCATGGTATATGTTGGGTACACGAATTTGACCCTGAATCGTACTTCTTGCGTTCTATTGCCGATTTCGTGTTTAAATATTCCCATTTGTTGCAACGTCACCGGTTGCATGCTAAACCAAACGTTCGTATAGAAGTCGTATGAAATAAAGGCTGCTGTTGTATCTGGAAGTTTTGCAACGTACACTACCCCCTCGTACAAGGTTGCCAATAGTATTACTGCCTTACTACGGCACTTGCTACGGCACTTGCGGTTACTTTTAACCGCAAACGTCTCTACCACTTTCAACGTTTATGGGTGCTAACACGTTTGCAAACACACAATGTGGTGACCATTTCAGATGTTCTACGATTGGACTATCTGACGGTTCCCATTTGAAAATGTTCACTCGGCAATAAAAACATTCTACTCTATCTTCACGCCCCGTGTAGACAAATCCGGCCTCAGCTAAAGATTTTGGAGTTTGTATACCCTTCAAATTACGAAATGATAACACTCGTTCTGTCAAGCACGTATTCTGTAAGCTCGCTTCTACACACATTTTGAATTTTCAATACATGCGACCTGCTATATATATCTACAGCTTGACCTTGAATGATGTTTGATGACCTTGAATATACCTAATTTAGTTACCTGCGTGGCCTTGAATGCATTGTTGCCATATTGATGGCCTTGAAGAGTGGCCTTGTGTTCAAGGTCACAACATTGTTGTCACATTGTTGACCTTGAGAATGCGGTGTTGCCATATTGTTGACCTTGAGAATGCGGTTTGCCACGTTTACATGACAGAGATAGATTCAAGGTCATCATGTGTTAGAGAGAGATAGGTTCAAGGTCAATGTCAGGTGTGGGGGGTGGTTCCAGAACGCCCAATTTTTATCTACTTACCTATAAGGTTCAGGTGTGCATGTTAATCATAAATAACTATATTTTATTAACCAATCTAACGTGTCATTTTGAAAATGCATATTTATGCTTATTTAAAATTATTGTGTGGATGAATTTCTTTTTGGCATGTTAAATATCAAGACAAACTGTGTAAATGTAGCATGTACTAAAGAGCTCTGCTAAAATATTGCTTATAGTCAGAGAGCTAGCGAACACGACACAGCTTTTTTTATCTTTATTCATAGTACATATATGAGTAGGAAAACCCTTGTCTGGCAGGGCATCCCCCTGATTTATGGACGAAGAGATCAAAAATGTGGTAAAAAATGTCACATTTGAAACACATTCAATGGTTTTTTAAAATTTTTATATGATCGAAATACTAAGAAAAAAAATGATAGCAATCTTGGCAGACAAGTATTCCTCTGATTAATAAATGCCAAATCAACACTAAGTAATTGATTATTAAAAGATTTTAAGTATAACAGTATAAGTGTAATTTCTGTCTTTTTTACCAAATATAGTTTGATCCTTGTATAATGTCATTCCAAAATGACAGATCAAGTTTCCACTGATTTCGTTCCTAAAAAATTAATAAACTTACGCTATTTTATGTATAACTGGTTGCCTATGTGTGCACACTGCTCTGATACTAGAAATATTTTAATAATTAATTAGTGTTGCTCTGGCACTAATTAATCAGAGAAATATTTGTCTGGCAAATTTGCTAACGGTTTTTTTCAGTATTTTGATGCATATAAAAATTAAAAACCATTACTTATGTGTTTCAAATGTGACGTTTTTTACTACATTGTTTGATCTCTTCGTCCATAAATCAGAGGGGATGCCCTGATAGACAAGGGTTTTCCTACTCATATACTATCAACACAGATAAAAAGAGATTTTATCCATTATGGAGCTGTGAAACTGTCGTGTTCGCTAGCTCTTAGACTATTAGTCCTTATCATTTAAACTTTCTCGGATCTAGTTTATTAAAAGTTGTAATATTGTTAACAAACAGAAATAAATTAAGTTTATTTATAAAAACTGCCCTTCAAATATAGAAAACTAGAATCAATGATATCCTTGCTTCATTCAGAGTAATAAGGGTTTAAATTGATGCACAAAAATATTCGTAATTTAACATTAACTTGATAACAGACATTTGTGTTCTGTGAAACGATCATATTAATATGATATACATATGTAGATATACTTCTGTAATTATAATATTTAAACATACATACATACATACATAATCTTTAACCTCATATACCTTTCGGTGTCGAGGCGTCAGACACACCGAGCCGCAGAGTGGATATGTGTGTGTGAGACGAGGCAGCGGAGCCCTATAGGCAAGTACACTAATATTTAAACAACCTTTTTATATTCAATTTTACTAACATGCATGTAGTAAGTTTTTCATTATTAAATTTTGTGTCAGGCTTGCTCCAGGATGGATTTAGTGGTATTTTCTTATAATTGCAGTGCTTTTTACACAAACGGTACTTGATAAATAACTCGTTTGGTGCTATTTCAGCACAAATTATCCTTCTGGAGTACTTACTGTTTTTGATTTTTCCTAACTTCTACCATACCAGCGTATGGTGGCGTAGCGTGTTTTTTTCGTCATCCGATATTTAAGATTAGAAAATTCAGTTGTACAGAAGAAAAATCCAGCAGTAGCTCTATGAGGCAGGTTACAGGTTAAAAGAAAATGATGACATACTTAGCTGGGTTTACAATAATTATGGTTAAGAATAGTATTCAATACTAATCGATTCTAGAAAATAAAATTAAAGATCTAAGTTCTCTGAAACCCAAATGCGGAGTTACACAAACCAATACCAAATGATCACATTCTATTAATTTAGTAAAGCACAGAAATACATTTGAGGCGTACAAAGCCGAATTTAATTCAGTGTGGTGAGAATTTATACGATCATTAATATACAGGGTGGAACTAAAATATGGAATATTAAAAAAAAGCGAACTCAACCGGTTTTTTTAAAACGCTGAAACAAGTCGATTTTGCTTTTTAAAAATACACATTAATATGTGCGATTCACCTTCCGACTTTCATTAGTTTCTAAGTTCTGACGTCATCACAAAAAAAAATAAATGACAATATAGATTTTTAATAGTGGAATCCGATAGTGATTTTTCTACCCTTTATGATCATGCAAATAAATCATAGGTTAAGGTTGCATAACAAAAATTCTGTGAAAAATTGAGCTGAACTTTGTGAAGGTTTATTAGTTATGACGTCATCACAAAAAATTTAAATGACAATATAGATTTTTAATAGTGGAATCCGATAGTGATTTCTCTTCTCTTTATGATCATGTAAATAAATCTTATGATTTATAATAATATTTACAAAAAGAAAAAGGCTCTTTCAATCCATGGAAACCATTCAAACAGTGAAATTTAAAAGCACAAGTCAAGAAATGTTATTCAGATTTTTTTTGAATTATTCGAGGGCGTAAGATCTAGAGATCTGATGAGCTAAAAGGATCTCCGTTGGGTGAGATTGATTTTGACATGTTTCTACAGATCGAAGATCATCAAACCGATAACAATCAAAACGATAAAAATATTTGTTGTAATCTAGACTTACACACAGGTCAACTAGTTAAGAGAGTGGTTTGTGAAAACGTATATACGGAAATATTTAATAATTCACAGAAATTATTTAAAAAATACTCCGCTCTTTAGTAACAAAAATTAATTAAGTACATTGATAATGAAATATATTTGTGTTTTAATTGCTTAATACATCTGAAATTTGTTTGTTAAATTTTTTTCCAAACACGACGCAAAAAAAGTGTTCATCAATTACAGTTTCTAAGGATTCCACACATGCATGATGCAAGGTGTGTTAGGGAATCACACCACCTAATGCACTTAAACTAGAACAAAGAATATTGCCGTTTTGCTGGAAACTGGGTACTCCACTTCATCGGCGTCATGTCATACGATCTTAAATTATTCTCCTTAATAATATTAAGACCTAAATAGAATAAAAGTAAGTTCATTTCGAGAAGGTGGGAACAGTTAGGTTTCTATTTTATAAACGGTACGCTTTTTTTTATGGAGCGGAGAGTATGGTTTAGTAATTTTGGTCATTTATTTAAAATAAGAACCAAAACATCAAAGAATCAAGTCAAGTTGAATTTTTGTTTTCCTTTTTAAGTAGATGTATTTGGAGAAAACACTACAGAAAACAAATTATGTTCTAAGCTTTTATCCTACCAAACTCTTTCCATTATAGTCTTACAAGATAATAATTTAGTGGCTGGACAGGCTGCCTAGTAATCAGCAGTATTCTTCATAATATATTATTTTTTAATTTTTAGATTGGAATAGCTGATGTTCAGGAAAACTTGCCAGGATTGAATGCACATCAAATTTTATCAACGGCATTAAACAGAGGTTCGCCGCTACCGGAAATTATTTATGGTGCACCAAGAGAAAACAACCTCCAACGGATTTTAAGTCCAACCGGATTACAATTTAGACCACTTTCAATTTTCGCACGAGAAGTTCAGGGTTATAACGCAAAAGAAAAACCAGCAAACACTGTAGATGGCTATATTCAGCCGCAGAATATCGTGGCCGGTTATCCAGAAAAGACAAATAGGATATCTGAACAACATCAGCATAGAGCAGTAGATGTTCTCATAAAAGATCGAGTAGTTGCTTTAAAAAACCTTCAAGAACATATTAACAAACTTTTAGAAGATTTGGTTACCATAGCGTTAAGTTTTGTTTCCAAAAATAGTTTCTTTGGAGGAATCTCAAGAAGATCCCTGTTTGGTAAGTTAATAATATTAAAACGATTTTCTCCAATCCATCAGGGTCGTTCTATCAAAACATAAAAAAATAAAGGTTTTACTAAAGGAACTTTTTATAATTACAATAAAAAATAACAATACCTATTGATGGATAAATTAAATTATCTAAATATGTTTTTACCTAATTAACTATTTATTAACGAATACCAAATCAAAGTACATCTAATGATAATTAACTGAGCCAGTATTAGAATGATGTCATTTCTGCTATCCGCGTTCCCTACAATAGAACACAGGGGAATCCCCCGGTTTTGTTTTGACTACACTATTATTTTAAATTGTTTCAACAACATCCAAAATAGAATGTGCGCCGTCTCCATCTTTGTGCTCGTTCAACAGATGTCACGTTTTGTCTACTATTATACGTACGTTACGATCATTCGCTAAGGAACGATGCAAAAATCATAACCGGCGATTTTCCAGTTTTTTGTAAAATGTAACTATAAGTTTATTATACGGTGTTCAAGAACATTTTATTTTTTAATATTATAATTGCTCAGTTCATGGATCAGGTCGAGTTACAGGTCATCGTTCCTTAGCGAATTATCGCAACTGTACAAAAACGTCGTGCAAAATTTTCAAAATTCTCAAGTTCATTTAATCAAAAAATGTTATTAAGGTTTGATGTTTCTAATGATCTGAGAAGCTTATCCTCAAAGTCCGATCATTGGCTATTAAATCACTGTGTGTATTTATATTATCATCCCAGTTTATGCGTTGACGTGGTTTATTAACAATACACGTTCACAAATCTATATATTTCTTTTATTTTCAGATTAATTGAAACAACAATATGTTCATACTTTTTATATTATAAAAAATTCTTTTGAAAAAGCCTCCATTCAGGCGCGAAATGTTAATTTTATAAAAAAAAATCATATATAAATGTTTTATTAATGGCTGTCAGTCCTCATAAAATTAAAATACATGGTCCTTACACCTTTCGGTGCCGAGGTGTCGGGCGCACCGAGCCTCAAAGTGGATATGTGGGTGTGAGACGAGGCAGCGGAGCCATGTAGACAAGTACACTGCGATCGTGGTTTACCCATCCGAATAGTTTCCGTAGCAAATCCAACTTAACTCTGTTAAGCGATATAAGCCACAATAACCACCCTGCCGACGGCCAGCGTAAAATTAAAATATTAAACAAAAAAATTTTTTAACAAATTAAAATAGCATACAAAAAAATAAATGGAAGTTCATTTCGAAAAATTTAAAAATTGAATACTATGTCTCAAATATTATTTAAATAACAATTTCTTTTCAGATCCGACTACTCTTGATGACCTAAAAGTACTCTCTAGTGATGTGACACAAATCGGAAGTGACTTGCAACAAATAACTAAAAATATCATGGAGGATGTAGATAATTTCCTACATTATCTGACAGATCATCAAAACTTCAGCTTTAGTAATCTCTTTTCAAGTGCAGTTACGACGTGAGTAATTTTTATATAAAATAATCTACTGTGCCTAATACAATCCTACAAATCACAAATGTATAACAATTCTGATTCCGACCTTTGTGATTAAGAGTAGAAAATTCTGGAGCACACTATTTTGTTTATAAGATAATTACGAAGTCTAAGAAACTATCCACGTACTGATAACAACAATTTGATAGGTATTGGCAAGTCTACTTTTATAAAATATAATAAAAATCGGAAGATTAATTAAAGTTTTACAAGTTTTTAATAAATTCTTAACCTCACAATTGTTTCGACATTAAATGTCATTATCAAAGGTAGATAAGATTGATAAACGTTGCTGTGTTTGTTTATCAATCTTATCAACCTTTGATAATGACATTTAATGTCGAAACAATTGTAAGGTTAAGAATTAATTAAAAACTTGTGAAACTATTATTAATCTTTTGATTTTTATTATATTTTATGATTATGGAGTTCTACGAGTACAAAGTATGGCTGGAGACAGTAAATTCTAAGTCTTAATTTCCCCGGAAATTGAGAGATCACGTAAATAGTGACATGATTATAGCTGTGTCTAAATTATCATTTCCGTAAACAAGTAATTTTTTTTATATTGTAGAACTTAATACTAGCAGCTCAGTTTTTTAACGAATGAAATATAAATTAGCATACAGATATAAGGAATCTTAATACACCGTTTAATTAGGATTATGGTGTAAATATATTTGCAAGAACCTTAAAAAAATTACCTGCAAGATAATGAGAAATAAATTATGATCAGTCCTGAAAAACCGAGCTTTGTTTGCTCTGTATAAAGGAGACCCCTATGAATTGCAGGTCGTTGAACTCATCTCACTTCATACATAAATACATACAAACCTTTCTTATTAAATACGAGGGTAAATCAAATATAAACGGTAATTTTGCTATTCCGCTTAGAATGCAGTTCGGAGGTAGCTGATGTTGTGTGGAGTAGATGTTTGGTTTATGAGGAGTGGGGAGCCGGCCGGGTTCGCGCACATGCTTGGCTTTGTCGTCAGTACAGCCATGACCGAGCAAGAGGTACATTCATCTGTTGCGCAACGGATTATCATAAAGTCTTTAACCAATGAAGGCGTTAAACCATCAAAAATTTTAACTCATTTGAAGGCACAGTTTAGGGAGAGTACACTGTCTCAGAATCGTGTGTATACGTGGGCGAGAGGATTTCAGGGCGTACGAGAACGTGTTGAAAACGAAAGTCATGATCGACGCCCAAGGACAAGCCTTACAGATGATAATACCCGTACCGTTCGAGAGCTTATTGAACATGATTGCCGGTTAACCGTGGAAGAAGTTTCAACAGAAGTGGGTATCAGCTATGGAAGTGTTCAATCCATTATAACTGATCAACTTGGTTTTCGAAAAATTAGTGCTCGATGGGTTCCGAGGTTGTTGACTGGAAACCAAAAACAGGTTAGGTCGGAGATCGCTGAAAGGCTTCTGAATCGATTTCAGCGAGAAGGGGAGGCTTTCTTGCAGCACATCGTGACATGTGATGAGACGTGGGTACATCACTACACCCCCGAATCTAAAATGGCAAGTAAGGAGTGGCGAATAAAGAATGAAGGTTGCCCAGTGAAGGCGAAAACTCGGCACTCAGCTGGAAAAGTCCTTGCAACGATTTGTTTTGACTCTAGGGGAATCTTCCTGGTCGATTTTCTACACGATCATCGTACAGTGAATGCGGCTTACTACTGCCACTTGTTACGGTCGACAAAAGCCACCTATCGAAACAAAAGACGAGGCATGCCCATCAGAGATGTCATTCTCCTCCATGACAACGCCAGGCCTCACACCGCGGCCTTGACAAGGAATACACTGGAAGAGATGGGTTGGGAAACCCTCGAGCACCCTCCTTATAGCCCTGCCTTGCCCCCCTGTGACTATCTTTGTTGGCGACTATGAAGGAATCACTGGGAGGAAAACGATTTGAAAGATATGAAGAAGTCAAAGAGCACGTGCGCAATTGGCTTACAACTCGCCCTCAAACTTCCTATAACCAGGGAATACTGAAACTTCCAAATCGGTGGCACAAGTGTGTAGATCACGCAATGATTTGTGTAGAACGTTATTTAATAAATGATGAAAAAAAATTAGCGTTTATATTTGATTTACCCTCGTAATATCTATTCATGTATTCATACATATTTCCCGTAGTACAGGTTCTTTGAGCTTAGGTACAGTTCTTCGAATTTTGCTGTATAAAAGAAACTTTCTATGAATTTTGAATTTCGTTCTCCTTTCATCACCAGCTATCCATTAATAAGGCACCAACTCTTTTGATATCGTCGTAGGTTACGGTTCTGAGAAGACGTAGCTTATCTATCCTTCTAAATAAGTTACCGGTTTACTTTGTGGTGCGATGCCAGTTCCAGAGCCGCTCTTAAAACTAAACAATGAAAAGGCATATTTTAAAAATGTTCTACTATTGTTATATTTTTTTAAATAAACTTTAATGATTGTATACGGCTAATTTCATGCCAAATCACTTCTTCGAATTTTGCTGTATAAAAGGAACTTTCTATGAATTTTGAATTTCGTTCACCTTTCATCACCAGCTATCCATTAGTAAGGCACCAACTCTTTTGATATCGTCGTAGGTTACGGTTCTGAGAAGACGTAGCTTATCTATCCTTCTAAATAAGCTACCGGTTTACTTTGTGGTGCGATGCCAGTTCCAGAGTTGCTCTTAAAACTAAACAATGAAAAGGCATATTTTAAAAATATTCTACTATTGTTATATTTTTTTAAATAAACTTTAATGACTGTATACGGCTAATTTCATGCCAAATCACCTAGAGCGATGTGCTTCAATGTCTCAGATTTTGTGCAAATTCTTTCCTCGCACAGATACACATGAAATGACATTAAATTATTTTTTCACGATTTTTTGGGCAAGAAATGGCCAAAGTTTTAGAAAAACTCGATTTCTTGCAAATTCTCCTACCCGACACTCTACATCATCTAACTAAAATTATAATAACTTCCTTATTTTTCTAGTTATCTGGCTCATCTAGGTGCCAGGTTAAAGCTAGTTTTTTTTAATCTTTCAGGGTGCATAAACGTGCAAAGACGCACAGTAGAAAAGTAGCAAGGTCTAATGGGTAATTTTAGTGTTTTTGAAAAGAATATTTGATGTAATTTCATATGCAAGAAAACAATTTGAACAAAATCTGAGATATCGAAGCACGGTCATATTTTAAAATTAGGTGATTTGGCTTGGAATTAGCCATACATAAACATAAACTACATATGTGACGTTCTCAGAAGAAAGGGTCTTTATGGCTAACTAAAATTAAATGAAATAGTTTAACTTTACCAAATCTGGTAAATATTTATATTCCAATCTGGAATTACCATGTTACAATTACGTCTAGTACTATGTATATATATATATAATCAGTAAAACCCAATTACCATTTGGTGTAGGGTTGTATACATAGTTTAACTTAATTACAATTATCTTAAAAAATTTTAAACTAAATCAGACTTCAATTCTTAATTAACTAACTTAACGTAGTGGGTTAATTGTATAGGTTATACATTGATTTATTATAAGATTTTATTACAAACTAATTTGTCTTTTTATATTTTAATTTCTTTTCACTTGAACCGTACACAATCTTATACTGACACTCTTATTATTATTTGACTCTTTAAACTCACCTATCACTTTGATTATTTTTATTTCCCTCCTGTCTTTCACATAACACTTCTTTGATGTATGAATCTTCTCCACTCCTTTTTGTTTCTTGCTAGCTCTTTTGCATGTTGCCAGGTTAGTCCTCTTTTAGTCAATAATCTTCCTATTACTTGATTCCAGGATTCACTTGGTCTACCTACTTGTCTTTTCCCTACTGCCTTTGCATCCCATATTATTCTTACAGGTCTATTCTTGTTCATTCTTATTAAGTGTCCCCACCAGCTTAACTGCCTTTTCTCAATAAACTCTAATATTGACTCCACTTCTAGCTGTTCTCTAATATGATCGTTTCGTATTCTATCTCTCATTGTTACTCGTTTAACTCGTCTTAGATATCTCATTTCTGCTGCTTGTATCATACTTTTCGTTTTTCTTGTCAATATCCAAGATTCACAGCCATATGTAAGTATCGGCCTGTATACAGCTTTGTACACATTCATTTTCGTTTGTATTGTAACCTCTTTTTTATTGATAAATTTGTTTTTGATTGCGTAGAAAAGTTTGTTCGTATTTTCTATTCTTTGCGCTATGTCTAATTCTTGTTTTCCTTTTCCATCAATTATGACTCCTAGATATTGGAAATTTGAGACTTGTTCTATGTTTATATCTTTGAGTTGTATTTGAATCTTACTTGGCCTCTTTGCTATCATCATTGTCTTTGTTTTATTGGTATTCATTTTCATTCCATATCTCTCTAAGGTTTCATTCCAAACGTTTAAGTTTCTTTGGAGGCTGTCTTCTGTTTTTGCTAATAATACAACATCATCAGCAAATGCACATTCTGAAATACCTACTGGTTGTAGCTGATGGTAACCTATGTATAGCTTATTAAGTCTTGTTTTACATTCTTTTATGATGTCATCCATTATTATTATGAATAGAGCCGGGCTCATCACACCTCCTTGTCTGAGTCCCTGTTTTGTCTTAAAACTTTCGGAGATCATGTTATTAGTTCTTACATAATTGATGTTATTATTGTAAAGACTTTTAATGGCATTTATAAGTTTCCCACTTACTTTTCGACGGCTTAGGCTTTCCCATAACTTTATTCTTGGTACTCTATCAAAAGCCTTTTCTAAATCAATAAATGTGAGACATGCTGTTTTATTGTACTGGTGTGTTTTACTTATCACTTCTTTTAATGTAAATATGTGATCTTGCACACTGTGTCCCTTACGGAAGCCACTTTGTGATCCTTCTAGAGTCGCTTCAATATATGCCCTTAATCTTTTTTCTAGAATATATTCATAAAGTTTCATGGCAGTACACAGTAGTGTGATGCCTCTGTAATTACTGCATTCTTTATTATCACCTTTTTTTAATACTGGTAAAATAACACCTATTTCCCAATCTTTCGGGATCTTTTCTTCTCTCCAGGCCTTGGTAAAGATATCTAACAGTAGCTTCTCTCCGTTTTCCCCCATATGTTTAACCATATCCGTTGTTATTCTATCATATCCTGGTGCTTTACCATTTTTCAAGCTTTGAATTGCTTCCTTCAGTTCTTGAGCTGTTATTTCTACTTCTACTCTTTCTTGTACTATGTATGTAAGATATAAATTTATTTCATATACCAAAATAGAATTGACTGTATTATACATCGTGTCAAGCAATATAAATATTTTTGTTATTTTATTATTAACAATTGAAGTGTAAAGGGTAATCAGTTAAAAACCAAGATTTCAAAGTAGGTATATAATTTTCATACTGCTAAAAATATTCCTGAATATCGCCCACTAACTTTAGGAAGCATTGGCGATTACGACTTGTTTAGTACGTGCTGGGTTCTCTGTCAACAGGCGCGGGCGATCACAAAAGCCTTCGTGAGTTAAATTACAGATATAATTGATAGATACATTATACATTGATACATACATATTGCGATGTTACTTTACCACCATGGTTTTTGCTTTAGTTGGTTTTTCTTTGATTAATCCTTACAAAGATTGTTGAGTTTTAAAATATTATTTATGAACGTTGTTATATATGTAAATAGATGAGTTCAGGGATATTTTTCAAAGTTTCAACATGAAATTAAATTATCATAAAACAATTCAGGATAAGTGGAGGTTTATTGATTATGGTATTTGTACAAGATTAAAATTCAAATAAAAGAACTAATAGTGCTGATAGAAGTTCACTTGCAGTTCAATTCTGGAAAAGAAATTGTAATTAGCATTAATAAAAAAAATGACAATAACCATGTGATTTAATAACAATAAATAAAATCTAGTTCATTCAACTATACAAACTTAATATAGCTTAAATCACGGTTACCATGAAATTTCATCAGTAATTGTAACAAGAATAAATAGTAGAAAAAACTAATGTGATTCCATGGAATCTAGATAAACATAAATTGAATAATTAATTTAAACAGTTTCAATTATTAATACTATAAGAAGAAATTAAAATCAAAATGGAAAATTTACCTACTATTTTAAAATGCACCAATATTCCCGGGGTGTGCACGGCGAGACATCAAAACAAGCTAATAGTAAAGCCATCGTTGTGCAGCATATACCACTATACCGAAAAGAAGAAATTTAAATTCAATTATACCAATTTCGTCGCAATCTATACTTGCAGTATAAAATTGAATGTATGTACTTTTGTCATAATCTAAGATATGAAGTTTACTTTTTAAGCTTTTTCTTTAAGACCCCGGGCAAACTAATTATAAAAAAATTTGTAAAAGCTATTCTTATATTATTATGCACATCTGTTCATTTATTTATTTGATTTTTCACAAAGTGGGGATTCCATCGCGTATTCATTTGTCTTGTCTCAACGTGGGGCTTTCTATTGTAATGCAAACTAAAATCAAAGTAGACAAACTCATAATTATCTTTCATTACCAATTTATTATTGTTTCTTCATTATCTAATTTTGTTAAATCAAGAAACCTAAGCTATTTGCTGATTTTTTATTTATTTTAGTATACCGCTTTTCTATTCCGTATTTATATTTGCTATTTTATTACAAAACGAACTACAAAAAATGTCTGGCTCGAATTCATTTTGGGGGGGTAATATCTTGGGGGGTTAATTTTTGGTTTGGGGGGCTTAGTTCCCCAAACCCCCCAATTACGTCTGTGTTTATTGGGGATGGGTCATCCTAAAAGATTCATGCAAGTGTTTCATCTATCCATTAATTTTAAGAAAATAGTTTCTTCTTAAGAAACCATTAATCTTAATGAAAATTACTAAGTAAGAAAAAGTTTCAAAATAAAATCCTGCACGAGATGAAATAAAACTTTGTGTTACTTCAATTAACTTCAACTTATACCAATTTATGGTTTATAACATTCCTATATTGTGTACCAAATTGGAACCTCGTAAGTACGAGGGTTGCGCTGAAAATTGTTAGTTATAAAAAAACCGTTGCATTTTTTAACAAAAAATCTTTATTGTTTTTGAAAATAATCTCCATTCAGACTAATACACTTGTGAATTATTTGAAACCACTCTTTAAAACATTCGGAAAATTAATTTTCTGAAAGGTCCTCAAAAATTCTTTGAAATTCTGTAACTGCTGCATCTGCGCTAGAAAATATTTTACCTCGCTTCATTTTTTTAACAGTTGGAAACAGAAAAAAGTCGCACGGCGCCAGATCTCGGCTATACGGAGGATGAGTTACCAATTGAACTCCCGTATCTTAAAAAAAATCCAATGTTCTGGCAGCAGTGTGGGAGGATGCGTTGTCATGATGGACTAAGATGTTAAGCAAACCGGTCCTTTGGCGACCTGTCTGTAATTTTGCAAACATCTGTGGTAAAGCCACTTTGCAGTACCATTCAGAATTAACAGTTCTGCGATCTTCAAGTGGAATAACAACAACAGGACCACTTCGGCGGAAAAAACAGCAATCATTTTCTTATTGACGCTTCTGCCACGAATTACTTTTGTGAGCAAGTCTTCATCTTCGAATACCCAAACACTAGACTGCTGTTTAGTTTCAGGGTCGTAACTGTATACCCAAGATTCGTCACCAGTTACAATGTATGCCACTTGCTTGGAAGCTCCTCCGTCAAATCTTTGCAACATAAGTTTACACCAGTCTACTCGAGCGTGTTTTTGACTTTCTGATAGCAAATGCGGTATTCAACGGCTTGCTAGCTTTCTTACCCCAAGATGGTTATGCAAAATGGTATTCACCGCCGAGGATCCAATCTTCACTTCCTCCTGAATCTACCTATAAGTAATATTTCGATTGGACTGAATCAAGCTTGCCACACGATCAACATTTTCCGAAAAGGCAGCTTCCGCAGGTCTTCCACGTCTTGCTTCGTCTTCTAGCAGCTCTCGCCCTCGTCGAAATTCGCGGAACCAATGACTAACAGCATATAATGAAGGGACAGCATCGCCAAAAGCTGCTATCAAATTTTCATGGCTTTGCTGGTATCCTAACTGTCTTTTATAGTCGTAGAAAATCATAGCTCTAAAGGCAGTTCGCGGAATGCTTATCTTAACTGAATTAAAAATGCACAACTACTTATCTTACAAAAACTAATACGACTAATACAACTAATGCGACATTCAATTGTTGCAATTGTTTCTAGCCAATTGAGCTTCCATGGCCTGCTACTATTAACTATTAACAGAGCATCCCTCGTAATACAGTTTCCGAAATATTATTTGATTTTTTCAATTTTAGCGGTGGCTGGGAGGGTTATATCTCTTCAGGAGTGCAACTTGGATAGAGGTAAATTGAACATTTTGAATTCTATCCACATGCGGAATCTACCATTTCCGTTTCATTTCACCGTGTATATGAATAGCTACTTTTTATAGTTTTTACAAGGTGGTAAATTACAGAATGAGGAGGCAGTAGGTTGGAAGTCTATAAATCCTGTAATACACTTTATTGATGTGTTACGTATAATATTTTTCCCAGAATTTTTAAAAAACTATTAAAATTATTTTTATTAAAATATTTGAGTCAAATATCAAAACAACATTACTTGCCCTTGCCAAACTTGACTGTACCAAATTCAAAGCAAAATTTTAATGATTTTAAAAGTCAGGAATGTGTTCATTTTCCTAACAGTTTCAGAAAAGATTCATCACAAATCTTTGAATATTTTCAAGGTAGCTAGTAAAATGTCTTAACAATCAAACAAGGTTAATGTTAATTGAATTCTACTTAACTTAGATATCTATTAAGGTTAATGAGAAACAGGATCATTAATACTTGCTAAACTTGATGTTACTATTTCCTTATTTACACGAAAGATGCAATTTATAATGCGGATAAATATTAAGTAAATATGTAAAGCATATTCAAAAATTTCAAAGTATGTTCTAGAACATACTTATGCTTAATAGAGATGACAACGTCAAGTACTAGAAAATTACCTTGTCAGTGTGTAGGACATTTTATTATTATTCTCGTAGTTTAACTTTTCGCATTATTAAATAATTGTTGAAAAATAATGACCAATTATTGCAAACAAATAGGTAATTAAATGGTCTTTATAAAATAAAAGCCGATAATCCAGTAAAATGCATGTTTATCCTTTTGGCCTTGCGCTATCTTTTGGTCAAAACTACTTTATTCTTTGATATTGTTTACTTTACACCTTCACGATAATGTTACCTTGCTGGTAAACTGATTACTTTAATGAATTATTAACCTACAAAAGAAAATGTTTTGCTATGGTATGATTTACAGATATTTGTGATAGATATATTTGAGCAAATAAACTGCCTAGATATTTAATTGTTAACATATTATAACTTATTAAAGCAGTGGGAGTAAAATACCTTCGACAATTATGTATGTATATATATAGCTTTTTTCAGACCATTTGAGTTCATAGCTATGTGATTTTTGCTCCATTCCCTCGTCCTTTGTTTTTCCCCGTCCTTTGCTTCTTGTTAAGGTCTTGCGTTGTCGCTTCTCTCCGTTTTCTTCTAGGTCTTCCCTTTTTGCTCTTTTAATACTTTCCATCATATACTCTATATCATATACTCTATATCATGCTGCTATCATCCACGCGTTCCATGTGCCCCAAACATAATAATCTTTGCACTTTCACTATATTACTTATTATCATTCATAATTTATTGCTTGAGTTCATTGCATAGCGCGTATGCGTACAGCGCGCAATATTATTTTATAAATTGAGTATTGTTTTCCCAGACATTTGAATCGATTTCAGTGTTTTGTTAGGTCCCATGCAAATTAATTACTGTTAAATATTCGCAAATCGACTTCACATTTTTAGTCGCATTCATCATCTCCTGAAATTCTTAGGGTATCCCTTCTTTGTTTGTACTTCTAAGCTTTCCTTTGCGATATATTATCTGTCGTCTATGGGGATGGAAAATATTGTCCATTTATCGATATGATATATCAATCATTGAATCAAATTGCGTTTCCTTTTACATACAATGTACCTATAAATTATAAACCTTGAAGGGGTGAAATATAAGTGTATATAATTACCACTAATCAATAAAAAATGTCACACACATCTTGATTAAGATTTTTAACAATTTTTTGGTTGAAATCTGCATGAAATAATAATAGTAAATATGGACATGTTTTGTTTTAAAAGATCTAGTTTAAAACCGAACGTACAAAAATTAAAGTGATAGATAGCAAGGCAAGGTCAACTTTTTGGCATTTAAAATCCCGACCAACCAGGAGCATAAACGGCATCTATTTTAAGCGCCGTTTTGATTTTTAAAGAGAAATTATATTCTCTTTTAATTTACAGGTTCTTTTCTTCTCGTTTTTTCACTCATTCATTTTGGGATATTAAAATAAGAAAAAGTAACTACTCATCATTGTAAAATTATTAAACAAATATAGTTTTATACTCCTAACTTAGGTGGAATAAACATTGCTATTCAGCACTTGTCCCTCTACCATAAAGATGTCTACCTCTGTTGAGGGTTGAATGAGTTGAAACATAGCAGAGTACACGATTGTGCGTTTTAGCAGTGCTAAATGCACGCGTGTCACGTGACGTGGTGTACGTTCGATTTATTGTAACTAATCAATATATTGATAACAAACAATATATCGAAATCTTTTTATCGGTGTGAGTATATCGATATATTTGCGATCGGAAGAGATTTTATCATTTATTTATTTTTGGGAGAGGAATCGGGATTGCGGTGCATCCTTTGTACCTCATGGCACCGATTACTATAATCATTTGGCGGGACCTATTAGAATTTAGCCGAATCTAGGAGAATTCCACCTCGAGTAGGGATCTTTATAGTGCCAAGCAACGCATTGACACGGGACCTACAGTTTTACTTCCTATCCGAGAAGAAGGAATGTTTATTAATTTTTCTCCGCTATGAAAAATTACCAGTTCGGCCGAGGATCGAACCTGTCACCCTTGATTTATCAAGCAAATATACCAACTACTAATCCACCTAAACTGGCTTTTAAATGTATTATTGTTTTTTTTAAGATATCTTTACATACAGTAGACATATAATTGATGCATTACTGTCTAATTCCCGAAAACAAATGAGTTACACGAAGACATAAAAACCTCTTTACTCTTTCGTTGCTATAGACCAGTCACCCTTGCAAAAGGTCGAGTAGTTCTGATTTTTAGATATGTTTTGTATGTTGGGGCTCTTATTAAAAATCCTTACATATTGATAAAACAATGAACATTTCGATTCTTTCTTTTTGGTTTTCGCAGAATATCTCCGAAACTACGAGTTGCATTCGCATTTCACTATTAAATTAATAGCATGTTTAATTACCATGGTGACTAATTAAAATTTTTTTCCACCTAAAAATTAAAGTTAGATAAAGCTATCTCTGTTCTTGTTGATCTTAAACACAACTTTAGTTAACTACACCTTGAATCGAGGCTTGTAATATGATACGATGTGTTTTACGGCAAAAGTGGTTATTTTTAATTGTAAAATAGACTCAAGTTTGGGTAGTCTTGAAATCAATCAATTTAATCTAATAATATGCATATTTTGTAAAGCGTATCCGAAGTTCTTCTCGATAGTGACATCGAGGATATAGACGTAGACACTATGGTGGGTTGTTTTTAGTTTTCTTTTCTGATCGATTTTTAATACCCGGCAAAAGTTGCCCACCTGTAAGGGTAACTCACGTATAAAATATTGTTCTGATCGGACAATATCTTCTGTCTGTTCTATCAGCTTCAATATTTTATATTTTTGCTAAAAACACTAAAGTAATAGCTTCCGCAAGATGTGCCCAGGCAGCGTTACCGATACGCTTAGGGATTCATTTTAAATAAAAAATCATTAACGAGGACTCGAAAATAAAATTCAAGACCCTGTGTGACGATCAGTTTAGCGCAGAGGGTGGGGGATCGGGGAAAATGTACTTATTTATTTGATTGTGTGCAGCTCCCAAGCCCTACCCAACCAACCAACCATATATAAGGCTTGCTGACTCTCTAGTCTGAGTCATCCCTTCTAACCAGTAACTGATACTGGTTAGTAACTAATACTAGTTGGAAGAGTAGCACACTCCGAAAACTGGAAGAAAACATAGAGCGTCCCCTCCAGTAAATGATTTGTCTATTACACTTCAACGAACTTCCATTCCGTGCTTTGTTTGAGTTTGTTAATGGTGACACTTCCGGACCATTTACTTTTACCGGTCCGATTGGATCAACGCTTCCCGAGTGCGAGAATCTACCTCTCGCAAAGTTCAATGTCATACCATGTGACTTACTTGACCTAATACCGAAAGACCTTAGCACAGACCAGAGGTACCTGTACAAAATATCTAAAGCAATTCACATCGGATTATGCGCTTCTGAACTTCTGTCTTGGAGTCCTGGTCGTTTGCACAAGGCCCGCTGGGTCACAACTGCAAATAGAATATTAAGATTATACGTATCCACACCAAAGCCTACGAAGAAATTCGTAGATACAGTGACGTACATTCTCAACGTTTACGTACCTATGTGGTTCGCCATCAGGAGACATAATTCCATAGCTAAAGGTGCTAGTCATCTTATTGAGACTACCTCGATCGAGGTATTTTCCGTTAAAACATCGAACAGTTGTTGACAACTCAATTCAGACTAATGCCTTTTTTGCATTACCGAAAGACATTCTCCTTAACATTGTGACAGACTCTCGGCTTTCTATTCCTGAAGATGCACTGTAAAATATACGGGGAGCTCGAGAGGAGGAGAAAGACAATATTTCTCACAATGTTAGATTTAATATTGTACCAAAGCTTAATTTCAAAGCTCTAAACTATGCAAACATGAATACCTGGGATAATCCTGATGTGTGCATTACTGTGCCTCCAGTACTTAGACATATATAAACATTCCCTCCCATATAGTACAGTACCAAAATGCTCCTCTACAAAGTACCCTTGACACACAGTGGCTGTAGAACGAATTGTGAAGCTTGTAATCCACGTATCTTTAAAATGTACGGCAACGAAGCACGTGATCGTCAAATTCGCTGGTTATTGTTGTCTAGGTAGGCTATGCCTGCAAGTTTTGAGATCAAAGGGCAGTTTTTTCCATGGAAATGACGACTCAGCCTAGAGAGTCAGCAAGTCTTACATATGGGGTAAGTTCAATATTCAGATCTACTTAACTCGAAGAGCTCGGTTTCCATATTATCCATTATTGCAAATAATTGTAACTATAATAATAGAGCTTTTGGAGCAAAACGAGTTACAATGCCTACTTACCCAACTTACCCATGGTTGGTTGGTTGGGTAGGGCTTGGGAGGAGCCCGAAGTGCAGCCACCTCCCCGTGGTGGGCTCTGAGTCACTTGCTTTCACAAGTGAGCGAGGAGCTGCACACAATCAAATATATTCATATTTATACATACATTCTCCCCTACACAAATACATTTTCCCCTACCCCATTATGCAGAATCCAACCTCAAGCTTGTGGTGACGGGCCAGAACAGGTCACAACAGGTTAGCAAGTTGCGAGGAGATTAGCGCGAATTGGGAGCATACTTCTGCTTACTGCGGTCTGCGATATTATTTGCAGTGACAGTAATGTGCTTTGATGCGTTGGTTGGATGTGCTTTCGATTTGTGTTTGGACGCATTTGTTTCAGAGTATTTAGAATTTAAAGATGTCACAAACCCGAATAAAATGTGAAATATTTGGAACACCAAGTGAACTTTGTGGCAGTGCTCTTCCATGTTCCGATGTTATGATATTGTTTTTGTGGTATCGTGAATTTTTTAAGGTTGAAAGTAACAAAGACCCTAGTGCTCGATATTTTTCTAAACAAGTTATTGTGGATATTAAATGTATTTGGCAGAAAGCTTCCCTTCCAACCATTTCTGACCAAAGAATAATTCAGAAATAAAAGATTACAATGAGAAATATAAGGTTATAAAGAAAAATAAGTCTGTTGGAAAAATTAAGAAATTTAAAACAGATAGTTTAAAACTATTCGACATTTGTCCGTGTAAATGTGTCACTTTCGATTCATGTGGCTGTAAAATCAAGGTGCCAATAATGGAACGAGAATTTCTACAAGACCAGAGAGGCCAAAGAAAGATGATGATTGGCAGCATTGATGTTAAAACTACGAAGAAAATTACGAAGTCATTAGAAAGAAAGGAATTAGAAAAAAGAAGTTTGAACAGAAAATTAAATATACAACTTCAACTGATACTATAGTTCAAAGTAAAAGGAAAGAAGAAGACGCAAGCAAAACAAGAATAAGACAACTGCAACGAAATTGATAACAAGCATTCTATCGATTTTATCGAGGTTGATACTACTCGTATATGAAAGTGTTCAAGAATGCTGTACAAGAGAGGACTGGTTTTATCCAATACGGCTGAAGCCTGTGGCAGACGTGGGCTTTCAGACGGAAGTGCGTCTCTCCTTGTGAATGCTGTGCTCAAAGATTTTGGTATAGTGAGTAACGAGGATCCATCGTTAATTATTGATAGAAGTAAAATAAGAAGAGAAAGAAAACGACGGAGGGAAAATCTAGTTGATGCAGTAATGAGACAAAAACAGGATATTGTTTCTGGAATTTACTTTGACGAAAGGAAAGATAGGACACTTGCTAATGAAAAAATAGGACCCAGTTATCACACTAAACAAATTACTGAAGAACATATAGTTATTGTTGAGGAATCAGGTTCTATTTACCTAGGGCATGTGGCACCTATGTCCGGAAGCGCCAATAACATTAAGATCAGTCTTTTTAGCTTTCTTCAAAATTCTTTGGGTGAAGATTTAAACAAAATTGCTGTTGTGGGCTGCGATGGCACTGTAGTTAACACAGGTCTTAAGAATGGTGTTATAAAACAGCTAGAAAGGTCCTTGGGAAAATCGGTTCATTGGTTTATATACCTGTTGCATACCAATGAACTACCTCTTCGTCATCTATAGGAAAGCAACTTAGTAAATGGGAAAAGCTGCCTATTGTGCCATTTCAAAAACTAAGAGCTAATGTTGAATTGCCTCCAATAAATGTCAGCGATCTTGAGTACTGATCAAAAGTACTTGTACGAAATTTTCCTGGCAATAGGAGAAGTCAACGTTTCCTTACAACTGTCATCTAAACAACCTGGAAAAATATCACATACAAGATGGTTAACAACAGCCAATAGAATACTAAGACTGTATGTTGCTACAGAAGAACCATCGTATGAATTAAAATTATTAACGGAGTACGTAATTAAAGTGTATGCTACCACCTGGTTTCTTATTAAGTATAAATCAGCTTGTAAGTATGGATCCCAATATTTGTTCCATTTAATTCAATCTTCTCGTTATTTACCGATCCAATTTAAGAATATCGTAGATAGAGTTATTCAAAGAAATGCTTATTTCGCTCATCCCGAAAATGTTTTGGTCGGAATGCTTGGTGAAAACAGAAAACATATTCGAGAGTTGGCCTTGCGTCGAATTTTAAAATATCGAACTTTAGAATGTGAAGCTCGCGATTTTAAAGTGCCAGAAGTAAACTTTGAAGCTAGCGATTACACGCACAAAAGTATCACCGAAGCAGATCTTAGAGAAATGATAGTAAATATTCATGATAACATCGAAGTTTTAAGTTTTCCATGCCACACTCAGGCTGTAGAACGCCATATAATGATGGTAACCGACGCATCTTCGTTAGTATGTGATAACACCGCCAGGGACGGATTGATTAGGGCAAAGATTTCTTCCAGGAAAGCAATACCAAATATGGAGACAAAAAAATATTTTATCAAGTAATATTTTAGACATATGGGAGGGTGGGTGGTTGGAATCCGACTTGCAGTCACCATCTCGTGGTGGATTCTGTGTTGTTTTTTTTTTATTAAAAAAAAGCAAAGAGCTGCATCGAAGAATTAACGTTTTTAATCATATTTTTTACATTTTTAAGAGAAAAAAGGAACCTGAAGACATTAATATTTTTCCAAAAATGTTTTACAGTTGTGTTTGGTTATTCAGAAGGCAACTATCCCGCACCCAGGCGAACTCAAAATTCAAATTCAAATTTTCACCTATATAGAATTGCTCCGCCCTAGTGGGTAACTTATGCCGTGTATTAGAAATCGATCAGAGAAAAAAGATGAAAAACGACCCACTCTAGCTAGACACTCCATCAATGATTGAGCAATTAAATGAACAAGCAGAAATCGATGATTTCGAAATTGAACAGTTCGAGGATTATATAGTGAGTATAGAACTAAAAGAGGTAACACCCGGACCTTCCAAGCGACTGAAATTATGATTTGTTTTTGTTACAGTGGTTTTTTGTGATATTTAGATTATAATCCTTTTTTTAATCTAGTAAAACGGTTGATTAAACGTTGATGAACTACCCAAACTTTGAAGAGCTGTATTTTGGCAAGTACATGAGTTTAAAAAAGCTCAAGTGTAACAATTTTAGTCTACTTTAGTCTACTAAAGTCAAATTTAGTCTATTTTAAAATTTAAAATAACTACTTTCGCCTTAAAATAACTCGTTTTGGAGATATTCTCCGAAAACCAGAAACGAAGAAATTTTCATCGACTGAAATTCTATTCTCTTTCTCTTTTCTACAGATATTGATTTGAGAATTATGTTACTATGACAAATTATGTTACTACTAGCAATTTTTACATACATATTACACAAAATATGCCAGATGGTCTTTATAAGGTTACTCCCCTGTAATTATCTCTGTCCTTTATGTCCTTTTTTTGTAACGGAAAGGTGTTTCTTTATTCCATTAATAAGGCATGGAGCCTCTTTCCCAAATTGATTTTATAAGTTCATAAATAAATATTTTGCATTGAAACTTCACATCCAGGCCTAATATTTTCTGGTAACTGAAATCAGATTATATTTAATTTTTGTTTGTACATTTACTTGTTCTACGCCACTTTTGGGCTGATCTGAGTTTGATACATAGTCCACAATTCTTATATGCTAGATGGATGTCCCGCTTACTTTCGTCTTAGTTGATGTACCTTTTCTTTAGGCTGCACAAAATTATTACATGGATTCTTACTACTTATATTTTTCGCTGCCTAATAAATAGGCACATTAACTAACGTGAAAATAAACTGGACGTTCATCTAGCATATACCGATTGAGCACGTAGACATGATGTCGAGTTTCAGATCATTCCGAGAAGTGTTTAGCAGTTAATGTTGTACAAACATCCGGCGAAAGAAGATGCATGTCTATTGTTTGTTGCTTCTCTATGTTTTCTAAAATTTTTCAATACCAGTTTCTCTTCTTGCTTCTTCTACACTGTACTATATTTCTTGCCTGTACTGTCTTGGTCTCTCTCTCCTTTCTGTAGATCTGCTATATATTATCTCGCGTCAGTTACCTTTTGATATTTTTTCAGAACATTAAACAATTGTCTTGTACGAGTGTCGATCTTTTAGTTATTATACTCATGGTTATTAACTTTTTTCATTAAAGAATTAATTGTTGAAAAAAAAGATCAATTATTACAAACAAATAGGTAATTAAATGGTCTTTATAAACTAAAAACTGATAATTTAGCAAAATGCACATTTATCCTTTATCCTTGTACTACCTTTCGGTTAAAAATACTTTATTGTTTGTTATTGTTTACGTAACACCTTCACGATAATCTTACCTTGCTGGTAGACTGATTACTTATAATGATTATTCACCTACAAAGAACAACGTTTTGTTATGGCTTTTGGTAGATATTTGTGAAAGGCATATTTGTGCAAATTAACTGCCTAAGTATTTAATTGTTAACACAAAATGACTTAATTAAAATAGTGGGAGGATGCATTCGGCAGTTAATATCTGGTGATCTTATTTTATCTGGTTCATAATTGTGTTTGTGTTTCACTGAACAAATTTGAGGTCATTAAAATTTTTTGAAAAAAATTATGGTGTACGTTATATTATATTCTAATGGGAGCACTTAAATCTGGAATTAGATTTTGTCTAGCACCCTTGGTTAAAAGAAATTATGTTGATGGAGTTAATTTTAATCGAATTTTATACAAAATAAATTAACAATATTTACAAAAACTTACAGAGGTTTAATTTTTTTTCTTTTAAATTGTCTTTTATAGTCGCTGGAGATTTAGGTAACCAATGTCTAACAATTGCCAATAGTCTGATATAGATCTAGAATCTAGCACAGATGTTGTAGATTTGTATGCTGCTTCCATAGTTTATATTTTTGCGAACCACAAGTTTGGGGTAAAGAGACAAAAGATTTATAAATCGTTATATCATTGGCGTATTTGTGGGGGGGGGGGCTAATGGGTTGGAGCCCCTGAGATTTCTTTAATTGTCTAGGTCATTTATGTCAAAATCTAAGTATTTTGATTTGGGATCTTTATAGAGTAGCCCTCCCCAAAGAGAATTTCTAAATACGCCACTGCGTCATATATGTCTTAAAAATAACTCAAAATGGGATTAATAAAAGAGAATTAACTGGGTATTTCTCTCAAATTTTGAAATTTTCAATCAGGAATTTTTTAAAAATTTATTGAAAAGTGCAACAGTGAAAATAGTTTTATATTATAGTATATATATCCTATTTTGGAAATATGACTGAAGACAAAAATTCAAAGAAGGCAAGGATGTGGCAAAATTGTAGCAAAAGGTTAAAGTGTCGAAATATGACATTTCCGTCCCTTTGCTCTTATACCAGCTTTTTGAATAAAAATATATGCTTTGTTGTCTAAAAGTAAAATAAAAATGCGTTGTTGTACCTTTATCAAAAAATAATATAAAAATAGTTATAGCTGTTCTTCAAAATGACAAAATAATCTCGGGTAGAAGCAAAAAAATTAAAAGAATTAAATATTCATCCAGCATTTTTGTTTTGTAAAACATTTAGCTAGTTATATATGAACCATTAAATGCTTGGAAGATCTAAGTATAAATTGCAGTAACAAATATAACCAAATTGCCTATAGTTATCATGTGCTAGTGCAAAATACTGACAGGACAGCAATGACATAGGGGTACGTAAATGACACAACGGGACAAAAATGACATACTAACCGAGGTTAAATGAAAACTAATTTATGTTAACAAAAAATACAAATTTATTTTAACTTAAAAATATATGAGTAACATAAAACTTTAGTTTACTCTTACTTCATATTTAGGTCTATATAAAAAATATACTCAAAAATATTATATTGGAAAAACTTTCGTCTGAACTTATTTTCTAACTTAACTGACTAAGAAATGCTACTTCAAACTGACAAAAGGAACTGCAAACTGCATAAACAATATAATATTAAATAAATGTAATAATAACAACTGGAACGAAGTATTAATTCGTATTTTGATCATTGAATAATATATATAAACTGTATTATATATATATTTATTCAATGATTTTGATAATACAGAAGTTGTTACATCTTATATTTACTAAAATCAAATTCAAAAATTAAATTTAGTTTCCTGTCTATTGTAGGTTCATTCAACTTTTGAACTATGTCGTTATTGTTTATATAAGAAATATCCTCTTTCTCAGGTAAAAAAAATTTTCCTGATGACCATTTAGCAAATCTGACCATATATTGTTTCCATGGCTTCCAAGCATGCCTCGGTAATTTTCCCAACGAAGTACCTATAGCTTTTCTTACCCAAAAGTTTGATTAAAAGGAAGTCCTCAACTTGGTAATTATTTTCTTCTACTTCTCCCTCCACCTCGTCGTCATTGTTTGGTGCATTGTTTTCTTCACCGAATAATAATCTTTTCTTTATTTGGTTCACGTCGTCGTTGCGAATCAGGTGTTCTACTTTAGTGTTTGGCGATGGAGGTTTAATCGAAGTTTCATTATTGTGCAGTTTCGCACAAGTCGCTGCCATTTTTTCTTAAAACGTCGAGCAATTTTTTTCTCAATATTAAGTTCATGCTTTACTCGTTCAAGGTCTCGAAACAATTTACATTTTTCCTTTTCTCAAATTCTCTTTCTTCCCCTTTTCTCTACTTGAATTTGTGGAATGTGTTGGTCTTGAATTACGTCGTCAGCTTCAGGCTCTAACACAGCTTCTGGTGTTGGAGGTGGACTGTTCTCATCAGCATAATTTCTTATTTTTTGAGCTTTTTTAATAGACTCTCTATACCTTCTTTGATTTATTCTCCACCTCTTTCTTTGTTTACGTTGCTCTCTAGGTTTTAATCGTCAATGAACTTAATTTTTCCTTCTAGTTTTTTCTTTTGATAACTTTCCCTCTCTTTTTTAAACAAGCGGCACGCTTTTCTTCATTGTTTTGTATTTCTTCTCTTTGTTTCCTCTTCTTCTCCCTTTCATACGTCCTTTTTTTCCGCCGACTTAATATGTTTAGACTTTTTTGTTTTAGTGTCACAGTTGGTTTGGCGTTGTCGTGATGTAGTTGGTGTTGGTTGTAGTAACGTTTCTTTCAGATACGAAGCGTTTTTGGAATTACATGGTACCTCAGGCAAGTCTACCTGCATTGGCGAAGAGATGTCTTGACTTTTTTCCTTCTTCTTCTCATATCTTTGGCGCTCTCGTTTTTTCTTTTCTTCGTATTTCTCTTTTTCTTGCTTCCTTCTTTCTTGAAGGGCCTTTTCTTTTAGGTTTTTTAGTTTTCCAATAAGGCCCTGAACGTTTATAACACCGGATTTGCTTGCGGTGGACTCGACTGCCGATTCATCCATTTTCCCGCAAAGGAAATAAAAGTCATTCCTGTCCCTACAATTGCCATTTCTGTCTCCCTTTCCGATGATAAATTGGGGACAAGAATGACATTTCATATACATTTTCAAGTAACATTTTATATTTATCAGATAGACTTACTTTATTAATAAAAAACACCAACACTTGATTTAAAACAAATCTGCCCTAATATTTCAAGGGACAAAGTTGACGTCGAATTAAAACTCGCACGTGTTTTTACCACTTTCATATTGAATTAAACCGTGAAATTTTGGTGGCGTCTTGCTTGATTTGCAGCCATATGTAGAATGAACTGGTCGCTAACAATCGCTCACAAAACTCGCGCCAGTAACGCCATCTAGGAGATGTGCTCACAGCTAAAGCAGAAAGGGACAGCAGTGACTTCAAACTGTAGGGACAAAGTTAACTACGAATAATCGACATGAGTGCATGGAAATCTTCGCATCGTTCAAGTTTTTTAATATTTAGATGCATTAATTTACGTTATTTAATATTAGTTTAGGCGGCAAATATGAAAATGACAAAATAAAGTAGGGTTGAATGAATTGAGTTAAGAGTTGGGACACGGGGACAGTAATGACATTTTTGGTTTTGTCATTTTATTTAGGAGACTTTAATTAAGTTTTTTATGAAGTTGTATTTAGGATTATTTCTCTGGTTAATAATCTATTGTTTGATTTTTTAAATATTCAAATTATTAATCAAGTTAGGCAGATATTTGACTGGGACTTAAAAATTCAATTTTTGAGAGAAATACCCCTAAATAATTTCAAGAGTACCGACAACAGTGGTTTAAAACATACGCAAGTAAAAGAAATTAAATATTCAAAAACGGAGGGTGCTAAAACAAAATTAATTGCACTTCTGAAGACTGCATTCCAAAATACAATATATGCATCCACTTCCACATGGAAAAATGTTTCACTGTTGTACAGTGTAAGTTATTTACTAATACAAAGGGGTAAGGGACGGCTGTTAATTAAACCATCATAAATTTTTAAATTACAACAAACTACAAAACTACAAATCATTTCTATCAGTACGGTAACTGCAGCTGACAAATTTAATACAACTCTAAGGCCATTTAGGTATTTATTTCTACTAAAAGAATGTTGGCTTTTGACTATTGATACTGTTTAATTATACAAATACTTTTTATTGTATAAAAAAATCATGCATTGATATTATAGTAACTATTAATATTGTATGAATTTTACATATTTATTTTTTATATTTACATAATAATTATTTATTTACATATTATTATACGTAAATAAATTTTATTCGATGGTTGCTACCCAAAAAGATTGTTCTGGGAATAAATAGGATTTGTAACCTTTTTCGATAAAATTAGATTAAATACGAGTAGAATACTTATAATCACGCCCAACCACGATCTTGTTAAATGGGTAGTTAAGTGCACAATTTCGTGCAAACTGTAATAAAAGATAAAAAGTAAACCAACTGTTCAACAATTCGTAATCATAGAATAAATTAACGCATAAGGTTTAATATTCTTCATATCTATAATTTAAATTGTAATTTTTCTACCTCTTCAGCTCTTTGCATGCACATAAGTGCAGGAATGCTTTACAATTTATAAATTTCAAAATTTAAATCAACTTTCGAGAATAAACATTTCCGTCTGCAGGATTAAAAAGGTTAGTTAAAAAACAGGTCGCTACATTTTGTTTTAACAAATGATGCAATAATTTAAAATACTCGTACGTAAATTGGTGTCGTCTCGTCGACTAATGTAAAACAATGTAGAACAAAGAATAAGTTGCATTATCAGCCGATCTGGGCCGTATCGTTTACACATGCGAAATGCATGCCGGATAAGTTCAGTAAATTTTAAATATTAATCTAATAAATAATTTATATTTTTCTAAATATTGCTCTAGAATAAGCATTCCGTAATGCAATTTACGTAATCGTAAGTGCGCGTAACAAAGTAACCTGTTTGAAGAATTCTAATTGATATATTATAAATTGTTATCAATACATGCATTTGAATCTCACCAATTTTTCAATAGAGAATTGTCTTTTTTGCGTAATCTATTCTATGATAAAGAATTGTCGAACAGTTGGTTTCCTTTTTATACTTTATTACAGCTTAAAAACCTGGAATCGCCGTAATTTTATACCTATACATTCGACTACACGAAATTGTGCACTTAATTACCCATTTAGCAAGGTTGTAGTTGGCCCTGCTTATAATACACATTTGTTTAATTGTTTCATTGCCAGTATTATATCGGTTATAATAAGAGCGTTATCTATTAATAATTGAATAGTTAGTCACTATTATTAATTGGTTTTTAAAGAAATAAAAATTATGTACAACATATTTCACATTAATATAATTACAAATCATTAAAATATTTTTCGTTTTATATTAAATTTCGTTTAATTATAGAATTATATTTCCTATTGTTTATACAAAATTTATATTATGAAATAAATATTAATAAAAATAGAAAATATTATTAATCAGATTTTTTAACAATAAATAAAATAACAAACACAATAAACAAATAACTAAATAAAAAAGAACAATAAGAAAAGAACGTGTCACCTAGTCCACGCGATTATACCTTTTGGGCTGGTGCCTACAACTCGCATTTCTTACAGCGGCTGCTTTTTGACAAACTCTGGCGCTAATTTCTATGCTGTTTTTGAGTAATGCATCAAATAGCTCGGCATATAATATAAATGAAGTTTTATGTCCACACGGTTTTATTAAAATGAGTTACAGGTCGCGTCCTCCCCTTGTTAGTATGGTTGGTTAATATATACTGTTTTATATAGCTAGTTTAACATATACAGTGTGTTCATTTGAAAACTTCCCACCTTGAATATCTACTAAATTATACAAAATATCGATTTGAGCAAAAATACGTAAATTTATTTCTCGAAGGGTACATTTAAATTTAGCACTGTAAAAATTTTGTCTCTCACCCTCTCACCCGTACCCTACTAATTTTAAAATGTTAAATGGCACCCCCATTGGGACACCTCATTTTAAAATTAATAAAAACGAAATCTTTTGATACAAAAAAAATTGAAATTGGATTATGGGTTGCTTTTTCATTTTAAATATATTTGCGATGATTTGTCTTTGTTACATTAACGTGTTACTTGTAACTGCAGTCACAGGTAAGAAGTGTACCATACAGGGGGTCCAGCTAAATATCACACATTCTAACACCGAATACTAACGAAACGAAATAAGGTGTCCAAAATGTAACGTATGTTAAAAAATTTAGTTTGACAAAAATTAAACTTGTGGTTTTATATGTTCTTTCAATTTCATTCTTACAGCGTAAATACATACTCGACGCATCCGATATTCATTTCTACCAAGTTTTTTACCATCTAGAAAGTATGTAGAGCTTCTTATAAATTTAAATAACTCCTCTAATTATTTAAACAGAAAGTTAAGAATTTATACATTTTTCAAAAGTAGCAGATTTTAATTTTAACAATGCATAATTATTACCCTAGAAGAAGTGGGGAAAACACAACTCAGCGAGAAAAAGTTAGCTCAAAGTTAATCTTGCATGATTTTATCTTATTTGGTTTAGTCAATATTTGGTGTTAAAATGTTGCATAGTTGGCTGGGACTCCCTTTATAGTTACCGGTATCTGCGGATAAGGTGCAGGCAGCATCATACCTGTACTTGTTTATGTAAGATTTGCAGGTATTTGTTTATTTATGTATTAGTACTTTCACTACTTACGATCTTCTATAACCTTACAACCTTACCTTTTTTTATTATTTAGTTATTAAATGTATTTTACTTTAGAGTATGGTGGTTTTCTTTTAAAAACTCTTTTAGTTTTCAAACGTCAATATAGAAAAGGAACTGATATAGATAATTTTTGATCGACTAGTAAAGAAACTTAGAAAATAACTTAGAAAGTAATATAATAATAAGATTAACTTAGAAATACTTGGGAGTAATCCGTCCAGAAACGACGCGAAGTAATAAATTAAACTGACAACCTAAACTCATAGGTGTCTGTGTTAATCTTTTGTATAAGTAACATAAAACATTAAATACTTTTATGTATAAAGATCTTTTGCAAAATCTTCCGTTACCGAGAAATTGCTCTTTGAAACCATTATTTTTAAGAAATAAGTGTTGCAAGTCATCCAAGAAGATGATACGTTACCGCAGATCGGTAACGTATGGAAAATATTTGGTATTGAAAACTTTTTGGAAAATATGAAACTCTTAGCAGAAACTCCTGCCTAATTGAAAAGACCGAAATTATTTTGTGGATAAGAAGATATCTTCGGGAAGTTAAACGTTACCGTGCAGAAGGGCGACCAATCTACTATTTAGATGAAAACTGGGTGAATGAAGGATACATGGTGTCGAAAACATGGAAAAACCAAATTGTAAGATCCCGTCACCGTGTTCAAGTGAAGATCAAAAGGACTTTATTCTCCAAGTGGCAAAGGTCTCTGGCTGATTATTACACACATAGGAAGTTTAAATGGTTTTCTTGATCGAGGTGATCTAATATTTGAATCCAAAAACACTGGTAGTCGCCGGTACCCCTGCCTATTTGATAAAGCCGAAATTGTTGCGTGGGGACTACCATGAAGACATAACGCAGACGTTTTTGAGGAATATTTTTCACAAATGATTAGATTACTTCCCCAGGGCTCTGTTATTGTGATGAATAACGCATTTTATACTTCTTGTAAAGAGAGTTAATCGTCATAGCTAATACCGTAAAGTCTCAATATAAAAAGTATGTAATCGACCAATTAGTGGAGAAAAATGGTATTAATTGATTCTTCGTCTTACGCTATACCACTGCGAACTTAATCCAATTGAGTTAGTATGAGCTCAAGTAAAACCAGAAGTGACCCGTAATAACACGAATTTTAAATCAAGTTCTGCGAAAATGTTAAATTAAAAACGGCATTAAAAAATGTAACAACTGACGAATGGAAAAAATGTATTGAACATATTGCTAAAACGGAAGACCAATTTTGGACATTAGATACCTAATATCATTGAAACGCTTGTAGAACCTTTAGTGATTTCTGTTAATAATGATGGTAGTGACAGTGATTCTGATGTTAACGAATAACGTGCGTGCATCTTAGTAAAATGCTCTGAACTCATTCATGTATCTATTTTATGCATATATTTTATATTTACTTTAGAAGTTAGGAGGAAAGTTAGCATTGGCAGCCCGCAGTTCTTTTAAGCCCTAGCACAGCGAGGAGCGAGTGCAGCAGACAACTAAGGGCTGCAAATGCTTTTCTGTCCGAGTGACATTCAAAGGTTTTTCTTCTACCTGCTTTTATACTTGAATATAGAACACCAAGTTTTAAACAGTAACTTAATACACCGATTAACGCAATGCTGCAGCAACTAGATTGGCTTTCGATTGAGAAGAGCACACAAAAGGCAAACCTTCTTTTGTTTCTAAACTAGTACACAAGAGAGTTTCTAAATACCCGTGGAATATAATAATAACGAGATTTGATAGCCACTCTCGAATGTTGCGATCAAGATATGACTTGAATGTTGACTTTATAAACAGGTCCTTCTTAAAAGATTTTTTATTTTGTGAAGGGATTCGTGTTTTTAATGCGGTGCAGGTAATAAGCACCTTTAATAAGAAACTTTGTAAACATCTAAAAACTCAAACAACCATAAATTGTTAATTATTGTTTGTAAAAAATAGCTTGTGCAAAATAAATGTAATAAATTAAATTACATAATATAATAAAAGCATTATTATATAATCTACCTTAAATTAAAATAAACCTATGTTAGAGGAATGTGACGGAATGAATAAAAACGAAACACCACCATATTTTTTTAAATAATATTATTAAATTAACATAATCATAAGACTCTAAATATAAGATGCATAGCCCGTCACTGTTTCAGCGGTACTGTCCAGTCTAAACCTCATTATGTGTAGTAATTCAAGAAGCGTGTGGTCGAGTTCAAGTTATTTAAAAGAGGGCTGCTCGGTTCGTATGTCATGTGCGTGTTTTTGCTGTTGCAATTTCAAGCAATATAATAATAAAATAATTCTATATCACCTATTTATTAACAAAATATTACACAATATTAAAGTGGTAAAAAGACTAAATATTAGCTATTAATAATAAACTTTTAATTATTGAAAAAATTACTAAGTACATCTAATATCTATTTATATTTATTCTTTTGTATTTGACATAAGATGGCGGAAAAACTATGAAAAATAATAGTGCAGAAAGAAGCCTTAAATGCCCTCAAAACAAAACATTTAGAAAGCACTTTCTGACCAGGTAGGCGAAAAAATAGTTTATAAATAACTCAATTATGCTTTTTTCGCATATAACTTTGCGTAATATTCTTATGGGATGACTATGGCAAGCCAAGGTAAATGGATTACTACAAGGGTTTTCTATTGTCATTTGCTGCTTAAAACCGTAAATTCTGCTGTTATTATAAGCAGCTGCAAAATGCTAGTAAAATTTGTAAAAATGTACATACAAATTTAAAAATTAAAGAGCCGCTTCTATGAAAACTTAATATTACTATTTCCCTTAATTTTGATTTACAACTTTGCATCGTTTACGGACAGATTATAGACGTTTCCAACTGGAAGCACAGTTCCGTAATTGAAATATAATAGTTTACCTAACGAGTATGGAAAGTGCTGTTTTGCTGGTCGAATAGGCAGGATACATTTTGGACTTGAAATATTATAGTACTCTACATGCATGTTAAATAAATATACTGTTTTTTTTGTAGCTGTAGATTATATGAGAATTCTCAATAAAAACATTAAAATATTTATTATATTCTAAAAATAAATTTAGGACTACTTAATCTGTGCAAACGTGTCTATTTTTTTATTGACTCGTTCACTTGAAAATATTCAATTTTGTTTTTATTTTAGTAGTATTTTACCAGACTACCTATTTTCCGGCCTAATCTAGTGAAGACCTATTTTCAAGATCGAGAAAACTCCGAAAACAGCACTTTTTCGTAAGACCATAAAAAAGTAAATAAACATTACCAAAACAACGATGCTTATATATTATTTCAAATTAAATATTCTTTCTGTTTCAGGGCATTGCGATTGTTTATAAACTTATAATCACACTACTACTGGGAGAAGTTAATAGAAAAGTTCCTGAGAGTAATTGCTTTTGCTAGATGTAGTTGTAAATTCGTTTTAAGATACTTTAGTAAATACTTAACTATTACTGAATAGTAATAGCAGCAAGAATTTGCAAAATATGACAGATAGTCAATTCGTAAATAAGTAAATTATATAGTGTAGGCTTAAGCACGTTATGCAAATACTGACTAAACTGCTTTTTTATACGCTTGCTAGATATAAGAGATTTGTATGTAATAGTAACTTTTTTTATTGTACTGTATAGAGAATGTATAAACTCGAATCGTTAGAATGAATTATTGTATGTACCTAGTTATTGTATTTTGCGGTGTAGGTATTGTATTTATATTGTAGAAGTTTGAGAAGAGAAGAGGATTTAAAAGTACATAGTACATTTATAGAAATAAAATTTTTGTAAAATATTTTATATATATTGAATCATGCAATGAACATTACAGTCATCGACAAGTTTTTACTAAGGTTTTACATCAGAAACAATATTCGTCTACTTTGTGTTCAGGAATCATCTTAAATGTTTGATCCAAATTGAGAGTATCATCAGGCTATTCCAGCTTTGGACAATTTTCTATGTTCAGACATAATACAAAGGCAGCTAGCTTATTGTTACTCTTTTCATGCTTTACATAATTTTGTGATTTGTTCCACTCTAAAGGGGAAAATAAACACACTTGAAGAGGATAATCGATGCTTCTCAAACAAAAAGCATTAATATCTTTTTATTTAAAATCTTTATTCCAATATCTACTTACCGCTAATCAATAAGTTACTTATTAAATTTAATAAATAAAATTAAATTTTTGAGTGTAGTTCGATTGTCACTGAGATAACTTTTTTCATGTCATTGTACATATTGTTGAGATAATATGGGGTCAAAAGAAAAAAATTAATTGTAGTGAATAATAAACTCTCCAACACTTGATGAAATATGAAAGGTTATAAATTGCAAAATAAACCTGTTATTGTTAAAATTCACAAACACAAAATTACGGTAAAACAGTCTGAAAATACACACAACTAAATATCACTTACCTTTATAAAAGAATTCTCCGGCTATAATTTCTAAACTGGAAAACAAGTTCCATAAATGCATGAGACGAAATCAGGCGGGTCGCTAATTAATTAGGAAACTATTTAAATTCTATTTGTAAAACGTTGTTAATGGACCAGACACAAATAAATACACAAATAAATTTCTTTTTAAACATTTAAATGGATAATTTTATTTATTAACACAGAAAAGAAATAACAATTTAAAATTCCATGAAGAGAAAAGAAAACAAAAAAAAATTAAAATATATCAATCAATAAAAAAAATCAAATTAAACCTCGGTGTCAAATAAGATTTAACAAAATAAAAATTAAGAGACATTCTAATTCTCTTTGTCTTTTTTAATTTTTATCTGATCAATACAACAATCTTAAATTACTATTAATAAATAAGAAATTAAAAATTGAAAATTATTTTTAATTTTAAAGTTATTTGGCGCCACACAAAAAGTTAATCACCCCCCTAACTTAAAAGTTAAAATATTCCTGTTATAGTTGGTCATTGACAACGATCTTGAATTTTCTAACAAACATAACTTCACAAAATTTCAAATAAAAAACATTTTAACATTTTGCTACATCCTTTTCTTATCACAAATTAATCCTAAGATCCTATCAAACAAAAATTACATAGATTTGGCACCAGAATTATGAATATAAACTTAATTTTAACATTATAGCAGACCCTGCTGAAACGTTACAATCTTGGGATTTCAAAGGGCTAAACCTACTATATAAAAAAAATCTATAAAAATTTTTATTGTTTTTAAAACAGAAAAGTTATAAAATCCTTTCATCTGGAAGATAGGCAACACATCGTGCATACTTGTTATGCGGGATACCTATATCACAACAATATGTATACATAATATATATAAATAGCATTTACCTTTTCCTCCTTGAATTAAAAGTCTGTACTATTAGTAAAAAAAAGTGTAGTATAGCATAGCAACACATTTATTACTTCTTTTTTTATTGTTGCTGCTATGACAATCCCTATGTTTCAATGCCTTCCTGATGGAACTTATGAATATAATGATCATTTATATAGCAATTTCATTACGTAACACTCCCTGTAGAAAGGGCTGGACATACTTTAAAAAGAATAACTTCGAACGGCAGTCAACGCATTGCCTTCCTGATGGAACTTATGAATATAATGATCATTTATATAGCAATTTCATTACGTAACACTCCCTGTAGAAAAGGCTGGACATACTTTAAAAAGAATAACTTCGAACGGCAGTCAACGCATTCCAAGAAAAAGATAGAATCTATTGGTATCGTTAATATATTATAATAATACTTACATAGATGAATAGATTCCAGCTGCAAAAAACTCTAGAATGACTTGCATCTTTTCAAGAAATTCCTTAACATGCTAAGACAATGAGAACTTATGCTAGTAATTAATCTAATTATGGAGTTGAAATGCCGTAGCTGCTAATAGCAAGGAATGAAGGCATCAACTGCTGATCGCAAGTCAAGAACGTGTGTTGCTGACGGCAATGTAATGTTGCAAAACTTAACCTAATTAATTGCACGTGGTGGTGCAGGAATCACTTGGGAGGCGTTCTGTAATTCTTACTAGAAGGAAAAGAATAACAAATTAGAATAACAGGCAAAACCGAGTAACAACAATCACTTCATCGTTAATAGGTTTAGACGGTTGGATAATATATATTATGTAATTAGGAGATCAAGCTATACTTTAAATCCGAGAAGACCTTCGAGGATTTAAAGAAGCTTGATCTCCGTATTGCATAAGTTATATTATTTTATTTCGTATTTCAATCCTAATTTCTCCCTTTTATATACATCATACGTGTAACCAAGGAGATAAAAAGCTGCATGTCACATGTGGCTGGTATGCAACATCAAATGATTTTTATGTTGCCAACAACAACCGAGATCAAGAACGTTTTGAACTCCGGTGTCATTGACAACGGAGATCAAGATATACTTTATTTTACTAATTGTAGTATATAAACAATTGTTTGAAATACGAAATGAAATAAAAGTATTTAATTTTCACTTTGCTAGAAAATCTGCTAAAATAGTATACACAACATCTGAGAAATGTGCAAAACATGTAAAAAAACAGTTTTTCTATACGTCGACGTCGTATTTCTAACTTTCACTTCTACCACTAGTAAAGAAACTTATTTTTGCAGTTTGTTACAGACATAGTAATTTTACAAGCCTTCATTTTTGTGCTGGATCTAAATTCCGTTTACGAAATATTTAACAACTTCTTTACTATTAAAGTGACCACGTTCAAATGAACATCTTTCTTTTCTACATTAATTACTCTACGTTCTTTATAATTAAGTTCTCACTCTCTCTCTCTTGTGCAAATGCATGAAGGGGTCCTAATTACAAGATGTTTAAGAATTTAGCTCAATGTTCTATAATATTTTTTTAAGAATTATAAAAGCTACAGACTTTTTTAGGTTTTATGCATAAATATGTATATCTATTATATTTAGCTGATATTCTCTATATAATAATAATAATAATTGCTACAACCCATAGCCTGGAAACCAGGCCCCAGAAGCTATAAGCTTGTGCGGGAGGGAGGGGGCGATTATTATTATTAAGTAGGCCCTAAGTGCGGCTGCAGCCGACTTACAGATGGAACATCGCAAATCCCACATTTGTGTCACAGCTAAGGAAAACTTTATTTATATTCTTATATATTTATCTTCTCTATCTTCTCCTTATCTTTTTGGCTTCCAAACATACCCCAAACCTTAAGATTGCCACTTTTGAATGAAGTAGTTTTAATAGCATGCTACAGCAACGTAACGATACAAATTACGAAAATCTACCTACGACCATTTTTATCCGAGAACCTGCACTCGAAGGTTGCTTTTAAATCGTTTTAAATAAACAATGTTTATAAAAGCTCCTGGGTCAAGTTGGCTATGAAAACCAATTGCAATGTCCGCCTTGTTGATATTCTTCTTATATGAATCTATGGGCCGGTGCATTATCATGATTTTCATGATAGACCATGATCGACCATGATAATGGCAATGAAAAGGTTTGCTCTTTAATTTAAAAAGGAGGCCTCGTAGCCACATAGAATATTGCCATACTAATATTTTTTATTTCATTTCGTATTTCAAACAATTGTTTATATACTACAATTAGTAAAATAAAGTATAACTTGATCTCCGTTGTCAATGACATCGGAGTTCAAGACGTTCTTAATCTCCGTTGTTGTTGGCAACGTAAAAATCATTTGATGTTGCATAACAGTCACACGTGACATGCTGCTTTTTATCTCCTTGGTTACGCGTATGATGACACAGACAAGGCAACTTGCTTCATTATACAATAAACTCAGATGAATTTTAGAAGGAAGGAATTAGGATTGAAATACGAAATAAAATAAAACAACTTATGCAATACGGAGATCAAACTTCTTTAAATCCTCGAAGATGTTATAATAGCAGCAGCGTTATAATACATCTTCTCGGATTTCAAGTATCGCTTAATCTCCTAATTACATAATATATATTATATTAGTTGTAAGTTATACTTACAGTTTCCAGGAGAAGGATTGTTGTTCGAGTAGTACCCTAATTTTTTATGGAAAATATTCTTTAAGACACCGTGACACTTTAGCCGTTTACTCCGTATGACAGTGTCTTTAAGAAAGTTAACAAAAGACCTCCCGGTCAGGGGTAAAGGATTAATGGAAGGTGATGAAGTTAGACAAAAATATCCGTTATTTTATAACAAACAACTTTTCCTTAAGTAAAACATGTAGAAATTTAAGTTAACACACATCAACAGATTGCTGTATTGCGCTTGCATTTCCTATTGCACCTTGAACAGAGGACACAGAGAAAACCTGACGGGTTACGGCAAACTACTGAGCATTGGATTCGTAATCAGCGGCCCCAAATTATCGTAACACAATTTGTAAATCCTTATTTCTAATAAGTTCCTAGAGAAAAGGTGCTAACTTTGCTAAACAATGTGGTATTTTATAAAAGCTGTCGGAAACTATAATAAAGTTTGCTTGAATATAAATCATAAATTAAAGATAAAGGCTTATACGAGTAAGTGATTCATAACTTTCCATTTTTATGTTCTGTACAGCATTAAAATTACCGTAGCAGTCCTGGTACTCACTTTAAATTTTCGTGCCAAAAATGTTGATAGACTGAGAAATTGTGATCCACCACTAATGAAAATAATAAATCTTGCTGGCAACTGGTGGACTAGGGAAAACAGCCCTGGATAAATTCTAACTGATGTACTGTCATTTTTGTGCATGGTTATTATAAAACCTAAGATTTATTTCAATACTGTCAACTTTGGTAAATTTCAATGTCGCCAATGGTGTTTTTGCTCCAGCGGCGACATCAATCGGTGTCACTAGTATTTGCAAATGTTGGAGCCATATTGGATCTTCATTTTGACAGCGTCTAATCAGAAGCTGCTCCGATTTTTTTATCTGACTATCCGTTATAGCATACTTGCAGGGACGAAACAAAAGACGCAATTCTTTTCATCAGTATGGTTTATTGAAAGGCGATTTTTGCCATTTTGACAAGCATCTGTCATAAATAAGGCTACGATTACACTGGCTGCATAATCGTACGTCTATATCGAGTCGTACGATCTCTAAGTTATAATTTAACTATAAACCTGTAATTTAAAATGTATTAATTGTATTATTGGAAATGAGAAATTTAACTTAAATATAGATGTAAATCATTCTGTATTTGATAAGAAGTGTCCAGTACTTTTAAGAAAAATAGAGATTGAAAAAAATAGAATTGAGTATCAAGTCAAATTGTAGCAATCAAAACAAGTAATAGAGAAAGAAGTAATTTTACTACAGAATTCTCAAAGTGTAATAGAGATGAAATTGATTATTTTTTAGAAAATAATAATATTGCTATTTTTTGTCTTACAGAAACACACTTAACTAGTGAAATACAAAATTGTGAAATCAATATAAATAATTATAATATTATTAGAGTAGATTCAGAGAGTAGAGCAACAGGAGGAGTAATGTTGTATATTAGAGATGATATTAAATGGTCGTTTGTCAATAACTACGAATTACATATGAATTATTAATTAATGTAATTAATTATTACATTAATGTTATTAATGTAATTAATAAGAGTAGGCTGTTATTAATTAGAGTAGTACTAGGAAATAAGAAAATTTTATTAGCTTGTTTATACCGTTCACCAAATAGTTCAACTTCAAATTTTTTAGATTTTTTAGAAAATTGGTATGAAACCTTAGATATAAATGTTAATGAGATGTTTATGTTGATAGGAGATTTTAATATAGATATGCTTAAAACAACAACATATGCAAATAGATTAAATAGTTTTTAAATTTAAATGGTCTTAAACAATACGTTCGGGAGGGTACACATATTTCAATAAATGGTAACAAATAATTAATAGATCTTGTTATAGGTATGTATGAGGACATTGTATGTAAGATTGTAAATGATTATGTATTTAACAATCACGCTCTTATTTGTATAGAAGTTAAGGAAAGAATGATAAAAAATGAAAATCAGGCTATTATAAAAAAGGAAACCATTAACAAATATAGAAAGTTTTAAATCAAAAATGTTGCAGATTAGCAATTACTATAATTATAGAATATCTGATATTAATAGTAAATATGAAAATTATTATAATGCTGTGATAAAGATCATTAATGAGGAAATGCCATTTATTAAAATAGAGACTGGTAAAAATAGTAACTTTTGGTTTAATAATGAAATTAAAACTTTAATAGGTATACGTAATAATGAATATAGAAAATTTTGGTTTACTCAAAATATTGAATTTTGGAATTCATATAAACAATATAGAAATTTAGTGGTCTCTAAGTGCAGGGAAGCTAAGAAGCTATATTATGAAAATTGTGTCGATAAGAATAAATTTAACGCTAAAGGTATGTGGAAATTACTAAACAGATTATTATAGGCAAACAAAATGATAATTATAATTCGATTATTTTTAATAATGAAAGTTATGTATACTTACTTGAAACAGCTGATAACTTTAATCAATATTTTATAGACAGTGTCATAGAGATTGTTAATACTATTCCAAATTTAAATACAAATAGTTTGAACTTAAATATTAGCATAAAAAATTCTTTTAATAATTTTAAAATTATTAGTTATGGAGGTTTAAGAAATATAATATATTCATTACATAATAAAAGCAGTCCCGATAATATTACAGTAGAAATTTATAAAATTGCTTATGATGAAATTTTAGGTCCGCTTATAAATTTAATTCATTATTCATTGGAGAAAGGGGAAGTACCTAATAATTTAAAAGTATCTACAATAATCCCAATAAGAAAAACCAGTAATAATGATAAAGCTGAAAACTTTAGACCAGTAAACATGTTGCCATCAAATATTAAAATTTTAGAAAAAGTTTTTTATATACATTTGCTAGAACATTTAAATAAAAATAACATAATCAGTAAATATCAGTCAGGGTTTAGGAAAAATTTTAGCTATGAAACAGCAATACAATATTTGATGAATGAATGGAAAGAAAGCTATGATAACAATGAAGTAATTATAATAGTGTTCTTTGATATAAAACGGGCTTTCGAAACTATTGACCAGGAAAAATTACTAATAAAATTTAAAAATTACGGGGTGGGAGGAATTGTATTGAAAGTTATTTGGATAATAGGAAGCAGCGTGTAAAATGTAACCAAAATGTATCATCAGACAGGAACATAGATTATGCAGTACCACAAGGGACTATTTTAGGACCCCTTTTGTTTAGTCTGTATATTAACGATGTTAGTAATGTCATTAAAAAATGTAAATTTCATCTGTTTGCTGACGACATGGTTGTGTACATTAGTGGGAGGGATAATATTGGTATTCAAAGGGATTTAAATGAGGATATAAATAATATAAGTAATTGGTTAGGAAGTAATAAATTAAAACTTAATGTAAATAAAACTAAATCGTTTGGGTATTATTATCGATAAAAACTTAAAATTTGATGAACACATTAATTACATTTGTAAAAAGATTTCAAAAAAATTGGGGTTTTGAGAAGATGTAGTGGTTATTTGTCAACTTGGTCAAAAAGATTGGTTTTTAATACAATAATACTACCTCGCTTTTGCTTTGCCGCTACTATTTTATTTATGGGAAATAAAGGGGATTTCAATAAATTACAACTTCTACAAAATAAAGCAATGAGAGTAATACTTAATTATAATAGATATACAAGAGTGGAATATATGCTAAGTACATTAGGGTGGGTTAACGTTGAAACTTTTATTAAAATTCAGGTTGTTGTTTTTGTGCATAAAATGAAATTAGGGTTATTACCACAATATTTGACAGATAATTTAATATTAGTAAATGAAATTCACAATCACAATACAAGGTTTAACAATAATTTTTATTTAAGCCGAAGAAATTCATCAAAAGCACAAAATTGACTTTTTTATAATGGAATTATTCTTTAAAATCAATTGCCTGAACAAATAAAAGGATTTTAAATTTAAAAATGTTTAAAAGAAAAGTCAAAGAATTCTTTATATCTAGCATCTAGTCATAGAATTTATATATATAGTCATTTATATTATTTATTTTTATACTTTTTATATTTATCTGTTATTGTAACTTGTGTTGTTGGTAATTATTGTAAGAAAGTGTAATGAAATGGACCACTGTAGTACCTATATGTAAAGTTATAGCGAATGCTAAATAAAGATTATTATTATTATTATTAAAATTATAATTTAACTATACACCTATAATTTATAATTATAATTTAATTATAAACTAAATACTTAAAAATATTTCGATTTATGCGTATTGGAGCATATCGTTTCTGTAGTAACAACGAAACTGCCTACTTTGCGCTAAAATAAAGATTTCCTTGTGTAATCTTTTATTACTTTTTTTCTACTTTTTCGACTGTTTAAATAATGCTGTAGAAAAAACGTTGTGTGCAATTCGTGCTCGAAAGGACTTTGGTGGTCTCGAATAAGATTTTGACTCGGCTACGCCTCGTCAAAAGATTTCATTCTTGACCACTAAAGTAGCATTTCGCGCACTAAATACACAGATAATTATTGTTTTTTCATGCGTAATCGTAGGAGTTATTGAAAAATGGATTTCGGTAAAGTAATCCAACTAGTGTTTGAAAGAAAACCGTCGTGGGGCCAGTCAAAGAAAGAAACTGTTCCACAGGCTCTAAACATTTGCGAAAATTTGACTCTTTTTGTAATTTGTGCTTAATTCTTTCCGGAGTATAATTAAATATTTCCGATTTCATTCTGAAATAATTGTAAAATCTTTCTGAATTATTTAGCAACTCAGAAAAATGTTTAAATTCTCCAAGTTCTTCGCATGTTGTAAAATTATCATTAACCCAATATAACCTGGGTTGTTGTAGTGCCATAAAGGGTAATATAGGATTTTTTTAATAGGATGTACTCATGTACTGAACGCAGTTGGTTAATTTTGAATTTTACCGAAGAACTGACGAACACACAGTTAATCTTAATGTTAATGTAATACATTACACGTATGACAAAGGTGTGTACGACGATTAGGTCTTACGACCACGCAGCCAACGTAACCGTAGCCTATAGCTACCAAAACTATGCCATTTAAACTAGTTTTACTAATTACTCCCCACATCGTTTTACTTGATAAATATAAATGTATTTACCAAAATCGTAAAACCACCCCTTTTTTAGTACACCCCCATGTTAATGCTACCACTTTGAGAGGCAGATGATTGATTTTGACATACTACTCAATCATCAATAAAATGACTTCCACAGTAAAAATTGTGATCGTTAGCGTTCAGTGTCTTGTCTGTGAGCTCTCGTATTACCAGAGAAACTTTATACAGATTCATTACTGATAAGAATTTTTCTGCCAGTTTTGTGCGGCAAACAAAAAGAAAAGTGATTCACAATGCAGTCAGTCTGTTGATGCAGCAGGTACTGCTCATAATGTTAGGCTTGATATTTTGGAGTAGGTCAACTTACACATATTTTATTTTAAAAATACTAAAAGATGTAATTGACATTATCAATATATATGTATGTTTTGTCAAAAGTACAAAAAACACTATCTTGATAAATAAAGTTAAGATTTCGGCAAAGCTACTAAATTATTCAGAATTATAACAATGTTCGTTGACCAAATCATCTATTATCAACTTAGGAGTTACCGGAAGATGAACATTTTAGAAAAAGTAAATTATCATAAACGTACTTGACATATTAGTTACAGTCAGTGACGGATTAAGCTCTAGACGGTCCCAATGTAAAAAGTGTTCTCTGAGTACTCTAGGGGCAGAATTATTGTTTAGTCCATCCCTTGGTTAATTATGTTAATTTCTAGGACATTTTACAACAAATTGTTCATATTCATCTCATCTCATCATATTCATTTTGTATTTCAATGCTTCTCCCACTTGTTTTTCTTTGGCTTTTTCTATGATCGGAATCCATGACGATCATTTATATATTATATAAAATAGGATATAAATCAGGAAACGTTTTAATGTCGAAATCAGATTAACGTAATATTATTTCTTTATTAAGCAAAGTTACTGTAATCAAAATTTCATAAACGGCCATCAGTAACTTATTAATTTTATTAGCTTTTATGTGCATTTGCATACGTTTTCTATCATTTTAAAATATTTTCAGGAACTTTAGAATATTTCTGTCTCTCTTTTTAAAATTTTAAGATAAACGTTTTGCCGTTTTGTTTTGAATGTTACGGCGTAAGTCAGTCACTGGTTAAGATAGGTAAGATAGGCATGGAAAGATTCCGCCGATTATATTGTAGTTAAACGTAAAAAAAGCATCTAATTACAGCCTCAAAGGGAACGTTTACTTTATGCAGCTTCTAAAATTCTATTATACCTGATGTAATTGATTAGATATCGTATTTCTTAAGAATATTTATTTTTTAAACGTATTATTAAACCATAATTAATGAGTAGTTTTATTATTTTTTTAATTTATAAATATTTATACTATAGTTTATTTACCATAACACGATTTTCAATAACTGCATTGAAGAAAGTTAATTGCTTTTTGTGAATCTTTTCTCTTAGATTTATTCGTATGATGCTTTTGTTGTACGAGCTTTTTTAATTTTAGAATGTGATAGAAATGTAATAGTTATTTACGTATAGAAGGCCGTAACTGTAAGATTACGCCCGCAGCCAAAGTTTGAGGCCCGACGAAGGAGGGCCTTTATTTGGCTAAGGGCGTAATCTACTTACGGCCAGAGGTACGTACAACATTTTACGCACAACCGAAACAAATTTTTATTCAAACATTTTTATTCACAATTTTGTCACCACAAAACGAAGGTGGCTGCTAACAATAATGCGGTGGTTGCCATGTGTTGATGTGTAAACAAAACAACTCTCAAAGCGAAAATTGGCGTTCTGTGAAATTGGCAAAAATGGAAAATTGTGTTGAAGCGTCTGCGTCTGCGGGTATTTCACCAGAAATTGAACAAGCAGCCGAAGAAGCTCTAGCTGGCTTACTCCCTTCTAAATCCAGAGAACGTTATGAAACTGAGTATGATGCGTTAGAATCATGGATGCGCGAGAAAAAAGTAAATGTTGTTAATGAAACCGTCTTACTTGCATATTTTAGCGAGAAGGTATGTTATTAGTAATATTTTAATGAAATATGTTCCTTATTTTTAATTTTTTAGTCTAAAAAATATCAGTCTAGTTCTCTTTGGGCCAAGTATTCGATGGTTAAAAGGACGTTATTGGTCAAAAAAAATGTTGACATTAGTAGCTATCATAAATTGACATCGTTTTTGAAAATTAATACTGTAGGACACGAAGCAAAGAAATCAATGGTGTTGTCGAAAGAAAATGTGATCAAGTTTATTACGGAAGCTCCCAATGAAACATATTTAATGACCAAGGTATGATAGTAGGTAATTAATGTGCGCGTTGTTTAAAAATGTTTTGAGGGACAGGTTGCCGTTGTGTTTGGAATTTATGGAGCCTGCCGTAGACAAGAACTTGCCAATATGTCAATATCTGATGTAGAAGATAGAGGATCTGTAATTATTGTGACTATCCCGAAAACCAAAACAAACAAAAAACGTGTGTTCACAATTGTTGATAATGATGCCATCCATGGAGTGGAGTTGTACAAGAAATATGTCACACTGCGTCCAAAAAATGTACCTCATCGCCGTTTCTTTCTACGCTACACAAAGAATGTATGTACAATTCAACCTGTAGGAAAGAACGTGTTTGGAGGCATTCCCAAAATAATTGCAACATTTCTTCAACTTCCTAATCCTGAGAAATACACGGGGCACTCATTTCGAAGAACATCTGCCACTTTATTAGCAGATAATGGAGCTGACATGACATCCCTCAAAAGACATGGGGGATGGAAAAGTTCTTCCGTAGCTGAGGGATACCTGGAAGATTCAATAGAACAGAAAAATAAGATTGCCCGGCTAATTCTTGGAAATGCGAATGGCGAGAAAACCGAGAAATCTGTTGCAACTTTGAAAATTGTTGAGCCTCAGTCGACACCAGAAGAAGAAAATCCACAAGGAAATATTGAAACATTCTGTTCAACTTCTAATGTTCAGTGTGTTGAGTCTAATTCCAGTGCTATTTCTGTTGGCAGCATTGTCTTCCATAACTTAACTAATTGTACGTTCAACATCCATCAAAAGTAAAATATTGCTGTAGTTTGTTCACTTTGATTTATGATAAATGATAAATCCTTATAACCTTTTTTTATTATTAACTACCTACTCAAAAACTGTCACCACTAAACAAAGTTGGCGGCTGACATAAAAGCCGTCATTGTCATGTGTTTATGATTGGTGTAAAGAAAACGCCCGGTTTTTGCGGGCTTTTTTTTACAGCGGGCATTTTCTTTACACTGGGCGTAATGTTGAAGTTTCGATCATGGTATCCTAGATGTAAACAAGCACTTTCGGTTCAGTTGTGCGTAAATAATTTTAATCTTGCAACCTTTTATGTTATGTAAAAAATACTTTTACAAACTGGAGAAATAAAGATTAATTAAGCAGCACATTAAAATAGAGAATTATAAATAGCTGTTTTAAGCTTGTGTTTTAGCAAAATTAGAAAAAGCAAAATTTTCATGTCAGCTACTAGTACTACATATTGAAAGTTAATCATCGTCCGAAAACTGCAGTGACCGCCAGTGCAGATACTTTAAACACTTTTGTAGATTAGGTTGCCTAATTCCTTAGTCCTTATACAGGTGTTTTTGTTATACATTTGCAAATGTTATGACCAAGCCCAACCAACTGGGTGCTGAATGGGTAGTTAATTGCACAATTTCGTGTAGTCGAATGTATAGGTATAAAATTACGGTAGGTTACGGTACGGTTAGGTATACATGCGACTACACGAAATTGTGCGCTTAACTACACATTCAGCAACCATGTGGTTGCCCTTGGTTATGACTGATTTTGTTGTATAATCTGAAGAATATAATAATTTCAAAATTGTTTTTTTGCAAAAAAAAAACTTTTATATGCATTTTTCTATTACTCTAAAGAAATTCAGATCTACCATAACGTTGCAATAAATTAAAGCTTTTGAATATAAGAGTCTACTAATTAGATGACATAGACTCGTGCATGAACCTTATTTTATCTGTCTTATTATACTTATGTATATGTTTGCTGAAAATGTCAAATAAGTTTTACACGTCAAATAACTTGAAGTTAAGGAAGTTGTGGTGGGATAGTCCGAGCCAAAGGTTATGGAGCTTTGCTATTTTGACAAATATAAATAGTTACATAGTTTTGCTTCAAATAATGGCTCAAACGATACTAGTTGTATTAGAATGCATGTGAAAGCAGTTTAGTTATTAATTTATATATGTTTTTAATTAATTAAGTACTAGTCTTTTTAAAGTGAGAAATTAACTTTTGACTGTCTAGTCCAAACTTAGGAACGTGAAAAACTGACGAAAAACAAATCTTCTAACCAGAAATTTCATTCAAGTTTACTTTGTTATTAGCATAATATTTAATATACAATAATATTTACTATGTAAACACTAACAAATAAAGAAATCTCTCTAGAATATAAATAAATTTATGTCCGATTGTATTATAAAGTACTGTTTATTGTACTGTTTTGCGGCAGTAAACTGACTTATTATTGTACTCGTAAAATAAAGTGGTAGTAGTAAAATAAAGTATATATTTAGTAGTAAAATAAAGCATGGCAACTGTATATTACATGTCCAATTTTTTTCTGTCAAGAATAGATGTGTTTATAAACTGATATTAAAAATACTGATGGAATTTTTGATAAATTGGCAATTTTAGGAATCGAACATAAAGCTTTGTATGCAACTCTTACATAATCGAACTTTATAGACTCGCCCTTTTTAAAGGCCTGGCTCGCTTCGCTCGCTCGGCCATAAACTGAGCTCATCTATAAAATCCTACATTATGTACTTGTTACATAAATAGCTAATACGCTTCTAGAGCTGTGAAAAAGTGACAACGTTGCCTTAAATTGGCACCAATATTTCGTTTGATGTTCTGATAAAACAAATGAATGCACTAAATGACGTTTACTCAACTTTCGAGGTTACCGTTGCAAATATATGTATATACAACGATGGATGTAACACTATTTGTTCAGATTCATTTAAAACGTAGCAGTAAGAAATTTCCGAATTATGTATCTTTTTATTTAATAAGACGGATTTTGTTTTCAACATGTAAATTACCAGCCGCTAGTGGTGCTGCATGTAACTATATAAAGCATTTAAGTTTCCCGCTCGTTTGTCGCAATTCGACGTTGTTACTTTGCGAGTTATATAAAGCGTTCAATCGACAAATTCTTCGTATAATCTTTTTTTGTAAAACTACCTTTGTAACAAATTTGAAACTTTAACAGTACAATTTTACAACGTTCTATGAACAATTAACCAATTTGCATAAGATAGCGTGTTATTTTTAAATGCATTTTACGCATAAAGAAACTTCCTAAACATTAAAGATTTCTCAGAAAATAATTTGGTACATTAAAATCTATCAACTGCATCATTTTTTTTACATTTTCATCACATTTTTCTACAGCCACAACTCCCTTAAACACCTTCAGAGCTATAGGAGCTAAACGACGTTACATTAATTTTATTCCATGAGGTAGCGTCAAAATAAAAAAGTCATTTCATACCGGTTGATAATTGTACCAATAATTGGTCTCGTCTAACTAATTCATAATACATCCGACCGTCAACTGTGAGAGCAGCGGTGAGGATGGTATTAAGAAAACGTAAAACCTTTCTATAAATCATTGATGACTATATTTACTTACATCCACATGTATAGCTGAAACACTTACACAGGCTAAAATCCTAGTTGCCTAAAAGCGTTGTTGAATTAGACATAGAGACAATTGTAAATATCTTTTTTGAACGAAGTGGTGCTCTAAGAAACGTGTTTCTTTCTAAATGACAGCTGATTATTTCAAAATTCTAATATTTCCTGTTAACTGTGATTATTAGTACTATTAAATATAATTGGGATGCCCCAAAAATTGTTCAGCATTCCAACGGAATTTTATTAAAATGTGTGCTCAAGCGCCGACATTTGATACTATAGCTCAGTTAGCCGGAGCGCGGTAATAATAGTCTTAAGTCGATGCCAGTTTTACAAAACACAATTTAAAATGCAATCTTTTTTTCGAAAACATTCATTTTCTACAGAATTTTAATAAATTGCACTTTTGTTTTTAAAATGTTTCACATTTTCTGTTGAGTTTCAGTGGCCTGGTTAATTTGGTAAGATAATTGCTCAAATTAAGTAGTAACTGAATCAGGAGTGCCATGAATACAATTTATCTGGAAATATAAGATACCACAAATTTAATAATTTTTGTTAATTTAGAACGTATTAGTTAGGTTATCAGTGCAAAAAGATCATCATTTTTATTTAACTTGGTTTTTAGTCGTGTGCAATAGTATCGATCAGAATTACACCTTGAATTGCGATTTATTAAAATTAAATGCAAAATGGATATTATCGAAGAGATAGTCTATAAAAAGAATTCTTGGGAGAGTTTAAAAAGAGATGTTGAACTTGATTTAAATTTAAAGATTGGTTTGATCATAAATTACTATCCATTAACCTAAATAAAAGTTTTTCTTACCTTTCACTATTTGTGCAAAGTTTAAATTTATTACTATGCAAGACAACCAAGAAGTTATCTCAGCAGATCAAATTAAGTATCTGGGAGTAATTATCGACAAACATACGGAATTTACATATAAATTACATATTGAAAAACTGCGTTTTGTACTATACAAGTTTCACCAACCTAAAAATATTCTAGATCGGAAACAAATGAAAATGGTATTGAAAATCATGCATTGGTGGAAAGTCATCTTTCTTATGCGCTACTTGTGGTCATGCAAACGCGTATATTAAAGTGTATACTTTCTAAAAATTAGTATTCAAAAAAGTATTCAAGTGATCGGTTGTACAAAGAGTATCAAATATTCGATATTCGACAGGTATACTATAAAAATTGTAATATAAGACAATATAAAAACAAAAGCCAATTAAACACACATATTCATAATTATGACAATAGAAGCTATCAAAAATATATTTCTCCACGAACATACAAATCCATTAGTCAAAGATGTCATCAGTCCAAGGTTATAGTCTACCACCCGATATCCCAGATATTTATGGACAAGTTTGAAGATCGAATATTTGAATTAAACCTCTCTAAACACATTATCTTCTGGTTTCGTTATGTTGATGACATTTTAGCTTGCTTTGACAGTTCTTTTGAGGTTATCAATGAATTTTTAATTCTTATTAACAGTATCCACCCTAATATAAAATTTACACTAGAAACAAAACAAAACAGGGCTATAAACTTTCTAGACTTAAATATCAAGATTAACGCAGACAATCTATTTGAATTTTCCATATACAGAAAACCAACACAAACAGACATAACAATACCAAATGAACCTTGTCACCATAATACACATAAAATAGCAGCCTACAGATCATTAGTACACAGAGCTTTAACTATTCCACTAACAAAATCAGATTTTAGCAAAGAGATATCAACCATTAAACAACTAGCACATGCAAATCATTACAATCCGAACATGATTGACACTAATTAATTGTTAATTAAACAAAAAGATTATAGGTTAGCTATCAAAAGAATATATCCCCCCATTGACAATCAAACAGAAGACACAAATTACATATCTATACCATATTTTGGCAAAATATCAGAAAAAATTGCACATACAGTGTGTTATTGCACTTATGGCATTAATTGAAATGGCACATAGTACATAAAAAAATAAGCAACTTTCATTATACAAGTAAGGGAAAAAAATGAATAAAAAACGTGAAAAAGGCTTTTCTTTTAATTTACAGAAACTGGTTGGGTGTCACTGGAATTATGGTAGGTACAGGTTAAAAGTAAACATCTCGGGGAATTACCGTACGTATCTTTGCCATTAATTTTAGTTTAAGCTAAATGTTTACGTTTGAATCACGTTTTTGCTTCTTTAAACAAGGTTGCTGACCTAATTGCTTTTAAAACACTGACTGACTGTAAAGGGGTTACTTTATAATAATACGACTAACGAAACAGACGTATTTAGAAATTAATTTATTATTAATTTAATTAATAAAATTATTAATTAATTTAATTATTAAATTCATACAGTCTTCTTGCAATTGTAGTTAATTTAGTTTTCATAATACTATGTGCGAAATTAAACAGTGCTTAAGTTAGTGATTAATTTGTGACTAACTTTTGTAGTGTTATTGACTTATTGAATTTAAATTTAATATTAGGGAAATTACGGTAGTGCTGTCGTGTAAATTACACCTAAACAATAAAGAACAAGTGCCGTTTCGTACACAAACATGCCCCACAGGTATACTAACGAGGAATTAATGGACATGGTGTTATGTTATGGTGCAGCTGATCAAAATGAAGAGAGAGCGGCCCGACTGTATGCACAACGATTTCCAGGAAGAGTAGCTCCAGCTCCAAGGAGATTTGTTGCAGTGATTCAGCGAGGCCGTCCTACCGGGTCATTGCGGGATCAACGTGGTCGAGGAGGAGGTGGTCAACGCCCGCAACGTGTAATTGATGTAGAAGAAGCAATTTTAGACAGGATAGAAGAAAATCCATCGTTAAGCACCCGTGAAATTGCACGTGACCTACCAGTATCGCATCGTGTAGTCTGGCGTACATTAAGGGAAAACCAAATGTATCCCTATCATGTCCAAAGCGTGCAGGCGCTAAGTGCAGCAGATTATCCTCTCCGGCAACAGTTTTGTAACTGGCTACTACAACGTCATCAGGAAGATCCAGATTTCCCTCGCATCATATTGTGCACGGATGAATGTTCATTTACACGCAATGGGATATTCAATTTCCACAATACACATGAATGGGCAATAGAAAATCCGCATGCTGTCCGGCGTTCCCACTTTCAACGGCGGTTTACAATTAATTTATGGGCTGGAATTGTCAACAATATGCTGGTTGGGCCGTACGAATTGTCAGAACGTGTTAATGGGGCAATTTATCATGAATTTCTAAGGGATACTCTTCCTGGGCTTTTAGAAGAAGTGGACATCCGTCCACAACTTTGGTTCCAACATGATGGTGCTCCACCGCATTTTAGTCGTGTTGTACGGGATCATCTGAACGTGACATTTCCTGGTAGTTGGATAGGTAGTGGAGGTGTTGTATCGTGGCCACCTCGCAACCCAGATTTGAATCCTTTAGATTTCTTCTTGTGGGGGCATATGAAACAACGAGTTTATGTGTCCGAAATTGACACTATTGAGGACTTGCGCCAACGCATAAATACTGTTGCAGAGGAGATTAGAGAAAATTTTCCGGTGATCACCAACAATTGGATACGACGCCGACGTGCGCAGTTTTGTGCAAATAATCATGGACAACATTTTGAACATTTATTATAATACTTATTATAATAATGTTTTAATTAGCTAAGAGGTAAGTGTTTATAAGTTATTAATCTTTCCTTGTCAATTTTTTATTATAATAATGTTTTAATTAGCTAAGAGGTAAGTGTTTATGCAATTAGCCTTTTTTGTATTAATTAGACACAAAAATGTTCAAAATTCAAACCCCAACTAATGTTATATGAACATAATGAAATTTTGTATGCATGTAAAATAAATGTAATTATTTTATCCAGTTGTTAGGGAGCAATGTGTTCATCAATGACAAACAAAAACTGACCTTGTAAATTTTTAACAGCTAAGGTAACAAGAGCTTGCTTGCAATCTAATCTTATCTTTTATGTCCAAGACGTGTTGATAACGAATGACCTAGTTCCTTCATTTGTTTATGGAGGTATAATAAGCAGTGGTCGTCAAACAAAATAGCGTGGACCGATTGGGGTAGGTCAGTTTTTGATTTTTGTTCAACTGCTTTAATATTTGGGTAATCGATTATACTCATCACAGGTAACTAACAGTAAAAATTAATGCCCCAACTTCTATAACACACTGTATACTAAGAAAAACCAACAATTATAAAATAACATTTAAAACCGACACTAACACTTTTTCATTTTTATTTAATGCTAAAGACAGAACACATGATATCATGAAATCGGGCATTTACCGTTTAAATTGTTTTTTTTGTAGTTCAGTATATATTGGGCAAACACTTCGAAATTTTGCCGAAACACCTTTTAGAACAAAATCACACAATGACTCCTCAAAATAATATTAAATTCCTACATTTTTGTTATAACAAACGCAAATTAGACATTTTAGAAGCCTTTGAGATATACAAACACAAACTCGGGGTACCTTTAATGAATGAACAACTTGAGCTCAGTAATTCTCCGTTACTGGAAGTATTAGATATTTAATTATTTTATCTAGTTATCTATTTTTGTATCTACCTTAGTGACGTGTTTGTTTATAATTATATTAACATACCTTTGATAATGACAGCATAGATGTCGAAACAATATTGTCAGGTTCTATTTTAATAAAGCTGTGAAACTTTTACTAATCTTTATTTATTTCATGATTAAGGAGTTCCACAAAGTAAGGCTGGAAACAATAAACAAGACACTATAGATAAGATCATGTTTCATGAGAATTGTTTAGGAATGTAAACACACGATATCAAATTACATTTTTCTGCTAAGTCTATGTTATCTCTATGAGAACTTTATTTATTCTCTCATGACCATGAGAACTGTGTAGGCAGATAAGGTATAAATACCTCTGTTTTAATCTTATGTCTTTAGTCTTTATTAAGTATTCATTCAACACACAAGTCTCTTCAGCAAGTGTTTATCCAGAGTGAGTATTAAAACTAGATGTGGAATTTAAAATTGTCTTGCTAGTAAAAACATAAAGGCTCATTCGAGTTTTTAATTAATTATTTTGCTTAATGTTTTAAATGTGAATTCTAAAATTGTTCTGTTAAGTGTGTTAATTCAAATCTAATTATTTAAACTCGTCTTAAACTCGTTAAATAAATTACTGACAAAGTAATATTAATACATTTGTATTCTAAATGTTAAAAGAGATAAAGTTTTCTCTTGATTAAAGATAATAAAATATATTCTACGACTGCAAACGAAATATATAAATGTGTTTTATTATATTCAATAAATAAAGTTTTAAAAAAAGCTTCGGCCACAGAATATAATCAAAACTCGCACAACTGGATGTTACGTATACTTAAGTATTTGGTGAGTAAACTGTTTGATAATAAATAAAGAAATATGGATTATTTAACCTTATTAAAAAGTATACACATTGATTGTATAATCAATGACACACCATTAAATAACTTAAAATATTTTTAACTAGAAAAGTTGATAAATTTCAATTTTAAAAATTTCAAAAGTGTTAGTATTTAACAAAGATTTTAGATTTTCACAAAATTTTCAAGATTTTCCAAAATTTTGAAACTACCATCCACAGCAATATTTAAAAAGAAATTAATATCATAGATCATAAGTATTCCAAGGGAAAGTGTGCACCAAATAATGCCCTAAAAATAAAAGAAAATAAACATAAACACGTATTAAAAAAAATACTTACCAAAAATTATAATATAAATAATCAGTTGCTTGCCTTCTGTTTTTCAAATATGAATCTCTTTTTATTCGTTGTCAATGCCTTATATTGTTTTGGTTTATAGCCTTATATGGTGAAACTCCATAATTATGAAATAAATAAAAGTTTAGTAAAAGCTTTACAAGTTTATTATAACTTACCTGACAATATTGTTTCGACAGATAAGCTGTCATTATCAAAGGTAATATATATATATATATATATATATATATATATATATATATATATATATATATATATATATATATATATATATATATATATAAACAAACACGTCGCGAAGGTAAGTACAAAAAATAGATAATTATATAAAAAGATAAAGATACCTTGAATTTATGTTTGTATATCTCAAAAGCTTCTAAAATGTCTAATTTCGGTTTGTTATTACAAAAATGTAGGAATTTAATATTATTTTGAGGAGTCATTGTGTGATTTTGCTCTAAAAGATGTTTGGCACAATTAGATTTTTCAGGATGTTTGTTTCTGTAACAACGTACTGTTGGTTTCATAATGTTCTAGGACAGCAAGGCTAATATGATGCTATTTTTTATTATTTTATTCTATGCATTTACACAGAAAAAAAAGAATAAAATAGCGTCATATTAGCCTTGATATCCCAGATGGGTGGCCATATTAATAATTACACTAAGCATTAAATTAAAATTCATTTATTCGTAGTATTGTGTTTGTAAAACAGTGTTTATGATACGTTCATATGTTAATATTTATGGTTCATAACATACATATAGTATTTGGTAACCCAATTGAGTCAAATATCAAAACACTAACAGGTTTCAAATGGTCAATTTATGATAAATAGCGTTTAGCGGAACAACTTAGAATTATATGACTTACTGTTCGCTAATCTCTTCTCTACAAATATTCTTCGTCACAAAATGTTAATTTTAGGACAAATAACTCAAATGATTGAGATGATATTTACCACCAATTAACACTGTCATTTAAATCCTGCTAGTGTTTTAATATTTGGTTCGATTGGTTTACCAACTATTATATGCATGATATAAAATCATAGATATTAACATACATATATCATAAACTCTGTTTTACAGACACAATACAGCGAATAAATGAATATTAATTTGATACATTCAAAAAATACTTAGTGTAACTGTCCCGCAGGGGGGGAGGATATTACCTAAATGTCCTCCCTTGGTGAGTGGCGCCACCACGGGTCCTATCTCTACACACACTCACACAAACACCTGGTACACGCACTTACACAACACATACACGGATGGAGGATAAATTGCTTCAGTTTTCCCACGGTAGGTCGAGGCGGAGCCCCAGCTGAGTTGATCTGGCAGTGGTAGCTGGCTTAGAAACCGGGATGGCACACCGGGCCGACGGATAATACAGGGGCCCACCATTTCCTAACCAGAGTAGGGGGCTGACCTATCAACCGTCGAAAAATCCCGTGGCATGTAGTGGTGCCAGGTGGTGCCTGGAATAGGGCCCTGCTACGTGTCCCGGGGGGCTTCTTCAGCGGCGGCCCAGACCTCACAGCTGGGAAGAAAGCTCTACCATGACCTTCCTAGGGGAACGGGATTAGCGGAGGCCTCCGATCCAAAACAATACACACTACACACACACACACACAGACACACACACACACACACACACACACACACACACACACACACACACACACACACACACACGCACACGCACACACTGCTACAGAACCAAGACAAACAGAAACAGAACACACAACATCCCCCATAAAAATAAACATGGAGAGTGAACAAATGGAAGCCGATGTCAACGTGCCAAAAGATCAGGAGCACTCTAGCTCCGGGGAGGAAATTCTTACCTTCCCATTTTCCGAGGTAGAATCCGAGGTAAATTCAGCGAAAGAGGAAGAGTTGCTTCTCGAGTATCCAAGTGGCAGATCCGAGGAGGAAGCCGAGGCTCCCACCATGGATAAGGCTGCTAAGGAGGCCCTTCGTAAAGAGAAGCGGAAAGAGTACCAGCGGAAAGTAAGAACCGAAAAGAGGCGAGAAGAGAGGGCGAGAAGGAGGGAACTGAAAGAGACTCAGGACCAGCCATCTCAAGAGACAGCTGAGAGTTTAAAGGAAGCCAACCCAGGCGACTTTTCTTGTAGTATCCAGGGCAAGCAACCTGCAAACCCAGAAAAGCTTCAGAAGCCCGTCCCAGGAAAACTTAGGGGCCCAGCTGCGAGAAGAGCACAAGGGGCAGCCGAGCGCAAGCCCATAGTGCTCCCGACACAATCATCAGGACAGGTCAGGGTAACAGAGGGACAACCTGGTCCTTCAGGTATCCGACCTGCAAAAAGCAGCAAAAGACCCAGAACAGGAGGAACGCCTCCTGGAGTTCTAAAGAAGAAGACAAAAGGAGCCCCGAAGCGAGCAGGGCAGGCCCATGCTTCTCCGTTATTGAGAGACATCAGCCACTACCCAGCAAGCATCCGAGCCAAAGCCACCAAAAAGGGAGAACCAAGTAGTCATCAGGTCTAATCCACAGGATGGCCAGGTTTGTAACGAATTTCGATCGTTACTGTATATATTTCCAAATTTTATTATTTCCTTTAAAATATTATTGTTAAATTGATGTATGAATGCAAGTGATAAGGTGCGAGTGCGCTGATAAAATTCATATCCTCATTAAACTTGTATCACTTCTGAGTACGTTTTTCGTTCGAGCTACAGGCTAATTTAAACGAACAATTTCTTCTAGTGGCAATTTTATAATTATTATTAAAATTGTTCCATTATACATTATAAATTTTGGAAAGAAGTTCATTAATACTTCTTATGTGTTTTTCTTCGAATGAGTGATCAATTGAATTTACACTCGTAAACTTTTGTTTGTTAGGAGGCTTTCTTGTAAAGCGTAAGTAATTATTCAAGTTCTTTCAAAATTTATTCTAATTGTAATCGATCCCTTACAGCTCTTTATATCATACGTAATAGTTGATACCCTATGTATGGTAATATCAAGATATTGGGATTCTTTCCGATACCGTTTGAGTTACCATTATCTGGAATTTTATGTTTTTCCTTGGAATTGGAATCTGATTCAACAAAATGGTTACCATTATTTTTTGATGATATGCAGTACCAATTAATCATCTAGGACTCAGCCATTCAAATGATCTGAGCTACAGACTTCATTAAAAGCTACCAACCAGATAAGTGTTAGATTGATAAGCTAATATCTTTCATTTATATTTAAGTTAAATTGCTATTTGTAAATAAGAAAATAATTTATTATTTGCTTACTCTGCCCATTTATTTCAAATTTATTTTGAAGAGGATTTGTTTATCCTGTTTTTTTATCTACACAGCTTTTTTAAGCGCAATATTGATCTTTACTTTGTTATAAATCGATTATTATATAGTATTAAATTTATTTGTGCAATTAATACTTTTCAGATATTTCATGTGTTTTGGTTATTATGGAAGCCAACTTGTAAAATATGGTCATATTTCCCGGCAATTATTGATTATTCATTTATTTATTTGGTCTTGATGAATAAAGCTATAATCAGTTATGTAGATCTATTTAGTTTTTTTGGTAAAACAATTGATTATAAGCACTGTTTACATCTGAATTTCGTATGGTTTTTTTTTTTAATAAATGTTATTTTGTTCTGGTATTTATGCTAAATTACTTATTTATCTAACCTTATGTAATCATATAATACTTTTGGTCCATCATCATCGCTGAACCCCCCCCCCTGAGAAGACTAACAAGAGAGTTTTTTTGTACGCATGGTGCTCTTCTGGACCATCACTTAGATTATTATTTTACTGTTTGCCTATACGTTACAATTTGACAGTTCCAACGTGAGGCTTGATTATTTTTGATTACTTTGATAGGGTTGGTTTCTCATAATTCAAAATGAATGTAAATGCTTTGAAGAGTGATGAACTATCACACGAATTGCAGTTTAGGAATGTTGATTGTGATGGTATGAATGTTGCAGAGAAACGTAAATCTCTTCGTGCTAAGTTAGCTCTTGAAAGATTAAATTCATCTCTAATTAATACTTATACACCTGTAGAATATAATGTTAGAACAGAATTAGATATTTGTGAAAATAAAGTAGTAGAATTAACCGAGCTAGTTAATCAATTTTCCTAGCAGACATCATATGCTGAATTTAGTAGAATAAATACTAGGTTACATCATTTATTTGCTCGATTAAATAGGCTGAAACCTGAAGATGATTTAGCAGATGAACATTCTTCTGTGGTATTTGAATGTGTAGACTTATTAGATAATTTAGGTAATATCTTTGAAAATCAACAACCTACAGAATGGGATGTTAACTTAGAATCTGACTTTCAACAACAAGAGGGAGGTATTCCAAATCCACTTGCTAATTCAACTAAAGCTCATCCACGAAGAGTATCATTTAATTTATCTAGTACATCGACAGATGATAATACTAATGCTACTGACACTACATCTATAAAAACTACGGAAGCTAGAGTTATGGAATTAGAAAAAGCTTTAAGCGAAATTCAAATGTCAAGAGATTCTGAAACTTCGACATTTACAAATTTTGTCAACTCTGTACCTGTGTGTACATGGAAGTTCACTTTCACCAGATATACGTCTACCGTGGGTGTTAATGCATTTCTACAGCGAGTTGAAGAATTAAGAATTGCTAGAAACATTTCACACACTCAATTATTTGATTCAGCAGTCGATCTTTTCTCAGGTCAAGGTCTTGTTTGGTTTCGAGCTGTGCGTAATCGAATTAATTCTTGGAAACAGCTAGTTCAAAGGCTTAGATTTGATTTTCTACCTACCGACTTTGATGAAGAATTATGGGAAGAAATCAAACGTCGAAAACAAGGTTCTGACGAACGCCCCAGTATTTTTATTGCTGTTATGCTAAATTTATTTACCCGCCTTCAAGAACCACCTTCTGAAGATAAGCAATTGAAACAAATTCTACGTAATTTACAGCCATTTTATGCTACTCAACTAGCGTTGACCTCTGCCGTCTCAATAGATGATCTTGTCATTAAATGTAAACGTTTAGAGGAAACGAAATTACAAAATTTTCGGTATCGCAACCCCAATGTTACTCCTTCTTTGCAGTTAGAACCCGATTTAATATATAAACCGACATCCATCAATAAAACTGAAGTTGGTACAATACAAACTCAACCTAGGAAGAGTCCAAAAAAATTCTCCAAGACAATAAATTCCAAAGTATATATTTTCTGTTTTGTTTGCGGAAATCCTGGTGCATATTTTGTCAACTGTACAAAATGCCATTCAAAAAACGATCATGCAAGAGAAGGTCCGTCAGCCGCTTTCTCCCAGCCGTAGAAGATTTACAGGCTATCACGGGTGGAAGGTAAATGAACGGCATTAAGAATAGGTTGGCCCACTTGGGTGATTTTTAAATTTTGCTCCGGACTAGCTTCGGGGGTGAGTAAGATTTCGGAAGTCCACCGGCCAAATTTGGACTCCCGGGCGCCAGGAATCGTGGTTGCCCTCTGCTGAGCAATAGCAATGCTTCTATGGATCACCGACTCCTGTGATCCGCAACATATACCCAAATAAACCTGATAAAACTCGATACACCATTTAATAATTGACAGCATTTATTTAACTAAAACCCATTGCAAAGATACAATTTGAATACAAGTCCCATAAAGAAGCAGAAAGGCTCCGTAAGCAAGCAATAAAGTCAATTATATAAGGATATTCCCAAACTTATACGTATAAATAATAATTTACCACCTAAATAATCTTATAACAAATCAGTTCATACTAATGATATAAGTATAAATGTTCAAATATAAACATCTAAGTATTCAATCCAATACGTTAGATTAAACAAAATAGTATTATTATCTAATAAAAGAATATAATATATAATTGTTGCCCCCAAAACATTAATAATAATCGATAAAACAAAAGGATCTAACTTGGGTAAATCTTCCAAATTACCGATAAATTAAATAATCGATTCACCAGGCTTCATCAACCAATCCTTGCTTCAGAAGTCGCTACACTAAAGAATTTTCGTATAAAAAAAAGAAAGGGGCTATAGGGTAGACAAGCGCTTATCTGTATCCCAACAACTCCAGCAATTAAAATAGATGAGCCACTCGCGGACGCATTAATGGACGGGCCTTGCGAAAGATTATTCTTTTAAATCTGATAGTTGAGTTTTGAAAATAAATGGTAAAGATTAACCGGTTTCCCCAAGTTAAATGCGTTACCCAATAGCATAATGTTTACAACAAAAAAAAACTACCGAACAAACTAATCGTTCTTTTTAAATAAATAGTCCTCAATTTCAATAAGTACACCCTATATAATATAATAGAAATGCTGCACTCACATTACTATAAAGAAATAGCTCCAAACTATTGTAACAAGAGAGAAAAGGAACGAACCTCTTTTCGAGCGACAGGTGGTGTGTTCTGCCGCCTTCGAGAAAATGACGTATCGCACAAGCATGTAAATCAGACGTGGTTTATTCTGGTGTATTCTAGAAATACATGGTATGTTCGGGTGATTTCTGGAACGTTTATAGGATGGTATAAAGTCGACGTCGCGGAGAAAAGGAGCAGTCAACAGCAAGTCATTAACTGTGTATTACAAAATAAATAGTGAATATAAATGTTGTATTAGAAATTCATAGTCTGTAAATAATAGTTTTTAATGGTTTATAATCATAGCGTTAATTTATAGTGTATTCATTAGTGTATAGAAATAAATATTTGTTTGTGAATAGACGATTTAAACAGCACTTGTGTTATTATTTTTAGAAAGAACGTTACAGTGGTGTTACAGGTGTGAGGTTTTAAAATAAATAAAATCGCGTAATAATTAAATAAAGTGCTGTGAGAATAAATCTTTAGTGTTAAAACATAATTTCAACAAACGATTAAAATGGTGATGAAACTGTTAAAAGATCTCAAAGTAATAGACTTGAAACATGAACTTGAAGAACGAGATTTGGACACAACGGGCCTTAAAAGTGTGTTAATAAATCGGCTAAGAGAATGGCTTTTGGAGCAGCAAGAAGACCCTGAAAGTTTCCTCTTCGAAATACCCGCAATTGATACTAATTTGTTATTAAGTAAAATAGAAGAGAATTCTAGAATGCTTAAAGAAGAATTATTGGAAAAGTCCGAAGAGAATTCTAGAAAGTCTGAAGAGAATTCTAGAATGCTTAAAGAAGAATTATTGGAAAAGTCCGAAGAGAATTCTAGAAAGTCTGAAGAGAATTCTAGAATGCTTAAAAAAGAATTATTGGAAAAGTCCGAAGAAAGTTCTAGAAAAGCCGAAGAGAATTCTAGAATTTTAAAAGAAGAATTACTGCAAAAGTCCGAAGAAAATTCTAGAATGTTAAAAGAGGAATTACTGGAAAAGTCCGAAGAGAATTCTAGAAAGTCCGAAGAAAATGTTAGAATGCTTAAACAAGAATTACTTGAAAATACTAAAGCACTGGAAGAAAATGTTAAAATGCTTAAAGAAGAATTACTAGAAAAGTCTGAAGAAAGTTCTAGAAGGCTTAAAGGAGAATTGTTGGAAAATGTCAAAGCGTTGGAAGATAAAGTTTTCGAAGAATTTTTGGAGAATGCCAGTGCGTTAGGACTATTGGAAGGTAGATTGGCGGAACAAGATAGGGTAATAAAGATGGTAGAGGAGAAAATAGCCCAAATGCAATTACCACCAACAACTAAGAAAGACGATATGGCCGAAATGCTGGAAGATAGAATGAGGCAACTACGGTTTCCCTCAACTTCTGAGAGGCCGTTTAATGAAGTAAAGAAACAGTTTAAAGAAGAAAAGGGTCCTGTCGTAGGGATAAAAGTAAAACCACCCACGTTCGATGGAAAGATACCTTGGTCCACTTACTACAAACAGTTTGAGGCGGCTTCTGGGGCCAACGGATGGACAGGCAAGGAAAAGGCCGTTTCTTTAACTGTGGCTTTGCGTGGAGACGCGTTGAACGTCCTGCAAACAATCCCAGCAGGACAGGAAAATGATTACCAATTGTTAGTGTCTAGATTGGAAATGAGATATGGAGACGCGCATCTTCAACAAGTGTATCACGCGCAAGTGAAGAATCGTATCCAGAAGAATGGAGAAAGCCTGCAGGAGTTTGAAGCCGATGTTGCGCGGCTTGTCCGATTGGCGTACCCTACGGCACCCGATTCATTTCTGGGACAGCTCGCTGTGCAGACCTTCATTGATGGGTTAAGAGACGGGGAAACACAACAATCATTGAGGCTGGCACGACCAAGAACAACTGATGATGCGCTTGCTCACGCTTTAGAGTTTGAAGCCGCAAAACAAGCGTCCCGAGGCCACGGGCGAGTTCGAACCGTTGCGGAAGAAGAGGAAGGTTCCAGTTCCAAAGATCGCCTAGAAGAATTATTAATGAGAGTTCTTCAGAAGGAAGATAGTCGTAAGAGGAATCCTCAAGAAGTTCGAGGACCCCGTTGCTGGAACTGCGGTGAACAAGGGCACATACGACGCCGCTGCCCTAAACCCAAACAAGTTCAACCGTCGGAAAAGTTAAAAGGGGTTGGCAAGAGGGGGCGAACGTTGACTGCGAGTGAAGATGCCCCGGAGATCACGATCCATGCCGTAACATCAAAGAATAGTAACGGCAGTTTGTTTGTAGATGGAAAGATTGCTAACCGAACTGTTCCACTACTTATTGATACGGGGGCGACAAAATCCATCGTACGCCCTGATGTTCTACAATCAAGTATTAAATTGTTACCGACAACTACTCAACTCCGTACAGCAACAGGTGAAGTGATACCAACACGCGGAGTGGTGAAGATGAAGATTGGCATTGGAAGTGAAGAACGTGAACATGAGGTGCTGGTAGCCGATATCACTGATGACTTCATCTTGGGAATGGACCTCCTGAGAAAATTTGGTTTTACGTTTTTACGGATTTGAAAGAGGGTGTTTTGAAGGTCGGTAACGAACTTCCGTTGCACCCACGAGAAGATCCGGTTGTAAGGGTTTTGCTGACTGAAGATGTGATATTGCCGGGTCAAAGCGAGATGGTTGTCGAGGCAGGTTTGGATGGAGATCTTCGGGTAGGATGTGTGCGAATGATGGAGCCTGTTTGTGATAAGAAGATCCATAGTGGCATATTGGTGGGAAAAGCGCTGATCAAGGTTGGAAAGACTGTACCGGTGAGGCTTATGAACGTTAATGTGGATCCGGTGACATTGAAGAAGAGTACCCTTGTGGGACAGTGTGTGCCAGTATTCCGAGTAGCCAGGTGTATGGCTGATGTTCCAAAACCAGTGCCCAAAGACCATGGTGGAAAATTAGTGGGTATGGTTACTAGTTCGTGCGAAGACCTTAACAGAACGGAAGTGAAAGAGGTACAGGGTTTGGTTCACCGATGCCAAGATATCTTCGCTCTTGACGATAGCCAGAAGGGACGAACAAATATAGTAAAACATAAAATCAATACAGGCAACTCTATGCCTGTCCGTCAGCAGCCGAGGCGTCTACCTCTAGCAAGGCGAGCAGAAGCCGAAAAAATTATTATTGATATGGAAGAACAAGGGGTCATCGAGCCATCCAGCAGTCCATGGGCATCACCGGTGGTCCTGGTCAGTAAGAAGGACGGGTCAACGAGATTTTGTGTGGACTATCGGCAGCTTAATGATGTGACCAAGAAAGACAGCTATCCCTTACCACGCATCGACGACACGTTAGATACCCTGTCTGGTTCACGATGGTTTTCGACTTTGGACTTGAAGAGCGGTTATTGGCAAGTTGAAATGGAACCTGAAGACCGGGAGAAGACCGCGTTCACTATTGGTTCCGGACTATGGCAGTTTACAGTTATGCCTTTTGGTCTATGTAACGCTCCGGCCACCTTTGAGCGTCTAATGGAGACCATCTTGAGAGGGTTGTCGTGGAAGACCTGCCTGGTATACCTAGATGATGTGATTGTAGTCGGAAAATCATTCAACGAACATCTGAAAAATCTAGAGGAAGTGTTCCGAAGACTACGTGGAGCCAATCTGAAACTGAGTCCGAAAAAGTGCCACATATTCAGAAAAGAAGTGAAATATCTCGGGCACGTCGTATCACAAAATGGAGTGGCAGCCGACCCCGATAAGATTCGTGCAGTTCAAGAGTGGCCAACACCGAAAGATAAACACCAAGTTCGTAGTTTTCTTGGGTTATGTACCTACTACAGGCGTTTCGTTCCTGGGTTTGCCAATATAGCGAAACCTCTGACAAGGTTAACTGAAGATGGGCGCGAGTATGTTTGGAGCGGAGAGTGTGAAACAGCTTTCCAACAGCTGAAGCGTGCCCTGACAACAGCACCAATATTGAGCTATCCACGGACAGAAGGGCAATTCATACTTGACACAGATGCAAGTAATCTGGCCATTGGGGGGGTACTTTCTCAGATACAGGATGGACAAGAAAAGGTCATCGGCTATTTTAGTAAGGTTTTGTCGAAAGCCGAAAGGAATTATTGTGTGACCAGAAAAGAACTATTGGCCGTCGTGAAGTCCGTTGAGCATTTCTACAAATACTTGTACGGACGGAAGTTTTTATTGAGGACGGACCATGCAGCGTTGAAATGGCTTCTACAATTCCGTAATCCTGAAGGCCAGGTCGCAAGGTGGATCGAACGATTACAAGGATACAACTTTGACACCGAACATCGAGCGGGCACTAGTCATCGAAATGCCGATGCTCTTTCAAGAAGACCCTGTCCAACGGATTGCCGTCATTGCTCTCGTTTGGAGGAGAGGGTTTGCCAAGTATTAAGGACTACCATCGTCAACGACAATTGGTTGCCGGAAGAATTGCAACGACAGCAGGAGGCTGATCCCGAACTAAAAATGGTACTGGAGTGGAAGCGCGTGGGAGAAAGGCCTGCCTGGGAGGCCGTCAGCCCTTTCAACAGAACGCTCAAAGCATATTGGGCCCAATGGGAGTCCTTGAAGGTGGAAGACGATCTCCTGAAGCGAGTACTGGAGAGTGAAGATGGCACCACCATTAGGTCTCAGTTCGTGGTTCCAAAAAGCCGAGTGGCTACAGTATTGCGACATCTCCATGACGGTGCCTCCGGGGGACACTTCGGTGTGAAAAAGACCTTGGAGAAAGTTAGGGAGCGTTTTTATTGGGTCAACTGTAAAGAAGACGTGAAGGAGTGGTGCCGGAAATGTGAAATATGTGCCACTGGCAACGGACCCTTGGGGAAACGAAGAGCACCCATGAGGCAGTACAATGTGGGTAGTCCTCTGGAGAGAATAGCTATAGACATTGCCGGACCATTCCCCGAAACTGACGATGGGAATAAATACATCTTAGTGGCAATGGACTATTTTACCAAATGGCCAGAAGCATATGCCCTACCAAACCAGGAAGCTGCGACTGTTGCTGACGTACTAGTCAAAGAGTTTTTCAGTCGCTTCGGAGTGCCCATGGAGCTGCATTCGGATCAAGGCCGCAATTTCGAGTCTGTACTCTTTGGAGAAGTTTGTCGATTGTTGGGCATTCGCAAGACTCGGACCACACCGTTACATCCGCAGTCCGATGGAATGGTAGAACGCATGAATCGAACAATGGGCAAATATTTGGCCAAGGTCGTCTCCGATCATCAACGAGACTGGGACCAATACCTGCATCTGTTCCTGATGGCTTATCGTGCGTCGGTCCACGAAACAACCGGTCAGTCACCAGCGTCTGTAATGTTTGGACGCGAGTTACGGTTACCGTGTGATCTAGAATTTGGGTCTCCACCTATAGAGCAGGAGGTAGCCGGGAATGATTATGTCATCAACTTAAAGAAGAAGTTGGAGGATATTCACGACCGAACCCGAAATCATAGTCGAATCGCGAGTGACCGGATGAAGGCTACGTACGATGTGAGAGCCCAAGAAGGAGGGTTTCAACCTGGAGAGCTTGTCTGGTTATATAACCCGCAAAGGCGTCGTGGCTATTCTCAAAAGTTACAGCGAAATTGGGAGGGTCCATACCAGGTGAAGAAACGAATAAATGACTTGATTTATCGCATCCAGAAGTTGCCAAGGGGGAAACCAAAGGTGGTACACTCCAATCGTCTGGCGCACTATGAGGGAAATAATGACGCAGTCCCGGATCGGAAAGATGAGGCTGAGGTGACTATCAATACCGTAAGGCCTGAAGATGATCAACCAACCTTTAGAGAATTTATGGCTGCGTTCTCTGGAACTAGAAAAGCGCGATTCGGAGTCACGACTGAGATGCAACAAGATCTCTTCCGGGTCCCTGGTAATTATTCCATTGCCCACTGTGTCTCCGCGGATGTCCAGGGGGATCGCAGTAGTGTTTAGAAATAAATTTGGACGGCTGAATGAACTTCGAGAACAAAATCCCTCTGTTGGTAAATCCTTACGCTTGCCTGATCATGACCGATCCATTTACTACTTGGTAACCAAGCAGTTCTATTACCAGAAGCCGAGTTACGCCGACTTGTGGAGGGCACTATAGAATTTGAGAATCGAGTTGCTTACCAGGGGAATTAACAAATTGGCAGTTCCCAAACTCGGCTGTGGGCGGGACCAGCTGGATTGGAGAATCGTTAGAAACATGCTGGAAGTTGTCTTTGGAGGTACGGACGTCAAGATCTTCGTCTGCAATTTTGACCCACAACCCGCATTAAGGCCAACGAAGAGTGTAGACTGTTATTTCTACCGTAATGGAACGTGTAGTCGAGGAGAAGACTGTCGATATCGTCATGACCCGTTCTACAGGAACCAGAGCATAAAACCTGTTCTGGGACAGAACAGACTTGAAGAGGGGGGCAGTGTAACAAGAGAGAAAAGGAACGAACCTCTTTTCGAGCGACAGGTGGTGTGTTCTGCCGCCTTCGAGAAAATGACGCATCGCACAAGCATGTAAATCAGACGTGGTTTATTCTGGTGTATTCTAGAAATACATGGTATGTTCGGGTGATTTCTGGAACGTTTATAGGATGGTATAAAGTCGACGTCGCGGAGAAAAGGAGCAGTCAACAGCAAGTCATTAACTGTGTATTACAAAATAAATAGTGAATATAAATGTTGTATTAGAAATTCATAGTCTGTAAATAATAGTTTTTAATGGTTTATAATCATAGCGTTAATTTATAGTGTATTCATTAGTGTATAGAAATAAATATTTGTTTGTGAATAGACGATTTAAACAGCACTTGTGTTATTATTTTTAGAAAGAACGTTACACTATCAATCTTATCAATACTTGATAACTTGTCACAAGCAACAATAAATAGGTAAGTAAACTTGAACAAAATTATTAAATACAATTAGTTTAATGTTAATTAATGAATTTCTCTTAAGAAGGTAAACGTGATTGGTATCCTGGTCCTAACTATACTCCGGTAGTCGTTGTCTAGTGATGGACGAACAAATATAAAAGATCTGACCTGGATATTTGAAGAGGCTTTCTTATTCAGTTGAGAGATGCTTTAGTTTTTTTTTCCTCCGTAAGTTCGGGGTCGATAGAAAATTCTAGGGATCTCCTCTCTGGCTTCTTGTTAGTGTCCACGGTATGGCGTACCTTTTGTAAGGGTACCTTTTTGTAAACGGTTCCTTTTTATAAAGGGTTCCTTTTTGGCCTACAAAATCATAGCGACCTTCAATACAACGAATCTCTTGAAAATTAACTTTTACTCGCCTAAAGATGGAGAACCGCCAAACTAGTGAATTGGGGTTTCGATAATCCTGGCAATTCCAGACAAATGTTCTTATCAACATAGAATACCAAAACAAAAACGGTATTATCGGCAATGAACAAATTATGCTTCTACCGCTGCTTATATCCGGAAGAGAATCCGTTGGATATATACAAAAAAATACAATCCGCAGCAGCGACAAAGGCGACCCACTCAAAGAAGAATTCGTTTCGTTCTTGAAAAATGTTTATTCCAAAATACGCACTATCAATAAAAGGAAATGATAACGGCACAAAATTTTGAAATTATCGGCGCCGATATTTTAGGCAACCAAAATATCTATTTATATTAAGGCTGCGTACACACGTTCAACTAAAGTGAATTTAACCCGTGACAAGGCTGAATCAACTAAATGGTCTGATTGGTTAAAGACTGTTAGCGAATTTTATAAACAACCCCCAGTTATATCGTCTATGTTTGTTCATCGTAATAATGATACGCGACCATACATCACCGTTAGGGTTTAAGGGACTCATATCAAATCTCTTTTTGATTCGGGTGCTAATCAAACAATTCTCGGTAAGTTAGGTTTATATTTAATAGGATGTTATGATTTAAAAGTAGATACTAATTCTAGACTAGCAACATTAAAAACGGCCGATGGTAAGTTTCAAAATATTCTAGGAATAGTTGAATTGTCCATTACTGTAGACGGAATTACAAAAACTATTTCAACAGTTGTGTCTGATACCATTGAAGCTAATTTAATTTTAGGTATAGATTTTTGTTACGCGTTTGGTATTAAAACAGATTTTGCTAGAGATAGTTTTACGGTAGCTAGTATAGAATCCCTGCAAGCTATAAAAAGTGCAAAAGATTTAGATCCCGAGCAGCGAGTAATACTTTCACAGGTAATTGATTCTTTTAGACAGTTAGGTGAAAACAAATTAGGGCGTACAGATAAAGTAGTTCACGTAATCGATACTGGCGATGCCAAACCAATCAAGCAACGATATTTTCCATTATCGACTGCTATGCAAGAACATGCTAACAGAGAACTTGATAAAATGCTCGAAATGGGAATTATTCGGAAATCATTTTCACCTTGGAGTTCTCCAATGGTTCTCGTAAAGAAAAAAGATAATAGTTATCGTTTATGCTTTGACGGTAGAAAATTAAATACGATTACAAAGAAAGATGCCTACCCGTTACCATATGTGTCCACCATTCTAAATAAACTCCGGGATTCTCATTACTTAACATCCATTGATTTGAAGCAAGCATTTTATCAAATACCACTTCATCCCGATTCTTGTGAAAAGACAGCGTTTACTGTACCAACAAGAGGTCTTTTTGAATATACCGCCATGCCTTTTGGAATTGCGAACGCACCGGCCACTCAACAGCGGCTTATGGAAAACATTTTTGGTCCTTTGATCGGCGAAAATATATTTGTCTACTTAGATGACATTATTTTGGTCTCTAAAACGTTTGAAGAACATATAACCATGCTCAAGGAAATTTATGATCGACTAAAAGACGCAAATCTCACTATAAATTTTGAGAAATGTGAATTTTGTAAGCCCAGTTTAAGTTATCTTGGTTACGTCATTGATAAAAACGGTCTGCATACCGACCCAGCAAAAGTAGAAGCGATATCAAAATATCCAAGACCTAAAATGTAAAACTGTAACAGAAATTAAACGATTCTTAGGACTTTGTTCTTGGTACCGTAGGTTCGTTCCCAATTTTTCTACAGTAGTTGCTCCAATTTTAAACTTAACAAAGGGAAGAGTTAAAAAACAAGTTGTTCCTTGGGACGCCGACGCTGAAGAGTCTTTTAATAAAATTAAATCTTTGTTAATATCCACGCCTATACTTAAAAGCCCCGACTTCACGAAGCCTCTTAGTATTCAATGCGATGCCTCTGCTTTTGGCTTAGGATGCATTTTGACACAATGTGAAGGAGAAGATGAGTGTGTAATCGCATATGCTTCAAGAACGCTAAATAAAGCTGAGAAAAATTACAGTGTTACGGAGCGAGAGTTACTTGCAGTTCTGTTTGGAATTGAGAAATTTAGAGGATATGTAGAAGGTACACATTTTGTCGTCTACACCGACCATTATTCATTGATTTGGTTGAACAACATTAAGGAACCTACTGGTCGTCTAGCCAGATGGAGTATGAAACTTTCTCAATATTCCTTTTCCATTAAACACCGTAAAGAAAAGAGCAACGTGGTACCCGATGCACTATCTAGGGCTCCGATTCAGGTGAATGTTATTGAAATTAAGAACGAAGACAGAGACAAATGGTATCAAAAGTTGTTTACGAGGGTACAAGAACAACCTACAAGTTATCCCGATTGGAGGATTGAGGACGGGTTAATTTATAAATATGTTACAAACAAACATAATATAATTTCTAATCTTATAGAATGGAAGCAAGTAGTGCTAACCTCTAGAAGAAAAGAATTAATAAGTTTTCATCATGATTTATCTACTTCCGCACACTTCGGTATACAAAAAACGTATCAGAAGCTTTGTGAACAGTATTATTGGCCGAAAATGAAAGCTGATGTAGCACGTTACATCAAAAAGTGTGAAATCTGCTCCCCAAGTAAAGCATCAAATTCCATAAGACCTGGACTTATGGGAAAAGAAAAGAAGGTCAAATTTCCTTTCCAGTGTTTATCCATTGATATTATGGGACCATTTCCGAGATCTCGCAGAGGAAATACTTCATTATTAGTTGTTTGTGACTGGTTAACTAAATTTGTATTAGTGAAAGCCATGAGAAAAGCTACTGCGAAAAATATCATTAATTTCTTGGAAAATGATGTCTTTCTTATCTATGGTGTTCCACAGATTTGTATGGTAGATAATGGACCACAATTTATTAGTAAGGACTTTAAAATGTTTATGAAAGAGTATAACGTTGATCAAGTATGGTACAACGCTTCTTACCATCCTCAAGTTAATTTTGTAGAAAGGGTTAATAGAGTTATTGGTACAGCTATCCGTTCATATGTTAAAGATAACCATAAATTGTGGGATGCTGAAATCTATAAAGTAGCACATGCCATTCGAAACTCAGTTCATGATGTAACTGGTTATACACCGTCTTTTCTAAATTTTGGAAGATCTGTTCCTATTTCAGGTACTTATTATGGGAAAATTAAAGACATGAAGGAGGAAGAATTGTGTATTGACAATTGTGAAAAATTAGTAGCCGATATTAATAAACTTTCTACAGTACACAAGGAGGTCACGCAAAAACTATCTATTGCCTATCAAAAATATTCTAAACATTACAATTTACGTAAAAGGCCATTGAAATTTAAAAAAGATGACATTGTATGGAAAAAGAATTATACACTTTCCGACGCTAGCAAACACTATAATCAGAAATTGGCTCCTAAGTACATTAAATGTAAGGTTAAAGAAGTTGTAGGAGCTCTAGTATATAGATTATCCGACCAAACTGGTAAAAATGTTGGATTATGGCACATTAAAGATTTAAAACCACATTACTTTGAGAGAAATTTTGATGATTAGGATACAGGACTTAGATTAAGAATAGTATTAGGTATAAAAATAGTTTAGTTATAATTAACAGGGATATGGCGGATAGTTAACTAAAATATTTTTTAGGACAATATTTTTAGAGCACTAACTAGAATGTGTTCACAGTACAAGTGGTTGAGAATTCTATAACTACTTTTTTTTTTTTGGTTGCATTTAATCAGATACAGTTATATTTAATTGTATAGGTTATGTTTTGACTTAATTAGTCATTTGTATGTTTTGGATTCGGTTATTCTGGGTTGTTTCTTATTAAATCGACTGATATTTTACTTTTAAACCGATATATTAGGTCTAGATACCTTTGGTTTTTCCGTTCGCTTTGTGGATATACGAACGTATCTGTTCAGGAAGTTTTTTTTTGCAGAATACATTGCAGATTTAGTTATCCGTTTTCTGCTGTCTTAAAATGCATAGTTGACATTTCCTATCTCGCTTAGATAAGGTTTAGTATATAACTTAGTTATTACGGTAGCTTAGTAGAGTAATTCAGATTAGTTATAGGTATGTCCTATCCTATTCGTCGATATCAATTGATTCAACTCCACGTATGTAATCAACTGTATGTATCAACCAACTGTATGTGTGGTGTATTTTGTGGTCTTTCCATTAATTCATTTTCTTTCTGCCAGATTCTAAACCTAGTCTTCGGACTCTTCATATATATATTTTAGTGTTTTTGCCAGATTTACTCTGTCAATGTTTTGGGAGGGGGTAGTGTAACGAATTTCGATGGTTACTGTATATATTTCCAAATTTTATTATTTCCTTTAAAATATTATTGTTAAATTGATGTATGAATGCAAGTGATAAGGTGCGAGTGCCGAACCCCCCCCTGAGAAGACTAACAAGAGAGTTTTTTGTACGTATGGTGCTCTTCTGGACCATCACTTAGATTATTATTTTACTGTTTGCCTATACGTTACAGGTTCGCCCAGAGGAGGCTGAGCTCATCAGAGAAAACATTGTAGCAGAGATGTTCCGCACCATGGAAGTCCCTGAAGGAGGCCCCCGAGGACCGGAACTCAGGTTCCGAAACTCTGGAGTGGTGGAACCAGGGTGGTTTTAGTAACCGCCCAGGACGAAGCCTCGACGCGGTGGTTGCTGGAAGGCTGGGTTCCCCTCAGCGTTGAAGGCGTCACCTTCACACCAACCAGGGCATCAGAGGCGCCATGGCCAGAAAGAGTGGGATTCTGGCTGAGAAGTCAAGAGGTGAACCTGGACAGGCTGAGACGGATGCTTTCGCTGCAGAACCACTCACTGGCGGTGGAGCAATGGAGGCATGTCCAGAAGACCGGGGGTCCAGGAAGCTGGTTTCTGACCTTTTTGATCAGCGGCGAGACCGTAAGGTCCTTGGAGGAAGTCGGACCAACTCTACTTCGAGTTGGTAACCCTCGCAGTGCGCAGGGTACCGACATGGAGTGGGGCGGTCCGTCGTGGCCCCTCCGAGACCAGCGGGTCAAAGAAGGCCGAGAAGGACAAATGAAGACCCAATACCGCACCATTAACTCCCCATAATGGGCTCTCTGCGGGTAAGTCAAATTAATCTCCAGCAGTTTGGGCACTACAGCGGAGCTTATTAGAGCCCTTACTGGCAGGAAGGAAATAGTTTTAATACAGGAACCCTATATCTACAGGAACACAATCAGGGGACTAAGCATGGCCAACCACAACCTAGTAGCCAGTGCGAAGCCAGAAGAGCGGCCCAGGGCCTGCCTCGCAGCAACCAGGGATCTCGGCTTGGTACCATTACCCCAGCTGGGAACCAAGGATCTTGCTGCAGCGATCCTGGAGCACAAGGTAGGTGAAATTAATCATAACATAGTAGTAGCAAGCGCGTACTTTCCCTCGGATGAGGCGCGTATACCTACAGAGGAATTTGAGCGTCTAGTTTCTTTTGCGAAGGACGAAGGTCTCCCAATAATAGTTGGATGCGACGCTAACGCTCATAACCTGGTGTGGAGTAGCACCGACACTAACTTCCGCGGCGAAACCCTACTATAGTTTTTGGCGTCTACAGACCTCGAGATATTGAATAGAGGGACAGAGCCCACCTTCGTCAACAGAATCCGAAAGGAAGTGCTTGACATTACAGTGGCATCTAGAAATCTCTTGGAAAGTATAACTAACTGGAGAGTTACGTCGGACATCGTTACTTCTGACCATCGTATGATCAGACTAGAGATGAAGCCCGACAAACCTCCAGAAATCCTCCTCCGGAATTCCAAGGGAACGGACTGGGAATGTTATATTTCCGGTCTGACCCGCCAAGGAAGTCAACCAGAGGTAGAAATACTAACTAAAGAGCAGCTCAATAAAGGAGTAGAAACATTGACAAAGGTTATTGTCTCATCCTATGAGGAGGCATGCCTACTGGGGCGGTGAGAGCTCGTAGGGTTCCATGGTGGAACGGCACTTTAGCCGAGCTACGCAGGGAATCCAGACGAGCATTTAACAAAGCCGCAAGAGACGAGACGCAGGCATCTTGGGTTCTTTTCGCAAGGGCCAGAAAGAACTTTAAAAAGCAACTACGGCGCAGTAAGAAATCCAGCTGGCAGAAATACTGCAGGGAGCTAAGCTCCGTATCGGATTCGGCCAGACTGATGAAAATCTTAAGCCGGGAGACAAACCAAACAATAGAGGTATTCAAAAGAGATGATGGGATATGGACCAAGACCAGAGAGGAGTCTCTGCGACTCCTCTTGGGATCCACTTTCCCGGCGACGGCGACCATCAAATGGCACCCACGGCAGAACAAACACCAGTTCCAGCAGAGAACTGGCAGTTTGTCGAGGGCGTCGTAACGAAGGGCGCAGTCGCATGGGCCGTGAACGAGTTCGAACCATTTAAGTCGCAAGGGCCGGATGGGATATTCCCAGCGTTGCTACAAATGGGCCTGGATGTCCTACTCCCAAGCGTTGTAATGATATGCAAGGCCAGCATAGCAATGGGATGCATCCCAGAACTGTGGAAGGCAGCCAGAGTGGTTTTCATCCCCAAAGCGGGGAAGAAAGACTACACAAATGCCAAATCCTTTAGACCCATTAGTCTCACGTCCTTTCTTCTAAAAACTTTGGAAAGGATTATCGACAGGTATTTAATGGAGAGGGTAATAACGGTATACCCATTCCATAAAAACCAGCACGCATACAGACGTGGACGATCCACTGAAACAGCACTCCACGCAGTCGTGCATAAGGTGGAAAAAGCACTTCATTACAAAGAAGTGACCCTTGCGATCCTCTTTGACATTGAAGGAGCTTTTGACAAGGCAAGAACGGTCACGATCGGTCAAGGCTTGCAGGCCAGGGAGACTCCTCCCGTGATGGTCAGCTGGGTGAGATCGGTATTGACGGAAAGAACCGTGATAGCGTACCTAGGAGATTGCTCAGTTGAGGCCGGGGTAACTGGAGGCTGCCCCCAGGGCAGCTGCCTTTCGCCCCACTTGTGGTGGGTATAATGGACGGCCTCTTAGAATGTCTAACGGCATAGGAATTTTATACCCAGACCTACGCAGACGACGGGCTGGTTTTAGTAACCGGGAAATTCTTAGACGTCGTCTGCAATAGAATGCAAATGGCATGTAGGATAATAGAAGGATGGTGTGAAGAGAAGGGTTTGTCTGTAAATCCACTCAAAACTGAAATGATTCTCTTCACCAAAAGAAGGAAACTCGAGGATTTTCGAGCACCCATAATGTACGGAAGACCACTTGCACTAGTGCAAGAGGTTAAGTACCTAGGGGTTACCCTCGATAGCAAATTAAGTTGGAGGTAGCATGTCGACAAAATCATAAACAAGTCGATAGCGACATTATGGCAGTTGCGGCGAGCAGTAGGAAAGAACTAGGGAATTAATCCCCAGATCCTGTATTGGCTTTACACATCGGTAATAAGACCAAGAGGATCCAGTATGGCTCATTGATCTGGTGGCCTAGTGTTGAAAGACCAAGAATTTCCAGGAAACTGGCAAAAGTTCAACGACTAGCCTGCCTGGAAATTACAGGAGCAATGAGAACAACCCCAACGGCTGCAATCGAGGTTATATTGGGTCTCCCGGGCCTTGACTCCTGGATAAAGAGAGAGGCCATGGCAACCCATCTCAGAATGCGAGACGCGGGGCTTTGGAGTAATCAAGGTATACGCATCGGTCATGCAAAGATTTCCCAGTTGGCGGCAAAGGAGATCCCTTTGTCAACATACAGGGTAATCGAAGCAGAAGACCGACTAAGACTAGAAAAGGAGTACTCCCTTACTATTCCGACTAGAGAACAGTGGGAGCAAAATCAAATCGAGTTTCACCCAGATGCCCTGGTATGCTACACGGACGGTTCCCGGATAGCAGAAAGGCAATCCTCTGGAGCAGGAATATACATAGAGAACCGAGGGGTACAAGAGAGCTTTGCTCTGGGGAAGTCCACCACGGTTTTCCAAGCCGAGGTTTATGCCATTTTAACGGTGGCAACCAAAGTCGAGATTAGAGCAGTACCAGAGAAGAAAATCTACATCTGCTCTGACAGTCAAGCGGCACTAAAAACAATCTCCTCCTCCAGGGCAAGAACAGCTCTCGTCCAAAAATGCGCGGATGCTTTAGCAGACCTGGCAAGCGAGAAAGAGGTAGAACTAGTTTGGGTCCCAGGCCACGCCGGAATCCAAGGCAATGAGAAGGCTGATGAACTGGCCAAACTCGGAGCCGAGGGTATCTGCCTGGGACCGGAACCCTACTTGGGTATTACAAAGCGTCAAATCTCAACGACCCTGGTAGAGTGGGCCTATGAGAAAAGCAGGGAGAAGTGGGAAAGTTGCAGAGGCTGTCGGCAGGCGAAAGACCATATAGAGGGATTCGACTCAAAGAAGTCGGTCTGGCTAATGGGGAAAAGCCGAAGATCCGTAAATCTTTTGACGGGGATCCTGACAGGTCACTGCAAATTAAAAAGACACCTATCCTTGATAGGTGTAGAGGAAGACCCCATATGCCCGAGATGTTGGGGTGATGAGGAAACATCTTACCACTACCTCGGAGAATGCGCGGCTTACCAGCGGTTGAGATTCAAAACCTTTAGTGTAGCTACGATTCGAAGAGAAGAGCTACGCTCCCTATCGTGGACCGACATCCTAACCTTCATTGGGAAATCGGGTAGGTTTGCACAGGGAGAAGAGGTAATCGAAGCAGGTGATAGTGGAGGTGGTTAGGAGGATGACAAGGGGTTGGCAAAAAGGGCCTATGAAGGCCTACTTGCTAGACTTCGGTCTCCCCACAATACTACTACTGCTACTACTAGTGTAACTGTTAATAGGGCCACCCACTGTACGTGTTCTTTATATCTTATGTCAAACATTCAAAGTGTTTGTCCAATATATATCGAACTACAAAAAACAATTTAAGAGGTAAATGCCCGATTTCATGATATTATTTGTTCTGTCTTTAGTATTAAATAAAAATGAAAAACTGTTAGTGTTGGTTTTAAAAGTTATTTTATATTTGTTGGTTTTTCTTAGTATATGTGCAGATTTTTCTGATATCTTCGTTGGTGCAGTGAAACTTTAAAAAATCTCATCTGAAAATTATTTATATTAGTTCTTAGTACCTACACAGTCTAGAAAGAATACATCCATTATTGCTCAAAAAGGCTAATACTACAGTATAGTTATAACCAGTGCCGGCCTACGGAACAGCAATTATGTTGTAATATACGATCCTCACCAAACTTCGCCAAACTGGTCGTGGTTGTCACTGTTTTGTGCGATATGCGAAGCGTCGTATCAACTTCCAAGTGCTAAAAATCGAATGGATATGTATATTTTTATGCTGTGCTAATACTAAATAAAACTAGAGTTATTTGATGGAAAACTAGTAGAAAAAAGTATACTACATAAAAGTAAATTTTATTTTGTTGAAAAAAGTGAACAAAAACAAATACTATTATCGATCGTTCAAAAAAACTTATATAAATATACAAATTATTTGGCAGCAAATTGCACAATAGTAAATATTTAAATTTTGAAGATAATAATTATTAAACTAATTTTTGAACCAAAAAAACAGTTTAGTAAAATTAAAGTAAAAAAAGAGCAGTAGTACCTATAGCTATTATTTTCCTACTATTATTAGAGAGGTGCATTTTAGGCGACCTTGCTTGAAAAGCTCTTGATTAGCTCATCTTTCATAAGCGCCGTTGCTACAAGTTATAGGACATATACTTTACAAATACGAAAGCTGTGATATAAAACTTGCCACGCCACTGACAATTTCTTTAACTCAAGTTGTTTATTTTGAATAGACCCCTTTTCACTTTATGTTTTTGATGCAAGGGTACTCCAAACCCACCAATTTCAAGCGCCCGCTTGTGTTATACGAGTATTGCAGTTTAAATTGCTCCGCTCCGTTGACATAGTGGCTTTATGCTTTACTAAAACGCGTGTCTCTAACTATTATTATCTAAATAAAATAAATAGAAAGTTGTAATAAAAATATACTAATGGAATTTCTGACATATAGAGTGTGAAATGATGAATGTCTGATTTTTGAGTATTTACAATGTGTCTTATATGTAATGGACCATTTAGCTCGTGTATTACGTGTACAATACATGTTTGTCAATGTAGGAAGATAGTTACTAGCTTGTATTCTGGTGATATGTCCTTTGAAATATACAGTATGTATATTTCAGATTCAGTTTCAGTTCAGTCAAGAATAAAATTTTATGCTTGATTTTAAAAACACAAGCCTTTAATTGAAACTTCAATATTAATACACCGTTACAGAAAATTGCAAAAACCTATTCGATTAACGGTACGCCCCTCTCAGTAGGGGAAGAGGGGAAACAGTGTTACACAAAAAATTTTTTTTGATATAATTCAGAACCAATTGAAAATGAACATACCATAATTTCTCGAAAAACCATCAGTGCAATATTAACCAAAATGCACCTACACTTGCTTATCACCAAAGCACTTCCAACATGCAATTTAAACAATGCCTAATATAAAGCAATCCTAAAAACAGTGTAACACTGTAGTACGTGTAACACTGTTCCCCCTCTATCCCTACATAATTTAATTCCAAGTCGGAGCTCCTTATAACTGTTGCAGATTTCTTGAAGTGTTAGCATCTCTTATCCTATTTTTGAATATTTCCACATCTTTAGTTTTCTTTGTAAACAATTTAAACGCTTCCACAAATAAAATTATTTCTTCCAATCTAATTATCTCTAAATCTGGGATTTAGCCAGTCTACAAAAAAAGTAGCATAATGGACCGGACAACGATCTTGTTAAAAATACATGATTATTTGACATTTTCAAGTCAAAGGCAGCTACTATAACGGATTAGAAAAGTAATTACCGGAAAAATAACGAAATAAAATTTATTTTAAGAACCCCAACTATTAATATTGAAGTTTAATTACAGATTTGTCTTTTTGAAATCGAGCGAAAAATTTTGTTCTAGCATTTTTTTGTAAAATAAAAAATAAAAATTTTTTCTGCTTGTAAATTCAATCCGGGGACATACTATATAAAACAAGGTGTATGCAAAGGTAAACCAACTTACCTGGAAGAATTGTTAAATTTTGAAATTCAATGTAACGATATCAATGAAGATGGCTTTCTAGTAGATTGTGTTAATTAGAATAATATACTGTAATTTTACTTAAAAAAGGTATTTATTTATAAAAATCAATTTGCAAAGGTTAGATATTAGATATGGTTTGAAATGTATTTGATTGACATTGTATAGGGGTTTTATCATTAATTAATATGAAGTGTAATATATTTTTAGAATCTATAAACGGATAAATGTTTATCTTTTAGTTTTATGATTATTGGTAAATTCTATAAAATAATTTGTTTATGTAAATATTAAAAATAGAAATATTTTTTGTTTCATGTGTCAAGCCTGTTGGCTGTTTCAAAATTAGAATTTCAGGTTAAATAAAACATTTTACGTGAGATTAAGTTTGAAACGAAAGATTAAAGATTATTTAGAATAAAAAATGTTTAACTAAAACGAATTAATTAATAAAAAGTTAATTAGTGTAAAATCATTTTTATAAAAAGGTAATGTATGGAACATCGTTGTTAACAAACATTATTTGGGAAATTAAATAAAAATTAATAACTTAATGATACTTACTAGTTATTGGAAAGAAAATTTATGAACTATCAACCTGATCACTTGTTTCAAAGCAATGATTTTGGGCGCAAAGAGTAAAACAGTAAGTTTTTAAAGATCAAGAATTTATTTAATACGAGTAAGTTTCGAATACAATTTTTTTAAATAAATAAAAATTTTGTTTTTGTTTCCAGCCTTACTTTGTTTAAAATAAATATAAAAATTTGATTTGTGATCAAATTTTAATAGTTAGATAATACTTGCAAGTTTCAAACCATAATTATTAAGAACGACAAAAACTTATTAATATATGATTTATGTTAATGTGTTTATTTGTTAAAATAATATAGTAATTTATGAGAAATATAGCTGAGCGACCCACATTGAAAAAGTTTTATACCAGTTTTGTGGAAAAGGTTTTCTATTAAAATATATCCAAGCCAGAACAATACAAATTTTATATCTTAAAAAGGCGAAAAAGTTACTTTTGTGATGTCCACCGCTGTATAAACATCTTTTTAGATTTTCAAAAACTAGTCGAAGGAATTGTGTATTTCTTTGTCCTAGCGTCAATGAGAATGAGAATGTAGACGAGCAAAAAACGTTGGGTTTATTATAGAATAGTAGTTTGTGCAACAAGGGTGGATATTGTCACGTGGGGTTTTCGTGACTGGGGAACATAGTCAGAGGTAGGAAGAAATCAAACACAAGTTGTAACAACAACTATATACTAAGACAATAAACAGGGTACAAAAGGTTTACATGTTGACAATAAACAGAGTACAAAAGGTTAACATGTTGACAATAAACAGAGTACAAAAGGTTTACATGTTGACATATGGTGAGGACGTATATGTCCTCCTAACTACTACAGTACAGGGAAGGTTGGGACCAACCCTGTCCTAGCACTAAATCTACTAACTAAGCGTAGGAGCTAGACTCCTAGTAATTATAACTAAGCCGAGTAGCCTGGTCACAACCACCCACAATTCTGCATAGAGTGGGCGTTTTTAGCGCCGCCCACTCAACTAAGCAAACTAAGCCATAATTAGTCAAAAGAGCACTTACCCGCTTGTTCTTGATGAGGCTTCTAGTGAGTCTTTGGCACAGACTGATTTGAAGCAAGAACAAGCGGGTTTATATATTGCTGAAGGCGGAAACGTTACTGAATTAATTGAATACATTAAGTGGAATACGAAGAACACATGAATACTTAATAAGATCCAAACTGTATAAATTATTCTAATGAGATACAAATTGTATAAATTATTCCAATGAGATACAAATTGTATAAATTATTCTGCAGACTGAATAATTTAGTCTAATGAGATTCAATTGGAATATTTTATTCTAATGAGATTCAAACTGTATAAATTATTCTCAAGGCAATGCAGATTGTGTGCCGCGCGTGGCGGAGTGTAGGCGGCTATCGCACTACTCTTGCTACGAAATGAATGCAAGTTGAAATGTTACAAAAGGGATTTCATTTAGAATAATTCCGTTTGTGACAATATGATGCCTATATCGCACGAGAACGAAGTTTGAGGCACGACGCCGAAGGCGAAGTGCCTCAGTCGTACGAGGGCGATATAGGCATTCCACCCAAGTTGTACAGTATCTTTTTTCTTCGACTAAGCAAAACAATTACAAAATAGCTGTTTGTCTCCTTGAGAAATCGAATATAAGGATTAACCTATGCTTTTATCCATGCTAAAATATGGTTTGTAAAATCCTTCTGTCATTGTAGAATTTTATGAGAATTATTAAAACTTTGCAGAAATTTACATTTTCGAAGAGAAAATTATTATTTTAAATTTTGTTTTATAAAAAAAAAATAAAAAAAAATTATTCTCCTAGTTGGAATTGAACCTGCGTCGGTCAGCTACAGTTTAGTTATACCTAGCTCCTACCCGACTGAGCTGCCAAGCCCTATCGCAAACTCTGTCTACTATACTTATTATAAAAGTAGGTTGTACTTATTTAAATGATTTAATATTTATGTATTTTTAATTATAAAAGTATAATTGTTAAAGCTACAATTTCACAAATCACGTTATTTTCAAATGCTTTAAGTGTTACTGAAAGAAGGAAACATTGATTTAACTTACTTTTACTTCTATATTTAGGACAGAGTTGTCAATAAATTAATTACAAATAAAGAAGTGTCAAATTGGACTACGTTGATTGGTTATTTTCATATCCGTACACTGTACGGATATGAAATTATATCCGTACACCTTGCTGGAATTGCATACATTTCCATTGCGCGAAACGTGAAGAAAACGGGCGATTTACAGGTAGGAGTAGAAAATAGTAATTTCCTTTTGTGTATAAAAAGTATAAAGTATAGCTAAATGCGATGTTTCATGTAAGTAAACTGTAAATGTAAATTATTTATTTTTTTACTGTTTAATATAAAATTAGTAAAAGACCATGTTTGTGAAATAAACTTTAAAACATTTTCATGGTGTTCTGCCACCTTTTACTTAGGTTGTTCCTTTCTATCGATTAGCACTGAACTTAGCTATGGGGGCTTCAGATGTAGGTAATAGTTCTAATTCGGAAGTAGTAAAAATTATCAGCAGATTATTGCTGATCATAATAATATAATCTTTAAACAGTTACCTATACAAATGAACAGTTAGGAATGCTTTAGGTAGTGATCTCGATAAAAAATATATAACACTATACAGATAGTTAAGAACCAATAATTACAGTTAGGAAGGAAGTAATAGATATACTAAAGATACTACAGTAAATAAATAATGACATTACAAGTATATACCTCTATATCGTTTAAAAACGGCAGCTTTGGCAATATATAATATAAAAATAAAAATTTATACAACTCAGTTGATGTGATGCTGGTTTCTTTGAAGTGGTTCGATGAGCTCACAGAGATTGATACGATTCAACTCAGCGTTTTTGCGATTTTAAAGAAAATAAATGTTGTTTAGAGTACCAAGAACCTAACAAATCCAAAAGCACAAACGTACCGTCTAGGTTCGCCATTGCTAATCTATATTTAAAATTAGACTGTTCATAAAAGTAAATCGATAAACAAACCCATAGAGTACAGTGAAGTACAGATGTTTTAATTGCAATAAAAAAGAATAGCCTGCAAACACTCGGAAATATATACAAACTATCAACAATTATCAAAAAAATAAACAAAGGTATTCATCTCGACGCATAATATAAACAATATTATTAATTAGTGCAATAAACAATTTTATTTTGGTACGTATAAACGTATATACTTTATTCTTTTTAGTTTATTTTATTTTTTAAATATACAGGTCGATTCACTGAACACTTCCATACAGATGCTACACTAAAATACATTTACAGATTTGATTGTTTTTTGATAGTATTACAAAGAAAAACTAAAAAAAAATACGTACAATTTTTGTATATTTACAGTTTTCTGTAACTTAAAAAATAACGGATAAAGAGGGCATTAGTTATATGAAGCAGAACAGTAGTTACGTAGTTGTCAATGGGTATGTTAATAATAAGAATTTGATTTGTTTATTACTTTTCTTAGCAGCAGCAGCTTAGTACTAAGAATATATCAAATAATTATTAACATGGCTTCTTCTTCTTCTTTACGTGCCGTGCTCTGTTGCAGAGCGTTGGCATTTCCCTGCCATTAACATGGCAGTTTGTTGAATCTGACAGAGGAAAAACAAAATCATTATTACAGTTCAAAATTTCGCTGTAACAGATTCAGATTCAGTGTTGGGTAAATTACCAAGAAAAAGTAACGAAGTAAATTATTTCGTTACTTTAAAGAATACTAACTGAATACGTTACTAAGCTACATAGAACTAAAAGTAACTAGTTAGCATAGAGTAACTTGTACAATAAAAACATATAAAAGCTTAAACCATTTCATGGGTATAGCAGCAATTAAAACAATTAGACTAAAAATTCTAATAATAATTTTGAGAGGTCATTTCAAACAAAACACCCTAGACAATTGTTTCGCCCTTACTCTGGGCTCCTCAGTAGGTATTAACAGTATTAACAGTTTTCCTTACATTTGCGCCCGCAGAGATCCCTTGTCAATTAAGGGCAAACGGTTTCTTAAAACCGATAACAATTTCTTGTGTAATTAGTTTTTTGTAACATTAGGAAAATTTATAAAACATCACAATTTTGGTAAACAATGGGCGATGAGGGGTTTCCTTACTTGAACAGCAGCAGTACTGGTGGTGGAGACATCCCTATTTCCTCATGGATTTTATTAAATTGCGCTTTACCATAACCTATTAAGACGCTAGACTCATTTTAAGACACAAATGCAAATTAACTCAAAAGTGTGAAAACCATAAAAATGAACTAAACCGTAAACCGAGGTAAATGTACGAAACTATCACTGAAACTGGCACGCAATAAAATTAACAAACATTGTTACCCTTTCGAAAAAGAGATGTGATGTTGGTTTTGCCAATCATGGGTAAATTCCGTAAACTCCTGAGCAAGGATCGCAATAAGGTGACAAAAGTTCCTGCAGGGACGTGGGCTCTACATATTTAATTTTTAAGGCGCCAGCTGTCTTAAGCGGTTCGAACAACAAAACCTCCTGGTATACTAGACCCTTTGATCAAGAAAGTAAATATATGACAATGCAGCAATATATTAAACTATTAAGTTTACTGTAAATTGTACAATAAATTTGGGCACTAAAATATTTTGCTCCCTATACAATTTCACAATTTCGCGCTTTTCTAGACTTCAACCAATTTAATGGTACAGGATATGGGACAGTAATAAGATGAATATCCCAAAACTTTAAAGCGTATGGACCAGGTAAGTATTAAGACCAGATTAGTAAGTAAGAGAGTTTAATTGAATAAAAATCCAAATGGAATAGATTTCATATATAAGTTTCCTATAAGAAAATCCGCTCAGATCCGCAAAGGCTTAAAGGTTCTTCAAAAACAATTACGAATAAACAATAAAGAACCATTTCTTTTATAGAAGACTCAAACGATCTTTCTATTAGAAGAATTGCAACTCATGTCAAGCAACATCATATTCTTCCCTAACAATTTCCATGACGACCATCAAAGGAATTAATTGCTAACTATCACAAGACTTAGACATTTAAATTTTTAACGTAACAAATGGTATAACTATTGGGCCGTTCCATGCCAAAGAATCACAAAAAATGAACTTTTCAACCCGACCATCTCACATTTTCGTGGAATTTGGTAGGATGGCAGCGGATATAAAGCAACTTAGTATGTAAAGTTGTAGCTCACGGTGATGCTCACTATTCATATAGCAGGGCTGAAAACATGATAAAAAATGTAAGATTTACGCTTACAAGGTGGACAAAAACAATACACAACTCTTCTTCTAATTATTGTAGAACTTCCATTTTGAGCTTGTTTTAAAATTAAAAGAGTATAGTTTTCAAAACAAATGTTTTATAATAAAGTATTATTATTAAAATGAATTATTATAATGGGACTCATTTAATGTGAAAGTTGCAACAAATGTTTAATAAAGTTCTCAGAACTAAATTATGAATTGCTGATATTCTATCTTTATTTACTGCAAGCTTGCGTTCCGTGCAGAATATAAAATATTTATTTAAATGAATTGCAGTTAATTTAGTTTTATGATCTCTTTGTTCATCAAATGTTCGTTAAGATGACGCGTCCAAAAAGATTCCATCACAACATTTCGACCTTCACTAAGTTTGGAAGTTCTATTACACGGGTTGCAGTTATAGTTAATTGTGATTACTGATTAAGTGTTTCTTATTTCAATGAGTGACCAAAAAAGTTAAAATTCTTTTAATGTTAAGTGGAACTGGAAAGAACAGCTAATTGATTATTTTAAAGGTAAGAAAAATTTGATTGGTTAGTGCAATATTTAAGTAAGTCCTTATGTAATTCTTATTAGAAGTACCAGTAACTAATCAAAGTACTAACTATATATTCAATTAATTTTTAAATAGTTTTATATTACACTGAAAGAAGGAAATTGTTAAATCAAAGAAGAAATCAGCATATTCTAAACTTTAAATATGTGCAATGTGTGCAACATAAAATGTTAATTCTGGTTTGTTTGTTCAACAATCTGCATCTTTTGGTTAAAGGTTTAAACTGTTTTAACATTCGTTTTAAACAAAATTAACATTGTTGATCTTATATTAAACAATTTCTAATGTTGTGAAAAATGTTTTTACCTCTTCACTTTAAGTTTTAAGAAAATATAAATATCAAACAAAACAATTATATTTAATTATCATCAAAACTTCATTCAAAGCAACATTGGTAAGTGGTAGTCTTTTTGTTGTGTCAACAATAAATAATTATTGAACAAGAAATTTTTGAATCAACATTTTCATTTCTCTCAGTGCATACATTTATCATGTTTGTTTAAATATTAGGAGTTTGCAGATTCGGGAATAGTGATGAAATTATCATTTATACGAGTATCATCTTTGGTTCCACCAGCACTGAGCACCGGGGGCATGTACAGTTCAAGCCAAGCAAGGTAACAGCAATTTTGGAAACCTACCACTCATGAGGCAAAAGAAGGCATTATTTTACATGTGAAGGTACAAATATATTGCATTAAATCATAAAGTAATAAGTATGTCAACAATAAATAATTTTTGAACAAGAAATTTTTGAATCAACATTTTCATTTCTCTCAGTGCATACATTTATCACGTTTGTTTAAATATTAGGAGTTTGCAGATTCGGGAATAGTGATGAAATTATCATTTATACGAGTATCATCTTTGGTTCCACCAGCACTGAGCACCGGGGGCATGTACAGTTCAAGCCAAGCAAGGTAACAGCAATTTTGGAAACCTACCACTCATGAGGCAAAAGAAGGCATTATTTTACATGTGAAGGTACAAATATATTGCATTAAATCATAAAGTAATAAGTATGTCAATAATAAATAATTTTTGAACAAGAAATTTTTGAATCAACATTTTCATTTCTCTCAGTGCATACATTTATCATGTTTGTTTAAATATTAGGAGTTTGCAGATTCGGGAATAGTGATGAAATTATCATTTATACGAGTATCATCCTTGGTTCCACCAGCACTGAGCACCGGGGGCATATAAGTTCAAGCCAAGCAAGGTAACAGCAATTTTGAAATCCTACCACTCATGAAGCAAAAGCGGGGATTATTTTACACGTGAAGGTACAAATTATTGCATTAAATCAAAAAGTAATAAGTATCTTATTCATTATATTTGTTACAGAATGCTGGTGCACTAGAAGAATGTGTAAACATAAAGAAGACTAAAATAAAATGGCCAAGTTTGGATTGACCTTTCAACAATTCATTATATGTTTGTAGTAGTGAGTCGTTCAATAACAGACATTCAAAAGGTTTATGTTGCCTACTTCAATAATACTTGATAAATATTATGTTGATGTTTCATTTATTAAATGATTTTCATTAATTATTGGCTAATTTCACGCCAAATCACCTAGAGCCATTTGCTTTAAGTCTTAGATTTTTTCAAATTTTTTTCTTGTATAGACACATAAATTATGAAATGACATTAAATAATTTTTTCAGATTTCTTGGATGAAAACGGCCGACGATTTTTGAAAATTTCGATATCTTTGCAAATACTGCTATCCTACACTGCGCATCATCTGACTTATTGTCATTACTCTGTTTTTCCCGAATTATCTGGCTCATCCAGGTGTCAGATTACAAGCTAGTTTTTAGATCTTTCAGATTATATCAAGTAACGTTCAAAGACATGCACAGTAGAAAAGCAAATTTTAGTGTTTTATACCTTTGAATCTTGTTTTATAGAATTACCTTAGCATATACGTGGCTTGGTTAAAAAACAAAAAGGGTGTTCTTTGTAGTTTTAAAAAAATTATTTTTGAAAAAAAATTGTTCTCAGAGCCTCCTCTTTTTCTACTGTTCAATGTCTGTTGCACGTTTCTTGATATACTCCGAAAGATCCAAAAACTAGTTTTAATCTGATACCTGAATTAGCCAGATAACATACAAAATAAGGGAGTTATGACAATTTTAGCCAGATGATGCAAAGTGTGGGCAGGGACGAACCTAAGGCGTTTTTTTGAAGGGGGGTAACCTTAAAATTGCCAACTTATTAAGATGAAAATACCAACTACTAGTAAGAAAATATTTTTATTTGTACCTAACATTATATGAAGCAAAATTAGTATAAATCTTATTTTTATTTAAAACTCTCCAACGTGTACTATGTATGGCAATTAGATTAAATTTAAAAAAATAAATTGTTTTGGACACATTTTCTTATCTTCTCATTTTTCTCAAATTGTGAAATTGCCAACTATCGCTCAAAATTATCAATTTTGAGGGGGGAGCTTCCCCTCCCACCCCCCATGGGTTCGTTCCTTAGTGTGGGATAGCAGTATTTTCACCCAAAAAATTAGTTTAATGTCATTTCATAATTCAAGGGCATCTGATCAGAGGGGCGAATTGTGATTTTTTGTTTTGTAAGACATTAATCTGGTCATACAAAACATTCACCTGTTTTGAGAGACAAAAGATCACAAATTTGGTGATACGCCCCTCTAATCTGATGCCCTCGAATGTATCTATGCAAGGAAAAAATGTGAACAAAATCTGAGATATCGAAGCATGGTCATGTTTTAAAATTAGGTGATTTGGCATGAAATTAGCCTATTACTAATGTAGAAAAATGTTTTGTATCTGTAAATTTGAAATAAAACACATTAAAGGTAAATCAGATGTTTTATTGTCTAAAAAGAATGGTGAAGTTTGTGAACAAAACATGATTTCATTCAATTTTTATAAATAATTAAAAGAAGTAACAATCAATTCTATTAACAATTTGATTTAGTTGTGACATGCATACTTTAATTATGAATATTTTGCTTGCCTTGAGGTAAATAATAATTTAATTTCTTTTAAACTAGCCAACCTTGCAATAAAATTTTCATTAATGTAAAAGAACAAAAAATTTGGTTGTTACAAATAATCTCGAATTATGAAGAAATAATCCGAAGAATGAAACAATTCTGAAGCATACTTACGGGAAGACGGCCTACATTTCCTACAACCTAAGATTTAGTTGATCTAAATAATTAGTTCTATGTTACAACTATTTTACTTATGTTATGGCAAATAAGCCATAGGTTGTAGGAATTATATTTAGTTCTGTGAAACAAACAATATATTTGACTTAACTTTCCGCTTTGTTTCTTTAGAAACACTTTTATTTCAGTTACATAATTCTTGACTCTACTAAATTATTGCTTAATTGTAATATCGAACTTAAGCCTTTGGTTCATATAACTGTATCTTTCTTTCGCCGTATTCAACTTTAGTATTTGTTTACCTCAAATAAATTTTAGTTACATCTAATAAACCTTTTTCTCAGTGTACTTTCTTAAATTTTTTTCAGAATACAATATGTTATATAGTTAGATGCAGTCTCTCTTTGGTGTATCAAGTATCATTTTGGAGAACCTTTGGGAACAGAGGTAAAGAAAGTGTTAAATATGGTAGTTAAAAACACTTCCTACACAAAACATGCATCTGGCAGTTCCTATTTCCAGTTTCATAGATTATGACAGAAATACACAGAAAAAATACTACAATAAAGCTTGGATTTTAAGCGATTAAATTTTAGCACAAAAATCGCACAAAATTTAATCGTCTATTTATACGTGGTAATTACTGAGAATGTAGCCTTCTAATTGGTTAGTATTATAATAAAGGATATAATTAGAAAGAATTTCGTAATCCTGACAATATAAACAATAACACTAAGCTAATTTATACAGGGTGATTTAGAAATAAAAGGTAATCCTTTAAATGGTAGGTAGAGAGGAGGCAATAGAGCTAATTTACCTTGACAAGTATAGGTCAAAAACGAATAGTTTTCCAGAAAATGAATTTTAAAGTTTTATTGAATTTTGGATCCAAAGGGATCCAAGGTTAGGACCAGATCCAAAATTCAATAAAACTTTAAAATTAATTTTCTGTAAAACTTCGTTTTTGACCTACACTTGTCAAGGTAAATTAGCTCTACTGCCTCCCCTCTACCTACCATTTAAAGGATTACCTTTATTTCTAAATTACCCTTATATTAAGTGCAAAAGTATCTGTTTTTGGCACACGACGTAGATTGAGCGAAAGGAAACAAGTAACAAAACACAGTTTTTCGAGACGATATCACAAAATAATTGTAAATAAAATAATTGTCATTTGCAGCTACACATCTTATAACTGTCAAATCATTAAAAAAAGAGTTTACTTTTCGAACTAGTGCACAGCAGTTCCAAAAGTTATTACCTTTTGCATTAGTGCATAAAGCTGACACCTTTTGCATTCTAAATACGTTTGTAAAGGCATGTTTTTTTTTGTAAAGGTATGGTTATAGAAACTATCTTTTTAATTTAAGTACTAGAAATGATTTGATTGAACATATTTAAAGAAAATAAAAACAAACATCACGAAATAATGATCAATAAATAATTAGTTACATCACAAGTACAGTTCATAAGAAGAATGAGAAGGATGGGGAAGTAAGTAATAAGGATTAAACTAAAAATTTTCTTATTGGTATGTTAAAACCTCAACAGGCGTTTCTCGTAGAGAAGGAAACTGTAAATCGTATTTTTGAAAATTTTGCACACTTACATAATTACAAAAATGAGGTTTTTTTGTACTGTAAGTCCTTCGCCGTCTATTGAAAATCATGAATTGCCATTTATTTGGTAATCATATACCTAAATGAATTGTATAACATTATCTGAAATTCAAGGTGGCCAAGTAATAAGAAATTGTGCTGTAAACAAGAAGTTGGTAAAAATTTGTAAGTAGTAGTTGGAAAGATAGTGGGCCATATTCACATACCATGATTAAACATGTTAACTTAATAGTGAGATTTGAATACGGCCATTGTGTTTCATAAGATAAACTAATTAATACATTATTTCTATTGCCCCTATAAAGTACCACTGTTGCCTGGTATTTTACGGACTATATTAATGACCACTCATCCATAATGTGCTGTCGATCATAAAACAGTTAAAGTGTAATTAAAATTGCGGTTAAAATGCAAAGATACAGTTTCAATTAAAAGTAAGAGCAAAATCACAAAATAAACGAGAGTTGTCTTAAATGCAATTGCTCTCTCATTGCACATGACAATACAGGATGTTTGATTAACGATTTTTGTACTATTGACAATGCAACAACTAACTCTAAATGCCACTCACAACTCCATTTGTATTAACAAAATCCTACTTCGATCTAAGTTGTTTATCAAATTAGCGTGTAATCGTTGAACAAGATATTCCGACATAAGGAAAATTTTGTTTTTTAACATTTTTTGATACACCCCGGTAACTGATTATTTTGAAATCGTTAAAAACGCTTTAAAGTAGTGGAAAGGCAACAATTGCATAGCATATTTTGCTAATAATATCGGATGGTGTAGGTATTTTTGACAAATATTAAAATTATCAAGGAAAAAATGGAAGGTTCTGGATTATTTTCCAATTTACAAGAAAATAACTCATAATTTTATTAATCTTTTTTTATTGAGCCACTTTTGAATAATACAAGAAATGTTGTAATCATAATTTAAACAACTTAATACTAAACTATTGCTTAAAACCTTAATAATAAGAGATTAGTAAAATTGTGCTGATTTTCTTGGAAATTGGAAAATAGTCCATTTTGTTTCTTGATAATTTTAATATCCATCAAAAATACCTACATCACCCAATATTATTAGAAAATCTCTTTTAAAGCGTTTTTTATGATTTCAAAATAATCAGTTACCGGGGTATGTCAAAAAAATTTTAAAAAACAAAAATTTTCTTATGTCGGGATATCTCGTTCAAAATAGGTAGCTAAACGTAAAATGTCATTAGAAACATTTTTTCTTAATAAAACTTTTCCAAATTTTAACTAATAAGGTCATTTTTCGCAGATATTAAAAATAATGGCGAATTTGACAGATACCTAATGTCATCTGTCAAATTTGGTATGGCGTATTTCAAGTATTTTTAGAAGCAGATGTGATTGCCCCGAAAAACCTTTTTCTACGCAAAATATTAAGAAGATCCCATATGGATCCAACGTTATGGCAGACACTGTATAAACAATAATTATTCTATGAAAACTCCAAGCAATTTATTCAAAGTTTAGTGAATTTAGTGAAAATGTCGCCTGTTAGCCTAAAAGATGTCGATCAACACAAATTTGTAAAGGCTTTTGCCTAATTTTTTTTACTAATAGTACTGTTTACAATTAGAACATTACGAGGTTTAACTTCCAAATTGGTGATTTTTGGAACGAAGCATGCGTGCATTCTTCGAGAGAAATTCGAGGCACCATCTTTGCGGAAATCTTTCTTTTCCTAATTCCTTCATTAGAATCTACTGCATTGTGTTCAATTTTTTTGTCATCATATAAACATTCAATCTCATCGTAGTCATCGTAGATACCTTCACACCCTTCTTTAACCTTTTAACAGTTTTGGTCAGTTGTTGCTATACGCCCATGAGAGATTTTTTCATCTATTATAAAATACGACATACTATGGTTATTTCCGAGGCTTATGATTTTCAAGGTTTCAATACGAGAACAAAAAGGTACAAGCATGTGTGAATCACATAATTATAATGCACAAAAGGTTCGGATAAAAAAGATAACTTCGGAGACAATGTTTACGGATGTTATAAAAATATCAGCAATAAGGAAAATTGTTGACAAGCAATAAAAAGTTTAAACAGACTTTCACAGAATGTGCACAATGTCGGAAACCGTTTTGTTTATCATGCTTCAACATTGAACCAGTGGCGTAACTACCGCCCCCGCAGACCCAGCGACGCGGGGGGCGCAACGCTCTCAAAGGCGCTGCTTTCATGAAATGTAAAGGTTTACCATTGCACAGAAGACAAAAGTTGTACTAATGTTCACGGAAACAAAGAGGGTTACAGTGACTCAGAGACGTTTACGTGATCACTTTAGTACACGACAGGCCACCAGCGCACAGACAATACGCAGATTGTCTCGCAAATTTGGTCTGTTTTGGAGAATAAGCAGCCATGTAATGCTACTGTTAGTCAAGGAAGAGTTTGTGTTACACAATGAATGGCATTGTAAACAAAAACAACATTCGATTCTGGGGAACGGAACACCCGCGAATGATCCACGTGAAAGAAAGTTAGATGGAAAAGGTGAGTGTGTGGATGGCAATGTCCAGTCATGGAATCACCGGCCATCTTATCATCTTTTTCTCCCCAAATTCATGGCAAGAGGTCTACCAATGCAAACATTGTGGTTTATGCAGGATGGAACGCGCCCCCACACTGCGAATGTTGTGCTTGATTTCTCACAGGAAACTTTTGGTTTTCGTATAATGTCACACAGATTTCCTGACCGTCCTGAAGGTGGCCGAACGTGGCCACCCCATAACCCGGAGATCAACTCACGTGGTTTTTCCTTAGGGGTTTAAAAAAAGGTGTACCACAGGAATCTCGAAAATGTGGTGTAATACGATGGAATGTAAGGGTGCGTCTTGAAGATGTGAGGCGATGCGGTGTGCATATGGAACATCTTATCCTTTATGAATACTTTTCTATGCTGTGTGATTACTTTGTTATCAATTCTGTACCAATATCTTCCAAAATAAATATTTAATTTATAAAAAAAATCGTGCGTCATCCTTTACATTGCTCAAAACAATTAGGAGACTATTTGTCTGCTTTGATGACGACGCTAAGTATAACTAATACCTTTCCGTCGTGATCAGCGACAACAGATTGATAATTCTCAGTGTAATATATTTTATAGGGGAAATAGCAAAAACAATGGATTTTCATAGTTTAATTCACCAGTCTGCGTTAAAACTCGACTTAAATACAATCGCGGAATTAATAGTAATTACAACCAATATCCGAAGCGACATCTATACAATGTTAATCACATTTATCGGTAAACAGAAGTAAAATTTGTTAAATAGGGGAAGCCCACTTAACTAACAACAGGTGTTCAAGGCAAGGACCATGATATGAAAAGGATGTATTTTTCACGTATTTAACGTGTAAGATATACCACTGGGCACGTAATTATTGCATACCACTGGGCACATAATTATTGCATGCCACTGAGCATCACTTTGGAATACTAATTGTAACAGATAAAAACAATAGAAGGCACGTAATTTTCATATGAATTTCTATTCCTGCGCTACATGGGATATAAGCAAATGAAAAGATAATGTATTAGGGGGGCGCAAACGTAAGTTTCGCAGGGGCGCGCAATCTTACGTAGTTACGCCTCTGCATGGAACATGTTTACCTGATCATCCTAATGTTTAGTATTAGGTGTCGTCATTTTATTGTTCATTATATTGTTAAGTTGAACTGTGTGTTTCATTCTAACTCTGCCCTTAACAACGTCTCTAGTCACGACAACCCTCAAGAATAGAAAATCATTTATGTTAATTCTTACCTTGAACTTAGAAGAATTTATTTTTTTTTATTTTTAGTAATAATCAATCTTTTTATTATATTATTTTTTTATATAATTTAACTTTCAACCACAGCTGAAGAAAAACGTTGCCTATATGCTATCGATCTATTTCGATTTCTGAAATATAAAGTTTGTTACCTCAGAGAAAGATATTCCTCGTCACAAAACAAATCTACGCATGTGTACTTTCGTTGCCTAGTAACGACATATTTCAACTGCGATATAAACACAGCGGAGTTTCGTCGTTATTCGTTTCAATCGTATCTTTTATATCTGTGTTCTGTCCAGTCTACTTTATTACAAGTGTTTGCTAAATCTATTTTTTGGCAGCCTTAGTTAATCCGTACTTACTGCAACTAGTTATTATTAATACAAAAACATTATAAGCTGGTTCTCCACTGACAACAGCTGAGCTCTTATCGCCACATTTCTCTAATGTAACGGATTTTATAAAATATAATCAAATTAAAAGATTAATTTAAAGTTTCACAAGTTTTATTAGTTTATCTTAACCTGACAATATTGTTTCGACATTAAAATGCCATTATCAAAGGTAGATAAGATTGATAAACAAACACGTTGCTAAGGATAAATACATACAGAAAATAGGTAACTAGATACAATACATAACAAAAACTAAACATCTAACACTTCTAATAAAGGAGAATTACTAAGCTCAGTTTGTTCATTCATTAAAGGTACTGTGCGTTTATGCTTGTATATTTCAAAAGCTTCTAAAATGTCTAATTTGTGTTTGTTGTTGCAAAAATGTAAGAATTTAATGTTGTTTTGAGGTGTCATTGGGTGGTTCTGTTCCAAAATGTGTTTGGCATAATTCGATTTTTCTGGATGTTTATGTCTATAAGAGCATACGTGTTCTTTGTATCTTATGTCGAAATTTATAAGTGTTTGTCCAATATAAACCGAGTTACAAAAAGAACAATTCAAACGGTAAATGCCGGATTTCATGATATCTTGTGTTTTGTCTTTAGCATTGAATAAAAATGAAAAAGTGTTGGTGTTAGTTTTATAGGTTATTTTGTAACTGGTGGTTTTTCGTATTATAGTTGCAATTTGTTCTGATATCTTGCCATAGTATGGTATTGATATGTAGTTTGTGTCTTGTATATTCAATGCTAAAGACAAAACACAAGATATCATGAAATCCGGCATTTACCGTTGAATTGTTCTTTTTGTAACTCGGTTTATATTGGACAAACACTTAAACACTTAAGAGTTAAACATCCAGAAAAATCGAATTATGCCAAACACATTTTGGAACAGAACCACCCAATGACACCTCAAAACAACATAAAATTCTTACATTTTTGCAACAACAAACACAAATTAGACATTTTAGAAGCTTTTGAAATATACAAGCATAAACGCACAGTACCTTTAATGAATGAACAAACTGAGCTTAGTAATTCTCCTTTATTAGAAGTGTTAGATGTTTAGTTTTTGTATGTATTATATCTAGTTACCTATTTTCTGTATGTATTTATCCTTACCAACGTGTTTGTTTATCAATCTTATCTACCTTTGATAATGACATTTTAATGTCGGAACAATATTGTCAGGTTAAGATAAACTAATAAAACTTGTCAAACTTTAAATTAATCTTTTAATTTGATTATATTTCATGATTATGGAGTTCCACACAGTAAGGCTGGAGACAGTAAACGCCAACGGATTTTACCTTTATGCGTTAGATTATCTTTGAAACAGCGTGCATTTAATTTTCGATTAATTTACTGCAGTATCACTCTATTCGGAATAATTTTTTATCTGTGTAAGATTTTCTTCATTGTTCTTTATATGACAACCAAACGGACATGACTTTTTAAAAACTTCTTATTGGTACCGTTATATTTTACAATATTATACGTCTAGAAGAGTATAACTTTTATTTACTGTTTTAAACAATGCCTAGTTAGTTATAGAAGCTGGTAATAGTAATTAAGAACTACACATTAGAAACAAACACTAGAGGTAGTTTAAGGTCATGATTCACAATAATAGTCAACACAGAAATAAGGAAAAACAAATAAGAAGAAAAATTGATCATTGTTGGTAAGATTAATGATTTCAAATAAGAGTGTATGTGTCTAAATTCTCAGAGATAATTCATTATTATGATCCTATTAACTATTAACATTCCAATGATTGTTCTTTATGTTTTAAGTTACTGTATCCAACATAAAACCTTGAATTCCCACTTAACAGACTTTTGCTTTGTTATGTACATGGTAGGTTGACTATTCTAATAAGGGTATTTTAATGTATTATATTATCGATAAAATGATTCATGTAGATTTATTGTGTAAGTCAGATATTAATGATCTACTGTATTTGCAACGCAGATCGTGAACAAAAAAGACATAACTTTAATCAACAGAGAGACAATAAGGCATTATAAGAACTGCGTACAGGGGTGAACAGGGTATGTGTAACTTTTATCTGAAACAGCGCATAAAACTTGGTTTTTTGTTATATCAATTACCATTCATTTTTGCGTAGCTTTCTTATTGTAAACTGCTTGATTATTAGTCTTTATAACATTGACGGGGTTGCATCAGAAACATTCATACTCAGTTGATGTGCAAAGTAACTGACTCCTAAATGTTTTCCATTTACCATCCATCAAGACTAGTCAGATTGCTTAAATACTCGAGGGTTTAGAAAGATTATGGATTTTCCGCGTGTTTTATATAAATGTTCTGTAGTGATTGATCTATTTTAGGTTCTTAAGAATTTCTAGCAGTACCGTATGGTTAACAGCTTAATATTTCTTATTTTTCCTAGTGTAAATCGGGATTAAAAATTCCATCATAACTATAGCCCATAGCATCAATTACACGTACGCTAAACATTTAATAAAACTTTGACATTAACATTTTCAACACACGCCCAACAAGAAAGTGTTTAAACCAAAGTAGTGGCTGATATTGGTCCAGCATGCAGGGTGGGTCTATGGAAAGTTATAAGCCTTTAAGGGGTAAAATCTGAGTGTGTGTTGGCCATTAACCAATAAAAAAGTCATGATACATCTTCATTAAAATTTTATCAATTTTAATACAGGTCTGCTTTGTTTTAAAGATTTTATTTAAAGCGGAACGTGCTCCAAGAAAAAAATGAAGTTATAATATGATAAGACAAAGTCAACTTTTCGGCATTCAAGATGCCGTTAAATCAGCAGCAACAGTTGACATAAACAGCACTTATTATAGCATTAGATATTCTTTTTTAATTTGCAGGCAATTTCTCTCTCGATTTTTGTAGCGCACATTCATTTTGAAATAATAAAATGAAATTAGAGTAATGCGAATGAAAAAGTAACAAATTATTACCCATTATTGTAAATTCACTGCTTATCAAATGTATGTAGTTATAAATAGGACTAGTAATTACTGTAATTAACACGGCGAGTTACACAAAATAATGTATGCAATTCAAGTAGAATCAAACATAACAACATAATTCACAAGTTATAAGGCACGATTGGTGGGTGTTTTTTGTTTTTAAAAAGTGATATTGATCTAAGTAACATTAACAACTAACTGCACAAATGTTTACAATGGTTTAGACATTTTATGGTATACTGACTCGTATACATGTTTATTGAGTTCTCTCTCTAGGAGTAAAGATTCTTTTTACGGGCTAGCCCGTTATGAAGCCCGTAACAGTTATTTAAGTGCCAAGCTTTGTAAATTAATCTTTACGGGTGAACTGGAAAGTTTGTGGAGCAAGAGACGAATGAGCGAGCCTCCATAGTCCAGTGAGCCAGGTAAAGGGTAATGGCAAAGCGTGTCGCGTACAAAGTTTTATTGAAACCTTCACCAGCGTTTTTTATGAACTATATATTTTTTATAAAAAGATATTTTGTAATCAAAGGCGGTAGCACAATTTGTTCACAGTTGTCATGGTGTTGTGGTTAAGCAACAAAGTAGTTTCCATAGCTTTTTGTTTGATAAGCATTGTAGATTTTCACAGGTCTCTTTTAGGAGCCCCTAAAGTTTTACAAGGCTGTAGTTGTAACTACTCATTATTTCAAAGTGGAAATAAAAATTATTACGGGCTCTTTATCATCAGTACCATAGCAACATACATATTTAACTAAAACATTCATATATATATATATTTGACGTATTGTGCTGTACTGCTTCAGTAAATAAAAAAATTATTTATTAAAGATTTATGAGCCAGTATACCATAGAACTTTCTGCAATGCTCGACCGTTAGACGAACCCTACGTGCTTCACGGATAACAAACTCGCTAATCACTCGCTTGTTAGGTACCGTGCTCGCACGTAAAGCTCTAAGTAATGTTCTTGAAATGTAAATAACTATTATACTCAGAATGAAAACACAACAGCTTTTCTATAATATTAAAATGCTACGAGAGGTCTATTTTGTACAGAAAAGCTAAACTAGATTCTGCATACGTACATTTTGGAAAATTAAAAAAGGGCTTTAAATTGGTTTTAAAGCTTCACAACTTTGTGATTATTTGTCGTTGTTTGTTGCTCTAATATTTTTGAAATCCAATAAATAACAATCCTAGATTGATCCTTTCTGAATACTAATTAAAAAGAAACAAAAAAATCCGTCATATCAGAATTTCTACGTGTTTTCTAAAAATTGGTGGGTTAAACTATAAAATTACTTTCAAACACTTATGGCCGGTTTCACAAAGCTCGATTAAGTTCTGATTAGCCTAATCGCAATTAAATTCGAAATCCAGAAATTTCATTGGCTGAAATTTAAGAGACCTGAAATTTTATCCAATTATATTTCTGGTTTTCAAATTTAATTACGATTAAGTTAATTAGAAGTTAATTAAGCTTTGTGAAACCGGTCATTAGTTTTATCTTTTCTCTAAAATTTATTGAAAATAATCAACTTAATAAAAGTTTACATAAAAGTTTCGAATGTTTGGTAGATAGTAACAAACGACCTAATAAACATTTTCGGGCTGTTTGATTATATATAATATTAAATTTAAGGTAGATATTAATTATTAATTAATGTTTTACATTAAATTATATCACAAATGCAAAATCATGTAGAAAAATTATCACCCTGAATAGTGATCGAACATTCAGCTATAGTTTGTTTTGTTGTCACTTGGTTAGAGCGCCGACCCGGAAAGTCGGAGACCTGGGTTCAGTTTAAACATTTTAAACTTTTTATTTTTTGTTATTTTATAGAACTAATAAAAATGTATAATTAAAACACAGAACTTTCTATAAATATTTTAATTTTAGATATATAACAATAAACATCGATATTTCTTTTTCATTTTGAAAGAACCGATAAAATCTGCTACATAATTGAATTAAAACCATGCTCTCTATAAGTTTTGGTATGTGTAAGTAAAAACTGTTGTTTCATTTTCTGATCAAAAATTACATTTTCTTTAGAGGAGTAAAACAGACGTAAATGAAACAAATTGTTAACTGTTCGTTACAGGGTGACGTTAATCATCTCTTAATTATAAACACCTATTTAGCAAGATCGCGTCACGCGTGTTTCTTAACATAAGACCATTGTATAAGACAATTTTATGGCTTACTGGAAACTAACATTATGTACTGACCTTACATTATCACTAAAAAATAATTTAAGAGCACATTAATTCAAATGAGATTTCTGATGAGGAACATTGTTTACAAATTTCTAAATTAAACGAAACTTATGGCTTCTTTGATGTGAACGTACAAAGTACGAGTGCAATCCGCAAATAACAGTCATTGTATTTCCCTAAAATTTATTGCTCAAAAACGTACAATTGTTACCCACATATCAAATGTGTATAATTTGTGGGAATTTACGTAAAGCAAGAGAATAATGTAAATGATACCTAGGGTGTTACGTTATTTTCAACAATCTCCTTTGATATTATACAGGGTGTTTTACCAAGATTCGTTTGAACAGGTGATAGTACACATAAAACGCAACAAAAAAAAAACTTAATAACTTTTATAATAACCGAGAAGAAAGTTTTTGAAAAGTGGGTTTGGTGGTCATTGGTTTAAGAATCACAGTTGGAGCTGGATGTACCTAACTGCATTTTTAACTTGCTAACTAATACATTGTCGCAGCTGAAGGTAGGGGATGTCACAGTTTGTCTTGAATATTATTTTCGTTTCGTCTTTTATTTAGTTTACAAAAAACCTAACCTCAATTTCAGCTAATGTTTGTGTAAACATGTTTATTACGTTACAAGGCCGGTAAAAAATTTTACCGGACTGAAAATCCAATTTGAGTCCGGTAAAAAATTTTACCGGACTGAAAATCTAATTTGAGTCCGGTAAAAAATTTTACCGGACTGAAAATTTTAAATGCATTTTTTAAAAAATGAACAATGTGAGGCAGTATGAAATAAAACGCCTTACGTCATACTTCCGGTAAACCATTACAGTAGCTCGTTTCAACATTCGAGACTCGGCTCCTTCGTCGCCTCGTCCCGAAACGTTTTCAACTCGCTACTGTAAACTTGGGTTTACCGGACTTATAACGTAATATACTATTATCGCGTCTATCTCCAAGGAATTAGATTTTACAGTATTGTTTTAATTTTTGGTTTGTTGATGCAAACAATATACCGGATTTAATTAAATCTATGAATAATTAATTTAATTTATTTATTTATTTATTTTTGGGCGAGGAATCAGGATGGCGGAGCATCCTTCATTGCTATGATCATTTGGCCGACCCTACTAGAATTTAGCCGAATCTGGGAAAATTCCACCCCCAGTAGGGATTTTTAACGTGCCAAACATCGCATTGACACCGGACCTACAGTTTTACTTCCTATCCGAGAAGAAGGCATGTTTTTAATTTTTCACCGCTATGAAAAATTACCAGCTCGGCCGGGGATCGAACCTACGACCCTTGGATTATGAAGCAAACCACTAATCCACCGAGGCTGGCAATAATTTAATATTTTCTATTTTTAAAGTACTTTTAAAGTAATGTACCTATAACCTAAGGGATAATTAGCAGTTATTCAAGGCTGTTCCGTTTGAATTACAACAAAAGGAATATTGACCTATTTGTGTGTTTATTGTTAGTATTTCGTTTCCAAAGAGAATGTTATGGTTACGTCATAGCTAAACAAAGCTTGCCTCTAATGAAATAATACAGCATTGTATGAATCTAAACACCCCGTTTCTTAGTCATCTCTCATTCTCAATACTAAAATCACAAACAAAATGAATGTGATACCGTCAACGCGTATAATTGCCCAAATATTGTTTTTAAACCTACTGTTTAGTTTGTTAAACAAGGTAGGTATTTGATCTTATATGTGAGGTAGGTCGTGATACGTTGCAGCGTCTCTCAAAAATTTACGTTTTTAGCAATTTTTTTGCCGATGTGTGTAAAATCAAAAATGCCATAAGGTTTTTTGTTCCTATTGATGAGTACTATCATACGTTCAATTATACGAAAGCTACCTATCTGAAACAAACTGTATATTGTATTACGTTATTAGTTCTCCGATTACCAATTGAGAAATTGAGATATAAGAAACGTATAATACGCGTTTATTTTGTAAATCGGCGATCTATCAGTGGCGTGCGGTCCATGGAAGCAATGTAAGCAATGCTTCCCTTGAGAATTTATTAAAAATAAAAACCAATGCTAACAAAAATATTTTTATAAAATTATGATTATCGTATATTTAAATTTGTAATATAATCAACTTAAAGCTCAATATCAATTCCGTACAGCAAAAAGTATAATTATTTAGAGTACTATTTTAAATTAGGCTAATTAAACTTGCACAGAAAGGTAATACCGATTCAAATGTGTTACATACACTGCATATAAGCACTGATTTCGTTGCTTATAACTGCCCTCCTCTTAGCCTTGGCGTGGATCAGCGTGAGTGGCGATACAGACGATGCTGTTAGCATTATTTGGTCGTTACTTTTAGTGTGCTTCATGCCCAAATGTTTATTTATTATAGTTTTGTTATTTGTTCGATTTAGTGTTTGTTAAGTTGAATGTTACATAAATAATGTAAATCTGCGAATGAGACTGTATTTTGTCACATTTTATTATTTTAATTTATATAAGTTGGATTTTTTTTAAAACAGATAATTTTAAAAAAGGTTATTCAACCTTAAATGTTTTGTTGCATTTACAGATTGATTAACCTTTTTTAAAAATCGATGTTTTTGACAGTAACTTTTTAAACATTTTTTCTAGATAAACAGATAATTTTATTTAGTCTATGAAAACTGTATGTATGCAAATTTGAAATTGCATTATCATCATGACTGCAAATTCAGCTTCTCCGATGGAAGGTTCGAGTATTTCCGATACATCCGAATCGGGATGATTTTTTTGTCCAGTTTGTAAATTATTAATAATGAATTTTCTGCATACAGTTTTGGAGAGAAATTAAAAATTATTGAGAAATGCAGATCAAAACCAGAACTTTCAAATTTAACAACACAGATTAAAACCTGCACCGGTATTTTGCTAAAAAAGACCGGAAAATCGAGTTGCATTATAAATACATAGTAGTAGTTTTTTTTAAATAAAGAATAATAGTCAACAAATTCCATAAGTATAAAAAGTAAAAGTTCTTCTTTGAAAAACTTTTAAGCTTAATAATTATAACAGTTTTTTTATTGTACCTAGCAGGGGGAGATCCAGAGAATTATTTTGAGGGGGAAATTTTTGGAAAAATAATTGTTTTAATGCATAATAATTAAACAAGCATTATTTGTTTCTATTCTAGGTATACATATTTCTAAATTTGGGGGGTATTCCCCCCCCGTAAATCCGCGCATGTACTTAGGTATATTAAAATTAAAATTGTGGTTGCTTCCCTGGCCTAAATTCTCACCGCACGCCTCTTGGATTTATATTTACTTATTTTGCTGTGAATTATTATCAATTGGGATTAGTAAGCGCTTCACACAAAATTAATGTAACGCCAGATTTAGACATAAAGAAATCTGCAAACGTGAGAACCGTTTCGTTTGTGATAACAAGTACCAATTATTATTAATAATTTTTTTAAGTAATAAACCCAAATAATTATTTACAGCCTTCAATCCACGACTGTTACGTTTTAAAGGTCAAGTACGTTGAAGTCAAGCCAATTATTGTGTAATTATTATTTGTAACTGTCTGCAACAACATCCAAAGAACCCAAATGTCGATCAAAATGATAGATAAGGCCTGGATCTGTCTGAAAATGTCTCATTACGATTACTTACCTAATCAAAATTCTATTTAATCTAAAATTTTCTAAAAGTAAAAACCTGAAAGGAAAACCTGAACACTTAAAGTAAATATCTAATACAAACATACCTAATAAAAAAATAGCTAAAACGAAACAACAGCTACGCACAGAAACTTTCTACCGATATATAAAAGAATCTGCCGTGATTCTGAAGATATAATTAATTTCAAGTACTGTTGTGAACGACTCACAACTCATATATTTTTACATAGATACGAAATGGTACTATGCAACGCGTATCAATAAAACTTTGAGAGTCAAATAAATAATTCATAGAAGTAAATCTGCGTTTTATTTCCTTCTACAAGAATTAATAAATATAGCCCTAACACGCCAACCACAGTGTTAAATCGCTATATATGGTGACCCCGACGTGATATAGCGATATAATATATATAGCGATTTAACACTGTGGTTGGTGTGTTAGGGCTATATTTATTAATTCTTGTAGAAGGAAATAAAACACAGATTTACTTCTATGAATTATTTATTTGACTCTCAAAGTTTTATTGATACGCGTTGCCTAGTACCATTTCGTATCTATGTAAAAATATATGAGTTGTGAGTCGTTCACAACATTACCCCGCCCGGTCTGAAACGTGGGTATTCGATACATGAAAAAGAACAAATACGGAATGGTATTTTGGAGAAAATATGGAGTATTTTAAGGGAACTTGAATAAAGTTGAAATTCTCCAGCTACAAAAACTCCACTAGGTAGTATAGGTAGTTACAATAAAAAACTTAAGCTAACTAACACTACAGAACTTGCGACGGCAACTCTTGGAACTTGTAAACAGAAAGAAAAAAACAAAAAAGTGTTCAAATTTTTAAAGTCAACAGGTAAAAGGTTTTCAAAAGATGCCCTCGCATAGCATTTGAAATCAGTTTATTGTTGTCTTAACATTATAAAGTAACTAATCTAAAAAATATGCAGGCTTTAGCCTATCTAAAGAGATAGGGCCAGTGTGATTTTCTAAAGTGGCGTATTTAACTGTCCGTTCTAACACTTTATAGGGACCTAAATAACTGTCTTTCATGCCCAGAGTGTGCGTGTCATTACGAACGTATACGTGTGTGCAGTTGGTCAAGTCGCTGGGGACGAAGGACTGACTGGAATACGTTTTTGTAAAAAAATACTTCTGCTTCCTCATACGACGTTTGAGATTGGCAAAGAAATTAGGGAGGTTCATGTCGTTAGCCAGATGTTCTTCTTCGAAGAAATCACCAGGTAGTCGTAAAGGTGTAGCATACAAGATTTCTGCAGGAGAAACATTAACTTGTGATTTCAGGGTTGCACATAAGCTCAAGAGAATCCAAGGGAGATTCTTTAACCAGGAAGAAGTTCCTGTGGTTTGAATAGATTGCTTGAGTGTCCGATTAAAACGTTCGATAACGCCTTGACTAATCGGATGGAAGGCCGTGCATTTGACGTGTTTAATTCCTAACATGGCCATGAAATTGATCCATGCATGCGAAAGGAAAATTCTTGCATTGTCCGTGGTGAGGTACTTGGGAATTCCAAAGCGGGACACCCACGTGTCGACAAATGCAGTGATTACTGACTCCACGGAAGAATCCTTCAGAGGAATGGCTTCCGGCCACCGACTGTAGCGGTCAATAATGGTAAGGAGGAATTTATAACCTCCCGAAGAAGGAAGGTGTACTAGGTCGAGATGGACTTTAGTAAAACGCTCATCTGGTTTTACAATAGATTGTAGAGGGGTTTTCGTATGACGCCGAACTTTATGTTTCTGACATTCAGCACAAGATATGACCCACTTCTGAATATCGTGGTGCATAGATGGCCACAGATATCTCTGAGTAATCAATCTTTTAGTAGCACGGATGCGAGGATGTGCGATGTTGTGTAATTGTTGGAATAAGGAATACCTGAATTTGAGCGGGATATAGGGTCGTGGTTGCGCTGTACTAAAATCCACCCAGAGGTTTGATTTGTTGGCAGTTTGAAGGGAAATGAATTGAAAATTACTACGAGATCGGAGCTGGTTTAACTCGGGATCTTGTTCTTGAGATAGAGCGACTTCGTCGTAATTGAGATCAGATCCAGGGACGTTAATAAGATTAACTCTTGTCAGAGCGTCCGCCAGAATATTCTCTTGACCCTTGATATATTGGAGGTCAGTCGTGAATTGAGAAATAAACTCTAGTTGTCTAAACTCACGTGGTAAATATTGATCACCATTATTTTTGATCGCCGTACACAAAGGTTTGTGATCCGTAAAGATTTGAAAGTCTCTGCACTCAACGTAGTAACGAAACTTCTTTAAAGCAAAGTATATTGCGAGAAGTTCTCGAGAAAAATACTGTACTTTTGCTCTGTGGTGGTTAGCTTCCGGGAACAGAAAGCTAGTGGTTTCCACATGCCATCTTCAAACTGTTGTAATACTCCAGCTACAGTGGAAGACGAACTGTCTGCAGCTATACTGATAGGGTTATTAATTCGCGGATGTACCAATAAAGTAGCGGTAATCAAAGCATTCTTCGCGTGCCTAAAGGCTTCTATTTGTTCATGATTTAACTGGACTGGCTTTAGCGAAGCTTTACCAGGAATAACAATAGAGTTTAACGGCGCCAAAATTTTCGCACAGTTTGGTACAAATTTATGGTAATACGAAATTAATCCAATAAAATTGCGGAGTGCTTTCTGACTTGAAGGCAATGGGTAATCAATTATAGCTTGGACTTTGGAAGCCATTGGTTTGATACCGCGTGTATTAACATGATGTCCTAAAAAATCGAGCTCATTGACTCCAAAGAGACACTTTGGTAGGTTAATGATTAGGCCATTGTCTTTTAATCGGGAAAACACTTGGTGTAAATGTTCAATATGTTGCTGCGAATCAGCACTAAAGACTAATATATCGTCTAGATAAGAAAAACAAAATGGGAGCCCTGATAAGACAGTGTCCATGAAACGGCTCCAGGTGCTGGCTGCATTCCGTAGTCCGAAACACATCCGTTTGAACTCAGAGTCCCAGAGGTGTGATAATAGCAGTCTTGTGAATGTCCTCTGCCGCTATTGGTATTGCGAAGTAGGCCTTTTTGAGGTCTAGCTTCGAGAATATCGTTGCACCAGCAAGTTTTCTTGTAAAGTCCGTTAAAAAAGGAATCGGGTAACGGTCTGGTACTGTCACTGAATTAAGTTTTCTATAATCGCCAAACAAGCGATAACTGTCTGTTGGGGCGATGCGGGCTGAGATGTCTTGGTCGTCACCAGGAGGTAGTGCTTCTGCTGCGCCTACTGCTCGCTTTCCGACGATGTGAATTGGCGTGGCGTAGCTAGACGATGACCGCTGTACTACGTCAGCGTCCAAGAGCTCATTAAGATGATCTTCTAGAAAAGAAAGATGATTAGGGTTCAGTTTGCGACAGCGTGCTTTAACTGGAGGTCCGGTCGTTTCAATGTGATGGACTACAATATGTTTAACTGGTTGATGGTAGTCGAATTTACGTAAAAGCTCTGGGAAGTGTGTGTTTAGCATCTTGCTATAAACATCAAGATTGCTAGACATGTTGTTAACAGTACCTGAAGAGTGTACGTTAATGTTTGAAGGTAAGGGAAGAAGAGGGGAAGAAATCACAGGAGTAACGATTGACTCGGAAGGAGGAGTCAAAACATTAGCCTGAGCAGAAAATATTTTTCGTTTAGTGCCAGTCTTAACTTGGTGGGTTGTGGAACCTCGACTGCGAGTTCGGGCGGGCTGAACATCTGCTGTGCAAATGACCCGTTGAGAAGAGCAGTCAGTCTTAACTGGGGGGATTGTGGAACCTCGACTGCGAGTTCGTGCGAGCTTGACATCTGCCGTGCAAATGACTCTTCGAGAAAAGCAGTCAATAGTAGGTAGTGCCACTGCAAAAAATCCAGGCCTAGTATGGCTGTAGATATGTTAGCAACATAAAATTCCCAGGGGCATGGCGGTAGGCCAGGAATTGGGAAATGTAACCTCAACGTTACAATACCTGTCACAGGAATTGACGTATTGTTCACTGCCATAAATGAAAGGTTGGCAGGCGTGATAGTTTAGTTACAGGAAACTGCAACGTGGGTGGGTAGAATGGAGTAATCCGCCCCACTGTCAACCACAAAATTAATTTTGTATGTTAGGTCCTGTAAAAATATTAAATTAGAAATTGGAGGGATTGAAACGACCCTACATGGCCCTCCCTTGAGGCCAGGAGAGTGTGAAGTTAGTTTTTTTCTTGGAATGAACAATTTCCTGTACAATTACGTGCATTATTTTGAAATCATCTATGATAATAACACTGTTGTAATTGGGAATTAGTATTGCCCGACGGCGTGGCAGGTCGTTGCTTGAAATGTCGTTTGTAATGCTGAGGATTTCGAAGGTTCGGAGAGATGCTGGAAGTCATAGTGGATTGTCGTTTGTGCATGGTAGAAAGCTCATTTGAAATGGTTGTAAGATTGGTCGTCAAATTGTCTAGCTTAGCCTCTAATGCAGAAGTAGTTAAAGGTTGTGGTGCTTGTTGCATAGAATAAATTAAATCTAATTTCTCTACAAAAGATATTAATGGTAAGTCATTGAAATTTAAGGACTGAATTTTAAGTTTTGGTGGTAGCTTAGCTATTAAAAAGTCTTTGGTTAATTCCTCAGTTAGATCAAGATCGATAGATAACTTCTGAATGTTAAAAAGCAATTCTTTGGCACTACCAGAGAACTGAAGAGTCTCCAAAAGATTGTTAATGCGAGATTCTCGTGGACCTAGAATAGCTTTTATTACTGCCCGTTTCAATGTAGTATATGGTCTTTGTCTCGGGGGATTAATGGTTAGGTCGCGATGAGCTCCTAAAACGTCGAAAGGTAAGTTTAGGGTTAATAAGTTATATTTGGCTAGTTCATCGTTGATCAGCATACGAGTAAAGTATCGTTCCACCAAAATAAAATATAGGTCGATATCGTTACTCGTAAAAACTGGAAATGGAACTTTGACAGTCGCCATTTTAAATATTAAATATTAAAGTAAATAAAATTTGAAACTTATCGGATCAGAAAGGAGCACTAGTTCTGGTTCCAACGGTCACTTTCAGCCAGCCACGACAAGTCACGCAAGCGAAGCAGGTAGGTAGCAGGATCTTACGATGACAGAAGTCGAGTAGCAGCCGATGACAGATGACGCAGGGATAACTAGATGTGGTTCACCTGGAGAATTCAATGCAGCAGGCAAAGACCAATACTGCCAAATTCTTCTTCAGGAACGTGGGGTCACCATATATAGCGATTTAACACTGTGGTTGGTGTGTTAGGGCTATACTTATTAATTCTTGTAGAAGGAAATAAAACGCAGATTTACTTCTATGAATTATTTATTTGACTCTCAAAGTTTTATTGATACGCGTTGCCTAGTACCATTTCGTATCTATGTAAAAATATATGAGTTGTGAGTCGTTCACAACAGTACAAATGCCATAACATTCCAATTAAAATAAATAAGCAGATAAAATTAAATATGTGCGATTGGTTTTATAATGATCTAGGACAGCAAGACTAATATGCTACTATACTTTTTTATCTACGATCATACAAAAAGTAACCACTTTTTACACTGATTTTCGTGTAAAAAGTTAACTTTTATTAAGCTAGTGTTTTAAAATTTTTATTGCACGCTAATATCAACAAGAGATAAATCATAAATTAATGATTTAGGAATATTATACAAGCTGGTTGCTAAACAACTTAGCACATAAAAATCTAAGCACGCTATTATATGTATGTTGTAACGGTATATTTTCTATCGGTTTCCAATATGTGAATTTTGCATGTATTTTTATTGAAAAAAAACTTAAAGTTCGGTCCTGTAAAACTATATTTTATTTGCAGCGAAAATTTTGTCGTATAAACACATTTATAACGAATATTTTAAAAAATTGTTTTCGAACTTCTATAAACTTAATGGACGTGGAGGTCATAAAAAATATTTTTAAAGCTTTGCTTGTCCCCTCGTAGGAATGGCTGCGTTACTGAAAGAATTAAAAGACCTTGATAAAATATAAAATGTTGTATTTAAGTTATCTCGCCTTATAAAAATATTCCTGTCTATATTCTGGGAAAGCATTGGTAAAAAAAAAACTTCTTCTTTGTTCAAAAGGTGACATCTACACGTGTTCGAAATTCCGCTTGGCTTTTTGCGTATTTGTCTCGAAAATTGCACCATCAGCAAGTCTAGCCGGCACATGTGACGCGGCGGTTCCCGCGTTATTTTCCGATCCCTACTTCTGTTCGTTAGGTCGAGAATTATGCGTGAATGTTAGTAGAATCCTCCTTATTGTATAGAAAAATATAGTTACTTCGCGCTAAAATAGGGGTCCAAAATGTTAAAAAAGACTTCTTCACTTTCGATCCAGCTTTGAAAAGAGTGAGTTGACTCTGGGGTCGACTCTATCGAATTACAATTTAGCGTTAATTACTTACAATTAATGCAATTTCTAAATACAGTTCCCGTACAGTTTAGTTGCTATTTGCTGTGAAGTGAATTTTTTTTTAAGTTGTTTTGTTTTTGATAAATCTTGCTTGAGAAGATTTACTAATACAGTATCGTTAATAATCATTTATGGTTTGTTTTATTGTGACGAACCATTAAAAACAATTACGTCTTTCTGTTCGAGCTTTAAAAATAGTGTAGTTTTGTTATTAAAAATTACGTAAATTGGTCAATAATTTAAACTATAAATTCCCGTTTTATCTACAAAGACAAATAACTATTTTATTACGGGAGGAATTTTAAAGAGTGGCAAGTGTTACTTGGGTTAAATCTGTTTAGTTTTTAAAAGATATTACCATTATCCTTCGTGAATAAATTATAAACAATAAACAATAACAGTAACAGGATTGTTTAAATTGTGCTTAACAAAGATTGGTGGTGAAATCATATGGATGATTGACTATTTATTATAAAAAGTATTTCTTTGGACCTGCTACTTTCAAACCACAATTTAAAACCATCTAGAATCAACCACGGTTTTTTCCAAGAGAGGCTTTTCCAACTTCTAGCTGACCAGCATGGCTTGCTTTGTAAGGCAAATAAACAAAGGTTTAATTGGATAAGATTTAAGGTACTGTACTTCAAGAACTATTTATGATTGTAATTTTTGTTGACGGATTATTTGAATAAGTGAATTTTATTATTTTCTACAGGAAGAGAGCTCTCTAGTAGTATTTAATTTTAGTTCGTCACCGTTAGTGAAATTTAAATTCATTAACTTCTGTAATATTTAAATAGACTTCAGTAATAAATTTTAGATATTTGTTTGTTAAATTTTTCAAAGGATTTCTTATCTAAATAATTTCTTGATCTTAAATAATTTTGGAATCCTTTATGTTCAATAAATCTGGATACTCTCTGGATCTTATTGAGTTTTTGGATAATTTATACTCGCTTTGTGTTTAATAATTCTGAAGTAGTTGATAATCATTTACTGAATGACTAATCTTAAGTTTAACAAAATTATATTGTTTATGTTTTTATACGTGTTTGACTATTTCTTTATATGTGTTTGACTATTTTTTACTTTCTTACCATCCAATAAATATGTTTTTAGTTTATATCAAGGATCTAAACGGAACCATATAATTATGAATGTTTTGTTCAATTTTTATTTTAAAATTAAAAATAAAACATATCCAAATTTTTGTTCACAACCCATTATATTTAATTCATTTTGTGATTAGTGAATTTAATATCTATTCTGGCTTAATTAAACATCATCATTAAGCTTCATAATCATATAACGCCCTTTTAGAGTTTTTATTTGAGTTATCTTGACTTCAATTCGATAAGATATGTGCAAATTAATATTAAATATATTATTAATTACAGTTCTGATTAGAAGTAGATAAATACATAATTAACTTTTTTTAGTTAATGATTGCATATAGATTGTATAAGTTAAAAAAAATAAACGGCCAAATCCAAATTAACGTTTTTTCAAGGAAAGCCATAGTCATTACCTTTTGGTTTTAATAAAAGAAACTTTAGTAAACTTTAAATATTTATTTATTATAATGAAATAATGAATAAAAAATAAGTTATATCACTGCATACTTTTACAGGGGGAAAATCGCCTTCGCTAATAGGTGTTGTTTTTATGTGCTAATTAAATGCTAATTGCAGGGCGATGTAACTCCTACAATAAAATCTGTATAGATAAAATAAAAAAATAATTTTTATCACTGCACGTTTTTGCAGTGGGAAACAGAAGAAGAAAAGATGCAATTTAATTTCTAAAGCCACAGGTGTAGATATCGGAAACAGTGCCCTGCAATTAGTACTTAATAAAAATGATGCCTAATAATAGTGAAGGGGATTTTCCCACTATAAAAACTTGCAGTGATAAAAATATTTTTTTATTGATTATTTCATTCTAATAAATATTTAAAGTTTACTGAAGTTTTTTTTATTGAAACAAAAAGGTAATGACCATAGTCATTACCTTTTCAAGGTTTTATGGTTTTCAAGGTAAAGTTGTATCTTTACTTTGAAAACCCGTTAATTTTAATTTATACAGTCTATATACAATCATTAATTTAAAAAAAGGTAAGTATGTACCTACTCCTAAACAGAAGTATAATTATTAATATATTTAATATTTATTTACACATGTTTTATCGCATTGAAGAGTCACAACACGCTTTTTATTAAAACCAAAAGATAATGACTTTCTTTGAAAAAACGTTAATTTGGACTTGGTCGTTTGTGTTTTTTAACTTATATAATCTATATGCAAGCATTAACTAAAAAAAGTTAATTATGTATTTATCTACTTCTAATCAGAACTGTAATTAATAATATATTTAATATTAATTTGCACATCCTATCGAATTGAAATCAAGACGCTGCACAAAACGCATGCGTTAAGTTCAGGGTTAGTTTAGTGATACTCGGGGGCTAGACGCTAGTCCCTTTTATACTTATAGGCGGGAGTACTTACGAAACTCACCACCGTAGAAAGTGAGAGGGCGCCCCAAGTGAATGTCGAATCGTCCGTCTCAAATTAAACATTTTAGAGTTTTTCAAATTAAAAATATAAACATTAAAAAAATATAAAAATTAAGTAGTGTTGACTAATCTACACAGCGAAAGCTTTAATATAAAAAAAGAATCGGCCTGGTGGAACTCTCAAACGAACTGGAACAAAAATAAGCCTTGTGTTTTAAATATATAGATTATTATTTTATTTTGTATATTTACATTGAGAAAAATAATCAAAAAGCATCATATTAGCCTTGCTGTCTTATAGATTGTTATAAAATCAATAGTACATACGAACGGAATTAATACGTGTTATACCCAAGAAATCTTTGGTATGAGAGCAGTTAGTATCTAAGAAACTAAATTTGTAATAAACGAGCCTGCCCTATGTATGATAAAATAACATACAATGTAGGTACACAAACTCAGAATAGAAAAATAACAGGATGGAAAACTGCACATTCACTTACCTTGCCAATTTACATCAAATTTTATTTTCTCAATTATTTGGAATATTTCCTGTTTCTTTAGAGCGTTTAGTATCGGTACTGATCTTACAAACCCACCTATCAAAAATATAATACATATACAACATAGTATTGCTAAAGGTACGAGTAGATAATCATCAAAATTAGGCGTGAGAATAATATTAACTGAAAATATTAACTGTTTTAATTTTCTAAAACAAAACAAATATTCTATTAATGAATAAATGCACCAGTATTGCTATAAATATATTATTTATAGTTAATGACAATGCAGAGTTATTTATCTTCGTTTTATTTTTGAATTTCACGCCTTAGTAGATGATATATCTGCGTTTACCAAATCAATGCTTTCACAAAATATAAAAGGCCATTAAAAAAGAATTTATACTGACATAAAAATATTACTGATAGTACTTGTGGTAGGCGAACAGGCGGTATATTTGAAGCTGTTCATGATTTTTTATTTTAATGTAGTTATCGTTTGTATGGAAAATTATATCTTTTAAAGTTTTAATAGTCGTTTTCGGTAAGGTCTACGAACAATCGGAAGTTCAACAAAAAATTACATTAACGACCTACTTTTCAATAGATACACCAACGGAAGACTATAATTTAAATTTGGGAGTACTGTTTTCAAAAACTTATATTTATACACTGGTTTTAATGTGCATTCTTATCATTTGTTTATTAACTGCATTATAAATATATGTCTTTAAAAATAAATGGACATATTGCATGATACTACATAATTACATATCATATACAGTCGAGGAAAAGAAACGCACCACTTGAAAACGCACCAAAAATATCAAAATTTCAAACCGTCATAACTCGGTGGATTTTGGACGAAAATGGATGAATTTTGAGTACTAAAAAGCTTAAAGTGTTTAGTTTAAGGGCGTGCGAGCGAATGTTACGTAAAGGCCTTTCCGCCCCTCTCGACCGCCCGCAGAAAAAAAATGTTTTTGATTAAAAAAATGTCAAACTTTAACAGCTTGTACGGCGTACCAAAAAAATAGTGGACCCTATCGACTGCCAAGGCAATACAGTTCAGTCCTTTTTCTATTAAGTTTTTAAAACTTCGAGTGCCTATGATTTTTTGGCGAAAAGTTTTGAATTTTTGAAATTTACCCTGCATTTTGTCGGGTGTTTCAAAATGTTCAAACCCAACCGGTAATAATGTCGCTGGCAGAAGACGAAAGACTCCCGACAAAATGCAGGGTAAATTTCAAAAATTCATAACTTCGCGCCAAGTCATCATAGGCACTCGAAGTTTTGAGAACTTTACAGAAAAATGACTGAACTTTATTGCCCTGGTGGTCGATCGGGTCCATGATTTTTTGGTACACCGTACAAGCTGTTAAAGTTTGACATTTTTTGAATCAAAAACATTTTTTATTCTTAAACGTAACGTTTTAAACGTAACGTTCGCTCACACGCCCTTAAACTAGAAACTTTTTAGTACTCAAAGGTTCATCCATTTTCGTCCAAAATTCGCCGAGTTATGACGGTTTGAAATTTTGGTATTTTTGGTGCGTTTTTAAGTGGTGCGTTTTTTTTCCTCGAGTGTATAATGAACAGCTGATGTATTTGTTTTAGCAAATAATCCATTTGACAAAATCCATCTAGATCGACCTTAAATTTAATGTATTTAAAATACCTATTTACTACTTCTTACTTATAATTACTATAGTACAAGTACTTAGAGTTCAACAATTGAATAAAGAATCTGGGTCACAGGAATCACGAGGGCAAAAATGCAAAATTTATCCAGGATCACGCAGCGAATACGTGGTCACCGCGCTATAAATTAACTGATAAGATAAACATCAGGTGAGCTGGAGTAATTCAGTACACTGTCACAAACTAATTTTATTTAAGAACAGCTAACATTAACGTTGCTTGGTAGCTTTCTAAGGGCCGGTATTATAAAACTTTTTACTTCCTAAATAAAATTTACTTTGAGAGTAAATTAATTTATTCTGTCAATTTAATATGCAAATTGACAGAATAAATTAATTTACTCTCAAACTAAATTTTATCTAGTCAATATAAGTATTCTAGGTTTGCACGGTCCCTCGACTCGAGCTTACCTGAGGGCATCAAAAGAACCGCGAAATCTTCGGACCTTTTCTAGTTTTTCGCTTATAACTCCAAAGCGGTGCTTTCCAACGATAACTTCACTATTACAAGAATTAAAGAGCATTAAATTCTGCGACGGATGAGTATTAAACACTTTAAATTCGGTCCAGTGGTATGGTCGAAATCGACGGTCGAGAAACGACAATTTTACAAATTTTCGATTTTCCGTCAGACCGGACGCCCAGAGGCTTTCCGTATAAAAACACCCGTTGGACTCATTCTGATTGTTAATATAAGTCGAGAAATACCTAACATTACCATAACAATTAGGATCAATCCATATGAAGCAGTGCAGTACTGGTGGCTCGATCATTTCGAAAAAAAATAATTTTTTGTGTGTTATCACCCTTAAGTATTGGTGAATCAAAACCACTGTTATTTTATTTTTATTCCAATTGATTAAAATACGACATCCATATTTGTTTCGTGGTGCATGACGTTGCTTGTAGTTTTCTGATGTAAACGTAAATCTTGATATCTCAAGAACGGTTGATCCTAGAGACCTGCCGTAAAAATGATTGTATTGCTCACATGTCAGACTACATTTTCTAATCTATACATAATATGGATAGAACGTATCATAACGAGAACTTCAAAGTCCATAAATACCAAAATAGTAAAATTTCAGATTTAAAATATTTTATACATAAACTACCTCTAACCATGTACGTTTAAATAGAAAATCCACCCTAAAACTTCATTTTTATCTGGATATATGAAATATGCCCCCATAAAAGCGGAAATTTTTGTAAAAACTTTAATTAATCTTCGGGATTAAATCACACCCACAAGTAAACGTCCTACAAAAATTATGTTTAGATTAAAAAAATGTAGTCCGACATGTGAGCAATACAATTATTTTTACCACAGGTCTCTAGGATCAACCGTTCTTGAGATATCAAGATTTACGTTTACATCAAAAACCTGCAAGAAACCGTGCACCACGAAACCAAATATGGCTGCCATATTTCAATCAAACGGAATAAAAACAAAATAACAGTAGTTTTGAGCTACCAATACTTAGGTGTGATACACACAAAAAATTATTTTTTTTTCGAAATGATCGAGCGACCAGTACTACACTGCTTCATATGGTTTGATACTAATTGCTATGATGGGGGTTGACAAAAAAATGGCAGTTAATTTAATCCGGCAACCTCTATAATATCAAAGCTTGAGTATTTCTCGACTTATATTAACAATCAGAATGAGTCCAACGGGTTTTTTTATACGGAAAGCCTCTGGGCGTCCGGTCTGACGGAAAATCGAAAATTTGTAAAATTGTCGTTTCTCGACCGTCGATTTCGACTATACCACTGGACCGAATTTAAAGTGTTGGATACTCATCCGTCGCAGAATTTAATGCTGTTTAATTCTTGTAATAGTGAAGTTTTCGTTGGAAAGCACTGCTTTGGAGTTATAAGCGAAAAACTAAAAACGGTCCGAAGATTTCGTGGTTCTTTTAATGCCCTCAGGTAAGCTCGAGTCGAGAGACCGTGCAAACCTAGGATACTTATATTTGATGTCAAACGAAGCGATCGAAACGATCTCCCGCTTTCCAACATTTATTTCCACCAACGGATTCTATTTTACTGGCCTATTTAGTTTTTGACAGATTCAAAAAAATTTAAAAATTTTACTTATGTGATTTTTAATGTAGATTCACTCATGCTAACAGTTTTGCAGTCTCATTTTATATATACAGGGTACCCTAAAAGTATGTTTTTTGAAAATTGAATATCCTGCATATTTTGACAAATTTCAATTCCTTGTGTTATTCTGATGACAAATATATACAGTGTGGGATTAAAGTTGAAACCCGCCGGGTTTATTTTTAAAAATACACATTAATATGTGCGATTCACCTGCCGATTTTCATTTGTTTGTTAGTTACGACGTCATCACAAAAAAATTTAAATGACAATATAGATTTTTTGTAATGGAATCCGATAGTGATTTTTCTTCCCTTTATGATCATGCAAATAAATCATAAGGTTGTTTAAAACTTAATTCGATTCTATGTTTTATTTTTTTAGATGTAATAATATTAATAAATAGTATTCTGCTGATGTGTTCGTTTTCTAATAAATTGAATGATCTGGTTTCCTTATAATATTTGAATACTTTTGAATTTTAACATGTGTTTTGTAAACTAGGAAAATATTCTAAAAATAGCATCCAACATCTTGACCTGTTGACTTGAATTCTTCAAGGGGATGTGGGACCCTATTAATTTCAAACATTTAGTCTTTGGTCTGTTCGACAAAGCGTTTCAAGTGTTGAGATTGTGAAAAGAAAGTGAATTAGTGTGTGCATTGGCTAATTATTCGAAGGTGAGTTATCTCACGGGTATTTTTCTATTACTATGAGTGAATGCTGATCAAATGTATATTATGTGCATTATTATGAAATGCTAAATATGACTTCGAATTGATTTTATTGCTTTATATGGACTAAGAGGGTTCAAAGAATTATTACATGTTGTAAAGTGTTTGATTTGTTTTGGTAAAACGGGATTCGCCTTTGATGCAATCCGCAGTATTTATTGCTATTGTTTATATGATGATTTGGTTATTATGTCATACCGATCTATAATGCTTATATGTCGTTGCTTAATCGTATTACATTATTATATGCACTTATCTAAATTACGATTAATTAATTGATTCAAGGTACGACGAGGTTATGCATAATAACTGCTTATATGTTGATTAGAGTAAATTAGTAGTTTGACTTGACCGACTGAGTTAATCGAATCTTCGTATCTTCGTATCTTCGAATCTTCGTATCTTCGAATCTTCGTATCTTCGAATCTTCGAATCTTCGGTGATCTAGGCGAGGTATCTGTGCTTGTGGACCCATTTTATAATTCTTCGGAGGTCTAGTTGAGATACCTGCGCTAGTGGATCCATTATGTTATGGCTATATTGACGAATGCATTATGTCATTGTTATATTGACGAATTGACGAATGTATTATGTTATTGTTCTATTCATGAAGCAACAGAGGCTTATGAATATGATGTTAATGAAATGATATCACTCTTCGAATTGACTGTTGGCGTTTGAAGTAGAGTAGCTTAGTAGTAGCATAAACAGAAGCAGGACAAGTTTTTATTGGTTATTGTTATCTTATACATACGATTATTTATGTTATTATGGTTATATGAGTTAATGATGAGAAGTGATGAAATGTTTGACATGTTAACGAGTGTAGAAAATACTCCGGGGGCTTTTTCTCTATTTGATTGCAGCTTCCCCTGAGAAATTAAACAAGGACACCAATGGGCATCATCATGGTCATCATCACAGTTATTTAATTGTAAGCTAATTGCAAATACGATTAAAACGAAAAAAAAATGGATATGAAATTAATAAAGTTGTTTAATCGCCCATTTGTTTTTATTCATTATAGCTATCCTAACAGTTGCATAACAAAAATTCTGAGAAAAACCGATCTGAACATTTCATGTTGATATTATAGTAATTCTAAAATAATAACTTCTAAAACATGATAAACGAAAAACTCTAAACTGAACAATAAAAATAAAGCAAATAAAATTAACAAAATTAAATGTTCAAAATACCACTCATTGACTTGTCTTTCTTTCTTAGAATTTTTGTTATGCAATCTTATAATTTATTTGCATAAACATAAAGGGAAGAAAAATCACTATCGGATTCCACTACTAAAAATCTATATTGTCATATAACTTTTTTTGTGATGACGTCATAACTAACAAACAAATGAAAGTCGGAAGGTGAATCGCACATATTAATGTGTATTTAAAAAAAATAAAACTGACGTGTTTCAGCGTTTAAAAAGAAGGTTGAGTTTGCTTTTTTTTTAAATTCCATACTTTAATCCCACACTGTATATACACATTGTAACGAGTGATTATAAACCCTCGACATCTCAGTTGCTGTGAAATTTAAAACGTATGTGTTATATTATTCAAGAACAATAATTTTTTGAATGTTAAATAAACTACATTAATTTATTATACGTCTAAAACAGTAATAAAACACATACGTTTTAAATTTCACATTAACTGAGATATCGAGGGTTTATAATCACCCGTTATAATTGCTTTACTAATTTTTGTGCTATTCGTCAAGAGATATAGAAATTTTATGCAAACAGCAAGAATAACAATATCCAAGCCAGCCTCGGTGGATTAGTGGTTTGCATGTTTGCTTCATAATCCAAGGGTCGCAGGTTCGATCCCCGGCCGAGCTGGTAATATTTCATAGCGGAGAAAAATTCTTAAAAAATATGCCTTCTACTTGGATAGGAAGTAAAACTGTAGATGTTGAAACTGGCGATGTTCGGCACGTTAAGAATCCCTACTGGGTATGGAATTCCTCCAGATTCGGCTAAATTCTAGTAGGGTCGGCCAAATGATCATAGCAATCGGTACCATGAGGTACGAAGGATGCTCCGCCATCCTGATTCCTCACCCAAATATAAATAAATAAATAAAAACAATATCCAAAGTAAGCTGAAAAACAAATGAAAATATTGTTAAATGTCTTTATTTCTGAACATTGATATTTAACGTTTAAGAGCGCTGTAGCTCAGCTGATCAAAGTATGGAAAGCCACCAATACACCCCTCACCATCAACAAACTCAATAATTAAGAAAAGACGTTTGCTGTATTATGGCATCTTTCTTCCTCTTTAAATTATCGAGTGCTGAAGACGCGTAACGTTTAAATTTCTTTGTTCGGATGCAAGGCCGTCAATGTTACAGCGGCAATAGCGCAAACACGTGACTGCAATCTGCATCTTATATCGTTATATCCATCGATAAACTTCAGTAACACTTTAAACTTGTTGGGGTTATGCTAATTATTTTATTAGTGGATGTCGTATTGCGGATTTGAGATTTTAACCAATTTTTAATACGAGTATACATAAATGTACTTTAGGCCATTAGGTGGCAGCATTCTCCTTATTGAATTAAAATGCTAGGTAATAGTTCTTCCAGGTTACCATAAAATATTGAAAAAATAGAAAAAGCAAAACAGACAAATTATAAAAAGAACCTTTTAATACATACTACTTTATTTAAGTTGTAATAAGCACCTAACAAAAAGTATGTAAAATATCTTTTTTTTGCATATTGATGACGAAATCTCATTTTCTTAATCATAGTTTTAAACATAAAGTAAAACTTTTTTGCATATTGATTATGAAAGTTTTTTTAACGAAAAATCCTAATGAAAGTAGCACCTTTTTTAATTATGTTTGTAAAAAACAAACTTCAATCTCCTTGGAGATTATTGTCAAAGAATAATATGTTTTCCTGATTTTTTAAATTTTGCATAAATCCTTTTAAGACAAATTTTTCAGCTTACAATGCCTATGCAAAAAAGTGTCGTGTACAGCACGTTATGAAAGTCTCTTTTTCTTTAAACTATGACTTTCATAATTAGGTGCACTGTTATAACTATTTAAATGAATATTATTTTATTTTACATCTTTATCTCGTTGGAATTCGCTGTAGGTGACTATAGTGACTATCAAGGACTACTATATATGTACTTTATTTGGTTACTTTTAGTTATATACAAGGTTATATAGTAGGCAAGTTTTTTGAAATCAATCGTAAACAAAAAATTTATAATTATCATTTGACAGTTGTAAATTCTAAAGCTTTTTAACCAAATTTCGCGTTACAATCAACCTAATCATCATATCAATCTGCAAGAAAGTTACAGCACATATTATGAAAAATTTGTTTCACTCGTTTAAACTAAAATAAAAAATATGTTCGTACAAAACCCATAATGAGCTTGTCAGTCGAAATATTATTGTTTCTATTCACAGTGATTCTATGTTGATTGACCAATCAACAATTATTATTATTTATATTTACTAATCCTGAAACTGCATTTTGAGTACTATTGCCACTAACTGGTATCATAATGATCTAGAACAGCAATGCTAATATGATGCTATTTTTTAACCTTTTTTCTAATAAAGAAAAATAACCATATGAGCCTTGCTGTCCGATATAGATAGTTATGAAACCAATAGTACATACAGTGTGTCCCCAAATGCGGTTCTCAGGAGGAAAACTTTTATTATTAATTTTATGACAAAAAGACATTCTTTATAAAAGTTTTTGCTTGATTTAAAATTACTTATAAGTATAACGAAATTTTAATATTAGGTACTTAGAATAAAGTATAAAATAAAAAAATGCATTATTTCTTAAAGAAAAGACAACTAAGTTCAATATTCTTCAAAAAATAAAATCTCGTTGCTTGAATAAATCGTATGTAAAATGAAATAAGGTAATATTTCTCAATATTATTAATATTGCTATTTGATTGTTACTGCATTGATTCAAGCAAGACATCATGATAAAAAATATAGTAAATACAGACTTACATTGGTCGTTTTTTTCCTTAGAAAAAATGCATTTTCTTAAATTTTTTATTTTATTATAAGTAATATAAAAATTCCGTTATACTTTTTAGTAATCTTGAATCAAGCAAAAATTTTCATAGAGAATGACTTTGTTATAAAATTAATAATAAAAAAGTTTTTCCTCTTGTGTACCGCACCTGGGGACACTATGTGTGTGTGGTTGGTACAAATGCGGGTAAACTGTTGTGTTGTGTCATGTATTCCATTCTCAAAATGAACTTGGTAGAGGTAGTTTGCTTCGCGATTTTAGCTTTAGACACCGAGAAAATCAAAACAGAAGATATTGGGTTCATCCAATAACCTGCCAACGCTTACTGGAGGGTCAGTTTCAACTCTACGAGGAGTTGAGAGTTTTTTGGGATTCCATAGAATGAGCATCACAAGTTTTGACGAAGTATTAAACATTACTGGATCTTCTATAAGCAATAAATAAATACATTTTTGATCCAGTCACATTGTTCCACAATGTTCGCAGAGATTTTCAAGCACAGTAATAATGAGTGTCCAAGCGAAGTTCCTTGCCTATGTAATCATCTAGTGCGCTCACGAGATATTCAAATCCAGGTGTGTGTCGGCCAACAGTTCAGTCGTATTCTGGTTTCTGACAAGATTCAACAGGAAAGTTGAGTAAATGTGCGCATCTCCGTATGTTGCAACTATCTCACTCGGTCGACTAAACTGTTCTAAACTGAAAAACTGAAACAAACTGTAAACTGAAAAAAAGTTCATAGTGCACGCTAGCCCTAATTATTATGGATATGATTGTATTGATAAACGTATATTACTTATATGGTAATTAATCTTCGATTAGGATTAACCGAAGCTAGTGCAAATGGCCATAAATATTCGGCATTAGAGTTTTTGTGTTGATAACACTAAAAGACTTTAATCTTAAAATCGACATTTCTTATTTCTTGACATTCTTTAATAATACTTTTATAATTTTGTACACAACTTCTGTCACACATTTTATGCTAAAATAAAGTATTTGTATTGTAAACCTTAGTACATATGCTTTACAAACTGGAATGGACTTTCAACAGGTAATGCGACTCTGTGACTGAGTGGTAATTCAAAATTACTGTCCAACTATATGACATCCTGCAGTTGTTTTCAAAATACATTGCAATATTCGAATCTCGTCGCTTCTCTCTTGTCTTCATCGCTTCACCTACATGTTAGTTATTATTAAATATTACCAACTGTCTTATAAAAAAGGTCTTGGCAAGACGCTACCACATATTCCTGAGACCAAAATAGAACGATTTAACTAAACTTACCTCTATCCAGTGCTTCGTAAAGGCGCTATTGAACGTCAAAGATCTTCAAAAAATTGAATGATAAACATTGGGTCATCCACATGTAAAGAAGCTCAGATTTTTTAACGGTTTGGTCAATATTTTTAAAACTTTTTCTACAGATGGATATTCTAATTTCTAACATTTTTTTGTCTGTTGTTGGATTTTGCTATCTGCCATAGTTTAGGCAAGAAAGATTAATTTGGTTTGCATGCCATGCACTGCAGCCATAATGTATCTAATTTAAAGTGTGTTGGCGTTCAAGAAAAGTTAATAAAACAATAACTATCTTACTTGGTAAATCTAATGCAAACACACAGAAAATGTTCAGAGTGGCTACCATTTACATGCATACAAAAATTAATACGACATAAAGAATTAAACTATACTCTTTCATCATTTCGGCATCGTCTTTTAGTCGTTTAGTGTGTCGTATTTTGAATTCGTCTCCACAATTCCTCTTCTGTATTTACAGGTCTGGAGAATACCATGGGTTTTAAAGCTCCCCATAAAAAATAATCCATAGACATCATATCAGGAGAGCGAGGTGGCCAGTTTACGAGAACATGATTTCACTTACCGATCCATCTATTCGGATATAGTTGATTTAGATGATTACGGATAATAAATGTGAAATGAAGGCGTGCCCCACCATGCATGAAAACATATCTCGGCAAAGTTTTAACTAACTATAATGTATGGCAGCAGTGAATAGCAAGCAAATCAAATTAATTCTTTTTGCCTAAACTATGGTAGACAGCAAGATGGAACAACAGACAAAAAATGTTGGAAATTAGAATATCTCTATCTGTAGAAAAAGTTTGAAAAATATTGACCAAACCGTTAAAAAAAACTTGAGCTCCTTTACATGTAGATCATCTTACATAACACCCACTATTAAAAAAATGTTGTCAAAAAACTAGTTTTTCAGTACATACTCTCATCTTGCGCAAAAGCAATATTTTGTTATTTAGAAAAATATAAATTTTTTCAAGATCTTTGACATTCGATAGCGCATTAACGAAGCACTTTTGGATAGAGTTAGGTTAAATCGTCCTAGTTTGGTCTCAGGAATATGTCTTAGCATTTGTACAGACCTTTTAGAGACACCCTATATAAAAGTAAGTCTCAAGAGAAACACTTCAACTTCTCAAAAAATCTTCATGTTATGTTCTACCAGAATAGAAGAACATAAACTAATATATTAGCATAGCAAAATCATAGATTCCATATAATCAGTATATAAGGGAAATTAATATGTTTATGCACAGATACATTATAATTAGCCTAATATTGCTAGACTCATCTAAACATAACCGTCTCTTTATGGCCCAAGGGCATCTTTATGGTCCGACGGTCAATAAAGAAACGTCAATTAAATGTCAGAGCTGTTTGTTGTAGAACTTGATTGGTTCTTAATATAATTTGTAAACTTATCACCAATGAAAATAAACTGAAATTAAAAATTTTGGAATAGTAACTATAGTAACGTACTTCGTATAAGCACATAAGTATACGCACAGCGGTTTGATGTACCTACGTACTGATTTAATTATATTTTTTACACAACAATAGATTTGAGATAAAAACCTAATCTGTGCATAAAACAGAGTAGGTATAGCGGGCATAACTTGCTTTTATGACCCTACAGCCTTTTCCTAGAAATAACGCTTCTGGCCATAAAAGCTTCTTTATGCCCTTAATACATAAATAACTATTAATTGCTAATCGTTTTATGGACAAGTTTTTAGATTTAAAACTTGTAAAATAATACCTCCTTGCAGTAAAATGTTTTGGTCAAAAATACTTAAAAATATCGAAAATAAAAATCGAGAATTTATTTTAGAAAAGTATTAGATATTCTGCCACATAGACAACATTTTTTAAAAGATTTTGTTGAAAACCGCATGTTTCTATCTCAATTTATAACCATGTTATAGGTAAATTGCTTATACGATGGGCACCAGGAGTAGAAAAATTATAGTTTTTAAATAAACTAATACTCATTGCACCTTGTGGGTAGTGGCTTATAATTTATCGCTTTATTAAATCTTCGAAAGTGTCCATCGTTTTCTTTTAATGGAGTTGAATGTTAATAAATAGGGTTGAATAAAAGCTTTTAACTTCTCCGCGAAATAATTTAAAACATAATAAATTTTAAAGTTGACTGCAAAAATATGTATTATTAGGAAGAAAAAACATTTTTTTAAACAATCCATGTTTAAATATATAAAGAAAATTAAAACTACTACATGATCAGGAAATAGAATAATCTGATATCTTGTATTTCTTTCTCTTTTTAAAGTTTTTTCTCATGATTTTTATAATTAAAGAAAATTCATGAGAAGTGCAAGTCTTCTACAACTTGCTAATAACAAAACATAGACTGTTCAAAAAATGTTTCTTGTTCCTAATAAATATTATGGTTTTAAAATGTTTTGGGAATGACTTCATCTTAAGTAAGCCGAAACTGCAGTCAACTCTAAAATTTATTGTTTTAAATATATTTCGTGGAGACGAGACTAAATACTTTTATTCGACCCTATTAATTTACTCTCGCTTTACGTTTAATAAATGTTTTCATTTGCTGTTAATAGTAGTTAATTCGTATATTATGCTCAAGTACGGAGATCGTAAAATTATGGCTAAAAAGGAGTTTTTTGCGTCTAAATTAAAAAAGATTATGATTGCAAGTAAAAGCAGGAACAAAATACTTAGGTGTTTTTAAATAAAATCTTTAAACTGCAGTTATTGTTTGATATTACATTTATATAACTGTTATGAATTAACTAATGAAAGGTGATCCTGCAACTAACCATTTAAATTATCGCTTAAGCTGCCAACGCCAAATCTTCATGTCCAGTGTTGCCACATAAAATTAACCCGAGTTTAGTTTCGAAATATAACAGGATGGCGCCACTTTATTGAGCGCTTAAGAAATTTATGGGAATTACTTATTATTTAATTGTTAAAAGGTTTCTGATCAAAATTTTCCGCTCGAAAATTATAAAATGAATACCTTCATGTGGCAAAATGTCATAAAGTCAAAAATATTTAAAAATAAGCAAAATAAAAATCAAAAATTTAATAAAAATTTTCTTTAGATATTTTGCCACATAAAGAAAATTTTTTAAAACATTTTGTTAAAAATCGCATCTTTCTATCTCAATTTTTAACGATGTGATAGGTAATTTGCTGATACGCCGCGTAGAGAGCGCTCTTAAGCGTGTTTTTTAAAGAGACTTTGATTAGTTCTTTAGCACAATATAATAATTATTCCATTGAAAAAAGGCGCATTATCGTGAAAATTTATGTATTTTGTCATAAAAATATAACTGAATCTAGAAGGGAATTCATTAGATTTCCGGATTAAGCACCACCTACAAAAAATTTATATCAGGTTTATTGCTAATAATTCCTTGGATAATTCTAGACGGAGATAGCATAAGGCAGTTTTTATTAAGATTTTAATTCTTAGTCAGAGTTTTTATAGTTTTATTTTACAAGTTTTAGCTTTAACAACATATCATCAACTCTTATTATCGAACTTATCATTACTGCTAAGTACGTGTACTAAGTATGTAAGCTACTTTTAGTGCTAAAATCAACATTCGTCCTCACTAAATGTCATTTTTAATAAATATTATTTTAACAACCAACAGCTTATTTGCAAACTTTTCGAACAAGTATTTCGGTAAACCTTTGGTAAATAAATATATCCGCAATTTGATTCTTACTTTCAATAAATTTTACTTCATTGTTATTTTTCTCAATCTGTTCACACAAAAACTTTGGCTTTATATCTAAACGTGTTACTCTCTTCATCTTCTTTGGATCTTTTAACAATGCTGTGCATGCCTGATTATCTTCATATACTATAAATCTTTTACATTCTTCCATTTCCGTTAACAATTTCTTCATCCATAGCCCATCACGGAAATATAATAGCATGGAATACAAAGAAGCAAACAAGTGTACCACTATTAAATGCAGAGGCAGAACTAATAAGTTTTTGTAATTGTGTTTGTGATGGGCTATGGATGAAAAAATTAAATACTTACGAAATATCAGGTCGTGTTCCAAGCATAAGAAACATTAAACAACCTATCAATTTCCTACATGGCTTTTTCCATTATTCATTTTCCTCTTGATTTACAAATTCCAGTTTAGGTTCAATTGGAATATCCGATGCAATACACTCTTCAAATTAAACTTCTTTAATATTTTATCTACATAACGTTTCTGGTGTATTCTCATCTCACCCTCTTCTTTATTAAATATTTTATTTCAAGACCTAGAAAGTTTTGAATGATTTATTTGTTATTATATATTGATGATATCATTTTGGGAAGTGAAGCTAAAGAATTAATTCAGAAGATGAAGGAAGAGTTATTGAATAAATATGCAATGAAAGATAAAGGTAAATTGAAAAACCTTTTAGGTTTTCAAATAAAATAAAATCAAGAACTAAAAACATGGCATAGGAGTAATCTCCTATGCCATGTTTTTAGTTCTATATGATCTATATGAACTAATGTTCATATAGCATATTCAAAACTAGAAAAGCTTATAAATCAAAAATAGTGACAGGTACCAATGAAAGATTAAAAAGTTTTTCAATTTACCTTTATCTTTCAAACTCTTCCTTTATCTTGTGAATTAATTCTTTAGCTTCACTTCCCAAAATGATATCAATATAAAATAAAAAATAAATCATTCTACCCTCACGTTGCTTCTTATATAAACATTTATCATTTTCCATATCTTCAAAAACTATTTCCTTTATAAATGTATCAAATTCAGTTTTTTTCATATGGATTAGTATAATCCATATAAAGATTTTCTTAATTTGTATATAAATCCTTCTGCTTGCTTATCTGCTTCAGGTGGGTAAACATAAATATCTTCATCTATTTTTCCATTTAAAAATGCTGTATTTACATCTAATTGTTCTAATATAAAATCTTTCTGAATACCAACAGCCAACAGTGTTCTTATTGTAACTTGTTTTACGACTGGTGAATAAATTCCATCTCTTTGAAAATCTCTATCTTGCTTAAATCCTCTACAACCAATCTTGCCTTGTTCTGTAATTCATTCATTTCATGAACTTTATATGGGAAAAACCCATTTTGTATCTAGAATACTTTTATCTTTTGCTTTTTGCACCAATTCCTATGTTTGATTTTTATTTATTGCCTCAAGATCTCTTTTAACCGGTCTTTTCCACAATTCTGTGTCTTCTCTGTTCTGCATTTCTTCATATCTTGGTACGTTTTTCAAAACAAAAAAGATATTGCGATGATATAGATCATCTATTTGAAAATTTCAGTAGTTTACGATATATTAAAAATAATCAATAGGCTATGATAGCTATCGGGTTTAACCAGATAACAATTATATAATTATTCATGCAACAAATGAAATGATATACATGCTAAGACAGTAGTTTTATTCGTGCTAAAGACTACATGCTTGATTATAAATTTTATCAAGTAAAAATAGTAAAAATAGGACCATAATAGGTGTCGATAATATTTAACCTAATTTTATTAAAAAGGACATTTTATAAAAGGAATATCATTTAATTTGATTGTTTTGTACTAAAACATGATGTATGTAACCCATGTTACATGTTTAGGATAGCTTGTCCATTTTTTTAGAAGATTTTTATCTTATCTTAAATTTGATGTGCTGATGATGGGACCGCATATAGTATTTTGATTATCCTAGTAAGCTGAACCAGTTTTGGGATTATATTTCATTGGAAATATGTAAAATAGGTCGTTATTATGATGTCTATAATAATACATTTAACTTACTAATTCCTGTAATTAAAGGATTTGTATTAATTATTAAGGAAAATCAGCTGTTTTGGATATGCTGGAGGTTTTTCAAATCTTGATTTTAATAGAACATTTTTCATCGTTGTTTGAATACAAGCACTTGGAGGACTGTATGCTATGCTAGACAAGCTTGAGTATAATTTGATTATATTTATGTTGATATTTGTGTAGGATCTTGTATAGCATCGTTGAACTCCTAAAACGTGTAAACAGATTTTTCATTTAAGTTTTTCTTTTATTGTAGATATTTTCCTATGTAAATTTTATATGTATGAGTTACCTAGTGTAGCTATGTGTTCATTTCTTGTAAATATATAGCTGGAGATAATGTGTTTCCATGGTAATTTGAGTTTTAATGAAGTTTTCATCGTTAATCGGTTGTGTTGATTTTCTCAGTTATGATTGATTTTAGACTATAAGTGTATTACATTAATTTGTTCGTCTTTGTGCCAGCTATATCTCTGTTTTTCTAGATTTAAGATTAATGCTAATTTTAAACATATGTTTTTATCCTGTGGCGTTACGAATGTAGCGAGTAGATTTTGTTTGTGGAATTTTCTTATAGTCGTCAATTGTTTTGAAGACCAGGAAAAATTAACTAAGTTACTAAATTAACTAAAAATTAATTAAGTGAGTCGCCAAAACGTATTTGAAAAGTCCACGTCGGCTCGTATAAGATTTTCTAAAGTTAAGTTAAGTAAGGTTAAGTTATAAACATATGTTTTGATAAACATACGTCGAATGTAAACAAAGTATTTATGGAAAAGTTACCTGTTTATAAAATAAAGAAGAAATATTTCCACATTTAGAACAATTATTTGGGATTGTAAATATTATTATAAACAATATAAAGAAGATTTATTTATTGGTTTGAAAAATCGATTTATTTGGAAGATCGATCAGCTGACTATTGGAAGCAGTCTGTATTACCAACAATACGAATTTCTTCTCTGCTTTCTTGCCGAGTTACATTATTATTTCAACGTCTTCATTATCATTTATCAGTTCTTGCTCTTGTAGACTTTCTTTTCTTATTTTAACATGTTCGTAAATTTCTTCATTATTAATTGCTCTATTTTTAAATTTAAAATCATTTTTGTTAAATTTTACATCTCTTGCTGTTATTATTTTTCCTTTTTCTGTATTCCACAATCTATATCCTGTATGTGCATATCCAAGCATAATATATTTAATACATCACATCATTTATTTCTAAGAGTTTTGGGAATATGAGTATAAGCCATACAACCAAACTTTCTTAAGTGTTCAATACTACGGTTTTCTTTGTGCCAAATCTCTGCTGGTGTTGCTTTTTCCCTAAAAGCTTCTGATGGTGTTCTGTTTAAAATATATGCAGCACATCGAATAGCTTCTGATCAAGAGGTTTTAGGCATTTCCGAATCTTCTAACATGGATCGTCCTTTCTCTACTAATCAATCTTTCTGATTTACTGTTTAATTCTAGTGTATATGGTATAGAATAATCAAAAGTTATTCCATTTTCTTTACAAAATGTTTGAAACTTCTTAGAAGTGTATTCCCCTCCGTTGTCACATCTCAATGTTGCCGCTTATCGACCAAATTCTGTTCTCGTCAATTGGAAATATTCTTTAAAATAATCGAAATTTTTTTTAATCTTTAGTCTTCATTAGGAAAACTACTGTAAAGTTGCTGTACTCATCTATCAATGTAACAAAATATTTACTTCCATCAATAGCAACTGGACCTATCATGCCACAAACATCTGTATGAACAATCTCGAGTATTTCCTTGCTTCTTTTTTTTTGTTCCAAATGGAAATCTTGTTGTTTTACCTTTGATACATGATTCACAAAAGTCGACTTTAATTTTTAATTTTTCATTGATACCTGTCACCATCTTTTATATTTATAAGCTTTTCTAATTTTGAATATCCTATAGTTTATTTTCTGTTTCAATCTCATAACATTCTACCTGGTATACAATTTCATATAAATTTTTACGTTTACCTTTTCCAAAAACTCTTCCATTTTTTAAACATAGTTTTACATTTCCATCTTTAAATATTACTTTTATTGAAGATGACTCCAATCTTTTTACAGATAACAGATTTTTTTCTCAAATTTTGTACATATAATACATTCTTAATGTCACATACTGTTACCTTTCCTTCAACACATATTTTAGTTACAATATTACGAACACCTCTTGCACACATGGACCATTCCATATGAAATCATCAAGTTAAAAAAATTGGTTACTGCACCATTTTTGATTTTGATCAAAGTGGACTAGGTTGTTTGTTACCCTAGTCTTTAGATGCAAGATTTTTTTTTAATTTTTACTGGTAACTATTTGATAATAGCGGCCATTTTTCATCAGCGGCGTCAGCAAATTTTACCAATTTCAGAGGTTTATGCATTTGATCACAGTTTACCAATTTGGAATATTAATTGTCATTTTAAAGCTTAAGATTTGTACATTTTATTTATAAATATATTTACAATTTGATAGTAACTTATTTTTTCAAGATGACATATGTGCGCTTTTGCCATTGAAATTACTATTTATTCCTGATTTGTGCCTCATGCTGCAGTCCCCAGGCTAAATTTACAGTTATGTTTTTTGTGTACATTTGGCATCTATTACATTTTTCTATTTAAAGTTTTAGAAACTTTGCAATAACAAATATTTCTGATATTACACTATTCAGCAACACAAAACCCACATGTCGTGGTCCAAGTGAAAATAACAAGGGCGTAGAACTGCGAACTGTTGGTGTGGAATTCATAAAGCTAAGATTATTGGTTCTTCTCTTTATTGGTGAAAGATGAACAGGCCAGATTTACCTGAACATTCTACAAACCAATGTTCAGAATTATTTAGATAAGTTACCAATATTGGATATGCTAAGGGTTTCTTTACAGTAAGATGGTGCCTCACCTCATAATATTCGATAAGTGACAGACTTCTTAAATGGTAAATATCGCCTCTGTATAGATGTTTTTCGGGTCTCATTCGCTGACCCGCACGTAGTCCAGACTTAATTCCTCTCGCTAGCTTTTTATGGGGAACGTTCAAAGAAAAAGTTTACAGTGAAAAGGTTGCAGTGTTGTTCTAACTTTATAAAATGTTGGTGAGGTTAACGGTGGTTATGTTGATAATGTCAAGCAACTTATTTAATTAATATATTTTGTTTTGTTTGTTGATTTACTTTATTAATTGATAATTACGATAAGATTATCACAAAAATATGAGTTAAAAATAACGCTTGCTTAAATGTATTGACAATCAACTCTTCGATAATAATTGACGAATAACACGAAGACCAGCAAAGCAATCATACAATATGTATATATATTTGTTATCAGAATGACTCAAGGAATCGAGATGAATAATATAAAATATACTGGGTGTTCAATTTAAAAAACATGCTTTTCGGGCTTCCTGTACATAAAAACAAAATAAGAAAAGTTTTAAAATTTCTTGAATCGGTCAAAAATTAAAATAATAAAGGAGAGGTTTACATTAATAAAATTAACCCTGTGGATTAAACAAATTAAAAGAAAATCATTATGAGCTACGCACATCTCTGGAATATTTATATTCACTTCTAAGATATACCTTGTTTAATGTTTTACCTTTGTAATAGTAAAATTGATTTCATTTTCCCTCTTTTATACTTCTAACGGGTTATAACTAAAAATTTGCACAATTATTTTTTTTAAATGGTTTCATTACACTATGACTTAAAACATAATGAAATTTTTAAATTATAACCCGTTATGAGGGCGTATGCATTTATCGATGACATAATGTAATATCTTATCGAAATGGCGCATCCCGTTTATGTCAATTAACAATGCTCGCCAAAATACCGTTCTTTGCCAATGTTTGAACTGTTTTGTAGGAATACCGACAATTAAAATTAAATTTCCACTTGTGCAAGAAAAAAACCTGGATACCATTTAGCTTTTGTTTAATTATCTAAAGAATGTTATGTTCCACTTGCAGTAGTAACTTTAAAAAATACTAACTCAGGCAGGGGGATCGAGGAGGGTCTGAAATTTTCAGGCAATCTTCACCAAAGATGCTTCTCTTTGATGTATAAATTAGAACGCAGGAATCGACGGGAATCGAAACTTATGACAGATTATTGCTAAAATTCCAAAAAAACCTCTTAATCTTCGTACCTATATTTAATACATCGTAATAAATACAAGCAGAATAACTATAACATAGGCTAAAACTACTTACCTTGAATATCTAAATCCATATATTCAACTAGCAAATTAACCCTTTTGTTTAACTGGGGGGTACATTTACTTAACGCACAAGTGCATCTGCTTTAAGCGCTAAGATGAAATGACCAAGTACGGGGGTGTTATTTCAGTACGTGGCTATTTAACAGTTCCTAATCGTGCATAAAAGATGCCCCCAATCATTCTTAATAACACCTGACATACAATTTAAGAATTCCAAGAACTTGATTTTCTACCCTCATGCGCCGTTTTTGTGAGTTTTACACCAGTATTTAGACGAAACCTAGCTTTCCAGATAGAGAACGTGTGTTAATTACGAATCAAAATTTACTACATAAATGAATCACTGTCTGAATCTTCTAATTCCGAACCAGCTACTACCGTACTTCCGGGAATACAATCTAATAAATTAATTACTTCTTTTGCTAATGATCCTTTGGGTTTATCAGGAAGCTTTCTATGTGAAATAATTATGGATCTGATGTATTTAATAGCATGTGTATTAAATCTTCCATAGTTGCCTTTCTAGAAATTTTTCTAGTATGTGATTCTCTGAAACGTTTGGAGTCTTTGTGTCTGGCTTCTGTAGCTTTTTCCGACAAATGTCGGATTGGCACTACGCACGATTGGATGATGTTACTGCAATGAATTATAATTTTATGCATTGTTGTGGGCATATAGTACCAGTTATACTTATCTACGTATAACTTAGCAGTATCTAAAGTGTATTGGTTAAATCTATCAGCATGTATCTTAAATTCACAAGAAATAGTTTTTAGAATTATAGCAAGTCTGGTTATTAACTCCTCATCAACACCAGTAATTTCGGAAGCTAATTTTGGATCTGGAAAAATCTACGAGCAGTGTTACCATCATTCGTAGACCTAAATCCGGTTTGTCAACCAACAAGCCCATTTTGCTTTTTAAATCTTCTTAGATCTTTCTATTCTGATTTTAACTTTATCTTCATCACTCTTTTTCACATGCCATTTTTTAATATCAAGTCTGTATCCGATGTGTAAGATGCATTCAAAGCATTTTATCTATGCATGAAGACTTGAAATTCCGAGCTTCAAAGCCTTTTCATCAGTTAATCGTAGGAGTGAGTATTTAACGCATTCATCTGACTAGGTTTGGAACCACAAATATAGCAATTTGCTGTACCCGTATTTGTTATGTAACTACAAACTTTTCCATCAATCATGGTAAGATAAAACTCATGATTGATAACAACATTTGTTCCTCCTACTTCAACACTTGTAGGAGTGAGATTACTTATTTGGTCTTCTACTTTAGATATCTCTTCCTAAATCTTCGGATTCTTTGGAAAACATAATGTTAATGGCATCCCGAGAGCATTGTCGGCTCGACTTTGTCGAAATCGAACCGGCGAAGCTCTCGGGTTTTTCCAAATAATTTTGTTGTTGTGGCTAGTGCAGGAAACATGTAAAGGAACAAAATAAATTTCAAATAGAAATGCATCATTGTATTGAAGATAATTTTCTTGAAATTTCTGCTTATAACTGCTGAATCCAGCAGCCCCATCACATCCCCATTTATGAACTGCGGTTAGATGAAGTTCATTTGATTCCTCGATTATTTTGTAATAATACATCCTTTTGTACAACCATCAATCTTCTCATTGTAAGATCTAAAATAGCTTGTAATGCAATTTCTGCTTCACCTTCCGTGATTCTTATCGCAGGATAACAGTCTTTCTTTGCAGATAAAACTAAATCATACGAAGGATATACATCAGCATTGCAATTCTTTATTTCTTTATGTATTTCTATATATTGATGTCTGGTTAAATGATTTTGTACGGTAGATGCTAAGGCCCTATCGGGACATAATTTGAAAGGTTTTTCAAAGGTTTCTACTTTACTTTCAAACTAACTGCTTTTTTAGGAGATTCTAGAATTCCTTTTATTACGCTAGCAACAGTCCGTTTTTCTTCAGAGTACAATCTTGACTGAGCCACAAAAAGTTCTTCAGTACTGTATTTCAGTAAGCTTCATCATACTTCAGTGGTGAAGATCTACTACCATGCGTTTCTAAAATATCTTGGTTAATGTTAAAATGACCACCCAACCATGCTGAATTTTTGTTTTTGAAATTTCGAATGCAAAAATAGCTTTTTTCCATTTATTAAACAACTGTTTAACTATAGTATCCGTTTTTTGCATTGATTTAGAGGTAATATTTTCTTTACACTCTTGTAAACCAAGTCTGTTTAGTAAAAACGTATAAAGAGCATTGTTTTTTTTGTTTTATCTGTTTCACTGCACCATATTTTAAACAATTCTCCCCTACTGACCGGACTCGTCTAAAATAAGATATTCTTACTTATATGGTTCTTTATGGTTATAAATTGTATATATTTAGAAAGCTTATTAGATACCCAATCTATAGTGATATAATTTATTTCGTGCATTCGCGTGCTAAACAATATAACTTTATCTAAAGAACAAGATAATTAAAATATTGTTTCTCTATCAAGATCGAATGATTTTCCAAAATACACTTGGTTTATAATTTACGAGGGTAGATTGAAAAGTTTCCGGAATGGGCAAGAAAACGCAGTAATTGAACAGGTTTTTGTTTTTATTTTTCAACATAATATCCTTGCAGGGCGATACACTTTTCCCAGCGGTGCTCCAACTTTTTTAAGCCTTCAGAAAAATATGATTTCGGGAACTCTGCAAAATAAGCTTTAGTGGCGGCGATGACCTCCTCATTTGACGTAAAGCGCTTGCCTCCGAGCCAAGTCTTCATGTTTGTGAACAAAAAGAAGTCGCACGGGGCCAGGTCTGGAGAGTACGGGGGATGCGGCACCACCTCGTAGCCCAATTCAACCAATTTAGCATTGGCGATTCGGGATGAATGGGCCGGCGCGTTGTCGTGATGGAAGAGCACTTTTTTTCGCTGCAAATGAGGCCGTTTCTCCTTCAAAATGCCGTTGAATTGATCCAATAAATCGCTGTAGTATTGTCCCGTGATAGTTCTTCCCTTCTGCAAAAAGTCGATGTGTATCACACCTTGCGAATCCCAAAAAACGGTGGCCATGACCTTTCCAGCAGATGGGACAGTCTTTGCCTTCTTCGGAGCAGATTCGCCTGGAGAAATCCACTGTTTCGACTGCTGCTTGGTTTCTGGTGTGTAGTGGTGGATCCATGTTTCGTCCACGGTCACGAATCGGCGAAAAAAATCCGTTGGATTACGATTTAACAAGGCCAAACACTCTTTCGAAGTGGTCACACGATTTCGCTTGTTGTCCATAGTCAGCAAACGCGGCACCCATCGCGCCGAGAGCTTCCTCATGCCCAAATGTTCGTGCACGATATTTTGCACACGTTCATATGAGATGCCCGTGGTCTCTACTATTTCGTGCAACTTCACTCGTCGATCGGCTAACACGAGATCATGGACTTTATCGACCATTTCTTCATTTGTGGCCGTTTTTGGACGTCCACTGCGTGGTTCATCCTTGGTGCTCGTACGGCCACGTTTGAACTCGCTCACCCAGAAACTAATAGTCGAAAATGAAGGTGTGGATGTGCCATGAACTTTCTGCAAAATATCTCGTATCTCCGTCGCCGTTTTCCCGTCCATCCAGAAATGTTTGATGACTGCACGAAATTCGTTTTTATCCATTTTTGCAAAAGTGCCTGAATTGCTTCACAAGATATCCTAGTAAACATAAACGGAACGACGCACGTGTCTGAAAATTTGACAGCTTTCCTAAAATAGGTTAGCCTTGACAACCATCATAACAATTTCACGATACGCGCGCCATCTCTTGCCCATTCCGGAAACTTTTCAATCTACCCTCGTATATATGTGTGTTTTTTTCTTTCTTCTATTGTCTACATATCTTCAAATTCAATGTTCATTATTAATTTTTGAATTATAATATCCAGTGGTTGAACAATTGCTGATAATAATAAGCCGTACAAACAGCAACTAACAAGTAACAAGGGTGCAAGTGTTAACATAGCCATCTGATGTTTATAATTCCACTGCAACTACGTCATTCTAAGAAAAATATATTACTTGTAAAAGGTGATTTACGATGTTAAGAATATAATTTGTACATAAAATATTTATTTAAGAAATATAAATTTTTGGACAAAGTAGCGGCTAACTGCAATTTTGATCACTATGAACCGCTGACATTTTTAGCAGCCGAGGTAACATTAGTTGCTGCTTACACTTTTATCGTATCTTAATATGTTTATACAGGTGTTCATCAAGTGGTGACCTAGGTTCTTCATTTACAATATTTGAAGATAATAATTAAATTATTTATGTTTTTGGTGTAATACTTTTCGTAGGTGGTTATGGTATTCAGTTTATCACAAAATAAACTAAATCTAGGTAGAGGGGTTTGCCTAGTTACTTTGGTTTTGGTTTAAGTTCTGTATATAACGCATAATAATGATGTACTCTAAACTGTTTATAAACTAACATAAATGAAACAATACGTTACAGAATTCACATCTTAGTACATACAAACACAATAAATGCGTTTATTAAACTAGGGCAAAATGAGAGAAAAATAAATTAGTCTTGCAGAAAACAAGAACTTTTATCTTATTTTGTTAAATAGAATTAGCTTTACATAGTTAAAACATATGTTAGAAAACTAAAAAGATATGCAAAAGTCATTCTTTAATTACTTTGAAATGTATAACTAACTATCAGTTAAATGAATGCAAGAACCGCGAAGTCTACGAGTATTCAAATTCCAAATTAAATAAAATTTACGAATACAAATCCAAACTGATTGCAAATGCAAAAGACTTCTACAGTAAAGAAGATATATGAAATCTCAAACAATTACTAATTTTTGATATAAACTATGCCGCTAAGGGCCTACTACTGGGAATAAGGTCAAGATTGTGTTTTTAAAAGTGGTAGGTTTGTGGAAATCAGTGCACACCTTTTTGAAAACTTATTCAAAGGGGTTTCGTAATATTGCTTTAGTTTATAATAAACACTCTACAATGATGCGATTGCCGATTTATATTTTGCGTAGTGGTTAAGAGAGACTTTTGAACTTGTAATGAAGCGCAGTTATGAAAACTTTGATTTCCAAACAGCAGATCAGGTAAATCACAGCTTTTATATGTAGTGGGGATATTCATTCTATTTTATACTTTAATTATTGCTTATGTTACTTAAAATGCATTTTGTGGTAAGCCTAGTTTCGTAATAATCTAAGTACACTTTTTAAAAGTAAATTTCCTTTTGTAGAAATTACTCTAAGTGTGTCTCACATACCGTAATGCTTGGCTTACTTCTTTTGCTAAATTGATTATTATCCCAACTATGTAAACTAAAGTAAATCTTTGTTGTACACATACTGGTTGTACAAGAAAGTTACCTGATTCTTTAAAAAAATGGGTAATACATCAGCTTAAGTTAGCTTAGTTCAGAAGTGGTCATTTTGAAATTGCCCGTTTTCATAATCTACTGCTAAATTAAGCTTTTGATTTAGCGATTGCTGATTGTTAATTAGGAGATTAAGAGTTAGACTTAGACTAAGAATCTTAAAAAGAAAACAACGAATGCATGTAATATTAATAATACACATATGACTTATCTTCGAAATTAAGGTAGCACTTTTAAGAAATTCCCAGCCCCGAATTTAATGAATCCTTATTTAGGAGGATCATTCCATGTAAAATTATGAATTTTTCGAAAAATCTCGATTTGATCAAATTTGGTGAGTTGGAAAATCAATAAAATGGTACAAGAAAGAGTCCGCAGTAAAAAAAGAGCGTCGACAACTATTTTTGCGTTGTATGTCCGGAACCAATACAGCTTACAGATCTTCACGATTGCTCATTTTGAAGCCATTAGTATATCTAATCCACGTGGAAAATAAAAAGTTTTTTAACATGTTTGAAAACTTTAAAAGCTTTTGAAAATATATCCTCAAATTAAAATCTTTAAAGGTTAAATTTTTGATATACTGTAAGCTAGTACCTCTTCTTCAAGATTGCCAAGCATGAAAATAGTAATTTTTCATCGAAGAATGAAAATTGCATCTTAAGAAACTCTTTTAAAACCTCCTTTGGCAGCCGTACCATCAAATATATGGGTTTTCGGAAAGCAATAATTGTATTGGAAGATGAGTTACATCTAAGTAGCGATTTTTTGATATCTTTTAAAGATGGCGCACCTAGTCAAGAATTCGAAGAGTTCTATTAAAAAGGAGGTTGGACGTCGCCATATCTGTTTTTAGGGGGTTGAATATGGTTTTTGCGTAATATTTCGGTACTGCTTCATCTTTCGGTGAAAATAATTCTAGCTACAACTTCTTTTTTGTACAACCAATATTTTTCAAATTATGGCTGCATTAAAAGTGGGGCTTTTAGTAAATCCAGAGTGAAACGCATTATTTATATACGGAAATAAAACTTTTCAAGGTCTAATATGTAAAGTTATATAACAATGCAATTATTAATTTATTATTTATGCTATTAATAAACAAAACAGAACATTTTTTTATAGTACCTATTTCCTCGCCACCTTACGGTAGAATTCATGCCCCGTTTATTAAAGTGGTATCTCCTGTATCACGTTATGATAATTAAATTGCTTTGAAGGTCCAGCGTGTTTATTAGTAAATTCAATATTTTCTTCGTCCTCGACCACTTCAGTTGCCGCTTCTATCGCAGCCAATATTGATTCACAAAGTTTGAAGCATCAACCTGCCTAATTTTCTTCGTTGGTTCATGGTCATCGTTCTCTACAGGATCCCATAAATTTGGTAGATTGATACTGTTGGGAATGTATTCTCCTCGAAGATGATATCTGTATTGCAGTTGGAAAAACCCAACAACTTACATATACTACATGTCTAACACGAAAAAATCCAAACAGAATATCGCCGTATATTTTTCCTAAAGTGCTATTACCCATATAAGTAACGTTGCGGCATGTATGAAATTATCATGTGCTTCATACGGTCACAATTAGAAAAATATTAGTCGTGCAAAAAAATTTAGACAACGTTATAATGTAGTTGTGGAAAATTTTATTATCTACAAAATCTATACTAACTGTTTTTCTAAAAAAATAAGGCGGACCGAGATATTGCGCAAAAACCATTTTCAACCACCTAAAAGCCAAGATGGCGACGTCCAACCCCCTTTTTAATAGAATTCTTCGAACTCTCGACTAGGTGCGCCGTTTTTAAAACATATAAAAAAATCGCTTACTTTTCCAACAAATGTTTTTAGGCCAATTTTTTGTACAATTTTACTGTGCTAATAGTTTCACATAGCTCGTCGCACAGATCATCTGATGGTTTCATGTCGGGTACCGCAGTAAGTAAAATTACAATTTCAGCAAGATTTCCATGTGAAGGCAGAGTGGAAGTTTTCTGCTACTATATATGGTAGAGCTCTTTGTGAGGGGCTATGTGGAATCCTTAAGAAACTAGCAGCCCGAGATAATTCAATGCAATATTCGGTGGATAACCAAATATGTAATGGGACTACATTCGAGAATTCATCCCACCCGTTACGATTAATCAAAACACTAAGAAGCTGTCAAACAGATTTTTTCAGGCTGTAGCAGTGGACGACATCAGAGCACTGATGTTACTGTTACTCGATATTGTATTAGAAAATACATCGTCGTCTGATCTCGAGTGTGTCGGTGTCTACGCTTGTTTCATGACTACTTATAGACCAATTTCCAGCAATGTCCGATAAGAGACATAGCTAGTGTACGATTTCTGTAAATCACAATACTTATTCGTGTGCTGTACGACATTAGAAGTACGGATTTTATAAAAATAATAAACAAATACGTGTTTACTTTTCAGTAACAAAAGTAAATTATCAAATTATTTAGAAATTTAGTAATTTTTTTTAGCAAACTTGTCAACCTGAACACTAAAAAAATGGTATGAAATCTTGGTCTACTCTGAATTATATGGTTTTAAATCGTACTATACAAGACATATCGTTTTTATGAAAATTATTATCTTTTCATTTAAAAATTACAATGAATAATAAAAATTAAAATAGGTTTCGTAAGAAAATTAGCACAATATTAGGTATCAGGCATAGCTAGTATCTGAGACTAGTCCCAGGATGATAAGAGGCCTGGGAAGTTGCTTGACATGTTAGACATGTCTAGTTATCCGAGATTAGTTTGGGTGCAGACCACACGGCGCTCACTCTTAGACTAACTTAGAGTCACTGCATCTAGTTACCTAGGCCAGCTGGTCGACCAGAGTACCGCAAACCGCCGCCATATTGGGGCAAACGAAGCACGATATTGTTCATTATTTGTTCTGTATTGAATTTAATCAAATCCACGTTTACTTTAAAAGGTTTTTCTTATTTTGAAAGATCAAACCTCTAATATGTCAAACACGTAAAACGTGGTTTTAATTTGTCCATTATTAAAAATCACCCTTCTCTGCCCCAATATGGGTGGCGGTTTGCGTTACTCTGATCGACTAGCTGGCCTAGGTGACTAGATGCAGTGACTCTAGACTAACTTAGAGTCACTGCATCTAGTTACCTAGGCCAGCTTGTCGGCCAGAGTACCGCAAACCGCCGCCATATTGGGGCAAACGAAGGACGAAATTGTTCATTATTTGTTCTGTATTGAATTTAATCAAATCCACGTTTACTTTAAAAGGTTTTTCTTATTCTGAAAGATCAAACCTCTAATATGTCAAACACGTAAAACGTGGTTTTAATTTGCCCATTATTAAAAATCACCCTTCTCTGCCCCAATATGACGGCGGTTTGCGGTATGCGGTCTGATCGACCAGCTGGCCTAGGTGACTAGATACAGTGACTCTAGACTAACTAACTGAAATTAGTCTATCCAATCCCAGGTTTGAATAGAAACGTGCCACAGGCCATCGCTAGAGGTATCAGTTCAATTGACTCACTAGTATCAGAGACGAGATCTAAGGAGGTACCTGCCGTAACGTTAGTAACGGACGATACAGTCAGAAGTAAAGTAATGTGTGGTAAAGATTCACGAAAGTGTTTTTCGACGAAATGCTCATTAACGTTGAGGAGGAAACTCTGATACAAGAGTACCGGTGTCAGTGCAATTGATTCTTACCACAGACTTGGTCTGATGGAGGAGAATTGAACGAGGTTTATCCTAGTTGGAGGAGGAGGTAAGGCCTGGCCAATGGGAGACTGCATTCCACCAGGTAGATGTGTTCGGATACAAAAGTATGGGGCAAAGCGTGACTGTGCAGTTCCAGTCATATGATCCACAAAAACGGTCTAGAGCCACTACGCTAAAGGGGTGTTGATGAGGATATATAGCCTCTCACGCTCAAATGAACTTAAAAGAAGCACTGGCAAGGGCTTACCAGGCTTTATAACTTAGGAGAATGAGGTGGCATAACCTTCCCTGTCTAGCCACATTGAGGTTCTATTTGGTCGACAGTGGTTCCATTACGTTTGGAGAAAATCCGAAGCTGGATAAGGGGTCTGTCTCTTAGGAGATCCATCCCGCTCCCACTAGTGCGTACTGGCAGCATTTGCATTAGTATTTGTGCGATAATTGAACGATTTTAAATTCGTGACTCCGAAAGGCGGTCCGTGGTCATAGACCGAAAGGTAGATGGGCCACGTTAAAATCACGCTATCGTGCACTTAATTGGGTACATATGGTAGTTTACAACAACAATGACTAAATCATTATTAAATACAGTCTCGATAAAACTTCTATTTGGGTTTTGATTTTTGATTTCGGGAAAGATAGATATTGATAGCATACTTGCCATGTGATGTAGTCAACTTTTTGCTCGGTACAATATTGTAAAACTAATTAACGTTCTAGTTCTGCCATGTAAAACTTAAAACTTTGCAAGTTTGCGAGGATATACCACTTTCTCAAATGTATTCGTATTTGCTATTTTTCCTTTGTCCACACATGGAAATTTAAACCCAAATTTTGGCAACACTGTATAAGTATATATGTGTTTCTATGGAAATATGTATAATTGTATAGCTTCTAATAAAATTGTTTCATTCTATACGACATAAACACCAAAGCAACTATAAATTCCAGTACAATATATACAGAGTGATCCAAATTCATTGAAGACTGTTTGAATTTACCGCCACGTTAAATTATTGTTACGCTGGCAACACAAATATTTTTCAGGCATTTTTTACCTTCTTTTATTTTACAGTGGCGTTTCAAAAATAATATAGCTTATAAACTTCATTTAATTTTAAATATTATACTTACCTGACAATAAAATCGTCTAAAAAGCCTGTAAGTTCTGAAAAGAACTGTTTTCTAAAATAAGACAACAAACAAAATAAAACAAAAATCCAATGAAAACCTGGAACACCGATGTAAACGACAAAGTGACGAGTTGTAGCAGTAATTTGACGCAACGCATTTCAATAGTGTTACACTAACAATGTGAAATACACTAAAACCTACGGCGCGAAATTCAAACAGTCTTCAATCAATTTGGATCACCTTGTATATAATAGAACTGTCAATAGTAAACAATCTTTATTTGAAACATCGCCCTAACGCTTATATCACAGAAATTTCATACGTGGTAATATACAGGGTGCCCATTATGTATGGAATATAGTATATATCTCGGTAAATACCGACTTTATAAAAAAATTTGTTATATAAAAGTTGTTTAGCATTTTACTTTCCATAATAAGATAGCATTCAATTGTTTTTATTTCAGAAAACAAATGAGTAATGAATAACACTTTAATATTTTTAAATAGCAATGTACCCTTTCATTAGGCTCATTTGATAGAGATTTTTTTCTCTTTTCGATGACCTAAAATCTTAGTACCCTTATATCAGAAAATTTTTGAAAAAAACGTAAAAAATGTTTATTAAGTTAATTTCATCAATAACATGAATCTAGATATCCGAGACCTCTTTCATTTGTCTTAACAATTGATTGTAGGCTTTTATTGTGACAGAAGTCATAATAAAAATTATACCCAAACACCACAAAAATTAAACGTATGGGTGGGAATTTGTGCAGATCACATAATTGGACCTTTCTCTATTCGTGGTACTCTAACTGGTGACCGTTATTTGCAATTATTGCAACAGCAAATTATTCCAGCTTGCCAAGCAAATCTTGATGATCTTTGGTTTCAACAAGATGGAGCACCGCCCCACTATTATTTGGATGTACGCCGATATTTAAATGTGGTATTTCCGGCCAGTTGGATAGGCAGAAGAGGGTCTGTGGAGTGGCCTCTCCGATCTCCGGATCTTACACCATGGGATTTCTTCTTCTGGGGATATTTAAAAACAAAAGTGTCTACAAACCGACCCCAGAATAAGCTGCAGCAATTTCTCCCAGATCGCTCAGAAATTCCTTTCAAGCTTTTCGTGATAAGTTGGGCCACTGCCTTGTAGTTAATGGTGATCATTTTGAACACTTATTGCCATGAAAACCATTTTATTGCTAATTTAGTTTTGTCTTCAAGCTTTATAAGAGACGTACATAATTTTCTGTTCATTTGTTTTATTTTGTTTTTTGTTCATTTGTTTTGTTTTGTACATTATGTAGATGCACATCTGTTTATTTTAGGGTAATAATTCGAGATACTTTACGATCTCGGATGATTCATGTTATTGGTGAAATTAACTTAATAAACATTTTTTACATTTTTTATATCAAATGAGCCTAATGAAAGGGTACATTGCTATTTAAAAAAATTAAAGTGTTATTCATTACTCATTTGTTTTCTGAAATAAAAACAATTGAATGCTACCTTATTATGGAAAATAAAATGTTAAGCAACTTTTATATAACAATTTTTTTTATAAAGTCGATATTTACCGAGATATATACTATATTCCATACATAATGGGCACCCTGTATATGTAACACACTTATAGTCTCGGTTGGGATATATGCTCCCCTTTCTTCTTTTTGGATATAAATAAAGAAACTAGGTATTAGAAGAACAGGACCAAATTGCAGGAGCAGTGACTCCTCCGTTGTTTATGTGTAGCTGCCAGTAACCAAAGTTATGCTGCATTGCTTTATGTAATTAACTCTGCAAAAGTGATAAATATTATTTTTATATTATTCGAAATACATATTACATGTACCGTTTTTAATCTAACAAAATAGAAATATTTTATTATGAGAACTCGTTGTACATAAATAGCCTTTCAGATTGCGTTGTTTATGTTACTTTATTGGTTTTTTGTTGTTCCTTGAAAAAATGTTATTAAAATAAAATAAAATAAAAAAATTTTAATACTATTGTAAAGAAAAAAAAAGTTCTATCGAATGGTAGCGTAGAATTAACAGGTTCCCATTTAAAAAGATTTTTCCAAAATAATTAACTCAAAAACAATTGAAGAAAACTAAATTTTAAGTATTCTCAAATGTAGATAAAAATTTCCTAAAAAACTTTTGTGTTGAACATTATCTCCTAAAATGAATATTAACGACAATAAATCACCGTCTCTATACTTTTAACTAACCCTGTATAAAATCTACGAGTATTATGGGATTCTATACCTTTATAGTTATTAGGAATACCATTCTAAATACATTTTCAGTAAATTTCTAATTCCGAAACTAATATAGATTCTTGCTATCGTGAATGAAATTTCAAGATGTTAAATTGCATATACTGGAATCATTTTATCCTAGTATATTTGATTGAACTTTAATCACTTTGGCACAACACAGATAAAGGGCATTAATCACTATAACCCAAAAAATAAACAAACCGAATCAAAACTAAAGATGTGGGAAAACTAAACGTAGAATGGACCGTGAACAAAGTAGTTGAATTTCTTTTTATTGTTTCCAGCCTTACCTCGTGGATCTCCATAATCATAAAATAAATAAAGATTAGTAAAAAGTTTCACAGTATTTCTTAAAATATAACCTGACAATATTGTTTCGACAGCTAAGCTGTCATTATCAAAGGTAATATAAATATAAACAAACACGTCGCTAAGGTAGATACAAAAATAGGTAACTAGATAAAAAGATAAAATAACTAAATAATTTATATAATTTCAAACAATTCTTTATATACCACAATTAGTAATATAAAGTATATCTTGATCTCCGTTGTCAATGATACCGGAGTTCAAGACGTTCTTGATCTCCGTTGTTGTTGGCAACGTAAATAATTTGATGTTGCATTATAGCCACATGCATGCATGCATGCTGCTTTTTATCTCCTTAGTTACGCGTATGATAACTCAGACAAGGCAACTTGCTTCTTTATACAATAAATTCGGATGGATTTGAAAAGGGAGAAATTAGGATTGAAATACGAAATAAAATAAAACAACTTATGCAATACGGAGATCAAGCTTGGATTATACATCTTCTTGGATTTAAAGTATCGCTTGATCTCCTAATTACATAATATATATATATATATATATATATATATATATATATATATATATATATATATATATATATATATATTTACATCAGTCTAACAAATGGACGTCCTTTCATATCTAAGTAATTGGACGTCCACCACAACTAATAACGTTAGAAAAGATTTAGTTCGTGTATATACACTATCTCACATAGTAGTGTTACGTGTGCGAGTTAGATTTTGAATAAAATCAAAAATAAAGAAGTTAATATACACCGCCATTCGACGTCCGCACATAATACAGTCTTACAACGTCCACTGTATATCCATATAAGTATTTCCGACTAAAGGACGTCCCAGAGATATACGCTAATGTGGAATTCGGTATTTTGACGTCCTGCAACGTTGTCGCTGTGAAAGAAACATCTGGCTCTTTCTTACTCTGTTGTACTGTATGTTGTCTCATTCTTTTTCGCTGATATTGAATTTAAGGCGAAACGAATCGTTAGACATATTTATGACGCTTTAAAAATCTGGTGTTCGTAATATTGTTATGGAAGTAGGGAAGAAACGTTAGAATTCCTTTCTTATCTTATTATATTTCAAGTTAATCCTGAAAAAGTCTTGATTTTTAATAATTCATTTATTTAGTTTGTAAAAAATCATTGTAAAATAAAAGTGTAAACTTTTTGATTGATACATTATTAAGAAAGAAATATTAATTGACCTGAAATTTAAATCACTTAGAGAACTTAAAAACATCTTTACTTTAGCATTTTAAAAACAATACACAAGAATACAAGAACACAAATGTATTTTTTTTAAATTATAATATTGCACGCCTGTATTATTAACTACATGTATAAGAAGTACTTATTAAATATAAGTAGATACATGTATCAATCTGAAGTATTGATATCCAATTAAATTAAATAGAATATGTTGCAGCCAAAATGACTCATTCAACAAAATAATTTTTTTATTTCTCTTATGCCAATTTTAAACAAATTTTTTTTTCGTTATTCCTAATATTATGTATCTATATAATCTCTTGCGGTAGGTAATTATAAAAGTCTAGGAGTGAGATAAGTATAAGTTCTTTGTCCTCCGGACTTAAATATATTTTTAATTCGTCGAAATTTTTATTTATGCTACGAATATTCATATGATATAAATTAAATTTCCCAATATTTGGAAATATATTATTAATTGCTAATGGACCATAGATCTCAATTGCTTCAATTGATACCAAGTTTACATCCGTAATAAATTGATTCATGGACCTATTTAAAAGAATTGTATATTTTATTTTATTTGAGTAAGTAAATTAAATCACTGAAGAAAATTTGATTGCAATTCAAGAATTTGTTTAACTTATTTCTCCTTTAATCAAAACAAGGAAAAAATGTAATTTAAATTTAAAACTAAAGATGAGTAATGTACATAAGTAAGAAACGGTATATTATAAATTAAACTATGGTAAGACTATTTAAACTAGTCCTTTTTTCTCTCTATTATTTAATATTAAATAACCAAGTAAGTACAAATTAATTCAAACACAATTCATATAATTTTAAAATGTTTGCTTGCAATAAAACTTATTTTAGATTGGAAGGTAGGTATATGAATTGTTTAACGTGTAAATGACATAAAATTTCATACAAAGCTAAAATAATTATTTATTACATCTTAGTAAGAAACAGAAATTTACTATACTTTTAGTAAACATAATAGCAACATAATTAATAATTATTTTATGCTTATAATATAAAACAACAGTCCCTAATATAATAAAAAGTCAAAAATCAAATGCCATTAATATTTTCATTGTTCAAATAGTTCTTTATAATACTTAACGAGAAAAGGCGGGTAAAATTGAAAGCAACAACTACTGTTTAGAGGTCAGAACAAATATAAACCCTCGAAATCGTTTTACAACCTTTCTGACATGTATTTATTACCTTTCACACATTTCTTCAAGCAAACTTTTAGAATTTTAAAATAAATCACATTTTATAATATTATCACATAATAATAATATCATCTAATAATCAGAGCTAGTAACAAAATCAGTACATTAATAATACTATTTTTTTCAGGGTTCACTATAGATATACCATACTGAAATAAAACATTTTTTTAAACGCCGTACCCGGGAACACAAGAATGAAAAGTAAGACTCGCTATTTCTTTCATTTGTTCTTACGCGTATTGTAGCATCTTAAATTGATTCTAAATTCTAATAGATTAATTAAAAATTAGTGTAAGTATATTTTATTATAAACAAATGCATATACAATAAATAATAAACCTATGTGACATGTTATATAAAAGTTTTTTGACATGACAGTTTTTTAATGATTCTCTGAATTGTTAATCAAAAACCCAGCCCCTAGCATTTTATCGATAACCAAAACTATACATAATAATAGTAGAGTAAAAATGCGACATACATTTTATTTACAATCGCCCACTATCTCCTTGAATACTACTGTAAAGTGTACACCTGTAATTCTTTTATCAACGGGCCGATCTTATTTGAATTTTTAGAGTCCTCTAAAGCGTGTTTGTCATTTTTGGGACCACCAACGTCGGATGAACACAGTAATAACAACTAAGTAAATTCATTTGGGTACCCATTTACTGTTGAACCTGATTACACAAGAGTTAAGCAGCGAAATGTGCATGCGTCTTTTGTGGGAGCAGTACTTCAGATTACACTTGAACTTTTCGAAGCCGAATCTCATTTAGTATATTATTATGCTATTACTCGTATCCACCGTCCAGAGACTCTACAGCTCCACGTTTTCCAGAATTCTTCTCTGATTTCCTCCTAATTTCTTTGATTGTCCTAGTTTGAAAACGACTGCTTGTTGTTGTTGAAAGTGTGAGTTTACCTTTTCCTAATCCAAAAACTTTTGGCATTGTATCACATACTAACAGTGCATTGTCAAGAACAATGTGAAAACAACTTATTCACCAAATTCTTGTTTAATTTTCTTGGCGCCCTCGAGCGGTCTAGACAGTCTCGTTTGTGGACCCCCTTTGGCTCTAAGTAGAGAAAAATGTTATAGAAGAAATTGATGATGCACTAAAAGAATCTACATAATGCGCAGGAATGGAATTTCTAATTAGCCCAGTAACATTAGCATTTTACTTCCGAGAGATTTGCACCAATGTAAATTTTCGCGAACACCTTTATATAGGTTTTATAAGTAACGTGCAAAAAGTCGCCATCGATATCATGTTGGGTTCGAAAGTAATACAAGGTCAAAGGTCACGAAAACTGATTTCTATTGGTCGAACGATAATTACGGTTATTATGAAAGTCGTATATTCAAAATTACAGGAGTTATACAAAATCGCATTTCCTAACGTGTATCCTACAAGATTTGTTTCTAATTTTGTTAAAAAATGGGTTTTAAACTTTAAACCAATTTAATCATTAGTTTCATTAATTGTATTAAACATCAAGTAGGTACGTTTATTTTGCGTTAACTCTCTAGGAAAAAGTGTTTTTTCCATTCACGAAGTGTTTTTGATCTGGGCTCCGCCACTCTCTCGATCTCGTCCAGAATGGAAAATATCCCAATTTCTTAGCTTGTTGCACAAATAGATATTTTGGTTTTAATCAGTAGTCTGTTATGTTATACTATGTTACTCTTACTGCGGCGACATGATAAAAAGTAGATCCGCAACAAAACTCAAACGCCGTGCTTTGATAAGGACATATCACATACAATTGTATTGTATTTTAACAACGACCGTCATATGCATTCTATAAAATATTGTTCGCATCTCGCGAATAAGGAATTTTACGTAAAGGAATCTACGTAACATATGAAATATGGGTATATTCCTACAAGTCAGAAAGTGAGCTTGTGTCCCTCGCCAGGCGGTCTATTCCAATTTAATGTTTCGGATAAATCGCATTGAAATCGCAAAACTTTTAAACTGTTTAGAAAGTCAGTATAGGTGGATCCATATAAAATAAGAATGAAAGCTAATAATTTTATAAAAGCTCTAGAGGAAAGTGCCCAACAAGAAAAAACTAGAAAAAACATCAACAAAACTAACAACAGACAAAATAGCTTTTAGATGCAAGTATAAAAATATCTAGCATGAAAAGCTAAACTTAGGGAAGACAGGATAAGCGATGGAACAAAGAAATTAATGTATAAAAGATGAGAACTTACTAGTAAAAGGAATCTGTTGATGCGGAAAGCAGAATAGAATTATAAAGAAAAATATCAGAGAAGACTTAAGGATATATAAGAAGTAAAGATTGGAGATGAAGAAGTAATCGAAAATAATAGAGGTATGAAGTGCCTTAGATGAACGTCAGGAAGAACTAGCATAATTTCCATAAAAAATGAAAACGGAAAGGAAGAAAGAGATAAAAGTAAAATATCGGAGATAGTTATACACAACTACAAAAAAATTGTATGCATCCAAAAAGCACCAGGAGCTTAATATACAGGAAACAACTCACAAGAAACAGAAACGTAAATTCCAAAGAAATACCGACATAGAAATCTAGGAAATATCTATAACACAAATAAAAAACAACAAAGCACCCGCCCTAGATGGGATTCTAGAAACTCAGACAAAAATTTTATATTAAAGATCCTTATTGTTTATGTTTAATAATTAATTATTATTATGTTTAATAAATGTCTCCATAAAGCAGAGTGATTGACATGAAAGTATAGATGTTTTATTAAACAAGAAGGGAAATAGCTACGAATTAAAAAACTATCGAGGTATTTCTTTGCAATCTTAAATCGACAAGTTTTTCATAAAAATCATCAATAACCGATTAACACCTAAAATGGTTTCGTATCAACCGTCAAACAAGCTGGATTTAGGAAGTAATATAGGACGTCAAATCGTCTCCTATGCATCTTAAATCTACATGTTCTTTTATAAAAGTGAATAAATAACAGATTAATAGCTAAAGTAGATTCGTATCAACCGGTCGAACGAGTTGGATTCAAGAAGTAATATAGCACGTCAAATCCTCTCCTTAAAGGCATTCTACTGCGTTGAAGTTTGGGTTGTGGAACAAGCCATGAATAACTGTAAAATAGATTCTCAACACAGACAATTAATCCGTAACATCTATGGAAGAGCCGCAATGAAAATACAATTGGCGCTAAAGACCAGTAGTAACCAATTAAAAAGTGTAAAACGAAAAACGACTGCATCTTAGAGTGGGTGAATGAATACGTATATCTGAATCCTGAGAATCCTGAAGCCTTGAATAAAGAAAACAATCAACCGAAATAACTAGAAGAACACGATTGGAATGGGTAATGTTTAGCAAACTAAAATTGATTTTTAGAAATCCCAAAATGTCACAATATTTAAAGGTTGAATGTTCAACTCCTCTATTTATTTGTGTATGTATTTTATTGTCACAGTCATTAATGTTAACATGGATAAAATCATTACAACGCAAAGATTCGTGAAAAGATCAGTTTTAGGAATAAAGTTAACTGAAAGGAAAATAAACACATGGATCAGAAACAGTACAAGAGTTCAGGAAGCTGAAGAAAACATCACAACATTAAAATGAAACAGAACACAACACAATGCATGACAACAAAATGAAAGGTGGAACACTATTATTCACAGACACAGAACTAGTGGACGACCACAAATTCAAAACAGTGCAAAACATAAACCATTGGCGAGAATTCGGAGAAGCATAAGCTTCTTACATAAGTCCAAAGTTGGATCATTGACAATTAAAAAAGGTCAGCAGCCTAGTGGCTATGAGATTATTTATTTTGTTCAACTGTTAAATTTTTATATTATCCTCTTTACGAAAGTAATAGTAAAGTTGTGTATCATATGCATATAAACGACAATTACAAAATCCTATCTAAAGAAAATTATTGTGTTAATGCTGAATAAAATGGGTTCGAGAAATGAGCCCTGCGGCTCACCACAATTTACTTGTAATTGATTTGAACTCCACGATTTATTGAACGAGTGAAACATTTGTAGTAATAAATTGGAACCTTTTTTAAGATAGTTATCTTTAATACATTCTGTTACCGATTAAAGAGATAGATAATGCACCAAAACAAATGAAGTAGCAATATCGATAGCACTATATTTTGGTTAGTAGTGTTAAACGCTTCTGTAAATGCTAAAAGAATAAGAAACACAGATTTATTTTTATTTAAACCATTAAAAAACATCATTTGTTATTTTTGATAAAGTAGTTTCACAACGATAATGTTTACAAAACCCTGATTGAAATTCTCGAAAAACATTGTTTTTATTAATATTTTTCAGTGTATAACTGTGTAGTTATTCAAAATACACATGCGAATAATAATCTTTGCTTTTGTTTATCAACATAGTGTTAATTAAACTTCAGACTAAAAAGTAATTAATAGCAATGCAAGAAACAAATAAGCTGTATGGCTTGAAAATCGAAAAGCTATTGACTTCAGGATGTAAGGTAATTCTTCGAAAACCCAAAAACAAAAATTAAATCTAAATTTGTAGTTCAGATATTTTCTGTATTTAGATAAAATTTACGTTTCTATTGCAATCTTACTTTTTACCTCTTCGTACTACGTTTAACGGCAAAGTAAATATTTCAAAACATGTGTTAACAGTTAGGTCACCAGTATTCTGTTACCGAGACAAAGAGACGTCAAATGCACGAATAATGCCAAAGTTATCCTGAAATATACAAAAGCGATGTTGCCAGCAAGAATGTAGGTCTCGTGATGGACACGGACGTCTTATACACGTAGATCCTTCCGTTTACAATATACTTAGCTGTATATATTTGTCGAATTTAGCGCATCTAGCGGAATTCGCTCGAACTACGATATACACAATCTCCGGCAAAAATCAGTAATTTGACGTCTAAAACAAATTTTCACCAAACGATAGAGGATGCTTTAGTAATCCCAAAAAAATTCAAAGAACAGGTGATACAATCGGACGTCCGATATACGGACGTCCAATTACAACGGACGTCCAACTGATGGTAAATGCGTAATGTACGGACGTCCATTTGTTAGAATGATGTAATATATATATATATATATATATATATATATATATATATATATATATATATATATATATATATATATATATATATATTATGTCCGATTGCATTATAAAGTACTGTTTATTGTATTGTTTTGAGGCAGTGAACTGGCTTATTATTGTACTCGTAAAATAAAGTGGTAGTAGTAAAATAAAGTATATAGTAGTAAAATAAAGTATGACAACTGTATATTACATGTCAAATTTTCTTCTCTCAAGAATAGATGTCAAATTTATAAACTAATTTTTTTTGATAATTAGCCAATTTTAGGAATCGAACATAAAGCTTTGTATGCAACTCTTACATAATCGGACCTTATAGACTCGCCCTTTTTATAGGCCTTGCTCGCTTCGTTCGCTCGGCCATAAACTGGGCTTGTCTATAAAGTCCTACATTATGTACTTGTTACATAAATAGCTAATATTTGTAATTAATAAATAAATAAATAAAATAAATATATTTTATTTATTCCTATTTGGAAATAGTTAAAACAGATCATTGTCTTGATGTATACAAGATTACAATTAACTTACGGATTTCTGTATTTACAGAAGTCATGTTATGTAAATGAAGATATTTGGTAATATTGACGTTTATTGATTTTGTAAATTTTAATATTAATTTGATGATTTTCATCATTGTTTTGAGTCAGTCACCTGGAGTACTGTATTCTGGATGAGAATAGTTCAATTTTTATTCAGTTTATGTTTTTATTTATTTAAAACTTGCAGATGCATCTTTTAATTGCAAGAACGGTGTAGTCAGACCTAATTAATAAGATATACTTTCATTTGTGACGTCATGATTTTTCGATGTTTAGAACTTTTTCGTAAACGTATAAAAGGGCTTTCTAAAAAGAACAAAGTCAGTCGATAAAAACTATAGGGCGAGACCACGTCGGCTCCAGACTAAAATCTGAAAAATAAAATAGGGTTAGAGTGGACCCACGTTTTCTATTTGTTCTTTTGAATTTGCGTTTCAGTGGACTGTATTGAAAATTTTTAATAGATGAATTTTCTGTTTGTGAAATTTTATTAAGCTATGAGTAAATTGCGGGTCTATGAAATTATAAATAGGGAAGAAGGGGATAAATCCTTACCTTTATCTTTTGTCGCGTGAGTCTTCTTATCCTGAGCTCAGGACGTCTAATTGGGAGGCCGCTGTGATCACTCTTTCACTGTCAGTACAGCTTCAGGTCTCAAAATGTTAAATAGTTCAGAGTAACACTTTTATATAAAGTAAAGATACGATATAAATCGTTTGCGTACCACTATGCAGACGGGCTTGGTTATGGAAATTATCTCCAAATTATATAATATTAATTACAGCATAACGTCAAAAAGCGGGCAAAAAACGACATGACATTATGTTATGCATTAATTTGTTTTTAATATGCCTTTTTGATAATTAAATTAAAATATTAAACAGAAAAAGAACAAAAATCCGCAATAACGCAACCACAAAACTACATGGACGGAACACTATTTGTTTACAATGAACATATTTGAATTGGATATTCACCTTTAATATTTGGAATAAAGAAGATTTGTCTTCTTTTTCTTTTAATAATCACACAGTTTGGTGATTGATTTAACTTTGTATAATTTTGAAGAAACAATTATTTCCACTCATCGGCCGTATTATCGACATTGTAAGGAATTTACAACAGCTGATATTGGATCACAGCTGAGTGGAACCTTATGGAAGTTTGTTGTTACCAATTATTGCGCACAACAAAACTATTTGTGAAGTGAATTTTAGCGCCATATATGTTTTAGATTATTATTACATTATATACAAGGTGGGTCGAAACTAAGATTTTGTTCTCTATTAACAAGTTGATTATAATTTCAATTGCTGTCATTTTATTTAGTTTTTCAAAGAACACATGTCTTTGTCTTTAAATTCAATTTCTTTTTAAATTTCTTTGATATTAGTTTATTTAAATGAAACTTGTGGTGATACCCATGTCATATCATTCACAAATTAACAATTCATTTAAATAAATTAAATAAATTGTGTTGGATTTTATATTTTTTTTAGTAATGTTATTTTAAGTAAATAAAACCTGTGTTTTTATAATTTTTTAAAAGGTTTTTTATTATACATGTGGATGCAATTTTATGTACAGATTTAAAGATTATTTTTCGTCCAGATTAAGGATTCCAGGTGTGGTTTTGTAGTAAGTTTTTCTTTCCAGGTACAGGAATTAGTATGATCAATTTGTTTTTATCTCATGCTCAATCGAATTAAACTGAGTTAGCCTCATGGGAAGAAGAAAAACAATTGGGTTGTTATATTTTAATTTTTATTAAAGCTAGCCAAATCAGATCAAATATTCATAGTGTTATTATTTCACCTCATAGTTTATTGTTCGCCCTAACGTGGGGCTTTTTTTTATAAAATAATAAATATTATTTATTTGGTTATTTAGCTTATAACATATCAAAGTTATTTATTGAACATAACATTTCAACATATTGAATTTGAGATTATTACAATGCAAAATGGGTATTTTCAATTATAAAATCTAATTTGAATTTCTTTAATTGATTTTATGTATACCATATACTATACTATACTATATTGGTAATACTGCCGTATTACCAATATACTATCCTGTAATATCCGGTATTTTGGCTTGAAATTCTGGTAAGATCTTTTATGACTTGGAAGATATTTCCAACGTTTGGTACCGTTAACTGTGAAGTTTATTTTTTTCACAATGACCCAGGTAATGAATTTAAGTTATAATTAATCATAATCATCAGATACTGGTAATAGTAGTAGTATAATTTAATAAGAAGTAAGAGCAATTAACCTGCTTTCTCTTGAACAGTTAAACATTTAAAATACCACACTGTGGTTAAAAGTTTTAGCTAAGTTTTGGAAAGTTGAGTTGACTTGTAACTTCTCTCTGCATTATAAATGTATGCTTTTTCGTGTCGCTTTCAGTATTGCCAGATCGATTGCTAAAGTAGTATCCCTACCGCTTCCAGCTTTCGTTTCCCGTTCTCTACTTTTAGATTTATGATCTGCTTTTCTTAAAATGGCCTGATTTACAATTTTTAGAAACAAATTGCCTATCTTTCTATATTGTAAGAGTTAAACACATTTTGTTGAGTTTCCTACGAAAAATAATTTGTTGCAAAATTTATCATTTGCAAATTTCTAAATTATGCCACAACAGTAGTTTGTACAATATGAGTGGAAATGGTACCCATAACGCACGTGACAAAGTTTCAGGCACGACGCCGAATGCAGAGTGCCTCAATTGTTCGAGAGCAGTATTGGCATTCCACTAAAGTTGCACAGTATTTCTTCAACTAAGCAAAACAGTTAAAAAATAAATTATGTGTCCTTCAGAACTGGAATGTAGCGATTAACCTGTGATATTAAAATATGGTTTGTAAGATCTCCCTGTAATTGTACAATGTTTAAGAAAATTATTAAAACTTGCAGAAACTAAACATTTTCGAAGAGAAAATGATTATTTTAAATTTTGTTTTATACAAAAATAGAAAAGAATCTCCAAGCTAGTATCGAACCTGCACCGAAAACAGTTTCAGTTTACTAATACCTCGTTTCTACTGATTGAGCTACAAAACCACATTACAGACCATATATACTACACTTATTATAAAAGTAGGTTGTACTTAATTAAATGATTGAATATTTTTAATTATAAAAGTACCAAATTTGTTAAAGCTACAATTTCACAAATCACGTTATTTTCAATTGCTTTAAATGTCATTGAAAAAAGGAAACATTTATTTTACTTACTTTTCCTTCTATATTTATGACAGGTGTCAACGAATGAATTACAAATTAAATAATTTAACTCCTTTGATTGGTTGTTTTCATATCCACACACCTTTGTTAATGAAATTATATCCGTGAAGTTTGCTGGAATTGCATACTTTTTTATTAGTAGAGTAAATTTTTGCAAAAAACATGCCTAAGTTCTTATTTTTTACTATCTAAAGATAGAGACTTGAGATCTTTTGTAATGCCTTCAGTACTGGACCAATATAAAATGTTATGTTTAAAATGGAGGCACGCCCCCTCGGGGGGTTGGAACCCCCATTTTGTACCCCTAATTTAATAACGCAACCAAATTAAGCGAAATTTATGTTGGGAGGGTTCTTGGAGTCGATGATTATGAATCCAATGAGAAAATTGAAAAATTCAAAATGGTGGACCCAAAATGGCGTTCCTAAGATAACGGCATTTGAGATTGAGAATGCGATTTACGCCGTTTTTATTGATTTTAGAGAAAAACTCAAAGAGTCAAAAAGTGTTTATACACTATTTTATTTTGGTTACCTTATTATGTAACCCCTTCGCTCTACCCTAGTAGTAGAGTAAATTTTTGCATTAAGGTCTTATTTTCTACTATCTAAATATAGAGACTTGAAATCTTTTGTAATGCCTTCAGTACTGGACCAATATAAAATGTAATATGTTTAAAATGGGGGCACGCCCCTTCGGGGGGTTGAAACCCCCATTTTACACTCCCAATTTAATAACTCGGGAAGTTTTCCATCAACTTGAGCGAAATTCTGATTATGAATTAAATAAGAAAATTAAGAAATACAAAATGGCGGTCTTTGAGATTAGAAATCCGACTTACGCCGTTTCTATTGATTTCAGAGAAAAATGCAAAGAGCCAGGAAGTGTTTAGAATGTTATTCTGCATAGGAATACGTAATTCCGGTTACCTTATTATGCAACCTCTTCACTGAGAAGCGGTTACATAAGGTTACGGAGAAGGGGTTACATAATAAGGTAACCAAAATAATGTATTCCTATGCAAGATCACATTCTAAACACTTTCTGACTCTCTGAATTTTTCTCTAAAATCAATAAAAACGGCGTAAATCGCATTTCTAATCTCAAAAACCGCCATTTTGTATTTCTTAATTTTCTCATTGAGTTCAAAATCAGGAACCCCAAAGATCTCCCAACATAAATTTGCCTCAAGTTGATGGAAAACTTCCCGAGTTATTAAATTGGGAGTGTAAAATGCGGGTTTCAACCCCCCGAGGGGACGCGCCCCACTTTTAAACATATTACATTTTATAGTGGTCCAGTACTGAAGGCATTACAAAAGATTTCAAGTCTCTATATTTAGATAGTAAAAAATAAGACCTTAATGCAAAAATTGACTCTACTACTAGAGCAGAGCGAAGGGGTCCATAATAAGGTAATCAAAATAGTGTATTCCTTTGCAAAATCACATTTTAAGCACTTTTTGACTCTTTGAGTTTTTCTTTAAAATCAATATAAACGGCGTAAATCGCATTCTCAATCTCAAATGCCGTTATTTTTGGACCGCCATTTTGGGTCCGCCATTTTGAATTTTTAAATTTTCTCATTGGATTCATAATCAGCGACTCCAAGAACCCTCCTAATATAAATTTCGCTCAATTTGGCTGCGTTATTAAATTAGGGGTACAAAATGGGGGTTTCAACCCCCCATTTTAAACATATAACATTTTATATTGGTCCAGTATTGAAGGCATTATAAAAGATTTCAAGTCTCTTTAGATAGTAAAAAATTAGAACTTAATGCAAAAATTGACTCTACTATATTGAGTAAAACGTGAAGACGATGATATATACACGTAGGAGTAGGAAAAAATGTTATTAGGCGGTATAGTAAAATGAAATGATGGTACCATTTAATCTTACCAAGAATTTTAACATTAATTAATATCGTTCTGTCCAAAAAATTTAATCTCCTTTAGTATCAAACAAAATACTCCTTCGTATTAGACAATTATTAATTAATCTCGACTACAAGCACTAATTTTACCAAATCGTTCATATATCGTACTAGCTCTAACTATACAGTACATAATAGCAAGAAATGTAAGTGATGACACCTAACTGATATCGTCAGCGTTATGTGGACTAATCCGATTTCTAAATATACCCATAGTAAAACAGGTAACAAATAGGTGGCGTTATGTTTCATACGAGGGGGTATTGATAAATAGTTGGCCTTGAATAGTTCTAGCAGGCAAAAATAAATCGCGTTGTTATGAAAACAAGTTGAAACTTTGACAAGTGCACGTGCAAAGTGTCAGCCCAAAAGGTGATGTTATTTTGAAATTGTGATTAAGAAAAGTAAACCATGTCAGATGAAGATTGGAACTTCAGCAAAATCGAGTATCGTTCGGTTATCAAGTACCTGTTTTTAAAGGGATTGGTTGGTAAAGAAATTTATGATGACATGTTAACAACGTTAGGAGATCAATGTCCATCCTATTCAACCACTAAAAACTGGGTTGCTGATTTTAAACGTGGAAGAAAAGATGTCACCGATGAGAAGCGGTCTGGGAGACCAATTTCTGTGTCAACGCAAGAAAACATTGATGCTGTCCATGATATGATTTTGGATAATAGACGAATCGGCCTAAAACGCATATCAGAGACTTTGAATATTTCATACGAACGCGTTTTTCATATCGTTCATAATGAATTGGGAATGAAAAAGCTATCCGCAAAATGGATACCCAAATGTCTCAATGCTGGTCAAAAGCGATTGAGGGTGACAACATCTCAGTGGATGTGCAATCAATTTAACGATAGAAAATCAAACTTTTTGGATCGCCTTGTTACAATGGATAAAACTTGGATTCATCATTATGATCCAGAAACTAAAGAAATGTCTAAGGAGTGAAAACATTCTGGCTCTCCTCGGCCCAAAAAGTTTCATGTGCAGAAGTCTGCTGGAAAAGTTCTTGCCTCCATTTTCTGGGACAAAGATGGTATAATTTTCGTGGATTACTTGGAACATGGAAAGTCAATCACGGGAGAATATTACGCATCTCTATTAACCAAACTTCGAGCGAAAATTGTGGAATCACGGCTAGGAAAACTTACCAAAGGCGTCTTGTTTTTGCAGGATAATGCGCCCGCCTACAAATCACTTATTGCCCTACAAAAAATCAATGAAATCGGCTTTGAAATTGTCGATCATCCGCCATATTCTCCCGATTTGGCCCCATCGGATTATTATCTCTTTCCGAAACTCAAAAAATCATTGAAAGGACGAAAATTTACATCAAACGAGATGGTAACTGATGCTGTGGAGTCGTGGTTTGCAGAACAGGATAAAACTTTTTTCTAAAGGATTAGAATTACTCTTTGATCGATGCATTAAATGTATAGAGTTGAAAGGTGATTATGTTGAATAATAGTATATTAAGTATCAAGAACAGTAAGGACAGTTTACCGATCGACGACAATGTTTGGCGACTGAGCGAAGCGAAGTCGCCAATATTGGAGGAGATCGGTAAACTCCTTACTGTTTGAGATGCTTATACTATTTTTTGTACGACCATTATGAATACAAAGGTATTAACTAAGGAAATATCCCCGAAAAGAAATAGATTTAAGATAATTTATTTTTGCCCTGTATATCCATCAAACATTAAGTAGGTTTTGTCGTTACCATGGATACGTTTGTAATTACTATTATTTTTGAATGTCACGATATTTGTCAAACTCGTGAGAATGAGTGAATCTGAAAACGAATATAATTGGGATATTGAAGAGGCCTGAGCAAATTTAAATAAACAACATACATTTTTTTTAAATAGTCCAATTATTTAGAAAATAAATGATTTCTCGCGAAAGAGACATCTAAAGATCATGCATTTATTTTATAAGTTACATATAATTTACTTACCGTTCTGGTTTTGACAGAACTGAACGGTAAGTAATTACTTACCGACGCGTTTTTGCTTAGCAACCAGTAAATATAACCTACTGATCTAAAACCAAGTATGGTAAACAAACCGAAATAACATGGTCGTACAAAAAATACTATTACTTCATGTAGTTTTTTTCTAGGCTAGACCAACTATTTTTCAATACCTCCTCGTATGTTAGTTGAAGTTATAGGTTCAGTGTAACTGGATAAAGTATTGTCATGCAATTGAGATTCGTTATTAATATGTGTATGTACCATGAGTTGAACAAGTTATAAGTGCAATGTTAAGCTTGTGTTTATACTTACGGTATTATATTTATGTATCCATATTGTATTCAAGCAATGCATTTGTATCAGAAACAAATATAATGTAATGAGCCTACAAAAGTGATTATATATAATCTATAAGAACACAGAAAACAATGCTGTTAATATTGTGATGAAGTCCTGCAAGCACATTATGATCGAAGGTTGCCATTTAGTTTTTGTTTAATAAATTAGTTGTTTATTAAATTTCAAATTGGATTATCAAAATTATCAAACAGATTAATTTAATTTTGTTTTTATTATAATAGGTAGTTGGGAAGTCTGAGAAAATCTCAGATGACAATCACCTTCACGTTTTGTCCCACTAACACTTTAATTGCTAAGCTAGTTTACGTTAAAATAACTTCATAGACCAAAAAGTATAAAATGTACTGTTAGTTAAATTAAAAAAATATTGTAATTTTAATATTATCATGTTTTCTTTTAGGTGTACTTAACTTTTCTGATAATGTTGTAGTTATTACAGCTGTCAAGTCACTCCAGATCTTGTGAAGTTATTCCCAGCCACACGGGGGTTTCCTAAAGTATCTGGCTAATTCCATGCCAAATTACATAATTTAAAAACATAACCGTGCTTATCTCAGATTTTGTTCATTTTTTCCTTGCATAGATATAGTTCAACCAAAACCACAAGAAATGAGTCATTACAAACACGTGGGCGAAAGTGTAAAATGCATCCAGAATTACGGGAAGGCCACGCTGTAATCTAAATGATAAAATAAACAATAAATGAGCTTAGAAGAAATCAGCTTGAGAAAGATTCAGTAGCCGAACAAACCCCTTTAAAATTAAAAATAAATGTAAAATCAGCAATGAAACTCTTGATTCTAGCGTACGTCACTGAATTCTTAGCAACGTGAAATTTGCACTATTATCTTATCTCACCCCGGGTCGTATTTGTTTATTCATGTGTGATTACGAAAATGACTCATTTCTTGTATTTACGGTTGAAGTATAGGTACATATGAAATAACATTCAGATTTTCTGATTTTTTGGATGAAAAATGGCCGAAGTAGAAATTTTGGAAATTTTCAATTTTGATGCAAATTCTGCTACCCGACACTCTACATCATCTAACTAAAATGGTCATAACTCCCTTATTTCTTGAGTTATCTGCTTCATTCAGAAGTTAGATTAAAGCTAGTTTTTGGATCTTTTATAGTGTATCAAGAAACGTTCAAAGACATTGCACAGTAGAAAAGATAGCAGGCTCTGAAGGCAAATTTTAGTGTTTTTACAAATCTTGCCATTGCCCCTGTGTTACAATTATCACCCCTTTAAATCTTTTTTAATAGAATCATCTTAGCATATACTTGGTATGGTTGCAAAATAAAAAGAGTGTTTTTTGTAGTTTTAGAAAAAATAATTATTTTTAAAGAAGTTTGACTTTAGAGACTGCGTTTCTTATTATACTCTAAAAGATCCAAAAACTAGCTTTAGCCTGACACCTGAACGAATCAGATAACTCAAACAATAAGGGCGGAGTTATGACAAATTCTGTTAAATGATGCCGAGTGTTTCATAACAGAGTTTCAAATGCAAATACTGCTATCCGACACTCTGCATCATCTAACTAAAATGTTGATAATCTTCCTTATTTTTTTAGTTATCTAGATCATTCAAGTATGAAGCTAGATTTTGGATCTTTCAGAGTAAATCAAAAACGTGCAAATACGTTGCACAGTAGAAAGGTAGCAGGCTCTAAAGGGAAGTTTCTCCAAAAATATTTTGTTTTTTCCAAAACTACAGAAAACATCCATTTTATTTTTAACTATTCCAAGCATATACGAAGATGATTCTATAAAAAAAAGTTTTAAAAGGGTGATAATTGTAACACAGGGGCAATGGCAAGATTTGTAAAAACACTAAAATGTGTCTTCGGAGCCTGCTACTTTTCTACTTTATCTCTTTCTATTTCTGTCTCTGGTGGGCAGTTGTTGAAAAATTCTAAATTTATACACAATACTCTATGGTAGGTAACTTCCGTTAAAATCTGGAGTTTGAGATTCCACTGGTTTAAGAGATACGGCCTTCCAAATGTCGTGAAAAATTCAATAATTTGCTTTAAGTGATCTATGCCTAATTTAAGTATTTTAATTAAGTATTTTGGGATAAAGTGCTTTAAACTGACATTTGCAATAAAAGCAAGTCTGGTTACATGGTAAAGTAATTTTGAAATGGATTTAGAATATATTTTAGGATGATTAGAAGTTTTTTAATAGGCAACAAAGTTAATTTACAAAATATTTTAAATAAGATTACAAATATGTGTTTTGTTTTATCTGGAACAGCACTGAAATATCTTTGCATAATCATACTGAAAGAGTGTATAAAAATCTAGCTGCTGTAGATGGCACTGAGAGAGTAAGCTTTACCAGCACGTTTGTCACTGTCACCCATACTCTATCTTTACATGCCATCGTGAATGACTTTCTACATATAGGTCCACATAGGTAGTAGAATCTCACATAGACATCTTTATTTCCAAACCTAATATTTTCAATGACTTAGCCACCACGGTTCATCATAAACACATGTGATCATGTCACTTTTTTGATAGTTAATGAAACAGCTTTCTATTGGTAAAAATATTTTTTATAACAAGTAGGCTACCAAGAGACATAGGACAAGCTTGAAATCGTAGTTCATTTCTTTAGAAACAGGTGTAAACGAATTTCCCTAAGTCCTCTAGTGATTGATTGCCTTTTTATGTTTTTTAAAAGATTGCTGCAATACCACTCAAATATATGGTGATATTTCACAAGTTACTTCATTTCATGGTACTTGCAGATAGAACTCACATCATGGGAAACTCAGGAAACAGGCAACCGTTGTTCTTGTTCACTGAACTACTGATTTTTTAAATTCCTCTAGTACTGTTCCATAAACACATTTGTGACAATCTTCATTTCTTAAAACACATGCAGAATACTACATCTCCATGTTTCGGAAAAATAAACTTAGAAAAATAAACTGTGCCTGTTCAGACTTGTTACACTTGTTCAAACTTGAATAAACATTAGTATACTGAAATAAATAAAGATTATTAAAAGTTTCACAGTTTTATTAAAATACAACCTGACAATATTGTTTCGACAGCTATGCTGTCATTATCAAAGGTAATATAATTATAAACAAACACGTCGCTAAGGTAGATACAAAATAGGTAACTAGATAAAATAATAATAATAATCATAATTAAATATCTAATACTTCCAGTAACGGAGAATTACTGAGCTCTAGTTGTTCATTCATTAAAGGTACCCTGAGTTTGTGTTTGTATATCTCAAAAGCTTCTAAAATGTCTAATTTGCGTTTGTTATTACAAAAATGTAGGAATTTAATATTATTTTGAGGAGTCATTGTGTGATTTTGTTTTAAAAGGTGTTTGGCGCAATTCGATTTTTCAGGATGTTTATTTTTGTAATGACGTACGTGTTCTTTATATCTTATGTCAAAATTTCGAAGTGTTTGTCCAATATATACCGAACTACAAAAAGAACAATTTAAACGGTAAATGCCTGATTTCATGATATCATGTGTTCTGTCTTTAGCATTAAATAAAAATGAAACAGTGTTAGTGTTGGTTTTAAATGTTATTTTATAATTGTTGGTTTTTCTTAGTATATGTGCAATTTTTTCTGATATTTTGCCAAAATATGGTATAGATATGTAATTTGTGTCTTCTGTTTGATTGTCAATGGGATATATTCTTTTGATAGCTAACCTATAATCTTTTTGTTTAATTAAAGTGTCAATCATGTTCGGATTATAATGATTTGCATGTGCTAGTTGTTTAATGGTTGATATCTCTTTGCTAAAATCTGATTTTGTTTAACTATTCCACTAACAAAATCAGATTTTAGCAAAGAGATATCAACCATTAAACAACTAGCACATGCAAATCATTATAATCCGAACATGATTGACACTATAATTAAACAAAAAGATTATAGGTTAGCTATCAAACGAATATATCCCATTGACAATCAAACAGAAGACACAAATTACATATCTATACCATATTTTGGCAAAATATCAGAAAAAAAAATTGCACATATACTAAGAAAAACCAACAATTATAAAATAACATTTAAAACCAACACTAACACTTTTTCATTTTTATTTAATGCTAAAGACAGAACACATGATATCATGAAATCGGGCATTTACCGTTTAAATTGTTCTTTTTGTAGTTTGGTATATATTGGACAATATTGTGGAAATTTTGACATAAGATATAAAGAACACGTACGTCATTACAAAAATAAACATCCTGAAAAATCGAATTACGCCAAACACCTTTTAGAACAAAATCACACAATGACTCCTCAAAATAATATTAAATTCCTACATTTTTGTAATAACAAACGCAAATTAGACATTTTAGAAGCCTTTGAGATATACAAACACAAACTCAGGGTACCTTTAATGAATGAACAACTTGAGCTCAGTAATTCTCAGTTACTGGAAGTATTAGATATTTAATTATGATTATTATTATTATTTTATCTAGTTACCTATTTTGTATCTACCTTAGCGACGTGTTTGTTTATAATTATATTACCTTTGATAATGACAGCATAGCTGTCGAAACAATATTGTCAGGTTGTATTTTAATAAAACTGTGAAACTTTTAATAATCTTTATTTATTTCATGATTATGGAGTTCCACAAAATAAGGCTGGAAACAATAAACAAGATTAGTATACTGCTCAAAAACATAGCAAATGGGACTAAGTAAATAATTAAATACTACTTTTTAGCAATTTTACAGGAACGTGGTTTAAATGCTTATAAAAACTTTAATACAGATGGCATAATGAATTCTCTGAAATATTGTAACTAGCAACATTACTAGCTATAACATTTCAGAGAATTAAGTTCATATCATCTGTAATAAAGTTTATATAAGCATTTAAACAGCGCTCCTGCAAAGTTGTTAAAAAACAGTTACGCCAGTATGCATTAACGTCGACGATATGAGACTCACTGAACACAAAACATAATTTATTTCTAAAATGGTCAAGCAACCGTGTTGTACCACTACGTATGGGTCAACCTTGATGTGATTTAATAAATTAAACTTCCAGTTGCCTTCAGAGACCTAATATGCGAGTATATTCAAAAGTTTCCCTTTGTAGAGTCTCATTACTCTAGAAACAGGCCGCAACAAAAATCTAGGTTTTTTTATATACTATAATGACACCTTGGGACTGGCAACAAATGGAGGTTATGCAGCTGCAAATCCAATCTAGAAGTCAAGCTAATGGAACTTGAAGATTTCAAAAACTTTAGTATAGCGTAAACAAAAAACGGGCAAAAAAGATAACGTCTTGATTTCCAAAATTGTTTGTATGCAATGCAGTAAAGACTTACCTAATAGTATATTAAAGTATTAGTTTCATAAGACACGTTTTTAGCGCACGCGTTTTAGTTTAGAAAACTATCCGCGTAGCGGGGAGGTTTCTAAAGAGGACAACCCTATTTGCGTTATTTCATTATTAAATAATTAAAAAAATTACTTAGTTTTAAATAAAATTTGTTAGGGATATTTTGGTAAGTAGCATGACATAACCTCGCTAACTTTAGGTAATCCGCGCGACGTAGAAATTCCCATTCTTGTCTGATACACACAAAGCCCGCTACTAAGCAGCAGGACCTCGTTCAAATTTGCCAGGTGTATTATACGTACTGTTGAAAATTATTATAAATGCAAAATAGAATGTATGCCAATATATTTGTGACATAAATAATTGCTACTTAATGAATTAAAAAATTGGGTGAAATAAGAATAATTATATTTCATTTCATAGAATAAATACCTTTGTTAAAGAAATTAATGAGTTATAAATGCAATAGTATTTTCAGCAAAGAACGATTTTTGTCAACAAAAATAAGTATTCATTGGATCTCCTGGATATTATAACTTATAAAGTAAAGATATATAGTTAATTTTATGAAACTGAATTTTATTACGTTAAGTTTATCGTGAGCATATTGCACATACACAACATAATGCATCCCATATGATGAGAGTATCAAAATTTACAATTTTGTTAATAATAAAGTAAAAGCTGCTATGCCCGTAACAGGGCTACGGTCGACGGTGGACTGCGTCTTGCAATGCTACATAGTTTAGCGAGCATTACATTCCAGCTACAAAAGTTCACTGCGTAAATAAGATAAGTTTGACATTCTAAGAATAGCTGTAACAGTGACATCAACTTTAAAAGATAAAATGTTGCTGTTCCAGTATTCTAAAAAATTTCATTAGGACACGCAAAATGCGTGGATATTTCAATTTCTCATGGGATAGTTTATGTATATAGTAAATGTAGATTTAATTATACTTTGATAAAATTAGTTCTTAATCGGTGGTTATCAAGTTAATGAATGCATTTGTACAATGAGGTTTTGATAAAATTTTAATTAAATATAGTATATGCTGTTACAAAAGTAATTAATTAACTTCTTCGTACGATACAATAATTCGAAAACATCTATTGTTAATTTCATTTATTAAAATCTAAATAGATATAAATAAACCAATCTATTAAGATTTGTTATTATTAATAATAATAAACCGCACGTACCGCCGAAACACCAGCGTTGAAAGATTTTTACTGCTGAAACATCTAGGCGGAATGGGAATTGCTGATATCACTAATTTACATAATAGTCAGATTAAATATTTAAGAGACTACTTCCAAAACAGTAACATTCAGTTACACAAAGTGGTTTACAAAACCGACATAAGGTACACCCCACTCATTTTTAATAACCGCGCCCATAAAGGAAAGGAAAACCCACGAGCACTTGAAAGAAAACGAAAACCCACGAGCACTTGACAGAAAACTAATGGCTTGGAAATATAAAGCTCTTCATGGAAGACATGCCTATGACCTTGAAAGACCAGAAGTCGACAACAAAACGTCGAACGCATGGTTAAAGGTGGGCGAACTCTTCCCCTGAAACTGTAGGTTTTGTTTTAGCTATTCAAGACCAAATTGTTAATACCAACAATTACAAAAAACAATCATCCTAAGGGATAATACAGTCACCTCTGATATAATGTAGAAAATGGCGCAGCAAATCCTAAACTATCCAACATATAACTGGAGCATGTCCTCATTGGCGCAAAGTGGTTGCATGCACAGACACAACTAAATAATCATAGAGTAATAGAAGAAAAAGTTGCCTATTATAAATATGGCCTATGTGTTGTCTTAGAAAGCACACCTTGTAAGCTATACTTATGATAGATCAGTAATTACTGGCCAAACAATTACAATTACTAACAATAACAAACACACCCACATAATAGATGTTGCTGTCCTAAGCAACAATCTCACAACTGTTTACTATGATAAAATTGATAAATACGTTAAACTAAAAGAGGAACTAATTAGTTTGTGGGATGCAAACACTGCCAATGTAATACCAATTACTATATCAACCACAAGTATTATTCCTAAAAACTTACATGAAAGCTTAAATACACTAATCCTAAAACCAAAGCTCTATATCCAGATGCATAAAGCTGCTATACTAAATACCTGCAATAAATTACTATAGACAGGAAGCTTCTAGCGCAATAGCAAATGTGAAGTTAAGGTGCATGACGTAGATTAGTACATTACCTTCGACAAGTTACAGTTATACAACTGAGAAAAATTAAAGAAAATAATAATAATGTTTATTTATTGCCCAACAATATACCACTTACAGGACAATTTTAGACAACTAGTTTATAAGTAAATAAAATAAATAAATACAAATATGTAAATATAAAATATATGAAATAAGTAATTCTTTTAATATGAGTTAATGTGCATGTGTGTGCAGTGTGTGATAAAACGTGCACACAGTTAAATTAGTTAGTCGTTGTTTTACGCATATCGAACAAAATGGAAGAAAATTCTTAACAAGTGTTTTATATTTTTGCAAGTGCTAAATAGTCTTGAACGATTTGAACAAATTCTAAATGCTCCCACTGCGATTATTGCATATAAGGAGCCTGAACGCTCGGAATTTAACAAATCTGAACGTATTATATAAAATAATAAATATTATCTTAAACAACTGTAACAAAATGTTTGTAATAGCCACTGAAATTAGTATTAAATGTTTTAATGGACATTACCTATCCTATGAAGTAGGATCACCATCAAATAATATATTATTAGAATCATTAATTTCTTTCACAAGGCCTTCGATGCATATATCTGTAACGTTACCAGAAAATATTTTTTAAGAAATAATTATGTAGTTATAAGCAAACTATTTATGTTCTATATTTTTTATAAGTTATTGTTTTATTTCAATAATAAAATATTTTATTTTTGTACTAGTTGTCATATGACGTCCATAAAGCATGAATAACAGTAGCTTGTTTATTTTACTGAAAGAATATATTACATTCAATTCAACAGTGTTCTTCATTTAACGCCATTAACTTAAAAGAATATTGCATTTAAAAGGAAAACAGTATATTATTAAATTAAAAACAACCTGACATTCATATAAAAAGCATTGCATTTAAAAGTAAATATTGGTACTTCCTGTTTGAAAGCAGCATATTTATTAAATTAATTACAATCTACAATTCAAATAACGTTTATTTTACTTTTAAATTAACAATAAAACTATTTAAATCAACTCCCGAAATAAGCTTTTGATTTAAGTGCACACTACATTGAATTAAAATTTGAAACACTCTCAAAAGTTTACTTTTCTATTTAAAAATACTTTGTTGGCGCATTTTCTAAAAGTAAAAAATTTTGATGTTACCTGTAATTTTTTAATTTAGAAGCAAAACTTTTTTTTAGTTTAGATTTAGTTTTACCTTTTGAATTTGGCTGTATTATGGACCTGCTCCATACATTTATCCTTCATAGTTATAATCCAAGCGGCGACCGCAAGATTTTGACCGTCATCGAAAATATGGATAATTTATGGAAATTGTAGAAGTAGACAGTATAGGGAACAGAAAACCTCGTATAGGCTATAAGCAAATCTTGGCACGACTGCAGTTAATGGCCTAATTAAAGGTTAATCCATCAGTATTTCGGGTTTATTACATAACATCTAGATGAAATTTACAGGATTTGTAGAGAAATACCCGTACTTCAAGAATATTTTTGTCAGCCTTAACCCATCCTAGCAGGACTGCCCTGCTAACCACTCCGAAGAGGCGTCTTTGCAGCCTCTCTCTTCCGTGATGGAATATCCACTTGTTTTGGTTTTTAAATTGAAAGTTAAACTGCCCAAACAACGAAAAGTTTAGTTACTAGCTCTGCAGCACCTTAAGAAAACAGCTCTACCACTCACCACCACTCTTTGCTTGGGCTGACAAAACTTTTTATTGTTTAAGCAGTTTATCCTTCAATTTAAAAATCAAAGCAAGTGGATATTCCATCACGGAAGGGAGACGCTGCAAAATCGCCTCTTCGGTGTGGTCAGCTGGGCACTTCTGCCAAGATGGGGGTATTTCTCTACAAATTCTGCAAATTTCATCCGGATGTTATGTAAAGGATGCAAAATACTGATGAATTAACCTTACTTAGGCCATTAACTGCCGTCGTGCCAGGATTTGCGTATAGGCCTATAAGAGGTTTTGTGTTCCCTAAGCTGTCTACTTCCATATTTTCCATAAATTATCCGTATGTTCGATTACGGTCAAAATCTTGCGGTCGCCGCTTGTACTATTACATTTTGATGGTGATAAATCGCATTTTTAGCGCAGCAACTTCATTAACAATCACTAAAATGACATCAATTGAAAATTAAAATTCTTTTTGTGTTAGAGATCTGAGATCTGCGTTAAGAGTCGCTCGTTGGGCCTGCGTAATTGTAATAATCGCCCTCCCTTACGTACAAGCGCTTCATAGCTTCTGACGCCTGGTTCACCAGGTAATGGGTAGTAGCAATTATTATTACATACATGTATTAGACTAAACTAAAATTGGTAAAAGCATCTTTTCCAGAACAGCAGATATAGTTAAAATAATGCGTCAGTTTATAACTCCCATATAGTTATCCTATGTAAACTCTCGATTTTCACCATTCAAATTTAATTGTTGGTTAAATTTATCAAAACTTAATTTGTCGTTGGTGTTGCTGTAAGCAGAACAGTCGAGAATTATCCTTAACTTTTTTATTGTACAATTTGATTCTGTTTTATCATTAACAAATTTATCAGCAGCAGTAGATAATAGTTATTTACATTGCAACTATTGCAAAACCGTTACTTAGAACTTTACTTGCGAGCACGGTATCCAACAAGCGAGCGATCAGCGAGCTTGTTATCCGTGCGAGCGCCCAGGATTCGTGTAACGGTCGAACATTGTACAACGTTTTATGGTATACTGACGGTTTATTTAAAAGATACTGGTATCTTTTAAATAAATATGTTCGTTGCTACGGTATTGATGATAACGAGGCCGTAATAATTTTTAAGGGCTTCATAACGGGCTAGCGCGTAAAAAAATCTTTACTCATAGAGACAGAGCTGAATAAACAGATGTTTACGAGTCAGTATACTATAAAGTACTTTGTCTGCCACAACGAGCGGCAGATAAAGTATTTTATTTTCACTTTCTATATAAATGACACTTTATAGGCATTTATGGTAACTAAGTAAATGAGTAGTTACAGCTACAGCCCTGTAAAATCTAACAGGCTCCTGAAAGAGACTTGTAAAATTCTACAATGCTCATCAACTAAAAGCTAATGGATAATAATTTGTTACTTAATCACAACAATCTATCTATAAATTGACGTACCGTCTTTAACTATAAAATGACTTTTTATAGAAAATATACAATGAATTAATCTGGCTGATGAAGTTGAAAATAAAACCTTGTACGCTGTACGCTTTGTATATGAATCTCACCTGGGCTCACTGGAATATGGAGGTTTGCTCCTTCATCACACGGCCCTTAAATCTTCCAGGTCTCCCGTAAGCATTAGTTTTCAAAGCTTGCCACGTAATCAACTAGTACATGCCGTTGGTAGTGAGTCAGCGTCAAAACAAAGAAATTCATTTTGTTAAAATTTTTGTTTTCTTCAAACGTCAAAAACATGACATTTTGAGAATATTTACATTTTCATTCATTCTTTACGTTTGAAGATAAATAACACGTTTTATGCGAAGCTAAAGTGAAGTTTATTGTGCTGAGGCTGTTGGTTTGACTGCCGAACGTTAGTGAAGAAGGCAAAACAGTCAAATTCCTTATAAAATTCTTATCATCCTTATACCACCTTAGACCACCGTGAAAACAACCCACTGCTACAATCTCTTGTTACGAGATTACGTGTTAATCATTTACGAAAGGACTCAAAAACAAAATAAAACCAATTCGTTTGAATAAATGTAGATTATATTGTCCGAAATGATAAAAAATGTAAAAGGACCACAAACAAATTGTAAATGATAATACATTAAACTTACATAAAATTAATAATGGCTTGTAACGACTGTTGTTTATATCGTCTGGAGATGAGGTTTTATGCCGAGAAAAAGGTAACATCGTTACTGAAATACGTATTGGCAATTAGTCAAATACAATGTGTGGTTAGGAGACACCGATAAATATAGTGTTTACATAGGATTTGTAAATAAATGACTTTAAAATCGGCGGTCAGGATAGGCGTGCGGATTGGCCTGTCTCTAGAACAAAGGAGAGATTGCGTGAGTCTTCAATCTCAGTAAGTACGCACAAAATGGTTATTACTGTAGAGACGTGCATTTTAGTAAAGCGTAAAACCACTGTGACAATGAAGCGAATCAATTTAATCTGCAATACTACAATCTAATACAAGTAGGCGCTTGAAAATGGTGAGTTTGGACCAACCATGCCGAAAAAATAAAAAGTGAAAGGGGATAGTTAAAATAAACAACTTGTATTAAAGAAATAGTTATTGGCGTGGCAAGTTTTGTATAACAACTTTCGTATTTGTAAAGTATATTCCTAGTAGCGGCGGCGCTTATGAAAAATGGGCTAATCAAGGGTTTTTAAGTAAACACTTAATTACATAATGTTATTCAAACTAAAAATTAATAAGAGCGGTTCGACTGCTGCACTCACACACGCCACTTCACTAATGAATGTTTTTAAAAAACTAAAGAATGTTAGCCAGCACCACAAAGAATATCTGTAACAGGCAATCAGTGAGGGGTAGTGCTCGAAGCATCAAATTGAAATTAGTTAAGCTTGTATTGGTTTCTTTTTGTGTAACTAATATGTCTATGAATATTAGGATGACTACAAAATTGCAAATGTGAATACAACACACTAAACTGAGCGAAGTTGACCGTGGGAAATGATTTCAAAATTTTAGTGGTTCTATTAAAATGCCATGGATGTCTATAATGCCATATTTCTAATTATTTGAAATAGATAAAGTTATAAATTTTAGATAAATGTTAATGTAACTAATTTACCTTCGTACATCAATAATCTAATTACCTTACATGTCAAAAGTTGGAAATTATACAATTTCAATTTAAGAGTTCAGAGGTTGGAAAGTGGAGTTCAACTTAGAAAGTGGTAACAATTCCTTATCACTTTTCGGGTGAACCAACCAATGTTTCTTACTGGTTTTCTATTAGTTTATTGGCTTTCTATCATTTAAGGAGGATGATTGTAAATAAAATAGTATACAAAGCTTGCTGTTCGTTGCTTCGTCGTAGCTTACTTCACCGGATTATTGCTGACCACGACGCTACGGGCCTTGGTCATCAGATTTCGCCTCGGTATTTTTTTTTGTTTAAAGGCGGCATCAACTGCTAAGGTTATTAGCCGCATATGTAATTTTAGAAACTTCACTTCAGCGGTAATTCAACACCGATAAAATATATAACAATAAGCGCATGAAATCATATATAGAATATTACACATAGCTCAGTATTGGACAATTTTACAAATAAATTACACTAATGGTAGTAATGAACGGGAAGGATAGTAAAGGAAAGGAGGGTAAGGTTATATCAGACTATAAAATTTAATGTAATGTATAAAAATAAAAGTGTATAGATAAAATTGTAAAATTAAAATTAAATAAAAATGTAAGGCAAGCATCACAGTCGAAAAATCACAAGTAAAGTATATAGTATAAAGTACGAGTGTAAAATATATCTACGAAATATCACAGTCGAAGATTATAAATAAACAAAAGTGTATAATATACATGTACACGGATGTAGTAAAATTTAAAGCTGTAACAAAGTCTCGATTGACCGGAGATACGCAAATAGTCTCTCGATGGCAGAAGCTGTGTTACTTAGTGCCTCTGTTAGTGTGTCAGCTATATTGAAGTGCTGCCTATGTCGAGCAAACTGTGCGCACTCGACTAACAAATGTTGTACTGTAAGCGGCACCTGACAGTGTTCACAGATGGGAGCAGGTTCACCGCGAAGTAGTTGCGAGGAGGTGAGACGGGTGTCCTATACGCAGTCGGGTGAGAATCACCTGTTCTTTGCGTGATAGATTAGTGGGACACACCCATTTCGTCACGGAAGCTTTAATACTTCGTAATTTGGAATCGATGGATTGCCAACTGTGCTGCCATTCAGCTAGTAAGAGTTGTTTAGCCTTGCGCTACAAATCTGATACCGGCACACGAATCATGTCTGGAAAACCTTCAGACGATGCGGCTTGCTTTGCTAATTGGTCGGCTTGTTCATTTCCATCGATTCCTACGTGACCGGGTACCCATATCCAAACAATGACCTTTCCCGCCGTATACAACCTATAGCGAAGGTCTATGATATTACTTATAACGGACCCATCGGAAAAATTATTAGACAGTGAAGATATTACAGCGTAGGAATCGGAACAAATAATAAATGAATTTTTACACGACTGTAAACAGAATGACAGTGCGTGATAAACGGCACAAAGCTCTGCTGTAAAGACGCTGGATTCGAAGGGTAATAACCACGACCTGCTAAAATCTAAAGAATGTATTGCACACCCGACACCATTTGGTGACTTGGAGCCATCGGTGTAAATGCACAAATAGTCTATGTAGTGAGACAGGAGTTCTCGGAATCCTTTACAATATTCCTCCGGTATGGTTTCCTGCTTTGGGAAACGCAGTAGATCAAGGCGACAATTCGCCGGTGGAACATGTAACGGGTACATTTTCCAACAGCATTTTGTACGCAGAATTTAGCATTTATTCTTATTAAAAATCTTAAGTTCGGTCCTGTGGGCTTCGTTTTGTTTAAATCAGCATTTCATCATGTAAATAATTCCTACTGAAAGCACTTTTAAGAAAAGATTGTTTCATATTTGATGTAATTAAAGAAGTAACGTCATAAAGATATTGTCTTTTTCGTATCCTGCTAAATTGCATTTTAAAATAATATCAGTTATTTTAGGGAGAGACCTTGCTAAGAAACTGTGAGAAGTACTTGATCATCAATTTTATAGAAATATTTTGTTAACATTCTGAGTATACAGGACTCGAACATGAAGTTTTCTTTGTTAGCAAATTGCGTTTTAAAAATTTTTAAGTCAGTATAGCGTAGGAATATCGTTTACAAGACAGATGCTGTAGCACTCCACACTAGTTTGGCGCGCAATTTTAAGTGCTACTTTTTACACTTAGAGTCGAGAATCCTATAGAAGGCCAAATAAAAGCGCCCTTGCCGCATAAAAACAGATGTATCCACGTGTAACTACAGGATCCGAGTTCATAAAAAGCCTTCGCTGGTTTTGACGCCAGAGACTCTACACTGCACCCTTGCAGCAAGCGGTCGAGATAAAATGTTCACACTTTAACCTGGGGGTGTGCGGTTTTCTCGTTTGAGTCTCGATCAATAATGATTGATCGATATTGAATTAGTGTTACTGGATTACAGTTTATTAATCTTTTAGAATTGAAAGAAATTCTACCTACAGTGTATTACAGTTTTAATGTTATTTAAGTGCTAATCCTTTTGAGAGGATCTACGTTCCGTAAAGTTGTGTTTGAAAGACTTATAGTTTCGTATCGTGAATAAACAATAGGGTTTATTCTTTGGTGAAGAATCTGTAATCACAATTACTGTGTTTCGCCTGTTCTTAAGACCAGTGCAGTTTTTTTAAAGCAAAAGCATATAAAGCGATCTCGAATTTAACGATCGACTCTAGTGTTTTTATAAATTAAAACCCCGATTAAAGAATATAAACGCATTTGGTGCTACACGTGATTAAACAACAACCTAAGTTTCTGAAACATTATCGTTATTTTCCAAGTGAAAACCCCGTTTGTTCATGAAATCATATGGGCGAATGACAATAACTAAATATTATCGCATTTTTGGTACGGAGAATCCACACTTCAATACAACGCCGAGTTCAACGACAATTTCCCCAAATGAAAGGCCGAATTTCCAATTTCTACTGGACTATATGTATGGTATTCCACAAATTTGAGGGATAATATTCAAGGTACTGTAGTTTTAAGGATTTTTTTATAATTCAGTTAACTAAGAATTTCACAGTTAAGAATTTTTTCTTAGGGGAGAGCTCTCTTCGGTATTAAGAAATCTTTAAACTTTAATTTAATTACAAATCATTTATATTGATACTGTCGAATTGATTTAATTTGTCTAATCTCATTTAGATATTTGTTTATAAATTTTGTCCAGAAAAAGACCAGTCAATACAAATTTTAATATTTGAATTAATGTGTTTGAACAATTTTTGTGTTCGATCCAATAAACTTTTTGTTTATTTCCGTTATCTAATGAAAAGTTCTATATGAATTTTTATTGATTTATTCTAGTTTAGTTATAATCTAATGAACTTAGATTGGAATTGTAATAAATATATGAGGTGTGTTTTATTTCTTATATATATGCAAAGTTATGTCTTTACCATTTTTCTGATTAAATAAATGTTATTAATTCAAAACTAAGGATCTAGAAAACGGAACCATATTAGTTATGAATGCTCTGCTTCATTTTACTTCAAAATTTTAAATTAACAAAATTTTTTGATTCAACTAAATATTTTATTCATTTTCTGGTTAATGAATTTAATCATTTTTAATGCTTATTCAATTTACATCTTTGAATGGGTATTCATATACCGTAAGCTTCATAACCAGATGGCGCCCTTTTAAGTTTTTATTTGTGTTTGAACCTTTATCTATTCCTTTTCACAATTTATACAGCTGTGGAACCAATACCTACGACTTGACTAATTAATTTGTAAGAGAGAGTTTAAATCTCAAGCTGTGGCAGACATTTGAGTTTTTAGTTACAGTAAGTATGAATTATTTTATATAATTTTATAGTTAGTTTATTGTCATTTAGTCTGACAGAAAAACTAGTGTTTCACTGGCGCCCAATCGCGGGGCCTAGTTTTGTTTGTGAGTATTTTAGAATGTTTCACTGGCTTCAACGCGGGGCCTTTTTGTTGTCGTACTTTTGTGCAGAAAATTATGTAAGTTTCAAACAACCCACGGAGCTACACGGTTCTGGTCTATCGAATAAACTCCTGTTTTATCTATCATGATTGGGAGACGATCCAACACCTCGATAGCTCTAATGATAGTTGGACGGGTGGCAGTTGGGAAACGATTAAAGAATCTACGGTGAGCGGGGTCGTGAAAAAGATTAAAGTTGGGGTTGTTCGGACAGGCTGCCACTTTTATGGCATAGTTCGTCAGTAACAAGTCGCGTCGCCTCTGCAAGGAGGGAATACCAGCCTCACATAAAAGACTTTGTATCGGACTGGTACGAAACGCGCCTGTTGCCCACCTGACGCCTGCGTGATGTACTGCATCTAGTCGGCGTAAGACTGTCTGTCTTGCAGAAGAATAAACGATAGAACCGTACTCGAGCTTTGATGCAATTACTGCTCGGTATATTCGCAGTAGCCATTCTCTGTCCGCACCCCATCTAGTGTTTGCAAGACACTTTAAAATATCCAGCGCCTTCCTGCAATAACCTATTAGGTTGGATACCTGCATCTGCCAGTTTAAGCGTCGATCAAAGGTTAGACCCAGAAAATTTATTTCGTTGACGAAACTGACTGTTTCGCCTCGGAGCGAGATTTCGGGGTCTCTGTTGCAGGAACGCTTCCTGCAGAAGTGCAAACCTTTGCACTTAGAGATAGAAAAAGTGAAACCCCTACTTTCTGCTCGTTGTACCAATGCATCGAGTGCCGACTGCACTCGATTTTACCCGTCGTCAATGGAGGAATCAATAGCATACAACACTATGTCGTCCACGTATTGACAACCGTATACGCTAGGACCTAGGTTGAATAATAAACCAGCCGTGGATATTATAAAAAGAGTAACACTGATCGAGGAACCCTGAAGGACGCCGTTTTTGATGGAAATCCTGTCGGAAAATGCGGTTCCCACTTGCACTCTAATGTACCTTTCCCTCAAAAAGTCAGAAATTAAACCTGGCAGTTTACCCCTCATACCCCAACCGTGTAAGCGCGCCAATATACCATAGCGCCACGTTGTGTCATATGCCTTGTAGAGATCGGCGAACACTGCGATCATGTGTTGTCGCTTTGCGAACGATACTTGAGCAGCGTGTTCAAGTTGAACTAGAGCGTCAGTTGTAGACCGGTTCTTGCGAAAACCGAATTGGTTGGTATCTAACACACCGCTGTCCTCCAGAAACCAGATTAAACGCACATTAACCATGCGCTCGAGCTATTTACTCATGGTACACGTCAATGAAATGGGTCTATAATTTGATACTTGGGCGACCTTAGCACCATTCTTCGGTATAGGCACAACAGCTGCCTCTCTCCAACTCGACGGATACTGCCCGCTGCTATAGATCTTGTTGAAGAGATCAAGGAGCGTGCGTTTCTCCGTCATTGGCAAGTTTCCTAGCATTGCATATGTTACGGAATCGAGGCCTGGAGCGGATTTGGAGCAAAAAGACAAAGCGTGCTCCAGTTCTTCAAAGGAAAACGGGAGATTGTATTCTTTATACTCCTCGGTAGAGAAGTCCAATGGACGCTCCAGTTGAGGTTTTGCCCTACGAAATGCTTCGGAATGAGAATGGTCATTGCTGACGCTAGCAAAATGCTTGGCGAGTAGATTCGAAACCTCACCAGCGTCGCAAACAACTTCATTGCCGTTCTCAATTTGAATGGGAGTCGGCCGACTGTGTCGACCCCGAATGGTGCGCACTTTCCTCCAGACATCACTAACGGTAGCCTTACTGTTAATTGTCGATATGTAATCTGACCACGAGTTTCGTTTGGATTCCAGAACCAACTTCCGCACTTTTGCTTTAGACCGCTTATATTCCACTAGGTTGTTGGTCGTTGGATTATTTCGGAATAGAAGAAAAACTCGGCGCTTGTCTGCAATAGCAGCTTTGATTTCATTGTTCCACCACGGTACACGAAATCGATGTTTTGTACCGTGGGTATGTGACTTCGGTACAGCCTTTGTTGCTGCTTCTACTATTGCAGACGTTATGGCTATTACACTTGCATCGATGTCCTGGGTAACTGCGGGGAGACGGACTGTCTCGTCGTATAGCTGCCAGTTTGCCTTATTTACCAACCATCGTGGCGGTCGCACGACATCGAAATTGACGTTGACATCAAGAAAGCTAATCGCTTGTGGGAAGTGGTTGCTATTATGGAGGTCTGGAATGATTGACCATTCTAATCGTGGTATCAGAGAAGGTGAGGAAAGTGTTAGGTCTATCGCCGTAAAGGTACCGTTTTCGGTTACAAAATGGGTCTTCAGTCCGGTATTTAAGAGACAAACGTCGTTCCGCTCTAAAATGCTTTCTATCCTTCGGCCATAGCCATCGGTTTTGGTAGAACCCCAAGTGGGGCTATGAGCGTTAAAATCTCCTGTAAGAATAAACGGACTGGGTAGTTGCCGGAGCAAATCTTCTATATCGTCTGTGGACCAGGAGTCTCTACGGCCAGGAGGAAGATATAGGCAACAGACTGTTGCTGTAACAGGGTGTGTAACTCGAATGGCGACAGCTTCCAAATCGCTTAAGAGAGCGATCGAGTCATATAACACCCCTTCTCTAATAAAGATCGCCACACCCCCACGAACGCGGACGTTTGCTGGAGCATCGCGACGTTCGCAGCTGTATCCTTTTAAATTGTAAGTTTTATCCTCCTTAAAAAGAGACTCCTGCAGACACAGGAGCCATGGACATTGGTCGGCTACCAACAACTGTAGATGGCTTAAATTGTTGATAAAACCTCGACAATTCCAGGAAATAATTTGTGACGTTTGTGTAGGTATTGTAGTACCGTCCATAAAGATGAATTAAAAAATAAGTTAAAAGGTAACCAAAGACAAGAAAAAAAATATAAAAGAATAAATTAAGTAACGAAAGCAACTAACAGATGAAAAAATTAAAAATTACCAATAAAGGCAATTTGCTAGCGAGTTTTGGATCTGGCCTTCCCCTTTGGCCATCCTCGCTTGCCTTTGGGAGCTGCTATAAAAACGCTCGCAATAGAATCCTGGCTGCCTACCGAGGTTGAATCATCCCTCGGAGGTGGTGTAATTAAAGCACCTTCCATCTCGCTCGGTATGTAATCTACTATTGTTTAATTAATGTTTTACATTAAATTATTTTTTGACTGCAAATTCATATAGAAAAATTATAACCCAGGCTGGCAATCGAACCCTGGCCCTTCATCTTTCCAAACGACATCTCTATATCTTAGCTACTGAGGCGACTACCAGCATATAGTTATCTTTACTATATAAAATAATTATAAAAGTGTTATTGAATTAACGTAAAAATATTAATTTTAACATTATTATAATATAACTGTTAATATTTATTAATATTATTCATTATTATTGCTAAATTACAATAAAAGCAACGGAAGCTTTGCCACATTCCGTGTATCCGAAAAACGTAATATTATGTACGTACTACATGCACGTTCAGACACGATATCTCTTTCTAATTGCTTTCATCAATAAATTTAAAATAATCGGTGGAACAACATGTTGCGCGACGTCGAAAAAATCCCCGTTACTAATTTACATAATTGTTCTGTAAATATAAGTTTTATGGGTTATTAATTTTACGGGTTATACTATGAGTTATTTATTTATTTTACTTATTTATTTATTAAACTGAAAACAAACAGGCCTAATGGCCTAATTGCATGTTTCAGTGTAAAATAAAAATAGATTTACATAATCGCTTACAATAAATTTTCATTATTTAAGTAGAAAGATTTATATAATATTTTATCGATTACAAATTGAAATTAATTGATTAATACTGGATTTAACTTTATTTAAACAACAGCCATAAGGGATCCCAAATATTTCCAGATGCGAGGAACGAGCTAATTTATTGTAAATTATAGTAGACTGAATAACAAGGGTTTGCTTTCTATAATTAGTACGATAGTAATTTACTTTAAATGAATCAAAATAAATTTTCATAAATAATATCACAAGTGGTCTGATTTTTTCCGACAAAATTTGTCGTTTCAGATACGAGTAGCTTTGCAACGAAAATTACACGAGTCGACGCAGGAGACGAGTGTAATTTTCCAAAAGCAAAAGCTACGAATGTCTTAAACGATAAATTTTGCAAGAAAAAATTAGACGACGAGTTGTATTCGGCATGATAATCCACCGAGCAAATTTTTATTTAGCGTGTGTAGTTAATATTAATTTAATTAAATTTGACATTTCATTTTGACAAGTGGTTTTTTCTTAGTGAAAAAACCACTAGTGGTTTTTTCACTATAAAACTAATTTCATTGGTCCCAATTTGAAAAATTCTGTAATTTGATTGGTTAAAAATTTTCGAGTTGGATTGTCTAATTAAAATTATATCATGCTCCTCTATATGCAAATTATGGAAAAATTCTTGTGTTTTTAGTACGTAGCCCCCTCACATTCTGATAATAGATAATAATAATAGATAATAAATGATAAGATAGATTCGTAATCCCATATGACTGTATATGTAAAGTGTATTATTCTTAACAAAAGAAAAGAAAAATATTTAAAATTAATAAATATATATAAATGCAAAAAATTTATAATAATAGTAGGTACTAATAATATATATTGTAAAACAAAACGTAGTGTTGCATAATGGCATTATTTAAAATAATATGCTTTCACTAAAATAAAGTGTTTAATAATATTTAATAGTATATAAAGGAAAAAGTACATATTTAACGTGAAAATCCAAAATGTGACCATCAAAATAATCTAAAACTAAGGAGATTAAAACCAAAAGATACTCGATAAACTCATACACAATATTGTGTTTATGCATACACATATTTTAGTGTTGTTAAAAGGAAATTGCAAAGAGTAAATGTAAATATGATAATAAACATTATTTTTACAATAAAATGAAAAAAGAAAAAACATATAATTTTATTATAAAACCCAATCAGTGTTTACCTATTTAAAGTAAAAGTGTATTGACTAGGAATAATATGTAATTATTCCAAAAAAAAGAAGAAAGATGTATATATAATAATAAATGAAACTGAAATAGTTCCTAGTACATGAATAATAATAAATTAAAAGAATAAGAGAATTATTAAACAAAAATTAATAAACAAGAATTATTTATCAATAACTTCCAATTCTCTGATTGAAGTTATAAATTTAACTTCACTATTCAATTTAATGCAGGTTGAACCATCTGAGGTCCAGACGTTCTTAACAGCAAACTTATTGTAACGAATGCAAAAACCCTTTTTAGACTGACCGTCGAACATTCGAGAACACGTGTGAATGGTGTGGACGGCCGGCCGTCGACAAGTTGCAGAATATTCCAGAGCGACAGCGTCATACACCCGACCTTCTAGTGTATTCGATATACCGGTATGTTCGAGCGATTGCTAGAACATTTACATGGGGGTATAAAAACGACTTCCCGGATAGACGAGAGGTCAGTTAATGTTTAACCGGTGTCGTATTGAAATGTGCTCTGTGTAAATTAGTAATCGAACGGTAGTGAAGAAATAAATATGAATAAATCTTGTAATAATAATTAAATAGTTTTTATATAAATAGCCTACTTTAACTTTGTAAATATCTAGCATTTAAATAGTTCATTAAATAGTTTATAATTATAGTGTTTTTAATTAAGTGTATGTAAATAATTAATATTTTATTAATAGACGATATAAACGGCATTTTGTTATTATTTTAAAAAGAACGTTACATTATTCACTGCTTTAATAAAAAGACTGTCTTTCCCTGTTTAGATCTTCTTTGATTCTTATATTTGCCGGAAAAAGACGTTTATTTTTTAAGACACAGTTACGGTACCTGTAACTAGTAAATCTAACAAGTATGGGCCGAGGTTTACCAACAACAGCTCCAATTTTCCCGACACGATGGCATCTATCGATATTATCCATATTAATAGTTACATTATGCCGTTTAAAAAGTTTGATTACTTTATCTTCAATCTTCTCATCTTTATCTTCAACTATTCCAAATATTCTTATGTTATTACGACGCGAGTATTGTTCTAACTGATCACATCGGTTTATATAAGTTTGCAACCAGGGCCGGGTTCAAAAATGCACTTGGCCTAAAATAACTTCTAAATAAATTATTTATTATACTCACATTATTATATATTACAATAGGATCATCGAGTATCATTACACTTATTTACGAAAACGAGAAGTCGCGTATGAGCGCATTTTTTAAGCACGAGCGACGAAGGAGCGAATAATTCATTTGAGCGAATGCGTCGAAGATAATTTCGCGCATCGAGTTTTGCACCAAATTTTTTGAAACGAACTTGAGCAACAAAAATGCGTTTGCGTTTAACTGTTACATTCGCAAAATGTCATTTTGAAAGTGGTGAGTTTAAAAAATTATTTCTCTGGCCTTTTTCGTTGCAAAGTTTTTAATTCCGTCATCAAGATTTACGTAGGTTGAATGGTAGAATTTTGCTTTACCAGTCCTTAAGTGACACGGAAACATCGGTGTGACTACAGCAGCAAAGTGTGCGTATTTGTAAGTTGCAACGTGGCCCCTTATAAAGCGCGGGGCCGTTTAAAATGTGGGGCCGGGTTCCTGGGAACGCGCTGAACCCGCGTCGCGCCGGCCCTGTTTGCAACTCTTCTTCAACCATATTTATCTTCTCATCATAACTTCCCATTTGTTTTTTTACTTCTGTAGCAACCATAGTTGCAAAAGTTTGAATAGTTAACTTTTCTTTAAAATAGGTATTTAGTTCGTTTTTGATGATTTTTGCAATCTCTTGACTGTCCTCACGTGTTATAACCATGATTACACTGATTTTCACTTTAATCTTTAACAACTTATAGAGTATTTAAAAAAAGCACTACAGTAATAATAATTTTATTATAATACTTTGTGTACTTTGTAAACTAAACCATTTACGCAACACGGAGTGCTTCTACTCGCGGAAAGCGATCATCGTCGATTCTACACAATTCCTAATTCTTGCAACTATAACACCTATTTTCCACAAAATGTGAGCATTGTAAACTCTTGACAATCCAGCACATCTCAATCTCAAACACATTCTGGGTTAAATATTTTTCCCAGCTTTTGGGGGTTTATTATGTTTTTGTAATCGTAAATAAAGTATAGTGTGTAACACGTGCAAAAACGCCAATTTTGCACTCATAAGAAATTTCGAAAAGAAAGTTGACTGTAAAATAAAATTGTTTTGGAATAAAACTTTCTCCCTTGTAAATTGCTACCTATGTCGACATTTTCCGTAGATGTAGGGGAAAAATCCCCTATTACTCTCTGTTACGAGGTACTTACGATAAAAGTTTGCACAAAGATTTGTCATTCATTAAAAATGTGTGAAAGTTGTATTGCAATAATTTATAATAAGAAGCAATTGTTGTTTTGTTTAATTACAACCTAATCAAACAGCTTATGCAAAATAGCATATATTATTATTATAATACCTATATCTCATAAACTAAATTAACAATTTATTGTTCGAAAACGCTTATCAATAAAGTCAGCTACAGTTCATATTAAATCGAATACGATATTCAATCACAAACACTTATTGAACAAATCCAATCTCACCTTGGTTGGATATATTATAATCCAGTACTTTCAGCCTTTTTGTAGCAGTCAACCGTGTGATAAAAAATATGTTCAAAAATAAATTGATTACAGTACCAAAAATATACACGACATTTAATAGTTAATAAAAACCATAATCACTCGCAGCAGGAATTTCTACATATTATATTAATTTGGGATCTTATTATAAATACTAAATTTATTTTTATTTGATTTTTATTTAAATAAATATCTTAACTAAGAATCAATATAAGTTTTCGTCATGAAAAATTCTATTTCAACAAGAACAGTTACAAGTAACATACATAAAATATGTGTGACCGTAATCCTTTACCAAAGTTAGTACATATATGGGAAGTTATCTCACGGACGCTCTCTAGCAGTTGAAGCCTGACGTCGCTGGCGACATGTATTTAACCAGTTATATAATAATTTGGTGATACACAATATTTTCAATAAAGCACCTAGCATCATAAGTAAAACACATTATTTCATATATTTTTCTTACTAACCAAAAAAGAATTCTAACTTAAGTGTAATTTAATAATTTAAAAAACGGGCTTTTCAATACAAAATAAGTAACAAAATCTACCAAACTTTAAGAAAATAAAATAAAGAACATAAAATAATGTTATCTGTAAACCGGAAAGAAATTTATTTGTATCATCGACCTGACAATATGAATAAGCTGGAATCAATCCATTTTTATTGCTTCTTAGTATTCTTTGTAATTTAAATGTTGTTCTTACGAAATCAACACTTTCTGTAACAGTATTTTTATTTATTTATTATTCATTTCTTATGTACATATATTTCTTTATCATTTTAAAGAACTCGTCACTTTAACAGTATTTTTATCTTTTAAAACGATTACAAATGCGAAATTCGGGGATATTTTCATTTGGTACTCACCTGAAACTATTAAGGCACAAAATGTATAACGCACTTAATTTGTTTGAGCGAAATAATTCAATCAGAAATAGTATTACTGTTCTAATGTAACTAATGTAGGATATATTCGGCAGTAAAAATCGACAATGTCGTCACCCCCTTTCATTACACTTTTCCGTAATAGCGTTTAACATGCGTTGTATAGGGCAGTGAGATAACTTCCCATATACTAACTTTGATCCTTTACTACTAATACTCCTGGTAGTTCTTTATTCCACATTTAATTGTCTTTTTATATCATACCAAAACCCCGTCAAAACATGACGATCAAAAGGCTAGTTTATTGAAAAAAATTCGTTTACACCTCTATAAGTGCATATTTCAAAAACATGATATAAAAATAGTGTTGGCAAATTTTCGGAAATTTATTTTTTTGACACTTTCCATGGAAATATCTACGGAAATTTCCCAGGAAACTTATTGAAATGGTAAATGTCAAAAACAAGCTAACAAAATTCAAACGCAGTTTAAGAAGTATCTAGGTCAGTGATTCCCAAAGTTTTACGTGGAATCCTGGGATTTTGTGAAAATATTTTGAGGTTCCGCCGGGCTAGTTGTAAGTCCTGTAATATAACAAAAGGATACCATTGCAAAGCTTTAAACTTTCCTACAATAACGGCCTAATTACTATTTTATTAATTGATGATGGGAAATACAAAAACAAAATATCGCAATAAACTGGATGCTACACCAGATATACGAATTAGCTATAAAATATTAAACCAAATTTCCATATATGTGCATGTTTTAATAAATTCTTTGTAGGTAATTTTTATTTTTTAATTCCCACTTACGATTAGGATGTTTGTAGATATAGTTAGGGTTCCACGATATGTAAAATATAGTATAAGGGTTCCGCGGAAAAAAAGTTTTGGAACCACTGATCTAGGTGAATCAATAAATAACTGAAAATTGCATTTTTTTATTAAAAAAAAACAAAAACAAAAAATCATTCCAAGGAAGAATGAAACAAAAACAAATAATCAAAATAATAATTATGAAACTTAATATGGCACACTAACAATCCTCATGAGATTTATGTTTATCACTGATGATGGATGAATGATTATTTATTTATTTTATTAATTTTTAATTTTAATAATGTTGGTGTTTTGAACTAAAAATTAAAAATGAAAAGATGATGTATAACGTTTAAAAATAAGCTTATAAACTTTAAAAATTGAAACGCGTACACTAATTCAAGAAATATTTACAAAGTTAAAATATTTTCTCCTGGAAATACTTGAAATACTAAATAAAAACGATAAAAACTCAAACTTTGGTGTCTTAATACATAAATAACTACATATATCTTCTATTTTAAATTGATTTTTGTCTACTATTTAAGATTTTTATATCTTTTGAATATTATAAAATATGACCACTCAATGACTAAAATATCAAGATGAGAGATTAAGATAATGAGATAATAGCCGCAGCACATATCGAGTATAGTGATCTGTTTATAAATGTAGTTCCAGAAGTTGACATGCTGTATTTTGAGATAGCGTCCCAAGTGGCTGTCCGATTTCACGCGTCTTGAATTAATCATTTTAGATTTGTTTAATTTAAAAATATAAAAATTAAAAAACACATAGAAATGAAGTATTGTTGACTAATCTACATAGCGAAATCTTCAATTTAAGAAAGAACCACTTAAATCGGCCCAGTGGAACTCTCAAACGAACTGGAACAAAAATAAGCCTTGTGTTTTAAATATATAGATTAAGAGACAGACAAATATTTTACTTATGTGACTTGACTAAGTACTTTGAAAAAAAGAGTGCATACGTAGAGTTAAAGGGTAGACGTTAATGCAGATGGTTAATATTTCTTTATTTGGGAATAATTTATTTTTATACGGGGAGTTAAAAATTTAAACAAAATGGATTCATTTCTAACTTTAATTCTATTAATGAAGTACGCGGTATAGTGTTATATCGCCGCTGAAAAGTGCTATTCAAAGAAAATTCGGTTATATGCGGTTCTTGGACATACACTTTAAACTTTTTAAGTATAGTAGTGTATAATCCCAACAACCATTGCTGAATTTATTTGTGCTTTAAATTTAAAAAATAAAGTTGAAATTAAATTTATTTATGTTGATAATACCAAACAAAAGAAGATTAAAAAACTACACAGTAAAAAATGGAGTGTTAAATCTTACACTCAAATAACACCCAGAGTGGTTCCTATTTATCCACACTGACGAGTGTAAATAACATTGGTCTTAAAAGTGGTAAAATATATAACAACTTTAACCTTCAATGCAGGTTAAAGTCATGGACACTGAGTGTAAAAATGACAACCATATTGTTGAGAAAACATTTGTTGAGTGTGAAGTATGCACGAACTGAGTGTTAATTTCCGATTCTTTTAGTGTAAAAATTATTACTTATAATGGTAAGGAACATTTTTTTAATAGAAAAGGAACCAACTATAGTGGTTACAATCATTTATTGGAGTGTAAATAACTATTTTGTTCGTGTAATTATATACTTCTATTTTTTGGTTCAGATATTTTTTTTGTAATTTAGGATAAACAGAAAAAGGTAAAAAAATAGTGCACACAAATGTTAGTTTTATTTTAAAACAAAGTGCAAAATATAAATACATTCTAAATCTAAATAAACCAATGTAAATACATATTGTGATGATTTTCCTTCATTATTTGAAAATCATGAATTCTTAATTTTGTTACCCAATGTAAAAAAGTTCAAAGTTGACTGTTTGTGTTTATCATTTGTAATTATGAATTGAATTTTTAAAAGGATTTATTGTTAAAACTATTCATGTTTGAGTTAATTTATTTATTGGATACATGTATATAGTAACAAAATTTGATCAGGAAAACAATTTTGGGTCTACAGGATCTTCACTTCCAGTTAAATCTGAAAAAGAAAATGTATTTGTTACAAAGGTTTATAAAACAGTACAAACATTATTAACAGCAATATAAAAATAGTCTTGACGACCATATATAGTTAGTAGGGTACATAATACAATTGCTTTATAGACAATAATCAAATTACTGAAATAATGATCAAGGTCAAGCTATTTTTTGAATAAAATTATAAACTATCAAAATATATGGAAAATAATTGCAAGAAAAACAATATTAAGTTACCAAGGGGTAGTGATGTAAATAAAAGGGGGAGATGAATTTAATAAAATGATAAAAATGGTTGTAAATGAATTTGACCAGTAAATAAATGTATAATTTATAAAGAAAATAATAAATAAAAGTTTAAGAAGTTATCCTGGGTTAATAGTGTATAGTTTATTGGTCAAAATAATTAAAAAAGAACTACAGGAGAAGAACGTAAAATATATTAATTAGTATCCTACATACGGTTGTTTTCAAGAAACCAGCAACAAGTAAAGAAGAAGTTAGCAATAATGTTTCTTGAATAGTAATCAAGAAATGCTATTTAAGAAAGGTAAATAAATAAAAAGAAAATTCAGCTCACAATTTCAAATGATGACTTAAATTACAATGGATCAACATGGCAGCTAAAACTTTTACATACGAAAATGCTGAATAGACACAAGCAGGAGTGGAAATTATAGTTTTAAAATCTTACTTACTTAATTGCACAAGATCGTTAGAAAGATCTCTTCTATTTTAGCATATTTACTTTTATTGGCTAGTTGAATCTTAAAAATCATTGTTGTCACTTTCAAAGAGAACCAACTACATTCAAACACAAACAGTAAATAAAATTATTCGCGTTGGAGGTGGATGACACTCGCGAGGGTTAAATCGGTTTTGTTGGATCTTATTAACACTCTTTAATGTTGTTAACATGCTAGAATAGTGAAATACATTTTTTGAAAGATGACTCTTACACTAACGAGAGTATCTTTACTAAATTCAAATGATTTTTGTACACCAAAAACATTATTTTTACCCATTTTTTAAATTAAGATAACACTCATAAGAAACCTGGTGCTGCGTGTTAATTTTAGTTGTTAATTTCATTCACATGAGTGTCGAGATTTACACTCAGATATTTCACCACACCAAATATGTTTTTCACCACCACTGCATTTTTTACTGTGTAAGATTTAATTGTTTGATTTATATGTAAATAATAAAATAAATCTAAATAATGAAACACTGTTGTAAAATCTTACTTTATTATTAATGACAATAGAATTTGTTAATATTTCTCTCAGTTAATTGATCTTAGTGATTATTACACAATAATAACAATAAATCTTGTTGTAATATCAAATTCGTTTGAAAATCAAACATTTAATTAATTAATTTTACATAAAGACAAAACATTATCAATTTTACATAAGTATTCGAAAATAGATTAAAAATTCTAACTCACAGAATGTATCTCAAGATTGTTTATGAAACTCTATAGCTTTATTTGTCTTAATCTATATTAGTTAATTAAATATAAATCAAGCTTTACCTACAGTAATACAACTGTCTTCATAACATGATCAAAATATTGTATTCCCAAACATTAGCACGCAAATTCTCAAAGAATGATTGATCAATTAGATTCTGTTCCACAACACCACAAGAAAATATAAACAAACCAACTACATTGTAAGTAGGTATTGGGGTAGTTGAGTCCACCCCCTCCCTTCCTACTTTTAGCCACGCCCCTTTCCCCTTCTCCCTTCTGTTAGCTCCTCCCCTTCGCTCTGATTGGTCGACGCCATCTTGGATGACACGCCTACTTCTCTCTGATTGGTCGACGCCATCTTGGATGACACGCCTACTGCTCTCTGATTGGTCAATTAAGTCACCCTTACTGCTCTCTCATTGGTCAATTAAGTCACCCTTACTGCTCTCTGATTGGTCAATTAAATCACCCCTATAGCTCTCTGATTGGTCAATTAAAATAAAAGCGTTGTCCGGATTATTGATTGAGTTGATCGGCTTCGCCCCTATAGCTCTCTGATTGGTCAATTAAAAAATAAAGGCGTTGTCCTGATTATTGATTGAGTTGATTGTCCAATAGAAACCTCTAGAAGGTATTAATTAAACATAATAATAATTGAAGGGTTGTGCGCGCGCGTTACCCTGAGTATTGATTTGTAGATTAGCCCAATAGGAAGCAGGGATTCACAATATTGATTTTCCCTAACTGTTGTTACGTTCCTACGATTACGGAAATCTGTATTACCGACAACGTACTGAACTACCGACAGACGGAGCCATTTGTAAAAGGAATCGATATTACAGAGAACGTATTCATGCCAATTGTAAAAAGGATAGTTACGTACTTTATGCATGTTTTCAACTATTATAATAATAATAATAAGCGTATATTCAAAAGCATGAAAAAATTCTTGTTTGAAATTACCGAAATACCAGTTGAAAGGGTTAACATATGGAAAGATCACTAGTACTAACTAACTATAAACGAGATATATTTTAAATGTAAATACAAAGTGTGCAGATATTGATTAGTTGCAAAGAAATAAATAAAGGGTGTGAAAGTAACTACATTGGTCTAACCTAATAAATATTTTATGAACTAATCTTAATAGAGATTTTTTTTGTAAGTAGCTACATGCTCTAACCTAATAAATGTTTTATGAACTAATCTTAATAGAGATTCTTGAATCTTTGCAACAACCGGAGTCTAAAATCTATAACCTTAATATAATTTTTGGGAGTCTAACCTAGATTGCTTCATTTAATTTAATCATTTATATTAATATTATATTGATTTATCATGCAATCTTGGGTTTTAAAGTAAAGTAAAGAAGAATTAATGTTTTTATCACAGAATTTTGAAATAAACTTCTAAACTTTGTATTCATCGTTTTGTTCCGAGCTATCATTATATATTATATATCATTATATATAATGAAAAAAGGATAAAAATCTGCAGTATAGGGTTTATGCTTATACTCAGGATCGCAATCATATGTAGCGTATCTAAGCTTACATAGTATAATTATTTTCTCAACGTAGGATAGAACAACCGATTGCTCTGGTCGATCAGTATAAATAGACGGATAGTGTTCCTGTTCCTTCATTAGTCGAGATGGAGCAGCGTAAGAAGAAGAATGGCTCTGGTCGACAGGATTGCAAAATACAGTGTCCGGTTTGCTTCAAGTCTTTCACCTGCAAGAGACACGTAAAAACCATACACGATTCAAACAGAATCTGCTGTTCTAGCTGTGTCAAAACTTTTTCAAGCTCTGACAGCTTAAAAGACATACGAAAAGCGTTCACGAATCAATCAAAGTCCAGTGTTCTAATTGCTTCAAATATCTTTCACGCATCGACAGCTATAAAAGGCATTTAAAAACGTACATAATAACGCAGATGTTGTAAAGACGGCTCTGGTAAAGGAAGAAAATGGACCTATTGATATCGATGAGACAGAAGAAGAAGAAGAAGAAGATATGACTTCAGCCATGCATTTGGGGTATTGATGAATGTGGTTCCTCGTTTACCAACTATGATAGTAACGAAGAGTTGAACAAGGAAAGGGCTACCGGTACAGTTCCAATGAGTCAGTCGTCGGACTTTATACGTATTAGCATTGCTGCGAGGGCATACGACGACTCAGAGACCCGTAGAACTACAACAGTCGTCATAGAAAACAACTTATGATCTATATTCTTGTATTATGTTATGTATACTAAATAAATGTTTGTAAAATAACTTTATATGTTTTATTTATCACGCCCATACTCTGATTTCTTGTCTAACAGGGTGGACTCAGCCATTTTTGTTTCAAGACTGTTTCTAGTCTAAGGATGTATAGCCCCAGGGTTAATTAATTGAGTTTGACCTGTAGAGCATATTATGTTAGCGTTCAGTTAGTATGGCTTTGATATCCCTAATTGTTATTTACGCCAAACCTGACTACATGTATTGTTAAAGTAAAATTTAGAGGTAATATACAGGAATATATGCGACTGTATCCGATCTCTACAATATAAGCCTTTTAAGTCTTTTAAATATTACTTTGTAGAGCTATGTTCAACAGGTATGCGCTAAATATGTTAATGTCAGCATTGTACATAAAATATATATATAGGTCATTTGTTGCACGGAAAGTTAAACTTCTCTGTAACGTATATCCTATATTACTTTGTACAACTGCGTTCATCAGGTATGCAATCAGTAGTAGAGTATCATACGTACCTGGTATAATATAACGCTTATCAGTAGGTCCCTCGTTAGGAATTTTAAAATAACGAAATTTTTATTGAATCAGCTAAATAGATAGTGTACTTATAAGTGAATCTCTAAATAACGAATGCGTTAACAGAACTCCTGCATTAATATACATAACGTTTCATCGTGTTTTTTCAAAACACATTTCATTGTAAAAGAATAATTTCATTGTAAAAGAATAAGAATAATTTCAATTTTATCTATCAGGCGATATACATTATATTATTTTCATATATTAGTATGCAAATTTATCGTTTCAATAAAAGTAAAATATTTATCTGATTTATTTCTCCAGGTTAAGTTTTCAGGGTTCTCATAACTGTAAATTTTGCAAGAGGTAACTACCCTGTGTTTCAAAGTTATAAAGACCTAAACATATGTTATAGACTTATATTTCGAAGGTATCGAAAATGGGATTATTGTGTAATCAAATGTTTTCAATTTTTTTTATGTAAATTAAATAATCATTAGGGTTTTTCTGAAGAAGGTTTTCCTGAAAAATGCTATATAAAGTCAACCTAATTATGATTAAATGAGAAAACATATTATTAAGCTGTTCAAAATTCGAATGTCTAGAAAAAATGGGTAGCTCTTACTGAATATACGAAGAATACGTTTTAGATACGTATTGAGATACATAACATTTCTGTCATATATGAATTTGTATACATCGATCTAGTTCCTGCTACCGTATATGTTTAACATAAAAATAAATGAAAACTATAAACTTCTTTTATCGTTTTTATTTATAAAATTTTAATAATAATATTAAATGTTTGCATTACGACATACTGATAGGGTAGGTGAATTGCAGGCATTTAGCAGGTCCATGTTTGGTGAATCTTTTGGGTAGATTAATAATCTAATCTACGCCTTATGTACTAAATAAAATAGAATTTCTCACAGATAAACTAAAAGCTATGCGAAGAAACGGTTGATGCAATAGCGACGGATGCTGCCACGCATTCAGGTTCCTACATTTAATTCAGCACGAGTTTCATAGATATCCTTTCCGATTTGTAAGTAATATTTGATCTGAATAACCTAGTGTCAGACTGTTTCCTGTAGAGCAATTCTGAGCGGTCCTTCTTCCTACGGTAAAACTAATGTTATGTTAGGTCTACTCATTAATGAAAACGGATTAAAATTTGGAATTATCTGCCTATACGTCCGAAACTCATCCAGTTTTTGTAATTGATTGTTCAGAGCGGGTAGAGAGTTTCTCACATATACGAACTTAGGAGCTAGCTGCTGACTCTGCATGACATTAGATGATTTTGATAATGATAGATGATCGTGATAAAGAATGATGTTATTTATAGCAGTGACTTTATTACAATTCTTACTAGAATATAATTGTATGATATCACATCATGATATGTACCTACAATTCGATTACCTAGATTTTGACTACCTAAATTATACCTTAGTCTAAGAATAATCATGTGTTTTATCGTTATCTTATGATATCAGGAATGCAATACTTCTATTAATCTTTAGTTTAGCGTAGATATAAATCTCTTTGTATAGCTCAATAAATGATAGTTATAGGGCTGTATTGACTTATATAACATTTCTCTCATATATGAATATTTTAGTTCAGAGAGCATTTACAAACAATGTACAATTTATACAAAGCAGTAATTAAGAACAGGGTAAGATAATTCGTATGATCTATTAAATTTAAAATAGTAATCTGCTGTTCAGCTTGATTTAATTTTCGTAAATGTCTAAATATTACAAACATACAAACAAAATAGACTTAAGTAAGAAACAAAACGTATACATTACATATCTAAAATTGTACAACATATTGATAGGGTAGGTGAATTGCAGGCATTTAGCAGGCCCGTGTTTCTAACTGCTGATCTATAGGCTAGAAAAATCATAAAAGTATTAGGCAATGTTCATTGAATAGACTCCCTGCTTCATTTCATAACTTATTTGTTTTAATAAATAGACATTAGTCAAACGATGGATATACTCATGTCTTTACCTTCAATATATAATATATTTATTTATGATATCTTGTTAATGATATGTGTTGTGATCTTGATTGACTGTAATCTTTTTCCTGTAAGATGCTATAAAAGCCGTAATTAATATTTCTTAATATATAGTTTAGTTTAATCCGTGTACGTATTTTATTCTTGCATTTTTTTATTTCACAATGTATAACTATATACAATTTATTTTAAAACCGTTTTTCTGAAATTTCTAGATTTTAATACAAACAAAATTGATTTAGGCTTCAGGAAATATCCAAACAGATTTACTCAGAATTTACGGTTGCTATTAAATAATAATTAGCCGTCGGCAACTTTTAAAATATTTCGATTAAACCAATAGTTTTTCATGTTTGAATTTTAACTTTCTACACTCGCTAATTGGAAATTCATTAGCAATGGTGAAATCATCGTTTACAATCAAGACGTCATGTTTTTACCTTACCGATCTCATTTTTCATAAAAGTTAATGTAGGATAATAATGGTACTACATACCCGACTATAAAGTAATCATGGAAAGTATAACAGCTGTTTAAAAGAAACATTATTAGAAATAACAAACTTTTTAATTATCTTGTTCAGAAAAACCCTAATGATTCTTTTATCGAATTTTTAAATTATTATTCCTAAATATAACAATTTTTAATATTTTATAACTAAACAATGTAGTCATATAAAAACTAATTAATCTTATTGTAATTGATTCTTTAGCAAACAAATTCTGTTTATTGTGTAATCGAATGTTTTAAATTGCTTTTAAGTATTTATCCATTAATATGTTTTTTTTTAATAACATAATGTGTGAAACATGTAAAAGACAATTTTAAAATATCAATATTTGAACGTTATAATTCTATAAAACACGTGAATTTCATGTAAAGAAAAAGACTCAAGATTGAAACATATTTGGCTGTAAAAGATCTAATGATTCTTTAATTGAATTTTTAACTTGTTTTTTCTAGATATGATAATTTATACCTATTTTATATGTTGACCCTTGAATCAATCACAGCACAGGAATAATCATCTACTTAATCAATCAATCATGACACATGCAGGAGGAAGAGGGAGCCGTATGATATAATACTACAAATTACTAACATGTATTATGTTATGAGTACGTAGTCGCTAGTCAACAATTTTTTTTTATAACCAGTTTACAGTGCTTTAATAGATTACCTCGTTGGTGTAGTGGATGCATTGGCTGGCTACCATTCGAGCGGTCCCCGGTTCAAACCCTGTTGGCTCCATTGGTTTTGTAAAAAAAGTATAGCGGGTTGCCTATCTACAGGCGTATAGAAATCTACTATACCGAAAATATGACGTCACCGATAGATGGTATTAGCAGCGCTAGGAATTCAAATCTTTCAGCGAGAAATGATGACAAGTTGGAAATGAGGAGAGAGAGATGAGATATGCAGATGACCCCGCGAGATATAAAAAATGATCCGCTAATGACCCCGCGATTTAAATTAATTAGATATGCAAATAATACCGTTAATGATACATACATAACACCGCGAATGATATGCAAATGATCCGCTAATGACCCCGCGAATGATATGCAAATGAACCTCGAATTTCGCGGATGACCTTGAAATGCAAAACGGACCTCCATAAGAAAATACATGGGATTTTGTCGCAGAACGAACATAGCTATACTACTTATATTATTATTTATAATCGTACTATAGATAAATGACACGCGTGTAACACAATGTTTATTAATGTTGCACGCGTGTAAATCTTTCTATAAGTACGGCTGATAATATTAAAATAATAAAAAAGTGAATCGTTGCTACTAGGAAATCAACGTTAGTTTTGAACAATTACCTATGAGCTCCTTTGTATGATTAGGGTAAATGACCCAGCCATCACCATCATGACCACCAGTTTCTGTAACTAAAGTTTTATTAAATTTATTATTGACACATTCTAATTTACATTACAAACCTTACATGTAATTATAGAAACGACATTTAATGTCACTAATCACAATGTCAGTTCTTAAAAATCACACGTGAATTTTATAAACACATGTGCACCATCGCCGCCATCTTTGTAAGCTGAGTTCGGCCGTCAATACCTACTATACCAATGCGTAGAACGAGGCAATAATTAAACTATGGAAATATAATTTCATTACATGCATAGTTAGGGTTAGGTACTACATAGCAGGAACCAGAAACGGTTTTGCATTTAAATTGTTCCTTGTAAACCAAAAATCTGAAAATAATTTTATCTACTATTTATCCACAATTCACGTAAAAATAATTATTTTTATTTAAGCATAATGATGACTTAAATTACAATGGATCAACATGGCAGCTAAAACTTTTACATACGAAAATGCTGAATAGACACAAGCAGGAGTGGAAATTATAGTTTTAAAATCTTACTTACTTAATTGCACAAGATCGTTAGAAAGATCTCTTCTATTTTAGCATATTTACTTTTATTGGCTAGTTGAATCTTAAAAATCATTGTTGTCACTTTCAAAGAGAACCAACTACATTCAAACACAAACAGTAAATAAAATTATTCGCGTTGGAGGTGGATGACACTCGCGAGGGTTAAATCGGTTTTGTTGGATCTTATTAACACTCTTTAATGTTGTTAACATGCTAGAATAGTGAAATACATTTTTTGAAAGATGACTCTTACACTAACGAGAGTATCTTTACTAAATTCAAATGATTTTTGTACACCAAAAACATTATTTTTACCCATTTTTTAAATTAAGATAACACTCATAAGAAACCTGGTGCTGCGTGTTAATTTTAGTTGTTAATTTCATTCACATGAGTGTCGAGATTTACACTCAGATATTTCACCACACCAAATATGTTTTTCACCACCACTGCATTTTTTACTGTGTAAGATTTAATTGTTTGATTTATATGTAAATAATAAAATAAATCTAAATAATGAAACACTGTTGTAAAATCTTACTTTATTATTAATGACAATAGAATTTGTTAATATTTCTCTCAGTTAATTGATCTTAGTGATTATTACACAATAATAACAATAAATCTTGTTGTAATATCAAATTCGTTTGAAAATCAAACATTTAATTAATTAATTTTACATAAAGACAAAACATTATCAATTTTACATAAGTATTCGAAAATAGATTAAAAATTCTAACTCACAGAATGTATCTCAAGATTGTTTATGAAACTCTATAGCTTTATTTGTCTTAATCTATATTAGTTAATTAAATATAAATCAAGCTTTACCTACAGTAATACAACTGTCTTCATAACATGATCAAAATATTGTATTCCCAAACATTAGCACGCAAATTCTCAAAGAATGATTGATCAATTAGATTCTGTTCCACAACACCACAAGAAAATATAAACAAACCAACTACATTGTAAGTAGGTATTGGGGTAGTTGAGTCCACCCCCTCCCTTCCTACTTTTAGCCACGCCCCTTTCCCCTTCTCCCTTCTGTTAGCTCCTCCCCTTCGCTCTGATTGGTCGACGCCATCTTGGATGACACGCCTACTTCTCTCTGATTGGTCGACGCCATCTTGGATGACACGCCTACTGCTCTCTGATTGGTCAATTAAGTCACCCTTACTGCTCTCTCATTGGTCAATTAAGTCACCCTTACTGCTCTCTGATTGGTCAATTAAATCACCCCTATAGCTCTCTGATTGGTCAATTAAAATAAAAGCGTTGTCCGGATTATTGATTGAGTTGATCGGCTTCGCCCCTATAGCTCTCTGATTGGTCAATTAAAAAATAAAGGCGTTGTCCTGATTATTGATTGAGTTGATTGTCCAATAGAAACCTCTAGAAGGTATTAATTAAACATAATAATAATTGAAGGGTTGTGCGCGCGCGTTACCCTGAGTATTGATTTGTAGATTAGCCCAATAGGAAGCAGGGATTCACAATATTGATTTTCCCTAACTGTTGTTACGTTCCTACGATTACGGAAATCTGTATTACCGACAACGTACTGAACTACCGACAGACGGAGCCATTTGTAAAAGGAATCGATATTACAGAGAACGTATTCATGCCAATTGTAAAAAGGATAGTTACGTACTTTATGCATGTTTTCAACTATTATAATAATAATAATAAGCGTATATTCAAAAGCATGAAAAAATTCTTGTTTGAAATTACCGAAATACCAGTTGAAAGGGTTAACATATGGAAAGATCACTAGTACTAACTAACTATAAACGAGATATATTTTAAATGTAAATACAAAGTGTGCAGATATTGATTAGTTGCAAAGAAATAAATAAAGGGTGTGAAATGAACCGTAACAAGGGTAAATGCATAGGTTATATTATGATGTATCCGTGATTGAAACGTCAATTACTTACGTAATAATACATAGCTACCATTGTTTTTATTATTATTAATAATAATTCATTTTTATTAACAATTATGTTATTGCTTTCTCTTGTCGGGTGTCACTGTACATGCTTATAGGTATACGATATTTATTTATCTTTATGTTTTGAAGGCGAATGAGCATATTTACCATAAAAACGTATGCAAAATACTTAGAAATGTATTATCCTAGATATCAAGTCTTTCAAATCCTTAGGTGTTTATATTGTATTAGATTATTATTACTAAATGTAAAGAAAACAAGTAGCAAAACTATGAAGAGATGTAAAACGTCACCAAAATTGCAAAAATAAACGCAATCGAATTTTACAAATTGGGTTCGATTGCTAATGACTTAAGCTACATATATGCACATTTTATATAAATAATAAAGTAGACGCTGTCAGTAAAATAGAAATTCAAGAATCAGTGTTGTTAAACTTAACCTGTAAAAATAGAAAGCCACACTTTTGGCATTACAGCATATTATAGTCCCCATATAATAACTTAGATACATATCAGGGCCGGTAACAATGGAACATTTATTTACCTCTCTCTCTCTCTCTCTCTCTCTCTCTCTCTCTCTCTCTCTCTCTCTCTCTCTCTCTCTCTCTCTCTCGCTCTCTCCTTCTCACTCTCTCCTTATCATCCATTAGAGAGGACGCATTAAAGAACCTTCTCTCCCTCTCTCACTCTCACGCTCTCTCACTCTCTCTCCCTTCATCCTAATGCTAGTAAATGAAACAGTATTGGATAGAGGTAACCGTTAGGTCTACTGTTCTGGGATTGGTTCGGACGATAATTATTCAAAAAGCGTAAAAGCATACGATGTTTACTAAATTAAATGCGGGCTGATTACGAGAAGTCTCAGTACCGTCTACGATTATGTCCGAGAACATCCGACGAACTGTATAAATCTCATGACGTATTGAAATATGTACATCATTGCGCTATGAAGATCTCAGCTATAAATACTGAGTATTCTGTTCATGCGTGACAGTTATTTGTCATACGTCATCATGAACACAATAGATCTCTTCGGTAGAGCTATGATGAGTATGACAGATGAAGCAATGGCTGCAACAAAACGTGGACCGAGAGGTTATGGTTTCAAATTAACACCAGAGGGTAATTTCGATGTTGAGAACCGTCGTATAACTAATGTAGGCGCTCCTATCAACGATAACGATCTTGTCACGAAGCGTTCTGTACTAATGTTATCAGATAACGATGAAGGTGTAATTGATGTTAAGAAAAGAAGGTTAGTACACGTTAAAGAACCGCTTGACAACCACGATGTTTGTACGAAAAAGTATACCGACGAGCTGGTGGACGATGTTGAAAGAAAATTACTCTCTAATTGTTTGAGACGACGACGAGAGGATAAAGGACAGGGGTCGTACTATGATGCTAAAGATGGAAGAATTTGTAATATAGGGGAGCCTCTAGAGGATAAAGATGTAATCTCTAGGCAGTATTTTAACAATCGGGCTATGCATATAAACGATCAAATGCAGTTTAATGCAGATGGTAAACGTATTGTTTCAGTAAGTTACCCTATAGATGGCACGGATGTCACTTCTAAAGCTTATGTAGATGCTCAATTCGACTCTGCTGTACAAACCTTCATTACAATGACTACCGACACTCAGAACACTATTAAAGATCTAAAGCAAAAGGTAACAAAGGTTGACATTGAAACTAGTAAACTTAACAGTTTGCTAACAACGTTGGAAAAAGAAACAAAGAGAAATCACCTAATAACGAATGATGAGATGGAAACTAATCATTCGAGTGTGCTGACAAAGATAGAAGAAACGAATAATACCCTAGATAGTAATTATAAAAAATTATTAGATAAAGTACAAGTGCTCGAGGATACTCAAAAAGTTATGCGATCATCGTTTGATGCCCTAATAGCCGAATCTGCAACACGTACGAACTCTTACAACATAAAGAGAGTGTACAATACCGACTAATAACGGAATTTACTACTACTATCGGTTGACCTAATCATATTGACACCATTTTTTATTCTAGTTTTAAGTGTATTATATCAAATGCCTGATTAGCGCAGATAGGAAACGTGGTGAGCCTTACGGGAATGCTGCGCAAATGCTTAGTTTGCTTATATCTACGCTAATCAGTTATTTTTTTCTATCTTAGCCTAAATGTATCGTTGAAGAAATAAAAATGTATTTAAACAAAGTTTTTAGTTTTACTAATGTCAATAACTCTCCAAACATAGCGATTTGTAGCAACAGCAGCAGCAGCAACACATCGATATGGTAAAGAAAGTAAGTTTCGCCGACGCAAGCATGAATAATATACATCATATGATAGTATGGGAGTATGCATACAGACAGGCAAGAAAGGGAGACTGGCAAACATTAGCTCTGGACAGATACCGTTTTCAAACAAGAATACATAATGTTGAAAAGCATCTGTGTGAAATTCTACAAGCTGATCATAGAGACTTTATCTATACGCAGAGATTTCAGAACACAGATTAGTCCGGCTGCAGTGGTGACCGAGTATAAATACAGGTACAAGCAGTCTCTTCTCTCAGTACCAGATGTTAGTTCACGAAGGTAACGGCTTTGTTAACAAGCTCATAGACAAGCTGCCTATTGAACTACATCTTCCTTCATATCAGTACTGTGGACCTGGTACTAAATTATCTAAAAGATTACAACGTGGCGATAAAGGTATAAATCCTTTGGACCAGGCGTGTATGCAGCACGACATCTCGTACGCTCAAAGCTCCGATTTGAACAGTAGACACCAGGCAGATCGTGTATTAGAAGAAGCCGCTTGGAAGCGTGTTAAGGCTAAAGACTCTAAATTAGGGGAAAAAGCATCAGCTCTGTTTGTAACCGGTATAATGAAGGCTAAAAGAAAGTTGGGAATGGGCGTAAAGACAAACAAACTGTCGGCGAAAAAAGGTCTCGCTAAAAAGATGATGAAGAAAACTGTCACTTTCAAAGGTGGCGTTTTAAAGAAGCTTGTTGGTGTAGTGAATCGTGCAAGCAAGAGACTCACGGGTAAAGATTTAATACATCATGCCCTGAGCGCTGCCAGAAGAATCATTCAAAACGTAGGCGGTCGAAAAAACGTTAAAGTACCCCGAATAATTCCTGTGCCTACAGCTACAGGGGGTATTTTACCACTCATACCAATTTTTGCTGGCCTCTCGGCTCTCGGTGCAATTATAGGAGGCGCCTCAGGGGTAGCAAAAGCTGTTAACACTGCTAATAGTAATAAGAGACAGCTAGAAGAAACTACACGGCATAATAAAAGTATAGAAGCTATCGCTTTAGGCGGTAAGAACGGGAACGCCCTTTACCTGAAGCCGTATAGAGCTGGCGGAGCTGCATTGTACTTAAAACCATATGTCAGGCGGTCAAAAAACTGAATAACTTGCCTCGGAGACCACTTACAGACCTAGATATAATAAAACATGCTAAAGACATTCCCTATTTTAGAGGTGTCTATATGAGAACAAGTCTACCTGCAACGAAATCTTTGCAATTCGAAAGAGCTATTGTTAATCTTGACGACGCTGGAGGACCGGGTACTCATTGGGTTGCCTATAGAAAGGATCGAAACGTGGTTTTGTACTATGACCCCTTCGGAGACCTGAGACCACCATCTGAACTTGTGAAATATTTAGGGCCTCGCTGCGCCGTATACTACAACGTAGCCCAAGAACAAAAGTTCAATACATACAACTGCGGACATCTGTGTCTACGATTTTTGTATAAAAGAGAGGTGAAAGTGTAAATCGGTTAAGTATGGCTAGGACCATCACGGTGTACGGTACAGGAAACAGGCTTTCTACGGATCGTATTTATCCACCTATGACACTAGATCACGTGCGTTACGAATACTCACTAGGTTTAGTCGGCTTATATACAAGTCACACGATACGGAATATATACCCAGGCAAAAATAAATTTTATTACGGAGAAAAGGCGATAACTATTGAACCGGGTAGCTACGAGTTGTCTGAAATCGTTAACTATATAAAGAATCAAATTAGTGGCGATCCCGAAGAGGGAGATCTACTACTACAAATCAAAGCTAACACTAATACGGGAAAGTGTGAGATTGAATCAGCTACCGAGTTGATTGATTTTACCAAACCCGATAACATAGGATCACTACTAGGATTTAAGAAGCGCGTGCTAGAACCCGGTAGTAGACACGTATCAGATCGAGTTGTCGATATACTTTCAACTCCAAACATCTTTGTAGACACGAATATTACAGGCGGCTCATATAGAAACAATCAAGCAGGTCATACAATCTTCGAATTTGGTGTTTGCGTACCACCCGGTTATCTGATTGAAAAGGAGCCATCGCATGTGATTTACTTTCCCATCACTGTCACCGAGATCGACAACATTACCATTAGACTGGTAGACGCGAGAGGAGAGTTGATAAATTTGTCTGAAGACACTTTCACGAGCATCAGGCTAGAACTTAAACGTGAAAAATGGGAATAAACTTTAGCTATAAAAACATCAGCATATGTCCATCAAAGGTCATTCACCGTCGAACGTCGGCACGTGCAGACCTTCGATTAAAACTAACTAAAGCTCGTCGCCTTTTTCTTGAATCTTTAGGCTTTAAAGTACGATAACAGCAGCAGCAGCAGCATGTCAAAACGAAGTAAAATGCATATTAACACCGACACCTTTACCATTGATAAATTAAACATATTTGGGAAGCCTCGCGTCGATACCGATATAATAAAAGAGGATTTTTATACCTATCTGCCGTTTACGCTAAATGCCAATCATTCCGACACCATTAGAATTAGCATACAACATTCCGATAACGTTTTAGCTTTGTATGACAGCTATGTACTTGTTAAAGGTAGCATAACGCGTGCAGAAAACAAGCAATTCCTTCTGGTAAACAATTTTGCCCACTTTCTGTTTGATGAAATTCAACTAATATTAGGCACAAACCAGCTCATAGATGTCTGTAAACAGCCCGGCATTACAAGCACTATAAAAGGTCTCGTTTCACATGGCGCCGAGGATAGAGCTTTAACCAGTTCAGCATGGAACTTAGGGATTACTAGCGATAATGATTTGTTACATAACCAGGGTAATAACGTCTTTCATTTCACGTGTAGAATACCATTAAAAGATATCTTTGGATTTGCAGACGATTATAAAAAAGTAATACCTCATATGAGTTGTCAGCTAGTTTTAATTCGCTCCAAGAACGATTTTAATTGCTATAAAAGCGACGCAGGTGATGCAGGTACCAATGTAGATATCAAGATTGATAAGCTTTCGTGGGAAGTTCCGCATATACTGTTATCAGATGAAAGCAAAGTGAACCTGGTGGAGAGTTTAAGAGATAATTCTTCTATTATCGCTCCGTTTAGACGTTGGGAATTACACGAGTTACCCTCGTTGGGAACTACTAAAAACCAGGTTTGGCGCGTAAAGAACTCCAATGATCTAGAGAAACCGCGCTGGGTCTTTGTAGTTTTACAAGACGAGCGTCAGCTGGGTATAAGAACGGGTAACCCGACTACATTTACTCATTCGAACTTGGTCGACGTTAAGTTGTATTTAAATTCGCAAGTGTTCCCGCATCAGCGTTTAAATCTCGATTTCGACCGTAAGGACTACATTCCTGCGTATCTGAATTATACTCGTTTTCGCGAGAACTACTATGACGGTATAGGTAGAGGTGCGGCTGAAAGCTGTTTACTCAGCTACAAATCGTTTGAAACGTATCCCATTTTTGTTATTGACTGTTCAAGACAGGTAGAGAGTTTTAAGGATTCCACTGTCGATATTAGACTAGAGCTCGAGTCTTCAGCCGCATTTACGAACACAACTAAGGCGTATTGTTTGATCCTTCACGACGCATTAATCGAGTATAATCCGTTTAACGAGACCGTGACTAGACACGTACGCATACCGTAATGAAGGTCGTTAAACAAAATAAGTCACTAAACATATGTAACCTAGACGACTGCGATGATACATCTTTACAACGACGATCAGGCGAGGATGTTAGGAAACATGGCGACCTGTTACCTGTATCATGTAGAGCAATATTGAGCGGTCCATCTTCCTGTGGTAAAACTAATGCTATGTTAGGTTTACTCATTAGCGAAAACGGATTAAAATTTGAAAATATCTACCTATACGCCAAATCTTTATTTCAACCTAAATATGAATTCTTAAGACGTGTTATGAAACCACTTACGAGTATGGGATATCATGAATTTAGCGAAAACGATGACGTAATCAGCCCCGGTGATGTTAAACCTAATTCAGTGTTCATTTTTGATGATATAATTTGCAGCAAGCAGGAAAAGATTAGAGAATATTTTAGCATGGGTAGGCATAAGAGCGTCGACTGTTTTTATCTAGGCCAAACGTACGCCAAGATACCGAAACATCTGATTAGGGACAATGCAAACCTAATTATTCTCTTTAGACAAGACGAGTTGAACTTAAAACACGTGTTTAACGATCATGTTGTAGGAGACGGTATTAGCTATGATCAGTTCAAAAACATTTGCTCTCTATGTTGGAAGGAGCCGCATGATTTCCTGGTAATTAATAAAGACAGCTCTCTAGACCGTGGCAGATATCGGAAGGGTTTTGATTCATATATAAGTTTATAATTAGAGTCGAATCGTTTAGTAGTCTCTGCATAGCCGACATGTCCAACACGTATGATCTGAGTTTAAAGCGTAAAATAATACATGCTCGTAATGCTATACGTAAGAAGTTTGCATACTTTCGTCGTGATAGAGCAGAAGCAGAACGTATGTATCGCGTCACGCACAATCCAGTTATATCACCACTGGAAACCATTGCTAAATCAGTTAACACCTCTAACGTACCCCTATTGAAAGTTAAAACACAACCATCTGCTGCTACTACTACTACAGCTAGTTACATTCCCCAGTTGAAAGTTAAAAAACAACCTGCTACATCATCATCATCGGAAGCAGACGAAGAAGAAGAAGAAGAATCTAATAAAACTCTTGATCTCCCTACTCATTACGGTATGCTGATAGCTAACGCTGTCGGAAACAAAAATATAGATAGAACTAGATACGGTATTAGATATAAAATTGATCGAGACGCGTGGACATTTGCATCTTCCCCTGTGACTATGCGTGATACAAACATCATAATTAAAAACAACGTTTTCAAAGCAACACCCGGTCTGTTTGACTTACTCACGTTTAGTGAATTAGAGTCTATACCATCGCAAGCTGATATCAATAATTATATGCAGATAATAGCCCTTACTAATGCGCATAAGAAATCATATAGACCACAGGGTAAACTAACAGCTGTTAAACATTGGAAGTATGATTATATAATTAAACCGAACTTACCCAGAATCAAAGGCTTAGGCATTAGACTATCATCATCATCATCGTCAAATTTTAAAAAATTAAGCGATTGCAAAGTCGAATACGTCTACTGGAATAAGGCTAACGAGCTAGTCGACCGGCTTCGTTTGTTATATGCTGTAAAGAGTGCCGGCAACAGTAGCCCGCAGAATGAAAACGAAATAATATCAATTATAAGTGAACTTAAGGAGGAAGGCATCATAGAATAAAATATTTCGAGTATATAATGATATATTGCTTTTAACATTATTCAGTATTCATCAAACACGGCAGCCGCTAATATAATTATTTGAGACGTTGCTCTCTCAGCGTCGTTGAGATTAATTGTATTACTCTATGATGATGATGAGTGCTAAACAAACCGTTGTTGATGAAATACATAGGGCTGCTAGAAAAAACTTTCAAAGACGTCGCACTATAATAAAAAATTTCCAGGATTTGTTCCAGGCTGACTTAGCCGAGTTTATGCCCTATGCTAAAGTAAATAAGGGGTATCGTTACATACTGCTGATGATAAACTGTTATTCGAAATATCTGTATGCACGACCGTTGAAAACTAAATCCGGAGAAAAGATGACAAAGCAGGTCCGCAGCATCTTCAAGAGTGCTAATGCAGTCATACCTAAGAATCTTCAGACGGATCTCGGGAAAGAGTTTTACAATAAACATTTTAAACGATTAATGAAAGAACACAGTATAAATCATTACTCTACATATTCCGTAATTAAGGCTTCAATAGTTGAACGCGTTATCCGTACAATTAAGCAAAAACTGTATAAAGAGTTTAGCTACCGTGGATCATTTAAATGGATAGATATATTACAGAGGGTAGTTGACAGCTATAACAACACCAGACATAGAACGATAGGCCGAGCTCCTGCTACTGGTACACCTACGACCCAACTAGCCGTTTATGACACTAATGTAAAAGCTGATGTCGCGGCAGGAAGTAAACGTAAACTAGACTTGAATGACCTCGTACGTATTAGTAAGTTCAAAGGGGCCTTTTCTAAGGGATACACGCCCAACTGGTCAACTGAATTATTCAAAATAGTTAAAGTTCAATTTAAAAAACCTGTCACATATCTGCTGGAAGATCTTCATGGGGTTGCTGTTCGAGGAGCTTTCTACGAGTTCGAGTTGCAGAAAACCAAACAGCCAGACGTTTACTTAGTTGAAAAAGTACTTAAACACCGCAGCCATGGTGACATTTACGTCAAATGGCTTGGTTTAAACGAAAAGTCCTGGATAAAGGCTGAAGATGTTCTCACATAACATCTAAGTTCATTTATAAATGATATACTCTCATATAGTTTCATGCATATGTAAGTTATATTTAGTAAAAGGATTATACTTCTATATTACTAAGTTAAAGTTAATCTAAGTAATTTAGACAATGGTATACTCATATAGTTTAATGTGTATGTGTCTCTCTGTGTGTAGTTTATTTTAAGTAAAAAAAAACTGTTAGCATATAAGTTGATTTAAGTTAGTTTATAAAATGATATACTCATATAATCTCATGCATATGTAATTTATATTAAGCAAAAGTATGAAATAAAAACCAATAAAAATTATTTATCGAGTTTCATTATTATTATTATTATTATTAGTTCATAAAACATGTTAGGAGAAGAAATAATTCAGATAAGTATTATATTGTCTTACGCCTCTATGAGGGTTACGAATGAAAGAAAATCAGTATTGTAGACCCCTCAGTGCTTCTAACGATTCAGTAGTTCATATACTTTTTCAAGCATTTTTATGATTTTCAGGGCTTGGGTATATATGCAAATCAATAATATCCATTACTACTACTATTACATCCTTCCTTTAACACTCTATAAAACACTATTTTTCATTTAATTTGACGTTAAGACCTGATATCTAGGATAATACATTTCTAAGTATTTTGCATACGTTTTTATGGTAAATATGCTCATTCGCCTTCAAAACATAAAGATAAATAAATATCGTATACCTATAAGCATGTACAGTGACACCCGACAAGAGAAAGCAATAACATAATTGTTAATAAAAATGAATTATTATTAATAATAATAAAAACAATGGTAGCTATGTATTATTACGTAAGTAATTGACGTTTCAATCACGGATACATCATAATATAACCTATGCATTTACCCTTGTTACGGTTCATTTCACACCCTTTATTTATTTCTTTGCAACTAATCAATATCTGCACACTTTGTATTTACATTTAAAATATATCTCGTTTATAGTTAGTTAGTACTAGTGATCTTTCCATATGTTAACCCTTTCAACTGGTATTTCGGTAATTTCAAACAAGAATTTTTTCATGCTTTTGAATATACGCTTATTATTATTATTATAATAGTTGAAAACATGCATAAAGTACGTAACTATCCTTTTTACAATTGGCATGAATACGTTCTCTGTAATATCGATTCCTTTTACAAATGGCTCCGTCAACCCTTCAATTATTATTATGTTTAATTAATACCTTCTAGAGGTTTCTATTGGACAATCAACTCAATCAATAATCAGGACAACGCCTTTATTTTTAATTGACCAATCAGAGAGATATAGGGGCGAAGCCGATCAACTCAATCAATAATCCGGACAACGCTCTTATTTTAATTGACCAATCAGAGAGCTATAGGGGTGGTTTAATTGACCAATCAGAGAGCAGTAAGGGTGACTTAATTGACCAATGAGAGAGCAGTAAGGGTGACTTAATTGACCAATCAGAGAGCAGTAGGCGTGTCATCCAAGATGGCGTCGACCAATCAGAGAGAAGTAGGCGTGTCATCCAAGATGGCGTCGACCAATCAGAGCGAAGGGGAGGAGCTAACAGAAGGGAGAAGGGGAAAGGGGCGTGGCTAAAAGTAGGAAGGGAGGGGGTGGACTCAACTACCCCAATACCTACTATTGTATTATACAATTATATTGTAATGCATTCATTAATAAAAAAAAGGTTACCGTGTACATGAATGTCTAGAAAGGTTCAGGTGATTGATGGGTTTACAAAAGAAAGGAGAAGTTATACTCTGCGCGACAGTTGATTACTCTCACCCTACAAATGTGGTAAAACTTTCAAAATATCATTATTTTTGCTCAATACAGTAGCTAAAATGTGCCATTGGTCCATTTTTAAAATGTTGGACGTGGTAAAACTATTTTAAGATAAACGTCGTAAAAGTTTTGTTTATATATAAAAAGTTACTCGCAACACTTGACTGCTCTCAGTAATTAAGATTTTTTTTTAAATAATCGAAGTAAGATTGAAACTCTCGTTTTTTAACCAAACTAAATAAAGGAAACACAACTATAAAATATCAATACTTACGTGAATTTAATGCTCAAACTTGCCTCGGCTTGAGATCTTGCTCTTTTTACAAATTTAAATTTCAGGTCGTAGGTATTGGTTCTGCAGTTGTTTAATTATTAAAAGGTTGGATAAAGGTTTCAAAACACAATAACATACATTAACTAGGCGCCATCTGATTAAGAAATCACTAATCAGAAAATGAAATCAGATCGATATAAATTAGTACAAAATATTGGTTAATTTCGACAAAGTCAAAAATTTAGTTGATAATGAATGAATAAAAACTTTCATATTTATATGGTTCAATCTTATTGGTTTTAATTAGATTTAAAATCGTATTTATTGAAACAAGCACAAAAGAAAGAATAAAAAAAGTACAAATATTGAACTCAAAAGTTTAGGTAATAATTCCCTACCTAAGAGCTCTTGACTATTAAAGATGTTTATATATAAAAATGTATACAAACTACGTAGAAATCATAAAAAAACAAACTACAGAAATGTTACAAAGATCCAAAGGATTCAACATTCAAAAAAATCGTAATTCACAATACCTGTAATTATGGGTAATTCGCAAACCAAATTAACGCTAAGTTGCACAATAATGACTTTTGCACACACACAAAACAATTGCTGCTGGACGAATGGAAACTGGAATGTTCGTGGAATACTGCATTCACATAATTCAAATATACAATGAATTAACCCTCGTAATGCCTGTATAAGGTGAACTACTTATTTACAAATTCACCCAAACAAAGTAACTAAATACAACCATAAATCGACTAATGTTCGTTATTTTTCTTAAAACGACCCATTTAATATTTAAATCCGAACTGAATTTATAAAGCACATAACTCGGATTTCATTATTGATCCGAAATTCAATCACTAAAGATATAATCTGTAATTATTAATTTTTTATCGGTATTTCGGTACGAGAATTATTTTTCTCGGTATACGATATGAGAATTTTTCCCATCGGTAGACTGTACTGAAACTATTACACTTTTTAATAGGAGAAATTAGATTTCCCATTCTTTAAAACCGCAAACATCCGGAAAAATACTTAAATGCACAACGATACTTTTACTAACCGCAAGTTCTTAATTTATTGGGCATTGGGCATCCGACACCCAGCCGCTAACGAACGGTAAGGACGTCTGTATTCGACCCTTCAGGACTTGACATTCCTTTCAACTATATTGTCTGAAAACTTAGTTGAAGACTGCCTTAAAACGCATGGTTATTCTGCTATACTGGAATGTTTTTAGGGGATACAAATGGACCAATCAGAAGATCTCGTTATTTAGTTTTAAACGAATCAGAAATTTACAGTCCACGTGTTGACGAGAAGGAGATTTTTATTAACTTCAATATTAGATTTTAGCCCTAATAGACTCGAAAATTAAATAGTCTTGTTTTCATAACGGAAAAAATAGAAACGCAATAATATTTTGTAGCGCATTTTGCAGACATATGATATTTTAAGTTCAAATATAAATAATCGAAATACGTCATTTCACACGTACTAGGTATTATTTATTAAACAGAATAGGTTTTTTATAGTATTTTAGAGAACAGAAAACTACAATATATATGAGAAAATATACGGATTTGAATTCACACTCCAGCCTTCTTTGTTTGCTTTCAAAATTTTAGCAACAAAGCTGTTTAACAGGCACACACGTGGATAAATACAGCGACAGGAGCAATATTTTATTACATAAGATGACTCCACTTAATCTGAAAAGAATTGAAAAACAACCTGTTATGATATTTTATAGGTTTATTTGTACCAGATACCGACATGATTTTAAATTGCAAGAAAAACGTAAATTTGCAGGGCCGGGATTCAAATTTTTCAGTAAATATACGTACAAAGTTACATTAATTCAAGGCTGACAGAAAAATACCGTTACAAGTTGCAAACCAAACTTACAGGTTGCAAGTCAGCTGTTTATCTACTGTTTTAAACAAATTGTGTAAAGCAGTAACTGCAATGTGCCATGGAAATGCTTTATCTGCTCAAGAAATGAGACTTGAAAATTTGTAATTCGTCAAATAGCCCAAAAAATTGGAAGAAGTTTTTGGGTAGTCAACCTAAAAGATATAGTTAATTATGGAAGGAATTGTAGAGGTCGAACTTCTATGACTTCTACAGTAATGAATCGCCATGCCATTCTAAGGGAAGCTTCCAATTCTAGTGAGACAACAAGAAAAATTACTCAAAGAGTTGAAACAAACGCAAGTATTTGAACTGTTCAAAAAACAATTACGAAGTTTCCGCATTTACAACGATGAAGATTATGTCAGCAACCGCATCTTGTAACACTCTAACAAAACAAATGAAGCCCCACAAGGGACTGTATTTGTAACGACTAAAATTTCATACACAAATTTAAAAGTCCCACAATGGACTGTTACTGTTATCTTAATAAAAAACTTAAATCACTAAATACTTACTGTACTATATGCACCGGCTGAGATCTCTAATTCTGCAGATATAAATACAGGTGTGAGTGTTAAACCCAAAAGCTTCTAATTAGTTCATGGAGTCAAGAACAAATAAAAACGGGGATGTTATTAGATTTAGAAAAATTTGGGAAGTCAGCAGTTAAGGGAATAACTTCCCATTTAAATTTAACGTTAGGTTAATCAAACATTTATCAAACAATAAAAAGTCTTAATTGACAAAAAAACATTAGCAGTTCGTTGAGCCTAACTAGAATAAATTTGAAATCTGTATATTAAAACATAAAAGAAAAAACGGAAAATAGAAATAATACAAAGCACATTAAAATCAAAAAGTTATCATTCCTAGAAGTTAATCCAAATAAATTTTACATAAAAAACTTAATTAAAAAAAATCAATACTTTAAAACATTTTCATTAGTCCAACAAAGTTCAAAAAGTCCTTGCACAAATGGAAAACTTCAAACACAATACAGTATAATAACAATAATGACCTTACATAAAAACACAATAACAAACAGCTGACCTTAACGTTGCGGGAACACCTTATTATTTTAAATTCTGAACTATCTTGTCTTAACGAGATTCGTCGAATTTTAGCATAATTATTTGCAATAAATTCCAAAACGGAACAAATTCTTCATGAATTATAATGGTAACGGTACATTAACTCTGCATACTTGAAGGATGCTTAACAAATCTTTAATCGATAGTACGGAAACATACTTAATTTTCCGATATAAAGAGACGGTATTATTTTTCTTCACTACACTAACTAAACTTGCGAAATAATCCTTGTATTGGATTAATTTGCAAACAATGAGATCGGTACGATATAACACTAAACTTAAATTGAGGCATGAACGGTAGTACGGGATATTTTATCGAATTCACTAATTCCGAACTAAATACTTAGTAATAAGGGCATACATTCACCGTAACGACCCTTTTAAAATATTCACGGGGCGACGAGCGCCCGGAGAAGCCTCGAGGCACTAGCCTCTTTGATCGTTGTCATCGACCGTCCTGTTAAAAACTAAAACTGAACTAAGGAATCTGAATTTTATATCGTCACAATTAAACTTAAGAGGGGACTTTTTAAAGTAACCTATAGCGAAATAGGGTGATTTTTTAATCCAATCAGAAACAAGCATTCAAGAAGCTTCGAGAGAATTCTAAGTAATTTCAAGGAACTTCACCGCAAATAAAATCTGCTTACCGAAAAGAACTCGATATCCACACGTGGCCTCAATGTGTTTTTTATATGTCTGCACTCCTCGGGAGAATTTGTTTATGCACAATGTCGATAAGCATGAACTGGAAACCATAAATAAAAACTATGTAAATGCATTTTAGGAACTGAAATCCTTTGTAGGAAAGGCGGTATTAGTCTAAAATATTTATAAATTAAGTTTTATCTAGGTTATTTTCTACGAAATAACTTTTATAATTATGGGAAGGTCTTGAAGTGACCTTTCACACCAAAGAAAACTTTGCTTAATTCGTAATATCGTCTGTATTTTATTTCAGAAAGGATTTTGTTTTGTGTAAACATATAGAGGTGACTTTTGATACATGAAAAAGCATTATTTAAGCAAAGTTTGCAGATTTTAACCCAACGAAAAATACATTGCAGAATGCAGGACCGTGCCAGGGTTTCTTTATCATTTATACATACAAAATTATATTTCTATAAAATTGAGAATTTGAGTACGTTACAAGCTCCTGCGTCATCGCCGGCAAGGCTGGTTACAATTTGCCCATCGTCACAGAAATTGGATCGACGAATAGAAAAATGTTATTTTAGCCCAAGAGCTGATGTCCAAAAAGTGTAAGAGTTCTGTAAAGGCTAATATAATAATATTTTGAAACGAATATCAAACAAATATTTTATTTCATAGCCCTATATATAAAGCCATGGATGGTGTGTGCAAATTGGAGAAGACTATCTTCGACTGATGATAGCTAATAAGCTTGCAACAGCTGTATCGAAGTGTCTTCTTTAATTTGTACACACACATTCGTTTTGTGAGAAAGCCTTTGAGATATTTATATATTGAAAAATATTTTATTATTATTATTATGTTGACCGAAAGTCGTAGACAAATATAAATATAATATATAAATAATATTAAAATCATATTCAAAAAATATTTTAAATAATATATGTGTGCTACTAGGGATATTGTTATAGTTAATCATTCACTGCGTCATAAGTTTCAAACCAGAAGTATTGGATTAGCTAATGCAATAATGTTTTCTTGGAAAGACAAACAACGTTTCAAAAGCAAAGACGTTAGAGAACAATACTATGTAAGTAAACGCGATGAATATTGCACTCCAGTGCATAATCGATTTTGAATAAAACCACTATACTAATTTTCCATGTTTTAGAAAGCAGGATTGTAGAGAGATATATGATTATGGTACTATAGACTATCTATATGTGCAGATATTAAATCTAAATTCATAAACATATAAGTTGCATTTGTTTATTTGAGGAAGCGACGTTAAGAAAATAATGTTTAAAATAACATAAAATTTTCAAACAAAACCTAGTAGTAAGCTTTTCTCATTCCAATTTTTCAAGCTTATAGAACTTATCATAGTTTATGGATTCTTGTGAAATCCCCATAAAGATAATACAATTAATGTTAAAACTTTAATGGTGCAAAAATAATGTCTTTAATGAATGCCATTTTCTTGGTTTTACGATAAAGTTGATGATAAAGCCACTGATTAAGAAATATTAATGCAATAAAAATGTTCACGTTACTAATAGTATTGTAGATACTAATTTTTAAACAATTTGAAAATAGGTTTTATATCTTTCTCGACAAACCGTAGGAACATTTATATCTCTGTTATCATAAATACAACAATTTAATAAAGTCGGTGCAAATGAGGTTTTCAAGCTATTTTGTGTTATCAGTATTTTTAATTAGGTCATTATTTTAAACTCTGGGAAAGTTTGCATCAATAATAAAATCGACTCCATATGTATTTTGTTTGATATACGATATACATATACAAATTGCTTGATGTTATTGTTTAACAGCAAGAAATGAGAATATATAAGTTGGGAAAACATTCTCTTTTAATTTACGTTAAACTAATTATTACTTGTTGTCATTCTTTATACTCTAGGATTTATTTTGTGAATGGAACCATACACTGTCCAATGGATGTAACGGATTCACTAAACCTCGAACTCTTTACAGAAACTAAATCTTTGGACATTGCAATAATTTCCAAATTTTATAGATGAGCATATTCAGATGTAATTGTTTCTAACCCAACCAGCAAAGGTTATACAATTTATCCCCTTCGTTAATCTAACTCCTTATCAAAAAGAGAAACCTGCAGCAGTTTGTTTTAACACTTACTTTCGCAAAAAAAAGTTAACACTTGTGGGACATTTATTTTCTGTGTGTGAATTTCACATCTTTAGTGATTAATTAATACTAAAGATAATAGGTAATGTAGGTAAAACTTAAACAAGTACAGCTTTCAATTAATTTGTAGAAACCTCAAATGTATTTTACGAAATATGAAGGAATGTAAAAGCAATAAATTAGTCACCTTAAACATTAGATTTCTTAACAAAAAAATCACTTATAACATTACTTTCTTAATACAAAATACTTAATACTTACTGTACAACTAATAAATAAAAGAATAAAAAAAAATGTTGGACGCCACCAAATTAATGTTAACAAAAACTAAGAATCTCAATTTGGAAAGATTTCTCATTTAAAATTGACGTTAATTTAATCAAACTCATATCAATTGATGCTACTGAATTTTAATCGACAAAAAATATCAGCAATTTGTTGAGCCAAACTATATCATACGATAATTTAATTTGAAATTTATATATTGGATAAGGTAAAAAAAATTGAAAATACAATACGCAAATGAAACATGTTAGAAAAGTTTTCTCTTTCAAAATAATACAATTATAATTCATCATATTCTAAAAATACGATTTTTCGGGATCCCAAACCAACTATTAAGTTAAACATAACTAAACTTACATAAACAAGAACATAATTCCAATACAAATCTCATTAATTTTCATAAATTTCTAGCACAAACGTTTTACAAAAAAACACAAAAATGACCATAACACATAAATTTTAACTATCAAACTGTTGACCTGAAGAACCAAAACGGGAACAAATTTTCTAAATTCCGAACTATATTGTCTAAACGAGATTCATTAACATGGTTAATTGCAATAGGTTCCGTACAATACTTCCGAACGGAACAGATTCTCGAAAATCACTACGGTAACGGCACCTTTTGACACTATTTACTTGAAGGCTGCTTAACAAATCATTAATCGATAATACAAAATTATATTTAATTTTTCGGTACGACAAGACGGTATTATTTTCTTTGTCAAACTAACAAAACTTTACTAAAATCCTAGTCTAGTATCCTTAAATAATCCTAGTCTGGATTTATTTACAAATAACTAAATCGGTACGAAGTAACACTAACTTAAAGTGAGACGAAAACGGTAATACGGAATAAATTATCAAATTTACTAATTCCGAACTAAATACATTTATTAATAAGAGCATACATTTTTTGTAACGACCGTGTTAAAAATATCCCCGGGGCGTAGAGCGCCCGGAGAAGCCTCGAGCCATCAGCCTCTTCGATGGTGGTCTATTGCAGACTCACGGTTCAAATTGAAAATATTTCGACGATGGTATGGTTTTAAGAAGGGCAAATTTTTAAATGAACCAGTAAAAGAAATGGCGGGATTCTCCTAAGCCAATGAGGGATAATTACGTTACATTGTTCCAGAACATTTCCAACGAAAACTTTCGGGGATTCCCCTTAAAACCTACTAACTAAAGAGAGCCCAATATTATTTGCAAGTGGCCTTCTAGACGAGATTCTGCTTTTGTCTACAATAACCAACAAGCACATACAGGATCTGTAAATTTAAAAGTTTAATGTGATTTCTGACAATTTATTTAATCAATTTATTTCTTTATTAAAAGGCCGACATTAACCCTAAGCATTTATAAATTCAACTTCAACTAAACTTTTCGCTACAAAACGACATTTGAAACCGTGAGAACATTTGAAAATTTAACTTTTGGTAATTACAAAGACGACAATTGCATTAAGAGAAATCTTTAAATTAAACGAAAATATTTTATCTGAATAAACATATGGAGGTGACTTTCAATATAAAAAACAACATTTAAAAAAACTGAAGTCTGGAAAATTAAACCGGGGAATATACTGGACATATATACTATACATACAAAATTGCATTTTTCGGAAGTTGAATAAAAAACGAACTGTTACACACCCCTCTGACCCTACGCCTCAATAGGTTTTGTCATAACGTCTGAAGCTGTAGAAACACATATTCAAAAGTATACAAAATTAGGGGTATCGGTCGGCGATATTATGTCAGAAGGAACAGTTGCATTATGGTGGGGTGAACGAGCGGTCGGTTTCGAACGTAAAAGGCCTTAACGGTATCGAGTGTAGTGCGTGCATTGAGATCAACAATGCAGATGCAGATACGTAATGCTAATATTTACTGTTTTGTGATACGGCACTTAGAAGTGCTGGTACCTGTTCACTGGTTGTTGTTATCATTTGGCATTGTGATATGTTGCTTAAATGGTGCTTGTTGGCCAATGCGTTATATTAGCTTTATGTTGATTATTAGCAATTGGTGTATTTTCTGTTATTTCGTTGTTGTGTTGATTTGTTAACATTTGTAGAATTGCTGTTGTTGTTGATGATATGTGAATTGAGTTCTGTAAAAACCGCACAGTACACTGTTTGCTTGGAGACAGAGAGATGGGCGTATCTCGAAGTCGAGGTCATCAGTTTGAGGTCATCATGATCGTGGTAGTACACTGAAGGTCTTCACTCCCGAAGGCTCCAATCATCCAAAAGAAACGTGGAACGGCACTGCGGATCCCCAATCCCCCCGTAAGTACGGTTAATTTATATGTAAAGGGTGAGGGACTAAAGTGTTGTAATTATCTTTTCATGTGTGCCTTAATCCGGCCCTGTGGTATTTTACGTTTTGGTCTCAACACGGCATGCATATGAATTGTTGCTAGTGAAGCGTAGCCGACCGTTCCCGCCCACTCAGGAGCAAGCAGTCATACGACCCGAAAGGACCTGTCAAATGTAACATTCAGAAATGGGATTAACTTTGATTTGTGAAAATTAGAATTCTTTAAAATAAATGCACTAAAAGAATGTTTAACAAATTTAAATCATTATTGAATTACGCCCCCGGCCTACACACTAAACCCACGGTAGGGCACGGAAACGGTAAAAACACACTTAACAAGACTCAATTAATAGGATAATACTGTTGGAATTGTTTTATCAAAACCGCGAATTAATTAATTGTAAGAACCTGCGGACGCGTCAAAAAGCACTCCTTAGGGTGTCCTTTGGTTCTTGACTTGACTTCCGTTAAACATACCCGAGAAGGAAAGATATGCAATTTCTTGGTAATTTTTAGGAGGGGTAGTATGTTCGATATTGCTTTAAGCAATTGCATGTTAAATGTGACACCATGCACCTCCAATTTTCTCTCTAATATTTTATTAAACGATACACAGAACCATTAAGCTCAAATTTGAACAAGCTTGTTAGAGTTCAACCAATTACCAGCTATAAAACTGTCTGGCCAAAGAATTATGTTTTTAATAGCAATTTTTTCTTCTATAAACCATTGAAAGTCTAAGAAATCTGATGTAGTATACATACAGTATTGTATATCCCAAATAAAATTATAAAATACATTACGTTTCTGCTGTAGCCTACTGTATTGCCTGCAAGGTAGCATTTTGTTCATTTTTTAAATGATATTAATCCATGGAAAATATATTTTCTTAATGTTAACTTGGTTTCAACAGGATACCACGAATTTTACATTAAATAGGGCTATTGGCATTATTTACCATGAGCAGTGCCATTAGTTAAAATGGTTAAAACTCATTAACCAGATAAACTTCGTTATGTATTTATTGTAGGACTACGGCCAAAACAAAACCAAGCACAAAGAAAAATAAAAATCCTGAATACTTTGCCCAACATCTGTAAGGTATCTAAGGTCATAAGAGAGACAAAAACAGGTATGCCAGGTAAACACGAAAGACTGTTCTGAGCTAGAAACAACAGATATTATCAATTCACCAAGGTACAGGTATCGGTTTTAATCATAGTGGTAAAAATAAGAGTAAAATCAGAGTATTTCTAATGTTATAGATGAGTTTTTTTTTTGTTTATTGTTTCCAGCCTTATTTTGTGGAACTCCATAATCATGAAATAAATAAAGATTATTAAAAGTTTCACAGTTTTATTAAAATATACCTGACAATATTGTTTCGACAGCTATGCTGTCATTATCAAAGGTAATATAATTATAAACAAACACGTCGCTAAGGTAGATACAAAATAGGTAACTAGATAAAATAATAATAATAATAATACAAATTAATAATAAAAATCATAATTTGTAGTTCGGTATATATTGGACAAACACTTCGAAATTTTGACATAAGATATAAAGAACACGTACGTCATTACAAAAATAAACATCCTGAAAAATCGAATTACGCCAAACACCTTTTAGAACAAAATCACACAATGACTCCTCAAAATAATATTAAATTCCTACATTTTTGTAATAACAAACGCAAATTAGACATTTTAGAAGCCTTTGAGATATACAAACACAAACTCAGGGTACCTTTAATGAATGAACAACTTGAGCTCAGTAATTCTCCGTTACTGGAAGTATTAGATGTTTAATTATGATTTTTATTATTAATTTGTATTATTATTATTATTATTTTATCTAGTTACCTATTTTGTATCTACCTTAGCGACGTGTTTGTTTATAATTATATTACCTTTGATAATGACAGCATAGCTGTCGAAACAATATTGTCAGGTATATTTTAATAAAACTGTGAAACTTTTAATAATCTTTATTTATTTCATTATAGATGAGTATTTGGAATGGTGTGTATTTGGATCATGCGACAGCGCCATAGTGGTTGCAATTAGAACTAAATAAAGCGAGAGGTTTAAATCAAATTAAACTACAATTTATATATGTTTACAATTGAAGTCCTTATGAGAATTGATAAATAAAATAGTTCTTAATTGAAATTTGTTTATTTTCTAAACAATCTTATCTCATCTTATCTAAATTAAATCTCAGAGGTGTTTAGATTCGTTAACAGACTGGAGTTTAAAGAATGGCTTGATTTCCTCAAATATGTATATATTTCAAAAGAAAAAACATCACTTGATTTGCAACTTTCGATAAACGATAAAAACATAACAAGGATCTTTGAAATTAAGTTTTTAGTAATGCCTTTTGACAAGAAATCAACTTAGAAAAATAACATTGACTACTTAAAGATCAAATGAAGGAACTCTCTGAACGGTATTTAAATGATTAAGTGCAGGAAATGCCGTTGACACAAACGGATCTTAATTCGAACATTTGATATCTTAATAAGATATGTAGTACTGTAAAACTGAACAGTATTCAAGACTTAGGCATACGACTAGGATAGGGGCCTACCGAACTAGTCCCATAAATAGTATGTTGTGTGAAGCAGCCGAAGCACGTTTAACTCTTCGAAGGAAATCATTACAACTACTCTCCATTTCGAGATTTTTAGTTACATTAGTTACACCTGTACAGTTACAAAGATATGGTGCTTTATTGTTAGTATAATACAGTAATACGTATACTTAATCAAATATCCAGATGTTTTGGCATAAAACAATTATTGATTAAGAAAATGCTTTAATTAGGTTATCAAATATATACCCGATAACTTGATTAGAAGCAATAGAAAACAAAAAATATACAATATACATATTTAGAAATCCTACACACCTTTGTAACAATTTATATTGTTTGATTGAAACTCACTTGTAGAGGTTGTTTTGATAATACAATGTAGATGATTAAACTATATGTTATCTTTATTAGGTTTAGATGCCTAACTAGCTGTTTCAACCTACTTGTGTGCACGCCAGCATATTATGGTTAGAGAGAAATTTCGCATTGACCTTACAGCGTTGCATTAAGTACTATATAGGAGACCAAAAATACTTTCCTGGTAATACGAAGTCTAAAATAAACATGAAAAATATCTAACAGTGTTTGATATTATTAGGGTCTCTAATATTATTCTGCTCCATACTCCATCTAACAAAGAAAACGGAACCTAATTTTTTATACTTTTTCTTTAATATAACATGGTTGGTGGCTTTGATCATCATCTGTAAAAGAGTGAAATATCAGCTAATGGGAAATATATTAAACCCCGAAGAATACTGTAATGCGTAATTTGCATACCTCCTTTTAATCTGTATATCTGCATATCCATTATCCATTTAGTAGTGTTATGGCCAAACAGGCTATCTGCCTTTTTCAAAATGCATTTTTTGGCATTAAATAGTCACAAATAAAGTATACTTTAAGTTAATCAGAGGGTTTAGTTAATTTTGAAAATCACTATGTACTATTAATACATGCTAAGTACAAAATTGTTTTTGCTCCTCCTGTAAAATCACAAAAATGGCAGATAACATGTTTTACCATAACACTACTGCATTATCATTACCGCAGTACAGTACCCTCCTTAACAAAATCTTTCTTTAACACTTACTCTTAGAATAACATCATCCTAGTTCGATAAACTGTAATGCTTCATGTAGAAATATATTTTACTACAAAAGCACTAAAATACTCTTATAAAACTATCTGCCTTATTAAACATGTAGAGGATATGACGAGCTCCGACTTATACAACCGGTCATTGATTCTGTTGATTGTAAGACTCTCAAAACAAAATAAATTCTGTACTTGTAGTCAGTTCCGTAGCAACGTCTCGGCAGGCTTCCAGGGTCCCACACCCTTTGTATGACCTTCGTTTAAGTCAAAATTATTTCACTTTTAGTTGCACAATTTATTTACAAAAAGATGGTTTACCTATGGGTAATTCTCGAAATCCTCTGTTAGCTAACATATTTAATATGGATAAGTTAGAAGCTCAAATATTTGAATTAAACCTCTCTAAACACATTATCTTTTGGTTTCGTTATGCTGATGACATTTACGCTTGTTTTGAGAGTTTTTTGAGGTTATCAATGTATTTTTAATTCTTATTAATAGTAACCACCAAAACATACATTTTACACTAGAAACGGAATAACTTCCTAGATTTAACTACCAAGATTACCGCAAACAATCTATTTGAATTTCGATATACAGAAAACCAACACAAACATAGATAACAATACCAAATGAATCCTGTCACCACAAAGCACATAAACTAACAGCCTACAGATCATTAGCACACAGAGCTTTTACTATTCCACTAACACAGCCAGATTTTATCAAAGAAATATCAACCATTAAACAAATAACACATGTAAATCATTACAATCCGAACATGATAGACACTTTAGTTAAACAAAAAGATTATAGGTTAGCTACGAAAAGAATATATCCCATTGACAATCAAACAGAATACACACATAACATATCTATAACATATTTTGGCAAAATATCAGAAAAAATTGCACATTTACTAAGAAAAACCATCAATTAAAACATATCTTTTAAAACCACCACTAACATTTTTTCATTTTTATTTAATGCTACAAATAGAACACATGATATCATAAAATCGGGCATTTACCGTTTAATTTGTTCTTTTTGTAGTTCGGTATATATTGGGCAAATACTTCGAAATTTTGACATAAGATATAAAAAACACGTACATTGTTACAGAAATAAACATCCTAAAAAATTTAATTATGCCAAACACCTTCTAGATCAAAATCACACAATGACTCATAGACATTTGGAAGCTTTTGAGATATACAAACACAAACTCAGGGTACTTTTAACGAATGAACAGGTTGAGCTCAGTAATTTTCCGTTACTGGAAGATATTTAAGATATTTAATTCTGATTATTTTTATCTCTTTATCTAGTTACCTATTTTTTTGTATTTACCTTCGCGACGCAACGTGTTCTTTCATATTTATATTACCTTTGATAATAGCAGTTTAGCTGTTAGCTGTCGAAACAATATTGTCATGTTATAATTTAATAAATACTTGTGAAACTTTTTAATAATCTTTATTTATTTCATGATTATGGAGTTTCTCAAAGTAAGGCTAGAACCAAGAAACAAAACTAAGTAGTGCTCTTATTAACTTCCATTTATGACAATTGAACGGATAGGAGACATCAGCATAAAACAACATAAGCTAAGTCTAGAAAAGAATTGCCTGGTATTTTGCTCGACTATGAAACCTATTCGGTGCGTAAAGCTAGCCACTATACAACCCTTGGGTACCGAACGGCTCGAGTAATAGCAGCCTACCTTACTAAACTCTGAAGGGCCTTCATGACCTGTGAAAGGGAACAATTATTATTTATGAAACCTATTATAATTTAAGAAACCTGTATGTGGGCACAGTATAATAAAAGGTTTCAGCAATTTTCGTCGATGTCGATTAATTAATATTAATTCTCTTCCAATAACAATCATTGTGCTATGATATAAAAATAACTGCTTAGTAGGTATTGCAACACCTGAGGCAGACAGTTCTAGAGACCCTAGATTTTCTGTCTCTCTCTAATCTGGTGACTCTTTGTCTGTCTCTCTCTTTATAGGTGGTTAAGTACGGAATCTGTATTACCGACCTTCTGTATTATCGGCATTTGGTTCGTCACTTGGCTAAATGGTAGCGTCGTTGCTAGGGGAAAACAGATGGCACCAGAGTCGTTTTACGTCGAATATGGGGTCTTTTTATGTCGATTTCTCTCTAATCTGGGGACTTTTTATGTCGATCTCTCTCTAATCTAGGGATTTTTGTCTCGAAGTACGGAATCTGTATTACCGGCCTTGTATATTACCGGCATTTGGTTCGGCGCTCGGCTAAATGGTGTTAGTGTTGCTAGGAAAAAACAGAGGGCGCTAGTGTTTAATTATTTCCTTCACGCTCTAACCGATTACGGTCGTTCTGCCAGTTGTTAATAGAGGACGTCATGAAGGGATCTGTATTACCGGCAGACTGTGTACTACTACTAGAGGGCGTCATGAAGAAATCTGTATTACCGGTATGTTGAGGTCGCGTAAAAAAAGAGAACTGTATTAGAAACCCTTCAATTAGAGTCTGCAGCCATTCTATATCACAACATGTGGCGCTAAATTTGAAACTGTACTGAATCTGTCATACTGTCAACAGAGGGCGTCATGAAAAAATCTGTATTATCGACGACCTATGTACTACTACTAGATGGAGTCATGAAGAAATATGTATTACCTATGTACTGATGCTATTAGAGGTCGCAATAAAGAGCCTCCTCTTTCGCTCTCTCACTCTCTTCTTCTCGCTCTCTCGCTTTCTCCTTCTCACTCTTTCCTTCTCACTCTCTCCGTCTCGCTCTCTCCTTCTCACTCTCTACTTCTCACTCTCTCCTTCTCACTCTCTCCTTCTCATACTCTCCTTCTTGCTCTCTCCCTTCATCCTAATGCTAGTAAATGAAACAACATTGGATAGAGGTAACCGTTACGTCTACTGTTCTGGGATTGGTTCGGACGGCTTTGTTATTTTATACGTGAAAATAAAAATCGATAAATGTTTTACTATTTTTATTATTTTTCGTAGTTACACAATATTACTAATATTCTATTGTAAATCAGTTTAAACTAGGTGATTATAGTTATATATAGTATAATACTTTATTACTTAATATAAACTAGATATGTTATATGAGGATGTTACAAATTAATTTTCTAACAAAATAACTTAGATCAACTTATAGATATATATTCTAACACTTAACATTTACTTAATAGAATATTAACTATATATTAAACTTAAACCTCAATATACTTTATTTAATCTAGTAATATAAACTTCATATAGGTAAGAACTGTCATGGGAGAACATCTTCAGCCTTTATCCAGGACTTTTCGTTTAAACCAAGCCATTTGACGTAAATATCACGATTGCTGTGGTGTTTAAGTACTTTTTCAACTAAGTAAACGTCTGGCTGTTTGGTTTTCTGCAGCTCGAACTCGTAGAAAGCTCCTCGAACAGCAACCCCATGAAGATCTTCCAGCAGATATGTGACAGGTTTTGTAAATTGAACTATTTTGAATAATTCAGTTGACCAGTTGGGCGTGTATCCCTTGGAAAAGACCCCTTTGAACTTACTAATACTTACGAGGTCAATCAAGTCTAGTTTACGCTTACTTCCTGCAGCGACATCCGCTTTTACATTAGTGTCATAAACGGCTAGTTGGGTCGTAGGTGTAACAGTAGCAGGAGCTCGGCCTATCATTCTATGTCTGGTGTTGTTATAGCTGTCTACTACCCGCTGTAATATATCTGTCCATTTAAATGATCTTCGGTAGCTAAACTCTTTATACAACTTTTGCTTAATTGTACGGATAACGCGTTCAACTATTGAAGCCTTAATTACGGAATATGTATAGTAATGATTTATACTGTGCTCTTTCATTAATCGTTTAAAATGTTTGTTGTAAAACTCTTTCCCGATATCCGTCTGAAGATTCTTAGGTATAACTGCATTAGCACTCTTAAAGATGCTGCGGACCTGCTTTGTCACCTCTTCTCCGGATTTAGTTTTCAACAAACGTGCATACAGATATTTCGAATAACAGTTTATCATCAGCAGTATGTAACGATACCCCTTATTTACTTTAGCATAGGGCATCAACTCGGCTAAGTCAGCCTGGAACAAATCCTGGAAATTTTTCATTATAGTGCGGCGTCTTTGAAAGTTTCTTCTAGCAGCCCTATGTATTTCATCAACAACGATTTGTTTAGCACTCATCATAGAATAATACAATTAATCTCAACGACACTGAGAGAGCAACGTTTCAAATAATTACATTAGCAGCAGCCGTGTTTTATGAATACTGAATAATGTTAAAAGCGATATATCATTATATACCCGAAATATTTTATTCTATGATGCCTTTCTCCTTAAGTTCACTTATAATTGATATTATTTTGTTTTCATTCTGTGGACTACTGTTGCCGGCACTCGTAACAAACGTAGCCTGTCGACTAGCTCGTTAGCCTTATTCCAGTAGACGTATTCGACTTTGCAATCGCTTAATTTTTTAAAATTTGACGATGATGATGATAGTCTAATGCCTAAACCTTTGATTCTGGGTAAGTTCGGTTTAATTATATAATCATACTTCCAATGTTTAACAGCTGTTAGTTTACCATGTGGTCTATATGATTTTTTATGCGCATTAGTAAGGGCTATTATCTGCATATAATTATTGATATCGTCTTGCGATGGTATAGACTCTAGTTCTCTAAAAGTGAGTAAGTCAAACAGACCGGGTGTTGCTTCGAAAACGTTGTTTTTAATTCTGATGTTTGTATCATGCATAGTCACAGGGGAAGATGCAAATGTCCACTCGTCGTGATCAATTTTATATCTAATACCGAATCTAGTTCTATCTATATTTTTGTTTCCGACAGCGTTAGCTATTAGCATACCGTAATGAGTAGGGAGATCATGAGTTTTATTAGATTCTTCTTCTTCTTCATCTGATTCCGATGATGATGATGATGCTGATGCAGCAGGTTGTTTTTTAACTTTCAACAGGGGGATGTAACTCGCAGTAGTAGTAGTAGTAGCAGCAGCAAATGGTTGTGTTTTAACTTTCAATAGAGGTACGTTAAAGATGTTTACTGATTTAGCAATGGTTTCCAGCGGCGATATAACTGGATTGTGCGTGACGCGATACATACGTTCTGCTTCTGCTCTATCACGACGAAAGTATGCAAATTTATTACGTATAGCATTACGAGCGTCTATTATTTTACGCTTTAAACTCAGATCATACGTGTTGGACATGTCGGCGATGCAGAGACTACTAAACGAATCGACTCTAATTATAAACTTATATATGAATCAAAACCCTTCCGATATCTGCCCTTGTATAGAGAACAGTCTTTATTAATTACCAGGAAATCATGCGGCTCCTTCCAACACAGAGAGCAAATGTTTTTGAACTGATCATAGCTAATACCGTCTCCTACAACATGATCGCTAAACACGTGTTTTAAGTTCAACTCGTCTTGGCTAAAGAGAATATACCGACAAGCTTCTTTAAAACGCCACCTTTAAAAGTGACAATTTTTTTCTTCTTCTTTGTAACCCTTGTCGCTGTGTTCATACCCATTCCCAACTTTCTTTTAGCCTTCATTATACCGGTTACAAACAGAGCTTATGCTTTTCCCCCAAATTTAGAGTCTTTAGCCTTAACACGCTTCCAAGCAGCTTCTTCTAATACACAATTTGCCTGGTGTCTACTGTTCAAATCGGAGCTTTGAGCGTACGAGATGTCGTGCAGCATACACGCCTCGTCCAAAGGATTTATACCTTTATCGCCGCGTTGTGATCTTTTATATAATTTAGTACCTGGTCCACAGTACTGATAGGAAGGAAGATGTAGTTCAATAGGCAGCTTGTCTATGAGCTTGTTAATAACACCGTTACCCTCGTGAACTAACATCTGGTAATGAGAGAAGAGACTGCTTGTCCCTGTATTTATACTCGGTCGCCGCCGGACTAATCTACATTTTGAAATCTCTGCATATAGATAAAGTCTCTATGATCAGCTTGTAGAATTTTACACAGCTGCTTTTCAACATTATGTACTCTTCTTTGAAAACGGTATCTGTCCAGAGCTAATGCTTGCCAGTCTCCCTTTCTCGCCTCTCTGTATGCATACTCCCATACTATCATATGATGTATATTATTCATGCTTACGTCGGCGAAACTTACTTTCTTTACCATATCGACGTGTTGCTGCTACTACTACTACATATCGCTATGTTTGGAGAGTTATTGATATTAGTAAAACTAAAACTTTGTTTAAATACATTTTTTTATTTCTTCAACGATACATTTAGGCTAAGATAGAAAAAAAATAACTGATTAGGTAGTTATAAGCAAACTAATAATCTGCGCAGCATTCCCGTAAGGCTCACCACATTTCCTATCTGCGCTAATCAGACATTTGATATAATACACTTAAAACTAGAATAAAAATGGTGTCCATATCAATATGATTAGATCAACCGATAGTAGTAGTAAATTCCGTTATTAGTCGGCATTGTACACTCTATTTATGTTGTAAGAGTTCGTACGTGTTGCAGATTCGGCTATTAGGGCATCAAACGATGATCGCATAACTTTTTGAGGGAGGGTAGGAGGGAGGGAGGGAGGGTGGGAGGGAGGGAGGGAGGGTGGGAGGGAGGGTGGGAGGGTGGGAGGGAGGGAGGGAGGGAGAGAGAGAGAGAGAGACAGAGAGAGAGACAGAGAGAGAGACAGAGAGAGCGACAGAGAGGGAGACAGAGAGAGAGACAGAGAGAGAGACAGAGAGAGAGACAGAGAGAGAGAGACAGAGAGAGAGACAGAGAGAGAGAGACAGAGAGAGACAGAGAGAGAGACAGAGAGAGAGAGAGAGAGAGAGAGAGACAGAGAGAGAGACAGAGAGAGAGAGACAGAGAGAGAGACAGAGAGAGAGACAGAGAGACAGAGAGAGAGACAGAGAGAGAGAGACAGAGACAGAGAGAGAGAGAGACAAAGACAGAGACAGAGAAAGAGACAGAGAGGGAGACAGAGAGAGAGACAGAGAGAGACAGAGAGAGAGAGACAGAGAGAGAGACAGAGAGAGAGACAGAGACAGAGACAGAGACAGAGACAGAGACAGAGAGAGAGACAGAGAGAGAGAGAGACAGAGAGAGACAGAGAGAGAGACAGAGAGAGAGACAGAGACAGAGACAGAGACAGAGACAGAGACAGAGACAGAGACAGAGACAGAGAGAGAGAGAGAGAGAGAAGGGAGATTCTCTTTTTTATACTACAACCTAATTATATCAGAACTGTTGATCAATAAAGGTATATTAAAGTATAATTAAGTAAAATTAAGTTTTATTTTTGTAAAGTTTACAAAACCGTCTTTAAAGAAGTTTGAAAAGATTATAATGACGCCGGCGAAGTATTGGAACAATTACGTTAAAAAGGGAGAATTTTTACCTGTTTTTTGGGGAAGGGGGTTTCGAAGAAGCAGGTAGAATTCCACATATTTCTAGTGATTTGAAAGTCAAATCGTGTCTTTTTAAAAGAATGCAGACAGCCTCAGGGTGTTTGGTTCCCCCTTTTTATCGCCGAGGATAAGGTAAAATTTAACTTCAGTTTATTTTGGTACGTTATACACTATAGTTGTGTTAATAATAACCGCTTTTAAATTTAAAAGATGATTAGTATATATTCCTTCTTGATGAGATGTGGTTAAGGTTGTTTCCCGTTTTAATTTAACGTGATATGCTACGTAAATGGTAAGTATATATATTTTCTTCATTTGAATTAGTTTTTCCTCTTTTTTAAATAGTTAATTCAGCAGGTGATAATACATATTAGTGTTAGAAACCAATCCGATCCCTGAACGTGGTTCAAGAGCTTGTATTTATTAACGTAATTTTCTTAACATGAAGATCCGAAAGCTTTTTACGAAAGGTAGCTACTGACATAGATATATCCGTTAGACAAGCCTGCAAAACTCGCAGTTGTATCAAGGATTGTTGGTTTCTTTAAATTTCATTATCTCTTTGGGTAGAAAGTTTCATTAGAATACAATAATTTTGATCACGTGGTTAGTCAGCCGTGAAATATCCAAGGGGGAAATCCATGATGGTGACTTCAAGAATGACAAATTCAAAATTTTAAACGTCTTATCGAGCTGTCGTCGTCGTTGTAAGGACCTTGGTTAAATTAATTGTAATAATAATAATTCCTAGCTAAATAAATATTCTATTTAAACTTTGTGATGTTGTTGTTTCATTTACTAGCATTAGGATGAAGGGAGAAAGCAAGAAGGAGAAAGTGAAAAGGAGAGAGCGAGAAGGAGAGAGTGAGGGAGCGAAACAGGAGGCTCTTTAATGCGACCTCTAATAGCATCAGTACATAGGTAATATAGATTTCTTCTTCATGACTCCGTCTAGTAGTAGTACATAGGTCGTCGATAATACAGATTGCTTCATGACGCCCTCTGTTGACAGTATGGCAGATTCAGTACAGTTTCAAATTTAGCGCCACATGTTGTGATATAAAATGGCTGCAGACTCTAATTGAAGGGTCTCTAATACAGTTCTCTTTTTTTACGCGACCTCTACATACCGGTAATACAGATTTCTTCATGACGCCCTCTAGTAGTAGTACACAGTCTGCCGGTAATACAGATCCCTTCATGACGCCCTCTATTAACAACTAGCAGAACGACCGTAATCGGTTAGAGCGTGAAGGAAATAATTAAACACTAGCGCCCTCTGTTTTCTCATAGCAACACTAACACCATTTAGCCGAGCGCCGAACCAAATGCCGGTAATATACAAGGCCGGTAATACAGATTCCGTACTTCGAGGCAAAAATCCCTAGATTAGAGAGAGATCGACATAAAAAGTCCCCAGATTAGAGAGATCGACATAAAAAGACCTCATATTCGAAGTAAAACGACACTGGCGCCATCTGTTTTGCCCTAGCAACGACGCTACCATTTAGCCAAATGACGAATAAAATGCCGATAATACAGAATGTCGGTAATACAGATTCCGTACTTAACCACCTAGAGAGAGACATACAAAAATTCACCAGATTAGAGAGAGAGACAGAAAATCTAGGGTCCCTAGAACTGTCTGCCTCGGGTGTCGCAATACCTACTCTGCTTTTATGTTAATATATTGTTTATTGGACAAAAATGTATTTAAGTAAAATTGTTTATTATTATAAAACGAACCAAATGAATTTTATTATTGTATGACTTCAGTACATGATCAGTGTGGCAGTTTTAAGAAAACAAGTTTTAGGGAGGTTGTTACAATATCTTTATTTTAGTTAGGTAATAACAAAAAGATGCCACGATATCTTTACCTAATATACATGATTTTTAATTTTCAGGTTGACTTATGGCTAGGATATCCTTTCCTTTTATTATCCTTGTTAATGTTAATATTGTATCATAATACTATAATAAATATATGCTATTCCTTTCTGTTTTATTATTTTATAATTCTATATTAAAATTTTGTATTCTTGGGATATCATCATGACTTTGTATGTAAGTTTATATGTTTTATGTTTTTATTTATTGATCCCTAAGAACCACGTCTGCGCAATAATGATTCTTTAAATTTTTCTTTATCTTACGTACATGTTCATATTAATTTTTCCACTTCACATAAACGTGACCATAACAGTATATATGTTTACTTTAGCCGTTTCCCCAATGTCCCTTTATAATTGTAACTGTTGCATATCAAAAATAGATATTCTTCTATCTATATACTGTGGGGTAGGGGTTTATCGTATTCGTATTAAGGAACATAATGTAAATAACGTTTCAGTTGCCTACCAAATTTTCTGGAATGGACCATCTAAGTTAATAAACAGAAAGATCCCAGAAAGTAGGTAAGTACCTACATTATGTAAAACCTGCTTTGTGCTTGGAGAAAGATTTTACCATAAAGCACATTATTTAATTTTAGGTACTTTTCAAAGTAGTGCTTAGAACTAGTGTAATTTAAACGAGATTCATTTTATTAGTATTATGAATTTCTATTATTTACAGATAGATATTATTTTGAAACAACAGGACGAAGTTAATATTCTATTGTTTTACAAAACTTTAATTGAGATAGGTCAAAACCTAATTAGGTTTCTGTTTGTAACTCAGTGAGATTTAATATTTTCTATAAGTCTACTAACAATATAAACCACGCTATTGTAAACCTTTTCCCTTTGAAGATTCTTGTCAATATAGATTTCCTTTTGTTATCTTAAGTAGCAATACAAGCAGGACACGTAAGGTAACCTAACCAGACGCAACTATGGATGTGTAAGGGATGCACTTTTCCAAACTTTTGGAGACGATGTCTTATACCCTGTGCTTATATTACCAAATACCTGATTTTGTTACTCTACTAAATAACTTGTTATGCCAGATCCTTAGTCCCTCGATCTTTTGCTCTGTACGCGTAGAAAAACCAGTCAAGAATGCACTATCTAACTAGTAATAGAAATTTTGAGTTTTATAAAGGTATCGTCTGCCTGTCTCATCCCTTATTTTTCACATTTGTTTATGTGCTTATCCCTTTCAAGTTTATCAGTCGGATCAAATTGTTACATAATTGTAATCATCATACCTATGACGCACCTTGGCTGTTTGGATGTTACCTTGGCGTAGCCCTAAACTACGACTGGCTGTTCGTTTGGACGGTGGCTTAATCTTAACGAAATGGAACTTCTGTGTAACGTAACTCTTTCTATTTCATTTCACTAATACTTAACTAATAATGCTTTTACAAAGTATTCGTTGTATCTAAATTCATCTAAGTCCTATGCTTTACTTTTTAATAATAATGCGGATGATTTGCAGGTACTTTTGATTACAATAAATAACATTGATTACAATAAATAACACAGTAATACCCTTTTAGTTTTTGACAAAACCCTTAGATTCAAAGATCGTATCGGTATGTGTATTCAGAAAGACTTTGTTAATTTAAAATTCTTATATACTCATAGGATTTTCCTTAGCAAAGAGATCATTTTGTGTGGTACATTGGTTTTGTGGCATTTTACCTTTTGCGCTCCTGGTTATACTTTATGCTTGGATTACAAAACGTCACGGCGCATACAACAGGTTCAAAATACTTGTCCTAGATTTATCTATGGTTTGCTAAAGTCAGATCCCTGCAATTCAACTACAGTGGCTCAATAATGTGCATATGTAACTTATTCTTGAAATTTTTGATTTCTCGAAAATGCCATTTGCGTGTGATATACCTGAAAGGATAGAAGGAGTACATTAGGTTTTAACATTCGTACGTACATTCGAGGAAAAGAAATAATAAGGATATGTTAATTTTTTGTTACATGTTACATCTTCCTTTTCTGCAATTAAAGACCAACTTTCATGGCCTGCAATATTTCAAGCATGGCATATGGCATTTTTAAGTAAGCGGGAAAAAATTTCCTAACTGCTCGCTTTTTTAAGTTGTCTTTTTTCTTAAATATGGTTCTCTTTCTCTAAAATCCTGATATTTCTACAACGTTTTAAGTTCCTGGGCAACATACATTTATTATATTTTTTAAACCCTTTTATTCCTTTTGTTAATTTTTTTTACTTCAAACGTTTATATTTTTGTAAAAACATAAACATTCTGCTGTGACCCATACTGAACAAATAAATTCATAAATTTACGTTCAACGGCTGAAAGTCTTTTAATTTAAAATAAATAGTTTTTAGTCGCAAGAAAATTCGTTAGTAACATTTTCAATCGTGATTCACTAGATTTATTTAAAATAAAAATAATAAAATTTTCAATCGCGACTCACCATAATACTACAGATGGTTTGTTAGTATGTTTGTCTCTTTATAGGCTGGGCTCCTGTAAATGCCACCCCCAATTTATCTATATGATGAACTATGGCGTCATATCATTGGACTCAGCATGGAGCAGGGGGTGCAATGGGTATGGTGAGAGTGGTAGATATTTCTGTCAGTGTGTCTCTCCTTTCCTAAAATTCCCATATGTATGGTTGAACTAAGCAAGGGTCAGAGAGGTGATAGGTGGTTCTGGGAGGTGCAACATCATGTTAGTGGACGTGATAGATTTGTTTGTGTGTATGTTAGCCCTTTTATAGAGTTCACATACTATGGTTGAACTAAGTGAGGATCAAAGAGGTGCTATGGGTGTGTCTGGTAATAAAGATTATCGGCTACAGTATATTTGATTGGATAGATAATATTTGTGATAGATAAATAAACAATAATAAAAAACATTTTAAATTACAGTAGCGCCTAATAAACATTTCTACTATCAACTGTTGCAACCATTTAACTAATCTGAACATATTTATAATTCCCTCGAAGTAATTTAGTTCGCATGCTGGTGGTAGCATACAAGTAGGTATTGCGACACCTGGCCCAGACATTTTTGCGGGGATGCAGTCGTCGTTAAGTACGGAATCTGCATTACCGACATTCTGTATTACCGGCATTTGGTTCGTCACTCGGCTAAATGGCAACGCTGTTGCTAGGGGAAAGCAGATGGCGCCAGTGTCGTTTTTGTACCGACATTCTGTATTATCGGCATTTGGTTCGTCACTCGGCTAAATGGTAGCGTCGTTGCTAGGGGAAAGCAGATGGCGCCGGTGTCGTTTTACGTGATTTTTGTACCGACATTCTGTATTATCGGCATTTGGTTCGTCACATGGCTAAATGGAGTTAGTGTTACTAGGGGAAAACAAAGGGCGCCAGTGTCGTTTTACGTGATTTTTGTACCGACATTCTGTATTATCGGCATTTGGTTCGTCATCATGAAGAAAGCTGTATTACCGATTACGGGCGTTCTACTGATTGTTAATAGGGGGAGCCAAGGTTTATCATTTTATATTAATAAATTTTACCGATTTCTTAAAATAACTATCGGCGTCATTAATACTTTAATTACATATAATAATTTAAGATAATTAATTCAGCATTAAAATTTTAAACGAAAATCACGGAACAATTTACGGATAATAATAATAATAACAATAATAATAATGTCTTTATTTCCCTTACAGGCTTACACCCAAATAGGGAAAAATATGAATTTACAAATGTTTTCATCGTTTATGCTATTCTCCTGTAATATCTCATGGGTAATGTGTAAAGAGCGGAAAATATGCAATGTGCATTTTATGATGTTGATGAAATAAGAATTATTTGTAGATTCAATTAAAATGCCTAAAACCTAAAATTTAAGGCTTTAATATTATTGTTTATTGTATATTTTATATCAATAAATGCGAAACTCCGTGTAATGCCATGTAATAATAATGCAACAATGTAACATAACTGTATACATCGGTGTATACATAAAATAAACTTGATGTTGATGAAATAAATAATAGAAACAAAATTTAATTTATGATTTGATTTATTGAAATTTCCTTATTCTTATAACAAATAAGTTTTTACTAATAATATTTAGTTATTACTAGTTAGTTAATAGTATATTATATACATATTTGTTGCATTTTTCTTTTGTCGAAACCCATGCATTTTTTGTCAAATTTCGTTGCATTTAAATGTGCATATGTTTTCTTTTTGCCTTGCATTTTTCCGCTCTTTAGTAATGTGTATTGTGGTGACAAAATTCACTTGGTATTGTTATGTCTGTTTGTGTTGGTGAATATTTCACCATTTACAACATAATCATGAATAAAGTGGTTGGTGTATTTTTGCATACGAAACAATGGAACATTTATTTACGTTTAAATTTAGGCGATTAGCTTTACACCAATCACATAGAAAGTTAATGTTAGACTGCAAATATAAGCAATCATTGATATCTCGTACTTGATGATATATTTTTAAATCGTCAGCAAATAATAGTTTCTCGCAGTGTATAGATTGATGATGATGATGAATACCACGTAGACACGTCCATTCGTGACGGGTATCTTGGAATACGTTCTGCTTGGTTCGGACATCTTGTATCCCAACCCTCTGGCGTTTAATGTCATGCTTACCTTGCTATCTCTCTCTCTCTCTCTCTCTCTCTCTCTCTCTCTCTCTCTCGCTCTCTCCTTCTCACTCTCTCCTTATCATCTATTAGAGAGGACGCATTAAAGAGCCTTCTCTCTCTCTCAATGTCTCCTCTTGGAATACGTTCTGCTTGGTTCGGACATCTTGTATCCCAACCCTCTGGCGTTTAATGTCATGCTTACCTTGCTATCTCTCTCTCTCTCTCTCTCGCTCTCTTCTTCTCACTCTCTCCTTATCATCTATTAGAGAGGACACATTAAAGAGCCTTCTCTCTCTCTCAATGTCTCCTCTCTCACTCTCTTGCTCTTTCGCTCTCTCCTTATCACCTATTAGAGGACGCATTAAAGAACCTTCTCTCCCTCTCTCACTCTCTCGCTCTCACGCTCTCTCACTCTCTCTCTCCCTTCAACCTAATGCTAGTAAATGAAACACCATTGGATAGAGGTAATCGTTAGGTCTACTGTTCTGGGATTGGTTCGGACGGCTTTGTTATTTCATACGTGAAAATAAAAAACATCGATAAATGTTTTACTGTTTTTATTATTTTTCGTATAGTTACACAATATTACTAATATTCTATTGTAAATCAGCTTAAACTAGGTGATTATAGTTTTATATAGTATATTACTTTATTACTCAATATAAACTAGATATGTTATATCAGAATGTTACAAATTAATTTTCTAACAAAATAACTTAGATCGGCTTATAAATATATATATATATATATATATATATATATATATATATATATATATATATATATATATATATATATATATATATATATATATATATATATATATATATTTACGGCCAGTGTATAAAGTGAGGTCCGTATGAACAAAGTTCACGTTTCAAGTGAGGTCCACAAACAAAGTGAGGACAAATATACGGACCTCACTTTGAAATTCGATAATATTTCGTGTAGAGCTTTTCGAAGGTATAAGTTGGCGATACTGAAAAAATGGGCTGGACCTCAGATGTTGCCAAAACGGCTAGAATTATACAGATTAGTTCAAGGAGTTGACGCCTGGAGTCGCTGCGCCAGATGTATATTTTTCAGACGTATAATTTCTTGTGTGAAGCTTGTATGAATGATGCGCAAAGTGAGATCCGAACAAGTGGCAACGATGGAAATGAAAGTTATACAATATTGATTTTAATTCTATTACAGAAGAGAACGGAAATACCCTAAATAGCCGATTTTATTTCTTACGAGCGGAAATCGGTTTAGAAAAGTTGTATTATTGTGCTGTTACAAAATTTCGATAGGGAAATTTTTAGATTTAATTTAATCGACGTCTGATTATTTGTAATTAGGCAATAAAACTAAAATACATTGTAAAAGAGATTAATAAATCTTCGAGGACTTGCAGCCTTTTTATTTTTTTGTATTAATTAAGAATAAAATAATTTTTTTTCGAATGACATTTCATCTAATCAAGATTAGGCTTTTTCTAGTCTTTAATAGTATATTAAGGGCTTAATTGAGTGTCTTACAGCCCGTGCAGTCAGTTAGCGCCTGAAGCGAAAACCGAAGGCGCTAAGACGATAAAGGGCTCTAAAACACTAATTAAGCCCGAAATGCGTACTTTAAATGTGCGGTCTAAGATTAAATTAAGTTTAATTTAAAATAAAAATAATTTAAAAAGTCCTAAACTTCAAGTAGGTAGGTGCTATGGTCTATAATTATTCTTATTACTATGGAGACGTCCTAAACAAGAGTAGTAAAAGGGGGTGCTCTAATTTAGCGATTTACGCTCTAGAAACAGTCCGCAAAATAGGTCATAATCATGTCATAATCACCCGAGCGGACATAATGTATATTATATATTCAGGGACTAAAATGCATTTTTTCAATTATTAATTAACACTTAAAAAACACTTTTAGTCCAGTGGTATATACGCTATTTTTTGCACGTCTAAAGGACTTAATCGCAAAAATTCAAAATTTCGTTACATGTCATTCGGACAATTGCCAAAATCACATAGTTTCAGGATAATAAATCCTAACATGTACCGCGATTACTTTTTTTTGTTGTTTACTTGTTGTTGTTGTCAAGGAAACACTTTACTCCCTCAGGGAATTCCACCCCAAGTAGGGATTTTTAACGTGCCAAACATCGCATTGACACGGGACCTACAGTTTTACTTCCTATCCGAGAAGAAGGCATGTTTTTAATTTTTCTCCGCTATTAAACATTACCAGCTCAGCCGGGGATCGAACCTGCGGGGCCTGGCCACAACGGCCAATGACCACAACGGCCAATCGCTATTTTGGCCGTTGTGGTCATAACCACAACGGTCTCCGTGACCATAACGGCCAACAGCCACAACGGCCAATTTGACCATATCGCCCAACTCGAAACTTGACCATAACGGCCACCATGACCACAACGGCCAACTAGAAACTCCACCCTATCCGCCGTTTTGACCACAACGTCCACCGACGCTTATGTATTGGCGTCGCTGGTGACGATGACCACAACGGCCAAAATGACCACAATGGCCAACTAGAGTGAGTGACCACAACGGCCAAAATGACCACAACGGCCAACTATGGAGCGTGACCACAACAGCCAAAATGACCATAACGGCCAACTGTGGCGAGTGACCACTACGGCCAACTAGGGTGAGTGACCACAACGGCCAAAATGACCACAACGGCCAACTATGGAGTGTGACCACAACAGCCAAAATGACCATAACGGCCAACTATGGCGAGCGACGACAACGGCCAACTTTTTTCATACTGTTATTTTGGTTTAGTTAAAGCTCATTTCTCTCTTTTAACTTAGCATGTATTTCAATAAGGTACGTCCAGAATTTAACAGCGAGGTCTGATTTCAAAGTAGCGCCGATTTAACGTGACTTACCTATTAGCCCAGTAACCTAGTACATTTTACCTTGCATGAAATGGGGTAGTAGATTTCTTTTTTTATATTGTATGTGATAGTACCGAGATGCCCAATCCAATTTTTCGACCTCCGCGACCTTCCGGATCACCGCCAAAAAGAGGTAAAACCGCAGAAATTTTGCACTTTTTTTAGATTTGGCCAATTTTGACCATGAAGGAACACTTTTCCGAAAAAGACAATTCTATTCATTTTGAAAGCACATTAAATTTGCTACAATTTAAGACTAAAATGGTTCCTTAAGGTCTAATAGTTTCCGAAATATCGCTCCTCAGAATTGGTCGAAATTTACAGCCATGCTATTTTTCAAGTATTAACCTATAGAATTGAGTTCAAAGGTTCAAAATAAGAATAGAATAGAATTGAATAGAATAGAAAATCTTTAGTCTTATTCAAACAAAATCATTTTTTACAATGGAATCTTAAAAATAATCCCTCGTAAATGGCTCATGTTGTCGAGTGGGTATTACCAGAAATATGAAAAGGCGACAGGGAAAACGCCTTTCAATTTGGTTTAAACCTCTTGGAAGGTCCAGGTTCAAGATACTCTTCAGCCTCTGTGTCCATGTTCTCCTGTACTTCTTCAGCCTGGTCAATTTCCTTATCTGGAGGGCTGTTAGGATATACAAGCAGTCCATCTAGCTCATCGTCATGTAGTAGGTCATAAAGCTTGGCAGTATCCATGTCAACGATGATATCTGGCCGATTCTCGCAGGACTGTTCACTACATTGGCTACATACAATAGAGCACTTCAAGCCTGCTTTTCTGCAACAGCATGCATTGTCACACCCTTTCTTGCAGTTGCAGGAGATCATTTGCATGAGGTGGGAAGGGGCCGCATCCCTCGATATCATAAAGGCCGTGAGCTGTAAGAACCCACCCCCATTCGAGCGGATCGATTCACAGCTTCTTGAGTGGGAGGTAGTCTGGCAAGGTTAAAGTTCGTCTTGGTTGCAGCCTTTGTAAAGAGCTAATAGCTCAGATAATTGAGGCTTTTCGTTGAGTTGTTTTCACCCTACAGCGCAATGATAATTTGCTCTCCTGCTTCAGCTACTTCGTCAGGTGTTGCTTCTGAGTTGGAAAACTGCTGCTTTCTCCTTGAGGTCCGAATTCTTTTGAATTACTGATAACAACTTGTTTTATCCCTGACCAAAGAAGCATGACGTAGAATCACATCCACTAAAGGCATGGGTGAAGGGCTTGAGGTGACGGTAAGAAGATATCCAGGTGGTTGAATAGAGGACATCTGGTATTTTACCTCTTCCGCACTTCTGAAAGTAGATGTTACTGTGTTAGTAGGGACAGAGGATATGGTGAAAGCTCGTGTGTGAAGTTCTTCAGTTCTTCATCCGGCTGTTTCATAACGCATAGCCTGTGACACAGTGTTAGGGGGTCAACCGTCACCTGTCTCTTGCCAACAGTCACAGTATTCACAGAAGAAAGTGATACCACTTTATTCTTCCTTTTGAATTTGAAATTTTCGTAGTTTTCCCCTACAACCTTCAACATCGCTTCCTTACCCATATCTCTAGCCATGTGACAGTTGACCTCTTCCACTCCAACAAGTCCACTGCTTATAGACATGACGACATTCGTATTAGGGAATGGAGGGTGATGCAGCAACCAGTCGCAAAATGCGTTTGCATGTTAATGTAGCCCGAACCGAATGTTTCATATACTAAATTTATACATTATTGAACTATTTGAGAGGTATTATTAAAGGTTTGATGCCAATTCTATAAGTTAATACTTGAAAAATAGCATGGGTTGAAGTTTTGACCAACTTTGGGGTGCGATATCTCGAAAACTATTAGACCATTAGTAACCATTTTGGTCTTAAATTGTAGCAAATTTAATGTACTCTTAAAATGAATTGACCAGGCTGAAGAAGAACAAAAGAACATGGACATAGAGGCTGAAGAGTATCTTGTACCTGGACCTTCCAAGGGGTTTAGACAAAATTGAAACGCGTTTTCCCTGTCGCCTTTTCATATTTCTGGTAATACCCACTTGACAACATGAACCATTTACGAGGGATTATTTTTAAGATTCCAATGTAAAAAATGAATTTGTTTGAATAAGACTAAAGGTTTTCTATTCTATTCAATTCTATTCTATTCTTATTTTGAACCTTTGAACTCAGTTCTATAGGTTAATACTTGAAAAATAGCATGGGTGTAAATTTCGACTAATTCTGAGGAGCGATATTTCGGAAACTATTAGACCTTAAGTAACCATTTTGGTCTTAAATTGTAGCAAATTTAATGTGCTTTCAAAATGAATATAATTATCTTTTTTGGAAAAGTGTTCCTTCATAGTCAAAATTGGCCAAATCTAAAAAAAAGCATATTTTCGGGGGTCTTACCGCTTTTTCGATGAACTCGGAGGAGCTATATCTCGGAAACTATTAGCCCTATAGTAATCATTTTGGTCTTAGATTGTAACAAACTTAATGTACTTTTGAAATGAATAGAATTGTCTTCTTTGAAAAAGTGCTCCTTCATGGTCAAAATTGGCCAAATCTAAAAAAAGTGCAAAATTTCGGCGGTTTTACCTCTTTTTGGCGGTGATCCGGAAGGTCGCGGAGGTCGAAAAATTGGATTTGGCATCTTGGTACTATCACATACAATATAAAAAAAGTCTACTACCCCATTTCATGCAAGGTAGACCCCCCTTTTGATGACAAGGTTACTGAACGATATATTGAAAAATGCTTTCTCTATATACAACTGCAGCCCTATGCAGTTGACGACATTTTTCTTTCTTAGTTTCTCGGCAAGTATCCCAGGCAGATTAAATTCTGAAAATTTGATACAGGTACACTATAACTATTTACAGAATCATGATACTTTAGTTCACAGGGTAGTTTATCTTTAACGTCAAAAGAAGTTTTTTTTCTATTACTTGTTTACCTACAGCAATCTTTTCATTTTGGGGACGTTTAAAAAAGTACGAAATAGAACTATAAAACAACACGTTTGACGTTTTATTTATAGATTTCCATTGCATTGAATTTGAAGATTTCGCAAGATAACTGTAATCTATAAAGGGATATTAAGGACGGGATACTTCTCTGGCCAATGGATGGTGGCCCAAATAGCAATGGTCCCAAAACCGGAGAAACCGCCATCAGATGTGGCCTCATACAGGCCTATTAGTCGTTACCCGTCAATGGTTTGTAAAAAATTGTTCGCCATGCGAATGTCGCCGCTAATTGACGAAAATCAGCGAAAGCCCAACTAACAGTTTGGATTTCGTCGACAATACGCTACAATCGAACAAGTACACATACTTGCATTAAAAATCAGGTTTGACCTGGAGACCAAAACATTCTGTTCAGCGGTATTCATAGACACAAGCCAAGCATTTGACAGGGCGTGGTATGTATGTAGATCTACTCTACAACCTCAAGTGACATTTACCGTATACCTTCTTTCAAATCCTCACGTCATACCTCACTAAAAGATACTTTTTCGTGAAATATTCAGACTCCACTTCAGCCCTTCTATCCACAACATCTGGTGTCGCGCGACTGGTCCGACATTATACCTAATCTTCAACTAGAAACACGACAATAGCAACCTTCTTGGACTACATGGCAATACTGGCTTCCCATACTAATGCAGATATAGTTTTCAGAAACTTACAAACCACCTAAGCCTTTTTGAAAGATGATGGAACACGACGCATTAAAGCAAATATACAAAAACCAACACAGGCCACTTATACTACTAAAAAAACTACTTGCCCTCTAGTTCACCTTAACGGAAACTCACTACTCAAGAAGATTAGGTCAAATATCTAGGGTTCCACCTAGACAGACGTCTTACATGGTCAAAACATAATTGATACATACCACGCCCTGTCAAATGCTTGGCTTGTGTCTATGAATACCGCTGAACAGAATGTTTTGGTCTCCAGGTCAAACCTGATTTTTGATGCAAGTACTTGTTCGATTGTAGCGTATTGTCGACGAAATCCAAACTGTTAGTTGGGCTTTCGCTGATTTTCGTCAATTAGCGGTGACATTCGCATGGCGAACAATTTTTTACAAACCATTGACGGGTAACGACTAATAGGTCTGTATGAGGGCACATATGATGGCGGTTTCTCCGGTTTTGGGACCATTGCTATTTGGACCACCTTCCATTGGCCAGAGAAGTATCCCGTCCTTAATATCCCTTTATAGATTACAGTTATCATGCGAAATCCCTCGTATGAACGTTCCTTTAGGAGTTTTCCAGTTATTACGTCGAAACCTGGGGACTTCTTCGAATTTATTTCAGTTTCGATGACCTTACTTCGCGCTTGAAGGAAGTCCCGTATGAATTTTTCTTCTTCCATGGTAAGAGAGGCGTAAACACGATCTTTATGACGTTCTATAATGCAGCCAGTTGCTTTAGTTGAAGTTAGGCAGTGGAAATAGTTCTGGAAATCTTGATTTCTCTGCTCATCTAATAATTTCTTAAACTCTTTGACGGCCCTATTAAACTACGTTTTATCGCCCGGTACGCGAGTAAGTAATCTGTCATTACTTTCTAAGAGCTCGTTTTCTTGTATTTTTTCTCGGATACGTATGGAGCAATACTGTTTTGGATTATTGCGGTTTGTTTCTGGGGTTACGTCCCATGCTGCTCCCTAGATTGATTTTATTAAGTACTGGACAGATTCGTAGATATCGTGTTTATTTTTTAGGAGAAGATTTACATTTAGTTTAAATTTTAAAACTGATAAAAACAGCTAATTACGTACTTCAAATTCAATGCAATGGAAATCTATAAATAAAACGTCAAACGTGTTGTTTTATAGTTCTATTTCGTACTTTTTTAAACGTCCCCAAAATGAAAAGATTGCTGTAGGTAAACAAGTAATAGAAAAAAAACTTCTTTTGACGTTAAAGATAAACTACCCTGTGAACTAAAGTATCATGATTCTGTAAATAGTTATAGTGTACCTGTATCAAATTTTCAGAATTTAATCTGCCTGGGATACTTGCCGAGAAACTAAGAAAGAAAAATGTCGTCAACTGCATAGGGCTGCAGTTGTAACATATATAGAAAAAGCATTTTTCAATATAGGTAAGTCACGTTAAATCGGCGCTACTTTGACATCAGACCTCGCTGTTAAATTCTGGACGTACCTTATTGAAATACAGGCTAAGTTAAAAGAGAGAAATGAGCTTTAACTAAACCAAAGTAACAGTATGAAAAAAAGTTGGCCGTTGTGGTCACTCGCCACAGTGGGCCGTTATGGTCATTTTGGCTGTTGTGGTCACGCTCCATAGTTGGCCGTTGTGGTCATTTTGGCCGTTGTGGTCACTCACCCTAGTTGGCCGTTGTGGTCATTTTGGCCGTTGTGGTCACTCGCCACAGTTGGCCGTTATGGTCATTTTGGCTGTTGTGGTCACGCTCCATAGTTGGCCGTTGTGGTCATTTTGGCCCTTGTGGTCACTCACTCTAGTTGGCCGTTGTGGTCATTTTGGCCGTTGTGGTCATCGTCACCAGCGACGCCAATACATAAGCGTCGGTGGCCGTTGTGGTCAAAATGGCGGATGGGGTGGAGTTTCTAGTTGGCCGTTGTGGTCATGGTGGCCGTTATGGTCAAGTTTCGAGTTGGGCGATATGGTCAAATTGGCCGTTGTGGCTGTTGGCCGTTATGGTCACGGAGACCGTTGTGGTTATGACCACAACGGCCAAAATAGCGATTGGCCGTTGTGGTCATTGGCCGTTGTGGCCTAGACCCGAACCTGCGATCCTTGGATTATGAAGCAAACATGCAAATCACTAATCCACCGAGGCTGGCAAGTTTGTTTGTATTATTGCTTTTAGAAAGAAAAGTTAGACGCAACATACTCTGCAGACTATTTTTCTGCATTTAATACACCCAATAATTAAATAAGTCATTTATTAAATTCATTGAAAAAAAATTTAATTTCAGATTTAATCTTTAAATGGAAATAGTAATCATTATGAACAAATAAATAACGGTAGGTAACCCAAAATAGTATATTAAGTCGAATTCTGTTATAAGTTGTAACCTCAAACTGATCACCGGGTGACGATCAGATGAGGGCTTTCCTACACAACTACTAAATGTTCTCAACTTTCATTGTATTATAAAAGCTCGCAATGAATTTAATTCTTACTTCTCAAGGCAGGCTTATAAAAATTGATAACTATAAGTACCAAATATTACAATCAAAACGTCTATTTTTAAATTAATATTTAATAAAACTAACAATAAGAATAATTTATTAGAACAGATTTAGAATATCAATTATATTTATTATTCACTATGTGATGATGGATGAAGAGGTGGTTCCCAACTTTATAGTAGAGTCAATTTTTGCATTAAGTTCTTATTTTTTACTATCTAAAGATAGAGACTTGAAATCTTTTGTAATGCCTTCAGTACTGGACCAATATAAAATGTTATATGTTTAAAATGGGGGCACGCCCCCTCGGGGGGTTGAAACCCCCATTTTGCACCCCTAATTTAATAACGCAACCAAATTGAGTGAAATTTATGTTGGGAGGGTTCTTGGAGTCGCTGATTATGAATCCAATGAGAAAATTGAAAAATTCAAAGTGGCGGACACCAGAATGGTGGTCCTAAAATAACGGCATTTGAGATTGAGAATGCGATTTACGCCGTTTCTATTGATTTTAGAGAAAAGCTCAAAGAGTCAAAAAGTGTTTAAAATGTGATTTTGCAAAGTAATACACCATTTTGGTTACCTTATTATGTAATCCTTTCTCTCTGCCCTAGTAGTAGAGTAAATTTTTGCATTATGTTCTTAGTTTTTACTATCTAAAGATAGCGACTTGAAATCTTTTGTAATGCCTTCAGTACTGGACCAATATAAAATGTAATCTGTTTAAAATGGGGGCACGCCCCCTCGGGGGGTTGAAACCCCCATTTTACACTCCCAATTTAATAACTTGGGAAGTTTTACATCAACTTGAGCGAAATTCATGTTGGAGGGTTTTTGGGGTTGCTGATTATGAATTCAATGAGAAAATTAAGAAATACAAAATTTTATATATATTTATACATATATATTTTTAAATATAGTTTATTTAGTAGGTACTTATTTATTATTTTATTATTATGTTGTGAACAATTTATAAATATGACTGATGACATAATGCAACACTATCATTAAAAACATTAAAAAGTATTTTATATTGGTACAATACGAGGGTTGCGCTGAAAATTGTTATTAGCAAAAAGACCGTTGCATTTTTTAACAAACAATCTTTATTGTTTTTCAAAATAATCTCCATTCAGACTAATACACTTGTGCATTATTTGAAACCACTTTTTAAAACATTCGGAAGATTCATTTTCTGAAAGGTCCTCAAAAATTCTTTGAAATTCTGTAACTGCTGCATCTGCGTTGGAAAATCTTTTACTTCGCATCATTTTTTTAAGTTGGAAACAAAAAAAAGTCGCACGGCGCCAGATCTGGGCTATACGGCGGATGAGTTACCAATTGAACTTCCGTATCTTTCAAAAAATCCAATGTTCTGGCAGCAGTGTGGGAGGATGCGTTGTCATGATGGACTAAGATGTTACGCAAACCGGTGCTTTGGCGACCTGCCTGTAATTTTGCAAACATCTGTGGTAAAGCCACTTCGCAGTACCATTCAGAATTAACAGTTCTGCGATCTTTAAGTGGAATAACAGCAACAGGACCACATCGGCGGAAAAAACAGCAATCATTTTCTTCTTGAAGCTTCTGCCACGAATTACTTTTGTGGGCAAGTCTTCATCTTCGAATACCCAAACACTAGACTGCTGTTTAGTTTCAGGGTCGTAACTGTATACCCAAGATTCGTCACTAGTTACAATGTATGCCACTTGCCTGGAAGCTCCTCCGTCAAATTTTTGCAACATAAATTTACACCAGTCTATTCGAGCCTGTTTTTGACTTTCTGAGAGCAAATGCGATATCCAACGGCTTGCTGGCTTTCTTACTCCAAGATGTTTATGCCAAATGGTATTCACCACCGAGGATTCAATCTTCACTTCTTACTGAATCTCCCTATAAGTAATATTTCGATTGGAATGAATCAAGCTTGCCACACGATCAACATTTTCTGAACAGGCAGCTTCCGCAGGTCTTGCTTAGTCTTCTAGCAGTTCTCGCCCTCGTCGAAATTCGCGGAACCAATGACTAACAGCGGATAATGGAGGGGCAGCATCGCCAAAAGCTGCTATCAAATTTTCATGGCTTTGCTGGTATCCTAACTGTCTTTTAAAGTCGTAGAAAATCATAGCTCTAAAGGCAGTTCGCGGAATGCTCATCTTAACTGAATTAAAAATGCACAACTACTTACCTTACAAAATTAACTACGTTTCACAAGAAATCGAAACGTTTGACAATTGTGGGTAACGAATGCTAACTAATGCGACATTCAATTGTTTCTAGCCAATTGAGCTTCCATGGCCTGCTACTAACTATTAACAGAGCATCCCTCGTATCAACATCCGTATGTCAGATGCGTTTGTTAATTCTTTGCTGGAACTTTTCGATCCTAAATTTATGATATTTGTGACGGTAGAAATTCCTTGATAGAAGCTCTTTCAGATCAGCAAGTGTATGTATATGTTGTATTATTAGCAACTACATGTTTCACTTGTGTCTATACCAATTCTATTGTAGTTAAATAAAATATCCTCGGTTGAAATGACCTTACCATAAAGCCAATCGATACTACCACTTTGTCAAACTTTATGTTGGCGATTTCTCAGATAGATAGATTAAGGTACGAGTTGCATACAAAGCTTTATGTTGGACTGCTATAATTAGTCTAATCAATTTAGAAAAAATAGCGGAAAGTTGAGGTAAGTCCATGGATTTTTGCATACGGTTTCCTTGTGGGTTATTAAACAACTCCTTAAAAGTCAACACCTGTAGGTGGTGAGCTCGAAGAAATAATGAGGATAAACCACGCCCCCTACCGGTTTTGTCGTTTTTCTAGGAAACCATTAGGGTTATCGAGATAAAGGAGGTTAGGTAAGATAAAGCTTATTTAAATCCCTACCAAAAGTGTTCGAATTTTTTTTCGTACTTCGCCTTCTTTCTGTGTTATCGAAGAAAGGAGATATGTCATACACGGATCAGCAATTTGCACCAGTAAATTTGCTCAAGGAACTTTCTGGCGTAACTTTTTATGGTCCCCTATTGCCATGAAGTAGCTAAGAAAAATTCGTTGAGAACCGGACGCGATCGTGGTACAGTCATCCTTTATCTTAGCATCTCTTCGGCAAAATCCATCAGGCGATATTATCGATATTCTTGATAGCAGTCGGCTGAAAAATTCGTATTGGCAAGTTAATTTTAGAAGAGTACCTGCACTACTGAATGTTTGAATCTAACCCAATATGCACAAGGTGTTTCGCCTTTTTTGAAATCCTAATTTCCTTTATTTATAAGTTCTTGGTACTAATCATTACACCTTAAAAGGAGAATTAACGGTACGTTTCAAGCAGTCTTTATGGAATGCTTCGTGTTTAGCTCTGATCAATCTTTTGCGAGAGTAACTAACGGATACACCAGACTTTAACTAGTTGATGAATATGACCTTAGACCAGCATTTCTGCCCAGGACAACTTAGTTTTAGCCCATGCTACTCGTCGTTTTGCAGATACTTGTCAGCGTTAACTATGCTGTTTATGAACTAAAATCTTCTTAATCCTCTAGATAACATACAGCCTCAAATCATTATGTCTTGAGGAAACTTAACATTAAGCAGTTTTGTTCTAGTTTTACTCTCGCAAAAGAGTAATCAGAGCTAAACAAGAAGCATTCCATAAATACTGCTTGAAACCTAATGTTAAGTTTCCTCAAGGCGTAATGATTTATAGCTATATGTCAGCTGGAGGATTAGTAAGATTTGAGTTCATAGACGGCACAGTTAATGCTGAAAAGTCATTCACAATAATTATTGGTTGGTTAAATTTAAATGGCAGATTCACATACGGTTCATTACAAGCATTTAAAAAATAACTAGAATTAAATATTAAAAATACCAAGAGCGATATTAATCCCCCTTCTTATATCTTTTTACACGGAAATATAGATTTTATATGCATTCTTTTTGGTCTAATAAATACCCTAAATATAGAATAACCACTTTTCTTTGCTACAAGCCAAGATCGGTTTAGGTAGGAAGATAAATACATATATTCTTTTTAACACGTACCGTAAGGAAATTACAGACAAATTTTTAAATTTAATTAAAAATGAGATGGAACAAACTCAGCATTTTAAATTAGGCGACAATATTTACTGATTTTACTAGCATTTTCAGAATAATTAACATATTATACAGATTTACATCTATAATTATTAGTGAAACTAATCTAACTATTAATAATAATTAATTATTAGGAGTAATACATTTAGATTTTAAAGTAAAGTATGTGGTACTTAGCTATCAATTCACTAATCTGTCCCACTAATAGCAGGCTGTTAATATTACTAGCACAATTACCATTAAAATGATGAGAAACACCAGAATCTTAATCAATAGTTAAATCTAATTTTTCGTCTAAATTTAATTGATCTAAGCGGTCAAGCATTCGTTTAAACATTCTAGAAGGCAATGCAACAGCCAACAGGAAATAGTTAAGTTAGGGAGCCAGTAAATAATCCAAATAGTCTGGAGAAATAGTCTTACGAAGAAAACAGAACAGACATTTTTTATAGAAAAATTAATTATCTATCTATTTTATTTAAACAATTTTTTTGTTAAATTAATATTTTAAGAGTTATTACACTGCAATGTTTTCCTGTTTCAGTGAGATGTTAGCCGTTTGCGAATTATTTAGCAAAACTAAAAAGTGAAAACTTTGCTGTGTAATAACTCTTAAAACATTAATTTGCAAGCAATTAAAAAATTGTTTTAATAAAAAAGATAGATAATTTATTTTTCTACAAAAAAGTCTGTTATATTTTTTTTCGTAGAACCAACCGTTCTCGAGATGTTTTCAAAAACGGGTTTGTTAAAATGGCTACGGAAGCATACCCGTCTCCGCCACATCAAATTAGTTTTATACTGACGACCGACCAACTAACAAATTCCAATAATAGAATAGCATGCATTTTTGCTGATGATAATGAAAGCAAATGATGGCAACAGCGCCGGTCCTCATGTTATACTTAAAACCTGTGTATAATTTGATATTGGGGCTCACTTTGCGATTAAATCGTATCTAATTATATGGTCCTCACGTCGTCAGTAGTATAGTGTAGCCTCACTTGGTATTATTATACACAGCAAATAAAACTTTTTTAAATTCAAAGAAATCTGTGTATATTTGCGAGATACATAACTAGAACAAGTAAACAAGTGATCACAAAAAAATTTGCAAAGCTGTGACCATTTATAAGGGTGGTCCTCATTAACTATGGTTCATGATATGTCCTCACTTTGATAAGTGGCCGTAAATATATATATATATATATATATATATATATATATATATATTCTAACACTTAACATTTACTTAATAGAATATTAACTATATATTAAACTTAAACCTCAACAACAACATACTTTATTTAATCTAGTAATATAAACTTTATATAGGTAAGAACTGTCATTTAACAACATCTTCCGCCTTTATCCAGGACTTTTCATTCAAGCCGAGCCATTTGACGTACATGTCACCATTGCTGCGGCGTTTAAGTACTTTTTCAACTAAGTAAACGTCTGGCTGATTGGTTTTCTGCAGCTCGAACTCGTAGAAAGCTCCTCGAACAGCAACCCCATGAAGATCTTCCAGCAGATATGTGACAGGTTTTGTAAATTGAACTTTAACTATTTTGAATAATTCAGTTGACCAGCTGGGCGTGTATCCCTTAGAAAAGACCCCCTTGAACTTACTAATACGTACGAGGTCATTCAAGTCTAGTTTACGTTTACTTCCTGCAGCGACATCTGCTTTTACATTAGTGTCATAAACGGTTAGTTTGGTGGTAGGTGTAACAGTAGCAGGAGCTCGACCTATCGTTCTATGTCTGGTGTTGTTATAGCTGTCAACTACCCTCTGTAATATATCTATCCATTTAAATGATCCTCGGTAGCTAAACTCTTTATACAACTTTTGCTTAATTGTACGGATAACGCGTTCAACTATCGAAGCCTTAATTACGGAATATGTAGAGTAATGATTTATAGTGTGCTCTTTCATTAATCGTTTAAAATGTTTATTGTAAAACTCTTTCCCGAGATCCGTCTGAAGATTCTTGGGTATGACTGAACTCTTAAAGATGCTGCGGACCTGCTTTGTCACCTCTTCTCCGGATTTAGTTTTCAACGGTCGTGCATACAGATATTTCGAATAACAGTTTATCATCAGCAGTATGTAACGATACCCCTTATTTACTTTAGCATAGGGCATAAACTCGGCTAAGTCAGCCTGGAACAAGTCCTGGAAATCTTTTATTATAGTGCGACGTCTTTGAAAGTTTTTTCTAGCAGCCCTGTGTATTTCATCAACAACGGTTTGTTTAGCACTAGTCATTATCATACAATTAATCTCAACGACACCGAGAGAGCAACGTCTCAAATAATTATATTGGCAGCAGCCGTGTTTGATGAATACTGAACAATGTTAAAGCAATATATCATTATATACCCCCGAAATATTCTATTCTATGATGCCTTCCTCCTTAAGTTCGCTTATAATTGATATTATTTCGTTTTCATTCTGTGGACTAGTGTTGCCGGCACTCTTTACAGCATATAATAAACGAAGCCGGTCGACTAGCTCGTTAGCCTTATTCCAGTAGACGTATTCGACTTTGCAATCGCTTAATTTTTTAAAATTTGACGACGATGATGATGATAGTCTAATGCCTAAACCTTTGATTCTGGGTAAGTTCGGTTTAATTATATAATCATACTTCCAATGTTTAACAGCTGTTAGTTTACCCTGTGGTCTATATGATTTCTTATGCGCATTAGTAAGGGCTATTATCTGCATATAATTATTGATATCAGCTTGCGTTGGTATAGACTCTAATTCACTAAACGTGAGTAAGTCAAACAGACCGGGTGTAGCTTTGAAAACGTTGTTTTTAATTATGATGTTTGTATCACGCATAGTCACAGGGGAAGATGCAAATGTCCACGCGTCTCGATCAATTTTATATCTAATACCGAATCTAGTTCTATCTATATTTTTGTTTCCGACAGCGTTAGCTATCAGCATACCGTAATGAGTAGGGAGATCAAGAGTTTGATTAGATTCTTCTTCTTCTTCTTCTTCTTCTTCTTCGTCTGCTTCCGATGATGATGATGTAGCAGGTTGTTTTTTAACTTTCAACTGGGGAATGTAACTAGCAGTAGTAGTAGTAGTAGCAGCAGATGGTTGTGTTTTAACTTTCAATAGGGGTACGTTAGAGGTGTTAACTGATTTAGCAATGGTTTCCAGTGGTGATATAACTGGATTGTGCGTGACGCGATACATACGTTCTGCTTCTGCTCTATCACGACGAAAGTATGCAAACTTCTTACGTATAGCATTACGAGCATGTATTATTTTACGCTTTAAACTCAGATCATACGTGTTGGACATGTCGGCTATGCAGAGACTACTAAACGATTCGACTCTAATTATAAACTTATATATGAATCAAAACCCTTCCGATATCTGCCACGGTCTAGAGAGCTGTCTTTATTAATTACCAGGAAATCATGTGGCTCCTTCCAACACAGAGAGCAAATGTTTTTGAACTGATCATAGCTAATACCGTCTCCTACAACATGATCGCTAAACACGTGTTTTAAGTTCAACTCGTCTTGTCTAAAGAGAATAATTAGGTTTGCATTGTCCCTAATCAGATGTTTCGGAATCTTGGCGTACGTTTGACCTAGATAAAAACAGTCGACACCCTTATGCCTACCCATGCTAAAGTATTCTCTAATCTTATCCTGTTTGCTGCAAATTATATCATCAAAAATGAACACAGAATTAGGTTTAACATCACCGGGGCTGATTACGTCATCGTTTTCGCTAAATTCATGATATCCCATACCCGTAAGTGGTTTCATAACACGTCTTAAGAATTCATATTTAGGCTGAAATAAAGACTTGGCGTATAGGTAGATATTTTCAAATTTTAATCCGTTTTCGCTAATAAGTAAACCTAACATAGCATTAGTTTTACCGCAGGAAGATGGACCGCTCAATATTGCTCTACATGATACAGGTAACAGTTCGCCATGTTTCCTAACATCCTCGCCTGATCGTCGTTGTAAAGATGTATCTTCGCAGTCGTCTAGGTTACATATGTTTAGTGACTTATTTTGTTTAACAACCTTCATCATTACGGTATGCGTACGTGTCTAGTCACGGTCTCGTTAAACGGATTATACTCGATTAATGCGTCGTGAAGGATCAAACAATACGCCTTAGTTGTATTCGTAAATGCGGCAGAAGACTCGAGCTCTAGTCTAATATCGACAGTGGAATCCTTAAAACTCTCCACCTGTCTTGAACAGTCAATAACAAAAACGGGATACGTTTCAAACGATTTGTAGCTGAGTAAACAGCTCTCAGCCGCACCTCTACCTATACCGTCATAGTAGTTCTCACGAAAACGAATATAATTCAGATACGCAGGAATGTAGTCCTTACGGTCGAAATCGAGATTTAAACGCTGATGCGGGAACACTTGCGAATTTAAATACAACTTAACGTCGACCAAGTTCGAATGAGTAAATGCAGTCGGGTTACCCGTTCTTATACCCAGCTGACGCTCGTCTTGTAAAACTACAAAGACCCAGCGCGGTTTCTCTAGATCATTGGAGTTCTTTACGCGCCAAACCTGATTTTTAGTAGTTCCCAACGAGGGTAACTCGTGTAATTCCCAACGTCTAAACGGAGCGATGATAGAAGAATTATCTCTTAAACTCTCCACCAGGTTCACTTTGCTTTCATCTGATAACAGTATATGCGGAACTTCCCACGAGAGCTTATCAATCTTGATATCTACATCGGTACCTGCATCACCTGCGTCGCTTTTATAGCAATTAAAATCGTTCTTGGCGCGAATTAAAACTAGCTGACAACTCATATGAGGTATTACTTTTTTATAATCGTCTGCAAATCCAAAGATATCTTTTAATGGTATTCTACACGTGAAATGAAAGACGTTATTCCCCTGGTTATGTAACAAATCATTATCGTTAGTAATCCCTAAGTTCCATGCATTGCAGGTTAAAGCTCTATCCTCGGCGCCATGTGAAACGAGACCTTTTATAGTGCTTGTAATGCCGGGCTGTTTACAGACATCTATGAGCTGGTTTGTGCCTAATATTAGTTGAATTTCATCAAACAGAAAGTGGGCAAAATTGTTTACCAGAAGGAATTGCTTGTTTTCTGCACGCGTTATGCTACCTTTAACAAGTACATAGCTGTCATACAAAGCTAAAACGTTATCGGAATTTTGTATGCTGATTCTAATGGTGTCGGAATGATTGGCATTTAGCGTAAACGGCAGATAGGTATAAAAATCCTCTTTTATTATATCTGTATCGACGCGAGGCTTCCCAAATATGTTTAATTTATCAATGGTAAAGGTGTCGGTGTTAATATGCATTTTACTTCGTTTTGACATGTTGCTGCTGCTGCTGTTATCGTACTTTAAAGCCTAAAGATTCAAGAAAAAGGCGACGAGCTTTAGTTAGTTTTAATCGAAGGTCTGCACGTGCCGACGTTCGACGGTGAATGACCTTTGATGGACATATGCTGATGTTTTTATAGCTAAAGTTTATTCCCATTTTTCACGTTTAAGTTCTAGCCTGATGCTCGTGAAAGTGTCTTCAGACAAATTTATCAACTCTCCTCTCGCGTCTACCAGTCTAATGGTAATGTTGTCGATCTCGGTGACAGTGATGGGAAAGTAAATCACATGCGATGGCTCCTTTTCAATCAGATAACCGGGTGGTACGCAAACACCAAATTCGAAGATTGTATGACCTGCTTGATTGTTTCTATATGAGCCGCCTGTAATATTCGTGTCTACAAAGATGTTTGGAGTTGAAAGTATATCGACAACTCGATCTGATACGTGTCTACTACCGGGTTCTAGCACGCGCTTCTTAAATCCTAGTAGTGATCCTATGTTATCGGGTTTGGTAAAATCAATCAACTCGGTAGCTGATTCAATCTCACACTTTCCCGTATTAGTGTTAGCTTTGATTTGTAGTAGTAGATCTCCCTCTTCGGGGTCGCCACTAATTTGATTGTTTATATAGTTAACGATTTCAGACAACTCGTAGCTACCCGGTTCAATAGTTATCGCCTTTTCTCCGTAATAAAATTTATTTTTGCCTGGGTATATATTCCGTATCGTGTGACTTGTATATAAGCCGACTAAACCTAGTGAGTATTCGTAACGCACGTGATCTAGTGTTATAGGTGGATAAATACGATCCGTAGAAAGCCTGTTTCCTGTACCGTACACCGTGATGGTCCTAGCCATACTTAACCGATTTACACTTTCACCTCTCTTTTATACAAAAATCGTAGACACAGATGTCCGCAGTTGTATGTATTGAACTTTTGTTCTTAGTATACGGAGCAGCGAGGTCCTACATATTTCACAAGTTCAGATGGTGGTCTCAGGTCTCCGAAGGGGTCATAGTACAAAACCACGTTTCGATCCTTTCTATAGGCAACCCAATGAGTACCCGGTCCTCCAGCGTCGTCAAGATTAACAATAGCTCTTTCGAATTGCAAAGGTTTCGTTGCAGGTAGACTTGTTCTCATATAGACACCTCTAAAATAGGGAATGTCTTTAGCATGTTTTATTATATCTAGGTCTGTAAGTGGTCTCCGAGGCAAGTTATTCAGTTTTTTGACCGCCTGACATATGGTTTTAAGTACAATGCAGCTCCGCCAGCTCTATACGGCTTCAGGTAAAGGGCGTTCCCGTTCTTACCGCCTAAAGCGATAGCTTCCATACTTTTATTATGCCGTGTAGTTTCTTCTAGCTGTCTCTTATTACTATTAGCAGTGTTAACAGCTTTTGCTACCCCTGAGGCGCCTCCTATAATTGCACCGAGAGCCGAGAGGCCAGCAAAAATTGGTATGAGTGGTAAAATACCCCCTGTAGCTGTAGGCACAGGAATTATTCGGGGTACTTTAACGTTTTTTCGACCGCCTACGTTTTGAATGATTCTTCTGGCAGCGCTCAGGGCATGATGTATTAAATCTTTACCCGTGAGTCTCTTGCTTGCACGATTCACTACACCAACAAGCTTCTTTAAAACGCCACCTTTGAAAGTGACAGTTTTCCTCTTCATCATCTTTTTAGCGAGACCCTGTTTCGCCGACGGTTTGTTTGTCTTTACGCCCATTCCCAACTTTCTTTTAGCCTTCATTATACCGGTTACAAACAGAGCTGATGCTTTTTCCCCTAATTTAGAGTCTTTAGCCTTAACACGCTTCCAAGCGGCTTCTTCTAATACACGATCTGCCTGGTGTCTACTGTTCAAATCGGAGCTTTGAGCGTACGAGATGTCGTGCTGCATACACGCCTGGTCCAAAGGATTTATACCTTTATCGCCACGTTGTAATCTTTTAGATAATTTAGTACCAGGTCCACAGTACTGATAGGAAGGAAGATGTAGTTCAATAGGCAGCTTGTCTATGAGCTTGTTAACAAAGCCGTTACCTTCGTGAACTAACATCTGGTACTGAGAGAAGAGACTGCTTGTACCTGTATTTATACTCGGTCACCACTGCAGCCGGACTAATCTGTGTTCTGAAATCTCTGCGTATAGATAAAGTCTCTATGATCAGCTTGTAGAATTTCACACAGATGCTTTTCAACATTATGTATTCTTGTTTGAAAACGGTATCTGTCCAGAGCTAATGTTTGCCAGTCTCCCTTTCTCGCCTGTCTGTATGCATACTCCCATACTATCATATGATGTATATTATTCATGCTTGCGTCGGCGAAACTTACTTTCTTTACCATATCGATGTGTTGCTGCTGCTGTTGCTACAAATCGCTATGTTTGGAGAGTTATTGACATTAGTAAAACTAAAAACTTTGTTTAAATACATTTTTATTTCTTCAACGATACATTTAGGCTAAGATAGAAAAAAAATAACTGATTAGCGTAGATATAAGCAAACTAAGCATTTGCGCAGCATTCCCGTAAGGCTCACCACATTTCCTATCTGCGCTAATCAGGCATTTGATATAATACACTTAAAACTAGAATAAAAAAATGGTGTAAATATGATTAGGTCTACCGATAGTAGTAGTAAATTCCGTTATTAGTCGGTATTGTACACTCTCTTTATGTTGTAAGAGTTCGTACGTGTTGCAGATTCGGCTATTAGGGCATCAAACGATGATCGCATAACTTTTTGAGTATCCTCGAGCACTTGTACTTTATCTAATAATTTTTTATAATTACTATCTAGGGTATTATTCGTTTCTTCTATCTTTGTCAACACACTCGAATGATTAGTTTCCATCTCATCATTCGCTATTAGGTGATTTCTCTTTGTTTCTTTTTCCAACGTTGTTAGCAAACTGTTAAGTTTACTAGTTTCAATGTCAACCTTTGTTACCTTTTGCTTTAGATCTTTAATAGTGTTCTGAGTGTCGGTAGTCATTGTAATGAAGGTTTGTACAGCAGAGTCGAATTGAGCATCTACATAAGCTTTAGAAGTGACATCCGTGCCATCTATAGGGTAACTTACTAAAACAATACGTTTACCATCTGCATTAAACTGCATTTGATCGTTTGTATGCATAGCCCGATTGTTAAAATACTGCCTAGAGATTACATCTTTATCCTCTAGAGGCTCCCCTATATTACAAATTCTTCCATCTTTAGCATCATAGTACGACCCCTGTCCTTTATCCTCTCGTCGTCGTCTCAAACAATTAGAGAGTAATTTTCTTTCAACATCGTCCACCAGCTCGTCGGTATACTTTTTCGTACAAACATCGTGGTTGTCAAGCGGTTCTTTAACGTGTACTAACCTTCTTTTCTTAACATCGATTACACCTTCATCGTTATCTGATAACATTAGTACAGAACGCTTCGTGACAAGATCGTTATCGTTGATAGGAGCGCCTACATTAGTTATACGACGGTTCTCAACATCGAAATTACCCTCTGGTGTTAATTTGAAACCATAACCTCTCGGTCCACGTTTTGTTGCAGCCATTGCTTCATCTGTCATACTCATCATAGCTCTACCGAAGAGATCTATTGTGTTCATGATGACGTATGACAAATAACTGTCACGCATGAACAGAATACACAGTATTTATAGCTGAGATCTTCATAGCGCAATGATGTACATATTTCAATACATCATGAGATTTATACAGTTCGTCGGATGTTCTCGGACATAATCGTAGACGGTACTGAGACTTCTCGTAATCAGCCCGCATTTAATTTAGTAAACATCGTATGCTTTTACGCTTTTTTGAATAATTATCGTCCGAACCAATCCCAGAACAGTAGACCTAACGGTTACCTCTATCCAATACTGTTTCATTTACTAGCATTAGGATGAAGGGAGAGAGAGAGAGAGAGTGAGAGAGCGTGAGAGCGAGAGAGTGAGAGAGGGAGAGAAGGTTCTTTAATGCGTCCTCTAATAGGTGATAAGGAGAGAGCGAAAGAGCAAGAGAGTGAGAGAGGAGACATTGAGAGAGAGAGAAGGCTCTTTAATGTGTCCTCTCTAATAGATGATAAGGAGAGAGTGAGAAGAAGAGAGCGAGAGAGAGAGAGAGATAGCAAGGTAAGCATGACATTAAACGCCAGAGGGTTGGGATACAAGATGTCCGAACCAAGCAGAACGTATTCCAAGAGGAGACATTGAGAGAGAGAGAAGGCTCTTTAATGCGTCCTCTCTAATAGATGATAAGGAGAGAGTGAGAAGGAGAGAGCGAGAGAGAGAGAGAGAGAGAGAGAGAGAGAGAGATAGCAAGGTAAGCATGACATTAAACGCCAGAGGGTTGGGATACAAGATGTCCGAACCAAGCAGAACGTATTCCAAGATACCCGTCACGAATGGACGTGTCTACGTGGTATTCATCATCATCATCAATCTATACACTGCGAGAAACTATTATTTGCTGACGATTTAAAAATATATCATCAAGTACGAGATATCAATGATTGCTTATATTTGCAGTCTAACATTAACTTTCTATGTGATTGGTGTAAAGCTAATCGCCTAAATTTAAACGTAAATAAATGTTCCATTGTTTCGTATGCAAAAATACACCAACCACTTTATTCATGATTATGTTGTAAATGGTGAAATATTCACCAACACAAACAGACATAACAATACCAAGTGAATTTTGTCACCACAATACACATTACTAAAGAGCGGAAAAATGCAAGGCAAAAAGAAAACATATGCACATTTAAATGCAACGAAATTTGACAAAAAATGCATGGGTTTCGACAAAAGAAAAATGCAACAAATATGTATATAATATACTATTAACTAACTAGTAATAACTAAATATTATTAGTAAAAACTTATTTGTTATAAGAATAAGGAAATTTCAATAAATCAAATCATAAATTAAATTTTGTTTCTATTATTTATTTCATCAACATCAAGTTTATTTTATGTATACACCGATGTATACAGTTATGTTACATTGTTGCATTATTATTACATGGCATTACACGGAGTTTCGCATTTATTGATATAAAATATACAATAAACAATAATATTAAAGCCTTAAATTTTAGGTTTTAGGCATTTTAATTGAATCTACAAATAATTCTTATTTCATCAACATCATAAAATGCACATTGCATATTTTCCGCTCTTTACACATTACCCATGAGATATTACAGGAGAATAGCATAAACGATGAAAACATTTGTAAATTCATATTTTTCCCTATTTGGGTGTAAGCCTGTAAGGGAAATAAAGACATTATTATTATTGTTATTATTATTATTATCCGTAAATTGTTCCGTGATTTTCGTTTAAAATTTTAATGCTGAATTAATTATCTTAAATTATTATATGTAATTAAAGTATTAATGACGCCGATAGTTATTTTAAGAAATCGGTAAAATTTATTAATATAAAATGATAAACCTTGGCTCCCCCTATTAACAATCAGTAGAACGCCCGTAATCGGTAATACAGCTTTCTTCATGATGACGAACCAAATGCCGATAATACAGAATGTCGGTACAAAAATCACGTAAAACGACACTGGCGCCCTTTGTTTTCCCCTAGTAACACTAACTCCATTTAGCCATGTGACGAACCAAATGCCGATAATACAGAATGTCGGTACAAAAATCACGTAAAACGACACCGGCGCCATCTGCTTTCCCCTAGCAACGACGCTACCATTTAGCCGAGTGACGAACCAAATGCCGATAATACAGAATGTCGGTACAAAAACGACACTGGCGCCATCTGCTTTCCCCTAGCAACAGCGTTGCCATTTAGCCGAGTGACGAACCAAATGCCGGTAATACAGAATGTCGGTAATGCAGATTCCGTACTTAACGACGACTGCATCCCCGCAAAAATGTCTGGGCCAGGTGTCGCAATACCTACTCATACAGGCTTTTATTGATGTTATTTAATATACTTACATATTTTCTCCTACAAATATCAAATTAAAATACTTTAGTAATTTACGATGACCGTTTCGATAAATAAAATTTCAAGAGAATTTTACAATTAATATTTATAATAAACCGTTACAGAATTTATTACCTATTATCTCCTACATACTCTCTGCATGCTTGACAAAAAACTTACAGAATCAATTATTTTTTTCTAATTATACCTATGATACATTGAAATATTTAATTCTTTCTCAATTGAACTATTTTAACATTTCTTATTGTTGCAAGTTTCCCACGCACAAAATTTATGTGACCATAAAAGAGAAAAATAATATATAATATTTTCCAGACGATTTCGACTCAAATCAAGCATGCAGAAAAAAATATGCCTACATATTTTTTTAGTAATGTAGTAGGTTTTGCCCTTATCACTTTTTTCCTGAAACAATGAAAGTGACCCTGACTTTTGCCTTTGACTTTGATATAAGCATGATCTGTAAAATTGTTGATCTGATTATCTTTTGTGGTCATTATAAAGATTAATAGTGAAAACAATCAATAAATCAACTACAACCTTGTTTTATACACTAACGATATATCCGGAGTAATATTTTATCTTGCTTAAACATTCATTACCGAAATAATTGATTAAGATATGTACTTAAGGATTATCTCTAATTTATTCACCTTACAGTAAAACAGCCCACTATTCGTACTTAGCAACTACAATCAAATTTTTATTGTTCATTTCTAACAATATTATTTCAATAAACATAAACTTTTCAAGAGATTGTTTCTAAGAGCTCAGCACTTCTACAGTTAATACGACCCAAGATACCGTCTTCTACATTTTGATGATGGTGAAGTTTTTGAGCAATCACAATCTCTTAAATCGACGAAGCACCGTTGGAAATTTCTCATTTTTAAGTGAAAGATTGATTTATTTCAAGCATCAAAACTAATCTCTAAACTGATTTTAAGTCACAGTTGAACTGTTAAAATTAATTTTTGAATATGTGCATATGTGCATACGTACACATGCCCTACCAAATATGCATTTGGTATAAACTAATCAGCGTTAGAGCTTTGCCTTAATCAAAACGTTTTCCCAAATTTTGCTAGTTTATACAATATTTAAAATAGATGTATATAATATTTATGTCCATTCATTATTTACCTGTATTATCTATTATGTTAACAGTTAAGCAGGAAGAAGTCGAAATCAGTTTTGGGAAAATAATGATAACCAAGGACGATGCAGCTGTACTAGTAAACAAAGGTTTATAACAGTCAATATTAGTAAACAACTTTGTGACATAATTATACACATCTTTTTGCAGTAAATATTTACATGAACGTTTAGTTATGACTAAGACTAATTTATGAGTATACCTAATTGGATAAAGACTGCAAAGAATACCTAACTTAAAATACTATACGTAGTATACCTATTGTTTGTGTTATGTATTATACGCCAAGTATGTGAAGTTAAGCATAAGCTGCCTTTATTCGAAACAAGAAAGTAATTTTCATTTTAGAATTAAACTTTTAAAGCAAAGTAGATTTATTTTTTTAGTAGTTTTTTTTTAAGTGTACCCTGTTGGACAAGGGTAAAACCAATTTCCCCGTTTCATGAAACCCTATGAAAACTTGAATGGACACAATATTAAATATAGACTAAAGCAAAAGAGTTATACTGCGTATCTAGTAGTACACATTGAGATGATATAGATGGGGTTAGATTAATATTTATTGTTGGGAATAATAAACCCTCCAACACTTGATGAACGACGAAAGGTTATAAACTCCAAAATAAACTTATTATTATTGATATTCATAAACACAAATACAAAATCATGGTAAAACAGTCTGAAAATATACCCAAATATCACATACTAAATATCACTTACCTTTATCATCAAAGAAAATTCCCCGGCTATTATTTCGAAACTGGAAAACAAGTTGCTAAATGCAAGAGACGCTATTTAAATTATATCTATAAAACATTGTTAATGGTCCAGACACAAATAAATACACAAATAAATTTCTTTTTACACATTTAAATGGATGATTTTATTTATGAACACACAAAAGAAATAAAAATTCAAAATTCATTGGAAAGAAACGAAAACAATCATTAACATCTTAAATTTGAATTAATTAAACAATCGTGAAACAAAATCAATTAAATCTTGATGTCAAATAGATTTAACAAAATAAGAATTAAGAGACTTTCTAATTCTCTTTGTCCTTTTTAATTCTTATCTGAACAATGCAACAATCTTAAATTATTTAAAAAAAAAATAAAAATTGAAAATTATTTTAAATTTTAAAATTATTTACGCCACACAAAAAAATTAAACACTCTAACTTGAAGGTTAGCAGATTCTTGTTATAGTATTTAAAATTACCTGCTTATTTGTTGACAAGATGAGCACATTCCAGATCATCCTTTAAATTGATTTTATTTGTGATTTATGAAGATAATTATAATTATTAAAGGTAAAACATGTATCCTCCATGACGTGAGTAACTACATAAATAATTCGGTTATTTGCAACAAGATTCTATTGCCTTCCTTTAATTCGTTCCATTCAACATAAAATTCCAAAAAAATTCTTCAATTTATGAGATCAGCCGTACACCAAATTAACACTTCACTTTTGTATGAAAAAAGATGATCTCCGTTGTTTGTCATTCATTGCTGAGTTTTTCGCATAACTTGAAAATATTTGCATGTAAATTTTTAGAACGATTGATTCACTAAAAGAAAGATTAACGTCAATACATAAAATGCTTGATATGCTGTCATTCAAATACAAATATCTCTGCGAAAAATTTGTGCATAAGAAAAGCAAATATCTTAAATTGTAGCTAAATGTTGGTACTTTCAAATGCATATGATAAAATTTAATCCTATATTAAATATTTTGCGTTATAACCTTCTGAAAATGGTCAAAATAGGCCTATCTCAAAATCATGACGTGATGCGCAATTTTTTTGACGCCATCGAATTCTACGCACAAAAATCTATAAGAATCACCTAGTCTTGTCTCCGATGCAAAATCGTGTTCAGTAGTGTTATTTGCCGGATTTGACTATCTGCCTGCGACATAATGGGCCCACGCGAACTGCTGTCAGGAACCAGATCTAGTCGTCTAGGTATAATTTCTTGAATGATTTTTTGATCTTGTGGAGAATCAAGAAAGTTGTGGCTTGCAAAGTGAACCTTCTCCCACCACAAAAACCGAACTGTGTAGGATGGTGATATATTATGCCATGAATATTTAATTTTTATTAATTAATTGGTCAACGCGACTTTTATATTTGAATTCAAAATGTTTTGATTTCAACCTTTTTTGACAATAAACTTGTTAATGAATGCTATAACATTGCTGCTACGGTGATAATATAACTGTAGCACAGGTAATTAATTAATTAAAAAACTAATTTAAAAAGTATAATAAAAAAGCAACGCAGCGTTAAAGATATATATTGAAATGAATCTTAGTTAACCCAATTTTTGTTGTTGCATGTCAAAGTCTTGACGATAACTACAATGTAATTTAATTATTGATTTTAAAAGCCTAATAAGGCCTAATAAAGCGTAATAAAAGGATTATCACAAAAAAATGGTAAAAGACAGGTATGATCTATTGTATTATGTTGTTTTACTGAAATGGTGGTAATTCAATTATATATAAAAAGGGTGGACAGAAAATACAAGTCTACCATAATCCACAGAGATCGGTGCGTTTATTCTCAGCATCTGTATAAGGCAGAGTTCTTGTGGAATTTATTATATCCCATATCCTAAAAAAAGGAAAATCGGAAGAATCTAAAACAAAAATAGTCTTTACAATAAAATAAAACAATACAACTGAAGTATTGGAAGGATATGTACTAAAGGTTTCTCACCAGTGTTAATAAAAGGAGAATATCAGAATATCTGGAAGTTGGCAGTTTGATACAGTAACAATAAGAAAATAATATTTATTAGTGAGGGGTTTTAAATGTGTTAGTTTGAAAGAAAAAAACAATAACTTCTCACCAAGGAGTGCATCTACTAGATATTTACCTTAGTATTAAGAGAATTTAACAGTAATTGTAAGGTGCTCTGCATAATGTCACAATACAAGCACAGTAATGACAGGTAAATAAAAGAGAAATTCATTCATCAACTAATACCATCTTAAAAGGTAGCATAAAGAAATTTTTATATATACTTTAAAATAAATATTAACAACAGTTCATACCTTATGTGTCAACAGTATTAAATAAGGTTATACTTATGGTGTCATAATAATTTTGGTTACGCCGACATAAGGAAATTATCACTATACTCTGACAGGCGCCAAATTCATTGAATTCATTAGTAAGAACCCCATTTACGTAACACCATTCGTTCAATTAATAAAATTGATTTCTTTACTATACTGATTAATCTTAACAATTAAAGAATAAACCCTGGGATATATTATTTACATAAAATTTATTTCAACTATACAGATTCAATTAATAACAGTGATGGTACAGGTGACAGGTACAGGTGAGATACATATAAGAATTTACACAAATAATTTTTAATAAATTTCTATATCATCATATAAAAATAAGGCGCCACAAGCTAGTGGAAAATGTTAAACGTTACTAACAATCAATATTATATATGTTTGCTTACCTTTAATTGAAATAATGATGACTGAATGTAAAGTAGAAGTGAGAAATTACACTTTCCACAAATACAGACTCTCACAGGCGCGTCGCTTCAATTGATAATTAAATTCTTGATAGTGTATTGCTTAGCATGCTGGAATTTCACCCAAGCGGCCTAGGTTTTATTCCTGGTATCAGCAGATTAAGGTTTTCTGCAATTTTTCTTTAGCTCTGACACAAATTGGGATTTGCGCTGTTCTATCTGTAAGACGACTGCAGCCGCACGTTGGGCCTACGTAATAATAGTAATCGTACCCTGCCTCCCGCACAAACTTCATAACTTCTGGGGTCTGATTTCAAGGTTAATGTGTATCGTAGAGACTACTTCTAACTATAAACAAATAGATTTGTGCAGCTGTTAGGACGCTAATAATATTATTTATTTCTATTGTATAATAAACACAATTTAATCACAATCTTTTTTACTGCAATACATTACAGCAAATGTAAATAGTACGTCATTACGGCCCATCTAGTCGAATAACATCCCGAATGATATCGGGGATATCATGTGTATGATGGGGTATTAGTAATTTGTAGTACTTAGATAGAAAAGCGATCGCAAATTTTAACCTTAGTTATAAGAACTTGCACAGCCTGGAAATGACTAGTATTTGTAAGAAGTAACATAGGACATCCGCGTAGTCACGCCACAAAACAATACGGACTGCGAATTGACTGGGATAGTATGTAGTAAGAAATATCAGCGTCGCATCGTAGCGATGTGTACTATTTTAGGATAGTTATTACTTTTCATAAAACAGCATGAAAGGAATCAAGGACACAACTGAATAAGTAATTTGGCGCCCCACGTTGGGCGCCGAATTATGGAACGCTTGATTTTCCGAAAAACAAAATGCAAGATGAACTAAAGTAGGTAGAAATTGAACTTTATTTAATTTATCATATTATAGTTAAAAAAAAGATAAGCTCTAAATGTAGAGCTTTTGTGGCGTAGCATACAAATAGGCAGAGGTACGCTTTCTGCGTTTTGGCTCCTCTCGTCTTACCTAGAGTAATAAAATATGGCCCTCCAAAGTCAACACCTGTACGAGAAAAAGGTTTAACTTGAGATATTCTTAAAGCAGGTAAGTCCCCCAGAAGAGGCTGACGCGGAACAGGATTAAGACGCCAACATTTATGGAAATTCGAAATAACTTTTCTGATCACTCGTTTAGCGGAAAATATCCAAAATTGTTGCACCAACAAGGAATGAAGTGTTTGTACACCCGGATGTAAAAATTGAGTATGCATGTTTTCTATAATTCAAAATGTTAGACGATGATTTCCACGTAAAAGTGCGGAATATTTTTTATCATAAGATAAAGTAGAATGTGTCAAACGACCGCCTACTCTTAAAATATTACTCTAATCAAGAAAAGGATTTAGTTTTCGAAAAGTTTTGGAAAGACGATTACCATTCTTTAAGCAATGTATCTCTTTAGAAAGAAGTAAGTGTTGAACACGCTTAACTAGCACCAATAAAGCGGCTTTAAGAATTAAGAATTAAGAATTAAAAAGAGTTAAAATACCTGATTGTTTATTTTGAGGGTAGCGAGTGTTATGAATGAATCGAAGAAAATACGCAACGATTCTTTGTATTTTGGGAAGAGAGGAATATTTTTCAATTAGATAATCTAAATCTGTCAAAGTAATAAAAGATGAAAGAACAACTTTTCTTTCTTCGAGAGAGATTCAGTTGAAAGAAAAGAAGGAACATTAACTTGAGGCCAAGAATTGGATGAAGTAGAAAGCCATGGCGGTCCCGCCCACCATAAAGGATGCTTGCATAACTCAAGCGGTAATAGACCGCGAGAGGCGCAGTCTGCAGGATTGTCTGACGATGGAACATGACGCCACATGTGAGAAGGAATGTTGTCTTGGATATGGCTCACGCAATTACTAATAAATGTCTTCCATTTATGAGGAGATGATTTTATCCAAGAGAGCGCAACTAGAGAGTCAGTCCAAGCAATAATGCGTGTAAAAGAAAGTTTGTTGTTGTAGGTCGTAATTATAAGCGTAAGCAAATTTGAAAGAAGCACAGCACCACATAATTCTAAACGTGTTATGGAGATACGTTTTAATGGTGAGACTTTAGATTTTCCTGAAATAAGAAACACCTTTATATTTTCATCCTGAACAACGCGAATATAAGCCACAGCTGCGTATCCTCTTTCCGATGAATCACAAAACTCATGCAATTCACATGACGTGTACGAATCTGTGATTAAGCGTCGAGGAATTTTTAAGTTAGAAATTTGTGGGAGTTCCAATTTGCAGGGCCTATTTTTAACTGAGTTGGGCGCTAGGCTCAGCTAGCAAATTTCGGGCACCGTAGTCGAGTGAAATGAGTACCAAACAGGTGTAACAAACGAAATATAATAAAAAGTCGTTAAATTCGTCGAGTAAAAATAAGCATTTTTTACTCTTATCATTTTTTCTATTTGACGCCATTTTCGATGAAAAAAATGATAAACTTTAAAAAATGGCAAATTGTTGTTCTGAATCTTGCTCGAAAAAAAATTTTTTCTAATTTCTTCAACTTAAATAATTTTTTTGGAACTGGATACGTGTTTACCCTGTTTTAGAGGTCAAATATAATTTTTTTCATGAGATATGCGACATTCGATAGTAGAGGTTTCAAGCTTTAAAATAAGCCCCTGCTGGCCTTTCTAAGTTGCGGTGGTTGAGTTCAAAAAGAATGACCCAAATACATTTTTTTTAACATATAACCGTCGACATCAGCGTTACCCGATGTGCACCACGAGGACGTTGTCGGTCGGATTTTGCACATCGTGTGTGTGTTTCCTACTCTTTGCTGGCGCACCTCTTGCAACCTCGCTGGCACGTTCGGAACTGCGCGCAGTAGCGTAACTGCCGCCCCCGCAGACCCTGGACCAAGGGGGGAGGCGCAACCATCCGAAGGGCGCCGGCTTCTTTCGTAAAACTAGTTCGTTGGAAATAGAAATTTTAAGATAAGCATTGGAGGTAAAAAAACATTCTATGAACTATACTACGGTAATGAACTATTATTAATTATTGTATATTTTATTTTAACAAAAGTTACCTACGTATAATTGTATACAGGGTGACTGATTTTTCATTATCCAGGTTAAATCTGACTTGTTTAGCATAAGCTTATCTATAAAATAGCACAAATGGATTTTTTCTTATTTTCCGGAAAATCTTTTTAAATGAACAAATAAATGAATTGTATATTCTTGCGGAATTAAGTTTTATAGTATTTTGTGTTTCAAGGGCAGAAAAATACCATTTGCAGCCCACAGTTGTTTGATGCCCGAGCGAAGCGAGGGCAGCAGCGAACTCAGTCGCCCGATGGGTATTATCATCTAGTAACGATCGTGGTGCATATAAAATTGTATTTTTCACGAGAATATGTATAAGTAGAAAATTAGTTTTAACTTATAATTGTTGGCGTTGCCAAGAGCGTTGTTTATAGATTTATGAAACTAGGAATTTTTATGTTTGTCGGATGGTAACAACTTTTACTAAATTTACAAAAGTCAAACGGATAAATGACAATTTAGATTCAAATGTTTTTTGTTGTTACTAACAAAAAAACAAAAAATATCCTAACAGCACTAATGACATCTAAAAAATAAGTTAATTTTAGCTACGAAATTCTTGTCAGCAGTTAAGTCGGCACAAAAGAATTCGTGAATCATGCGCCCAGAAACTTACGTGCAAATACTCGTTATTTGTTGTGTTGTAACATACTCGTACGCAAACATATAGTTTCTGACCTACGTAATTCTCGCACCGAAGAATTACGTTGATGTACCGAACCGCTGTCAATCCAGGAGCTGCTGCAATCACCAGATCGATGTAACCATCATAGCTAACGCCTCCCCAAACCATGACAGATCCGCCGTTGAAGTTCCATTCCTCGACGACGCCATACGCGAACTCGTGCATCAGAATGGAAGAGGCAAAAGCGGCTTTCGTCGGTGACAGGCCTTTCACCATTACCTCGTACAATATCCGTAGTGAATACTGCATTCTCTCCTGACAATGTCGGTCCGTCAAGTGAGGAACATTAGTTCTAAGACGACAACGAAGTTCACCTTCATGTAGACGACTTTGTATCGTCCTATTGGATATTCGTCGAATCAAGTCCACGACCGCTGCAATGAGCGCCTTGCCGTGAGCGCTTCTCACAGGACCCAAAAAGCAACAATTTGTGCACGTTAAATGTCCGTTAAATACGGCATGGAAACGCTTCGAATAATTTGTGATACTGATTAATTTCAATACATTAGTAAAATAAAAATCAAACCATTAATTTAGGCACTTGCACATCGAGTAACAGTAGTGTCGGCGATTACATGATGCACTCGTCCACCGCCGGCACAAAAAAAATGTTTTTATTAATTAAAAACATTTTTTGACATTTTTTAAAATTTCTTAAGCGCTAATAATGGCCAGGCAGAAGAGAAAAAACACCCAATAAAATGCAGGGTGAACTTCAAAAATTCATAAATTCGCGCCAAACCATCATAGGCACTCGAAGTTTTGAAAAATCTACAGAAAAAGGACTGAACTTTATTGTCCTGGTAGTCTATTGAGTCCACGATTTTTTTGGTACACCGTACAAGATGTTAAAGTTTGACATTTCTTGAATCAAAATTTCTTTCTTCAGTGTGGTGGGAGGCGGAAAGGCTTAAACGTAACATTCGTTCGCACGATCTTAAACTAGGCACTTCAAACTTTCTAGCACGCAAAGGTTCATCCATTTTCCTCTAAAATCCGTTTGAAATTTTGATATTTTTGGAGCGGTGTCGTAAAAAGTAAACAAACACATACATAAACGTCAACGAAATCTCAACAAAAGTGCAGTGGAAACACTAAAATGAAATTTCAGATTTCGGCCAATGGAAACGTAGTATTACTAGAAGTTTTACTTCTGTAATGTGCATTGTATTGCACGGGTGATTTTTTTGTGTATTTTTATGATTTTATTAATTTTATCTTTTCCAATTCGGGCCCCTCTTGCCGTTGGGCCCTAGACACGCGCCTAATGGTAAAATAGGCCCTGCCAACTTGTATGAAGCCCGAGCTATAGATCGTAATTGTTTTAAATAGTTTTTTCTGATTACATTGTCATAAGCTTCTTTGTAGTCTATAAAAAGCATGTGTAACGTTATTCCTTTCCTGTATTGTGTGTTGTTTTTTCCTGTATTTGTCTTATTGTGAACAGTTGATCCATCACTGATCTATTTTCTCTAAACCCGCATTGATATTCTCCAATTTTCTTTTCTATTATTCCTTTTAGTCTATTATTTAGTTTCCAGCTAGGATCTTAATACTTTAATATCTAGAAAATTTAATAATTTACAAAAATATAAAAAGAAATTATTATTATTTTGCCAGTTCCCTCACTTCCTTTTTCAGGTTACATATTAAGTTTTAGACGACTTCCTTTGTGACTGTTTTGGCGGCCTTTATTATTTTTTTAAATCTTCTAATCTAGTTGCAGCTTTAATGTTTTTCTGAGATGACGTTTAATAATAGTCCAATATCTTCAATAGGACGTGTCTCAGGGTAGTTTGGAGGATTAGGCTCTTTCTCGACAGCTTTATGCTGTTTGTATCGTTCCCTAGTGGCCACTGCATAATAACATGCGGTGCACACACACTGATCAAAATTCCAACTTTCATGTACATGGTTGAAACTGTTATAGATTAGAGTTAAATGTATGAACTACAATGTTTCATGTTCAAAATGCATTTTCTTTTCATAAAACATCACACAACGCGTTCAAAGTTGTACAAACATAGCATTTTATGAAAATAATTTATTCTTAAAAACTCGTATCTTTGGGTGCAAAGTATAAAGCTATAAAGAACCGTAAAACAAAGTACATAAAGAATATTTATTGTTCAGTATTTAAGCTACAAAATCACATGGATTCAATCGATTAGGTTTACAATAACATTTGTAAACAACCCTTACTTGAGAGTCTGAAATTCCATCCCTGTACACAGCAAAAAATACAGTGGTGGTGAAAAACATATTTGGTGTGGTGAAATATCTGAGTGTAAATTTCTACACTCATGTGAATGAAATTAACAACTAAAATTAACACGCAGCACCAGGTTTCTTATGAGTGTTATCTTAAGTTAAAAAATGGGTAAAAATAATGTTTTTGGTGTACAAAAATCATTTGAATTTAGTAAAGATACTCTCGTTAGTGTAAGAGTCATCTTTCAAAAAATGTATTTCACTATTCTAGCATGTTAACAACATTAAAGAGTGTTAATAATATCCAACAAAACCGATTTAACCCTCGCGAGTGTCATTCACCGAACATCACCTCCAACGCGAATAATCACGATTGGACGTGAGCACTTTTATTTACTGTTTGTGTTTGAATGTAGTTGGTTCTCTTTGAAAGTGACAACAATGATTTTTAAGATTCAACTAGCCAATAAAAGTAAATATGCTAAAATAGAAGAGGATGCATCTTTCTACGATCTTGTGCAATTAAGTAAGTAAGATTTTAAAACTATAATTTCCACTCCTGGTTGTGTCTATTCAGCTTTTTCTTATGTAAAAGTTTTAGCTGCCATGTTGATCCATTGTAATTTAAGTCATCAATATGCATAAATAAAAATAATTATTTTTACGTGAATTGTGGATAAATAATAGATAAAATTATTTTCAGATTTTTGGTTTACAAAGCACCATTTAAATGTAAAACCGTTTCTGGTTCATATATGTAATGAAATTATACTGCCATAATTCAATTGTTGCCGCGCTCTCAGCAGGATCGTCGGTATAGTAGGTCGGTATACTTGGACGCCGAACTCAGCTTAAAAACATGACGCACATGTGTTCAAATGAAGTAAAATGTTTTCATAAAATTCACGTGCGATTATTAAGAACTGACATTGTGATTAGTGACATTAAAATGTCGTTTCTATAATTACAGGTAAGGTTTGTAATGTAAATTAGAATGTGTCAATAACAAATTTAATAAAACTTTAATTACAGAAACTCTGGTGGTCATGATGGTGATGGCGGGTCATTTACCCTAATCATACAAAGGAGCTCATAGGTAATTGTTGATTTCCTAGTAGTAAAGATTCACTTTTTTATTATTTTAATATTATCAGCCGTACTTATAGAAAGATTTACACGCATGTAACATTAATAAACATGTGTTACACGCGTGTAATTTATCTATAAGTACGGCTAAAATAATATAATATACAAATTATAACATTTTGTCTATAAGGTATTCTATAATATTTAAATATTGTACCTATTATATTGTACATATCTTTATTTATTAATTCTGTATTTATAATTTAACCATTCATCTTTTTTAGGCCATAATTTTCTTTTAATTGGATTTACTTTTCTTTCTATGAGAAACACTAGATATGCTTTATATACACTTGTTTCTATTTCCATAAACCTTATTCTGTGATTCACTTTATTTTCTTTTGTAGCTGCATGCTGCTTGGTGTTATGCCCTGCTGCTGTGGTACTCCCAAAACCGTTCTCTGGGCTGGATAGCTGTCAATACTGAAACGGTGAGATCAATTTTCTTTTTATTTATTTACCTTTCTTAAATAGCATTTCTTGATTATTATTCAAGAAACATTATTGCTAACTTCTTCTTCACTTGTTGCTGGTTTCTTGAAAACAACCGTATGTAGGATACTAATTAATATTTTACGTTCTTCTCCTGTAGTTCTTTTTTAATTATTTTGACCAATAAACTATACACTATTAACCCAGGATAACTTCTTAAACTTTTATTTATTATTTTCTTTATAGCTTGACCTTTATCATTATTTCAGTCATTTGATTATTGTCTATAAAGCAATTGTATTATGTACCTACTAACTATATATGGTCGTCAAGACTTTATATTGGTGTTAATAATGTTTGTAATGTTTTATAAACCTTTGTAACTAATACATTTTCTTTTTCAGATTTAACTGGAAGTGAAGATCCTGTAGACCCAAAATTGGTTTCCTGGTCAAATTTTGTTACTATATACATGTATCCAATAAATAAATTAACTCAAACTTGAATAGTTTTAACAATAAATCCTTTTAAAAATTCAATTCATAATTACAAAGGATAAACACAGTCAACTTTGAACTTTTTTACATTGGGTAACAAAATTAAGAATTCATGATTTTCAAATAATGAAGGAAAATCATCACAATATGTATTTACATTGGATTATTTAGATTTAGAATGTATTTATATTTTGCATTTTGTTTTAAAATAAAACTAATATTTGTGTGCACTATTTTCTTACCTTTTTCTGTTTTATCCTAAATTACAAAAAAAATATCTGAACCAAAAAATAGAAGTATATAATTACACGAACAAAATAGTTATTTACACTCCAATAAATGATTGTAACCACTATAGTTGGTTCCTTTTCCATTAAAAAAATGTTCCTTACCATTATAAGCAATAATTTTTACACTAAAAGAATGGGAAATTAACACTCAGTTCGTGCATACTTTACACTCAACAAATGTTTTCTCAACAATATGGTTGTCATTTTTACACTCAGTGTCCATGACTTTAACCTGCATTGAAGGTTAAAGTTGTTGTATATTTTACCACTTTTAAGACCAATGTTATTTACACTCATCAGTGTGGATAAATAGGAACCACTCTGGGTGTTATTTGAGTGTAAGATTTAACACTCCATTTTTTACTGTGTAACAGCAGATGTAGGCCTACAAACCGGAGGAACAATCAGGAATAAATGAACTAGGTGTTTTCATAATTTACAAATATTGTGGGAAATAATCATCTTTGAATTTCTAGCAAATACTTGAAAATTACCCCTCAAGATTGATTTATGCATTTCAGTTAGTAAGAGTGGTATTATGGAATACGGGCGCCTTTGACAAAAAAAGGTTAATGAGGCTAGTTCCGATGAGGATTAAAGAAAATATTTGTATTGTTGTTAATTTATATCTTCAAATCTATCTGATTATTGAAAGAAATGATTAATTTTATAATATTCTAAAAGTTATAAATGAGTTAAAGCAAAATACCTGTATCAAGTAATTATATCGTACCTGCAGATACAAAAAAATTATCTGTAGTTACAGGTATAGTGGATTTCATGAGCATCGCCCATATCTCTGCACAATAGGATAATAAGTGTTATAAGCTTACCTGCTGTTTCCATTGTGAGTAACATGCTGCCGTCAACGTCAAAGGTATTTAAAATTACAGTAGAAAAAGGACGTATTCAGGTGAATTCTTGTCCAGTTATACTTAAGTTGTTGGAAAATAAAACATTTTGAAATAAGTTTAAAATATTGTTTATTGCACTTATATGTCCTCTTCGGAAGAATCACTTTCTAAATTGATTATTATTTTATTTACATTAATTTTAGAACTAAAATTATTTTCTATTTTTATAGCATGTTTTACACAGCTTTTCCAGACATCGTGATTACTTCCTTTAACACTATTACGTATTAAATCTACTACCCCAGCACTTAATTTAGGTTGAGTGTTCAGACGTCTGATTTTTGATTTTAATGTCGACCATACATATTCAATAGGATTTAAGATACAGTAATATGGTGGTAGACGAAGCACCTCAAAACCGCATTCTTTTGCGTAACTATTTATCACATACGTCTTTTCTGCGTTTATTGTTTTCAAAATTTCTAGTAACTGAGTCTTTGTGTAATTCTTAGGAATTGGCATGTAATATTCTTGCAAAAAATTAATAATATCACTTTTTCGTGAACTCGTGTTTGGAATTTTTCGTAACTGTCGCGAATGGTAGTTTGCATTGTCTAAAACAATTACGCTGTTTGGTTCTAATCGAGGAATTAACATATTTTTTAACCAGTCTTCAAACAGGTCAGCGGTCATGTCTACGTGGTAGTCGGCAGAAGAGTTTTTAATGTTCTTTGCAGAGAGCAACAGACACCCAGGAACCCATCCATTTTCTGAGCCAGCATGCAAAATTATTATTTTTTTACCACGTGCAGTAGGTAAATTGATGCGACACCGTCCAGATGCGTCCACAAAGCCTTTTTTAACAACGTCATGGGAATCATACCAGGTTTCATCTAAATAAACGATCTTTTTTCTCTGTCCTCTGAAGTTTTCAATTTTCTCCAAATATTCGTCCCGCATGTCGATTAATCTGGGAGATTCCATGATTGCCAAACGTTGGTTTATTGTTTTAAAGGCAAATCCCAGTTTTTTTAATAGCCTGTACAATGTGCTTCTGCTGTAAGGAAACTCAATGTAGTTGTCGTGAAGAGCTTTTAATAATGCATCAATAGTTGGAATCTCATGACCGCATACATGTCGTAAATTTTCTGACATTTTTCTATACCATCATCTATTTTGGAAAATTTTGCGGCTCGGCCTTTCCTTCGAAATCCCCCTGTTTTTTATAAGCCGTTTTACACTATCATAGCCCACCTGTCGAAATCATTTCATTAAAGCAGAGATAGATTATGTAGGTTCATTATGATAGCTACCCCAGATAATTTCGATGTTTTTGTAAGGAGTCCTCTTCGATTTTTACTTTCTTTTAATAGTCTCTTATATAATGTTTATTATAACTTTTTGAGTTTGTTCAGTTAGTACTTCACTTGACGCAATTAATTCACAGTCGCTAATTTCACTTTCACTGTTTTCCGTTAACTCACTCTCAGTATCAATATTCATAACCATATCGACAACATCAGTATTATCCTGTAGTTTTTTATTTTCAAACGGTCTCCAAAACTGCTTCATAATAAATCTAAATACACTCAATATATCAAAACTCCGAATACTTCCTGACTTGTACGCGTTTCGTAATGAAACTGAATAAGTAGAAACAAATTGTTGAGGAACAAGTTGTGTAAATATTGGGTTTTCCAAAAAATAAATATATTTTAAGTAAAATCTCCAGAATTAAGGCAAATCTTTCTTGGTATTATAGGGTAATTATTTTATCTATTATTATAGACGAATCTGGGCAGATCTATATAAGTACAGCAACTATTATAATACCAGAAAAAGTTTACTTCTGTTAATTCTAGGAATTTTATTTAATCTCTTAATGATGGTTTTAAGGTATTACAGTTTTCGGAAAAACCTAATGATTACATCCTGTTCTTCAACGTTCTTTTTCCAATTATTCCTATTTCTATGAATGTCGGAAAGACTCAGTTATAAACAATAATAAAAAATAATCAATTTAGAAAATGATTAATTTGAAAACAACATAGAAAGTGCATCAAACAGCATATCTTAAACTTATTTCAAAATGTTTTATTTTCCAACAACTTAAGTATAACCTGGACAAGAATTCACCTGAATACGTCCTTTTTCTACTGTAATTTTAAATACCTTTGACGTTGACGGCAGCATGTTACTCACAATGGAAACAGCAGGTCAGCTTATAACACTTATTATCCTATTGTGCAGAGATATGGGCGATGCTCATGAATCCACTATACAACATCAGATCTGTACTTGTCTTAGTAGACAAAATTTGCAGGTATCTGCATTTATATTATATACCTGATAACTTACCCTTATACCTTTTGTGTAAAAGGTGTTTAACTACCATAGTAAGCAATTTTTTACTCTTGTTCCCAAAGTCTTCCCAAAATGAAACTTAAGTACACCAAAGAGAGACTGCATCTAACTGTAATGCTAAAAAAATTGAAGGTACACTTTCTTAGATATTTAAGGTCAAAGGTCACATCATGTAACCTTTGAATGAAAAACTCAATATTTTATTATAAACCACTTTTTTATGAAAACTATGTTTCTTTAGATTTAAAACCAGCCCAAGATGAAAGTTCTACAATAATTAGAAGCATAGTTTGAATTGTTTTTGTTCACCTTGTAAGCGTAAATCTTACATTTTATATCATATTTGCAGCCCTGCTATGTGAATTCCGTGTATCACTAAAGGGCTATAACTTTACATATGTAAGTTACTGTATATCATCTACCATCCAAACAATTTCACGAAAATCTGAGATGGTCGGGTTGAAAAGTTCATTTTTTTGTGATGATTTGGCATGGAATTATGAAAATGTTGTTAGTATTTTCAGTTACGGCAGAAACTACAATATACCTACTTTAGAAGAATATTCATAATATAAATAATTACTGTTGCACTTCTTACACATTTTCCAAGTTTTATAACCATATCTGAAATGATATTTGTATGGTAGGCTTTTATATCCAGAGCGCATTAAATTGGAATAGAGTTAATTGTGAATAAGCTTGCAATTATAAACAATTTAGAGCATTAATTCGAACATAAAACGTAAAAGTACTATCATATTCGGATTTAGCGAGCCCAAAAACATTAAATAGCGTTGTTTTAAATAATATTAGTTAAATAATTATTCTGCTATGATTTTCGATCACGTTTTTTGCATTCTAGACCAGTGTGCGGCGCGGCCAAAATAAAGTAGGTGCTGTATGCTTTTTAATTATTGGCGACTGTCTTTCTGGAAACATTCTCTTGGGTATAAATCTCCATTTAAATTTTCTTGAGTAAATAAGGGGCTAGATTTTATGTCGCATTTGCATATAGCTTACCATACTAAAAACCTTTCTTACATATTTTTCCGCAAAAACCGACTAGTCCTTTTTGCTCACATCCTTCTAGCCATAAATGTTTCTTTATGCCCGTAATACATAATAGTATATTATGTATTACGGGCTTAATTGAGTGTGTTAGAGCCCGCAGAGTCGGTTAGCGCCTGAGGAGAAAGCCGAAGGCGCTAAGACGATAAAGGGCTCTAAAACACTAATTAAGCCCGAAATGTATACGTTAGTTTATGTCCGGCCTAAGTTTAAATTAATATTTAATTTTAAAATAAAAATAATTTAAAAAGTGCAAAACTTGAAGTAGGTAGGAGCAGTAATAAAACTTCAAGTAGGTAGGTGCAATGATATATAATTACTGTTGTTAGTATGGAGACGGCGTAAACAAGGGTAACTATTTTTCTATCGGGCTCTAAAAAGTTTTATGCACAGATGCATTATAATTAGACTATTATTGCTAGATTTATCGGAACATAACTGTCTCTTTATGCCCCAAGGGCCTCTTTATGATCCGACGGGCAATAATGAAACGTCAATTAAATGTCAGAGCTGTATTTGTAGAACTTGATTGGTTCTTAATATAATTTGTAAACTTATCACCAATGAAAATAAGCTGAAATTAAGTATTTTAGATAGTAACTATAGTAACGTACTTCGTATATAAGCACATAAGTATACGTACAGCGGCTTGATGTAACCTACGTACTCATTTAATTATGTTTTTTACACAATAATAGATTTGAGATAAAAACAATCTGTGCATAAAATAGTGTATGCATTTCGGGCTTAACTTGCATTTATGGCCCTACAGCCTTTTCCTAGCCCTCGGCTGACGCCTCGGGCTAGAAATAACGCTTCTAGCCATAAAAGCTTCTTTATGCCCTTAATACATAAATAACTATTAGAGCCCTAGAGCTCTAATTTAGCAACTTACGCTCTAAAAACAGGCCACTAAATAGGTCATAATTGCCCGACCGGACATAAAATTAATATTATTGTATCTGCTAGTCAATAAATTGTTTTCGCCAATTGCATTTTATTTGATGCCAATGTGATATTGTTTTGTTTTAATGTCAACTAGAGATTGACTAGTGCGAATTTGGTTTTGTTTATTGCCATTTTGAAATTGATATTGTCACTATGATATTGACCAGGGCCAATTCGATTTTGATTGTCAATGTAATTTTGATTCTTATTAGAGCCAATTTGAACTTGGAAAGGTATAGTTTTCAAACTGTTAATTTATTCAGGTAAAACCTTGTTTAATAATTTATTGACCTTTAACTGATTGAACATTTAGTTCTACACCATCTAATGTGTATTTCCGATCGCTTCGAGGTAATATAAAGCTAACTATTTGAGTAAGTTTTAACTTCATGGAATCTCTTAATACATAAATGCAAATTAATTCTGTGTATTTACCTTTTAGACTAAGAGCTGTAGTTGTTGCATTATATTTTACGACTTCACTCGTATAAGCTATTCGCGTAATTTGAGTTATGCTTTTACTTTTACTTGAAACGCGGGTTTTTCAACCATAAAAAACAATAAAAAAAATGCTATAAAAAGTTATAAAAATACATCATACTTACTGTAACTGAAAACTCAAAAAATATCTGCCACAGCTTGAGATTTAAACTCTCTCTTTACAAATTAATTATTCAAGTCGTAGGTATTGGTTCCACAGCTGTATAAATTGTGAAAAGGAATAGATAAGGGTTCAACACAAATAAAAACATAAAAGGGCGCCATCTGGTTCTGAGCTTAGTTAATGATTTATTAACCATTCAAAGATGTTGATTGAATAAGCATTAAAATTTATTAAATTCATTAACCAGAAAATGAATAGAATATTTAGTTAAAACAAAATTTTGTTTACTTAAAATTTTGAAGAAATGAACTTAAGCATTCATAACCAATATGGTTCCGTTTTGTAAATCCATCAGTTTGAATTAATAACATTTATTAACAAAAGAATGGGTAAAATACACATACAAAGATAAACAAATAAAACACACCTTGTATATTTATTACTAATCCAATCTAAATTTATTGGATTATAATTATGTCCAAAAGTTAATCAATACAAAAATTCACCAAAAACGTTTTGTTTAATAAAGAAAACAAACAGGAAAACTTATAGGATTGACCACAAAATTGTTCAAAACACATACTATCAATATTAGAAATTTGCATTGACAGATCATGATCGCAAAATATTTCAAAAGAATCGATTAGATCACCCATAAAAATCGTTCAAAACACATTAATTTAAATATTAACCTTTGTATTGGCTGAGCTTTTCCTGGACAAAATTTATAAACAAATCTCTAAAGGAGATTAGACAAATTACATCAGTTCAACAGTATCAAAATAAATGAATTGCAATTAAATTAAAGCTTAAAGCTTTTCTAACAACTGACAAAAGTTCTATTGATAATAGAATTTAATGAGCAAACATTTATAATGAACTTCTATTAATTGAGAAACAATAACAAAAATGACTGCAAATTCAAGCAAGAAATTTACCTAAATGAATAACACTACAAACAATAGTCACAATACCTTTTATTTTTGGTAAATCACAAACCAAAATCAACGATAAACTGCATAAAATTTGACGACAACGTCACAGCAACTGGAAACTGGAATATTGAGAATTTTCTTTCATACATTAAAGATGTACGAGATAACCCTCGTAGAAACTGGATATGGCGAATTATAATTTGCAAATTCACCCCAAACGGCAGTAACAAAATGCAACCAAAGAGTTCCATAAAAGATTTGGCTATTAGTTTTGATAACCATTTTATAATTTCATTGTTTTCAATAAAACAATACACATAAACATTAATTCTGAACTGAATTTAGAAGGCACACAGCACGAATTATTATTTAGCCGAAATTTCGATTACAGAGAAAGCGTCTGTAATTATTAACTTATTTCTGTACAATAATTATTTAGACGAGATTACGGTACGGTAGACTGTCGTAACTTATTACACAGTAATAAGGGAAACTGAATTTCCCACTTTTCTGAAGCACAAACATCCGCAGAAATATTTAACGGAATAACTAAATTTTGTTATTGGTTTTTTTATTGGTTACTAATTACTGGTTAATTTCCGATCACTTATTTAAACAATAACTATTACATGTTGATTTTAATTAAATGCACCGGCCATCCGAAAGCCGGTAATTGTTCAAACAATATGAAAAACTGAATTTAGAGTTTTCTTTCAAACTCCATTTTACTACAACAAAATGGCATTTTTAACACAAGATCGAACGTACGCTCTCGGCGTGCGATTTTTGAAGACCGCCCTCGTCTCAACGTCAAAAATCTGTCTGTCCTTGTCAAAACCGAGCGAAGCCCTTTTATAAACTCCATTTCACGTTACTCCGCGTATAGACATCTGTTTTTGGGCGGCAAGGGTGCTTGTTGCTTGCCTGCTATAGGATTCACGACCTTACGTATAAAAAGCAACACCAAAGTTCTTTCCCGCTGGAAAAGCACGTGTGAAATACTCTTGCTATCGAGACGAAAATTTCTACGCCGCATTGATTTAAAATTTAAGACGCAAATAACAGACAAAGGAAAGTGCATTTACGAATCGTATACACTCAAAATATTTACCGAAACATTTCTATAAATGAGATGACGAAGCGCTTCTCATGGTTTCTTTTCAAGGTTTCTTTTTGAAGAAATTGATATTATTTTTAAAATACCAGGTTGCAAGATACGAAAAACGACATCAATATGACGTTACATTATTTCATTATAGCAAATATTAAACATTCCCTTCCTATAAATGCTTTCTGTAGGAAATGTTTGCCTGATGAACTGCATATTTAAATAAAGCGATATCTACAGGACCGAACTTAGGATTTTTATCAAGAATTAATACAAAATTCTATATACTAAATGCCGGTGGAAAATGTACCCGTTACATACTGTATTGTATCAACTGGCATTGGTAAACATATATTCTTTGTTTAAAAGTATGACGAGTTTAACTTCAAGCATCTGACGTAGATATTATTAAAACACATTTTATATTATTCAGAGTGAATCGTAATAATAATGAACAAACACTTGCAGGGAATTTTCATAACTACATGTTTATATATCACACCACTGCTCCACATTATAATGTACATGCAAACTGATTTGCAGATATACCTACGCAATATTTTCTAGCATAGCATCATTCAAACATCGCATCAATCATATAAAACACGCAGAATAGTAAACATAAAAACAAATTTCTTTAAAGATAGTTTCTTCTATTTGTAATCTTTAGCGTTACACGTACTATGTTCGGTGTTTGAATGAGAGCAAGGTATACCTTCAATTGAAAAATATTTTAATGTTCGTATTGTATTGCAATCACCTTAATGGAATCGCTATTCAATATTGTTCAACTATTAATTATTTTTTCAGTCAGATTGATTTTACGATCAGTTAAAGTAATAATTCTCATTTTAAACATTGTGACTGTGTTTCGTGTATATTTTTTGTATAATGAGAACGTCAACGGAAAAATCTCAATCTTTAGTATTACAATGCAAGTTCATATATTCTGTTGATATTGTAAACACTGGGTATTTTTGCAGTGGGAATCTGAAATCAGCGTATATAATAAGTAACTATAATAATCAGTCGACAGTGGTATAACAACGCAACCTAATAAACGTTAGTTGAACGATTTGAAATGATTGAATATAGATCTCAGTTTCCAGTTACTATCAATAAATAGAGATTATCTTGATTTTTTATTGGTCTAATTAATAAAACAAAGACGTTCTCATTAACATTTACCAGACGACTTTTTATTAAATAAGTACTATAAAGGGTTGTCCTTGTAAAAGATTGAACCTTTGTAATACATAAATACCAAAACACTTTTTTTGGTTACTGTTTTTAAAACAAATAGACAATACAATTTTTTGTGGAAGTTACTGTTAGATTGGGTGACCTAAACTGTATTATAGACGTGTATTTACGCTTTGTATATTATTTCGTGTAACTACTGATTACCCAAAAAAAAAGAAAATTAAAAAAGTGCTATATTAACATTTAAGAATTAGTGTTAAGTATAATGAAAAACTATTATATTTTTTATATTTTAAAAACTACATACGCATAATAAATTATCAAACTTTGATTCATTGCCGCTAGAGTAACAAAAACACCACACATATTCGGTTCATTTCACAAAACTATTCCAGTGTGTTCTTAGAGGTCTACTTATACTATATCGTTACTATACTATGGAAACGGTTGGATATCTCCGAAACGGTTTAAGCTAGCAAAATAATAGTTATTTTCCTTAAAGTGTGCTATAAAGTCGATTTTTTGGCTTGCAATCGAGATTTAAAGTGCGACGCGTTAGCGGAGTGCACAAAATGATGAAAAGCATTAGTTAATTGTAGATTTTGAGGTTAACTTTGACAGATGTTAAATTAGGTTGCATAAACGAAAAAGTTTACATCTACCACTTTTTCGATTAAGTATTTGACAAAACGAATATACACAATTTTATACATATATGTAATGTAGGAATACGTACAGAAAAAAGATTTCCAATTTTTTTACAGTGCAATAGTAACAAAACACGAATAACATAACTCTTTCAAAATTTACTGAAATCTTGCATACATATAACAGTATTAAAAAGAGAAACTTACAATCCGCAGAATGAAGCAGATCAGTTCATACGTCAGCTTGTTCGTGGTCTCTAAACAAAATCTCGTGTAAATCAGGTAACAATAAAAATAGTCTGAGTAGGTCAGCAATCAGAAAAACCTTTTAAATTGTTTTTAGGTGTATTCAACTTGAAACACCTTGACAATTACATGTTTAAAACCAATATATTAAAAGATAACAATAAATTGAAGTAGGTAGAACAATAATAAAGATTTTTGTCAATGGTTAATATAACACAAAAGCTGTCACCTTTTATTATTGTTTATTATTACCAAAATATTGATAAAGCAATAACATTTAAACAATAGTAAATGATTTTATATTAAAAAATATTATTGACGTTAATCATCTGTCATTTACCGTGACAAAATTATTACCTAATTTATTTAATGACGGTATTTTATTATTATAAAAGCATATTTACAAACATTTCACAAAAAGTATCATAAACTATTTATTGTTACACTGTAAATATTACATTGAATATACAGTGTGAGTTACAAAGTATACGTAAGTAATTAATTTAAAATATACAGTGCGAGTACAAAAAAAGTATAAATTCGATTAAATCCTACTAATGATTTGTTTTTATGAAAAATTCTAGTACTGGCCATTCTTTATTTTGAAAAGGGTACTTTCTATTGAATACTATTGTGATAAATTTATCTTTTTCTAACTAAAGACTTATTGATCAACTTTTTTTAATTCAACTATCCGCACTTTTCTAATTTGTAAGTTAGTATATAAGTTATATATTTGAGTTCATACTAATTTACTTAATGTAATCGATATTTCTGAAGATAAAACAAATGAGAAAATTAAAAAATTAGTAATAATTATTCCAGTAAACAAACTTGCATTTTTAATTAGTTTTTCTTTATTAGTTTCTATTAGGTAAGCCGTTTTTGAAATACATACCCATAACAAGAAAGGTTAATTTAAAATTTATATTCTATTTGTTGTAATAATTACTTCTAATTTATAGTATTTGTTAATTTTCTCATTTGTTTTATCTTCAGACCTCATTGTATCAATCAAATCCCTTAGTAATACTTTTTGGAAATTTTGATACCCTAACATGGTAATATCTAATATCCTTTTATGGTATACTGATTCGTAAACATCTGCTTATTGAGCTCTGTTTCTATGGGTAAAGATTCTTTTTACGGGCTAGCGTGTTATGAAGCCCGTAAAAATTATTACGGGCTGGTTATCATCAATACAATAGCAACAAACATATTCATTCAAAACATTCATATATGAAGCAATCTTTTACAAATCGAACACGTAATATGGGGTCACATTTTTTATATGCTTCAAAACATGTTTACGCATTTCCTATACAAAATAAGCCGACACGTATTTTGGTATTTTTTTCCCACGAATATTTTCGAAAATACAGAGGGGGGAATTTTACACAACTCGTCGATTATGCCCTTTTTCAAATCGCGATAACTCCACTTTTGTTCATGGTATCGAGTAAAGTATGTAGGTCATTTTCAAGGCAATGGAAAGATATTTATTTTAATATTAATTAATATTATATTTGTTGTTAACCTGTGATTGTTATAAACATATTAAATATTGTTTTTCATATTTAAAGTCAAATTCTTGAGTTTAAAATTTGAAAAAAATACCATCGTATTCCTCGTCTCATTTTATATAAAAATCATATTTTTTTGAAATGGTCAACCGATTTCATCTATTGAAATAATTACTTCGTACGCAGTAAGTGCTTTGTGGCGAGCGGAGCAGCGGCCAGTTGGGTCGCTCTCTCGTACTGTATCTGTCAGTGAGTATAAGAGAAACGAAAATAAAGCTAAAAATATAATAATCGGCTATTATTTATTATAATTTATTTAAATATCGCAATAATAATAACAATAATAATAGTAGTAGTAGCATTAGCAGTGAGATTGATAATATTACGAAATGAAGACAACGAATTACTTGCGCTAATATTTTTCTTGGTTTAGAAGTAATGAAATTGATATTTGTTTAGAGTGCCCGAACAGTAAGTTTCGGTATTGTATATTATGTGTTCTGCAAATAATGAAATTAATAATAATAATAAAATATTATACAATGAAGAACAGGAATTATTGCGAAAATAACACGATTACGTGTTAATGAAAGTGAAAGTACGGAAATAAATGTAGATTAACTGAAGCTGTCAATAAGTAAATAAATAAATTGAGAATAAATTAATAATGCTAAGACTTTTATTATCCAAACATCATTTACTTATTATACTCACTGACAGATACAATACGAGCGAGCTGCCTAAGTAGTCGCCGCGCCGGCCGCAAAGCACTTACTGTGTACGAAGTAATTATTTCCATATAGACGAAATTGGTTGACCATTCCAAGAAAATATGATTTTTATATAAAATGAGACGAGGAATACGATGGTATTTTTTTTTAATTTTTAAACTCAAGAATTTGAATCTAAATATGAAAAACAATATTTAAATTGTTTATAACAAACACAGGTTAACAACAAATATAATATTAATTAATATTAAAATAAATATCTTTCCATTACCTTAAAAATGACCTAATACTTTACTCGATACGATGAACAGAAGTGGAGTTATCGCGATTTGAAAAAGGGCATAATCGACGAGTTGTGTAAAATTCCCCCCTCTGTATTGTCCAAAATATTCACGGGAAAACAAATACCGAAATACATGCTGGCTTATTTTGTGTAGGAAATGCGTAAACATTTTTTGAAACAAATAAAAAATGTGACCCCATATTATGTGTTCGATTTGTAAAACAATGCCTCATATATGTTACGTATTGTACTGTACTGCTTCAGTATTTGAAAGAATTGTTGATTACAGATTTACGAGTCAGTACACCATACTAGTTATTTACATTGCAAGACCATTACTTAGAACTTTACGTGCTCGCTAATTGCTCGCTTGTTATCCGTGCAAGCACGTAGGGTTCGTGTAACGGTCGAGTATTGTACAACGTTTTATGGTATACTGACTCGTACATCTTTAATAAATAATTCTTTCATTTAGTGAAGCAGTACAGCACAATACGTAAGTTATATATTAATGTTTTAAATAAATATGTATGTTGTTATGGTATTGATGATAATGAGCCCGTAATAATTTTTACGGTCTTTATAACAGGCTAGCCCGTAAAAAGAATCTTTACCCATAGAGACAGAGCTCAATAAACAGACTTTATGAGTCAGTATACCATAAAACGTTGTACAATGCTCGACCGTTACACGAATCCTACGTGCTTGCACGGATGACAAGCTCGCCAATCGCTCGCATGTTAGGAACCGTGTTCGCACGTAAAGTTCTAAGTAACAGTCTTGCAATGTAAACTACTATTATACCTGTATAATATAAAGAATATTCATTGATCTTGCAAATTAGAAAATTGTAGATTGAAATTTAAACAGTTATTAAGAGCATAAGGCGCTACTACACGTCAAATGAATTGATCTTAACGTATTATTATTCTATTTCTCGAAAAACATCTGTAGTAAAGAATAAATTTTTCTTCGTTCATCCTACCGTGTGTCACCTAATCGAACAGAGAATTACACTCGAGTGCAGCGGCAGTCGAAGCCGGCGCACTTGCCACGAAGGAACATAAACAGCCGCCCAAATGTGTCACTATGAAATATAGGCGATGTTATTATTTTGATGTTATATGGACGATTCTAAATGACAAAAGCCACATCTAAAATTGGACATATTTAACAAAGATGGTTCGTTAGCCTAGTAACTAAGAAGAAATGAGATGGGCAATGCAATGCATTATGTCGCAATACTTGATGCAGTTCAATTAAATGTAGATTGTCTAGTAATTGCGTGTTTTAATAAATCTAGCAAGAAAGTTTTGTTGTTAATATCATTTATTTATTTACATAACTATTACAAATTTGTTCAGTTTAAGATATTTAACACATTATATAACTAATTATTAAACTATCAAATTGATTTAATTTTTTATTCTAATAAATATTTTCTTTTTGTTACATCGTAGTTTTATAAAAATATAAATAACTCAGTCTATTTCTTTCTGTTCTTCCATATATGGACGTTAGTAGAAATCGACGCAACGCAGTACGCGTCTTGCAATAATCATTTAATATGGAATAAACGTCTACTATCGCTTTAACGCCATTACTTAGGGAAATATAAATATAAAAAATAAAAATCAACAAAAAATGCCTTATACAAATAATTATTATTTAATCGAAACTATGCATTTCATTCTGATCATGTATTTCACGGACTTGCACTGTATATAGTAGCTTGTATAGAACATTAACATTATTTATATTTTTAAATACTTAATCTTTGTGTTTTGAAATATTATGTGTGATATTTTCGAGACTCGAGACAAATAAAACAGTAAAATGAACAATAAATACTGAGGGTAGTAATATTCAAACCTATTTGTAAGACAAGTAGCATATAACATCAATAGAATAATAAAATATTTTATTTTATCTGTACACACATATAGGACACAAGAAACTGTTATTGGATAGCAAGCTGTATATTTATAAATAATAAATAAATAAAGTTTAATTAAAACAAAAGAAAAATTAGTAAATAATATCAGTAATAAAATAGTACCTATACCTACTATAAGTAGCAAATTAAAAATAGCTTTCTCTAGGACGATGCCTTCAAAGATATAACTACATAGAGATGTAGTTACGTTCTTCATTCAAGTACTTTTCTCACTTCTTTCACAAATGAATATTACCTACGCGCCTACTGGAAATAGAGTTTTTATAACATGATTTGGAAATACACCGTGTTAGCTCAAATCAGACTTTTTATATTAAGAAAGTGTCCTATTTAATATTTTATCCTTCATGTGTATTGCAGCTTAGTTAGTAAAGTATATGTGATATTATATCAAAACTACTGATAATCATATTTAAAATGGAAATCTATTCAGAAACGCATAATGATTTTTTTGCACGTCCTATATATAATAATAATAACTACTTCAACCCATAGCCTAAACCAAGGCCCCAGAAGCTATAAGCTTGTGCGGGAGGGAGGGGGCGATTATTATTATTATGTAGGCCCAATGTGCGGCTGCAGCCGACTTACAGATAATATAAGGCTGTACTTTAGTCCCCCAAAAGAGGGAGTAAAGTAGCACTTTTACTCCCTGAGAGAGTAAAGTGTTTCCATGACAACAACAACAAGTAAACAACAAAAAAAAAGTAATCGCGGTACATGTTAAGATTTATTATCCTGAAACTATATGATTTTGGCGTTTGCAGAGTTCAATTGTCAGAATAATGTAATGAAATTTTCGGAAAAAAAATTTCGAAATTTTGTATTTTTGCGATTAATAGCCGTTTGCACCACCTTCGATTAACCCTAAACAGAAATTAATTACCCTGAATATGTTTGTTGAGACAATTGCATCCATAGTAACTAAACTATAGTTAAAGTTAATTTGAAGTGGTGCAAACGGGCATAAGTCCTTTAGGACGTGCAACAAATAGCGTATATACCACTGGACTAAAGTGCCTTTTAATCCCTCATGTGTTTATTTTCCGAGCGTTAGCGAGCTCACATTCGGGATTAAAAGATGCACTTTAGTCCCTGGGTATATAATATACTATTTTGCACATCCTATATACATATAAGGCTCTACTTTAGTCCCACAAAAGAGGGAGTAAAGTGGCACTTTTACTCCCTGAGGGAGTTAAAGTGTTTCCATGACAACAACAACAAAAAAAAAAGTAATCGCGGTACATGTTAGGATTTATTATCCTGAAACTGTGTGATTTTGGCGTTTGCAGAGTTCAATTGTCAGAATGACATGTAACGAAATTTTTGCGTTTAAGTCTTTTAGGAGGTGCAAAAAATAGCGTATATACCACAGGACTAAAGTGCCTTTTAATCCCTCATGTGTTTATTCGGGATTAAAAGATGCACTTTAGTCCCTGGGTATATAATATACTATTTTTCACTACTAGCTTTAAAACATACTATTATCTAGTCTGTTGTCACCTTGTGAAGTTAGCCTTCTTGCCTAGTGGTAAATAATTTTTTATTATTGACTACTAGTCAATAATCCAGATTTTAGTGTAACACGGGGCAAAAATTCATCCCATTATACACTGGCATCCAGGAAAAAATCCGTGATCGCGATAGTACGTTTTTTATGTGAGAAGAATAAAAGGAATAAAAGTACTAGTAGTGAAAAAAATAATATATACACCACGGTTGTGAAGTGTTTTCTAGAGCCTCTCATCTTATATCCCTCGATGCTGCGCATCTCGGGATCTAATAATGCTCGGCTCTAGAAAAAACTCTTCACAACCTTGGTATATAATATACTATTATTCTGTCAAATACACAATAAAAACAAATAAGATACACAATCAGATACAAATACAAAGTTGGAAGGGATTAGATATGTATTAGTCCAAGTCAAGTCAACATTTGAAGGTGGTGGCCAATATTCAATTACTTATAAATGCTGGAGTGGAAAGGTTGTAGGAAGTGCAAACGTATTATAGTTTATTTTAAATAAAATTATCCGTTAGGTTTCTTTAGCGTTTTTCTTTTTAATTTTAAAAATTATGATTTACTAAGGTATTTATTGAAAAAGAGAAAAATCGGCAGTAGTTTGCATTATCTTTACATGTGTACCATCTCCAAAAACTCTAAAAATCAAATTTAATGTTGATAATGATAGTCGCTTTTGAAATATTTGAAGCCTTCCATACTTTTGATTCACACTCTATCATTGTTACTTAAATGCTGTTTTTATTTATTTATTTAATTAATTTATTTAATATCACCCAAACAAAACGGGCAATGCCCAATTACATTGTCGGGGAATCCCGAGATTTTAAATTAAAATACATTAAATTCAATTACATATAGTTCAAACATAAGAGAAAAACAAAAACATCTAAAGCTTAAATAATAATTATAAACAACAAAGCAATAACATACTGTTTCAGTATATTAAGACGAAACCTACAGTTATTACCTATCCAAGTGCATTTAGTCAGAAGAATAATAATCTAAACAGTGATCGTTTAAACGCTACGGGGGAAGAATCAAACAAATCAATATCTATTTCATAGCTAACAGCATTAAAAGATGTCGCCATTCTTATTAGTGAAGAGTGTAGTCTTAAATTAGTTCGATGATGTGGAACGTACAAGATACCTCGTGGCCGTGATCGATGCGCTGGTACGTACAAACGCACCAAAGGCAACAACTTGGGACAATCTATTCTGTTATTTATGAGCTTATGTACAAAGCAGATGTCCCCCACTTCCCTTCTTATATACAGTTTAGCAATGTTAAATTCCGACCTAATATCTTGATATTCGTCATAATCGGGATACTGTCCATGCTTTTTGTAATGCAAATATTTTAAAAATTTGTTTTGAACCGTTTCAATCTTATGTTTTAGAGTAACTAATCCTGGGTTCCAGACTACCGACGCAAATTCTAATTTTGATCTAACTAACGAATTGTATAATAATTGTATTGTCTTAGTGTTGCTAAAATCTTTTGTAGATCTAATGATGAAACCAAGATTCTTTAATGATGCGTTTACTATCTTATCAATATGATCGTCCCATTTTAAGTCAGACTTAAAATGAACTCCTAAATCCTGCATGTTAGACAGTCGCTCCAATTCGTTATTGTTCATCGTATATTGATGAACGTAAGGATATTTCTTTGTTGTGAATGTCATAGATTTACATTTATTGATATTGAGATCTAACTTGTTGGTATTACTCCAACGTAGCAAAGAGTTTATATCATCTTGTAATATTTGATAATCATTTGTATTAATAATTTGTTTATAGATCTTAACATCGTCGGCAAATATAAGACATTCGCAACCCCGAATACAAATTGGGAGATCATTGATAAACAACAGAAAAAGCAAAGGTCCCAAGTTGCTGCCCTGTGGCACACCTGATCTTATAGAGAATTTTTGCGATTTTGTTCCGTTTAGTTGTACAAACTGAAATCGATTTTGTAGATAGGATTTGAAAAACAGTAATAAATCTAGAGAAAACCCGTGTGCGTGTAACTTACGCAATAATATGTCATGATTAACGGTGTCAAATGCTTTTGAAAAATCGGTGTAAATTACATCTACTTGACCCGCTTTATCGAGAATATTACTAACGTAATCTGTAAAAGTTATTAAATTCGTTTCGATAGATCTTCTGTTTATAAAGCCATGCTGACATTCTGTTATATCATTTTTTAAAGTTGTATAGATTTTGTTATAAACTATTTGTTCGAATATCTTTGCCGGTGCTGATAATATTGATATGGGACGATAATTTATTACTTTTGATTTGTCACCGGATTTATGTATTGGTATAACTTTAGTTAGTTTCCAAAAATCTGGAAAGGTGTTCGTTTTTAACGCTAGATTATACAGGAGTGATAAAGGATAACTTAGTATCTCGTGACATGCCTTGAATATATATGGAGGTATTAGATCCGGTCCTACAGATTTTTTGGGTTTAAGTTTCCGCATAACAGCTTCGACTTCTTGCACATTTACTTTCTGCAGTGTTACACAATCAGAAACGCTAGTAGCATTCTGGTTGGTCTCCGATACTATTTGATTAATGTTATATTCTGAGACGCTTTTGTACACGGACTTAAAATATTCGGCGAATAATTCAGAAATTTCAGATTCATTGTCGGTTGTCTTTTCGTTAAATTGATATTTTCCAAAGTGTGAATTATTACTTCGTTTCCTATTAATATAGTTCCAAAAATTGTTTGTATCATATATTATTTCGTTTTCAATAGATGCAACATAGTTTTCGTATGCACGCTGTGTATCCTTTTTAACTTTATCCCGTAACCGATGGAATTCTTGCAAATGGTAGTCAGATGTATTTCTTTTTTTATGGTGATATTTTTTCTTTCTGATATCGGCAATAATCTCTGTAGTGAACTAGATTGGGTGTCGAAAATATAATTTTTGTCGCAGCTTTGGAACTGATTCATCTAAAGCACGATAAAATAGCTTATAAAATTGATGTACAGCCTCGTTCACATTTCTAAAATTTTGCAGTTCATTCCAATCAGTTGCTCTAAGCAAATCGTACAGAAGAATGAAATTAGCTTTTTTGAAATTATAACTTTCTGGCGTTACTCTAGATGTATATCTCCCCGGATTCAAATAATTATAGGTAACTGATGAAGTTAGATGATATACGTCAACAGGCACCATTGGATCATCATTTTTATCAACGTCTACCAATACATTACTAATTATTAAGTCAAGTGTTCGTTCTTGATGGTTTTGTATAGTGTTATACATTTTTAAATTCAAGATATTAATAAATTGTAATAATCTTCTTGATATCATGTTACTATTTGCAAGATTATATTTCGAGCTACTAATACAAGATAAATTAAAATCGCCCAAAATAATGATTTCCTTTGTTAAAAAGAATTCTGAATTTTCAATAATATTAAAATATTCTTCGTAATTTCCATAATTTGATTGAGGTGGAAAATAGACACCGGTAATTATAATATCTCTTCCGTTTACATGAATATTAATAAACAAGGCTTCTAACGTCAAATTTAAGTTAATGTTATCGGATTTGTATTTTTTGTGAACTGCAATTAAGACCCCACCGCCCCGTTTACGACCCACACGATTGAATACTTGATTACGATCGCATCTGTACACAATATAACGAGGATCAAATAATTCGTTATTGTATATATCTGAGTCCAACCAGCTTTCTGTCAAAACTATTACGTCATAATTAGTGTTAGCAAGATTATTGTGAAAGACATTCGTTTTTGTACGCAACCCCCGTACGTTTTGATAATAGATTTGTAGTGTTTTATTTTTCATGTAATTTAATTATATTAAGTTAATTTTCATTTCATTAATAGATATATAGATTATATATTTATATTTTAAATAATAAATTTGTATAATGATTAAATGTAAGCAAAAAGATAGTTAATAACAATTAATATAAGTTTCGCCTCGACAATTCAAGTAAGCAAGTACCCAATACAATATATTTTTAAGTGAAATGAAATACAAAAAAAGAAGTAAGTAAGAAAAATCAAAGAAAAAAAAACAATAGATTTGTTGTGACTAATAACTACTTCTAGTTAGTGGTTTAACTTAAAGTAATGTAAATCCCGCCGTGAGTGATACCATATATAATGCAACAGTGTTGATACTAATAACTAATAATATAAAAGTAATATTCAACGGCAAGCACAAGGAAATAAAATAAAATAAAATTACCTCCCTAATTTTAATAATTTGAAAACGATATAGAAGATAATAATAATAATAATAATAATAGTTTTATTAACCAAATTATAAACGGCTCTTTAAGCCTTTTACATATAATTGGTATCCACAAGTACACAATATAATTATAACAACAAAAAAGGTGTATGTATATGTATATAAATATGTATGCATTTAAATATATATGAAAAAAATAACAAATACTAACCATTATAACTACAAATATGGTTTTTACACTGATAAATCTTTAAAAATATTTTTAACAGAACTGTGGAAAATATCAACATTTTTTGATAGCAATAATCTGTTGCAGGTTGTTAAAGCAAAATTAACCGGAGTATTTTCAGTTGCGGCCATGAACATGCCAGTGTTTTTGTGACGTAAATGCACCAAAGGCACTCTAAAGCTGATACGTTCCAGAAGTGAAGGAGCATCTATGTAATAATGCAGTAATTTGTAAATAAACAAGACAACCATAATGTCTCTTCTCTTTGATAATGGAATAATTTGAATGTTACAAGATAGACGAATACAATTTAACTGATCCCTATATGAAATTAGGTAGGGATATTTAGGATATATACCCGTGAGTTTTTTGTAAATCCATCTAGCAAAGACTTTTTGTGGTTGTTCTATATTTTCAATTAGGTTATAAGTTTTAGGCAGCCAGATTATTGCTGCATATTCTAAAATACTTCTCACGTATATGTTAAAAAGATTAAACAATAAAGTAATATTATTAAAATTACTGCAATTTCTTAAAATAAAGAATAAGCTTTTATTCGCTTTTTGTACAATATATTCAACATGATCATTAAATGTGAATTTACTAGTAAAAATTATACCTAGATCCTTAACCTGATCTTTTGTAATTAGTACGTTGCCATTTATAGAAAAATCATTATTATGTATGATCTTTACTCTAGAGTATCTTGCAGCACAACATTTATCACTGTTTAACACCAGATCATTCTGACTACACCATGTAGATATGTTATTCAAATCACTTTGGAGATTTATGCTGTCTAACTTGGTTTTAATCACAGAAAACACTTTAAAGTCATCCGCATAGAGCAAACATCTTGAATGCATAACAGACTTTGGTAGGTCATTGACGAACAGATTAAACAATAGAGGTCCTAAGCAGGATTCTTGCGGAATCCCAGACGTTGGAGTGAACTCAGACGATTTGACACCGTTAATTATGACAAAATTTTTCCTGTCTACCAAGTAGGATTGTATAAGCTTCAAAGCACTCACACTAAAACCAAATTTGCACAATTTTTCAGAAAGCAGCTGAAATGATACACTGTCAAAGGCTTTACTAATATCCGTGTATATACAGTAGACCTCATGACCTCCAACAATATTTTCTGCAACGTATTCCGTAAATGCCAGTAAATTAGTAACTGTGCTACGTTTCTTTACAAATCCATGCTGGGAAGCTGACAAAGACTTGTCCACATGTGCACATATTTGCTTATATAAGAGTTTTTCAAAGATTTTGGCCAACGCGGATATTAAAGAAATGGGACGGTAGTTTTGAATATCTGAATTATCACCGCTCTTGTACATAGGAACAATTTTCGAAATTTTCCATCTAACCGGAAATTCACCTACTGTAATGGCTAAATTAAAGATATCAGTTAACGGTTTTTTTAGCAAGCTACCGCACCCTTTAAGAATAAACGATGGAATATCATCCGGACCTGCAGATAGCTTAGGTTTGATTGCTTCTATTGCCTCTTCCGTTTCAGCTTCAGTTACAAATTGAAAATTAAAGATACCCAGATTGTAATCATCAATGTCCAGAGTTTGAGTACTATTGAAATTTTGTTTATACACAAATTTAAAAAAGGTACAGTGGGCTTCTGCTATATCTTTGCTTGTCTGGTAGGTGTTTCCATTATGTTTCATTTCAGCTGGCGTTTTATTACTTCCTTTCATATATTTTAAATAATCATACAATTTTTTTGGTTCTATCAAAAGTTGTTCTTCGCACTTTTTGCAATATGTTTCGTATGCTAATTTAATTTGGAGCTTAAGTTTTTTAGATAACTCTTTGAGTTTTATTTTCAAAGCTTCCTCTGAGACATGGGCAGACGTTAATTTTTTATGAACTCTACGTTTTTCTCTAATTGTCCTCTTTATATCAACCGTAAACCAATTAGGATAATTGCTTTTGTAAATTTCTTTTGTTGGTACACACGAGGCTATAATGATGTTCAACTTTCGATAAAACAAATTTAAGGACAATTCTAGATTACCAGTAGAACAGATATTATGCCAATCCACCTCCCTAAGGGTGCAATAGAACTTATAATAATCTGCGTTTTTGAAATCCCTTTTTATAAATTTATACTGTAACCGTTTTTCTTTCTTGCTACTAGTAATTAAACTACATACAAGAGCAGGATGAAAACGCTTATCTTCTGAAACTAATGGAGATTCATCTCTTAAAACTTCTAAAGTCCACGATGACAGACACAGATCCAATATGACATTGTCTTCATTAAGAATGTTATTAAACTGTTGAAGATTAAACGTTGTCATAAATCTGTGGAGAACATTGCAGGCCTTGCTCATATCCTTCTTCTTATCTAAGATAAACTCTCTGATGTTGAAATCACCAAAAATTATTATTTCTTTATCTTCAGCAATATATTGTTCAATATCTAATTGTGATAGCAGTGCCTCATATGTAGTAACCGTAGCTTGTGGCTTGACATATAACCCAATTATTACAAATTTTTTAATTCCGATATCTATATCCACACTAATTCGATCAAATGATTGACAAGATAATTTTTCTAATAAAGTAGATTTCAGAGATTTTTTACAAGCTATTAATACTCCCCCTCCCCTTGTGCACTGTGAGATATTGTAATCGCGATCACATCTGAAAACAGTAAATCTCTCATCAAAATATTCATTGTTGTAGAATTGATCATTTAAGCTACTTTCTGTTAAAACGACGATATCCAGATTTGAACTTAAAATGTTACATTTAAATTCCAATGCTTTGGTACGCAAGCCCCTCACATTTTGATAGTAAATTGTAGTTGATTGGGGTTGAACCTCGGGCTTAACTTTTATATTGTTCATTTCTCCTGTCCTATTTAGTGGCTACAAGGCGTATTGAACTCTACCTCTTTCAATTTCTAGTTTTTGTTGATAAATATGGCATTGCCTGTCAAACGGTGAATGATCTGTGCTGATATTTAGCTTCAATCTAATGTTAAAGTCTTTACAGTTGGGACATAACTTGGATGCGCTACTGCAATTGGAGGCTGTATGTTCTGTCGACCCACATTTTAAACAAACCTGACTTTTTAAACAATTATTCTGTTTATGGTGATATCCAGCACAACGAAAACATCTAATTAGATCAAAGTGTTCAAAAATGCTACACGTAGAATACCCTATATAAAGATAGCCTTTATCCATTATCTCTTTAAATGTGTTCCCATCACATTCAATAATTGCCATATATTGATATTTTAATTTTCTTACCGTGAGTAATCTGATATTACCTTCACTAATTAACGAGCTGTTTTGTTTTTGTATACATTGTATAAGCGTTTTTTCATCTATAATTTCATCAAGTCCTACAATTTTTATTTTCGGTAACTTAGGTTTTGGTTCACTTACTACATACTCTTTCCCTAATTTCTTTTCTACTTCTTTGCGTATTTTTTCTCCGTCCTCTTTCGCATTGCACTTGATTAAAAACCCTCCATCTTTTGTTATGGCTGTTTTAGCAACGGAAACCTCCAATTCTGCTGGTTTGACGTTTTTAAGGACATCCTCCTTTATTTTCAGTTTATCCACAATTTGAGTGTTATCTTTGGGTTTTATCACTATTATATGATTAGCCTTTTCCTGAATATTCTTTTTTAATGCCTGACTAAATGTTGGTTTTACATTAATTTCGTTTATCAAATTTGTTTTATTATCGCAACCTTTATAGACCTCTTTCAATAATTCTATATTGTTGTTTAGTAATGTAATTTTATTACGCAACTCTTGTATTAGATCATTTTTTTGTTTTATTACATACCTAAAAATACGAAAATCAATTTCCTTATTTTCGCTTAAAGAATCAATAGAATCCCAAAATTCTAGTTCTTTATCAAAGCTTTCTTGTACATTACTGCTATTTCCACTGATATCGCAACACATGAACACCTTATCCGATAAAAACTTTCCACATAATCTAGCACAACTATTATGGAATAAATTAGTACAATTTATACATTTAATTGCGTTCGTTAGATTGCTTTTTTTGCATCTTTTACAGACACTGGCAGACGAAGTGCCAGTACCACCCGCCATACTATAGATATAATCGTATAATTTAATATAACACAAATAGTGCATTCCGCAGTATTCATAATTTTTGCTATAAAAAGGAATAGATGAATCCTATAGATATACTTATACCAGAGTTATGTCGTCTGCTTAAAATAAATAATATTGACAAGTAATAAAAGTAAGGAAATCATTTCCTATGTATGTATTATTGACTATGTATAATAGAATGCACGATAGAGAAAAAAAAAGAACATTTGCCTAGTAGACGGATTATTAAAAGAAATCAACGAGACATACATCTTTAAATAAAGTAAATGATATTCATTAACAATAATTACACTGTAAACTATAAAGTAAACAATCACTGACCACAGGGCAGATATTCCTGATACTATGATAAACAATTATCTGTTCTAACATTTTTTAAATATTTAATGATTCTAGATCAGAAGATCTGTCAATGACACGTGTTGTGTTATTAACTCTAACAAATATTTTGCCATCGAGTGTCCAAACTTTAGTTTTTCCAAACTTCTCTCTAGCCTTCTTTTTGTCTATTTATGTATTTTATTTTATTTCGTATTTCAAACAATTGTTTATATACCTTAGTAAAATAAAGTATATCCTTATCTCAGTTGTCAATGACACCGCAGTTCAAGACGTTCTTGATCTCCGTTGTTGTTGGCAACGTAAATCATTTGATATAACAGCCACACGTGACATGCTGCTTTTTATCTCCTTGGTTACACGTATGACGACACAGACAATACAACTTGCTTCTTTATACAATCAATTCGGTTGAATTTTAAAAGAGAGAAATTAGGATTGAAGAGGCGTTATAACATCTTCGAGGATTGCATAATATATATTATCTAGTTCCACTTTATATCATCTTTACAAATTGTCTTGAAGTGTAGATCTTGCGAGTGATTAGCCCAATTAAATATTGAAGAGATTGAAAGTTAAATTTAATTTTAAAAATTACTGTCAAATCGCAACAACATTATCTTTTATTTTTATTATGACATTTCATAACTATTACTATTATTAGTAATAAAAAAACTTAATTTCCAGGGTTATCAGTGACACTCCCAGTGGACCTTCTCTCCTTATTGTCATCTGTATAATCAACTTCTAATGGAAATAAATGTCCAATTGATCACTTTGTCTTTTTTCTATTAGATAACTGTATTGACGCAGACCGAATTTGACGTCTACAGACTTGATCAATTCCATAATTTTCCCAATTTTCCACTTTCCGCGAGGTAAAGGCTAAATTTTATAAATAAATTGAAATTTGAATTTCTTTATGGCATAATGGGCATTGTTTCGTAATTGTCATCATTATCTGTTGAATTTTTATTTTAATCTGATGTTGTATAACTATTTGAGTTTTCTTTTGGTAATCTATGTTTCAGACGAGTACGTCATCGATGGTAGGGCGCATAATATCCGGTAATAACCTTTGGCTTTTAAGTTGCTAGGTATGTCTCATCTGAAAATATATCTTTAATTTTCTTAATATCATTTTTGCCTTCTCCTTTTTGCTATTTCTTCACTAATTGCATTCTTTGATGTTGAGACTAGTTGACCTAATTAGATGTGACTGTTTACTGTTTTTAATAGACTTTCTTGTAGTGTAAGTTTAAGTTTTCCCCTATTCAACATAGTTTTTACCTTCATCTTATTTAATTTTCCTAATATTATTTTTTATTTATTATTTAATTTGGTAATTATATCAGACATCTCATAGCTAGATCGACTGGTTTATCTCTCTTCATACTTCTGAGTGCGACATCAATTTTTTTTGTTGTTAATTAAGAATTACTTCTGATTCAATGTTTTATATCATTTTTCTTCCTTCCTTCTGATGCATTCCATTTGAATCCATGCATTCCATATATGAAACAAAAGTGTTTCACTTTTGTGCATATGTGTGCATCTGTATATGCATGTATAATACAAATCAGTTTCTTACTACATCTCTATTTTAGCCTTCTACTTTTGATCTTAAAATTTCCTTAGTTCCAGTGCGACAACTTTTGAAACTAACTACGTTTATAGACAGACCCCTTCCAACACTATTTCTATTAGTCAAGAATCGAAGCTGTCGATGAAAATGTCTAAGATGTCGAAAAACATGTTTTTTTTTTGAAAAAAAACACTTTGTTTTTTTTAGCAGATGGGTGCTTAATAATAAATACTTATTGTAATGGTTAGAGAATCAAGAGATCAACCTATTACTTTTCAAATATACATATATCAATAACTTACAACCTTCAATTTAAGATTCGAACTGATGGGGAGGATTATTATACTTAGTAAATCAATAGATAAAAAGATGAAAATCTTATTGCAAGATTAGGACATAGATCAATATATTTATTGTCATTTAGTTTTACTGCAAAAGTTACATGTTTAGTAGCTATTTTTTAAAACGTTGAATTATATTGCAGTGACAATTCAACACATTATTTATCAGTAGGTATTGGGACACCTGGCCCAGACAGAAATTGACATGCCATGTGGCATGCCAATGGCATGGCTCCTCCCCTTGCTTCTGATTGGCTACCCCCACTCCTGTAGCTCCTCCCCTTGCTTCTGATTGGTCGCCGCCATCTTGGATTTCCCCGCCTACTTCTCTCTGATTGGTTAACCCCCACCCCTGTAGCTCCTCCCCTTGCTTCTGATTGGTTGAAGGCAGCCATTTTGGAACGTCTGGCTCCATTCTACCACGCCCTGGCGCCAGGCTACCACGCCCGCCGCCGCCATTACGGGAATCTGTATTACCGGCAAACTGAGTGCTACCAATAGAGGGCGTAATGCTACAATTAGTGTGTATTGCTAAGAGAGGGCGTCATGAAGGGATCTGTATTATCGATGCGTTGTGTACTACTACTAGGTGGCGTGTCATGAAGAAGAAGAAATCTGTATTACTACTACAGAGAGGCAACCATTTTATATCACAGCATCTTGCGTGCGCGCGCGCGCTAAATTTGAATCGGTCAATTTTAAATATTTGTCATTTTTGCATATGTCATTTTTAAATCTGTCAATTTTACTGCTGTCGTTTTTACATCTGTCATTTTAAATCTGTCAATTTTGCTTCTGTCATTTTAAATTTGTCATTTTTGCATCTGTCATTTAAATCTGTCATTTTGAATTTGTCATTTTTTTTTTGCATGTCATTTAAATCTGTCATTCTTAAAGCAACCATCTTACCAGATTTGAATTGTAGCGCTAACTCTGGGATTGGATCCTTTCACTAAGCTGAAACTCTTTCTCTCTCTCTCTCTCTCTCTCTCTCTCTCTCTCATAGTATGACTACTTACCGGATTTGTAGCTTAGGATGTCGCCGTCGGAAAGCTTCGGCTTTATTCGTGTACTCTGTCGCTGATGACAACGATCTACCTTTTTATATAGTCAACCCCTTCACCCTGTGCTAGTAAATGAAACAACAACAACAATGTTTATACATATTATTTATTTTGATATTTAATGGACAATTGTAACATATAATTTGACAAATTATTCATTACACAGTATGAGTTGAGATCATCGCGTAACACTTGCAAATTGTGCAAATATTTTTGCAGCCTATTTCTAAGATAGTTTATTTCCGCCATGGTGTTCTTAATCCGACGGTGCAAACGTTGTTGTCGTTGACGTCTCCGACTGCTGCTGTTGCTGATATGATTGCAGTCGTGTACGTACGGCATCGATAAACTTTTGCGGATAATGTTTTATTATTTATGATTGCAGTCGTGTACGTACGGCATCGATAAACTTTTGCGGATAATGTTTTATTATTTCTAATAAAATGAATGAGTTCAATCCACCACCAATTGCTGCTGCTGTGTTGTCTATTAAACTGGTAGCTGAGTAGTAACCGCATAACAGTTCGGACGTGAATAAAATTGAATCGGATGTCGGGAGCGATTTATAGGCATCTTCATGGCGTCTCAGTTGACCTTCTGCTACGTTCTCTATGTTTGCGTGATAGAAACGTGAAAAGTCGAGGTGACGTAACGTTCGAGCATGATGATTGATCAACGGTGCTAAATGCAGTATAGACTGAAACTCGTAATCTTTTAAGGTTATAGTCCGCTGTGTATCATGTATGGCAACCCTGTTGCCGAAAAACTCGTTGTGAATAATCTCGATGTATAAATTGTCACATAGATGGAATTTCAAATGTTTATCGCAATGTAGTACACTGTTGTCCTTGTTGCAACAGCAGCAACCATGAAAGAAATTTTTAAACAGTGCCTCGACTCGTATATCATACAGCTCGAACCAGTCCCGTTCCGACAACACCAATTCACCATACTCACATACGTTATTCACGCACTCAAGCTTCACTACCACGGCAAATTCTCCCTGGGCGTCGTCGTCGGGCAGAATAAGTCCTACTTGGATGTTGTGTATATGATCGTAGTTTTCTTTTTCCCCTGGAGGTCTCGTAACATACAACGGATACTGGACAGCCCCGAGCAGCTGAACACGTACTTCACGTTTAGCTGCTGCTACCGGTGTATCTATGATGGTAAAGTTTGCTGATGCTGCTACAGCGTCATCAGCGTAGTATAGAGGCTGCTGCTGCGACAGGAACGCTAAACAATAATAATACAATAATCGATTAATATAAGCATAAACACACACACAAAAGTCTTAAACATCTTACCTGTTTCTTCGACTTCGTTGTTCCACGCTTGACCGTCGTCGTTGTAGGTACTTGCTGTTGATGATGATGATGCATGAACTGCAACATCCGAACCTTCTTCATCTAAAGAAGTAACAAAATAGACACAAATTAGCATACAAACTTGAAGTTTTATAAACAACAATAATTTACCTATTTCCAGAGGTTCGCTCTCACAGTTATCATAACAATAATTAGGACTGCTAGCCATCATCGTAATTGCTGTTGCTGCTGCTGCTGCTCTTGCACACGTACTGTCTACTGCTACACGCTAACAACGGTCGGCTTTATATAGTCACCTATACTTACCTAGATCCAGCGCATGCTCAGTAACACGCATACGGTAAACAGGCAGGCATCGCTGGCAGACAAGTTTCATCCTGTCGCTGACACGTCATCATCATCACAGGCAGGTGTTCGTAGGTAATTACCTCATTCTCTCTCTCTCTCAGTTATAGCTATCACCTTTTTCATACCTTGGTACAGATGGGTGAGAATAGTAATAATACACACATATAAAACATTAATCTTTTTTATTCTATGACAATATTTCTCAAAATTTTTATTGAACATCAACAAAACAACAATAATTAAATAACTAAACAACTATCTGTTCTCGGATAACCATGATAGAACATCTTTTATTCTACGACGACAATGTTTCTTAAAATTATTAAACAACTAGACAATAATCAAAATAACTAAACAATTATTATTAGGTTGAAATCTGCTCGGATAACCACGAAGACATACTCATTTTTCATGAAACATCCTATTGAATGCTTTGTACGCTTTGTTATGCCAAATATTCTTTTCATCAATGTCTTGATCTACTACTACTACTACTACATAATTGAAAAGAACAAAATCGCGTTTATCAGATCTATTTCATGAGTATGTTCCCCTGAGTATCCTCTTGTGATTTACATTCAATCACCCTTAAGTTTCACCATCTTTTTTAATAATTACTGTACATAAGGTATAACTCTTGTCAGCTTCACTTATTATTAACTATATTCAATTATCCTTATTCTTATTATAACTACACTATACTGACAAAAGATGATTGAACAATTTACAACAACAACTAATTACCTAATTATTACATTCTTAAATAATTTCGAATATAGTATACACAAAGTACAAACCTAGACATCATCATCATCATCACTTATAATAATAATAATTACATCAAGCCGAAGGTCGATCTCTTGTGATTAACATAACCCCCGACTACTGCTACTACAGTTGAACTGTACATGTACTTATTACTATACAAATATTTTGCTACTTAAGAGTTAGATATGATACTACCTATACAAAAATTTACAAAACTTAAAAATACAACTATACTACTACTATACACATATCTATTACTACAACGATTGAACTGTATAATAATTATATACGTTATGATAATATTTTACTACTTAAGATCTAAATATAATACTACCTATACAAATTTTACAAAACTTAAAAATACAACTATACTACTATACACTTACATATATACAAGAGGGGCTTTAATGTTTATACACGTGGTCGCTTGTTGTTGTTGTAGCCGAACGGAACGGAATCAAAATCTTCTATACGGCGTCTCTTCGCGAACGTTATCTTATAGACTTTTGATTCCGCTCGCGTTACAAGCTGATGGTCAGCCGTACGCCGGATGTTGTTGGACTCTACAATAATCTTTTCGTCCATACCTTCCAGCAGTCTAAGCATGGACTCAAAGTTTATTTTTTGAGTCGCGGCGTGGTTTAGGGTGATGCCCTTGACCTTGACGACCACGTGTATCTGTCCCGTGGTCGGTGAATAAACTTTGTAGGCGTAGTTCTTCGGCCCGCCTGACACAAACTCTATAATATACGATCCGGGACCGTACTCTTCGAGCTCGTCTGTGAGGTCGCCCAGGAAGCTTCCTGTTGGTAGCTCGAAGTCGCCCGGCTTCGAAACGTATATTACGGAATCTGAAACAACGAAAAAAAAAAATTAACTCTAATATAAACGGTGTTGATGTTTGATAGTACAATGACTTACCTGTGTCATAGTATAATACTCTCTCTCCTAGCTGATCCAAATAGGAATACAGCTTAAGACGGGCCTGTGCAGTGACAAATGCCGCGATGACCACGTTAACTGACGACAGAGGATCTGCTGCTTCCTCTTTATGCTGCCAGTTAACCGCAATCACCTCGTCATTTATTTCCTGCACATGATTAACTTCTACGCCTGGGCTGGACAACAGGTCGAAAAACTCCTTGGACTCGCTGATTATGGCTGTTTTCGCCTGGTTCTCACGCTGACCAAATTTCCCTAGAATACAAAAAAAAATATTAAGTAAAGAAAACTACATAAGGTTATTATAACTTACCCCAGAAGGAATTCAGCATCAGTTTGGCCAACGATCTCAAACCAGGGTTCTTGACGATCTTCAACGAATCCAAGGAGACTCCCTCGTTCTCGAAGTAGTCATCAACGTACTGTTTCCGGGCTCCATCGATACCATCCTCGCCGTTGTTGTTGGCAGTTATTGAAGATGGCCAACCGCTGGCTTCCTGCTTCATCTTCAGGAACTTGTCGATGAAACCCGAAAACAGTCCCCCGGTCTTGGACGCTTTGTTGTACTGGGTTACATCGTACGACCAGATCTCTTGTATGTCCTGCACGATGTAACCCTTTCGTATGGCCATTACCAGTTCGTCCAAGACCCAGGTTCCGTTGATGACTCGGTCCTCTACGCCGTGCTGACATTCGACCTGGTTCAATTCTTCGGCGCAAGTGCGACATAGAGGGAACAGCAGCTTTTGGTGCATCTTGACGGGTAAGACCGGATGGTATAGATCTTGTGGCGGTAACATTGTACATTTTACCACGCCGTTGATGTTTTCCAGGCCCCCTTTATCCCTGATTAGATTTTCACAAGCCGCCTTGCCTACGTAAACTTCTGGATGGCCAACTGGGAATTTGGCGTACTTGCATACCCAAGGATAAAGGGAGCATACATCTACATACCGGATCTTTTCCCCGTCTTTTGCAACTCTCTTTAATTTTGCTGCCCCTGTACGGCCGCCGTAAAATGCCTCTCTCGGGTTTAAGGGCGTGTTTACTAACAAGGGATGTTTCTCAACCTGCTGTCTGAATTCGGGTGTTAACTGCCTTCGGAAGCGACATTCCCACTGTTCAACAACCTCGTATCCTAGCGACTTTAACTTCTCTGTTGTGGCTCGGGTCTTCTCGAGCCTCATATCCATGGTGTCGCTAGGATCGTCGTGTAGAGGCTCGTTGCGACGGGTAGTGAAGCAGGTGGGACATCCATGGAAGTAACACCCGTGAAATTGAAATATGGTATTACCATACAGCCCGTCAACCTTTAACCCGCCCACGATAGCTTCTCTCTGCCTGCCGACGTGTTGAATCTCAACACCTCTTTGATGTTCTTCCAGCAACAGCCATTGGAGAGCTACCTTAGACTGGTTATCTGCGCGTCTATAACCACCCTTTGGTATCAGTCCAATGGTGCTTTCTTTGAGGAATTTCCTCCGGAACATGAGATTGCAGGCAGAGGCGATGGTGATGGCTTCCGTGAACGGGTCAACGTCGCATTCCTCAATAAAGAGATTCCTAAAGTGGATACAGGCTCTCTTCAAAATATCGACGTCTGTTCGACAATATTCGACCAGGTCACGTTGCATGTCGAACTCCGTGATCCCGTCCCTGTTCGCCTCGTACCACTTTAGGAACGCTTTACGAGCCTGGGGTTTCATGGTGTCGGGGCTGTAAAATTTGATGTCCGGAAGAGGACCCACGTAATGGGCATTCGCCTCGGTGTTAAAGAGGTGCGGGAAGTATCCTTTGGGAGCCGGTAGATCGAACGCTTTAGGCAAGTCAGCCAGAGCCATGGGGAAAAAGTTGAGCGAGTCGATAATCTTTAGATTATCTAGTTGCAGCAGCAGAATTTTTGAACCGCGCATAATGAGTTCCGGGTGTAATGAGGTGTTGGTTATAAGATAATTTAGAATAAATTGCGTATCGAAAGCTTGCCCGTTATGGGCAACTGCTACAACCTTTTTGAATAATTTCCGCGAGTCTAGTAGATAGTTCAAAAGCCGATCGATGCATTTTCCTCGCAAGATCTGTTCTCGCAAACCACATCTTACACAACTGGTAGCAGTTGATGATGAGTCATTGTTGTAACACTCAGAACAGACTTGCTGGAAAACACATAGATTCGGCTCGTGGAGGTTGACGCCGGGCGCAATTTCTTTCTCTTGCCGGGTCTCCAGGTCGAAGAACACAAACAAGGTGTCTTGCTTTATGTTCCTAGGCCCGGCCGGCTGTATGTGACAGAAATGGTTTTCGGGTTTATGACTCTGACAGATCTTACAATAGATCTCCCCGCACACGTGAGCCTGCTTCCGGGTCTTGATGTTGATGGTTTTGAAACATCCCTCGCATTTTTTAACTTCCATGCACATGTTGCCCTCCTGATGGATGTTAAAGCAGGCTTGACTTTTAAAGTCTCGCCTGCAGTCCGGACACCTAATCAGCTGCGCTGTTCTTTCGCAGGGCGGAGAACTACCGCAGCCTACGCAGGACTTTTCACACCGGTGATCTCTCTTGTTGTTATACGGTACATGACAGTGCTCACAGAAATAACCGCAGGCAAAGGCTGAGGTCAACGATGTTATGACGTTATAATGATGCTCGTGATACAACAGATTGATGTTCTTTGTTGCGGCATCATTATCAACGACCCCCTCAAAGATAAGTGAACGACCTCTCGAGCCGTGGCTATACACTACTATCTTGTAGTTGGGGGCCAGGAACTGCTGGAACAACCTTAATTCATTGACCCCGGCTCCCTCCGGTGGAATGAAAGCTACTCCAGCAGCTCGCATCATTTCCTCGGCCTTTATCTTTTGCACTGTCTGATTATCACGGGTCTTCTTGTAATCAGCACTGTTATCTGCGTGAGCCCTGCCTACGACCAAAGCCCTGGGTAGGCATAGATTGTCACTGGTGGTGTTGTTAATCGTGACAATCCCTCTGCGACGGCTACACTCTTCGGCAAAGGTGCTGTACGTACCGTTACGACAGCGACCTTGTCCGGCTGGTGGTGTTACGATTGTAGCTATTAGTCTGAAGGTGTCCGAACTCAAGGCTTCAGGATCGCTCTGTAAAATCGATTCTAAAATGCCCCAGACATCATTGAAGGTGATTTCATCAGAGCGCCTGAGGCTCATGTAGCCGGGAAGTTTTTGTTTGAAACTATCAAACTCAAATGTGGCCCCTACTTTATCATTTGGTCGTGCTCGGCTTAGCACATCCCTTAGAATTAGGTTAATAGCCGTTTTAAAATGCTCCAAATGATCTTCATCGACTGGCGTAACGGCTACTTTAAACACCAGTCGATGTTTCAGAGTGCCAAATTTCTTGATGGTGGACACGTTTTCATCGATAATTTCGTAGAGAGAAGACATTTTGTACAGGAGTAACAGCAACAATAGCAAAAAAAAAATATCGCACTTGCACACTTAACAAAGGCTAAAACAACAAAGATTATATGTTGTTAATTTAAATAAACATTGACTAATTACTATTATTAAAGTTTAAATGCACTGCAAGCTGTTAAATATTATAAATTAATTATAAAGATCAATTTTAATGCAAATTAATAAAACCTTTTAGCCATTCTTAAACTTTTAATAGCAAGCTAATTTAAACAAATATAGAGTTTAAAATTGTTACTAAATCCCTTTGACAGATTATTATTATAAACAACAACAAAATAAGCTAAAATTGTTTGAAATATAACAGCAACAGGTAAGAAATCATATAGCGACAAATGGACAGATAAATCTTTTACCATTCACGAACTGCTTCTCTTAACCCCTAATTAAAAATAAAAAGCTTAGATGCTACGTGATGGTAAAAAAAATTGACGCAAAATAAACAATAACCTCTGAATGCAATGCAGGCTATTAAATATTATAAATTATTTGCTTTGACAAAAGTTAAAGAAAGATCAGTTTCAATGCAAATTAATAAAACCTTTTAATCGATATTACACTTTTTAACAACAATCTAATTTAAACAAATATAGAGTTTAAATTGTTACTAAATCCCTTTGATAGATTATTATTATAAAAAAAATAAGGAACGGCTAAAAACAACAAAGATTATATGCTGTTAATTTAAATAAACATTGATCTAAAAAGCATAACCTCAAATTATGATTTAAATAACTATGTTACAACCCCTAGATAAACAACTAATAACGATCACACTTCGCATAAAACAATTACTACTTTAATCGATAATCAAACTAGGGAAATTAAAAAAATATATAAAACTATTCCTGCAACTTAAATAATTATTTTAAACCGATTATGTTACAGTGTCGTGAAAAATCATGCGAGAACGAGATTGCCGATTATTATAAAAAACAATAATAATAATAAATCCTACCTTTTTGTTCGATTAAAGCTGTAGATTTCACATAGACTCTGTAGCAACAATTGGTAATAACAATCAAGAATGGCACAAATCACTTCAAACACAAACGTAATAATTAACAGTACGCATAAAAAACATACATGTGTTGATGTCTCGAGTAACCCCAAACAAGTGATTGTCTACTTCCGTGGTTGGCTTTATAGGTTCGAATTGTTGCGCAATATTATGCAATAAGCTAAAAATAAAACTCGAGTCAATTTGCCCGCTTAACAAAGGAACAAAGCGTTCTCTCCGGTGAACACCTGTGGGTCATAAATCAGTTTGAAATGTTTTTTTCTGCATCAGAGTTGACACACCTTCTAGATTTACTTAACAAAGGCTAAAACAACAAAGATTATATGTTGTTAATTTAAATAAACATTGACTAATTACTATTATTTACATTGGATATTTTGTTCTGGTCGTGGTGGTTTATTGTTTTTTAAATTATACTATTTGTTTTTGGTGTTGATAATATTTACTGGGTGCGTGTGTTTAACGTATAGAGTTTTTTTTAAAAGTACGCGTAGTGTATATTTACAACGGTGTAACACTTTAGGTAAGTTTCTCGTTATAAATCCGACCCCTTTTATCTCGTGTAAAAATACTAATGCTACGACTATAGCGCGACAACGGTAAGCTTTTTTTTTTGCATTTATTTGTTACACTTATAATCTCTAGTTTTACTGAGGAAATGAACGCAAACTAATTATTGTTATGATGACGAGACTTATTTCATAATTAAGTTTTATTATTACCAAGATGGATATGATATAATTTTGCTATTTCCCCCTTTGTACGTATCTAAAATTTTCATCTCAAAATGCAATAGTTAATCAATAATAAATACATTACAAAGCGTAACAGAATTTAATGTCACTTATAAAGTTTCATGCATCAGAGTTCGTAAATGAGATAGAAAAACTTAAAAATTTTTAATGTTGGCGTAAATTATTATATGTAATTAATTTTAACTAATTACCTATACATGTAAGTAGGATCGGATTGTCATATAAACTAAATACTTAATAAGAAGTACGTCCTTGAATTTTGTATCAACGAAGTCAGGTATAGATTTTATAAGACTTCTGTCCTGTAAAAACACTAATGCTACTACTATTTTTTCAATTGGATCTTTCTAAACACGATAAGCCGTATTCGCATCTCTCTGTTAAATTAACAGCATGTTTAATTACCATGGTGACCAATTCTAATCTTTTCCCACTTATTAAAATTAGATAAAGCTATCTTTATTCTTGTTGATTTTAAACGAAACTTTAGTTAGAGACACCTTTAATCGTGGCTCGTAATACGGCCCATATTATTTTTTGGTTTCGATATGTTGATGACATTTTAGGTTGTTTTGACTGTTCTTTTGAGGTTATTAAGAGTTTTTAATTGTTATTAATAATATATATATATATATATATATATATTTCCCAACCTCTCTCTCTCTTTACAGATAATTGAAAAATAGGTGAAAAATACCTTCTAAATAAAGCTTCTTTTCATTTCATATTTGAAACTATTTACTAGAAGGCTGGTAATTATGAAATTCGGTTTTAATAAATTAAACTGTCAGTGCGACAATTATATAGATCTGAAATTTGGTAAAAAATAATACTTCATTAAAAGCTGTCGGATATATGTATTGTAGCAGTTTTTAAATCTCTACAAATAATAATAAATAAAGGCAAAAGGTGTACATTAAAATTTACAGGCTCTTGAAGAATGCAATATTAAATACCGAGATACAAGGGGCGGTTATCTTTTATAAGCTATTTACCCATGTTTCTCTCATAAATAATGTAACCTTTATTTAATACAAAAAGGAATTATTATTGCCACGTATATGTATCAAGGATGCATAAACTAAACTTTCCAACGTCATAATTATTGTACCCAGATGGGGATTGATTGATTAATAACTTAGAGTTCCTTTATGATAATATTAAATAATAAAAATAAGAGTTGGGAACCATTCAAACCTGTTTTAAGCTTGAAGCTGGTATAAAATCCGCAAATTTCTAGTGATTTGGAGGTGCCTTTTTAAAAGAATGTATAATACCTCGAACTAGTAGAGTGACAGCGCTACCCTTTTTAATGATATCCTTTTGCTCTGCTGAGGGTAATAAATTTAGGTTTTATCTGGTCTCAAGTATTAATTGACAGTGCAGGTGTCGATCTTTTGTTGCAGGTGTCGATCCCTTTTTTTAACAATACCCTTTTTGTTACGAAGGGTAATAAATTAAGATTTTATCTACTCGTGACAGTGCAGGTGTCTACCTTTTTAATGATATCCTTTTGCTCCGACGGTAATAAATTTAGATTTTATCTACTCGTGTTACTTTGACAGTGCAGGTGTCGATCCCTTTTTAACAATACCCTAAAGAACACCTGCGCTGTAAATGTAGGTAGCACTTATCTATGTGACCGATCTTCGAGGGTAATAAATTTAGATTTTTATCTGGTCTCAAGTAATTAATTGACAGTGCAGGTTTTTTTTAACAATACCCTTTTTGTTCTGGTAATAAATTAAGATTTTATCTAAAATCATGTTCATTCGCGCAGGTTCGAAGTTTATAAAAGCTCAGTCAAACCCCCCTTCCGTTTTAGTTTGGTCTTGACATCGGTTACGGTGATAGTAATATTGTTATTGTTTGCTTGAACTAGGTATGTTAAAATAATCATTTATTATTCTTGTGAGTGTTAAGTTTTTGTCTATTTTTTTTTACATAGAAAAAATGGATTTGCTAATACAACAATTGAATAAATCTCCCGTTAGCCAGAAGCCAATCAAGAAGTTATGTGATTACAAAATAAAAGAAATTGCAGAGATACTACAATTCAAAAGAGTCGTTTGCCGTGATAAGCGTCAAAGTGTGATTATTGTTGCTGAAAAGCATGTTACATTTCTACCAAAGCGAATCAGCGATAAGTTAACAGATCAAAGGGTTACAGAGCTTAACCAGCAGATTGAAGCTAAAACGATTTCTCTAGGTTTGATGTACATGGGGAAAACACACTGTTATGATGACTGCCTGTTTGTGGAATTAAATAAGGTACGAGTAAACATCAAGTTTATACAATAAACCCCTTTTTAACGTTCTATTGTTATTGTTGTTACAGCCCCTGGAACCGCAAATAGAAAACAGAGGTCAGTCCTGAAGTCCTCAAGCACCAGCATTCTATCAACATTTTTTATTATAAATTAAATGTAGCCTTAACACTATATTAATAAACATAATTTTTTTAATTCCTATATGGCTTTATTATTTCTTCTAGAAAAGGTAGTGGTGGAAACGTTTCAGCTTAGTGAAAGGATCCAATCCCAGAGTTAGCGCTAAAATTCAAATCTGGTAAGATGGTTGCTTTAAGAATGACAGATTTAAATGACATATGCAAAAAAAATGACAAATTCAAAATGACAGATTTAAATGACAGATGCAAAAATGACAAATTTAAAATGACAGAAGCAAAATTGACAGATTTAAAATGACAGATGTAAAAACGACAGCAGTAAAATTGACAGATTTAAAAATGACATGCAAAAATGACAAATATTTAAAATTGACCGATTCAAATTTAGCGCGCGCGCGCACGCAAGATGCTGTGATATAAAATGGTTGCCTCTCTGTAGTAGTAATACAGATTTCTTCTTCTTCTTCATGACACGCCACCTAGTAGTAGTACACAACGCAACGATAATACAGATCCCTTCATGACGCCCTCTCTTAGCAATACACACTAATTGTAGCATTACGCCCTCTATTGGTAGCACTCAGTTTGCCGGTAATACAGATTCCCGTAATGGCGGCGGCGGGCGTGGTAGCCTGGCGCCAGGGCGTGGTAGAATGGAGCCAGACGTTCCAAAATGGCTACCTTCAACCAATCAGAAGCAAGGGGTGGAGCTACAGGAGTGGGGGTTAACCAATCAGAGAGAAGTAGGCGGGGAACTCCAAGATGGCGGCGACCAATCAGAAGCAAGGGGAGGAGCTACAGGAGTGGGGGTAGCCAATCAGAAGCAAGGGGAGGAGCCATGCCATTGGCATGCCACATGGCATGTCAATTTCTGTCTGGGCCAGGTGTCCCAATACCTACTTTTATCAACCAATCAAATGTCATAAATTTAGTCAAACCAATTAACAGCATGCTGATTACAACAATAATCACCACTGGTGGTAATTACCGAGATAATTTGTTAAATTTTTACACGAATTTCACTTTTGATCTTAATTTTTTTGGTAATCTTGGCCATCATATTAGATTATACAGCGTGGAAATAAATGATTTTCATCAAGTTCCCTTTGGAATTTTTTCACATGTAAATTTTTCTGTACTGCTCTACTCTTTTTGATTTAGTACTAAATTAGTTCTGTCAATAAATGAAATCAATCTGTCAAACAATTCATAGAATTTATTAAATTTATTTACTTTTGAGGTTATGGTACTGCGTTCTCTATTTTCGTAGAGCGGCACGTCGTGCTTTTACATGGGGAATGCAATGGTAACTTGATGAAAATCATTTATTTCCACCCAGTACTTGTGGTGGATTCAGACGATAAGTGCGATTTGTGCTTTGCACTCATCACAATTTCATCTCGATCAACTGCTCATGTTATGACATTCAAAATTACTGAAAAAATTGGGTAGTAGTATTATATATGACATATAATGTTAAATCAGCCATTGAAACTTATTAAACTGCTTAATTACAAAACCATTACAGCGATAGTAAAAAACAAGTGATCATATCACCTTATTTTGGTCTATTTCAACACAGAGAGAAATACTTCATAAGAGCTTTGCACAAGATTGTTCAAAACGGTGTTGGAGAAATTTATATTATAATTGTAGAATCGTATTGTCCAGCGTTGTGTAGGTTTTCGTTAATGAATTGTCTAACCGGAACGTACGACAATTATTTAACACAGTCCGATTTAGTTTTGCATTCTTTGGAACAATGTCGTTGAGGAAGAGCTAGCATATTATGTTGAAGTATAATTGTAAAAAAATGTTTAGAAAAATACAATATTTTCTTTGAATGAAATCATAATCCAGTGTTCAAACTGCTTGCTACTAATTATTGTGTTTCGCAAAGTTTATGGATGACATCTTATTGATGTCTCCACTTGTATTTATCGCTATTAATGTAAATTCGAGATTTATATATAAACAGGCGACGGCAAAAGAAAATTTTAGTGTTATATTTGTATATATTACACATTGTATAGTTATATACATATTAGTTACATTTTCTACAATAAAGATATGTATATGTAAAAGTGTATATTTTATTTGTGATACTTATTAACCTCTTGTACAGAATATTTGTGCCAGAGTATTCCACAATTTGTATAAATGTGAAAAAGTTATTGAGTTAAATACTATTAAGCAATTGTGGCACAACTAGTACAACAATTGGACAATTTTGTATAAAATTGTATGCAACAACATTACACATTCTGTTTTAATGAGTAACACAATTTGTTATGAAAACTTATAGACAACTATTCATTTGATTCTACAAAATTACTATTGACTTCCACAAAATGTTATATTTGAGTTTATACACATCCTTACAAAAATTGAAAACATTATTTAAAAAATCTTGACAAACTAAATGACACAATCTTGTTTTATAATTCTACACAAATTGTCCCTGTCACTTTTTTAAGACCAATTTGTTTTACAATACCACACAATTGTTGATGAAATATAAATACATTTTTTCTGTGTAAGAATATAATTTGATTCAAATGTCATTAGACAACTTAATTATACACCTTTTAAAAATGTTAAATATTATTTGTTTATTATATTCTCTTATCGAATAACTCGTAGTACAATTAATAATTGATGATTCTACCTGTGAAACTCGCCCTACAGGCTCGTTAAACTGCAATTTGGTTTCACACGTACATATCATTGATAATAATCTTACGACTTGTTATATTACAGCTGACAATCTCCTCAAACAAAAAAATGGACAAAAATTTTGCAATCAGTTGGACAATTTATCGCAAAGCTAATTGCTATATGTGTTATTATTATGCGTTTAATAAGAATATTATTCAAGTTTTATGGATACCCATACTCTAGCCAAAACAAAATAAAATGTGATCCTTTTAGATTGCCAAAATATGCATAAAACACTTGAACAATTACACTATTACAAACTGCATGTTTTCACTTAATAAATTCTGACATAATCTGCCTATTAAAAGTTATAAATTAAATATCAAGAGCAAATCTTCATCTTATTAAAATGGAACTATTAGCAGTTTCAATAAGTCCAAACATAATATCGGAAATTATGGCTATATCAGAAAAAACAGATTCAGAAAAAAACTTTTTTTTTAAAAGCCTTTTGGTTTTTTTCCATTTGCTGTTGCTATTATCTCATTATCTTTATCTCTTATCTTCATATTTTAGTCATTCCGTGGTTATATTCTAATAATATTCAAAAAAGTATAAAAATCTTAAAACAGTAGATAAAAATCAATTAAAAATAGGAAATATATATATCACATATATATAATTATTTCTGTAGTAAAAAAAATTTAATTTAGTTTAAAATTGTCTTGGCAAATGGATATATTTCCATGAGGAAATATTTCCACTTTGGAAAGCTTTCAAGAAGGTTGATTTCTATTTGATCTTAATTTTGATTTTTTCCGGACATTTCCGATTTTCTAACAAATTTCTGCCTTAACCTTGAATTAATTTAGGCTTGCGCGTTTCAATTTTTGATGATTATATCATCATTCATCCATCATCAATGATAAACGTAAATTTCAGGAGGATCGTTAGTGTGCATATTAAGTTTTATAATTATTGATTATTTGTTTTTTATTCATTCTTCCTTGGAATGATTTTTCATATTTGTGTATTTTTTTAATCTTGCAATTTTCCCTTATCCCTACCTCTTAACTGCGTTTGAATCCCGCTAACTTTTTTTGACATTTGCCATTTCAATAAGTTTTCGGAAATATTTCCATGGAAAGTTTCCAAGAAATAAATTACCGGAAATTTATCAACACTATTTTTATGTCATGTTTTTGAAATATGTACTAATAGACATGTTTTTAAACAAAAATCTTTTAAACAAGATCGATTTTAGATTTTATTTTCTTCATTTCTTAATTTATACGTATGCAGTATTTAAAAGTACTACAATAAATTAATTACAAATGCTAGAAATAACGCATGCGGCTGCAGCCTACCAATTAGCCTTCCAACATCCATCATTGAGTGTTTAATAGGTATTCGAATTGTTTTGATTTATAGACAAACCCTTGCATGACGCTATAGTTCTTATGAGACCAATGAGTTCTACAAGACCGATTTGTTAATTCTTTTTTATAAGCTTTGACATTATACTTTCTGTAGTCTTTAAACTTTTAAAACCATAAATTTAAAATTCTTTATTTATATATTTAAAACACAAGGCTTAGTTTGGTTCCAGTTCGTTTGAGAGTTCTACTAGGCCGATTTGCGTGATCTTTTTTTATATTGAAGCTTTTGTTGTGTAGATTAGTCAACACTATTTAATTTCTGGATTTATTTAAGTTTAATATTCTTAAATAAATAAATAAGACATTTATTTGGATACGCACGAAACACTTGCATCTACTTGCAGCGCCATCTCACTATCCAACGGTGGCAATTTTTGAAACTATTGTCACGTGGGGTTTTCGTGACTGGAGGACGTAGTCAGAGGTAGAGGGAAAATAAACACAAGTCGTAGTAGAAAACAACTATATACTAATAACAAAAAAGAGAGTACAAGGTTTACATACATAAAGAGTATACATTGTGAGGACGTACATGTCCTCCTAAACTAATACAATCAAGAGGGTGGTCGGAACAACCCTGTTCTAGCACTAGGTCTATAAACTAAGCGTAGGAGTTAAACTCCTAGTGATCTACAACTAAGCGTGGGAGCCTGGCCACAACTTCCCATAATTTCGCAGAGAGAGTGGACGTTTTAGCGCAACCAACTCAACTAAGCAACTAAGCCATCATTAATCAAAAGACACTTACCCGCTTGTTTCTTGATAAGGCTTCTGGTGAGTACTGAGAAACAAGCGGGTTTATATACTGCTAAAGACGGAAGCCTTGCTGTATAATTGAATAAATTAAGTAGGATGATAAGAATATATGAATGCGTAATGAGTTGCAAACTGTATAAATTATTCTAATGAGATGCAAACTGCATAAATTATTCTAATGAGATGCAAACTGTATATTTTATTTCCAAGGCTATGCAGACTGTGCACACGCGCGTGGCGGCGTGTGGGTGGCTATCGCAATACTCTTGATAATATTTGCACTAAATGAATGCAAGTTGAAATGTTACAAAAAGGATTTCATTTAAAATAATTCCGTTGGTATTCGGCTAAAATCTAGTAGGGTCGGCCAAAAGATCATAGCATTCGGTGCCATGAGGTACGAAGGATGCTCCGCCATCCTGCTTCCTCGCCCAAAAATAAATAAATAAATAGCATAATATTAGTTTAACATTCTTATAATTAATGAAAATTCTACTTCTAAAATGTTTCTTTCACTTAGCCTTTGTTGGTTACATATACTATAAATAAGTATTTCTATATATAGGTATAAGTATGTTCTTGGGATTTATTCCTGTAAATACTTGATAGTAAATAAATAAATAAACCATGAAAAGTGTAACGGTATAAATATACCGTTAAAATTTATATATTTAATTATTAATTATTATAATTATTATTAATTAATTATTAATTAATATAAATTAAAATTTATATACTTGTAAAAATTTACAAGCTCTGAATAATTGTGGTTTCGTCCACATATTTACAAACATCTTAAGTCCGGTTCTGAAAATTTGAATTTTTTTCATAATGTAAACTTGCGGTAGCATCCGATATAAACATCCCTATAAAATTATTTAAAAAAAAGGTTGGTTCCAAATCTTAGAATTATAAAAAATCTCTTTGATTACTCATATAAGCGTTTGCAGTTTTAGAGGAAAAATCAATACTTGCTGTTGAGTTGCTGTGCTCTGATTGGTTAAGCCAAAACACGCGATTCGTTGATTGGGTACTAAGAAAAATCAATACTTGTTCTTGAAGTGAGACTTCGCTATTGGCTAATTTCGATTTGCATCTGGTAATGTATTTCTACGCGATAGAAGAACCTTGAGTTTTTTAAAGTGGACTTCCGATCGAGTTTTCAGAGAAGACAGTTGACTTCGGTCGATATTATAGAATTACCGTTTTACTTTAGTGAATTAGAATTAAAGAAAATTCTAGATCTAGTTCTCGTACAGTTTAGTCGACCCTTGCCGTGAAGTGAGTTTTTGATACAGTTTAGTTTTGAATGATTCAGTTTGAAAGACTTGAATATACAGTACCGCTAATAATTATATGTGGCTTGTTTTATTGTAATGGGCCATTAAAACAATCATTTTTACCGTTCGCGCTTTAAAATTAGTGCAGTTTTGTTATTAAAAATCTTGTAGACGGACTTATAATTTAAATAATAAATTTCCGTTCTACATGTAGATAAAGATAAACAATTATTCGTTTTATTGGAGGAATTTAAATTAGCAAGTGCTATCTGTGTTTAAATTCGTTTAAGCTTTTAAAGACATTACCGTTATTTCTCGTGTGCAAATTATAAATAAAAACAATAACAGAAACAGGATTGCTTAAACTGTGTTTAATAAAGATTGTTGGTGAAAATCATATGGATTATTTCAATGTTTTGTGTGATTGAAGTGAATCTGACATAAAAATTATTTCTTTGGACCTGCTACATTCAAATAATAATTCATAACATTTAAGCATCAACAACGGTCTTTCAAGAAGAGGCGTTTCCAGTTTCTAGCAGTCAAGAGTAATGTTTTTTCGCGATGCAAGTAAACAATGGTTTAATTGGAATTCGATTTACAAGATTTAAGGTATTGTACTTTAAGAAATATCTATTTTTGTAATCTTCTTGTGTTTACGGATTATTTGGATAATTGAATTTTTATAGTTTTTATAAAAAGAGAGCTCTCTAATAGGATTCAATTTTAGTCTGTTACTTTCAGTGAAATTCAAATGTTCTAACTTCAGTAATATCTAATTAAATTCATTTCCGTAATATTTTAACAAATATATGTTCGTTAAATTTCAAATGATTTTATGTTTAATAAATCTTGATCTTAATAAATTTCTGAATAATTTATGTTCAATAAAATTTAAATAATTTTATGTTGAATAAATTTTAACTAAATTTTGAATCATTCTGTGTTCAATAATTCCTGAGTAACTTGAAAATTAATTACTGAGTGACTAATTTAAGTTTAATAAATTTATGTTGTCAATGTTTTTTTATTCTATGTATATGATTTTTTATTTTATTACCATTCAATAAATGTTTTTCAGTTTATACCAAGTGAGCTAAATGGAACCAGATAATTATGAATGTTTTATTTATTTTTTATTTTAAAAATTTATAAATATAAACAAAATTTTTGTTCAAAACCTGGTATATTTAATTCATTTCTGATTAGTGAATTCAATATCTTTTCTGGCTTAATTAATGTCATTAAATTTCATAATCAGATGGCGCCCTTTTAGAGTATTTATTTGAGTTGTGAAACCCTTATCTACTTCTTTTCATAAATAAGACAACTGCAGAACCAATACCTGCGACCTGAAATAATAAAAATTTGTAAGACAGAGCTAAATCTCAAGCCGTGGTAATCTAGAGCATCTTTGTTAGTGTGAGTATGATAATTTTATAATTATTATTTAGTTTGTGGTATTTTGAGAATTACAATTGACGGTCCAACGTGGGCCTTGATTTTTGGTCAGTTACAAAAGAAAACAAATTGTACAAATTAGGGTATTAATATCAAAGATGACAATATCCAATTTTAGGTAAAACATATATCTCAATTCTCAATCTTGTTCGTCTTTTTAAGTCTATTAAACTACGTTATAAGGTGGTGCTAACATCGGAAATATTCCATGAAAAGCTATATTTAAAGTTGCTTATTAGAAACAAAACCGGCAATCTCCATAGATATGCGGTATTTTCAAAAGCGGCAATCTCTATATGAGCCAATCACAGTTACTATACTAAACTATATATAACAACGAAACACTGTTGTGCCTATTTCAATGCGCATACTACTGTAAATTGTATTTTATTTTCAAGTTTAACCTGTAATAGTGCCTATTAAAACGCCGCCAATCTAGAAATGTCCCCATATAAGGAGCATTATAAAAGTGATCTAGGTAGTTGTAAGGGTGTTACAAAAAAAGGAAAACAAATAGAAAAAAGGCAAGATGCCAATGAATTAAAATTAAAAGTAAATAAACTGTTGACCAAACATTTTGAAAAATACTGGAGGGCAATAGAAGATCTCACATTTTTTGTAATAATATTGTTCCTGCCATAATTAAAGAAGAAGAAGGGAACACTAAAATTGTTGAAGGCGTAAGTGTAAGTACGGTTGGTTGTGAATATATTCCGGAATTAAAATCTGTGTTCGTGTAAATAATCATATTATCTTAAGCATAGTTTTGAGTTTAATGTTTCTTTTTGTAAAACTAGTGTTTTTATGTAAATAAAGATTTTTGAAAACAGATTAAATGGATTGCATGATCTCATTAATAATAATTACTGCACATTAGCTATAATATCCTGGTAACAAAGGTGGCAATTTCCACCTTTTAGAAATAAAATCGGCATTGTCCATTCATTTATATAATTTTTATCAAATACTAATTACTTTTGAAGTAAAGTTGTTCGTTTTTTTTTGATATTATCAATTGAAACAACAATACTGCATTTAAAGTCTTAACATATTTATTTTGAGATAGCCACAGCAGTTTTTCGCTAATATCTCAAAAATATCTCGAAATATAGAGATTGCCGCCTTTGATATTAGTACCCTCAAATATTAAGTGATGGCAGTTGCTTATTTATAGCTGTTTCATATTGCTTGGCGAAAATTGTTATTTACAAATTGTTGCAAATGACTGGGACGATTATTATAATGGCGATCAAACTTATCGTGTTCCCACTAACACTGCTTTAGATTAATACGAAGATCTTATGTCCTTTGATAGTAAATACATCAGCCATATTGAACTTTATTCTAGGTCAATTATTATTTACTAATCTATATTTTTAAAACACGACTCATTTTTGTTGCACTTCGTCTACGAGTTCTACAAGATCAATTTGCTTTATTCTTTTTTATATTAATAAAGTTTTGACTCTATAGATTAGTCAGCACTACCTACTTTTTATTTTTAAAACCTTTACTTTTTTAATTTGTGGAGTTTTAGTTTCGTGATTCTTTAATTATTTATATTTTTAATTTAAAAGAATTATTTGTAATCGATTCATTTTATTATGCCCAAGGCAGACTGTCTACTTAAAGCGCTTGCTTCGTCACGTTTTGGTACTAAACATCCTCCCTATACCTGGTTACTATGCCACCAACAGTACTCAGTCGAGTTTTAAAGTATTTGCTGTGGAGCATTTTCACAAAATTCTATATCTCTGTCTGACTCTGTGAGTGTGAATTTTTGCAGATTGGGATATTTGATGAAACAGCAGAATAGTGTGTTCTTCTGAATATAAATATCTACGAACTAATGTTTTATCTCTTAAGGAACATAGACAAAATGGCCGACAAAGTTTAGAAAGGTGGTATATTAAGCATAATATGCTATATGAATCCAATGTAGAATTTTATGGTAAGAATGGGTGGGTAATACGAAGGAGGTGTCCGAGGGGCAGTTAGCCGGAGGAGTTAAGTCAGAGTGGGTGATAAGTCGTGGCGCGGGTATGCCGAGGGAGGGGAGCTAAATCTGAGAAGGAGATAAGTTGTAGGGGCAAGTGGGAAAAAGAAGTAAAACGGGGGTAGCTAAGGGCGGAAGGTGGGATAAGTCAGGATTGGTGTTGAAGTGGATTAAGTCGGGGAAATTTGTTAAATAACACGTTCAATAGTTCATCTAAGAATGGTAGGCTTAGTATTTTCAACTGTATTGTTCGACTGCGTTTATTTAATAAATATTAATATTTGATAATCACTTTTGGAAACCCGGCATATTGTAATCACACAACGAACGTTGTTAAGGAAATCCTTCAATAAATTAGCCTTTTGACCTTCGGGTTTCCGTAGTACCTATTTAAAACACAAGACTTATTTTTATTACGTTTCGTTTCAGAGTTCTACGCCGGGACGATCTACGCAATTGAAAGTTAAAGGCTTTATGCTGTAGATTTGCCGCTCTCCTTAGTTCTTAGCGATTCTTAATTATGTATTTAAAATTTTAAACGCGTTATTTGTAATCAATAGATTTCTATACGCTGGAGACAGAATGTTTACTTACAATACTCACTTCGTCACGTTTCAACTAAACATCCTCCCACTGCATGCTTACTACGTCACCGATCGCTTGCTTACAAATCATATCACAAAACAATTTTCAGCAAAGTGTTAAAGTATTCAATGATGAGCATATTCACGAAATTCGATTGGAGTGATAGTCATTATCTATCCGTTTTTTCGAATTTTTTAAATTTTTATTTCAAGTTCCAATGTTTGATAAAAAAGCAGAAGCATGATCCATAAATGTAGATCAGTTTACATGTAAGTCATATAATTTGATTCTTTAGTTCTACCTCCTTAGGCCAGTTTTAGTCAGATTGAGTATTTAATATGCCTCCGATGGTGTCTATTAGCCTATTATAAGTGTATATATTTTGAAAATTACTTTGTAATGAACGACGATTTTATGTTTACTAGAGTTGTTAAACATAGTAGGTATGCATTTAAATTCCTTCACATAGTATAGCAAGATTTTCATCAGTTATAAAGTCATGAGTTACAAAATAGTACAAGCCCAGCATTTGCGACTAGGTTATTGGTATAATTTTTTAACTCACGCAGTTCTATCCAATGAAGTTTCATTCCTAAGGGTTTCAGTCAATACACTAAGCTAGGCCACACTAGCAGATTAGAATACCGCAATTGCTACCATTTGGGGATGAAGAAAGCAAAAACATTAATAATTGGCAAATTAAAGGTTTGGAGAATTCAGAATTTGAATTATTAAGTCCGACAGCGTGGCCTGACTGGTTAATGGAAGTGGTTCTAAATCTTAATGCTTTACATCTAAAGTATAAGCAAAAAGTAACTCAATCAAAGGGGCCTTTAGAGTTATAATACACATATTACACATGGCTTCATCTTCCAAAGGCACCTTTGATGGAGTTACTTTTTGCTCACATGTTTTAATTACAAACGCGTCCCAGTCTTGTGCATAGTACTTGGTTTTCAAAACAGCACAAGCCCACTATTTTTTTCATTTTTACAAAAGCAACAGATTATCTAGAGGTGTAAACGGTGTTATATGTATATAAATCAGGAATACTAACGAAAGACTAAAAGAAATGAAAAAGCTTTTATTCCAAAATCTGGTTAGTGAACTTGTGCGATTTTGGAATACATGGCTTCAATTATCACTGTCAATATTTTTTTGGTTAACGCAAATAAAATATGACCAAATAGCTTGTTTTTCTAACTCTTGCAGCTGTTTACAGCTATTACATTATATTGTATAATATCTTTGTTCACATGACTTTAGTGTTAATTTATTTACTGCTGAAGCAACATTTTAAAAGTAATAGAAAATTAAAACCTACTTTGATTTATGTCCAAAAGCAACAGACTATACTAACATTTCTGATTCGGAAACTAGTAATATGAACACTATTACTCATGGATTACGAACAGTTTGGTCTTCTAAACTCATTCTATTCATACTGTGTGATGTAATGGGACTTTTAAAACAAAGATATAGTATTTTTACTTTTATAATAGACTTATAGTGCATTCCAACCTTTAATAACAGCAAAAATAAATAATAGTGGGGAAATTGTTGAATACAGTCATATTTCATATGCATGTAGATATTATATTTAACTAAGATAAACCTCTAATTTAACCAGTCCTACGCATCACATTAACTGATTGTTAATAACTTAATACTTATTAATAATAAGTGTTTATGTTTATAATAATAATAATGTGTGAAAATTTTGTAGTTTTCTTTGTTACAGTTGTATAAATAATTTGAAATGAAAACTATGTGTTTTGAATGTACATTTAATTGTCCACTATTGTTCTTAATAGCTTCTGTACGTATTTAAAAAACAATAGTAAGTTCCGCATGGAGCACAAGGTGAAACTAACAAGTCAGGGTTGACTTTATTTGGCACTTGCTTTGGATGCACATTGGATTTTACATACAATATATTAATCTATTAACGGGTTACAACTAGAAATTTACAATGAATCACAGATAATGATTTTCAATTTTCAAATAATGTTTTAAAATAGTATGCTAGGCTAATTGCAGCAAACAAAAATAAGTGATTTCTCAAATTTATTAAAAGTAATACTGCCATCCAAACGAGAAAAGGTTGGGAAGGCTGTTCTAACTTTTTTCCTAAAAAGTTACACGGTTTTTCCTAAAATACAGGGATCATAAACACTATGTTGTTGAGCATTTTATGTTAGTAGGGTTGTCAAGAAGAGTAATATAAATATTATCGTAAGAGGTAGTGCAGTTAAGAAAAGTGGACGACCTGGTTGCAAGGCAAAAATAATAGCAAAACAGAATATTTAATACTACGCCCTTTCGCACCACTTCTTATTCTAATGATGGTATTCTTACTTATCTAGATAATAAATTTAAGAGATCACTTATTTTTATTTAGCAGTAATTAGCAACAGCACACTGTTTTAAATTATTATTTGAATACTTAAAATAAAGAAATATTTAAATAGTGTTTAGTAAATTTATTATTTTGCTTATTTTTGTCGATTTCGATTATCGAGATTAAACAGTTTTATTAGTAAAATGTTTCAAATCATTTTACTCTGTAATTCTTAATTTTTTCATTCTAATCTAAGATATCTACATTTACTACTTGAGATACTAAGGAGCCAAAAGGTAATGATAATATAATAATGACATTTATTCACAATAGCGTGAAGCATTTTGAAAGGAAAATGATAATTGTATAGGCATAGTAGGCACCAAGAAAAAAAATTATAAATCAAGCGGATATTTTTATACACATTTATTCATGTGGGTAGAAGAGGTAGGAAGAAAGTGCACACTATAAACAATACCAAAATATCCAGAAATCGTATGTCCTACTGGTTAGATCAGTGAAATACTCAGTAATCAATTGATAGTTAAACATCCCAAGCAGCATTTTTAGTCACCGCTACGTACCAGCAACCACCGGTGGAACTATAAAGTTTTTGCCGTTAGTCACAAGAACGTAATTGCTACGGTATTGTTACGTGTCTGGAACCAAAATGGGGAACAATTTTTGGGTAGCAGGTACGTGGCGGCGTAGTAATTGCTACTTTCGTGGAACTTCTTTTCTCTTTGACACATCATGTCGCGTGTTTGTTCTCTCTTGCTCTTGCAACTTAACAAATATTCTATCATTTTCTATACTATATAATGCTGGATCGTGTCACAAAATGAACTACCAGTTTATTTGTAATACGTACTTAATACAAAGAGCGATGAAATGTTTGATTATTTTGTCATTCCAGTACACCAAAATTATAAACCATTGCAACTTTTCTGTTAAATATGATGATGATAGATCGAAAAATAACAACGCGCCTTCTTTAATTATATTTTTTAGTAAAAAAATGTCACAAATGTCAAAAAATAAAACATGATAAATATACACGAAATACTTATACGTTTGATACACATGATAGAAACCATTTTTATATTATTCCTGTTATGTTCTTTTATGTGTTTAAATAAAAGATACTCAATTATTGTCATTAATTAACTTTATTAATATTGAGTGAGCTGGGCGAATTAAATACACAATGCATAGACTGTAGAAGACGTATATCCTCCAAGGCGGCTCGAGTGTTACTGACGCACGCCCAGAGCATGCCAGGATTGGTTAGTTAGATCACTACAAATAAATGTTGCCAACTTCAAGCTACATACATAACAATCCCTAAGGCACAATTTGGCACTAATTTGTTATTTTTATTGAAGGTTATATAGTAAAACATCTATTAACAATCATAACAAATTGCAAATTGATTAATGATTATTGATTAATCCAACATTTTACAAGTAAATATGGAGATGGAGTAGTTTACGAAAAATTACTTTAATGTGATTTTTCTGGGTAGCAAAAACGTAAGTGTTACATTCAATACTACTGTAAGGTTTTAAAAACTTTAAAGTAGCTTCGGGCAAGTTACTGCTACAATCATAATACCACTTTGAAGTTGCAACGACTTTAAAGTAAGTATACTAAGTGGCAATACGGTTCCAAATACTTTAATAGTTACTCAGAAGTAATGAAACTACATAGTTCCAATAAATAGTAGAAACAACTACACAATTACTAAAATATTCCGAATTGAAGAAATTAAACCTATAAAGTCATAAATTTAGTTGCAGTTACGTAACAACTACTCAATCAAAGTTCCGATCTCAGTTACTGCTACTTAAATGCTGCTTGGGATATTTGTTTCATCTTTAAAGTAATAATCAAACACTTTCAACCATTTTAATGTTGGAATGTTTTAATTTTCCTTCTATAATTTTAAATATAAAATAGCACTAGAAGGTAAGTGTAAATAAGTTTTATCGATTTCAAGATATTTAGATTTTGTTTATACAGATTATCCGAAAACCAGTCTTAACATACAAAAATTAAAGAGTGCAACAAGGAAGACATAAATAATATGGGTAGCACAACAAAGATAGAATGCTCTCATGGTTAAATGAAAAGTGAAAAAATGTTAAATCAAAATTGAATAGCGTATATCGTGGTTTTAAATTCCACACTTTGAATATACGAATTAAAACAATCAGTAATTTAACCCTTTTTATGGTTTTAATGATAGATAAAATATGTATGACAAATGTTTTTGCTTGCTGGCTTGTTATTCGAAAGAGATTTTTAGTTGCATTATATCTTTGTTCTGTTACCTATATTGTTTGTGTCTTCTTTGTTGCACTCATTAATTTTTGTAATAAAGTCTAAAAGTATGCTTCAATAACCAAGTAGCCTAACACAAAACAAGAATACACATTTTAACGACAAGACTAAACACAGAAATTAGACAAATTGTTCAATATGTCCCCCATTCTGTTCGATACATTTTTAACAATCTTTTAATAACAGATCTGCAAACTCGACGAAGCGTGTTTCTATTTATTGAACGCAAAACGTCTCTGATACGATCTTCTAAAATCTCTATATTTTCCGGCAGTACAAAAGCATACACAATAAAAATCTAAAGGTGTTATATCTAGCGACTAAGCTGGCCAGGCAACGGGTCCGTTGTTAGCCATTACGCGGTTGTTGAAGTTTACGTTTAAAAATGTTTGAGCGTCTCTGGTATTATGCGCCGGGCAGCCATCTTGTTGGAACCATACTTCATTAAAATCTGCCGGCGTTAATACCCATTGTATAGCAGATTATCTGAATGTTTTACGTGGAGTCCCCGTGTTAACATACCACCACGTTCCTTCCAATGAGGAAGTAATTGAGATACGCTCAATCAGCGCGCAATTGCGTAGCAATTGCTCCCAGTCAACTCACTGGTCGGAGCGAGGTTGCCTATTCACCCTCTACTAGCTATCCAGGCTAGTACCGGAGCGATCGACTTAACACGTGCTTACCCGCCGGTACCCTCCCGTCCTCTTTCATACGGGGTGAAGTACCTCGTCCAGCAATAGGACTATTCCCCCAACTTAACTCAGTTGAATAGAGAGAGCCCTCCAGTCCTATTTCATACCTTCACAAGCTCCTCCCCGAGACAGGGGTTGGGGCCAGTGCCCGATCGAATCCTACCTCAATTGTGGCGGGACTTGGTTTTTTAATGGTTTTACCACCCCGATCTACAAATATATAGGCTTGGTGGGCCCTCGACAGAGCTTCGTTTAAGTCTACACGTTATAGACTCCCAGTGTGTACCCGTTAAGGTGAAGTTGTCTTGATTGTGAGAGGCTATGTATTCGCTTCAACTCTCCTTAAGTGTAATGGCATTCAGAGCTTCTCCCAATCACTGTACCCGGCTGCAGTCCGGATCATCGGGTGGTCGGGATAGCTCCTATGCACATTTACCTGGCGGCATGCAGTTTCCCATATGCCAAAAGTCGGGATAAACCTCACTTCGATTCTCCTCACTTAAGATTCAGTCAAACAGCGGGTTCCTTTGGTGACCATAAATGACCTCGGTCAAACAGCGGGCTCCGTTGGTGACCATAAATGACCTTATCCAAGGCGAGATTCAAATCCGCCCACACGGGTATCATATACCAGGGCTCCCCCTGATCGGTATGAGTAACCGTCGAGAATTCTCACGAATTTCTCTACCACACACTTGACCTGACAGCTTCATCCATTGCCCAGTTTCCAACGAAACAAGGATAAGGTAGAAGACAGCCAGTTTTATGGGTGAACGTCGTGTGGTCTCCCGAACACCCAGCCATCGTATAGCAGGCAATACTTGGGTACGTAGCATTTCCAAGTGCGCAACACCGTTTAAACTATTATGGAAAATGAAGGGACCTATCAGGTGATTGTCTGAAAAGGAAAGTTTGATCTTTTAAACCTAATAAATAAGCAATAATAAACTATAAATACCTGTAATTCCACACTAAACGTTAAAACCAAACCGAACTTGGAACCTTCTTTGGTTATACAGACTATAATTTTCTGGATTGTGGCCCAGTGATGAAAATTGTGTCTGTTGCATGCTCAACAGTTCGTAAAACGTGTCTCGTCTGTCCATACCACTTTCAAAGGAAAATTAGGATCTTGTCCAGATTTCTCAACAAACCATCAGCAAAATTCCTCTCTTCTGCGAAAATCTCCATCATGTAATCCTTGCACGATGACAGGTTGGTAAGGGTAACACTTCCTGGCTTTTAAGTTACGATGTACAGCCGACTTTGAAGTACCCGTTTCTTCTGCAACACTTCGCACCGACGTTCGGGGATTGTTATTAATCGCTTCTATTATTTCAGCATTGCCGATTTCGTCCGTACCTTTCTTTGCTACAAAACTTCCAAACGTTAACAAATTATTAATAATTCTTCCAAAAATCTGCCGATGTGGTTGCTGCCTTTCTGGCAATGTTTCGAAGTAGTCTACAACCGTACGTTCAGAGTTTCTGTTGGCTTTAAAATAACATTCCAACAAATCTAATTTTTCTTCATTGAAATATCTTTGAGCCATTTTTTTAAATTTTTTGGTAATATTTGTTGTAATAAACGTAATTTTAGGAGAGCTTCATAGCAAGAACACCACCAATTTTATTTATGTATCAATTGTCAATCTGTCAATTGTTTCAGTAAAACAACGATACAGTAGGTAACAAAAACAGTAGGTACAGGTACAGTACTAAGTCTGTAAAAGTAACATTAAATGCTCAGGAACAAATGACGATAGGGCATTATTGTTAGCATTAACTTATTCACCGTGCAAAAGTGCCTTAATAATGTAAACGCCTAGACCGTGTTAGATTAGCCGTTTTCGTGCTATTTAAGAAACGAAAATCGAGATTTCTTGTTTTTTTCGAATAACTCAAGAACTACAAAAGATGTATCAAATTGTCGATAATATTCGAAATCAGCATAGAATTCTGCGAAACTTTCCTAATTTAACCATCTCTGTATTTCTAATAATAACGGAGATACCAATGTTGATAACATCAATTTGGGACACACTGTATATACAAAAGTAGGCTGATAACTAAGTTAAGTAATAACTGTATTTTTTATTTTGGAGTGCCTTAATAGCCCAACTTTCCCAAAGTTGGTAGCATTGAAGAAAAATTGAAAATTGAAAAAAGAAAATCAGCGTTGTCAACTACCACAAAATTCCCTAAATTTTGATATTACGATTTTTTTACTTAAAAAGGGAATAAAAGGAAATAAATATTATCATAATAATAATAGTCCCCTTTCACAGGCCATGAAGGCCCATTGGGGTATAGCAGGGTAGGCTACTATTCTTGAGCCGCTCGGTACTCAAGGGTGGTAAAGTGGCTAGCTTTACGCACCGACCGCCTATTATTACCCCAGGAAATGATTTCCCAGGTACTCATTTTCACAGGCTGTGTCGACCTGGAAGCCTTATCATATGTATTATCAATATTATCATATGTCAACAAAATGAAAATAAAATACTGATGATAATTATGAACTAAATTATGAAAATAAATGGGGATATAAGGCTATTTATTAATACAAACAGACGAAACTCGAAACAATAATAATTAACTTAATTAATTAAGGGAAAGGGAAGAAATAATTACAATAATGATTATTAATCAGAAAAAAATCTATTTATCACTACTTCCCTTGCTTGTCATAATAGACATAAATGATGCATGCATTTTGCAGTACTTCTATTGTACTTTATATTATAAATAATTTTGTTCCAACCTGTTGAATTCACTGCCAGACATTCTTTTTGCTATCTTAATCTTGTTCTCGACTGATTCCTCTACGTATGCCTCAGCTATACTCAAACTCTACCACCCCTTCAGATCAGTTACGTTTCCTCATGTGTTGGCCAGGATTGTGGCAGAAGTTCGCCTCAAATAATGACCCATGTATTGCTTCACGTTGAGAAGACTCAGGAAAGTAACAATCATTTTAGGAACAGAAGAAATCTTGTGGCTACCTACTCATTGCTCGCTACATTTTCCTCGATTGTAAAAAACAAATAAGTATTCGTGCCCTTAGTCGTAGACTCGTGTACTTTTTTAACAATTTGCACGGAATTTATAGCACCGTCAGAGACAATGGTAAAAAATCGTGGTTTGTAGTTCTTAATTTGATTGATTGTCACAATCAAAACGGAGCCTTTTCTCTTTGACAGCATTTATTGCCAGGTTATATATTTCATTACATCGACATGCTCCAAACGGTCGGAAAATAGCAACAACATAAAAAAACGTAGGATTTATAACTTTTTTTACATTCAACTTTAATAGAATTTTGGCATTGGTCAGCAAATATTACTCGTCTCTTGTCCCTATTAAAAACTTTTTGAATTCATCATCGGATCTGGCTTTTCTCATTTCGTTATTTATTTTTATTTTTATTGATGCCAATTGTGCTTGAATCGAATCGAATAATAAACCCACAATGACGAAGGGCTGTGCTTCTTAGACTACACAAAATGAATTAAAGAACCCTACAAACGAGCATTTGGAATAACCTACCAGGTGCTGGAAGTATGCCAGAAGAACATTTTCATGACCACTTGCAATATGATCCCACCTTGCCACTGCTTGAATGCATTATACGCTTTCTCATATCTAGCTTTTGAGTTTTCGGGAATTAAGCTGTTTCATCTGCTGCGTTTAAAATAATTTTAGGTAATTCATCAACGCCAAGATCCATTTGTATTGTTATGTATAAGTGTAATGCAAAATAGCTGCAACTATAGCGTCAAATCAACCCATTCAGACTTGATAAGAAAATTTCAAAAAATAATATTTATTGATAATGTCGTTATATTCTGAAAGCGATAAACTATTGAATAAACCACAGATGTTATGAATCATTTAAACCGACATCTGCGGCTGTTATGATATTCATTAGCGATAGCGAACGCCACCAGTTTTTCGAACCTTTAAAAATTAAGTTAATTTAATTAATATAATAAAATAATGTGGGTACGAACCTTGAAATTGTTTTCATAACAAAAAAAGCTGTTTTATGCCAGTTTTTTTTCTTCTGGATAACATTCCTAGGCTGTTTCGGCGCGGCTGTTTCGGCACGACCGTTTTAGCGCGGCCGTTCCGGTGCGGCCGTTTCGGCGTGGACGTTTTGGCGACGGCGCGGCGTTTCGGCGAACTACGTTTCGGTGCCATTTATATTATTCTTGTTATTTCTATGTATGTATTTATAATTTTATGAGTGTTACATTCCTTAAAAAATAGAATTAATTTAATGATGTAACATTTTTGTTGCACACCTACTACAGCCTTGAAAATGGGATTTTTATGTAGTTTTTAAAATAAATCTCCATATTTAACCTCCTAATTTTTAAGATTTTTATATTGGCATAGTTTGTAATTGACCGCCTACTCCTGCCGTCTACTCTATATAATTTACCAAATTCTGATCCAAAATGTAAAGATTTTCTGCTAAAAACACTTAACCGACACATTTTTTAAATTTATTACAAGAAAACTGTGCATGGTAAGAAAAATATGACTACAAAAAATTAAGAAAATCGAAAATTTAATGCTGCCGATAACTCCTATTTTTTTACATCAAAAGTAAGGTGACCTATGGATATGTTCAGTAAGCACTATGGCAACCGCTTACAATTTTTCAAACAAAGCTTGCCATTTTGAGATAATCAGTAACAATTGTGCTTTGTGGTAAAAATTCTTAGAAAGTTTACCTTCTGATATCGAAGAAGCGGCGACAAATGCTGCTTCTTGCTTGGTGCCAGTGAAGTCCAAAGAAAAGTACCAGATGGCTTTTCAACGGTTCAGTTCATGGTGCGACGAGAAAAATGTTAAAAATATTACGCATGAGAAGGTTCTACTTGCATATTTTGATCATTTATCAAAACAGTATAAATCATCCAGTCTCTGGGCTTTTTATTCTATGATTAGAACAATAATGAAAATAAAGAAGAATGTTGACATCAGTAAATACGTGCATTTAATCGCCTTTTTGAAAAGAAAATCTTGAAAAGGGACAATTCTTCCATGTTCTAATACCAAATACTAAAACAAAAATATCCAGAGAATTTTTTATTACGTCAGGCGGAATTGATGGAGTCAACATGTTAGAATTAATTCGAAAATATGCTGCACTACGCCTCAATAACGCCAGTAGTGGACGGTTTTTTTTAGGATACAGAAACCAGAAGTGTATAAAGTTACCTCTTGGTATAAACACATTTGCTGCTATCCCCAAGAATATTGCTACTTTTCTTCAGTTACCTAATCCAGCAGGATTTACGGGACATTGTTATAGGCGCTCATCTACTTTGTTGCTTGCTAATTCGGGAGCTGTCTTTTAACTGTAAAGCGTCATGGAGGCTGGCGCTCAAATACAGTGGCGGGGGGGTATATAGACACGGCAGAAGAAAATAAAAAACAAATTGCTTCAAAAATTCTGGGTGACAAAAATACTATAACAGTTAGAACTACTGCATCGACAGCTGTTATCAAAAAAAATGTATCAGAAATAGCTTGTCCTACTATAAATAGGTGTGAAAATTGTGTTATTAATATTTATAACAATAATAGCATGTAATTAAGATTGAGTTTGAACAATAATAGCATGTAATTAAGATTGAGTTTGAAATTAAAACGAATTATTTTAAAGAGTGGATTATTATTTTATTACTTCATTAGTGAAGTAATATGTCACGTTACTTCACTCAAATATTCAATATAATATGCAGTTATCAAAGCAGTCATAGATAAAAAATGATTAAACAAATTATTTTAATAGATTGTAATAAAAAGTAAAAATTAACTAAAAAATTTATATTTAATAAGATAATCTACAAAATAAAAGGCTTTGGAAATACTTTTACATTTAACTTCTATTCAGTTCCAGAAAAATTAAACTAAGTTAGCAAGAAAACTTTTTTATTTTTCTGGTAATGTTTTGATAGATCTCGTTATTATTATGCATATTGTAAAACTAATTTAAAAATACTTTATGTTCTAAAAATAAATGGTTTAAGGAAATTAAACTTTAATTGTGATTTTTTGTCAAACCTAACCATAAGAATTTTACTTTAAAATCTTTAAAATTTATGCTATTCATAAATTTCCATTTCCAAATATATGGTAAGGTATGGTAATATTTTAAACATTTAAAATTTTGGTGGTCGTAGGAAAAATATTGTAGATTACTCGTTGGAAAATGATTTCTCTGTACTCGCGTGCATTCCTGCATTCAGCTTACGCCTTGTGCGTCAATTCCCGTGTGTGCAAAAACTGCGCAATCTAGCAATGTAATATACTAAATTATTTTGTAAGGTATTGATGACTTTAGCTTGTTCAATCCTTTTATGTTTGACAGTAAATACTTTTATAGGCACTAAACTAGTTTTAAGTAAAGAATACAATGACTATATTCTTTTATTCTAAAAAACAAGTGTGGTAGGTGGGCCGTTAGCAAAAATATCTTTACAATCATAATTAATATTAATCAAAACTTTATATTCTTGTCATTTTTTTAATATTGTATAAAAGGAGCATTCCTTGGTCACGCGCGTGACTACATTAAATAATAATAATAATAATAATAATAATACTACATTAACAAAATCCTCTGCTAATTGAACGATATAATACGACCAGTCTTTTTATCTCAAGTGATCTCATAGTGAAAGATCTAGACAGATATAACAAGTGGGGGAGTGGAGTAGTAAAAGTGATATACAGAAAGATGTGAAGATGTGTAGGAGGTTAAGAATATTCTAAGTTATAATACCTTATCAAGGCCATCGAAAGTAAGAATATATAGCACAGTCATAAGATCAATGGAGACGTTCACGAATGAAACGTGGGTGCTAACAGATGAGATCTGGAAAAAGTTAGATATATAGGAAAGAAAGGTATTAAGAAAAATTTTCGGCGGAATAAAAAAAACAAAGAAGGAGAACGAATAAGGAACTAGCAGATATATATCAGGAAAAGTGCATTAGAATAGTAGTACAACAAAACAAGTTAAGATGGCTGGGTCACATAATGAGACAAAAGGATCATGACTAACAAAGAAGATTTTTAGTATGAAGATAAGCGGAAGGACCAAACAGAAGAAGTAGACAAGAAAAACAGACAGAAAGACCTTCAAGAGTACGAACTCATGCCAGAATGGGAAACAATGTCCAAGGACAGAAAGTTATGGAAAGTGAAAATACAAGCCATAGGTCAATAGGTCTGATAGAAAAACAGTTAAATAATGTCTCTGTTCTGTAAATTCATCACCATTCTTCTTATACCACCATAGCACCGACTATCACGAAAGATAGTCATATTCTTTCACCTTCATAGTTTTAATTAAATTTATTTCCTATAAATTAAGTTTTTTTACACATTTTCGGCAGTATTAGTATTAAAACGTCCAACTACTTCCTTCATAACAGCATCTATTTTTCTAGGAGAAGATGGTACACTTTTCACACACTTTAAGGCAGCTTTGGAATATGTTTGGGTACATTAGTAAGGATAGTATGGCGCAGCAGCGTGCGGTGCATACAAAGCAGTGGAAGAAATCGCTATAAAACGTATGCGCTATCACGCTCGAACGCAATGCGTACGTTATACGATAACGCATACGTTTTATAGTAACTGCTTCCACAGTGTCGTATACACTGCACCCTGCTGGTATGGCAAAATATATGAACTTGCTGGCTCATTGGAAATATTTAATTCTGTGGTATTAATTTCACACCTTTTCTTCTATCTTCGCCTTCTTTTCTTTTCTCTTTAATTAATCGAAATTAGCGATGTCACCAAGAGCCCTTGTCCACCAATAATCTTTGATTTTAACGTAAAAAAACGTTTAATAAATTCACTAGTATTAAAATTATACATATAAAAATATTAATTTAATTGTCACATGTGGGACTTAATGGTAGCGGGTACATTGAGTTAAGAAATGCAGATGTTATGATAATAATTTAAATCATATACATGGAAACTAACAAAAAGATTTAAGAAGTGTCGTACGGAGCTCTTCTTAGGTAGGTAGTTATTACGTTAAACAGAGAAGGTACTTAATTTTATTTTTATTTTTCTTTTATTTGATATAGCAGCATCAACAACTAAGGTTATTAGCCGCATTTCATAAATAGATTGTTATTAGATCGTAGAAACAAAACAAACATCAATTAATAAAGACAATAATAACAAAACATGAACTTATTAATAAAATCTAAAATAGTAGTATTATTTAAAATCATTTTATATAAATAAAATATGAGGTGTATAGATAAAAATAACTAGATAAATAAATAGATAAAATTGTTTGTATATATAAAAAAGGAATATAGTGTAAAATAGTAGATTGTCATAAAATTTAATAAAAGTACCAAAGTATGCTATCATGTCACAGTTTATTTAATAGATTTATCTCTCTTATGAAGTCAATAACTTTATTTTCCATACTTAGTGATAAAATTTCGGTAATGTTATTCGGAAGAGAAGCTCTTCGACGGGTTTCGTTGTAAGTGGGACAATCCACTAAGATATGCCCTACCGTGAGTTGGGTTTGACACTCATGGCAAATAGGAGGATCGATGCCTTGTAGAAGGTAGGAAGATGTTAATCGAGTATGACCTAATCGCAAACGAGTAATAAGAACTTGTTCGGGTCTTGTTAAGCAAGTTTCGTTTTCCAAGGTGTTACTAAAGGTTTAATTGCCTTAAGGTGAGTATTTACACTATTCCATCGTATTTGCCATAAGTTTTGAACCTCCTCCGTCATGTAATCCTTTAAATCGTTCGGCCGAATACGAATATTCTCTAGTTGGTCGTTTTCTATGGCTAACTTAGCGGCTTTATCCGCTGCCTCGTTTCCTTGAATCCCTACATGACCGGGTGTCCAAACTAAAGTCATTCTTTTATGCAGACGGTAAAGCCAATGTAGCAATGCTTGAGTTTCTTGCACTAGAGGCTCGAGCGAAAATCTATCTACATATAGTATCGCCTGCAGGGAACTCAGTGAATCGGTACAAATTACAAAAGTTGATTTGTTGGAGAATTCTATACTTCGTAGTGCTTGCCATAACGCATATAGTTCAGATGTAAATGAACTGGCTGCTTGATGTATTCTCCAGTGATAACATTCGTCGTCGCGCATAACGAAAGCACTACCAACTCCTATATTTGTTTTCGAACCATCCGTATATATTATTTCAGCGTTAGGATGATGTTCAAGAATATTCTTAAAACTATAAAATAATTTAGGGTTAACGTATTTTTTTTACCACCTTGCAAACAGGTAAGATGGATTTCAGGTAAATGTACTTGCAAAGGTGGTACTTCGTAAACACCCAACTGGTAGACGGGTTGTAGTGTTTACAATAGTTGTACGTGTTCTAGTAGGTCTAGCGGCAAATTGTGCAACTTGTTCTCCGTTGAGCAACAGAGCATGGTTGGGGTGGCACGGTTGGGCCCAAATATTTATCCCGTAGTTGAGAAGTAATCGATATCTTCTGTGTTTTAATGGTGGAATACCTGACCTGCAGCACAATGACTCTGTTGGACTAGTTCTAAAGGCCCCGACAGCTACTCTTAAACCCGCGGTGTAAATTTGGTCTAATACCTTCAAATGTGACCGGCGGGCTGCACCGCACACAGCTGCTCCATAATCTAATTTTGTAAGAACCATACTTTTGTAAACATTTAACAGTATGTCTTTATCCGCACTCCACTTGATACTTGACAGGCATCGATAATATTCAGCCTCTTTTTACAAGAAGAAGCGAGGTTCTGAATATGTGGACCACAAAGTAACTTTTTATCCAATACTACACCAAGAAATTTCATTTCTGGTGCGTTTTGGATAGGAAGGTCTTTTATAGTAAGTTGGTAGGGTCTATTACATGATCTTAGTCTGCAGAAATATACGCATTGTGTTTTCTGCGTAGAAAACCGGAAACCTCGGCTCTCTGCACGATTTGCTATAGAGTCGATGGCTTTTTGCAAAACAGCGTGTATATCTTCAAAGTTGTTGCTTGCATAGAAGATACAGAGATTGTCAACGTATAAACTCCTCCCAATTCTCCGATATATACCTAATAACAAACTGTTTACGGCTATTGCAAATAGAAGTACGCTAAGTGTAGAACCTTGAGGTATGCCATTCTCAATGTTATAGGCTTTCGACTCATTATTGCCGACTTGCGTTCTGATCTTTCTATTGGTTAGAAGGCTGGCAATAAATGTCGGCAGACAACCTCTCAGACCTCACTTGTGTAGTATTTGCAAGACTCGATACCACCAGGTCATATCATAGGCCTTCTCTAAATCAAAAAAGACAGCAGTAAGATGGTTCCTGTGGAGAAAGCTGGTTTGAATCGCATTTTCAATATATACAAGTTGATCAGTTGTTGATCTAAATTTTCTAAACCCATTTGAAATTTAGATAACAGGTTATACTTTTCCAGTACCCACATCGAACGAAAACTGACCATTTTTTCAAGTATCTTACTGAGACAGCTGGTTAAAGATATCGGGCGATAATGAGATGTTATTTTGGGGTCTTTGTCAGGTTTTAAGAGAGGAATTATCACTGACTCCTGCCACTGTTCTAGATAAAATCCTTCCTCCCAAATCTGCTTGTACAGATGTAACAGCTCGAGTTTGGCAATATTAGGTAACTGCTTTAGCATATTGTAGGTTATACAATCTCGACCGGGAGATGAGTTTTTTTAACGGTAAAGGGAGTGTTATAGAACGATGGATTATGCTCTGTAAAATCCAATGGAACTTCGAAATTAGCCTTAGTTGAGCGAAATTCTTCATTATAGTTTTCGGACTTGCTCGTCGATTGAAAATGACGTGCAAATTCGTCCGCTAATCTAGGAACTTCCGTTATCAACTCTCCATTAACCTCTAACACGGGCGAGGTAGTCGCAAGTTTCTTTCAAGTTATGGATCTTATTTTAGCCTATACTTCAGATGGTGAAGTTTGTGGGGAGAGAGTTGATACGTAAGTTTTAAAAGTCAGACGTTTCTTTTCTAAGATAATTCGACGAGTTCGTGCGCGAAGACGTTTAAAGTTATCAACGTTTTAAGGCCTAGGATGTCTTTTGAAGATATTTAACGCTCGTTTTTTTTCTTTAATTGCATTTGCTACTTCTTCATCCGACCATGGCACGTTTTGTTTGCGCTGACGGTTTAGCGATGTGCTTGGAATGCTTTCTTCAGCAGCTGAAAAAATGATTCGTGTAACGGAGTCTACTGAAGAACTGATATTGTCACTAAGATGAAGCGTGGTAATATTGCTTTGAAATTTCAACCAATCAGCTCTATTTTCTTTAAACTTTTTACGTGCTACTTGTAAAGGTAAGTGCAAATTAGGTATAGTATATACCTAATTTGCATAACTAAGATATTAATGTTAATATTAATATTAATGTTAATTAATTAAAAATTAATTAACATTACAAGTAAATGATCTGAAGAGTGAAGGTCATCCAGCACATCCCAAGAAAATAAGTGCGCTACTTCCGGAGAGCAAACGGATAGGTCTATGGCCGAGAAATTATTGGACCTAGAGTTAAAATAAGTGCCTTTACCCGTGTTAAGTATAACCATGTTAAGCTCTTCAAAGAAGTATTCTAAGTTGCGTCTACGGGGATCTATGTGATCCCCACAGCCGCCCACTGATCGCCCCACAGCGGGTTATGGTAGTTAAAGTCTCCGAGAAGTATAAATGGCCGAGGTATTTGAAGGATAGCGTTCCGTAGATCTTCTACTGTCCAGTGCATGCCCACCAAGCCTACATATTGGTAGATCGGGGTGGCAAAACCATTAAAAAACCAAGTCCCGCCACAATTGAGGTTGGATTCGATCGGGCAGTGGCCCCAACCCCTGTCTCGGGGAGGAACTTGTGAAGGTATGAAATAGGACTGGAGGGCTCTCTCTATTCAACTGAGTTAAGTTGGGGGAATAGTCCTATTGCTGGACGAGGTACTTCACCCCGTATGAAAGAGGACGGGAGGGTACCGGCGGGTGAGCACGTGTTAAGTCGATCGGTCCGGTACTAGTCTGGATAGCTAGTAGAGGGTGGATAGGCAACCTCGCTCCGACCAGTGAGCTGACTGGGAGCAATTGCTATGCAATTCGCGCGCTGATTGAGCGTATGTTCACACGGGGACTCCACGTAAAACATTCAGATAATCTCTGTATGTCTTGTAAGTATACATTACAGATAGTTAATGCAAAAGGATAAAAAGTTTCTGCAGCTCTGTATTTATGTTTACAGCTTGCACTGGGACAGATTCTTTTGCCAATATAGCTACATCGCCTCTGGCTCGATAGTCAGGTATAACATCTTTACGAAGGACAGTGTAGCCTTTGATGTCATACGGAGCTACCGGAACTAAGTGGGTTTCCTGTAATGCTACATAGATGGGGGATTTTTCGACGAGCAATAACTTTAGTTCGGGATTATGAGATCGAATGCCGTTAATGTGCCATTGAATTATTGTATCCATTAGTAATTATGGACTACTGGGAGAGACGATCGTTACTACTATCTCTGGGTTTTCTCGGGACGCCCTTAGGCGAACTCTTTTTCATTTTTGTTGTCCCTGTGAAAGGGAGCATTTCTGTGTCTGAACCTGAGTTCAGAGGTGTAAGGATAGGAGATGTTAGGATAGAGTCAATCGATATTACTTTATTGCTGGTCAAACTATCCTGAGATTCTTTTGAATTTGAGGATGGGGGTAGGAGATTTTAGGGAGAATTGGGGGGGTTGTTTTGGGGTTTGTTTGGTAGGGATAGGGGTTTTGAAAAAATAGTGTTGGTGGGTGGAGGTGGAGGTGGGTTTAATAACATAGGAGCTTTTAATTGTAATTGTATAGCTTTAACTATTGCAGGTATGAGCAGACTGACTAAGTTTTTATAGTCTATTACTGCAGGCGGTTGAACGGGTTTGGCAGTAACTCTAGCGTACGTTGCTGTGTTTCCTGCAGGGGTATTTAGTTGTACTTCTCTTTTAGCGTCAAAGTAGCTAATACGCTTTGTGACCTTTAATTTCTGTATCGCTACTTCCTGTCGATATATTGAACAATTTCTAGAATTGCCGGGATGATTGTCACCACAGTTGATACATATTACGGGGATCTCGCATGCGGGTACCTTGATGCGTCGGTTTCCCGCATATGCATACTGGTTCTTTATTGCAACTAACTGCTGCATGTCCGAATTTCTGACATCTAAAACAGCGTAGCGGGGAAGGTATATAAGGTCTGACGGGAAGAGAGTAGAAAGAGGTATTTACTCGCTCGGGTAGGATGTTTCCAGCAAAAGTTAATACATACGACGATGTGAACACGACTTTTCCCTGTCTTTTGTAAGAAAGCCTTCTAATATCTACTACTACGTGTTTAGACTTTACTATCTCTTCTTTAATTTCCTCTATTGTACAATTGTTGAGATCGGGAGCATGTAACTCCTTTAACAAAATTCAAGGTTTTATGTGGGGAGACCTTGAGTTATGGTGTCCAATTTAGTTAAAGCTAATAGTTTCTTTGTCTGTTCTCTGTTCATACCTTCCACCAACAAACCATCATTAATTTCTTTCACACTTTTAACGCCACCTACTTCTCTTTTTAAACATTTAAAAATCACAAAAGGGCTAACAGCACTAAACGAACCTTCGTCTCTTTAAATTAACAAATAATTAATTTTTGAATAACTAATCGGGAATTTTCTCATATTTCCAGCCATTGACTCGTTATCCGTTTCTGTTGGAGATTGGTCTGGCTTTTTTCTTTTGCCAGGTGATTCGACAGTTAATTGAATCTGGGAGGTGGGGATGGAAAGGTTGGTTGGGTTGCTTGGAGTACCTGGGACTCGTACGGAATTCGAAGGGAGAGGGAAGGGGTAGGTTGTAGGGGTGGAACCGGGAAGCTCCGTTTGCGCAAGGGGCACTTTTAAAACGTCGTCCATATTATCATCAATCATCATAAAATTTTAAATTTTGTTTAAGTGTGAGTGAGTGTAGGACTAATGAATTTATGTTCTTCACTCCTTTTTGTGTTTGACAACTTGAGCAACCAGCAACAGACAAAAGATTCCTGTGAACCCGACTCTGGTGGCGTCGACGGAGCCCCCCGCATTATACCGCAAGGTTCCCGGTCCAGGCGCCACCTGGCATTATGGCATAAGCGAGATTTTCGCAAGTTGATAGGGCAGCTAGGTCATGTTGGCTAGACCGACCCGGGCCCTGTACTACCTTGCAGCCTGGGAGTGCACACCCCGGAACCCAGTTTTATCCGCTGTACCCTCCAGCAGGCGAGCCCAAGGATCTCAGACTGCTACTAGTTCCACACGCTGTCAAACTAGGAATGAGTTTGCGTGTTTAGTGACCTGCCCGTATGCAGTGTACGTGTATTTAGTGTAGGTGTGTTTGGAATAATTTAGAAAAACTGTGTGTATATGGTTGTGTGTAAGGGCAGGTATATGTGTTGGAACGAGGTGTACTGAGCTGGTACCCGTGGGGGCGCTACTCCCCAATGGCTGCCCGCTGTCAGCTACCCTGCTGGTAAAAGGTACTTAATATATTCAGTTATGTTGATATTTACTACAGATTGAGAACCAGTTATGGCTTTCAAATAAGCTACAGAAAATACTTTTTACGATTAGCGTGTTTTACCGTTTTTCATGGGATGCTTCAAAATTGGAAGCAGTCAGATATATTTATCAATCCATCTAGTAAATCCTTTATAATTAGCGAAATATTTACAGTGTAGTATGTAGTATTTTCTCATTGCAAAATGAGACGGTACTCATAAAAAGCGGTAAAAAAATAAATATTTCTATAGATAGATCACCAAGTATTGTAACGAACATTTACATATATGAGGTTGATTTTTTTATAATTTAAAAATGATAAATGATCAAACCATAAAATATTCCGACCCAGTGATAGCTGACTAGAAAATTCTCTAGACCGTGATAATTTAACTACATACCTAACAATTTTGATTGACTTTGTATAAATTTAATTTGCCTGAAAGTTCGATACTCGTAGATGGATGCGGCAATAGTCTTTTCATTCATTCAACTTAATGATATAATATATTCATAAGTTGGGTACAATTTTTGAGGAACATAACACTACAGATGTGGAGCTTCAAACTGAGTGAACTTCAGCACTTCTTTGCCAAAACTATTTATGATAAACCTAACCCCTCCAATAAATTTGTAATACATTGCTATTGAGATTTTAATAACTGGTGAGTTTAAAAGTGAGTAATTTAACGACTACTCTAAATTTCAACCATTTTAAACACAGTTGGAATGTAGTCACGAAGTATTTTTAGGCATGTATGTGAATCTCTGTATTTTTAAATTATAATTAGAGAACTTAATGCCAGTGCTTGTTTCACTTTCACTAACCGTTATTCCTCTATTGTTCTATCATTAATGTGTTATCGAATCATATGGAAGTAGAGCATAGCTCATGAATTTCATCTGAGCCTTCAATGGGTAAAGGTAATAAGTTTATTTGTTAGTCATAGATTAAAAGTGATCTTTAAATTTTTCGTAAATATAGTCAAAACAATGGTTATTAATGATTCATTGCATTATATACTACTGCATTGTTTTTTGTGATTATTTCTGGAAAAATAATAAATACTTAAATTATTAAGAGTAAACCATTTGCATGATTAGAAACGGTAATACACCTCAATAATTGATTTACATAAAGTTATACCTTGTTATTGTTTATACTTTATATTCCGTGTAAAATACTATTATTATTATTATTTGTTTGTTAACGTGTGTACACTTTTATTAACTATTATTTATTTAATAAACGTAAAATTATTAAATGCGTTTCAGTTTTGTAATTAAAATAACTTTCTGTAGCGATATTTCTTGCAGTTCAAGAATTTCAATTTAGAAATATTACTAAATCTACTTTTCGTAAAAATTGTGTAATTGCTGAAATCTTCCACTTGGCAATCAAAGCTACAATATTTATTATCTAAACTAATACAAATTCAATAATATATCTTCTGAAACAGTAGCTTATTTGAAGTTCCGAAAATTGGGAAATTACCTTATATAATAAATTTCATTGTAAATCACTGTCAATAATATCATTACTAACATAAATCACTAAAACTTTTACAAGCTTTTCAATGATATTATCTAATTTCCAAAACTGGTCTTCCGTTTTAGCAATATGTTCAATACATTTTTCCATTTGTCAGCCATTACATTTTAATGCCGTTTGTAATAACATTTCCACAGAATTTAAAATCCGTGTTATTACGGGCCACTTCTGATTTTACTTGAGCCCATACTAACTCAATTGGATTGTGTTCGGAGTTGTATAGCGGAAGACGAAGAATCTTAGTACCATTTTTCTCCGCTAAATCGTCGATTACATACTTTTTATATTGAGACTTAACGGTATTAGCTATGACGATCAACTTTCTTTTCAAGAGGTTTTCATGAAACAGAACATTTTGTCAGGCAATCAATTAGATATACCTTCTTTCCTCCACGCGGTAGTTGGGAAACATTCACTAAGTCGCGAATGGTAAGAAGTGTTTGTCAATCATTTGTGAAAAATGTTCCCCGAATACGTCTACGTTCATGTCTTCATGGTAGTCGCCGGTATTTTTGGATTCAAATATTGATCACTTCGATCAAGAAAACCATTTAAAAACTTCTTATGCGTGTAATGCGTGCTTTGCAACTTGGAGGATGAAGCCCTGTAGACCAACCTTCTTGAACAGCATTGAAGCACATGGCTCTACTTGAATGAAATTAGCCGAATGAAAAAACATATAGATTGAGAAAGTAGTTTATGCTTAGAATATAAAACTATCGGAAGGAACATAATCATCTACCACATACGACCAAGATGGGGTCTCAATATGGCGAAGTAGGTGTTTCTGGTTTTGTAATGAGATATTTCCATTGGCGGTTCTCACTGACTCGAAATGTGCACGTAAACTACATAACCTCAATTTTAAAACCTAATATCTTATATACTAATTCATGAAGACAAAGCTACCGGTCCCTTTTTCTCGGCCCCCAGACCACTTTGAAAGCTGTGGGTGGTCTTATTTTGAAGCTAAGAACCGCCTGGCGTCACGGATCGGGATTTTGTCGTTTTTCTAAATTCATGAGTGAGAGGAGGAGACGGAAGGGGACATTATAAAGGTTTTGCTCTTTCAGGGACAGTTTGGTGCCGCGAGTTAGTCATCATTCTGACCTTATCGGCGGCGACTTCCACCGTAGTTTAAGTCCACCTGTAGAGACCGAAGTGAGTGTGCTTAACCCAACCGAAAAACGGTGGGTCGACCGAAGCTAGAGACGGTGGCGCAGGAAAATAAGACGGAGAGCTACAACATAAGAAAGCGCCACCGTCTCTAGTTTCGGTCGACCCACCTTTTTTCGGTTGGGTCAACCACACGTACTTGGTCCTCTACAGGTCATTTCTACCTACTGACCCATGGAGACAGAGAGAGATATGAAATTAATCTTAGAATATAAATATTATGTTTAATATTCTAAACAAACGAATACTTAATTATGAAATGTAATTCTCTTCTTCTTATTTGTCGGAGTTTGAGAGAAAAGCAGTTTTAGGTGGTGTGTAATGGCGGTCAGTATGACGTTATATCCGTCGCTTTTAAAGCTTATTGCGCCGTGTAGTTACGCTCCTTCCTACAGTTTTATATTCTCAGAGTTTATGAGATTTCCATTATGTTGGTTTTGGCGTGATCTTGAAACTAATAATTAATAGGATAATAGTTACATAAAAAAACCATAAATATACGAGTTATGAAGCATAGTTTTTACAATGGCTGACTTTGGGTTAACCTGGGGCAAAAAACCCATATGCATTTGAAAGCTTATAAAAATTATTTTCTTACCATGATTAGTTTCCGAAATAGGTTTTTCGAAATTTCTTAATCTTCAGAATATACGGTGATATCGGAGTTTTTGTTAAGCAAACTCGTACAATGATGCAAAAAATAGATATTTAAGGGAGTTGTGGTGGGATAGTCTGAGCCAAAAGTTATGGAGCTTTGCTATTTTGACAAATAGAAATAATTACATAGATCTGCTTCAAATAATGGATAATGCATCTGAAAGCAGTTTAGTTATTATTTATATATGTTTTTAATTAATTATTAGTCTTTCTAAACTCAGATATTAACTTTTGACTGTCTAGTCCAAGCTTAAGAACTAGAAAATATGACGAAAAAACAATTATTCTAATCAGAAATTTCATTCAAGTTTACTTGAGTACCGCGCGGTAGATTAGATTTTTAACAAAAGAAGGGCTCACGCCTAATCAAATCAAACAACGTTTAGACGACGTTTATGGTGATTTATCTCCTTTATATTCCACTGTAAAAAGTAGTCAAAATGTTTCCGTTTGGGGCAAGAATCTCTTGAAGATGATGAGCGCACCAGTCGTCCACTTGAAGCGATAACGCTTCAAAAAGTGCAATCATTGGAAAAAATGGTATTAGAAGATCGCCGTTTGAAAGTTAAGGAGTTAGCAGTGATGTCTGACATTTCGGAAACAAGTATTTTTCGAATTCTTCATGACCATTTGGGTATGAATATAATTAGTGCAAGATGGGTACAGCGTCTTCTTTCTGCTGTTCAACGTCAACGTCGCGTCGAATGTGCGCTCTCGTTTTTAAACTTGTGTGGAGACGACCCAAAGCCGATTTTAGAGTCCATTGTCACTGGAGATGAAACAATGGTTCTGTATTATGATCCTCTATCCAAAAGGGAATCGATGAAATGGCGGCGACCCGACGAATCTAGTCCCAAAGAGGCGAAAGTTGTTCTATCGACAAAGAAGCTATGTCAACAATATTCTGGGATTGTGACGGCATTTTACTGATTGATTTTAAAGTACGCAATACAACTGTTAACAGTACATATTATGCGTCTTTATTGCATAAATTGAGAAACAATATTCGTGATAAATGTGGAGGAAAATTGACAAGAGGTGTTCGATTATTACACGACAATGCACCCGTTCATACTACCGCAATTTCACAAGCTGCCATTCGCGAATGCGGCTTTGAAGCATTGGATCATCCACTGTACAGTCCGGATATGGTTCCTAGTGACTATTATTTATTTTCCAATTTAAAGAAAGACGTTAAGGGACGTCGTTTTAAGGACGAGAACGAGTTGCAAGCAGTTGTAATTGAACATTTTGAAGGAAAAACTTCAGATTATTTTTACAAGGGCATTGAATTATTAATTCCACGTTGTAATAAGTGTATTGACATTAGGGGATATTTTACATTGAAAAATAAATTATATTTTACCAAGTTAATTTTTTCTATATCAGGCCGAGAATTTATGGCGCTTACCTCGTACTTTTCGGAAAACAGTCCCTACAATAATGGGTATTTTTTGAAATATGATATGAAAAAGGCCTTTAGCGGGACTCTTTTGCAATTTTCTCAGGTTTTATGAGGTATACTTATAAAATACCTCAAAACAAAGTTGAAGCCTACAAAATGTATTATATTATTCTTTGGTGTGCAATAAATGTCGACCGATAATGTAGAAAAGTGCGTTTCTATGACACTTATGCACTCATTTTGATGGTTAATTATATATTCCACAAAATATATACTTCCACAATTTTTACGGACGTTTCAGAGCTCATTCTACATGATTATTACCTTTCGAATAGGGCATTAACCATACTTTTAAGATGCATAGTATTCGAGTTACACGATAGCGAATATACCTGTGGTCCTTGACGACTCACTCCTTCAATTCACAATGACGGTTAGTCTCTCTGGAATGCGTTCTCACAGATTTCGGCGATGTACGGTGGTATAGTCGACGCTATATTCCTCAGCTACAGTAAACCTTCAGTGTGAAACTTCATGAAGAAAATTCTGACAGCGACGAAAATGATAACGCCGATTCTATCGAAATTCTAAATTTCAGCAAATTTTCTAGAGAAAATCATTTGTAATACTTTATAATAAATATTGTGTACAGTAATTTGTAAAAAATGTTTCATGTTCTATTGATTTCATAATGGTCTAGGACAGCAAGGTTAATACAATGCTATTTTATTTTTTTTTCAGTGTGAATCGGTAAATGCATAGGATAAAATAATAAAAAAGAGCATCATATTAGCTCTGCTGTCCTAGATCATTATGAAACCAATAGTCCATTTATATTAATAGTAATATTTCATTTATAGCTTTCATGTTTCTTATTGTTATTATTTATTATTACGTCACTAATTCAAAATTTTCACATAATTAACTGAGTAAACGAAAATATACATTTTTTACAAAATAATATCTCAGAAAACATTGCTTGCATGACATTCAATAACCAACTGTTTTATAAGAAACTTAATCTTTTTAGCTTTTATATAATGCATTTTGTACGTAGGAGCAGCCAAACTTGAAATATTTAAAAAACGCGCAAAGAAACAGCACTTTTTCGGAATGTCGAAAAATGACAGTTGCTGAAGAAATTCTATTTCAGAAACTCTAGGACGTACGAGGATTAATAAAAAAGAAAATTATGGGGAATTTTGTCAGCTACATTTTCATTCTGAGCGTTGATGCCCGTAAAATTAATACTTTCTGAAATATTAGCGAAAAACCAATTTTGTCTGCCATTTTACCATGATGGCGCAGCCGGCTCATCACCTACGCATGGGGAGTTTTGATGGTTTTTAGCACCACTTTTTAAGCCTATATACCAATTTTTAGCTTCTCCCCAATTTTTTCCTTTATATTGCTGAAAATGATTTAATTTACCTGGGTTACCGTATATCCAACAGTGTTGGACAAAGTTAAATCTTACTGGCAATTGACAATTATAGTATATTACGTTATAAGTCCGGTAAACCCAAGTTTACAGTAGCGAGTTGAAAACGTTTCGGGACGAGGCGACGAAGGAGCCGAGTCTCGAATGTTGAAACGAGCTACTGTAATGGTTTACCGGAAGTATGACGTAAGGCGTTTTATTTCATACTGCCTCACATTGTTCATTTTTTAAAAAAATGCATTTAAAATTTTCAGTCCGGTAAAATTTTTTAATATACTATAATTACTATACTATATTACTATAATTGTGACTATTTTTATTTTGCATAATTACAACTAATTAATTGTTAGTCGATCTGGCAATTAAAAATTAATTAATTGTTAGTTGCTCCGACAATTCACAATTAATTAATTGTTAGTTAAAATTATTAATTGTAATTGTCATTGCAATTAACAATTGATATTCATTATGATGACAATTAACCTGATATTTATTAAAAAGATGGCAGATTGCTATATAATAATGCATCCCTTAAATAATCAGATGTTTTTTTATCTGTAACTACAGCTGGGACATACGATTTCTTATTAAAAGCTTTTTACGATTTATATTTTTATAGAGATTGTGCAGATAATACATTTTTAATAGTTTACAAAGTTTATTTGTGCACCCAATATTATAATACACGCATAAAGATATTTCAATTGTTCTTTTTATTTATAATAGGGTTTGTCTAAAAGTCTGGGACAAAACTGAAATGCGATCTGCTGTTATTACAAAATACTAGAAGGATCTTCATAGTTATTTTCGACGAACAAAAAGTTCGTCTCTGAATTCTGTCTGTCGGTCTGTCGCCTTTTTCCCTGTTGACTTTTTTGAATTTTTCTTGGAAAATCTCTTTTTTGGAATCTTATAGTACATTGGATTCTAAGAAACTTTTGGTTGAAACATTTTTTCGTATCTCTTCGGGAAAGTGGTCAAAATGACCACCGAAAATTTCGGTAAATTTTTGAAAAATGAAAAATTTTGTATTTTTTTTCAATTTACCAAAAAATAAACATTTTTAGCAACAAAAAAATTTTGTTCGTCATGGCAATTCTGCGCATTCTCAACTGGTTTTATTTAAATTTAAAAACTTTCATAAAATTGCAGTCTGCAATTAAGAGATTAATTATTTTTAATAAAATTAAAAATAATTTACTCTATAGAGACTATTCTATACGAGGAGAATAATTATGTTTACTTACCTATAACGGAAATGAACTACGATTTTTGAATAAATGCAGACTTTAGGTTGAAGAATAACTATGAAGAAAGAAGAACTCCGGGTTAAATTTCTGCTGTATGTGTCTGTATGTTAGTACTACTTGTTCTACGAAAATAAAAGTTTGGCAACAAATTTCTTTTGTTTTAGACATGTAAACATGGCGCCTTTCACGAGATTTTTCGGATATTTGACACCCTGCATCTCAAAAGGGAAAAATCGGAAAATTCTAAAAATTTCACAGATTGAAGTATTCGTGGGATAGGACATTCTGTAAAAATATCGTGATGTGGATTTTTTTGGTAAAAAAGTTTGAGGAGCTTAAATATCGGTAAAAACTTCTTTGGAGTAGTTGGATTTTCATTAACGAATATATATTGCAAATTTATGTTTGATACAAGTACTGCAGTTAGTAAATAATTGTGATTATTTTTTGATAACTGGGTAAATTTATTGTGGTCGCTGATTTTTAAATTTCAAATCAAAACCGTAGCTAAACAATGGATAAATAGAGCTGATATTTCAACATTTAACTATTGTCTTTTATTAATTTATTATTTTACTATGGAACGAAAGACAGTAATACAATGAAATAAGCACAACAGATTCTATAAATGGTTACACCTCTATACCCTATACAAAACAGAATGAAAATTACATCAGTGAGAAAAAGTATTAAATATTTAATCAGTTACACCTATAGAACAATATCGTGATGTGGTGTAGGTATTACCGTGATGAATTTCAGCTTCATATTAATATACTATATATAAATCAGTAATCAGAATCAGATTTTTTTTGTAATAATAATATAACGAAAATAGTCTGAACAACTGGCCATGTGAATAAAATGTAGCAAAAGCTTTTACTGCTATTAATAAAAGATAACAGATATGATTTCTAAGAAGATAATAGAATAATGAATAAGATAAGACAGATGTATAGTAAATGCTTTTACTAAATTTTATTCACATGACCCAATGCTAGATTAAGTAATTTAATAAGAGATACCAATAGTAGTCCAGTCAATGAGTGCTCAAAAGAGGGGTGTAGAGTGATGGAATATGCGAGAATTTATGACTTCAGGATTTTGTTAGGAATAGTTAGTAAGTAAACATACTAAAAGCCCTCGCCCCTGAGAGGTGAGGTAAAAGCGGGAGGAGGGGGGGTCGAAAGGTCCCTTTTTTTGGTTTTTCGCTTATATCTCGGAAATGGAGCATGTAGACAAAAATGTTTCAAATAAAAATGAAAGCTAATTAGATATCCTATAGAATTGTCTCCATACATATTTGTCGAATTGCCAACGGTTTCCGAGATATACGTTATTGAAAATCGATAATTTTTGAAAAAATCATTTTTACCTCACTCTTTTTGTCTAGCATTTTTTGCTTCTAGTGCCTCTCACGATCGTTTCTCAGGAAAATTGTCTGAAACGAATTTGTAGAACATCAATTTCCTTCAATTTGATATACACTGCGTTTTAACTGCTGTAACTTGCTATCATGATGATTAACAACACTTTAACAATAGAAATAAGGTAATTGCAATTGACACACAACACCTATTATTATAATTATAGCTTTTATTATATTATTACGAATCATATAATGACAGTATTTACATGGACTGATAGTAATGCAAAAATGAAAAAAAATGTGCATGAAAGGCAACATGTTGGTTTTTTGAGGCGGAAGGGTCAAGGCCCTTTCATCTGCGTCAGCTGTGGAGACGTCCTCCTAAGAGATTGGTAGTGTATCGATGTTGTCGTCGTCGTCACCTTCTTGAATAAATATTCCGACTCCGTTGTTGTAACTGCCCTTGCAATTTGGGCATGCGACACAGCAGTTTAACGATGCTTTTCTACAACCACACCTGCTACTGTCACATCCTTTTAATGAATGCATGTCCTTAATTTTCGACTTCTGCTGCAGCTTTTGTGAGGAATATACAATAGTCTTGACGTTTTCTCTTCTAGGTTTACTAGCAGAATGTCGCGATCAGTTGTGGTTTTGGCTACCAAGAGAACAGCCAAGTCGACGTCCTCTCCAATAACAGCTACTGAGGAATTTTGCGATATATTGATAGCTGTCTTCACAATATCAACGTCGTGCGCGGGAACCCCATCCCCCTCCACCCGGTCTTTTGGAAAAACTGTGGGTGAGGATGGGGGGCGCTCAAGGGCGCGGTTGACGGTTGGGGTGGTGGGGCCTTTTAAAGCCTCCCCACTCTCACTCTACCAATTGTCTCCTTTCTTGTCCACTGCCCATTTGCTCGTTGGCTGCCAATTGAGCGTACATGTTAGAAATTCTACAATTGATTGGTTGAAGATAAAGTGGCAAAAGTGTATATCAAACTGAAGGAAATTTAATGTTCTACAACTTCGTCTCAGACAATGTTTCTTAGAAACGATCGTGAGAGGCACTAGAAGCAAATGTTTATTTGAAACATTTTTTTTCTACATGCACCGTTTCCGAGATATAAGCGAAAAACCAAAAAATGTGACATTTCGAACCCCCCCACGCCTTTAGCTCACCTCCCAGGGGCGGGAACTTTTAGTATGTTTACCTACTAACTACTCCTATCAAAGTCATGAAGTCAAAAATTCTCGCATATTCCTTGCACTCTACAATATATTCATTGACTGGACTATAGCTTCTTAATCATATCAATCGTCTGGAATTACAAAATTATGACACTTGATACACATAAATTCGGGTGAACCATTCAGAGCAAAACCCGCACTAATTCCATTCTGTCTAATTTCGTTTAATTCTCGTTTAATAGAGAATAAACATTTTGAATTTTAATCATATTTAATTTCGGTGGCCATTTTGTGACCGGCAGTTTGAATCTAGGTCATTTTTTAACTTAACATCGCAATTTGTGAATTTAAAAATCCCTAGTACTATTTTTCATTTAAAATTTCAAACCTTATATTTTTGACCACTGTGGCTATTTTGTAGCCACCACTTTACACTTTGGGTCGATTTTGACCACGAATTCGTAATCTACGACCCCAGAAAGCTATAGATACCTAATTCTATTCAATTATAATAAAAATTCGATAAAAATTATTTAATTATTAATTAGTTCCTTATGGGAGAAATATTAATAGTTAATAAAAATTCAAAAGGGCATTAGCGGACAAATCTAGCATTTAGACTTTGAAATATAGTTGATTACCTACCATTTAAAAAATAAATCATCAAAACCGATGCCCAAAAGGCGAATTCCGAGGTCTTACTCTTTTTTTGTCTCCTGGAAACCGACTAAACACAAAAACGCCTAATCCGCAAATTTAACACACGCGCATCACGTGCGAATACCGACAGTTCGACGGTTCAAAATTTTTAAATTTCCTTCAATTGTTTTGAAGGGCGAAGTCCCTCATCGGTTGCGGGGAAAAGCTTTATAGTAGAGTTCGCAAACTTAAAAAACGCATTTAGAAATCAAGTCCGTGGTACATTCAAAGGTAAAAAGCTATCGAGTACGTTATCGGATGCTATTTAGGGTGTATATCAATCCCCTAAATTCGTCTGGTGATATCGGTGTCCAACACCCCCCCGGGGGGGAAAACTGGAAAAACAGCAAACCTAGAATACTTTATTTGCTATCCGGCTATATTAAAATAAATACGATCTCAAAAGTATTAAGCGAGTTAGAGCTAATTTTCACTCAAGAATTATCATTAGATAAACGGAAGGATACTCACCAGATTAGCTTCTAACTCCCTGATTATGCGTATTTCAATTTCTGCAAACATAGAAAGATGTTTATATCGTGATAACTTTTGGACAACACAAGATATCAAAAAAGTTCAAAAAACAATTGTTGTTAGTTCGAGATTTTACAATCCAACGCTTTCTGAAACTTTGAAATTAGCTAGACAGTAACGAAGATATGACCAATTTATTCCGACAATGGATAAATTACTGCTAAGCAGCGATCGTTCTATCTCTATTTGCACCCGTCTTCCGTCTCATTCTAACGCACTGCTCTTACCAGGTTCGTCAGTACATACAACTATTACCACAATATTGAAGTTACAAATGCAGGTGATTTAACATTTTGTTGAAAAACATTATAAAATTCTTACTGTATTTGTAAATACGACATTAACCTTAACACGGAGAGTTATAAAAAATGTGTTGTGTAAAACGGGCGGGAAGCTTCAGGAATCCACTGCATGAACTGCGGAAACTATTCAAAGGTCAGTGAAAATGAGATTAGATATGCAAAGTCATAATAGGGAATTAATAGAGCCTCTTGATATAACACACAATTTAAGTAAATTAATGTGGAAAAACTGTTATTCCTGGTTTACGCGCATATATAAAATATTTCCACTATGAAATTAAATGTACATAGTAGTCAAAATATATAATAACAAAACTGAACACAAAGGTTATTCTGAAAACCAAAGGGATAAATTGTGGCGAGGTTTGGGAAAAGATTGTTGGGGAAATAAAACATGACAGAGCCAAAGAAAAGTGTATAAATTAGTTACAATTTATGACCGATATGTCCTACTGGGTGATAACTTGAACTCGTAGTATTTTCTATGGATACTGAAAATACGTTGTATTTTTCAGATCTTATAAAAATAATGAAGCTACTTTAATATATCCACAACTACAAAACAACATTTATAACGAGCTGAAAATGCTTAAAGATTTGAATTTTGAATATCGAGCTATGGTGCAAAGTGTACTTTATTTAGTAGCCTCGCAAATTAAAAAAACCTTCGAGATGGAAGATGCTGATATTTTAGCAGTTTCCAATGAAGATAACATGATACAAAAAATTCCATCATCGCTATTGAATTTGCTAAGTTTGCTTTTGTGTGATTAAAGCAATCAGAAGTTTAAGCATTGCTCAGGACATTATTACAATTTGCAGCAGACAATGTAGACGTGCTAAAGGAAACTATCAACGGTTGCAATACCTTTCACGCAGCTCATATCGTAGCTTTTCAGCAATGTCCAGAAAACGAATTATCTGTAGGAATTTCAATAAAAAGCTACAAGGCGACTACTTGTGCCTCAAAACTTCCATTCCTTGTCAAACTCTCAGTATACCAAGACTAGAATACCTTTGCCACATTGCGAACGAAACGCAAAATTAGTTATTTGCCGAAAAATCAAGAATAGTCAATACCTACTGATACAAATAATTTGGTGTGGATTTTAAGTAGAGTTCAAAACTGTAGTTCACAGATTGTACCTCAATGGATTGGTTTCAACAAAATAACTGACAATTCAGACAATACTACATTGTGGACAGCCATGCCTAGGTGTCGAGATATCACTGCACATCTGAATAGTCTAAAATATACAGTAATTACGTTTGTCCAAGTATTGTATTACTATAACATAGTGGCTTTCAGAATAACCTTTGTATTCAGTTTTGTTATTATATATTTTGACTACTATGTACATTTAATTTCATAGTGGAAATACTTTATATATGCGCGTAAACTAGGAATAACAGTTTTCCACAGTAATTTACTTAAATTGTGTGTTATATCAAGAGCCTCTATTAATTCCCTATTATGACTTTGCATATCTAATCTCATTTTCACTGACCTTTGAATAGTTTCCGCAGTTTTTGCAGTGGATTCCTGAAGTTTCCCGCCCGTTTTACACAACACATTTTTTATAACTCTCCGTGTTAAGGTTAATGTCGTATTTACAAGAACAGTAAGAATTTTATAACTTTTTTCAACAAAATGTTAAATCACCTGCATTTGTAACTTCAATATTGTGGTAATAGTTGTATGTACTTACGAACCTGGTAAGAGCAGTGCGTTAGAATGAGACGGAAGATGGGTGAAAATAGAGATAGAACGATCGCTGCTTAGCAGTAATTTATACATTGTCGGAATAAATTGGTCATATCTTCGTTACTGTCTAGCTAATTTCAAAGTTTCAAAAAGCGTTGGATTGTAAAATCTCGAACTAACAACAATTGTTTTTTGAACTTTTTTGATATCTAGCGTCATCCAAAAGATATTACGATATAAAAAATTTTCTATGTTTGCAAAAAGTGAAATACGCATAATAAGGGAGTTAGAAGCTAATCTAGTGAGTATCCTTCCGTTTATTTAATGATAATTCTTGAGTGAAAACTAGCTCTAACTCGCTTAATGCTTTAGAGATCGTATTAATTTTAATATAGCCGGATAGCAAATAATGTATTCTAGATTTGCTGTAGTAGTATAGCTATGACAGTTCGGCGACAAAATCCCATGTTATTTTAAAGGGGCCTCAAAGTTGTATTTCAAGGTTATCCGCGGTCTAGCGAGACTCGAGACCGCGACCGCGAGTAAGGTCTTCCGCGATCCAACCAAGCGCGCGGCAACGTTGCTAACTTCACCCTGTTACATGACATGAGTCGACTTAGTAACTATGGAATTTTATTGATATAAGTAATTACCTAATGTTCTACCAATAATAATAATTTAAGATAATTGATATAATTTTTATTAATAACGAATTAAAAAAATCCTGAGAACATTCGAACATAATTCAACATTAATATACCTATAACGGTCGACAGTTAGAAGGGCCCGCGTTTTTCCCATATATTGCCATTAAAACGTAACATTTTATTTTAATTACATAAATCTAATTAATTATATAGTACCCATAAATAACATTCTATTAATAATGAATTGAAAATATACACAATTCAAATTTAAAATACCTTTCACGACTAACCGATACGGATGATATATGAATACTAAGTTTGACGATCAAGCATCGACATGATTCTGAGGGTGACCTTCAAGCCTTTTACCTACACAATAATTTAAACGTTATTTAATAAAAGTACTTCAGAATAGTTAGCTACTCTCATCTATCCCCAGTAGTTTAATACAGATATCTCTCATCATAACATCCCCTCGGTATATACTTTCATACATAAAAACATAAAAATCTCAATCTTGCATCTTATCAAAACTAACAAGATATACTAAAGCTTCTTAGTCGATATGCAGCAGGTAGAGAAAAAAGGGTCAATAACCTGTAGGCAGGTAATAATAGCTACGGTAATCTTAAAACGCATCAGTCTATCAAATACTATTAAATAATGGTAATATTACATATATCATTCCAATATGTATTTCGTAAAATTTAGTTTATCTACAATGAAAATTAATTAGTTTAACAACTATTATAAAGATATAATTTGTGAATTAACTACCAGCTTGTTTATTCAGATTACTCATTAAAGAAAACAGTAGGACTCGTCCTAGAATCGATATCTTTTGTGTTAACCAACAAGAAAAAAAGAATCAAGATAAGCCGTTTACTAATTTATTCAAAAATACTAAATCACAGTCAATTCTTCTATCTCTTAAACTATTTAATTATAGTAAATTTCGTAGTAAATCATAATTTAGTGGATGTCCGATTTTTAAATAGCGATAGTTACAAATTCTTAAAAAAATTTATGTGAACATTTTCAATCAAATCGCACCAAATTTTATAGCATGGAAGCCGCACAATTGTCCCGTATCCCAATTGAGAACGTACTAATGTTTTATTTAATAAACAGAACGTATCTAAAGAAAATTCTCTACCAAAGCGATTAATAAATCCAAGTAGTTATAAAGACGTACATACAATTTTTATATATATATACATAGAGGTTAAATTAGTTAATATATTTCATATGTGATTATAGTACAAATTATAATATACATATCACAATTAACTTTAAATATTGAGCACCTATATTGCAATCAACAATAATTGGAGATTTAATTCTATAGAGCGATATAATTGAACATTTCTTAACATTAAGGAGTAATTTATTCATAATACACCACCGCTGAATATTATCCAAGCCCTTTGGTAATTTCAGCATCAGCATTATTGATTATTCTAAATATTTTCATATGTACTATTCCCTCTATGCATGTATATTGTAATGATATTTTGACCAAGTTCAAGTTAATAAAAGTTCATTATTGTTTTAAAATTGCTTGATGAACAGAAAAGAGGTAGTTGTGATGTTGAACATTCATAACATTGACTTTCATATAAAATCATTAATGAAAACAGAGTTCAAGTTTAAATTTATCTATTTAGTTTATTGTTGTTACATAAAACAAGTATTTGGGCTATATAGGTTATCACATCTGAAGCTCAAACCTGAAAATAAAATTGTTATTAGAATTAAGGAAAAATTGTAAAATAGCTTTTAGTACATTTAAAAATAGTACAAACATAGCATTCCATTTTAAATATCAATCAAAATTTATCCATAACAACCATTCTTCAATAATAATGCATGGTTGCAATGGAGATATATAAATAATGAGAAACTAAATAATCATCTAAGAAAAGTTAATTTTGTATTTTAAATTATGAAACAAAGAAAGAAAAATATGAAGGTAATAAGAATGGTGGTTTCTAGGGAGGTTGTTAAAAAAAACATTTTGATGAAAGGGATATAATAATTCTTGTAAAGGGAAGATGTAATAATTTCTGTTAATGAAAAATAAAGATTAAAAACCAGTTTAAAATATAGTAAAGGTGTTATTTATTTAACCAACAAATACCAGAAGCAGTTTACAGAAAAAGAAGTTTTAAAACATGGAAAAATACTTACTACCAAAAGATGTCCGAACTGAATACAGGCGCAAGACCTTCAAAGTTTTACTTTGATCCTAGAAGAAGAGAATAGTTATTTCAATTATAAAGGTAACGACAAACAGGTACTCTTGACCTACAACATTTTTAGCTGTCTGGAAATTCTACGTATCCTGAGTTACGCAAGTTCCTGATCCAGGGCAGTTCGAGAGAGCGAGCGGCGTGCCGGTTCCTGAGAAAGGGCTACAAGAAGGGAGAAGCATTATTAACTACATAACTAAAAAGGTTTGTGAAAGTGTTATTATAAAGCAGAGCATTAGTGTACTTACTACAAGAGGTTTGAAGTGCGATTTTATAATTTAATTCGGAGGTTAAATCAACGTACCTTTATTATTGTAAAAAAGCTTCAAGCAGATGATGCCCATAACCTATAAAGTAATAAAGAATTTAATTATATTATTTAACTAAAATATTGATCAAACTTACCTCATTTCATAAAGTTGCAGTTCATAAGTGTGGTTATGACGAAACGTCAGAATATTAATTTTTCAAGGTTAAGCAAAGTTTCCCATTAAATAAATTTCCCAATAGTTAAAGATTACTTAAAATTCCATTGTTCTATAATATTTTTAGTTAAAGTTTTAAAATTTTCAAGGAAAGGAACCCATACTTGAAAATTCAATTATAATTATTTTAATCTCATTATGTAGATAAAATATATTAAAGGAAAATAAAAATTAGTAAAGGCGACCCTGAGAGATAACAATCTAGCGAGTGCAGTTCATAATTAAGTTAAAACATAAAGGCATTCTATTTGCATAGCTGCATAACATCGCATAATTAATTATTTGTCATCCAACGCGGGGCTCAAAACACTAAAAGAAATAAAGTGTTTATAAAGGTAAAAATTAAAAAAAGGTCAGATAAAACTGTCACAAAGAAATTGAAGTCATAAAGTTTGACTGGGGCTGGTTTTATAAATTACAAATACATATAATAAAGTTGAAAGTTGTTTTATTTTATTTGTTTTTGTTTGTGCCTTGTTTGTAAAAAAATATTTCAGCAAATATGGAGGGAGATCGAAGAAGAAAAACAAGAGCAGGAAGAAGACGGGAAGAGCGAATCAGTCAAGAACGTGAAGAGGTTGAAGGTACAGAAGAAGAGATCACGTCAATAGAACAGGCAGAACACAGCGAAGAAGAAGTAACACCAATAATGGTTGAAGAACAAGAAACGTTACAAGCAGTTGAAGAAGAGAAAGAAAAATCAGAAGTAACGCTCAACGATCTGATGAGAACATTGTTAGAAAGCAAGAAAGAAATGACTGAAAAATTACAAGAAAATAAACAAGAACTAATTGGTAAATTACAAGAAAGTAAGCAAGAACAACAGAAAAATAAACAAGAATTAATTGGTAAATTAGAAGAGAGTAAGCAAGAAGTAGCCAATAAATTTGAAGAAAATAAAACAGACATGGAAAAGTTAAGTGGAAAATTAGAAGAAAACAAGAAAAGTTTATTAAACACTTTAGAAACATACAGGCAAGAACTTACCCAAAGAATGGATAAAGAAATGAGAAAAACAGCTGAGAAGATGGAGAAGAAGACGAATGAGGAGATACAGAAGACGGCAGAAGGGCTGAATAGAAGTTTGGGGGAAGAGATAAATAAACGGGTTAATAACACGGAGATGAAAATTCAAGAGACCATTATCAATGTGCGAATGGATCTTGAAAAGGATATAACAGAAATGCAGGAAGAAATTCAAACAAGAATTACAAGTACGATGGAGACTGGCCATGAAAATAGGCAGAAGATCATATACATTAACGATAAAACTGACAAGATCATCGTAGAAGTGGAGAAAATAAAAGGTAATGTCGAGAGCAGAGATGGTGAAGGTTGCTGCAGGAATAACATGAATAGCAACAGGGCTGACATGATACCATATTTCGATGGACGCAAATATGAAGCACCGATGGTATTTTTAACGAAATTGGACGATGTAATGAAGAATATAAATAATCCAAATAACCAATTTCAAATTATCAATCAAGCACTCAGAGGGAATGCAGACGTATGGCACAGCATAGTTAAAAATCAATATCATAGTTACCGGGAGTTCAAGAAATTATTCCAAGAACAATATTGGAGTAACTCACACCAAGCCAAGGTAAGGACATTACTAACTACGGGAAACTACGATAAGAATAAGAATTCACGAGAAATGTACGTCATGCATTTGTATAACCAAGCACAATATCTAACGCCCATCATGTTAGAAGAAGAAATCGTGCAACATATATCGAGACATATGGAGACCGAGATAACCAGAGCTGTAGCAGTCCAAAGTGTCAAGACGGTGAAAGATTTACTGGAGATCGTTAGAAATTATGACATGGCCACGAACAAGTTTGAAAACAAAAAAGAACAGGAAAGGAAGAGAACGAACTATGACACGACAAACTACTTTAGACAAAGAGGGAGGTTTGAAGAGAATAGAAAAGAAGAGAGTAGAAAAAGAAATCCAAATTGGTATCAAGAGACAAGAAACAGGACAAGAGACGAAAATAGAAATGAACAGCAGCCGAGAACCAATTATAATTATTATCCTCAGAACAGGAATAATTATTATGGCAATAATGATCGGTATAACAATAATAGATTTGGAAACAATGCAAGATATGGTAATAGACCGAACTTTAATAACCAATATTACAACCGAAACAATAATAACAACGGGTATTTCCAAAAGAATCAACAAAATCAAGACCGACAAGAAAAGAAACCAGAAAATGACAGATTTATAAATACCATGGAGATAACACGAAGAGATGGTAGGAATAAATGGAACCATGATAGAATAGAAGTGGTGGAAATACATGAAGAACCATCACTCGGTGAAAAAAAAAACTTCGATGTAACCAATAATATAACCATTCTTCATTTAGGTACACTTGATATCGGGGATCCAGCTGAATTTTTACTAGATGAAGAGGAAGAAGAAAAAGGATCAATATTACCATTTTTAAAGTTAAAGTTCAATGGGGAAGAATATTTTGGATTAGTTGATACAGGTTCAGAAGCATCCTTAGTGAAGAAAGATATAGTTGAGAAACATATGGTTATTTTAAAAAATAGAATTTGTTAGATAAATAAAGTTAATTTAAGGTCAGCTGTTAATAAGAAGATTTCGTGCATAAATAGTATGGTGAATATTCGAGTTCAAGTTGGAGAAGAAAATATAGAAGTAAGTTTTTTAAACGTAGATGGTTTGCAGATAGATTTTGTGTGTGGAGTAATTTCATTGAAGATTGTCAAGTGGTGATTGATGGGAAGATGAAGAGTATAAGAGTTAGGAATTTAATTAAACCTTAGATTGACCCAAAAGAGGCAAACAAGGAAATTGATAAGAAGCATGTTGAGCAAAATAGTAGCCATCATGTGGATAATATAGATTTATGCATGAACCTAAATAAAGGCGTGCAAGAAATAGAAAAAGAAGAGGAGATAATCTTGAATTATGTTATGAAGAGAATGTTTAGAGAAGATCAAATAGGTGAGAAGAAGGAAAAGTATGCAAACCGATTAAATGAAATAATTATGGAAAATATAAGTTTATTCAATGAAGAACATGGACAAGCATGTATGTACGAGCACAAGCTGGAAGTTGAAGAAACGGTTGGTTTTAATACAAAAATATATCCAATTCCATATGCACATCGACCAAAAGTCAAGCAAGAAATAAAGAAGATGCTAGAAAATGGTATAATAGCGTCGTCTAGTACAAATTATGTTAATCCGCTGGTGGTGGTACCAAAGAAGAACGGGGAGATTTTCTTTGTTTAAAATATGAAAGAAAGTATTTTTCAAAATTCACAATTATTTTTCAAATAACAATTATTTAACAATTATAAAATTTATTATTTTTGATAAAATGGATGATATTTAATTGTTTACTAATATAAATTTTAATATTTTAGGAACTTTATGAATTTGAAATTGTAAAATGTAAAAATGTAAACGATGTTTGAAAAGATAACCTAGAAAAAAATTAAGTTATAACCTACAAAGATGTTAATTTTGACATAATTCAAGTTAATAGTTTCAAATATTTTGAAAACTAACCTATGAAATTTTATGACAGGTCAATGATGTCAGAATAACCTAAAAATGTGATTGTGTAAATATGTAAATATGCCTACTTAGAAAATTTTGAGAAAAAAAATAATTTATATATTGATTACGATTTAGAAAGATAAATTGGAAGAAAATAAAATAAATCGAAAAAAAAAATGAATTTATGTTATATAAAGTTAATAATTGATGCAAAAGAAAATAAAATGATGATTAATTAATAAAATGAGAATAAAATAAATAATAATGAATAATAATAATTAATAAAAATGATGAAAGGATTATAATACAATGGTATGAAACCAAGATAATTAAATATAAATGAGAATATAATGATATAATAAAATAATAATATGATATATGATTATTAATAAAATAAAATGAGAATAGAATAAATAAACTAATGAATTATAAATAAAAGATTAAACATTAAAATTTCATTAATCGTTAAAGTTTTATAATATTGTTAATAGTTAAAAGTTTTGTAAATATTGTTTATGTTTTCGATTCCAAAAAAAATAATCGATCGCATAAATGTTGTGTTACAGTTTGTTTAGTTTATAATTATTTTATTTTGAATCGAAACTGGGGCTTAATTATGTAATGATATTTTGACCAAGTTCAAGTTAATAAAAGTTCATTATTGTTTTAAAATTGCTTGATGAACAGAAAAGAGGTAGTTGTGATGTTGAACATTCATAACATTGACTTTCATATAAAATCATTAATGAAAACAGAGTTCAAGTTTAAATTTATCTATTTAGTTTATTGTTGTTACATAAAACAAGTATTTGGGCTATATAGGTTATCACATCTGAAGCTCAAACCTGAAAATAAAATTGTTATTAGAATTAAGGAAAAATTGTAAAATAGCTTTTAGTACATTTAAAAATAGTACAAACATAGCATTCCATTTTAAATATCAATCAAAATTTATCCATAACAACCATTCTTCAATAATAATGCATGGTTGCAATGGAGATATATAAATAATGAGAAACTAAATAATCATCTAAGAAAAGTTAATTTTGTATTTTAAATTATGAAACAAAGAAAGAAAAATATGAAGGTAATAAGAATGGTGGTTTCTAGGAAGGTTGTTAAAAAAACATTTTGATGAAAGGGATATAATAATTCTTGTAAAGGGAAGATGTAATAATTTTTGTTAATGAAAAATAAAGATTAAAAACCAGTTTAAAATATAGTAAAGGTGTTATTTATTTAACCAACAAATACCAGAAGCAGTTTACAGAAAAATAAGTTTTAAAACATGGAAAAATACTTACTACCAAAAGATGTCCGAACTGAATACAGGCGCAAGACCTTCAAAGTTTTACTTTGATCCTAGAAGAAGAGAATAGTTATTTCAATTATAAAGGTAACGACAAACAGGTACTCTTGACCTACAACATTTTTAGCTGTCTGGAAATTCTACGTATCCTGAGTTACGCAAGTTCCTGAATCCAGGGCAGTTCGAGAGAGCGAGCGGCGTGCCGGTTCCTGAGAAAGGGCTACAAGAAGGGAGAAGCATTATTAACTACATAACTAAAAAGGTTTGTGAAAGTGTTATTATAAAGCAGAGCATTAGTGTACTTACTACAAGAGGTTTGAAGTGCGATTTTATAATTTAATTCGGAGGTTAAATCAACGTACCTTTATTATTGTAAAAGAAGCTTCAAGCAGATGATGCCCATAACCTATAAGGTAATAAAGAATTTAATTATATTATTTAACTAAAATATTGATCAAACTTACCTCATTTCATAAAGTTGCAGTTCATAAGTGTGGTTATGACGAAACGTCAGAATATTAATTTTTCAAGGTTAAGCAAAGTTTCCCATTAAATAAATTTCCCAATAGTTAAAGATTACTTAAAATTCCATTGTTCTATAATATTTTTAGTTAAAGTTTTAAAATTTTCAAGGAAAGGAACCCATACTTGAAAATTCAATTATAATTATTTTAATCTCATTATGTAGATAAAATATATTAAAGGAAAATAAAAATTAGTAAAGGCGACCCTGAGAGATAACAATCTAGCGAGTGCAGTTCATAATTAAATTAAAACATAAAGGCATTCTATTTGCATAGCTGCATAACATCGCAATATATTCTTATTGGGTATATAGTTTATATCGCATATGCAAGCACGAGTTTCGACTTTTAAGCAAGAATTTATTCTAGAAACGGATTTATTACGATATTTACGTAACAAGCCTCGAAAAAAGAAATCTACGATAACAAGTGACCTTTGCAGACAGTTATGTAGAGAAAAGAATATGTACAAAAGGTAACCCACGCAGACAAATCGGAATAAACTTGTTAATGTATAATAAATAAATGCTAGTTTAAAATGTGAATTTCATCAAGTCTTTACACGATCAGCAAACGGGTTTTAACCATTGAGTTTATAAAAGCGCATCCCCAGGATTTTTCAATTGTGCCCCGGCAACAGTAAAGTGAAGTGCTTTAATACTATGGAAAATTGTTTAAATTATTACTAAGTGAATAAAAATAGTGAATTTATTCTAAAAACAACACTTAAATTGCTTATAACAATTATCAAGGTAAGCTTTTTAAATACTTTACATATTTAATTGATTGATATTTTAATGTTAAGAAAAAACGTATAACAAATTATTGTTATTTTATATGATTGATAGTAATATCTCTCTAGCTGTTTGCCTATAACGATAATAAATTATACATTTAAAAATTTAATTATCAGTAAATTCTTCCCAAAATCATTTATAATAAAAACCTTTCAGTTTTGTGGTAAAATATCTTTTTAGAAAAATAATTCAACAGATTACGATAATAGTTAGAAAATCAATTAAGTATTAATCATTTAAGTTGTTTTAAAAAAATTATAAAAACGTTTGATGATCAATGCGCTTTACACATGTTATTATTTCATTTACAGCATATAGTGTCAAATTATAAAAGAAAAAATAATCTTCATATCAAGCTTAAAATTTTTTTGTTTGCTTTTCAGCAAAACTGTTTTCTCGGCGATACGTGCAAGCGAGATAGAAAACGAAGTTCTCACGCCAAATTTCAGTCTCAACGCTGCAACCGAACGAGTAACACTTATCTCTCTTCACATCCATATTTAAGCTTTTATAATAAAAACATGTCTTTCGCCAGCGGACTTGTTGAAGAGTTAAGGAGACTTGTCTACGACCCACATATAGATGATTATAGTAATGCTATCCTCAGAGCCTTAAAATGTATCATGACGATAAGAAAACTTAATAAGGCACTAGATTCAGCGTCATCATTGGGAGCGAAGAACCATCTATTAGCCTGCTTGGCTCAAGCGAAATTTTATCGAGAGACAGTCAAAGCCTTAAAAACTGTAGGCGAGGGATATAACCAGCGAAAAGAGACAGCCTGTAGCCGATTCAAATGGTCAGACATGAAATCAGTATTTAAGGGACGTATGCGAACTGCTGCAATAACTAACACCAAGCATATCGAGCCGAAGGGTTTCATGCAGGACTGCTCGATCATTTTTCAGAGACGTATTCTGAATACATTGAAGAAAGATGACTCATTAAAAGTGAGCACAGCTTTAACAGGCGTGTTCGAAGTCAAAAAAGGGGATACTATTATAGAAGAAATAAAATATATAAACACTAAAAATGCATCCATATACCGAGTCAGTAATTTAGCCCAATGGTTTAAGATCAATATTCAAGATCCTATCCTTAAGGATCTCGAAGAGTTTCAAGTAAGTATAGAAATTGTGGAAAGTTATAAATAAACTAACGCACGCATATTTCTTTATCTAGCAAAAGGAAAGCGGGTGGACGCTAAAAACAATAATCAACCTCCAAGTTAACATCAACAAGTTTACCCCGCAACTAGGCTCAACATATTAAATCTGAAGATCAACATAAAATCACATAATACTTGAGGTCCTCTACTAGTGCCCGAAGAGATTGACGAAGAGATACGAAACTTGTTTAAAAGTGCTTAAAATGTATATAATTTAGATAATAATTATTCTCATATTTATCATGTGTTAATAAAACCCAACAAATGTTTTATTGTCTTTTATTTTATTTTTATGTTTTATTTTATAAGTTACTACAAGTCTACGACTAATCAACTTATGCACAGCATTCGATGACCTAGTGCTGCAAATTAATCTGATGAAATTCAATCCAGAATATAAAAACAATAGGGCTCGCCCAGGATTCGAACCCGAGACCTCTCGCACCCAAAGCGATAATCATACCTTTAGACCAACGAGCCAGTTATATATGGAAAAATTTTGCTTCGAGAAGATTAGTATGTTTCTCATTACATCTGAATAATATAAAATATAGAACCGATCTTGGTACAAGCATTTTTAAAATTTGACATAATGTTTTGGCTAAAATTACAGGTCGCTTTGCCCTTATACACAACATTATTAACAGATTTATTTATTATTAGATTTACTTCGAGTAATGCAATTACGTGAGTACCCAGCGTGAAAGTAAATATTGCGATTATGTATTATTCAATTTTACAGTGTTGAATAGAATATTTGGCTAAACAAACCTTACAAGACATTCAATCGGCTGACCGAAGAAGAATTTGACAATTACTAATACTGTCACGTGGGGTTTTCGTGACTGGAGGACGTAGTCAGAGGTAGAGATAAATCAAACACAAGTTGTAAAAAACAACTATATACTAAAGACAATAAAGAGAGTACAAAAGGTTAACATACATGTTGAGTACATATTGTGAAGACGCACATGTGCTCCTAAACTAATACAATACAGGGGAGGTTGGAACCAACCCTGTTATAGCACTAGGTCTACAGACTAAGCATAGGAGATAACCTCCTGGTAACTAAGCCGGGTAGCCTGAGCACAACTACCCATAATTCGCATAGAGTAGGCGATTAAGCGCCGCCTACTCAACTAGGCACTAAACATAAAATAATTGGAAGGTACTCACCAGCTTGCTTGTTGTGTTGGAGCCATAGTCACTGACTGGTTTGAATAGCTCAAGCAAGCTGGTTATATACTGCTGAACGAGGAAGTAATTAGTATCGTAGATTGCATGCGCGCTGCCGGTGCCTGGCACGAATCTGCAGCTGTGAGGAAGTGTTGGTAAATTCTCTTGAAGGAATGTGCACCTGCATGCACATCGTGTAGGTTGCCTTGCATATACGGAGTAAGTAGGCGTAGATATTGCATGCCAACGGACGTAATGGTGGGCGAAGCGAGCGCGCTTCTGAGAAGACCTTGCAGGTGGCACCAAGTTGTCGGTGGCGAGACCGCAGCTGCTGAACTAGCGTGGGCAACTGAGCGTGGCCTTGCACGCTACATTGTACAAACGGAAGAGAAGTTGAGTTTTGAATAAAATATTTAAGTGTAAATATTTCCGTTTGTGACAATACATTCTTGCAGACAATGCAACGTATTTCGCAAGCTAACCCTTAAGTGGAAGATTTATACCTGAGGTATTAAGGTTTCTTCGAATAATATTAAAACACATACGATAAACAGATATTGAACATACATCAGTTAACATTCTGAATATACTAAAATTATATGGCGTATATAATAAATTAAAACTTATTATTATAAATTTAAAGAGCGTGACATATTTCTCAAATTCTATTCCCTCTATAAAACAACCCGGCTATTGGATACATAAATCACTCTACGATATTATTATTAAAAATTAAGAAATGTATTGCTTGTTATAATTCGAGCGCGGAAGGGTATTCTACCCAAAACTCTGCAGGTTCACCTCTTCTAAAAATCTTTAAATTAATCAATTGCTTTATAAAATCCATAGAGAATTATGCAATCTTATTAAATAAATCTAGAAACAGATTTATACCCGAACGTTTACTGAGGCTTTTATAGAATGTATTTCGTTTATTTTGTCATCATATCAAAAAATACCATATTACATATAAATACTATTACAATACGACTATATTACATAGTACAACTAGAAATTAAATATTTACTTATTCTATGATTTTTCTCGCTTTAAGCTCTGTGGTGACTAAAATTATTTCGTTTTCGTTTTCGAGACTGCTGCTAAGAGCTTTCTTTACAGCATACAACAGACGAAGTCGATCCACTAGTTGATCAGGCGTACTCTGACGTATCCAATCCGGTTTTATCTTGTTTAACTTTTTGGGAAGACTAACCTCAAAGTCTGTTATTCTGTATAAATTTGGCCTGATTACATTTTCGTATTTCCAATGTTTAACGCTTATTAGTCGACCGTTGCGCCTATAGTCTTTCTTATGAGCATTAGTAAGTGATATTATTTTCATATAGTTCTCGATATCTTCCTCTGTTGGACTAGGAGAGCTTATTCATTTAAGCGTTAGTAAATTAAACATACCGGATGTGCCATGGAAAAGTTTGTTTTTAATTAAAATATCTTTTCCCTGAAACTGTACTCGCGAACAACCAAATCGCCACTCATCGATGTCGTTATATAGAGCGTACCTAGTTTTGTCTACGTTTTTGTTTTCTCCGCTAGCTAATAATGCTCTATAATAGTTAGAGAATTCGTGATAATCTTTTAAGCTAGAATCGCATTCTTCTTCTTCCTCATCAGCAGATGTAACGGGAGATAATTGTTCAAGCTCTGGTGAGAGATTGATAGCAACGGTCTCTGATCGCGGTATAACACGATTATAATCGAATTATAACAAGCAATACATTTCTTAATTTTTAATAATAATATTTTAGAGTGATTTATGTATCCAATAGCCGGGCTGTTTTATAGAGGGAATAGAATTTGAAAAATATGTCGCGCTCTTTAAATTTATAATAATAAGTTTTAATTTATTATATACGCCATATAATTTTAGTATATTCAGAATGTTAACTGATGTATGTTCAATATCTGTTTATCGTATGTGTTTTAATATTATTCGAAGAAACCTTAATACCTCAGGTATAAATCTTCCACTTAAGGGTTAGCTTGCGAAATACGTTGCATTGTCTGCAAGAATGTATTAGTAATTGTCAAATTCCTCTTCGGTCAGCCGATTGAATGTCTTGTAAGGTTTGTTTTGCCAAATATTCTATTCAACACTGTAAAATTGAATAATACATAATCGCAATATTTACTTTCACGCTGGGTACTCACGTAATTGCATTACTCTAAGTAAATCTAATAATAAATAAATCTGTTAATAATGTTGTGTATAAGGGCAAAGGGACCTGTAATTTTAGCCAAAACATTATGTCAAATTTTAAAAATGCTAGTACCAAGATTGGTTCTATATTTTATATTATTCAGATGTAATGAGAAACATACTAATCTTCTCGAAGCAAAATTTTTCCATATATAACTGGCTCGTTGGTCTAAAGGTATGATTATCGCTTTGGGTTCGAGAGGTCCCGGGTTCGAATCCTGGGCGAGCCCTATTGTTTTTATATTCTGGATTGAATTTCATCAGATTAATTTGCAGCACTAGGTCATCGAATGCTGTGCATAAGTTGATTAGTCGTAGACTTGTAGTAACTTATAAAATAAAACATAAAAATAAAATAAAAGACAATAAAACATTTGTTGGGTTTTATTAACACATGATAAATATGAGAATAATTATTATCTAAATTATATACATTTTAAGCACTTTTAAACAAGTTTCGTATCTCTTCGTCAATCTCTTCGGGCACTAGTAGAGGACCTCAAGTATTATGTGATTTTATGTTGATCTTCAGATTTAATATGTTGAGCCTAGTTGCGGGGTAAACTTGTTGATGTTAACTTGGAGGTTGATTATTGTTTTTAGCGTCCACCCGCTTTCCTTTTGCTAGATAAAGAAATATGCGTGCGTTAGTTTATTTATAACTTTCCACAATTTCTATACTTACTTGAAACTCTTCGAGATCCTTAAGGATAGGATCTTGAATATTGATCTTGAACCATTGGGCTAAATTACTGACTCGGTATATGGATGCATTTTTAGTGTTTATATATTTTATTTCTTCTATAATAGTATCCCCTTTTTTGACTTCGAACACGCCTGTTAAAGCTGTGCTCACTTTTAATGAGTCATCTTTCTTCAATGTATTCAGAATACGTCTCTGAAAAATGATCGAGCAGTCCTGCATGAAACCCTTCGGCTCGATATGCTTGGTGTTAGTTATTGCAGCAGTTCGCATACGTCCCTTAAATACTGATTTCATGTCTGACCATTTGAATCGGCTACAGGCTGTCTCTTTTCGCTGGTTATATCCCTCGCCTACAGTTTTTAAGGCTTTGACTGTCTCTCGATAAAATTTCGCTTGAGCCAAGCAGGCTAATAGATGGTTCTTCGCTCCCAATGATGACGCTGAATCTAGTGCCTTATTAAGTTTTCTTATCGTCATGATACATTTTAAGGCTCTGAGGATAGCATTACTATAATCATCTATATGTGGGTCGTAGACAAGTCTCCTTAACTCTTCAACAAGTCCGCTGGCGAAAGACATGTTTTTATTATAAAAGCTTAAATATGGATGTGAAGAGAGATAAGTGTTACTCGTTCGGTTGCAGCGTTGAGACTGAAATTTGGCGTGAGAACTTCGTTTTCTATCTCGCTTGCACGTATCGCCGAGAAAACAGTTTTGCTGAAAAGCAAACAAAAAAATTTTAAGCTTGATATGAAGATTATTTTTTCTTTTATAATTTGACACTATATGCTGTAAATGAAATAATAACATGTGTAAAGCGCATTGATCATCAAACGTTTTTATAATTTTTTTAAAACAACTTAAATGATTAATACTTAATTGATTTTCTAACTATTATCGTAATCTGTTGAATTATTTTTCTAAAAAGATATTTTACCACAAAACTGAAAGGTTTTTATTATAAATGATTTTGGGAAGAATTTACTGATAATTAAATTTTTAAATGTATAATTTATTATCGTTATAGGCAAACAGCTAGAGAGATATTACTATCAATCATATAAAATAACAATAATTTGTTATACGTTTTTTCTTAACATTAAAATATCAATCAATTAAATATGTAAAGTATTTAAAAAGCTTACCTTGATAATTGTTATAAGCAATTTAAGTGTTGTTTTTAGAATAAATTCACTATTTTTATTCACTTAGTAATAATTTAAACAATTTTTCATAGTATTAAAGCACTTCACCTTACTGTTGCCGGGGCACAATTGAAAAAATCCTGGGGATGCGCTTTTATAAACTCAATGGTTAAAACCCGTTTGCTGATCGTGTAAAGACTTGATGAAACTCACATTTTAAACTAGCATTTATTTATTATACATTAACAAGTTTATTCCGATTTGTCTGCGTGGGTTACCTTTTGTACATATTCTTTTCTCTACATAACTGTCTGCAAAGGTCACTTGTTATCGTAGATTTCTTTTTTCGAGGCTTGTTACGTAAATATCGTAATAAATCCGTTTCTAGAATAAATTCTTGCTTAAAAGTCGAAACTCGTGCTTGCATATGCGATATAAACTATATACCCAATAAGAATATATACATGCATAGAGGGAATAGTACATATGAAAATATTTAGAATAATCAATAATGCTGATGCTGAAATTACCAAAGGGCTTGGATAATATTCAGCGGTGGTGTATTATGAATAAATTACTCCTTAATGTTAAGAAATGTTCAATTATATCGCTCTATAGAATTAAATCTCCAATTATTGTTGATTGCAATATAGGTGCTCAATATTTAAAGTTAATTGTGATATGTATATTATAATTTGTACTATAATCACATATGAAATATATTAACTAATTTAACCTCTATGTATATATATATATATATATATATATATATATATATATATATATATATATATATATTTACATCTGCCTAACAAATGGACGTCCTTTCATATCTAAGTAATTGGACGTCCACCACAACTAATAACGCTAGAGAAGATTTAGTTCGTGTATATACACTATTTTACATAGTAGTGTTACGTGTGCTAGTTAGATTTTTAATAAAATCAAAAATAAAGAAGTCAATATACACCGTCATTCGACGTCCGCACATAATACAGTCTTATAACGTCCAGTGTATATCCATATAAATATTTCCGACAAAATGACGTCCCAGAGATATACACTAATGTGGAATTCGGTATTTTGACGTCCTGCAACGTTGTCGGTGTAAAAGAAACATCTGGCTCTTTCTTACACTGTTGTACTGTATGTTGTCTTATTCTTTTTAATGCGAAACGAATTGTTAGACATATTTACGACGCTTTAAAAATCTGGTGTTCGTAATATTGTTATGGAAGTAGGGAAGAATTTCTTTCTTATGTTATTATATATCAGGTTATCCCTGAAAAAGTCTTGATTCTAAATAATTATTTAATTGGTTTGTAAAATATGTATATTTATATTATAAAATAAAAGTGTAAATTTTTTGATTGATACATTATTATGAAAGAAATATTAACTTACCTGAAATTTAAATTAGTTAGAGAACTTAAAAAATATTTTTACTTTAGCATTTTAAAAACAACACACAAGAATACAAGAACACAATGTAATTGTAATGTTATGTTTTTGAAATTCTCTAATTCAAAATTTTCTGTTATTGGGTACTTTAATAAGAAGTCAAAAGTCAAATGCCATCAATATTTTCATAGTTCAAATATATAGTTCTTTATAATACTCCAACAAGATAATGCGGGTAGAATTAAAAGCATTCCCTATAGTGATTTCTAAGTTTCAGTTTCATTCCTAAGATATTTCTGTTTAGAAGTAAGAACAAATACAAACTCCCGAAATCGTTTTACAACCTTTCTGGCGTGTATTTATTGCCTTTCATACATTATTATTAGTACAAGTTGGTTCCTTTAAAGCTTTAATGTTTTTTCGAATGCGGAGATAACAAGCTAATAGAAATAATATTCAGAATAATTTTATTCAAAAAGCATAAATTATATTAAACGCATAGTATAATATTATATAATAAATATTTAAATCTGTATAACAAAACTAAAAGATTTGCACTATATCTAAAACTTATTAACCACTATTTCTTTATTGAACTCTTTTTTTGTGGGCGTACAATGCTTTTTGGACAGTACAGCTGTAAAATATGTAAAAAATAATGTTAAATTAGTTTGTAACTTTGATGGTGAACTTTATTTCTTCAAGCGAACTTTTAGAATTTTAAAATAACTTACATTTTAGAGTTGATAATAGAACTGCTAACTAGAAAGCTAATAATAATAATAATCTAATAATCAGAGCTAATAACAAAATCAGTACATTAATAGTACTATTTTTTGAGGGTTCACTTTAGATATCACATACTGTTAGTAATAAGTTACTAACCCTAGTAAGTTAAAATATGCTAACGACAGAACTATTTTTAAAAGACTAAACTAAGGTTGTTGCTCAAATAAATCATTTTTTAAACTCAGTAACCAGGGAACACAAGAATGAAAAGTGAGACTCGCTATTTCTTTCATTTACGAAATAATTTGATGCACTAAAAAATGTACATAACGCGCAGGAATAGAATTTCTAATTCGACTAGTAACATTAGCATTTTACTTCTGAAGAATTTGCACTAAGCTGAATTTTTGCACACAACAGCCGTTATATGGACGTTATAAGTAACATGCAAAAAGTCGCCATCGATATCATGTTCGGTTCGAAAGTAATTCAAGATCAAAGTCATGAAAATTGATTTTTTTCGCGTATATCTCGCTTTCTATTGGTCGAAAGATAATTACGGTTATTATGAAAATCGTAAATTTAAAACACAAGAGTTACACAAAATCGCATTTCCTAATCCGTATCCTACAAAATTTTTTTCTAATTTTGATAAAAAATGGTTTTTAAACCTTAAACCAAGTCTTTAGATTCATGAATTGTATTGAACATCGAGTAGGTACGCTTAGTTTGCGTTAACTCGCTAGGAAAAAAATTTTTTTTTCTACAGCTGTCAAGAAATGATGACATTTTTTCATAATCACAAGTGGTCTAATTTTTTCCGACAACATTTGTCGTTTCAGATATGAGTAGCTTTGCAACGAAAACTACACGAGTCGACGCAGAAGACGAGTGTAATTTTCCAAAAGCAAAAGCTACGAATGTCTTAAACGATAAATTTTGCAAGAAAAAATTAGACCACGAGCTGTATTCGGCTTGACGATCCACCGAGCAAATTTTTATTTAGCGTGTGTAGTTAATATTAATTTAATTGAATTTGACATTTCATTTTGACAAGTGGTTTTTTCTTAGTGATAAATTAACTCCTATATAAAATGTGTCATTTAATGATGACAGTTTTGTCATTTTGACAGCGATAAAAAAGGTGCATCCTTTTTTATCACCGATAAAAACGCCTGTTCCTCATAACCAGACTACATCTAGTACGCTTACGTCACTTTAATGTCTGCCCTGTCAGTTATAATTATTTATAACAATTGTGTATTTAATAACTGTTCATTCAAATAATTTAATTGTATCAATAAAAATAATTATTGTTGTTGTTCATTCATATATTCAGTCGTTAATTTATCTTGCCAAAAAATACTCGAGCTTTTCTTTTAAGAATAAATTTCTTTTTAACTCAAAATTTTTCCATCAGTAATTTTGCTCGAAAAACTGACATTTGGCAAAATCGCTCGACCTTCGGTCTCGCGATTTTGCCATGTCAGTTTTTCTCGTAAAATTACTGATTTGCAAAATTATTTCGTTACAAAAAGAAATTTATCCGATAAAAAAAAGCTCTTGTGTTTTTACTGTTGAAAAAACCACTAGTGGTTTTTTCACTATAAAACTAATTTCATTGGTCCCAATTTGAAAAATTCTGTAATTTGATTGGTTAAAAATTTTCGAGTTGGATTGTCATTAATATCCGTATGCAAAATGCCACATTGGTTTTGTTTACTTGACAACGTGCACGAAATATTTCTCGCTTCAGAGCGAAAAATATTTCGTGCATTCATGCGATTTATGCATATTTGAGCAATATCGTTTCCGTAGCAACAACCAAATTGTCGACTTTGCGCTAAAATAGGAATTTCCTTGTGTTATTCTTTATTACCTTTTCGGTTATTTTAATAACGCTACAGAAAAAACGTTGTGCGTAATTCGTGATCGAAAGGACTTTGGTGGTCTCGAATGAGATTTTCGAAAAGACTTTTATTCTTGAAATAAAATACACAAATAACTATTTCCATTCACGAGATGTTTCTAATCTGGGCTCCGTCTCGATCAAAAAACTCACCAAATAGCCATTTTTCCTAGCTTGTTGCTATGATATATGAAATACAATTTTTTGACAGTTCTAGAAAAAGATATTTAACTGTATTTTAACAATGACCGTCATATGAATTCTACAAAATATGATTCACATCTAGTAAGAAAGAAATTTTATGTAAAGGATCTTTGTAACATATGAAATATGGGTATATTCGTACAAGCCAAAACATGTGCCTGTGTTCCTTGCGAGGCGACGAGGAAAAATATACATATTTGAGTGGTAGACCTTTTACTGGTGTCTTTATGTGTATTTCGCAGTAGGGAACCATTCAAACAAATTGTATTACAACTACTTGCAGGTTTAGATCGACATGAAGGTATAAGCATTTTGTTACACAAGAAGGAAAATAGGGACGAATTAAAAAACTATCGGAGTATTTCTTTGCTATCTTATCTTAAATCTTAAAGTTTTTTATAAAAAAATATCAATAACCGATTAACACCTAAAATGGATTCGTATCAACCAGACGAACAAGTTGGGTTCAGGAAGAATATAGCACGTCAAATCGTCTCCTTACGAAAAGCTCACTCATAAAGAAGCAAATGAATACCACCTGTCTATATCCTCTGACTTGGTCAACTATGGAAAGGCATTCGACTGTGTTGAAGTTTGGGCTGAGGAACAAACCAATAAATGTAGTATAGATTCCCGATAGATTGATGAGGTGGAATTAAATCTTTCTCTTCAATGATAGGCTTTAATCTTTTTAACAGTAATTTATCTCGATATTACAGAAAGTAGAGATATAGGTCTGTAAGATAAAACTTCGTTAGATGGTTTCCCAGGTTTGGGAATCATGATGACCTCCGCAACTTTCCACAATCTAGGCACGTACTTTAAATAATATGAAGGCAGGCAGCATTTATTAGATAAGTCAGCTTTGATTTTAGCCATTATTTCCTTAGGTGAAGCAAGTCTGATCTCATCTTGTTGGATTGGCTCATTTAAATTAGGTACATTTTGTTCTTTATGTGGCTGAAATAGTTTTTACTAAATGAATCGCAAAAATATTTGCCTTTTGTTCGTTGTTTGTTGCCCACTTTCCATCTTTCTGTCTTAATGAGTCAGTCTAAATGATTTTTTAAACTACTAATTATGGCTTTCAGTTTTTAAATCTTTAATAGTGGTCGCAAACATAAGATTTACTTGTAAGCAAAGATAGAAACAAATGATTAGCTTTTTAGGTAAAATATATTCCCAAAGTGATTAAATAAGAAAATCGAGTTTGTTGTATTCAACTATTTTAATTCTCGTTGACAAAACGATACTTATAATATTTTAAACGGTGCATTTAATTTACAAATAATATCGTCAATTTTAATTACTAACTTCCAATTCAATTTTTCTTTGTGAAATGGTTAAATTAGCAAATTGAATTTGTGTTATTTATAACAATTTAAATTTTAACTTTTACAAAAAGAATTATTGTAAACAGTGTATTTATTTTCTTTTTAATAATACCGTCAATTTTAGTTAAAGTTATAAAATTTTACGTAAGAGAAAAACAGAGTAACTAATTTTAAAACTAACAAAATATTTTTAGGTCAGAAATCTTTATGTAACACATGGATCCCATAATAGCCAAGGCCGATGGTTGTCCCTTTTGTATTAGTACATATTTCTTAAACGCCATGCTTTCATTTGTACCCACTGAAGAGAGGGTTATAATAATAAAATAACCTTGTTTCCGAAATATGTATTGGCATTGTTACGTCAAACACAAATATGTAGTTTATAGACACCCTTTTAAATATAAGAATAGATATAACGTTATTTAGCAACAAAAGAAAATACCATTTTACTATTGAATTTAGATTATCTGAGATTTATAAACAAACGACGAGAAATTCATGTAACCATCTTGTACCTTAGAAACTTCCTTTATGATGTTTTGTCTCTGTTTGGTCACTAGACTTGCAACAGAAAATTGTGAGTTTGACAGTTTTTAATTACCTTTTTTCAACTTCTACTGTCTTGAATCTCTTAACGTCTTAACCTTACGATAATATTTTGCTTGAAATTTCTATAAAATTTTGAGCAACCACAATAATTATGCCACATTTTCTCTTCTTCGGATCACACATCTCAATAACAATAACAATTGGTTGATTTGAATGGAATTATCAAGTTAAATTAGCCTATATCTTTGTAATCCTTTTGGTATTTGATTTTGAAATTTGGTTCATATTTTTTAGTTGCTAATGACAATCCTTCCTTGCTTTACATATGTGCTAACAGGCTATATGCATTGGTATATTGATTTAATTTTGTGCTAAACTTTGTAGCAGTTAATGAAGTTTTCTGGGAGCTGTATTGGCCAACACCTTTTTTGGGGCTAATTTTGTCTTTCAGTCTTCCAAAATCTTATCTTTTTCTAGTAGGTAAATACTTTCTAATACTACAATACAAATATATAATAAGATATTGTATCAAGAATATCAATTTAAAAACTAACTTACAGCGAAAGCTTCTCCAAGTTTCTCGCCGAGTATAATAAAATTTAGCAGTTATCTTCAGGAGTTAATTCATATTTAAATTCTTGATTATGTATATTTTAATGCAATAGTAATAGATTGTAATGACTATGGTCTATCATAACACAATATTTTAAATGGTGTCTCCGAACTACACAATGTACCTATTTAACTATTGCTCAATACGTATTTCGGTAACGATGTTACCTTTTTCTCGGCTTAAAACCGTCGGTTATGAATTAGAAGAACTAAAAAAGTAGAAAAGGATATAGTGTGCTTTCGCAAATAGAAAGAAGAGGAGAACAATGTATAGAACTAAATTTAGGAATCACATTCTACTACAAGGCAGAGGGAAACGAAGCATATGGAAGCGTAAGATTTCCAATAAAGAAAGAACTTGCATTTCAAGTGGTCAAGTCTGAAACCATATCCGGCAGAGTCGCTTATATCGTAGTTGAATAAGTTGTTATATAAGGTCAGATTAAAGATGATTTAGGTTTATGCGCTAACATCTGCACACGCAGAAGAAAAACTTGAAGCCTTCTAACTAACGAAAGCTTTAGACGAAGAAAAGATAAAACCAGCCATCACCTTAGGTGACTTTAATGGCAAATTAGTATGAAATTTTGGCGAATCCGAAATATTCTAGCTTCAAATAAAAGCTAGTCGAAAATAGATGTGGATCTCTCTTGATGGAACGACCCAAAATGAAATAGACTACTTCATCTCAGGTAGTGTATATCGAAGTTTACGTGCTAAGGCTTGATTTGATAAAAAAATAGAAAGGAAAGACAGTTTAGAAAGTATACAGTAGAAAGTCTAGAAGAGTGTTGCCAGCAAGAAAAACTAGAAACGACATAAACGAAATAACCAACAACAGACCGAAAAAAGCTTTTAAATGCAGGAACAAAAGTAGCGTGAAAAACTAAATCTAGTGAAGACAGGATAAGTGATGAAACAAAGAAGTTAATATTTAGATAAGAGATGGGGACATACTAGTTAGTAGAGTGCTCGGAGCCCCGAAACATAAAAAACACATTTTGTAGGACTTCGAGGTAAAAATGTATAAAATAAATAGAATTGTAGCTTTGGTTCTGTAGATTATAAAACTGCAACTTGTCAAAAAACCCTATGGTGCAAAAGGGCACTATTTAAAAATTTCGAGTTAAGTACGTAGTTAGAAAATAGAAGATATAAGCTACCTCTGTAATACAAAATTGTGTATATTTTTGTAGAGATTCTTATTGATTTTAAAGTCTTAATAAGAGCTTCCGTTTGAAAATGCACGTAAATCGCATAAGTGAAAATTGAGAAGGATTTACATTTATGCAGATTTCTCGTTTCAAGCACTGCACAAACCTAATTAAACTCGAGTAGTTTTTGCTTTACACCGTTTTATCTCGGGCATTTAATATCTGTAGCATTTAACAAAACATGTATTCTTGTGAAATTGTAACCACGTTTTTTTGCAATTACGATGGTCTTTGATTTATGAATTTTAAATAAATATTAATCAAGATATGTAATAAAAAGTAAGACATCATTTATTGTGATGTCCCACCGACCCGCGGCCGGCCTATAATCATAAGGCGTTCCCATCTCTCGTCTTACCGCGCCTGCCTCGCATGTAATACATATTTATTTGTCTCTTATCAGTTACTAATAAACTTTCATTTTTGTTTTCTGCTTGCAATTATTTGTAACAAAAGTATATTGTATAACTAACAAAATAATTTGTCTACATAATTAGTGGTAAAGTAACAAATATACATACAGATTAGTATAAGACTGTCATAAAACTGTTCTCTCAAAATGTTTTTTTCGGCTGCAAGTTTTATTCTGCAATCTAAAAATACATTTTCTTTCTTTTTAAAAATAAATGAGATGGTTTTATTAGACATTTATTACACAAGAAGTGACACAGAGTTGAATGAGAACACTATCGGCCTATCTCTTTGCTATCTTAAGTTTTTTTTTTATAAAAATATCATTAACCGATTAACGCCTAATATGGATTCGTATCGACCAGTTGAACAAGCTTGATTCACGAAGGAATATAGCACGTTAGATCTTCTTCTTACGGTAAGAACGCTCATAAAGAAGCAAATGAATATCACCTGTCTATATTCCCATTCGACTATGTTGAACTTTGGGCTGTAGCACAAGCCATGAACAACTGTAGAATAGATTCTCGATACAGGCAACTAATTCATAATATCTAATAGCATCTATATAAAAGAAAATACAATCGGAACAAAAGACCAGTAGTAACCAACTAAAACGTTTGGCGATTCGAAGGACACAATATCTTCGAAGCTATTTATTCTTGCAACGTAGGGTGCATTTAGATCATTAGATTGTACAGGATTTGTAACAAACATAAAGAACTAACTCGCCTTACATTTACATACGACAAAGTTTTAATTACCACAACACTCAAGGAATTACAAACAATGATCAAGTATCTAGCAAAAACCTCTACGAAGATAGGTTTAACGATGAATATCCAAAAAACAAAAATAATGACAAACACTGAAGAAATTAAAGATATGGATTATATATCGAATTTCTGCATAAAGACTGTATCTTCGAGTGGGTCAATGAATACGTATATCTGGGGAAAATCCTGAAGCCAAATAAAGAATATCAAGTAGCGGAAATAATTAGAAAAACACGATTGGTATGGGTACGGTTTGGAAAACTAAAATTGATTTTCAGAAATCTTAAAATGCCACAACATTTAAAGGTAGTGTTTAACCAATGTATTTATATTTCCGATCGTTAGACACAGCTGCCAAACCTGGACACTAACTAGAGCTAATAAAACATCGTAAGATTAAAATGGAACAGAACACAACGCAACGCAGAAAAAGATAAAAAGATTTGAAAAAGGCGGCTGGATTACATTAGAAAGAAGCAGCAACAAACATAAACAATTGACGAGAATGGAGAGGCCTATGTCCAAAGTTGGAACAAGTTGTGTAGCATCTGTATATAAACAATAATTAGAAAAATAAAATTAGTACTTGCATAAACGTTAAATAAAATTGGTTGAGAAATGAGCCCTGCGGCACACCTTAATTTACTTGTAATTGATTTGAACGTTTACACGAACTGATTTACACTCAACGATTCATTGAATAAGTGAACCATTTGTAATCTTTGTTTAAGACTTTATCTTATTAAAATCTTTAATATATTTAGTTGCCGATTAAAGATATAGATGATGCACCAAAACCAATGAAGCGCAATATCGATAGTATTATATTATGGTTAATAGCGTCAAACGCTTCTGTAAAATCTAAAAGAATAAGAAGAAAGGATTTATTTTTATCTAAATCATTAAAAAAAATTATTTTTTTTGATAAATTAGTTTTACAACGATAATGTTTACGAAACCCTGATTGAAATTCTGGCAAAACATTGTTTTCATATTATTTCATATTTAATATATTGTGTATAACCGTGTAGTTATTCACAATACACATGCGTATAATAATCTTTTGCTTTCGTTTAGCAACATATTGTTAATTAAACTTCAGACTAAAAAGTAAGACCAATGCAAGAAATAATTAAGCTGTATGGCTTGAAAATCGAAAAGCTGTTGGCTTCATGATTTATGATAATTATTCTTCTATAAAATATTTGAATACGAAAACCCAAAAACAAAAATGAAATCTAAATTTGTTGTTTAGGTATTTATTGTATTTAGATAAAATTTACGTTTCTATTGCAATATTACTTTCTACCATTTCCTACTACGTTTAACGGCAAAATAAATATTTCAAAACATGTGTTAACAATCAGGTCAGCCGTATCCTGTTACCGAGACAAAGAGACGTCAAATGCACGAATAATATCAAAGTAATCTTGAAATATACAAAAGCGATGTTGCCAGCAAGAATGTAGGTCTCGTGATGGACACGGACGTCTTATACACGTAGATCCTTCCGTTTGCAATATACTTAGCTGTATATATTTGTCGAATTTAGCGCATCTAGTGGAATTCGCTTGAACTACGGTATACACAATCTCCGGTAAAAATCGGTCATTTGACGTCTAAAACAAATTTTCACCAAACGATAGAGGATGCTTTAGTAATCCCAAAAAAATTCAAAGAACAGGTGATACAATCGGACGTCCGGTATACGGACGTCCAATTACAACGGACGTCCAACTGATGGTAAATGCGTAATGTACGGACGTCCATTTGTTAGACTGATGTAAATATATATATATATATATATATATATATATATATATATATATATATATATATATATATAGACTTATAAAATGACTTATACGCACCCAAACGACATATGAAATATACAAAGTGGCACCCGGATTTTTCAATGCGGCACCCGTTTTGGGTGCCATAGTGTTTTATACCTTTTTCTACGGTTTCGGCATGTACAAGTTGTGAAACGCCTAGAAACGAATTTTTGTATGGGTGCCTTAAGGACGTTATATACCGAGTGATATACAAAAAAGTTCAGCGTATCACCACGAGTGGCGCTGCAGTCGATTTCTGTATATACAGAAGTATATGCCGCCTCGCAGTACTGGCACCCATCATAATTATTGTTCTACTGGCACCCGTAGCACATGTTTTACCGGCAACATCGCATTACTACGCGTTTTATTTCTGATTTGCGTTTCGGTTTATTCTTTGGCCGCCGGTTTCGATGGCTGGCGACTGGCCTAAGTTATAATACAGGGCGGTCATGCTGGTCAGAATAATTTTAACACTAATTTAAAGTAAAAAGCTCAATTATAAAGCATTTCGTTACACTGAAAGAAATTTCAGTTTTTATAACAAAAATCTTTACGTTTGACAAATGCGTTCTTTTATATGCCGAATCTTTTAAATGCTGGTTTATTAAATTTCAAGAAGGGTGGTATTTAAAATAAATAAAAGACATTTTTATTTTAAGGAGAAGGAATTACTTCTGAAACAAAATAATATGTTTTTAAAACAATGCATGTAGTATTTGCTTTTGCTTTGAAATCAAGACTGAAAATCCTTGAATTGAAGTGTACATGCTCTTTTTGTACATGTACATAAATGATAAATACTTTTAAAGTAAATAGAGGTTTTTAATTCAAGTGCGTGTGGTTTTAAAATAAAAGTATGTATAAGTTGTTACAAGCAGAAATAAATGTATTACAAGTGCTAAGTTCTCAATAAGAACGATTTAAACAAAATTCCAAATATTCCATATAAGGATTCCTTATATAAAATACTAAGTTATTATTTTATTTCAATAATAAAAGATTTTTACCTTTTATTTTTGTACTACTTAAGTGTGATGTCAATAAAGCATTAATAACAGTAAGTTGTTTTTTACTGAAAGAATATAATACATTCAATTCAACATGTGTGTTCTGCATTTAACGTCATTAACTTAAAAGAATGTTGCATTTAAAAAGAAAACAGCATATTATTAAATTAAAAACAAAACCTTACATTCATATAAAAAGCACTGCATTTAATATTAAATATTTGTACTTTATGCTTGAAAGCAGCAGATTTTTTAAAATAATTACAATTTACCATTCAAATAATGTTTATTTTACTTTTAAATTAACAATAAAACTATTTAAATCAACCTCCGAAATAAGCTTTGTATTTAAATGCACACTACATTGAATTAAAAATTCGAAACACTCTCAAAAGTAGAGCTACTTTTAAATTGAAAAAAATATTTTGTTGGAGCATTTTGAAAGTAAGAAATTTTGATGTTACCTGCAATTTTTTCAATTTCAAACAAAAATTTTTTCAGTGTATAAACAATGAAGTACTTAAATCGTCTCCACAGTCTTAATATTAAATTACATTTATTTTTAAAAATACAAAAAGATTTATAAGCAAAAGTTGTTTAGGTCAAAAAGTTAAGCCCGATTACAAATAAAATTAATATACTATCGCAACGTTTTTAAAGTTTGCCCCTAAAATCATACAATTTCTAATGCCCACAGAAGCAATAAACATAGTTACAGTTGAAATTAAATTAGTTACGGAGGTTCGGACAAAAAACGCTAATTAAAAAAGTACATTATGCTAATAAATAACTGCAATTTTTGTGTATAATGTAGATATTGTTTGGAGTATCCTTCTGTCCCTTGCATGGCATCTTTATTGCATGGTCGGGGCGGTCAGGTAAGAGCCTTTTTCAGGCTAGAGGACCGCAGACGCTCATGTTGCCGCCTGCCTTCGGTAGTCAGTAAAAAGTTTTGTTAAGTAAAATAATTGCAACTTTACATAGGCATTTATTTGTTCTTTCTTATAAATAAATGCTATAACTGTTTCATTAGGTATTGATTGAATTTCTTTTTCTTCCTATGTGGGGCGTAGTAATAAGCTTTGATTACTTTCTTGAGGAATATTTCACATTTCTTAAACTGAATACACATTTTAAAAGAAAACAAAATAAACATGACCGGTAACAGCCCATATATAATTCAATAGAAAACCTGGGGATGTTTTTGACCCTTCGTAATAACCTAATAACTATTGCCATTCGCAATTTTGCGTATGATTCTTTGAAATATTTACCGTGATATAGTGATATCCCACCAAACAATTGACATTTAATATAACATTATTTGTTTTGTATTTCGGTTGTGTTGTAATTGTTAGACGTTATAAAACATTAAATTAATAAAAGAAATACAATTGGGTTCAACTTGTAACATAATAGTAGTTTTTTAGTGGTATTAAATAGTATATTATATATCTGTACATAATTTATTGTTTATTAGGTATATTATTTTAACTGTTAATATATGTTGACTATTAAATATTCTCAAACATTAAATGAAATATTTCACGTTGCTTCGTAACTTGCTTTTTACGTCTAGGTAGACCATTGATTTTTGATCGTTAAGGTACATAATTTGTTGTTTTTGATTAAGTAAGTACTTATATTATTTTAATTGTTAGACAGTTAAAACATTAACTTCAATCAATAAATAAAATCTTGCAATTGGCTCCAACTTGTATAATACCTAGGTACGTTCTTTTCTTTCAGTTTATTACTTTCTTTCAAGCGGAGTACGCATTCTGGTTGGAAATTTTGAAGACGGCTCGCTCGTACACGCGGTCAGCTTCAGTCAAACCTTATTTCATACAATTTTGCCTTTACCGTTCGTCCCTTGTAGAGTGCTCGAAGCCTCGAAACTTGCAAAAAAACACATTTTGTGGGACTTTGAGGTAAAAATGTATAAATTCGAATTGTAGCTTTGGTTCTGTGGATTCTAAAATTGCAACTTGTCAAAAAATTGTGTGGTGCAAAAGGGCACTATTTAAAAATTTCGAGTTGAGTACTATATGGAAAATAGAAGATATAAACTACCTCTGTAATATTCGACTGATTTTCTAATTCTGCATTCTTTTTAGAGGTTTGAAGACGCATTTAAAAAGAATAATGATCCTTTTATTTATAAATTACAAAGTGTTGACTTAATAATATTTAACACTTTTGTTTTGACGAGAATCGAAGTAGATTTTTGATTACTGTATTTTTTATTTAAGTTACTCTTACTAGGAAGTCGTAAAATTAAAAAAGTACTGATAAGAATAAGAACTTTTATTATTGTTTCAGGCATGCATAATCAGGATTCATGATGATAATTTGTATCTGAATTTAATAATATCTTTCTTAAAAGCTTTTATTAGAATATTTCACAATCTTTATTAGTTTAAAACATGAAATATAATATAAATACAAAGATTAATTAAAGTTTCACAAGTTTTATTAATATCTTAACCTGACAATATTGTTTCGACACTTTGTGTCATTATCAAAGGTAGATAAGATTGATAAACAAACACGTTGCTAAGGATAAATACATACAGAAAATAGGTAATTAGATACAATACATAATAAAACTAAATATCTAACACTTCTAATAAAGGAGAATTACTAAGCTCAGTTTGTTCATTCATTAAAGGTACTGTGCGTTTATGTCTGTATATTTCAAAAGCTTCTAAAATGTCTAATTTGTGTTTGTTGTTTGTTGTTTTTTGTTTATGTTGCAAAAATGTAAGAATTTAATGTTGTTTTGAGGTGTTGTTTAAAACAGTTTAAAATCATGTTTCAAATGTTTTTTTATATATGGGGTGTCTTACACTCATTTTCGATAAAAAAGCATGTTTTATTTAAAAAAACAACCGTTTTTGATTATAAAACATGATTTTTGCCAACCCTGCCAGAGACGTTCCAGTTTGATCTTGATACATATCAACATTATGACTTTAGAGTTCCCCAGGGATCAAATCTTAGACCCCTGCGTGTTTTATTGCTAATAAATGATTTTCCTTCGGTAGTAACAAACTCTAAATGTTTTCTATTTTCTAACGATATAAAATTTACACTCCTGAAGATGGACAGAATATATAGTGGATTGTAAAAAGTCATATTTCAATATTAATAAATGCGTTGTTATAACGTTTTCCAGAACGAGAAACTAACTACGTATGGCTTACCTAATTGTAAACAGTAAATTGAAAAAAAGACAAATATACGAAATCTAGGAATATTAGTATCATAGCATATCTAGGAATATTACTATACCCAAGCAAACAAATGAATAATCCAGGCCACCGAAATCACGAGGGTGAAAATACTTAACGCATCGCAAAACACGCGGCGATCACGAGGCGAGATGCGGTTAACACATGCTCGAAATTCTAAAAAGTACAATCCTAACATACGTTGCTTACTTTCTTTAACAGCCGAGAGTAACACAAGATGCAGGTTACTCTCTTATATTAACTTAATGTATTTCACAACTGTTGATCACGCGTTGACCGAGATCCTTAATTTGTTTGTTTGGGTATAGGAATACCATTAACTTGGTTTTATGTATTCAATACAAATTCTAAATTTAAAATCTAAGGAGGTGAGCCTACGCACTTATCCAACTGGGATATTTTTGCCTTTTTGGTATTTTTTGCATAAAGAGCAAAAAGATATTTAGAGTTCATTACATTTTTGATGGCTATACCTACATCCACATGTATGACTGAAAGATTAGATGGACGTTATTTTGTTGCTGTACAACCAGTACAACGCCGTTTATATTTATTGACGTGTCTCAATGCCTACATATTCCTAGTTTTCAGTGTTCCTGTCAGAATATATTTTCTGTTTTTAATGCCGTATAACTCATTTGGAAATCGAATATAAGGAATATTATTCCAACAATAAAGTCGCAACAAAAAATTGTGGAACAACTGAATAAGATCATACTCGTTAGTTTAACAATTAGATTAAACTGATTATTGCATAAACCCGTTGTGCGCCTCACACAAGCACAAAAATATTGTTTACTATATTATACAGTGATTTGTGCCTGGTTTCTCCACAAGCATGGCATACACGTTCATTTTTAATTCCTACTCACAATCAGTATATATATTTCATTACCTTGTCTACTTTTGTCTACTTTGTTATGATTGTCTACTGATTACCTGTCAAACCTTTTAAAACTTACGAATAAACTTTTGCACCGGAAATTAAAATACTACTATAAGTAAGTGATATTATAGAGTAAATCTACTATACATATATATGTTACGTACCTACCAAGTCATAAATTGTACAATTCACGCATTAAACAGTTATTTTTGTACCGAGCGCGAAGTGCACAGACTACTTTGCACGTAATGCGATTTAACAGACTTGGTACTATACGAATTTTGTTCTGTTCGGGTTCTGAACAACATATTTGTACTGAGCTATTAGTTTTAAGCTTTTAGTTAACTTGGTACAATTTAATTTTGTACAAATCCCGATAGAGGAGTCGCCTGAATAACTAGAGGGTTTTTATGGTCCGAAATGCGGTTTACATCCTTGGTATTGTAATGTCTAGAGTGCTGGACTTTCACCCAAGCGCCCGAGGTCGATTCACGTTGCCGGCAGATCTGGTTAAGGTTTTTTGCAGTTTTCCTTAGCTGTGACACAAATGTGGGATTTGCGCTGTTCCATCTGTAAGTCGGCTGCAGCCGCACTTAGGGCCTACGTAATAATAATAATAGCCCCCTCCTTTCCGCACAAGCTTATAGCCTGGGGAACTAGGCTATGGGTTAGCAATTATTATATATATTATTATTATAAATATTATTGTTGAGCCTCGTACCTACTATGAACAAGAAGAGCTAAAATAGTAATAACAAGAAAAGAAAAATAGATATTTTGAAATACAGACTATTCTAGTTTATTTATTATATAAATATAAATAATAAATAAATATAATTTTTGTGCTGTCTAATTTATAGTAATAAATAAATAAAAATATTTATTATAAATTCGAAAGCACAAAAATACGTATTGGCTGATCGCTAATTGCAAGGTTATGGAGAACAGGGGAGCTCCTTTTTGTCACTAACTTTTGTACCTGCAAACTCGTACGCTGTCATTCCATGAAACATGAAACTTTATTCTTTCGTTTTTACCTTCACATTCTATTATTCGTGCTTTGCACAAAAAGTGCTGTACGAAGTTGACTGAAAAGTTCAAACTAACAACTCGGTACAAATAAACAGAACCCGAACAGTCCAAAACTCATAATACCAAGTCCGGTAAATCCCACTTCGTACAAAGTAGTCTGTAGAGTAGTAGCAAAATGTGAAAAGCCTGTTGACGTCATAAAAGATGCGCGTTGTGTTCGCGCTAACACCTAACAACTTGACAAGCAAAACATACCCCTATTAAAATAATAAACTAAGTTCGAACGTAGTTTCGTCTAGTACGCATGTGACGTCAACAGGCTTTTCTCATTTTGCGATTACTTTACAGTTCGCGCTCGGTACAAAAATCACTGTACAAAGCACGCATTGTACAATTTCCGGCTTGGTAGGTAACATACTAAGAAAACACTAGAATACTATAAACCAAGTAACACATAAATAGGAAAAAGTTTAATTTCTTCAATATTTTAAATCCCTTCAATATATAATATTGTTAATATTATGTTTTTTACAGAAACGGGTACAGAAAAGGGTGATTCTTATACTTTTCGTTTTCAAACGAATTCGTTATTTAAATATTCTTTCGGCAGTTAAAGAAAGTTGGTGAAACATTTTTACGATTAGAAGTCTTAAAATTCTTGTGCTTTGTTTTTCTCTTTGACTAATGCCGACGTAATTTAGTCATAAAAATTGTAACAACTAATTCATTATTCAAATCGTTGTAAAGGTAACTTAATCGTTCATATATCGCTTGCTAAGTTTTATACATTTTCATTAGTCGTACGTAGTGTCAAACATTAAGCCCAGTGTCGATAATTGGATAACATTTAAAAAAATAGTTGAAAACCTAACAATTTAGAAAATGTATTTTCCTATTTTTGATTATACATAGAGTTAATTATTTTTATATGGCATTCTATTGGGTAATTCTCAATGATAAAAATTAACCTATAAAGAAGCGACTACTTACTATCAAATTTCTATGAAGCATTTTAGAATGTTTCTTAAAATATTTATAATTGTTTAGAGTTTACATGTTCTTTTTAATGCCAATTCTTGCAGGTTTTGAACCATTCCTTGGAATGTATTTTGATTGATATTTTTGTTTATATCGTTATTTAAAATAGAATGTACATTAGCGCTCATTAGACAATTTTTGATATTGCAGATTTTTAGTGGTAATTGCTGATGTTGGATTATTTACAAAATTCAAAATATGTTTCCAAAATATGATTAATACTACTCAAACTCAATACCCAACATGCACTTTCGTTCTCTGCTGCCTGTAGAAATCCCATTGATTAAGATCTACACAATAGTTCTTTCTATTCACGCTGAATCGTTGAGTCTTTTATCTCACTATTTATACCCTCTAATAGTTAGTAGTGCATGCGTATTTGAATTTGTTTATAAGTAAACTACTGCCGGACAATTTATAGGATGCAATAATTAAACAGTTTATACCATTGTTTCAATTTACATAATAGGTATGCACCTATCTTTTAAGAACTTAAACAGGAAATATAGATAACAACAAAACATTTAATTTTATTTTACAAACTAATGCAAAATATTTAATGTTACCATGTAACTTGTTACGTGTTTTCAGTCATTAAATCAAAATCAGGTTTTAGTTAGTAGTTCTATACTTTAATTTCAATAAAATAGCAAAGAATATTTGTTTTTACAAAAAACACATTATTTATTTTGTTTTTATAACACTCGATTCTGAGTTTTCTAAAAAAATATCTGCCTTTTATTTCAATTCAATCATTAAAACTTTTATCCCTAGATGAAAACATTCCTAATTACCTAATTCCTAATTTCCAGGAGTCAAAGAAACTTTATTAAACATAGATGAAATATAACAATACCTACATATATACAAATATTACGTTATGGACATTTAATAAAACGCTGGTTTTAAAATATACATTGAAGTAGCTTTAAACAAAATCATGGACAAACAGATTAAGAAATGCCAAAATGTGCAACTAAAAGTAACAAAGCAATAAAACAATAAAATTTTATTACCAATCGGTAAGCAAATCTGTAAATATCGGAACTATTAGATTTTGCGAAAAAGATTTTTGCTTTCGTGAGGATGCATAAACAGAAATATTAAGAACTCCAACATCTACTTATTTTAATAACCGTTAATTTGCTTTTGTTAGATAGTCATTGGCATAAAATAAAGCTAAGCAAAATATCTTGAAATGTTTAGAATTCTTTTTGTTTTTGGTTTATATCTATAATTAACTGAATTGAGAATAATTTGTTAATCATACGATTTTTAAAACTGCCTTTTATTTTATTAGTAGCGCACAATGTTTGGTTATGATGTTCACAAGTATGGAGTATATAGTTCTTTTATTGTTAATATGTCAATAATATAAAGTCTTATTAATGTAAGCTCCAAAATATCAAATAAATTATATTAATCATGCAATAATGGCAATTGCACTAGATGTTTGATTAGATCATGCCAATGACTAGAAAGTTTACACATTTTTCCTTAATCCCCGTAGGTATTTCATAATTCACGAAGATTGGAAAGGTTTATTATAACATCTAAAAGTATTTGTGGTTAGACATTAGGCAAAGCAAATGCAATAATCCGAGGTAAACAATAAAAAGTTAAAAACTAGCGTCCAAAAGTGTAAAATTAGAAAGTGAATTATTCAAAAAATGTTGCATAAGCTTCCGTACTGTATATAAATAATAAAGCAAAAGGTAAAAGGGCACCCATAAATATGGCATCACTGCAGTGGTGCCACTTGGTAGAAGTATATATAATTATTATACAAATGGGTGCCAGTTAACCAGTTAGTATGTTGGGTGCGAGTTTAACATTATATATCTTTTAGAAAGTATAAAAGAATATTGTAGTTTTTCAACTTACTTTTTCTTCACTACTTGCGATGAGTCAATTGGTGTAAAATATACACCATTATCTCAACTCTATCAAGTGGGTGCTACTTTACCGGAATATGGGTTGGGTGCCACACTGATAGCTTGGCACGTATATATATATATATATATATATATATATATATATATATATATATATATATATATATATATATATATATATATATATATATATATATATATATATATATATATATATATATATATATATATATATATATATACATGCAGAAAGCACTGATACGCCTCCGAATATATGTCTGTTCATAGCGATCGCCTCCGATTTTGGAGGCGAAGTGGAAAAAACGGAGGCGAAAACGAACCCCCGTGTATATGTAGTTTAAAATGTTGGAAATCATTTATTATGCCGTTTCCCAAATTTTAGGTCGGAGTCGAAAAATACCTATTCACCCAGTCATAGATACATTTTAGTACATCGTGTTATACTCTAGGCGGCGCCTTCGCTGTATACGAGATACGTCTTAACTTAAGTTACAGCATTATACACCTCCCTACATTTAACATGCATTTTTTGTTCATATTAGCGGCAACACAGCGTAGAGCCGAAACCTACCTATGTGCATCTTCAAGAAGTTGTTCTATTGTATACACTTGACCATGGGCTTTCAAATTTAGTAAAAAATAGATTTTTTATAAGATCAACAAATTAAAATGAAACTAAAATTTTGTTACTAAAAGCTTTACAATTGGTTACTTGCATTATGTATGATTTGGGTAATTTATGTAAATATTAAAACATAGTTTTACACATAAATTTATAATCACATTTCAAAAACACCTGTTTAAATTTCTGAGGAATGTAGACCGACCAAAAGCTTGTTTCAAAAATTAGCAAAATTCTTAATTATTATGAAATGACCCCGTTTATTCGTATATCCATTACCGGTATACATTATTAAAATCTAATTAGATGTCTAATAAATACACAAATTCTCTGAAATTATTTCAATTGACTGCCTATTTACGTATTTACTTATAAAAAAATTATATGATATTATTTTTTATTTCTTCCTTGGCACTTTAAACGTATTTTAAAAATAATCAAAATACTTTTGCAATGCAAATGCCCTCGCGCGTCCTGCTCGTTTGTTTATTGTAGTATAGGAATGAATTTAGGAAATCATTTTAAATACCTCATTGTCAGAAAAGTTTTGTTCGTTATGAAATAAAGTTTAATATTTATGTCTATTAAAATTGTAAGCGTAATTAGGCTATATTAGACGTTTTCTTCTGCATTTTATGATTAAATCCAAACAATCATAAACATTTTAGCACGATTTGAGAATGCTTTGTCACAAATTGTTTGTTTTAGCAACAGTTTGTAAAGTGATACTGTCAAAACTAGAGAGGCGCAGTATTTTACGATGACTTCATAATTTTAAGAAGAACAATACAAACTCAGCAGTACCTACGTATCACCTTATTATTACTGGCCATCGCCGATCAACGATTGTTGTATCCAATAAAATGCTATTATGTGAATAATTTAACTTTCTACGTCTTTTTAATTATTTTTATTATTTATAATTATCATAATTATATTATTTTCTAACGATAAAAAGTGCCATTTTTGGGGGCATACTGTCTTAATTAAACGCTGTTACATAAACCATTATCACTTCCAAAGATTAAGAATGAATGTTTTTACTGACAAACCTTTAATTTGTAAATAACCCACATTATATGTAAGCAAGAATAACAAAATTTCGTTGTGAAAAAAATTAAGCTATTATAGAAATTTAATGGTATCTTTCAATTAAAACTACAATGAATAAATAAAGTAACACAATATTTACTATTTAAGATGGTATTAATTATTTGGTTTCACTCAATCCATCTACTTACATACATACATATGGTATACACATCATTCCTTATGGACTCTTATGAGAAGACAACGTCATTGGAGGCATACACAACTGATAACTACATACAATATATACTGTAACGGGAGAGAAAAGGAACGAACCTCTTTTCGAGCGACAGGTGGTGTGTTCTGTCGCCTTCGAGAAAATGACGCATCGCACAAGCATGTAAATCAGACGTGGTATATTCTAGCATTTTCTAAGAATACATAGAAGGTTCCAGCAATTTCTGGTGCGTTTATATGAGGATATAAAAGCGGATTGCGGATAAAAGAGAGGCAGTCAACAGCAAGTCATTAACTGTGTATTACAAAATAAATAGTGAATATAAATGTTGTATTAGAAACTCATAGTCTGTAAATAATAGTTTTAATGGTTTATAATCATAGCGTTAATTTATAGTGTATTCATTAGTGTATAGAAATAAATATTTGTTTGTGAATAGACGATTTAAACAGCACTTGTATTATTATTTGAAAAAGAACGTTACAGTGGTGTCAGGTGTGGGGTTTTAAAATAAATAAAATCGCGTAATAATTAAATAAAGTGCTGTGAGATTAAATTTTTAGTGTTAAAAATAATTTCAACAAACAATTAAGATGGCGATGAAATTGTTGAAAGATCTGAAAGTAATAGACTTGAAACATGAACTGGAAGAACGAGATTTGGAAACAACTGGCCTTAAAAACGTGTTAATAAATCGGCTAAAAGAATGGCTTATAGAACAGCAAGAAGATCCTGAAAGTTTCCTCTTCGAAATACCTGGACCCGCAATTGATACTAGTTTGTTGTTAAGTAAAATGGAAGAAAGTTCTAGAAAAGCCGAAGAAAATTCTAGAAAGTCCGAAGAAAATGTTAGAATGCTAAAAGAAGAACTACTGGAAAAGTCCGAAGAGAATTCTAGAATTTTAAAACAAGAATTACTTGAAAATACTAAAGCACTGGAAGAAAATGTTAAAATGATGAAAGGAGAATTGTTGGAAAATGTCAAAGCGTTGGAAGATAAAGTTTTCGAAGAATTTTTGGAGAATGCCAGTGCGTTAGGACTATTGGAAGGTAGACTAGCGGAACAAGATAGGGTAATAAAGATGGTAGAAGAGAAAATAGCCCAAATGCAATTACCACCAACAACTAAGAAAGACGATATGATCGAAATGCTGGAAGATAGAATGAGGCAACTACGGTTTCCCTCAACTTCTGAGTGGCCGTTTAATGAAGTAAAGAAACAATTTAAAGAAGAAAAGGTTCCTGCCGTAGGGATAAAAGTAAAACCACCCACGTTCGATGGAAAGATACCTTGGTCCACCTACTACAAACAATTTGAGGCGGCCGCTGGGGCCAACGGATGGACAGGCAAGGAAAAGGCCGTTTCTTTAACTGTGGCTTTGCGTGGAGACGCGTTGAACGTCCTGCAAACAATCCCAGCAGGACAGGAAAATGATTACCAATTGTTAGTGTCTAGATTGGAAATGAGATATGGAGACGCGCATCTTCAACAAGTGTATCACGCGCAAGTGAAGAATCGTATCCAGAAGAATGGAGAAAGCCTGCAGGAGTTTGAAGCCGATGTTGCGCGGCTTGTCCGATTGGCGTACCCTACGGCACCCGATTCATTTCTGGGACAACTGGCTGTGCAGACCTTCATTGATGGGTTAAGAGACGGAGAAACACAACAATCATTGAGGCTAGCACGACCAAGAACAACTGATGATGCGCTTGCTCACGCTTTAGAATTTGAAGCTGCAAAACAAGCGTCCCGAGGTCACGGGCGTGTTCGGGCCGTTGTGGAGGAAGAAGAAGGTTCTAAAGATCACCTAGAAGAGTTAGTACTGAGAGTTCTTCGGAAGGAAGAAAGCCGTAAGAAGAATCATCAAGAAGTTCGAGGGCCTCGTTGTTGGAATTGCGGCGAACAAGGTCACATACGACGTCGTTGCCCTAAACCAAAACAGGTTCAGCAGTCGGAAAACTAAAGAAGGTCGACGAGTGGGGGCGAACGTTGACCTTGAGTAGAGATGCCCCGAAGATCACCATCCATGCCGTAACATCAAACAATAGTACCAGCAGTTTGTTCGTAGATGGGAAAATTGCTAACCGAACTGTTCCACTACTTATTGATACGGGGGCGACAAAATCCATCGTACGCCCTGATGTTCTACAATCAAGTATGAAGCTGTTATCAACAACTACTCAACTCCGTACAGCAACAGGTGAAGCGATACCAACACGCGGAGTGGTGAAGATGAAGATTGGCATTGGAAGTGAAGAACGTGATCATGAGGTGCTGGTAGCCGATATCACTGATGACTTCATCTTGGGAATGGACCTCCTGAGAAAATTTGGTTTTACGTTGGATTTGAAAGAGGGTGTTTTGAAGGTCGGTAACGAAGAACTTCCGTTGCACCCACGAGAAGATCCGGTTGTAAGGGTTTTGCTGACTGAAGATGTGATATTGCCGGGTCAAAGCGAGATGGTTGTCGAGGCGGGTTTGGATGGAGATCTTCGGGTAGGATGTGTGCGAATGATGGAGCCTGTTTGTGATAAGAAGATCCATAGTGGCATACTGGTGGGAAAAGCGCTGATCAAGGTTGGAAAGAGAGTACCGGGGAGAATTATGAACGTTAATGTGGATCCGGTGACATTGAAGAAGAGTACCCTTGTGGGACAGTGTGTGCCAGTATTCCGAGTAGCCAGGTGTATGGCTGATATTCCAAAACCAGTGCCCAAAGACCATGGTGGAAAATTAGTGGGTATGGTTACTAGTTCGTGCGAAGACCTTAACAGAACGGAAGTGAAAGAGGTACAGGGTTTGGTTCACCGATACCAAGATATCTTCGCTCTTGACGATAGCCAGAAGGGACGGACAAATATAGTAAAACATAAAATCAATACAGGCAACTCTATGCCTGTCCGTCAGCAGCCGAGGCGTCTACCTCTAGCAAGGCGAGCAGAAGCCGAAAAGATTATTACTGATATGGAAGAACAAGGGGTCATCGAGCCATCCAGCAGTCCATGGGCATCACCGGTGGTCCTGGTCAGTAAGAAGGACGGGTCAACGAGATTTTGTGTGGACTATCGGCAGCTTAATGACGTGACCAAGAAAGACAGCTATCCCTTACCACGCATCGACGACACGTTAGATACCCTGTCTGGTTCGCGATGGTTTTCGACTTTGGACTTGAAGAGTGGTTATTGGCAAGTTGAAATGGAACCTGAAGACCGGGAGAAGACCGCGTTCACTATTGGTTCTGGACTATGGCAGTTTACAGTTATGCCTTTTGGTCTATGTAACGCTCCGGCCACCTTTGAGCGTCTAATGGAGACCATCCTGAGAGGGTTGTCGTGGAAGACCTGCCTGGTATACCTAGATGATGTGATTGTAGTCGGAAAATCATTCAACGAACATTTGAAAAATCTAGAGGAAGTGTTCCGAAGACTACGTGGAGCCAATCTGAAACTGAGTCCGAAAAAGTGCCACATATTCAGAAAGGAAGTGAAATATCTCGGGCACGTCGTATCACAAAATGGAGTGGCAGCCGACCCCGATAAGATTCGTGCTGTTCAAGAGTGGCCAACACCGAAAGATAAACACCAAGTTCGTAGTTTTCTTGGGTTATGTACCTACTATAGGCGTTTCGTTCCTGGGTTTGCCAATATAGCGAAGCCTCTGACAAGGCTAACTGAAGATGGACGCGAGTATGTTTGGAGCGGAGAGTGTGAAACAGCTTTCCAACAGCTGAAGCGTGCCCTGACAACCGCACCAATATTGAGTTATCCACGGACAGAAGGGAAATTCATACTTGACACAGATGCAAGTAATCTGGCCATTGGGGGTGTACTTTCTCAGATACAGGATGGACAAGAAAAGGTCATCGGCTATTTTAGTAAGGTTTTGTCTAAAGCCGAAAGGAATTATTGTGTGACCAGAAAAGAACTATTGGCCGTCGTGAAGTCCGTTGAGCACTTTTACAAATACTTGTACGGACGGAAGTTTTTATTGAGGACGGACCATGCAGCGTTGAAATGGCTTCTACAATTCCGTAATCCTGAAGGCCAGGTCGCAAGGTGGATCGAACGATTACAAGGATACGACTTTGACACCGAACATCGAGCGGGCACTAGTCATCGAAATGCCGATGCTCTTTCAAGAAGACCCTGTCCAACGGATTGCCGTCATTGCTCTCGTTTGGAAGAGAGGGTTTGCCAAGTATTAAGGACTACCATCGTCAACGACAATTGGTTGCCGGAAGAATTGCAACGACAGCAGGAGGCTGATCCCGAACTAAAAATGGTACTGGAATGGAAGCGCGTGGGAGAAAGGCCTGCCTGGGAGGCCGTCAGCCCTTTCAACAGAACGCTCAAAGCATATTGGGCCCAATGGGAGTCCTTGAAGGTGGAAGACGATCTCCTGAAGCGAGTACTGGAGAGTGAAGATGGCACCACCATTAGGTCTCAGTTCGTGGTTCCAAGAAGCCGAGTGGCTACAGTATTGCGACATCTCCATGACGGTGCCTCCGGAGGACACTTCGGTGTGAAAAAGACCTTGGAGAAAGTTAGGGAGCGTTTTTATTGGGTCAACTGTAAAGAAGACGTGAAGGAGTGGTGCCGGAAATGTGAACTATGTGCCACTGGCAACGGACCCTTGGGGAAACGAAGAGCACCCATGAGGCAGTACAATGTGGGTAGTCCTCTGGAGAGAATAGCTATAGACATTGCCGGACCATTTCCCGAAACTGACGATGGGAATAAATACATCTTAGTGGCAATGGACTATTTTACCAAATGGCCAGAAGCATATGCCCTACCAAACCAGGAAGCTGCGACTGTTGCTGACGTACTAGTCAAAGAGTTCTTCAGTCGTTTCGGAGTGCCCATGGAGCTGCATTCGGATCAAGGCCGTAATTTCGAGTCTGTACTCTTTGGAGAAGTCTGTCGATTGTTGGGCATTCGCAAGACTCGGACCACACCGTTACATCCGCAGTCCGATGGAATGGTAGAACGCATGAATCGGACAATGGGCAAATATTTGGCCAAGGTCGTCTCCGATCATCAACGAAACTGGGACCAATACCTGCATCTGTTCCTGATGGCTTATCGTGCATCGGTCCACGAAACAACCGGTCAGTCACCAGCGTCTGTAATGTTTGGACGCGAGTTACGGTTACCGTGTGATCTGGAATTTGGGTCTCCACCTATAGAGCAGGAGGTAGCTGGAAATGATTATGTCATCAACTTAAAGAAGAAGTTGGAGGATATTCACGACCGAACCCGAAATAATAGTCGAATCGCGAGTGACCGGATGAAGGCTACGTACGATGTGAGAGCCCAAGAAGGAGGGTTTCAACCTGGAGAGCTTGTCTGGTTATACAACCCGCAAAGGCGTCGTGGCTATTCTCCAAAGTTACAGCGAAATTGGGAGGGTCCATACCAGGTGAAGAAACGAATAAATGACTTGATTTATCGCATCCAGAAATTGCCAAGGGGGAAACCAAAGGTGGTACACTCCAATCGTCTGGCGCACTGTGAGGGAAATAATGACGCAGTCCCGGATCGGAAAGATGAGGCCGAGGTGGCTATCAAAATCGTAAGGCCTGAAGATGATCAGCCAACCTTTAGAGAATTTATGGCTGCGTTCTCTGGAACTAGAAAAGCGCGATTCGGAGTCACGACTGAGATGCAACAAGATCTCTTCCGGGTCCCTGGTGATTATTCCATTGCCCACTGTGTCTCCGCGGATCTCCGTATGTCCAGGGGGATCGCAGTAGTGTTTAGAAATAAATTTGGACGGCTGAATGAACTTCGAGAACAAAATCCCTCTGTTGGTAAATCCTTACGCTTGCCTGATCATGACCGATCCATTTACTACTTGGTAACCAAGCAGTTTTACTACCAGAAACCGAGTTACGCCGACTTGTGGAGGGCACTATGGAATTTGAGAATCGAGTTGCTTACCAGGGGAATTAACAAATTGGCAGTTCCCAAACTCGGCTGTGGGCGGGACCAGCTGGATTGGAGAATCGTTAGAAACATGCTGGAAGTTGTCTTTAGAGGTACGGACGTCAAGATCTCCGTCTGCAGTTTTGACCCACAGCCCGCATTAAGGCCAACGAAGAGTGTAGACTGTTATTTCTACCATAATGGAACGTGTAGTCGAGGTGAAGACTGTCGATATCGTCATGACCCGTTCTACAGGAACCAGAGCATAAAACCTGTTCTGGGACAGAACAGACTTGAAGAGGGGGGCAGTGTAACGGGAGAGAAAAGGAACGAACCTCTTTTCGAGCGACAGGTGGTGTGTTCTGTCGCCTTCGAGAAAATGACGCATCGCACAAGCATGTAAATCAGACGTGGTTTATTCTAGCATTTTCTAAGAATACATAGAAGGTTCCAGCAATTTCTGGTGCGTTTATATGAGGATATAAAAGCGGATTGCGGATAAAAGAGAGGCAGTCAACAGCAAGTCATTAACTGTGTATTACAAAATAAATAGTAAATATAAATGTTGTATTAGAAACTCATAGTCTGTAAATAATAGTTTTAATGGTTTATAATCATAGCGTTAATTTATAGTGTATTCATTAGTGTATAGAAATAAATATTTGTTTGTGAATAGACGATTTAAACAGCACTTGTATTATTATTTGAAAAAGAACGTTACAATACTAATAGGAGTTGACAGAGTACGATAAGTATTTATTTAAGTATACATGTCTCCGAGCATTTAACTTGCGTTTTTTGTTCATATTAATCAATTAATCATATTAGCAGAAACAATGTATGAAGGCTGATTATACTAAAACGTTTCTTTAATAATTTATTGTATAATATCCAGGCACAGATTTACCATATTCGAGGCTCCCATCGTATTGTCCATAATAACATTTTAATTGTGAGAAATGGTTTTAGGGAATAATTACATTTTTGACTAAAGATTTCATATTTATATTCGAAATTTAACATTTTTAATAAAAAGCAACTTGAGAAAAAAGTGAAATATTTATTATTAAAAACGTTAATAATTGGAATAACACGTTTTGCTCATTACATAAACATATAACCATCTTCTCCATTGTAATTTAGTAAATCTACTTTGGTACAATAACAACTCGAAAAAATTCTTGTATATCAGTTGCACTTGCAAGAGATTCAGATAATTTATAATCAATGAAATTATAATAATATTGAAAATTATTTCACGAATGACTCTAGAGGTACTAAAACTTTAATTATTATATATTAAAAAAAACTAAAACAAAACCTAACTAAACTTATAAATAACAAAAAAGTCTGAGTCTGAGTAGAAAATTATGCTAAATAAATGTTGAAAGAAAGTATAAAATTTAATTTCAGGATTTTGTAGAATATCCTTTTTGTTTAATTACTTCTAACGTTTTTTTATATTTAAAACTAATTTAGGTTTTCTCCGGCTGTGATTTTATTCCATTCTTCATCCAACACTTCTTTTATAGCAGCTTAGAATGTTATGTAGTGTTATCGAATTCGTCTCTCCAATAACTCTCAAAGGTTCCCAATGAACTTTCGAGCTGGGGGATCTCTAGGGAATTCTAGGTAATGTCATTATTGACCTACTTTGTTTAAAAAAGGATCCACTAATAACTGATAACTGAAGAATTAAAAAATCAACTTCATGAACATGAAACATGAATGGAACATGAGGAAACATGATGGTCAATGATGATCAGTTACATTTTCAGAAGGATGGGGCTCTAAAAGATGGTATCTCAATAACAAGATCAGTTTTTAAAATAATATACTTGAGTTGTCTGTAAGTAAATGACTGAACTGCCACAATTTGGCACCAGTCTGTATGTGAAACGTGTGAGACGTTTGTATGTGAAATAATTTAAATCATATTGAAAATGGGTTGTTAACAGACTTATCTCTGTATCTCAGCAATCCATGGGCCGATTTCAATTATTTTGCTCCAAAGATTCCTTTTTCCGAGGGGTCTCTCACTCTCGGCAATAGGTGTACAGTTTCTCGGGAATAAATTGCTATGAGTCGGAAATAATGAGCAATATTGGGCAATATGGGAAATAAACGGGAATACAAAGGAATAAGAGGCAATAAACAGAAATAAACGGGAATACGCAGGAATAAGCGACAATAAATAGAAAATACGCGGCAATAAATGGGGAATACGTGGCAATACTGAGAAATAAACTCGGCAATAGGAATAACACGCTCCATTCTTCTCGATTTCCATTACGCGTTTTATCTCAAACGCGTTTAAAAATCTAGGTGGTCTTCTGAAGAAGTGAGTATATGTTGTAGTGTGCGCGGAAAAATAATGACGGCAAGTAATTGTTTTTTGTTTGAACATTGAAAATCATTCACCGTTTCTAAGAATCGTGATATGACACTTACCCTTAAAAGGCTAATTGAATAAAGGATTTCTTTATACTATACAGTGTGTAAATAAAGTATGGAATAAAATTCATATTTTCTGTATTACCACGTGAATTTTATTTTCTTTCCTGCGAATTTTATGGACATCAATTTTAATTTTTTAGTTTGCTACTGTATCACGGCCGATGATTTTAAATGGAACCCCCTTATTTTCTTGCTAGAAATGAAAAGTATATATTTTTTTGAGTTCAGCAATATGTGGTATTTAAAATTAGTATTTTTTGAAATTTGGAGGACCAAATGTGATAACTTTCACGAAAATAATAATTAATCTTTCAACTCTTATTATTATTTTCGTGTCAAAGTTTATGAAAAACAATTAGCAAATCGGTCTTGTAGAACTCGTATAGGAGAACTATGGCGGCATGCAAGGGTTTGTCTATACATCAGAACAATACGAATATTAAACACTCAATGATGGCTATGGCTAGACTGTAAGGACTGCAGTCGATTTAAAACACAAGGCTGTTTTTTGTTCCAGTTCGTTTGAGAGTTCTACTGGGCCGATTTACGTGATTCTTATTTTACAGTGAAGCTTCCACTGTGTGCATTAGTATTTTTTATATATTTTAATTTTTAAATCCAAAAATTAAAAAAATTATTTCGAGAAAAGCCATCCACTTGCAGCGCCCTCTTGTTAGTTCCCAGCGTGTAAACCTTTGGAATTGCGCTTAATAGACAAACCATTTCTATCACTAGCATCTAGGTGTTGAAGTCGTCTATATGCGCTGTAGCTGTTTCTAGCAGTTGTAATTTTATATTTTAGTGGTTATAATAGTAAACAAAAATCAATTCAAAATAGATAAAATAGTACTAAGATTACCACATGAATGATAAGAGAATAAGAATAATTATTTTCTGAAATTGTGTGAAATTGTGAAGTTATAGAAAATTTAAAACGACAATATTTAATGTTTAGGTTAGTTCACTACGAACATAACTATAAAAACTGCAATAAACGTATGTATAAAATAGTATTTGCAACAAAATGCTATAAACATCTACTTGTTTATTAATAATTCTTGTAACTAAACAATTTTGGTTTGAAGTAACAGTTTCAACTTGCATAAAAATGTACAGTAACGAAATATTTGACTGCCAATTTCAAACACATATTTTTCATCAGTCATGTTTTTGAAATACTAATAAACGTGTTCAAGAAATTTGTTAAACAAGATCTCTAGATTCTCATAATTTCTGTATTTAAACGCGGGCAGTATTTAAAAGTGCTACAATAAATTAATTACAAATGCTAGGAATAGCTAGGGCATGTCGGTGGCTGCAGCCCTTGCAGTCTAGTCTTTCATCATCCATCTTCGAGTGTTTAATATTCGAATTGATCTGATGTATAGACAAACCCTTGCATGCCGCCATAGCTCTCCTTTACGAGTTCTCCAAGACCGCTTTGATATTCTATTTTCTTTAGATTTTTATACCATGAATTTAAAATACTTTATACCTATTTAAAACACAAGGCTTATTTTTGTTACGCTTCGTTTGAGAGTTCTACTGGGCCGATCTGCGCAATTCCAAGTTAAAAGTTTTATGATGTAGATTTGCCAGGTATTTTTAGTTTTGCGAGTTTTTAATTATTTATATTTTTAAAAGAGTTATTTGTAACCGATGCATTTCTATACGCTCGAGACCGATTGTTCACTTACACCGAAATCAAGCGAATCTCTTGAAGTAATTTCAGTTTCATCAGAATCAGAATTTTTTGAATCAGAAAAATCAGACTTAGAGGAAGGAAACATGCAAGAAAAAAAATGAAAGATAAAGCTGAAATTAGAAAAATATTATGTAATGTTTTACGACACCCGATGGTACATTGGACGAATTTTGGATATTGATAAAGAAAAATTCTTGAAAGAAGATTTGGAAAACTTCATACAGCCCAAGGAAAACGACATTCAGAAAGTAGATTCGGAATTTATATTTTATAGTCCTGTAAATTTTACTGGAGTTCTGGAATTCTTTTTGAATTTTATTTACTGCCGTGCATTGGGATTCTCACTTTTCAAATAAATTTTTGTTATTTATCTCAATGTGTCTTTTTTTGTATTTCTTAGAGTCGATCTATCTGATATATATGTTCTTCGTTTCACGTATTCGGTTCGCAGTTACTTTAACAGCACTTAAAAATGTGATGTACATATATTATGATTGAATAAAAAACTACTTTTTTACAGATCATTTTTTATTTGTGAGGAATTTTGTTTACATTTTTCTTAGTGGAGCTACGACCTTTTGTAAAATTATCAAAAAAACCAATAATAAACACCTTTCATTCAAATACACCCACTGCTAAAATCATGCATGGAATACGTAAATAAACACGGCAATAGGAAAATTAATGCAGCAATACAGAAATAAATACGGCAATACGGAAATCGAGACGGGAATACAGCAATACAGACAAGAATAAAGGAATAAAAACGGCAATACGGGAATAACAAGTGAGAATACGGGAATAAAGACAGTTATTGCCGTAAAGCGGCAATAGGTGTACATAATTTCTGGGAGTGAGAGACCCCTCGCCTTTTTCATTCCCTTTAAAATGATCTGTCACAATGGGGGGGGGGGTCAAAAAGTTGGTGGAGTGGGGATAAGGGTGTGAGATGCAAAGTTTTGACAATTCTGTATTTAAATGTCCCCATCGAAAAATAAATTGACGTGTTTTTGCTGAAATCGATATTTTGTTTAATTTAGGAGATTGTCACGTGGGGTTTTCGTGACTGGAGGACGTAGTCAGAGGTAGAGAGAAATTAAACACAAGTTGTAAAAAACAACTATATACTAAAGGCAATAAAGACGGTACAAAAGGTTAACACACATGTTGACATATTGATACATATTGTGAGGACGTATATGTCCTCCAAAACAAGTACAATCAAGGGGAGGTCGGAACCAACCCTGTTCTAGCACTAAATCTACTAACTAAGCGTAGGAGCTAGACTCCTAGTAATTTATAAAGCTAGGGATTTTTTTTGTTTGTCGGATGGTAACAACTTTTACTAAATCTACAAAAGTCAAACAGAGATATGACAATTTAAATTCAAATGTTTTGTTGTTACCAACATGAAAACAAAAAAAGTCCGTATAGCACTCATGTCATCTAAAGAACAAGTTAATTTTATTTAAGAAATTTCTGCAGAATTCGGCACAAAAGAATTCGCGGATCACGCGCCCAGAAACTACGTTGCAGATACTCGTTATTTGTTGTGTTGCAACACACTCGTACGCAAACATTGACTATTACAAACAAATTACTATGAATAGAACGCCGGACCCGATTGCAAAGTATACGATACAACGAGCGGGCGCTATAGACTATAACGCTCGTTTATAATACCCTGGTTGTTATACAGTTGTTTATATAGTTCGTATCACAGGTATAAACAAAGAATAATATGTAAGTGAAACATAAAAGATTTTTATTTTCAAAACAACTCGACATTGGAAATTTACCAGACTTAGTCTAGAAATCTCATAAGGTGTATTTGAGGATAGCCCTAATTAGGAAAGCCCGATCAAGTTCCTATGAGTACTCGATTACGTCAGCCCCATTTTATTTCAAGGATAAGTTACTTATGGAAGCTTGATTAAGACCTCATGAAGACCCGATCGGGATAGCTACAGTTTTTTTCTGGAATAAACTACATAGGGGAACCACTTAAGATCGTTGTGAATTTCAAAAGGGGCAATCTGAGCTAATTTTACAATTAAATAACTTAAGAAAGCCCGATGAGGCCCCCACGAAGGCCCCAAAGAGACAACCTCAGTCCTCGTAAGGTCCGGATAAGATGTCCTAATACGGTTCTTATAAAAGGAAATTGCGTTACTTGGTTTCACAATGTTCTAACAACAAATACGATTGTTTTATTATAACAAAGGTTAAATAATTTGCACTGTCTCCGATATGAATTACATTTTGTCCTATCTCACATCCAAAAATACTGCAAATACGAACGAATTCAATTTTTCATATATAATTTAACAAGTGGTCTAATTTTTTCCAATAAAATTTGTCATTTCAGAAATGAGTATCTTTTGCAACTAAAACTACACGATTCGACGAAGGAGACGACTGTAATTTTATAAAAGCAAAGCTACGAATGTCTTAAATGACAAATTTTGCAAAAAAAATTAGATCACGATTTGAATTCGGCTTGACAATCCATCGAGCAAATTTGACATTTCATTTTGACATACATTTTTTCACTGAGAAAAAACCACTACTGGTTTTTTCACTATAAACTAATTTCATTTGTCCTAATTTGAAAAATTCTGTAATTTAATTGGTTAAAAATTTTCGAGTTGGATTGTCAAAATAATCTTGACTATGGCGCAAATGTTTCCTCTATCATTCTAATATTTTCATTAATAATATAACAAGTGGTCTAATTTTTTCCGACAAAATTTGTCATTTCAGATATGAGTAGCTTTCGCAACGAAAACTACACGAGTCGACGCAGGAGACGAGTGTAATTTTCCAAAAGCAAAAGCTACGAATGTCTTAAACGATAAATTTTGCAAGAAAAAATTAGACCACGAGTTGAATTCGGCTTGACAATCCATCGAGCAAATTTTTATTTAGCGTGTGTAGTTAATATTAATTTAATTAAATTTGACATAAATTTTTTCACTAAGAAAAAACCACTAGTGGTTTTTTCACTATAAAACTAATTTCATTGGTCCCAATTTGAAAAATTCTGTAATTTGATTGGTTAAAAATTTTCGAGTTGGATTGTCAAGGTATAATTGATTTCTGATCGTTGCAATATTTCCAAAGCATAGCTATGTTTTGCAAAAACGGAAGTTCTATTTTCTTTACTCTTCTACAAATGTAATCCGTAACCAAAGGTTTCTAACATTCTAATATTTTCAAGGTATAATTGATTTCTGATCGTTCCAATGTTTCCAAGGCTTAGCTATTTTTGCAGTAACCAAAGGTATCATTCGATTCATATATATTTCTTTTCTTTATAACACTCCCGAATATTTTTACTGTAAAATAATTAGGGGAGATAGTATTAGGGTTTGAAACAAAATGCACATAAAACTGTATCGTGCGTGAAGCGATTTTACACCTTGTATGCTGCACTTGCTAAATTAAATATTTTAAATTAATGGAAAATTAGTCCTTTAGGCTTAAAGTAGTCATTTTTGAAGAATAAATAAATGTACTTCCCTAACTGAATAAATAAAAAGTTAACTTCTAACAAAAACTTAAGCTTTTTAAATTAAATTAATTAAATTAAGTCTTTTAACCAATTCATTTAACTCTAAATACATGAAAGTACGTGATAAAATGATATAATATTACACGCCAACGATACAAATATAATCAACCGTCCTTCTAAAATATGGCATATCTCTATTAAATTAAATATTATCATTAGTAAGCAGACGACTTATAGACAACAATGCAAATAATACTATTTATAACAGAGGTACTCAGCGAAGCTGTTAAACAACAAGGACAGAAGAACCGTGCGTGTTTTAGTAATATGGTTATAATATCTAAGAGATACAAATAAAGCATTTTCGACTCCGAAATAATAGCAACGCCGCTGGAGGCGAACGCAACTGGTTGTCATATATAAAATATACAAATAGGAGTTAAAAGCGCATGTTAAAGATTCAGAGGCGAAATGGTACGGTAATTTGTTCACTCTAAGTATAAAGAATTTACAAAAAAAAATTTCCCCTCTCGACGTGCTCATCATCAACAAAGCTGTATAAAGCAATGGCAATAACTAGTTTGTCCGTATCTGTATATTTAAGGCAGGAGTCGCGGGCGCCTTATAGGCTGTCGGAGTTGAAAAAGATAGATAAGCACGTATATATATATATATATATATATATATATATATATATATATATATATATATATATATATATATATATATATATATATATATATATATATATATATATATATATATAAATTGTATGTACGTCTTTATAACTACTTGGATTTATTAATCGCTTTGGTAGAGAATTTTCTTTAGATACGTTCTGTTTATTAAATAAAACATTAGTACGTTCTCAATTGGGATACGGGACAATTGTGCGGCTTCCATGCTATAAAATTTGGTGCGATTTGATTGAAAATGTTCACATAAATTTTTTTAAGAATTTGTAACTATCGCTATTTAAAAATCGGACATCCACTAAATTATGATTTACTACGAAATTTACTATAATTAAATAGTTTAAGAGATAGAAGAATTGACTGTGATTTAGTATTTTTGAATAAATTAGTAAACGGCTTATCTTGATTCTTTTTTTCTTGTTGGTTAACACAAAAGATATCGATTCTAGGACGAGTCCTACTGTTTTCTTTAATGAGTAATCTGAATAAACGAGCTGGTAGTTAATTCACAAATTATATCTTTATAATAGTTGTTAAACTAATTAATTTTCATTGTAGATAAACTAAATTTTACGAAATACATATTGGAATGATATATGTAATATTACCATTATTTAATAGTATTTGATAGACTGATGCGTTTTAAGATTACCGTAGCTATTATTACCTGCCTACAGGTTATTGACCCTTTTTTCTCTACCTGCTGCATATCGACTAAGAAGCTTTAGTATATCTTGTTAGTTTTGATAAGATGCAAGATTGAGATTTTTATGTTTTTATGTATGAAAGTATATACCGAGGGGATGTTATGATGAGAGATATCTGTATTAAACTACTGGGGATAGATGAGAGTAGCTAACTATTCTGAAGTACTTTTATTAAATAACGTTTAAATTATTGTGTAGGTAAAAGGCTTGAAGGTCACCCTCAGAATCATGTCGATGCTTGATCGTCAAACGTAGTATTCATATATCATCCGTATCGGTTAGTCGTGAAAGGTATTTTAAATTTGAATTGTGTATATTTTCAATTCATTATTAATAGAATGTTATTTATGGGTATTATATAATTAATTAGATTTATGTAATTAAAATAAAATGTTACGTTTTAATGGCAATATATGGGAAAAACGCGGGCCCTTCTAACTGTCGACCGTTATAGGTATATTAATGTTGAATTATGTTCGAATGTTCTCAGGATTTTTTTAATTCGTTATTAATAAAAATTATATCAATTATCTTAAATTATTATTATTGGTAGAACATTAGGTAATTAGTTATATCAATAAAATTCCATAGTTACTAAGTCGACTCATGTCATGTAACAGGGTGAAGTTAGCAACGTTGCCGCGCGCTTGGTTGGATCGCGGAAGACCTTACTCGCGGTCGCGGTCGCGAGTGTCGCTAGACCGCGGATGACCTTGAAATGCAACTTTGAGGCCCCTTTAAAATAACATGGGATTTTGTCGCCGAACTGTCATAGCTATACTACTACAGCAAATCTAGAATACTTTATTTGCTATCCGGCTATATTAAAATTAATACGATCTCTAAAGCATTAAGCGAGTTAGAGCTAGTTTTCACTCAAGAATTATCATTAAATAAACGGAAGGATACTCACTAGATTAGCTTTTAACTCCCTTATTATGCGTATTTCACTTTTTGCAAACATAGAAAAATGTTTATATCGTAATATCTTTTGGAGGACACTAGATATCAAAAAAGTTCAAAAAACAATTGTTGTTAGTTCGAGATTTTACAATCCAACGCTTTTTGAAACTTTGAAATTAGCTAGACAGTAACGAAGATATGACCAATTTATTCCGACAATGTATAAATTACTGCTAAGCAGCGATCGTTCTATCTCTATTTTCACCATTATATATTTCACCATAATTATATCAATTATCTTAAATTATTATTATTGGTAGAACATTAGGTAATTACTTATATCAATAAAATTCCATAGTTACTAAGTCGACTCATGTCATGTAACAGCGTGAAGTTAGCAACGTTGCCGCGCGCTTGGTTGGATCGCGGAAGATCTTACTCGCGGTCGCGGTCGCGAGTTTCGCAAGAGCGCGGATGACCTTGAAATGCAACTTTGAGGCCCCTTTAAAATAACATGGGATTTTGTCGCCGAACTGTCATAGCTATACTACCTGCAGTTTTTCAGTTTTTCCCCCCCAGGGGGGTGTTGGACACCGATATCACCAGACGAATTTAGGGGATTGATATACACCCTAAATAGCATCCGATAACGTTCTCGATACCTTTTTACCTTTCAATGTACAATGGACATCAAAATCCGCTTTCAGATTTACTCTACTATTAGTAAATACGTAAATACGTCTTGAAATTATAATTCAAAGTTGGTACCATTTTAACTTTTTTTTAGTAATGCAAGTGATTACGCATCCTTTCTCCTACCTAATCTAAGGTATAAACTGAAAACGCTATAAGTTTGACAGCAAACTGAAACGCCTTTTTTAATGCTGAGGTAATCATTTATAATTTATAACAGTGGACTGTCAATAATAAATTTAGTACAATTCCATGTATTTAATATATTAGTGCGTTTATATGGGAAGGTTAGAAACGTTTCAGTTGATTTGCTTTTTCATTCCAACCAATTGTTTTTATTAATGTTACAAAACATTCCATCTCAGCACGTCCCTTAGAAGTGCTACGATACTTATACATTACACTTATTGTGTTTTATTGGTAAAGTATGTCAGACCTTTATTGTAATATAGATATGCATAATTTTTTCAGGTACGAGCTGAAAGTGATTTAAATAAATCCATACGTTATGCCTTAATTCTCCAATTCTGTCTGTTAAAGGTATTTAGACAGGAAGAAAGAAAGAAGAAATTTATTTAAAAACTGCTCAGGAAGGAAGCACCTCGTTTGAATGTAGGGTGCCTATTTATTTATTTATTTATTTAATTACTCCCAACAAAACGGGCATTGCCCAGTTACATTGTGGGGGAGTTCCCGCATTACAATTATAATTAAATACATATAGAAAAAAAATACATATTATATAATACAAAACAATGGAAAATAAACAAAAAAATATTTATTGAAAATTGGAATGAAACGAGATATGTAGGTATATCTGGTAACTAACCGTTATTAAGTATATTGAATACTGAATTCCTGAACGATACGAGGGATGGATTAAATAAATCAAAATTAATCTCAAAACTGATGTAGTTGATGGTTGTGGCCATTCGTGTTATTGGAGAAGAAAATCTTGCAATTGTTCTATACCTTGAAATGTACAAGAGGCTTCGAGGTCGGGACCTGTGTGCTGGTACATATAATTGCACCAAAGGCAACAATTTGGGACAGTCTATTCTATTATTTATAAGCTTATAAATAAAGCAGATGTCTCCCAATTCCCTTCTTTTATGTAACTTGATTATATTAAATTCATTCCTAACTTCCTGATATTCATTATAATGAGGATATCTGCCATGAGCTTTAAAGTGCAAATATTTCAAAAACTTATTTTGAACAGTTTCAATTTTATTTTGATATGTATTTATGCCAGAATTCCATACTACCGATGCAAACTCTAGTTTCGATCTTACCAAGGAATTGTACAATAAATGTATCGTTGTTGTATTTTTAAAATCTTTCGTAGCTCTTATTAAGAAACCAAAATTTTTTGTCGCCGCGTTTACTATGTCATTGACGTGATCGTCCCATTTTAAATCACTCTTAAGGTAAACTCCTAAGTCCCGGATACTAGAGATTCGTTCTAAATAGTTGCCATTGATGGTATATTGATATTGACTTGGATGCTTTTTTAATGTGAATGTCATAGTTTTACATTTATTTATGTTTAGATTTAATTTATTCATATTACTCCAATGCATTAATGAATTAACATTGTTTTGTAGTGTTTGATGATCATATATACTAGTAATTTTTTTATATATCTTGACATCATCTACAAATATAAGACAGTCACATTTCCGAATACAGGACGGGAGATCATTAATAAATAACAGAAAAAGCAGAGGCCCCAAATTACTGCCCTGTGGCACACCCGAATATACCAAGAACTTTGACGACTGAATCCATTGTACTTGAACAAATTGAAATCTACTATGTAAGTAAGATCTAAAAAACTGTAACAAATCTATAGAAAAACCATACTGATACAATTTACGTAATAATATATCGTGGTTAACAGAATCAAAAGCTTTAGAAAAATCCGTGTAAATTACATCCACTTGTCCTCCTCTATCAATTATACTACTGATAAACTCTATATAAGTTATAAGATTTGTTTCAATAGATCTTTTATTTATAAATCCATGCTGAAGCTCTGTTATATCATTTTTTAAGGTACACTGAAAAAAATGTTCAGGTTAAATTAACCAAAAATGAGTTGCAGCAACCCGAAAATATGGTAGAAAAAGTGACAACAATACTTATGGGTAACACGAACTATATGATTTTAGTAAAATGTGTTTGGTTAAATTTACCCAATAAGGTTAAATCAATCACACTCCCATATGGTAGAAGCAACCGGTAAATAGTTAAATGTACCATACCGTATTAGGTTGTTTCAGCCTAGCATATAGTTAAAATAGTCTTAATAGTATAGTTAGATATACGAAATGAGACAGTTAGAAATGAAGCTCATATAGTTAAATCAACCTAGTAGACTAGTAAAAGTAACTCACGATGTAGTTGCATTAGCTGGGATTTTCTGGCTGATGTAATAATATTGGATAGTAAAAATACCTATATGTCAAGTTAATTCAGCATCTTTCTAAGGTGGAATCAGCTACATATGGTAGAAGTCATGACCATTGCATATAACTAAAATACCATACTGTTTAGTTGATTTTACTCATCGATTCAAGTTCACATTACTATATTTTCTGGTTGTTTCTAGCAGATGACATTGGTGATTTCAACTCACTATTTTTGGTAGTTTGTCTAATTTTCTCTTCATAATCTCCAAATTTCCAAAATGCACATTGAAAATATGAATGTTTTCAATTTCTATACCTCATTTCAATGTGTATTACCTTCATCTGCTATATAAGGTTTTCTCACAGAGATAGCTGAAAATATTTTCAGAAACTATGGGAATCTAGTAATTCTGAAGAGCAAATATGGCCAACTAGCAATAATAGTGAGTTCAAATTACCAATATCATACTTACACAAAAAAAGTTGAAAAGAAACAAATTCAATAAAAAAGACTGTTATTGTTCAAAAATGAAGACAAATAAAATAAAACGGTGTTTACTTAAAAAACTTACATTAGAACAATTAATTATATTGTATTCATTATAGTCAACATCCTGAAATAATTATCCAAATAATTATAATTATAATGATAACATGTGACAATTATAAGTACAAATTAAAGATTCCAATAAAAATGTAAATCTAAAGACGCGACTTTTTTCCTTGGTTCCTCGCTTAGCTCTCGTCAACTATAAGGTGGCATAAGCTCTTTCTGGCTGTCTGATCTAGGATACCTTTCTCGAAGTACAGATCTAATAAGGCTCTGCGGGGCTGTGGGTCTAGTTGTAGTGTTACATACACTTCCTGCAATGAAAAGAGAGCATTATTCAAATTTCAGAAAAGATAGGTATGTCAAAAATATTGAAGTAAAAAATAATAGTCAAATCACTATAGTACAGTCAAATTACAGAAAATAGCGGAAAGTCGAGATAAGTCCGTGGATTTTTGCATAGGGCTTCCTTGTGGGTTGTTAAATCACCCCCTCAGAGCTAACACCTGTAGGTGGTGAGCCCGAAGAGATAATGAGGAAAAACCAGGTCGCCTAACGGTTTTTGTCGTTCTTCTCGAAAACTACTAGGTTTATTGAGATAGAGATTAGGTAATATAAAGCTTATTTAGATCCCCACCAAAAATGCTTTTTCGTACCTCGCCTTTGTTTTGTGTATTTGAAGAAAGAAGGTATGTCATACATGGATCTGCAATTTGCACCAGTAAATTTGCTTAAGGAACATTTTGGCGTAACTTTTTTAGTCTCATATTCGTCATTAAGTAGCTAAGAAAAATTTGTTGAGATCCGGACGCGATCATGGCCCAGTCATCTTTTACCTTAGCATCTCTTCGTCAAAACCCATCAGGCGAGATTATCGATATTCTTGGTGCCAGTCGGCTGAAAAATTCGTATTAGCAAGTTAATTCTGAGGAGAGTACACTGTACCAGTTAATTTTTGTCCAACCCAATACGTACAGGGTGTTTCGCCTATTTTGAAATCCTAATTTTCTTTATTTATAAGACCTTGGTATCGAGTAAAGGTAGTTTTCTTCTTGAATGATTTTTGATGTAAAATTGAAATACACGATTTAATTCCTAATTTGCTCGTATTGCACGGGCGCCACAGTAAGGCAACAGTTTCGTTTTAAATCGTATATTTCAGTTTTACAGCAAAAATCATTTAAGAAAAAAAATTACTGATTTTATAAATAAAGGAGATTAGGATTTCAAAGTTTAGCGAAACACCTTTACATAATGGGTTGAATAAAAAAATTGACTAGTACAGTGTACTTTCCTAAGAATTAACTTGCCAAAACGAATTTTTCAGCCAATTGGCACTAATGGGTTTTGACAAAGGGATTTAAATAAGCTTTATTTTACCTAATCTCCTTCATCTCGATAAACCTAATAGTTTTAGAGAAAAACAACAAAAACCGTTAGGGGGCGTGGTTTACCCTTATCTCTTCGAGTTCACCACCTTCAGGTGTCTCTTATAATCTCGAGGTCAGGAATATTGTGAAAAGTGCCCCGAGTCGCAGATGAGGAATAATTTTCTTTAAACATTCCTGATCGAGACAGAAATTCTCATTAGTAATTCAAGCGCGTGTGAGATTCGGTACGAAGATTTGACACCAAACTTCAAATTCAAAAAACCAAATATGAAAATAAATTGTCAAGAAATTTCCAGTGTAATTACCTCCTGTCAATCAAAATAAGACTATCCTAGTGGTCAAAAAATACTGGTATGGAATTTCCTAAGATATGTATTTCTGTTTAAAGAGGTTTAGATCGTTATACAGTGGTCATGAAACAGTTGAACCAACTGGAGGCAGCGATGAAACACTTTACCCTAAGCAATGTGTTAAATTACTGAAATATCACAACTATCAATACTCACACTCTCATTATTCCCTTCGACCTGGGAGATGGTGTAGGAATGCTGTATGTATCTGCGGCAGGATCCAAAGAAATATTATCCTGGCTGAAGGATGAATTAGAACTATAGGTGGCCTCAGATTGACTTTGAGTAGTGCTGGTGAACTGACCAACTAGTGATGGCAAGTTTCCAATATCTACGTTCTGAAAATCAGTCGTAGCAGCTGACTGAAAAAGAACAATGTAATTCTGTTACTGTAATAAATAGTAATCATTAGTTCTTGAAGTTCAGTTTATAATACTACATTTCTTATGACTACATTTCGAGAGCCCCCCCCCCTGCAGAGACCTGGTCCAGATTTGTTTATTTAAAAGGTTATTAACCAAAAACTATTAAAAAATCACGTTTTTACGTTGTAGATATTTAAGTTTCAAACGTACTAACTATACTTTAAAGCGTACTAACCTTCCTTATTGCTGTCCCTTGGAATGTAGATTTCCACTGCTATAGGTTAAACATAAAAACAGAGCGGTCCGCTGCAGCCGGTATCAAATCTCGGTCGATATCTGCTGTCAGGCATTTCTCTAGTAACAATAGACGGCAGAATTAATTTTCAATAACAATGAAGTAGTGAGAAGTTCAACTTATAAAGAATGAAATACGTTAAAATGATGCTTAAAAACAAATGCAAGATAATTTCGAAGAATCCATCTTTACATCTAAAAATTCAATGTGATTGCTCTTTAAAAATTTATAAATTCGCTGCGACATGAAAGACGAATAACTGACAAGGTTTTACGCGTTAATGACTGTGGAACAAGTTATTAACGTACATAAATTACCGTAAAATGGGGTGAAATAACCACACTTTCTAACCATTCGGTCTTTTTAATTCGGAAACCGAATTTGTCGTATTAACTAAAATAGCTAAAAGTCTGATCTTATCTGGAGGGTTAATACTGCAGATTACGAACTTTTTCTGTATTAGTTAAATGTAGGGAAAAAATTATTTAATGCTCTGTTGCGATTTCCCCGCAAAGTGGTGTCAATCACAACAGCAACGTTTTTAGACGTTTCTTTGCATTGGGTGTCTTTATGAGGTGAAAGACAATATCAATTATATTTTTAAAAAAGACAACCTAAGTATATGTAAAAAACCGATTTTCTAAAATACGTATATTCATAAAAAAAAACATTTTTTTTACCGAAAGCAATAAGTTATTTGCATTTTACTGCATTTTACTTGAAAAAACCTATAAATTAAAACATATTTAAATTTTTTGGATATTATTATATAGGTAACAAATCAATACGTAGTAAGTACAAGTACATTAAACTCCAAAACATTCAAAAATCTTTTTCAATGATAACAGTTAACCTAAATTAACGCCACTTGCTTGATGTATTTAATTTGAATTGCATTATTCCGCGTTTGCAGGTTGCAGGACGATCTACTCAACTGATCAAAACTAAAGTTTGTAATATCTTTTATATTACAAAAATAAACGAACATTTTCTTGCTTTTTGTGCTATATCTTGTTGTGATTCACCCCGCGAAATACTAATTATTGCGACTTAAAAATAAAAAAAATTTCATTCAACCAAATTTAAATTTTACAATAATGTTGTGGGTGTCTTTGGCAATCCCTAAAATTTGTTTTTAAAGTTTTAAATACGTTCTGCAAGTAAAGTTATTTCCATGTTCCAAGAGCATTAAAAAATGAAACCGGGATATTTCTTTTTTAGAATCTTAACAATAAAACCAGTTTCGCTACTGACTGAATATTTTAATTCACGAAAGTGTTGGGAATTTACAAATAAAAATTCAAATCGCTAAAATAATTATTACAATCTTGAGCAATAAAACAAAAACTTTCTGCAACTTTGTTGCTATTCAGACTCTAGTTGCATTTTACCCCATTTTACGGTATGCTTAAAGACCTGGCTCATTGTCGGATATCTAATTTTTAATTCTTTTTTTCCTTGTCATTGCAAGACAGTTAAATATTATTCGTATCATAAACAAATATCGTAACTTACCTTTGAAGGGAACTATGTACTCCTAAAGCCCGTGCCAATAAACTTCATCGGAATCAATCTTAATTAAGGCACGTTTTAAAAAAAACTTTGTTCACTTGTAACGACACATGGTAAACTGAATTCCGTTCATAATATAACACATAATATAAAATGTCTTTTAATTTTAGCAGGCTAAGGCTGATATCGCATTTTTAATGGGAATGTTTAATAACAGCAGCTTCCAGCAGCCAATATAAGCTATATATTTAAAACTCGAAAATAAAATTTAATTCCAGAGACGTTTTATCAAAACATAAATGCCATTATACGTGACTTATAAATGCTATGGATATCAAATAACAAAGCTACTTTTGTTTATGTACGTATGTATGACACATCATTATGGTAAATACAACTGTTTTGCAAATTTTTAGTTCACATTACCTATTTAGTATTATTTACCTATTAGTCGATTAAATCAATGTTTTAAACTATTTTAACCTGAGTTATAAGCTGAAATAGTCAACTGTACGTGTAGATTTAACCAAACTAATGTAAAATCCTCGTTAAGTTGACATTACCCATATTAATGGTTGATTTTACTAGAAGCCAAGTAGAATCTACCAAAGACCGATTAACCATAACTAAATAGTTCACTTTACAAATCGTTTGTATATTCTGACCTAGACTTTTAGTTAACGCTGCTTAAATTAGGTTACAACAACAAAAAATCGGTATACTATAATATAGTTAGTGATATTTTTCTCAGTGTATTATATAATTTAATATGTATTAATTGTTCAAATATTTTCGCTGGCGCGGACAGTATAGATATAGGTCGATAATTCGTAACTTTACATTTATCACCTGACTTATGTACTGGTATAACTTTGGTTATTTTCCATTTATCCGGAAAGGTATTTGTTTTTAGAGCAAGATTATATAATACTGTTAAAGGATAACTAAGGAAATGCCGACACGCTTTAAATATATACGGAGGTATTAAATCTGGGCCTACAGATTTTTTGGGCTTAAGTTTTTGCATTACCGCCTCAACCTCTTGGACATTTACAGAATAGAATGTAATGCTATCAGTATTACTATTTATGGTTGTATTTAGGTTGGGCTCCGATATTATTTGATTAACGTTATACGTCGAGTCGTTACTATACACGGATTTAAAATATTCTGCAAATAAATTTGAAATTTCAGTTGAATTGTTAGTCACTTTTTCTTCAAATTGAAAGTTACCTAATTCAAAGTTGCCACGACGTTTTTTATTTACAAAATTCCAAAACTCGTTTGTATCGTGCATGATGCCTTGTTCTATAGATGTGACGTATTCAGTGTAAGCTGTCTTTATATCCCTTTTAACCTTTTCACGTAACCTACAATATTCTTGCAAATGGTAATCCGAGATATTTTTGTTTTTATGATATCTTTTTTTTAATTTAATATTATTAATAATTTCTTTCGTATACCACGAAGGAAAACGATAAAATTGTTGACGATACGCTTTTGGAACTGATTGGTCAAGTGCACTGTAAAATAATGAATAAAATTTATTTACCGCTTCATTTATATCATTGTAACTTTCTAGATCATGCCAATCAGCATCTCTTAGCAAAACATACAAGAGTGGAAAATCTGCTTTTTTAAAATTATAGCAATCCGCTGTATTTCCGGATGCATGTTTGTGTTTACATGTAAAACTGTATGTTACTGTTAAGACTGGATGATATTCATCCAAAGGTACAATCGGATCATCATTCTCATGTACCCCTGCCTCGAGATTACTAATTATTAGATCCAGCGTCCGTCCTTGAAAATTTTTTATATTATTTAGCAAATTAAGATTTAAAATATTGAGAAATTGTTGTAATCGTCTTGTATTTGCATTACCATTTGTAAGATCATACCCTGTTCCACTGATGCAAGACAAATTGTAGTCTCCCGCAAAAATAACATCATTATTTAAAAACAACTCCGTGTTTTCTATAACATTAAAATATTCTTCATAAGTTTTATAATCAGTTTTAGGAGGAAAATATGCACCGTTGATAATAATATTTTTGCCAGGTAAGTATATTTTAACAAATTTCAGATTTATATTTTTTATGAACCGCTATCAAGACACCCCCGCCCCGCTTAGATCCAGCAATAATTTGATTACGATCAACTCTGTAGACAGTATAGCGAGAATCAAATAGTTCATTATTATATATATCAGAGTCCAGCCATGTTTCTGTCAGAATAATTGCGCCATAATTAGTACTTGCAAGATTAGTTTTAAATAAATTAAGCTTTGTGCGCAGCCCTCGTACATTCTGGTAGTAGATTTGAAATGTTTTATTTTTCATAAGATACTAGTTAAACTTTAAATTTATATATTTATCAATAGGAAACCAACAAATGTTTATCCCCTTTCTATACCAATTTAAATAAATGTATGAATTTTTATAATTATACTATATTTAATTAAAGTAGAAATGTGGCTTTAAATGTTCATGAAAAGTACATCTATTACAACATATGCTCACTCATAATGCTGGTAAACCATTTGGTGATATAATATTTATAATCCAATTCCCACAAATGGCAAGCTTGCAAGAACACCTCATCACGCATAGTGGTGAGAAACCATTTGAATGTAATATATGTCACTATAAATGCTCCACAAAAGGAGTATTGCAAAAGCATGTGCTCACACATATTGGTGAGAAACCACTTGAATGTAATATATGAGACTTTAAATTCTCCATAAAAGGAAATTTGCGGCGCCATATGTTGACTCATACTGGCGAGAAACCTTTTAAATGTAATATATGTGACTTTAAATTCTCCATAAAAGGAAACTTGCGGCGCCATATGTTGACTCATACTGGCGAGAAACCTTTTAAATGTAGTATATGTAATTATAAATGCACAAAAAAAAAATATATTTGCAAAACCTTATTTTAACTCATAGTGGTGATAAACCACAGTGAAAGGGAATTTACAGCCGATGAAGATTATCGGTAAGTCATAGTGGTGAAAAACCATTTGAATGTAGTATATTTGTAACAACAAATGCTAACGAAAAGTGCAGTTGCAAAGGCATCATTTATCAATTCCACAATTGATATACACAAACTTAAGCTTTATAAATCACTCTGGAAATAATTTGAGCGTACCCGTATATGCTTAATAGCAGAATATTCTAATTATAACAGCATATTATGTAGTAGTATTAATTTAGAGCTAATACTATTTAGAGATAATTTTTTAAAATACATATAGAATGCCGAAGAATGAAATAATAATAATGATTATGGGGTTTTGAAATATAATAATTGCAGTTAGTAATTAACATCATACACAAACCTAAGCATTCCAACTAAAACTACTAAAAAACCATTATAAAACTATTATGTGTGTTAATATAACAATAATTGATTAATTACTTCTAAGTAAATTTAGGTATTTTGGTAAAAATTGTGGTGCTTGTGGTGCAAAGAACAATTTTTTGATAATTGCAAGAAATTGTTTTGCGATTATAAGATAAGATACTTTGAAAGTTATGTAAATAATGTAGATTCTATAGATTTGAAGTTGTGCTTGAGTTTTACCAATAACAGCATGTGATTCAGATATATAGTTTGAATTTATTAAATAAATAATCCGTATTATAAATAATCTTATAGTGAAGTTGTATTTAGTTCCTGTACCTGCTACTCCTATACACTAAGAAAAACATTTACTTGGACCAATTATATTTATTCAATTCAACTAAATACTTAGTTAAATCAAATAAAATTTAGTCTATTGAACTAAATATTTAGTTGAATTAAATAAATTTAATTGGTCCAACTAAATGCTTTTCTCAGTGGTATACCTCTGAATAATATAATAATAATTACTACCTACTACCTATTACTTGCCAATCCGGGCCCCAGAAAATATGAAACTTGTACGGGAGGGAGGTGCGATTATTATCTAACTATAATCCAACTACATCTTACCTCCACATTATTATAAAATCCTGGTTAAGAATTTAAAAACAAACTTACAGTTGACAACAAACAGTTGGTAGGTTTTCGATGGATCCAACTCAACAAAATTGAAGGTTTTGTATAAGCTATGCTTCAAGCTGCTTAATTATTTGCTGTCACCTAAATTTGGTCCATCGCCGATAAATTTAAATGGATTAATAATAATTAAAATATCAAACTAGTTAAATCACTATAAATGTCTAACTTGATTTTAATGGCGATGACGTTTTAAAGCACAAGTTCTCAGTCAGTTGCGAACCAAGCAGTAGTACATATTTTCATATTTAAATCGAGTTACTAGAGCGTCTGTACCGTGTAATTAGTTACAGATAAATGTTAAAAAAAACAAAATCAGTTTAAAGATGAGTCGTGAACATTAGTACGTTAGTCTCAAGGTCATGGATTCGATCGCAGTCCAAACTGATAATTTTTCATTGTACAATACGATAAAATCTAAAAGCGTCTTTCAATCTCATATAAGAAAATAAAATCGTTTTCCGTGTCAATGTATTGTTTGACACATTACAAAGTCCTACAGAAGGAAGGGAAATGAACAATTCCCAAAGTTTATTATTAGTAAAGGTTAGTCATATTTAATGATGTGGGCCCCGCATTACTGACAGGTTATTGAGAAAGTATTGAGCCGTGAAACTGTGGTATTATTGTTTTTAGCCTCTAATCAAAAGATTGATTTATGGTAACAGCTAGAGTAATAAAAGATGATAAAGGTATTTATTATTACAACAAAAATCACATTTAAATTAATTATAAGAAGACTCGCGCACACAAAGCTTTTAGATTATGTGGATCTAACTGTAGAAGGAAATGTTGAAACAGGACTTTGTCACACAACTAAAAGAGTCAAAAATAAGGTTAATAACTAGTACTACACTATTTTGGTTTACATTTCATACGAAAATAATTTAAAAAAGTCATCAAAACTGTGAACAAATATAAATCCTGATACAAAAATGCTTGTAAATTCATTGGGCTCAGTTTGGCATATATCGTTCCATTAATTTAATTTTTATAATAAAGAGATAAAGACTGTATCAAAGCCTATAAACAAAGCAACGATAAAACTGCGATAGCATGCTTTTATAACTAAATAAAGTTCGATTTATAAAAATACCTTTATATTTCTTTAACTTTGTTCAGCTACAGCGTATTCATATTTCATTCATACAATTGAAATCGATTCATTCATTACTAAAACAATTGAAAAAACAAGGATAATATTAATATTCAGAAATAATAAATTACAGTTTTCAGAAGCAAATTTGTAAATATTATGTTTCAGTGAGGAAACTGGTCAAGAGTTCATATCAATCATTAGTATACAATAATAGTTAAACATTCAAGAAAATTTTTGTTTTATAAACATAAATTCAACATACCTGGGTCATGAATGCAACTGAATAAATATACGTATATTATTCATACGATGATATTTACTTTATACAGAAAGTATTCACCGGCACTAATTCTAGTGCCGGTGAATACTTTCTGTATAAAGTAAATATCAATATTTCTAAAAATACTAATAATATAAATTATTATAATCGTACAAATCATTATGGTGATAAATATGGCGACAAAAATATTTATTCGGTTTCCGAACTTCGTGACATATTGGTTTGGACTTGGGATATCCTGCACAGTAAAAAATGCAGTGTTGGTGAAAAACATATTTGGTGTGGTGAAATATCTGAGTGTAAATTTCTACACTCATGTGAATGAAATTAACAACTAAAATTAACACGCAGCACCAGGTTTCTTATGAGTGTTATCTTAATTTAAAAAATGGGTAAAAATAATGTCTTTGGTGTACAAAAATCATTTGAATTTAGTAAAGATACTCTCGTTAGTGTAAGAGTCATCTTTCAAAAAATGTATTTCACTATTCTAGCTTGTTAACAACATTAAAGAGTGTTAATAAGATCCAACAAAACCGATTTAACCCTCGCGAGTGTCATCCACCGAACATCCACCTCCAACGCGAATAATCACGATTGGACGTGAGCACTTTTATTTACTGTTTGTGTTTGAATGTAGTTGGTTCTCTTTGAAAGTGACAACAATGATTTTTAAGATTCAACTAGCCAATAAAAGTAAATATGCTAAAATAGAAGAGGATGCATCTTTCTACGATCTTGTGCAATTATGTAAGTAAGATTTTAAAACTATAATTTCCAGTCCAGGTTGTGTCTATTCAGCTTTTTCTTATGTAAAAGTTTTAGTTGCCATGTTGATCCATTGTAATTTAAGTCATCATTATGCATAAATAAAAATAATTATTTTTACGTGAATTGTGGCTAAATAATAGATAAAATTATTTTCAGATTTTTGGTTTACAAGGAACAATTTAAATGCAAAACCGTTTTTCTGGTTCCTGCTATGTAGTACCTAACCCTAAGTATGTATGTAATGAAATTATACTTCCATAGTTTAATTATTGCCGCGCTCTACGCATTGGTATAGTAGGTATTGACGGCCGAACTCAGCTTATCAAGATGGCGGCGATGTCGCACATGTGTTTATAAAATTCACGTGTGATTTTTAAGAACTGACATTGCGATTAGTGACATTAAATGTCGTTTCTATAATTACAGGTAAAGTTTGTAATGTAAATTAGAATGTGTCAATAATAAATTTAATAAAACTTTAATTACAGAAACTGGTGGTCATGATGGTGATGACTGGGTCATTTACCCTAATCATACAAAGGAGCTCATAGGTAATTGTTCAAAACTAGTGTTGATTTCCTAGTAGTAAAGATTCACTTTTTTATTATTTTAATATTATCAGCCGTACTTATACAAAGATTTACACGCGTGCAACATTAAAAACATTGTGTTACAAGCGTGTAATTTATCTATAGTATGGCTGTAAATAATAATATGTAAATAATATAATATACAAATTATAACATTTTGTCTATAAGGTATTCTATAATATTTAAATATTGTACCTATTATATTGTACATATTTTTATTTATTAATTCTGTATTTATAATTTAACCATTTATCTTTTTTAGGCCATAATTTTCTTTTAATTGGATTTATTTTTCTTTCTATGAGAAACACTAGATATGCTTTATATACACTTGTTTCTATTTCCACAAACCTTATTCTGTGATTCACTTTATTTTCTTTTGTAGCTGCATGCTGCTTGGTGTTATGCCCTTCAAGATTCTGCTGCTGTGGTACTCCCAAAACCGTTCTCTGGGCTGGATAGCTGTCAATACTGAAATGGTGAGCTCAATTTTCTTTTTATTTATTTACCTTTCTTAAATAGCATTTCTTGATTACTATTCAAGAAACATTATTGCTAACTTCTTCTTCACTTGTTGCTGGTTTCTTGAAAACAACCGTATGTAGGATACTAATTAATATTTTACGTTCTTCTCCTGTAGTTCTTTTTTAATTATTTTGACCAATAAACTATACACTATTAACCCAGGATAACTTCTTAAACTTTTATTTATTATTTTCTTTATAAATTATACATTTATTTACTGGATAAATTCATTTACATTACCATTTTTATCATTTTATTAAATTAATCTCCCCCTTTTATTTACATCACTACCCCTTGGTAACTTAATATTGTTTTTCTTGCAATTATTTTCCATATATTTTGATAGTTTATAATTTTATTCAAAAAATATCTTGACCTTGATCATTATTTCAGTAATTTGATTATTGTCAATAAAGCAATTGTATTATGTACCTACTAACTATATATGGTCGTCAAGACTATTTTTATATTGCTGTTAATAATGTTTGTACTGTTTTATAAACCTTTGTAACTAATACATTTTCTTTTTCAGATTTAACTGGAAGTTAAGATCCTGTAGACCCAAAATTGTTTTCCTGATCAAATTTTGTTACTATATACATGTATCCAATAAATAAATTAACTCAAACTTGAATAGTTTTAACAATAAATCCTTTTAAAAATACAATTCATAATTACAAATGATAAACACGAACAGTCAACTTTGAACTTTTTTACATTGGGTAACAAAATTAAGAATTCATGATTTTCAAATAATGAAGAAAAATCATCACAATATGTATTTAGATTGGTTTATTTAGGTTTAGAATGTATTTATATTTTGCATTTTGTTTTAAAATAAAACTAATATTTGTGTGCACTATTTTTTTACCTTTTTCTGTTTTATCCTAAATTACAAAAAAATATCTGAACCAAAAAATAGAAGTATATAATTACACGAACAAAATAGTTATTTACACTCCAATAAATGATTGTAACCACTATAGTTGGTTCCTTTTCCATAAAAAAAATGTTCCTTACCATTATAAGTAATAATTTTTACACTAAAAGAATGGGAAATTAACACTCAGGTCGTGCATACTTTACACTCAACAAATGTTTTCTCAACAATATGGTTGTCATTTTTACACTCAGTGTCCATGACTTTAACCTGTATTGAAGGTTAAAGTTGTTATATATTTTACCACTTTTAAGACCAATGTTATTTACACTCGTAAGTGTGGATAAATAGGAACTACTCTGGGTGTTATTTGAGTGTAAGATTTAACACTCCATTTTTTACTGTGTGGGAATACTAGTTCCAAATATAAAATGAGGCTAAGTTACTTTTTCAACCTTCTTAGTTCTATCCAAGGCAACATGTAAACAAGTCAGAAATAATTCATAAAAGCAAAAAGTCAAAACATTCATTCTCTGGTCTTTAACATTAAAATAATAAAGCTTATATACATACCATAATATTACATGTGGTAACCTCTGACGTCAATTGAACACACAATCAACTGCCAAGAAATTTATCCATACATTCATATTATATTGCAAGATACATCAATATTTTTGAACTCGCTTGGGTCCTACTCAAATCCAAATCCCGTACCAGATATTGATACATAAGCTAAGTAACACTTAATTTCGTTCATTTTCATATAATGAGCTTACGTAGTGGTCGCCCGAGATCAGTAACAAGACAATTAGAACCTGTCATTAATATGTCTAATATTCCTACAGTCAATTTCCCAACTTTCAACACAGACGTAGAACTCTATTTTAGCTTAGTAGAACGTTATTTTCAAATTAATCACATCGTCACACTAAATCAGAAATTCGATTTAGTAATTTTGCACCTGCCAGATAATGTTTTACAGAGTTGCCGATCGTTGGTAATGCGTCCGCCTGCTGGAAACGCATTTTCCGTATTGAAGGATTTTCTAATATAACGCTATGGTGATAAATCATTTTCAAATGAACACGTTTTACTATTAGAATTGACTCTAAATGAATCAGTTCTGGATCTCTATCAAGCCATTTTAAGAGTAGGTGCTTGTTTACAACTTTCAGATCCATTCATAAAAGAATTCATCTTCTCTAAACTAGCACATTGCAGCCGAACATATTATTTCCGTTTAATCAACAGTGCAGTTTTGGGATCAGTCTTCTGTTAAACTGGTACTGGAGTTGTGAGATCAGTGTGGGCTGCGCCAAGGGTTGTTGTTCCTTACTTGGTGAATTTCCTTGCGCTGCTAATTCTTGTTTCTGGCTTTGTGAATTTGCCTGGTCTTGCTCCTAAATTGGTCAGGGTACCCTGAATACTGTTTCTTATAAATTTGTTCGAAGTGTTTGAAAATAGGCAATTATTTAGAACACCCTATAGAAGTAGAGAAAACTTAAAACAAAGCTGACAAAAATTAGCACTTATTTGAGTACTTTAATAGCCCAACTTGTTCAAAGTTGGTAACATTGAAAAATGATGTAAAATAATAAATGTAGGCGTTTAATCTTATATTAAATATTTTTTGTATTTTTAGAAACTTTAACAATTAACGTTTGTTCTTTATTTTAAATTAAATTTAATCTGAAATTAAACATTTTTTGCATTTCTTAATCAAATTTCAACAAGTACTTGTGTTCGCAACTTCATTTCGTAAAGAATACCATATATTTGTGATTCTGCAAATTTATGTTAGTGTTTTGAATTATTTTACAATATTTTCTTTGTAACACAATAATGAAAATGGAATTAAAGATAATTGGCAAACAATAGTACTTTATTTAACCGAATAATTATAGCAACTTCTGATTTCTACTTCTTTTTAATAATTCTGTAGAAATTATGCCATAATATGTTATTAAAATTATAAAATTCTATGAAATTTCTGCAAACTCTCTGGTTATATTTTTATAACTTTTACTTTTTTTATTCCATGGGAAAAATATTGCGTCTATTCCTAGTGCATTGCTATAAAACTTCTGTATAATTTGTTTTCTATTTAGATTGAAATTCGTGATTTATTTGTTTATTGTAAACATACACAAAGGTATACAAAATTAAAACATAAGAATGTATTAAAAATATATATGTACGCAAGCCTAGCGTCATAATAGTTCAGACACTTCTATATTTGTTAAAGGACACCCCTGAATCTTTACCTCGAAATCTTTTTCTTGGCCCACAATACAGTTGTTTATTGTTACTCGAGATGAAGAATTGACTCTGAATCTGCCCCATGCCAACTTTCATGCAATTCTATTAGGATATTCCCTCGCATCAGTCCGTCAAAGTTTAAAATTACTCTTGTGTTCTCCAAATTAGATATAATTATAATTATTGTTTTTACTTACCTAATTTTTAAATAGCTTTGTTTTTTGTTTGGAAATGAAACACTATCCTACAGAATATGAATTTTATGCACTATTTGTAACTATAAAAACAAACGAAGTCGAAAGCAACTATTAGTCAGTTAGTAGAAAAGTTACTCTGACTAGAGTAACATAAACACTAACAAATTTTCTTTTACCAGTTTAGATAACCTTTTAGCGACATTTCTTCTCTTAAGAAAATTCAAATTACAGTGAATTTCTTTATACGTTTAGAGTAAAATACTATTAGATTGAATATTCAATCTAGATACAGAGTTAATCTATAAATATAGAGAAAATAGATTATATTAGTGAAAAAATATTTTTATTATAAGAATAGTGTGAAACAAATGTTTTTCTACTCCTATCTGTAAATCACCCGTTTTCTTCACGTTTCGCGCAATGGAAATGTATGCAATTCCAGCAAGGTGTACGGATATAATTTCATTTCCGTACAGTGTACGGATATGAAAACAACCAATCAACGTGGTCCAATTTGACATTTCTTTATTTGTAATTAATTTATTGACAACTCCTGTCATAAATATAGAAGTAAAAGTAAGTTAAATCAGTGTTTCCTTCTTTCAATAACACTTAAAGCATTTGAAAATAACGTGATTTGTGAAATTGTAGCTTTAACAATTATACTTTTATAATTAAAAATACATAAATATTAAATCATTTAAATAAGTACAACCTACTTTTATAACAAGTATAGTAGACGGAGATTGTGAAAGGGCTTGGTAACTCAGTCGGGTAGGAGCTAGGTATAAGCTGACCAACGCAGGTTCTCAATTCCAGCTGGGGGAGAATAATTCTTTTTTAATTTTTTTTTATAAAACAAAATTTAAAATAATAATTGTCTCTTCGGAAATGTTAATTTCTGCAAAGTTTTAATAATTCTTTTAAAAATTCTACAATGAGAGAGGGATTTTACAAACCATATTTTAGCATAGATAAAAGCATAGGTTAATCCTTATATTCGATTTCTCAAGGAGACGTGCAATCTATTTTGTAATTGTTTTGCTTAGTCGAAGAAAAAAGATACTGTACAACTTGGGTGGAATGCCTATATCGCCCTCGAACGATTGACAAACTTCGTTCTCGTGCGATATAGGCATCATATCCACCCTTGTTGCACAAACTACTAATTTTCTACTCCTACCTGTAAATCACCCGTTTCCTTCACGCTTCGTGCAATGGAAATGTATGCAATTCCAGTAAGGTGTACGGATATAATTTCATATCCGTACAGTGTACGGATATGAAAACAGCCAATCAAAGCAGTCCAATTTGACACTTCTTTATTTATAATTAATTTATTGACAACTCCTGTCATAAATATAGAAGTAAAAGTAAGTTAAATCAATGTTTCCTTCCTTCAATAACACTTAAAGCATTTGAAAATAACGTGGTTTGTGAAATTATAGCTTTAACAACAATACTTTTTAATTAAAAAGACATAAATATTAAATCATTTAAATAAGTACAACCTCCTTTTATAATAAGTATAGTAGACAGAGTTTTGACGGAGTTTGATAGCTCAGTCTATAGAAGATATGTATAAATAAACTGAAGCTGACCAACGATGTTCAATTCCAGCTGGGAGAATAATTCTTTTTTAATTTTTTTTATAAAACAAAATTTAAAATAATAATTTTTCTTCGAAAATGTTAATTTCTGCAAAGTTTTAACAATTCTCTTAAAAATTCTACAATGACAGGGGGATTTTACAAACCATATTTTAGCATGGACAAAAGCATAGGTTAATCCATATATTCGATTTCTCAAGAAGACATGCAATTTATTTTGTAATTGTTTTACTTAGTCGAAGAAAAAAGATACTGTACAACTTGGGTGGAATGCCTATATCGCCCTCGAACGATTGAGGCACTTCGCCTTCGGCGTCGTGCCTCAAACTTCGTTCTCGTGCGATATAGGCATCATATCCACCCTTGTTGCACAAACTACTATTTCCTACGACCATATCAGAAAGTAGCTCATATCGCACAATCAAGTTGCCTAGAAAACCGAACATTACACACTAGTGTGTTTTACTTTCGGCTGTAGGAATCGGAACAAATAATAAATGAATTTTTACACGACTGTAAACAGAATGACAGTGCGTGATAAACGGCACAATGCTCTGCTGTAAAGACGCTGGATTCGGAGGGTAATAACCACGACCCGCTAAAATCTAAAGAATGTATTGCACACCCGACACCATTTGGTGACTTGGAGCTATCGGTGTAAATGCACAAATAGTCTATGTAGTGAGACAGGAGTTCTCGGAATCCTTTACGGTATTTCTCCGGTATGGTTTCCTGCTTTGGGAAACGCAGTAGATCAAGGCGACAATGGTGGAACAACCCACGGAGCTACACGGTTCTGGTCTATCGAATAAACTCCTGTTATATCTATCATGATTGGGAGACGATCCAACACCTCGATAGCTCTAATGATAGTTGGACGGGTGGCAGTTGGGAAACGATTAAAGAATCTACGGTGAGCGGGGTCGTGAAAAAGATTAAAGTTGGGGTTGGTCGGACAGGCTGACACTTTTATGGCATAGTTAGTCAGTAACAAGTCGCGTCGCCTCTGCAAGGAGGGAATACCAGCCTCACATAAAAGACTTTGTATCGGACTGGTACGAAACGCGCTTGTTGCCCACCTGACGCCTGCGTGATGTACTGCATCTAGTCGGCGTAAGACTGCCTGTCTTGCAGAAGAATAAACGATAGAACCGTACTCGAGCTTTGATGCAATTACTGCACGGTATATTCGCAATAGCCATTCTCTGTCCGCACTCCATCTAGTGTTTGCAAGACACTTTAAAATATCCAGCGCTTTCCTGCAATAACCTATTAGCTTGGATACCTGCATCTGCCAGTTTAGGCGTCGATCAAAGGTTAGACCCAGAAAATTTATTTCGTTGACGAAACTGACTGTTTCGCCTCGGAGCGAGATTTCGGGTACTCTGTTTCAGGAACGCTTCCTGCAGAAGTGCAAACCTTTGCACTTAGAGATAGAAAAAGTGAAACCCCTAGTTTCTGCTCGTTGTACCAATGCATCGAGTGCCGACTGCACTCGATTTTGCGCGTCGTTAATGGAGGAATCAATAGCATACAACACAATGTCGTCCACGTATTGACAACCGTATACGCTAGGACCTAGGTTGGATAATAAACCAGCCGTGGATATTATAAAAAGAGTAACACTGATTGAGGAACCCTGAGGGACGCCGTTTTTGATGGAAATCCTGTCGGAAAATGTGGTTCCCACTTGCACTCTAACGTACCTTTCCCTCAAAAAGTCAGAAATGAAACCTGGAAGGTTACCCCTCATACCCCAACCGTGTAAGCGCGCCAATATACCATAGCGCCACGTTGTGTCATATGCCTTGTAGAGATCGGCAAACACTGCGATCATGTGTTGTCGCTTTGCGAAGGATACTTGAGCAGCGTGTTCAAGTTGAACTAGAGCGTTAGTTGTAGACCGGTTCTTGCGAAAACCGAATTGGTTGGTATCTAACACACCGCTGTCCTCCAGAAACCAGATTAAACGCACATTAACCATGCGCTCGAGCAATTTACTCATGGTACACCTCAATGAAATGGGTCTATAATTTGATACTTGGGCGACCTTAGCACCATTCTTCGGTATAGGCACGACAGTTGCCTCTCTCCAACTCGACGGATACTGCCTGCTGCTATAGATCTTGTTAAAGAGATCAAGGAGCTTGCGTTTCTCCGTCATTGGCAAGTTTCCTAGCATTTCATATGTTACGGAATCGGGTCCTGAAGCGGATTTGGAGCAAAAAGACAAAGCGTGCTCCAGTTCTTCAAAGGAAAACGAGAGATTGTATTCTTTATACTCCTTGGTAGAGAAGTCCAAAGGACGCTCCAGTTGAGGTTTTGCCCTACGAAATGCTTCGGAATGAGAATGGTCACTGCTGACGCTAGCAAAATGCTTGGCGAGTAGATTCGAAACCTCGCCAGCGTCGCAAACAACTTCATTGCCGTTCTCAATTTGAATGGGAGTCGGCCGACTGTGTCGACCCCGAATGGTGCGCACTTTCCTCCAGACATCACTAACGGTAGCCTTACTGTTAATTGTCGATATGTAATCTGACCACGAGTTTCGTTTGGATTCCAGAACCAACTTCCGCACTTTTGCTTTAGACCGCTTATATTCCACTAGGTTGTTGGTCGTTGGATTATTTCGGAATAGACGAAAAGCTCGGCGCTTGTCTGCAATAGCAGCTTTGATTTCATTGTTCCACCACGGCACACGAAATCGATGTTTTGTACCGTGGGTATGTGACTTCGGTACAGCCTTTGTTGCTGCTTCTACTATTGCAGACGTTATGGCTATTACACTTGCATCGATGTCCTGGGTAACTGCGGGAAGACGGACTGTCTCGTCGTATAGCTGCCAGTTTGCCTTATTTACCAACCATCGTGGTCGCACGACGTCGAAATTGACGTTGACATCAAGAAAGCTAATCGCTTGTGGGAAGTGGTTGCTATTGTGGAGGTCTGGAATGATTGACCATTCTAAGCGTGGTATCAGAGTAGGTGAGGAAAGTGTTAGGTCTATCGCCGTAAAGGTACCGTTTTCGGTTACAAAATGGGTCTTCAGTCCGGTATTTAAGAGACAAACATCGTTCCGCTCTAAAATGCTTTCTATCCTTCGGCATAGCCATCGGTTTTGGTAGAACCCCAAGTGGGGCTATGAGCGTTAAAATCTCCTGTAAGAATAAACGGACTGGGTAGTTGCCGGAGCAAATCTTCTATATCGTCTGTGGACCAGGAGTCTCTACGACCAGGAGGAAGATATAGGCAACAGACTGTTGCTGTAACAGGGTGTGTAACTCGAATGGCGACAGCTTCCAGATCGCTTAAGAGAGCGATCGAGTCATATAACCCCTTCTCTAATAAAGATCGCCACACCACCACGAACGTGGACGTTTGCTGGAGCATCGCGACGTTCGCAGCTGTATCCTTTTAAATTGTAAGTTTTATCCTCCTTAAAAAGAGACTCCTGCAGACACAGGAGCCATGGACATTGGTCGGCTACCAACAACTGTAGATGGCTTAAATTGTTGATAAAACCTCGACAATTCCAGGAAATAATTTGTGACGTTTGTGTAGGTATTGTAGTACCGTCCATAAAGTTGAATTAAAAAATAAGTTAAAAGGTAACCGAAGACAAGAAAAAAATATAAAAGAATAAATTAAGTAACGAAAGCAACTAACAGATGAAAAAATTAAAAATTACCAATAAAGGCAATTTGCTATCGAGTTTTGGATCTGGCCTTCCCCTTTGGCCATCCTTGCTTGCCTTTGGGAGCTGCTATAAAAACGCTCGCAATAGAATCCTGGCTGCCTACCGAGGTTGAATCATCCTTCGGAGGTGGTGTAATAGGGGGCAACGAGAAAAAGGGTTTTTCGGACCCCTCTGGAGGAAAAGGTTTGGGTATCACTTGGGGTACCCCTGGCGATGGTATATAGGTTGAAGTGGATGACTGCGCAACGTCCTGGTATGCTATCACCGATGGTGCAGCCCTGATCATAGTACGCCTTGTATTATACAACGATTCCGTAAATGATTTCACAAACTCGTCAAATAGTTTTTTAATTTCCGGTATAATGGCGTTTATCATACCGCTCTCCGGCTTAGATGAAGTGGTCACGGCTTTAGCATACGACATTTTTGGATCCGGAAGGTTCGGCCTAACAACCTCTCGCTTGGCTTCGGCATAAGATAACCGTTTCAAGGTCTTGATCTTTTGAATTGCCGTCTCCTGCTTATAAACAGGACAGTTCTGCGATATGGCCGAATGTTCCCCGTCACAATTTACACACCGAACTGGTGTCTGACAAGGCTGACCTTGGTGCAACGGTTTCCCGCATACACAAACCTGTTCACGTGTACACCTTGCAGCCGAGTGGCCAAACCGCTGACAGCGGAAACATATCAGCGGTGCCGGAATGTAAGGCCTTACGGGCAGCGAATAAAAAGCCACTTTGATTTTGTCTGGCAGGAGTGTGCCAGAAAAAGTTAGCAGAAGAGAACCAGAATTGATTAACACACCATCCCTGCGATACGTCAATCTCTTTACCTCCGTAACGTGGTATTTCTTTAGGGAAGCTTGTATTTCATCCGTTGAACAATTGACAAGATCAGAACAAGTCACAACACCTTTAGAAAAATTCAACGACTGGTGTGGACGTACACTAACATTAAAATCTTCAAACGTAGTCAACTCTAAGAGCCGTTTTGACTGCTTGGTACTAGCTGTTTCAACCAACAATCCTTCTTTAAGCTTTCTCAAGCTTTTAACCTCTCCTACGTTCCATCGAATAAACTCATTAATAATAAACGGGTTTACTTTTGGGAAGTCGCCGCCCTCTCTTTCAATTATCAAGAATCTCGGAGCTACACTATCAATCACATTTTCAACATCATCTGTACCATTAGTTACAGTTTTCCTTGTTTTAGTTTTCGTAGACACAACAGGCGAAATAACAGCTGGTGAAACATCCACCATAATGGGGGTTTGGGGGGTGTTTATGGTGGCTACCTCATCCACCGGAATAGAGTTAGGGATATGGATGACTAAAGGGGAGTTTGAGGGGGTGGAGCCGGGAAGCTCCGATTGCGTGGCAAGGGGCACTTTTGAAACTTCATTTACTGATTGAACTTCCATATTAATAATTGATAATAAAGTATTTATTTGTATGTGTAAGTGTAGTGTGCATGGATTTTATTCCTTTGAGTGTTTGGCAGCTTGAGGAACCAGCAACAGCCAAAGGATTCCTGTGAACCCGACTCTGGTGGCCTCGACGGAGCCTCCCGCATTATACCGCAAGGTTCCCGGTCCAGGCGCCACCTGGCATTACGGCATAAGCGAGATTTTCGCAAGTTGATAGGGCAGCCAGGTCATGTTGGCTAGACCGACCCTGTTTCTTCGTCATTAAGTAAATCTTGAATGTATGTATTATAATCGCTTTTATTAATAATTACACAAAACACAAACAACCGTAATTACTAACTATCTCAAACAATAGCAAAAAGTTTTAAAAAATATATAATTAAAATTACATACAAGAATCATAACACAATAGGAAAAAAATCAGTAATTTAAAAGATAAAACAGACATAAAAAATGAAACAAATATAATTTATCAAATTAACTGTAATGCCAATTATATTGGACAGACAAAACAAAATTGAAAAAAAAACATAAATCAACATAAAAAGTCAATTAAAATAAAAATATCAACTCCTCATAAACCAAATACAGTACTATCCGATCACGCAATAAATAAATTTCACAACTTTTATTTTAATATACCAAAAGTATTAAAAAAGGGAAACAGATTTAAAAAAATGATTGTTATACGAAATGATTGAAATAAAAAAAAACGGCGAGAAACATTGAAAGTTATAAAAATTATAATTAATAAAACATTAAAAGACGCACCGAATTTCACTAGGCGTGAAATAAAAAAAAAATAATTGTAGATATTAAGAAATTAAGTAAGTCAAACCAATAATTATAATTGTTTTTTTTTATTGCTTCCAGCCTTACTTTGTGGAACTCCATAATCATGAAATAAATAAAGATTATTAAAAGTTTCACAGTTTTATTAAAATACAACCTGACAATATTGTCTCGACAGCTATGCTGTCATTATCAAAGGTAATATAATTATAAACAAACACGTCGCTAATGTAGATACAAAAATAGGTAACTAGATAAAATAATAATAACAATCAGAATTAAATATCTAATACTTCCAGTAACCTTTTAGAACAAAATCACACAATGACTCCTCAAAATAATATTAAATTCCTACATTGTTGTAATAACAAACGCAAATTAGACATTTTAGAAGCCTTTGAGATATACAAACACAAACTCAGGGTACCTTTAATGAATGTAAATTCTCCCAGTAATTAATTCTCCGTTACTGGAAGTATTAGATATTTAATTCTGATTATTATTATTTTATCTAGTTACCTATTTTTGTATCTACCTTAGCGACGTGTTTGTTTATAATTATTTACCTTTGATAATGACAGCATAGCTGTCGAAACAATATTGTCAGGTTGTATTTTAATAAAACTGTGAAACTTTTAATAATCTTTATTTATTTCATAATTATAATTGTATTTAATTCGCAGAACAAAATAGTAATTAGATCATAATTGTAGTAATTTTGAACTTTGGCCGAGTTCACGAAGTACTGCAAGGAAATCTCCTAATACACATTTTATGAGAACTGGCAGGGAGCACGAAAGTAGTTCCACTCAGCAACATTTAACAACCATACCATGTACCAAAAAACCAATTTCGAAGTAAAGGTTCCGGGGTGTCCTTTATCCAAAATAGAAGTGTCCCAACTGGGTCTCGTATACATTTTTTTCAATACGTTCTTATGTTTTAATTGTATATATACTTTTTATGTATGTTTGCAATGCAATAAATAAATAAATCACTTATTTGATTATTGACCTCGACCTTGAAAAAGTACACTATTTTCACTCTAAAATTTCAATCTAATTATACAAAAGTTTTATAACAATCCACTCTAAATAGGTAATATTTCTCCCAAGTACAGTAAAAGATTCAAAAGTCAAGAGTAAAATTTTACTCCGAAACGATTATAAATTTGACTATTTTAGTGTAAAAAAGATATAATAGTTATAGAGTGTAATAAATGTACACTAACATTGTATTGAAGTTAACTCTAGCGTCTACACGAAGGTACAGTTTAAATATTTTACTCTAAATGTATTGGACCTAGTCACACTTTTTTGAGTGGTCTAGTGTTCGAATGTTACACTACATTTTTTACTGTGTAGAACAAATGTTTAAACGTGTAAATCTCATTTCCTTCAAATGGGACACCCTGTATATTTAGATTTTATATGATTCAGTTTTTGAATCTCTACTAATTCATATCATATATTTTCTATTTCAAAGCCAACAGTTAATCAGCAAAGTTATCAGCAGTTCTATGCTGTTTTCAAGGAAAACCTACTTATACCATATGATTGTTTCTAGATGTTGCTTGTACAAACAAGCATTAAATAAACATTGATATTGCAAATCATTGACTCAAGTTAAGAAACATGTTTGAGTTTTATTTAAATTTATTTAAACCAAAATACTAAATATCATGTTATTCAATATTTTTGACCCCAGCTTAAGCTTAGCTGTAATTACGATTTCACCGTTACAGGAAATAGCCCAAGAGAACAAGATAATCAAACAATCTATTAAAAAACTATATCAAACTTCAATTAATTGTTTCTAATCCAGTGTGAGAAATTCACTAAGCTTTGGTTTACTTATGTAACATACAATGATTTGTAGCGGCTAAAAACACCGAACTTATCTAAGTTACTGTAGCAAAAGAATGTTGAAAGTCTTCCTTCCTAATCATTGTTGCCGAACTGTGATTTACCATTGGTTTGTTATTGCAGAAATACTCATTGTTGTAAGATTTGCTTACTATTTAAATTTGTCGTTGTTACTTAACAGTGTATAATCAGTGTATATTCATGTTAACTACAACAAGATAACCTGAGTTGGCCACATAGCGTTGAATCTCTTTCCAGAAGACAGATTGCACGTAGTGTCAGGCCAAGGCTTTGATATAATGACATTACGTACGTTCGATAGGTAAAATCGAACCCAGCTACTACAATGAATCCCGAGTTAAAAAATCTTAAATTTTTTGCAATGGCTGTTTTAATAGATAGACACTTTTCAGGTATCACCCAACACATTGTACATTTAACTTAAATGAGGCTATTTTATTTAAATTAAACATGTCAGTTCTATGTACATTAGGTACAGCAGGAAGCCTATACCCACTAATTAAAAGCTTGGTAAGTTAAAAGACCAGCGATTGCACTTATTAAGTATGACAATCGTGCGATAAGTGACCTTGCATGCATGTAAAAAATTGCTATAGAAATCGAATTGAGGTAGACTCAACCTCAACGGGAGAATACATATGGCGAATAGAACTTTCATAGAGATTCAAATGCTCTATGAGAGATTTCGTTCAGTCAATGTCATCAGTGGTTCAAACAACCGAATAAATGTGTCACTGTATGTAATATGGAATTTCCTAATCCATTGTGTTTAATGTTAGCTGATGTGTTTAATATACAATAAAATTTGCACAATTTCAATTAACTTAACACAATTGATAAAATACAGTCATGCAACAGAATATAAATTTTAATCAAAGATTTACACAATTATCACAATAACAGTATCATTTTTCAGTGTAAAATATATTTTAGGACTAGCATAACCCCCGTTAAAAAATCAACAAACGTGTCTCTGGTCGCTTCAGTTATCAATACAGTAAGAAACGAAATCGATTTACAAAAGTTTGAGCTGCTGGTAACTCCGCCGCCGGCAATCTGCGTTCATACCACATACCACGCATGATTCGTAGGTGCACGTTTGTTTGTTTGTTTGTGTTTGGGCGAGGAATCAGGATGGCGGAGCATCCGTCGTACCTCATGGCATCGATTACTATGATCATTTGGCCGACCCTACTAGAATTTAGCCGAATCTGGGAGAATTCCACCCCCAGTAGGGATCTTTATCGTGCCAAACATCGCATTGACGCGGGACCTACAGTTTTACTTCCTATCCGAAAAGAAGGCATGTTTTAAATTTTTCTCCGCTATGAAAAATTACCAGTTCGGCTGGGGATCGAACCTGCGATCTTTGGAATATGAAGCAAACATGCAAACCACTAATCCACCGAGACTGGCACACTCAAATAATTATGTTCTATAAAATTCGCAAAACAAAAACAATACGTCTTACGCTACGAAAACGGTAACAGATAAAGGCAAACAGTAAGCGAACGAACAGTAGGTCTCAAAAAGATCTACAAAAAAATCCCTGGTAGCATATATGTATTTCTTACAGATTACTGACATTAAGATTTCTTTAATAATAATTTTCTCGGAAAACTCTTTTCCTCTGGAATGTTGTCTTAGTTCTCCCTGGATGAAACGCTGAAAAAAATTTCTTTACCTTTAGAATTGCTTCTAGTATAATCTGTGAAAATTTGAAGGTTGTAGCTTAAGTCAGATATATAGCCATAATGATTTTTGAGGAAATGCCTCCCCCTGCGACCCTCTAGGGTTTTTAAGATTAAAGATTGCTATTTTTTTGCTGAATGCATTTAATGCCCTTCTGCATTATTCCTTTTAATATATCTTCAGCCTTTTTTTTACGAGGAGTATTATGTAATGATCTCTTGCTATTTACATATCAAATACACATCATTACATAAATATCATTCAATGCCATCCTGATGGATATGTATGTAATGATGTGTATTTGATATGTAAATAGCAAGAGATCATTACAGTACATTCAAAAATTCTAAACAAAATTACAGTTGATTTACTTATATTGTGAATAACTATACCAAATTAAAAAAAATCATTCCATAAATCTTAACCGCATGATTATATTATTCGTTTTTTTATGAACTGAGATTGCGTAGACATTTCTCCCAATATCTTTGGCAAACCTCTCTCGAGATACTAAATTTAAAATAAGTTACTATATCTTGGCATGACAGATGAGGAACGGTGTATGTTAGTATTTTAGACACATTATTACGATAAACGTAAAAAGCACAACCACATCCTTGACAATCTTTGCAGTTTTTCAGTTCATCTAGTAGTGATAGGAAAAGAGATTATCATATTCGATTATCTTATTATATTGGAAGAAGTTGATAAGGTATAGACGAATATAATCAAAACAATCATATTTAATATTTTTGATTTTACAGTAATCACTATTGAGCTCAACAAGCTTTCTGTAGGAAATTACTACTGGAGGTTGTATGAGATGGTTTCATTCTCCAAAAGGTAAAAGTCAAATCGTAAATATTTAGTTCGTAAATCTTTGCTAAAAGCGATTCTTTTGCAGCAGATTCTATCGCCTTTAATTTGGCCATATATTTTTTAGATGATAACTCCCTACGTATAAACAATGGCGGTTGATGTGTCTCGGCTTGAATCTCCATGAATGGAGTAGACAGCATTGCACCTGTACATAGACGCAAAGCTTTAATTTGGATAACAACCAATCATTTTAAATTTGTTTTACTAGCTATTTCATACAGTGTACATCCGTAATTAATACAAGACCTAATTAGTGCTTTATAGATATGGAAGTATATGCAAAATCGGCTCCCCATCCGATTTTGGTCAGTGTTCGAAGAATATTGAGAGCTCGTTCAGATCTGCGTTTTAAATATATTATATGTTTGGTCCACGTTAGCTTTTTATCTAATACTATTCCCAAATATTTATAATTATCCTGTACAAGTACTGTTATATTGGAGAAATCAATATAAGAGGGAAAGAGAATAAAAACGACCGCCGATTGACTTAGAGAAATATTAAAAGCATTAGCATCCGACCAACTTTTAACCTTTATCATATCTTTTATTTTTTTTTCAAGGCAAGGAAGGTTTTTGTGAGACAGATAAATACAAAGATCATCAGCATATTGGATTAAACTAGAGTTTTCGTTATTGGCCAGTCGGTGCAGGTCTAACGTACATAGATTAAAAAGTAAAAGGCTATGAATCGAGTCCTGTAGAAGACCGTTGAAAACATACCTTGGCCCTATGAAATTACTTAAAGATGATCTAGCGTACATAATTTACGATTTCTGTATAAATTGCATATAATGTTTGCCGTAAAGCTGGGATACCCAGGGTTTTCTAATCTACTTGTTTATTGTGTGTCCTAATATCATTAAACGCAGATAATAAGATATCCTTGCCTGTGGGAGGTACTAGGGAAACTGTGTGAAAAGGGTTGAAGCATAAAGAGGTCCTCCGGGACACGTGTAGGAAAACCAGGATTTGTAGCCGTGGAAAGCGGTACCAGCTCATCCAAGAATTTCAATAAAAGATCATCTCTTATAGGTTTGTAGCTGGAAACTCTGCCGAACTTTTTAATGGTTTGCCAAATTGGGTTAATAGGCATTTCTTTGTTTATATTGCTAGTAAATTGTCTCCACCCTTGTTTTTTATCATTTAGAAAACGCTTACTTTCCTGTAGAGATTACTTTAGAACAATCTTCATCGCACATGAGAGTTTTGCTCTACCTTTAGGAATAAACGGTCTGTTTTTGTGAATACTATTGTTAGCGGCATGATGCGTAGCATTTAGTTTAAACCAAGTTTCCGAAAGTAAGGCGATGTGTATAGTATGAGCAAAAAAAACTCCATTGAAGGTGCCCGTTATTTTTAAGAAAACGTTAAAGGGCAGCATAACCTCCACTTTGTAGCTAAACAGTTCACGTTGGATGTTTTTACCTTGCTTCCGGTCTTGATAGTACTCAAGGAAGTGAAAACATCGAAAGCTAGAAATAAACGCTACGGTGTCTAAACTAAAGAATGGTACCGCACAATATGAAAATAATATCGGTCCATCACAAGATGACTTACTGTCTGCTTCATCCTCAGGATTATTCTTCAAATACGTTTGATCTTTTCCCTTAATCGCTAATTTTTAATGGACAATATCAGTAATATAAATAATAATATTAGCATTCTCCAGTGGCATGCACAATCTGCTATCCCCAAAAAATGTCATCTTGACAAGTTATTGGTCGATTTTAATATATAGTTTGAGCAAAACGTAACTCTATCAAAGGTGCCTTTGGAATTTTGAATTCATGTGTATTATTGTCCAAATTTACGAAATTTCAAAATTTATTAAAAAATTGACATTTACACAACGTTAATGTTTTCTGAAAAGATATACTTATACACCAAAATATAAACAAATTCTCTTTCAAATAAAACAAACCCGACCCCGGTACCTGTAATAGAAGCCATGCTATAGGGTATTTTGTAAACTATAAATGGGCCAATGTTTACAACTTAAGGATGGGAACACATGAGGGTCGGGTGACAGGTTTGGTTGAATTGTCATAAAATCACTTATATGTGAGTATATGAAAAATTTGTAATGATTGCTTCAGTCGATTTTTGCTATCGAGTGGATTTCTTGCTCCCTCTAATTATGATACATCCCGTTGAGCAGACTGGCAGTAATTTGTTAGTGTGAGATTCCAAGTTTTCTACTTGACCCAGGATTTTCTCAGAAATCAACATTTCATGAAAAGTTTTCTGAACCATACTCTATCACGCTGGCCATTGCGGGTTGGTAGAAGCAAGGGATATGAGACGATAGGGTTTAATATGTGGTGGTTAGGATTTTTAATGTAAGGACGTGATTTCTCTCGGTATTCAGAAGTGAGAGAAAAATACGGCTCGCGTGGGCAGGGTCGCTTCCGTGAAGTAGAACTATCGTTGCCATAATCGCGAAGAGTGTCTACCAGCCAATACGTTAGATTGTTGTTACCCACAAAACGTAGATTTCTAATTGGGAAACGGTAACAACTTTTAACCGCAGTTAAATCTGTCGGCTGCCAGCAAACAAGTGCGAAGTCGTGGGTCTCACAAGAGGTCTTCTGTAATGGGCGCCAAGAGTCGTCTAAATAACTCCAGTATTTGCCGACAAAATCTGGAAAGAACAACACATTTGCGACTACTTCCAATGTTTTCAACTTTCTTTCAATCTGAAGAGGAACGCCACCAACCAGTTTGAACGTAGCGTGATCCAAGGAGACAATCAGCATCCAAGTAACTACATGAGCAAGAAGTTCAGCGTAGTGGTCTTTTGACAACCTAAATATATAACGAAGAGTGTTTGAAGTTAAGGTAAAATAAAAAAGGTCTGTAACAATTACAAGAATGCACCTAGCAAACATTGAGTAAGTACATTTAAGGCGACCTTATGAAAAAGTTATATCGCCTTCAAATGCGGCTAACGGCGATAAAATATCGAATCTGTCAAAAAGAATTACAGTATGAACGTAAACAAAAGTTAAAAACTACGAACCTTCAAGTACGTGCTCCTAACCTTCAAAAGTACTACTGGTATATCCCTTACGGTACCAATATACATTGGAAATCAACACAAAAAATTAATTATAAATCTGCACTAATGCAATTCCCATTTCACATCTTAAAGGGAAAATCAATTTAACGGCGATGCCACTAAAACATTCTTTTAAGGAAGTTGCTTAACGAATGAAGGAAACGCAGTGTCAGTCGACTTATCAACAGGAAATTAAATTTTCCGAACCTAAATGGCAGGTATAAATAGAGAGGGAATACGAAAATCCCTAACGCTATACAATATAACAGCATAGCTATACAGGCTGCTACAAAATAAGCACGTAACATTGTATAAAAAGGTAAATTTTATAACTACCTTAGTTATTAAATTAATTAATGTTTTTAGTTACCAGTGGCCTGACATATCGGAAAGTAAGGTCATTAAAGACATGGGAATTTAATAGAGGGAATAACCTTCAATTATTAAGAAATGAAGCTTTAAAAGAAAGGTGGAAATTATCTGCCATGTACGCTTTGATATATACTCTTTTAAACAAGTAAGAATATAAAAAGATATCCTTGTCACGTTGTTCAATATTCTGGGAAAGCGTTTAATCAAATTTATCGAACAGGTAGCAACTATAGCTCCTACGTTTGCTTTATTTTGAGAGCATTTAGAATGTATATTGTATGGGATATGTGTGGTTAATAGCTACATGTGATATAACTATGTATAATTAATAACATTTCTAAATAGCTGAAGTTGTATGTTCTGTCTTTCACGAAGCTGACGTTTTATGTCTTATACATACATGCATTCATACGTCTGATACGTCAAGATAGTCTGGTCATTGCTTCTCTGTATTGTTAAAAAAATAAATATAAAAGTGCAAACGCTTTATGTGGGCCTTACTCCTACACTGGTCATGATATTGTCTGCAGCTTTTACGTAGGTTTTATTGAAATATTAATTATCACGATGATGTCAAAAGAATAATAAAAATGTGAAATCAAAAGTGAGCAGAAGAAAGGCGATCAAGATTTTAGTTTTTTCTATAGCTAATAATCCATCGTTGTAAAGTTGGCTCATATTGTAGCAGCTCTAAATCAATTTGCACTATAGGTTATCAAACCGCGATAGAATGGTGTAGCTGTGATCTTAAATCCACAATTACATATAGGAGGTACAAAGCGATTTAAAATAAACCCCAATGCAAGTATCCAGATACTACGAGCAACCGTTGTAAACACGTAAAACACCGTTGTCATTATAACTAGTGAGATTGAAGTCGCAGTAGGTTCCTGGTGAAACATTGTACATAATAGTCTTAAGTGAAACTGTTGTATTTAAATATTTCCATAAATTATGTAGAGTGCTCTCTGCGCGTGTTTCGGTTTGATAGAGCTTTTTCAAGAGATACTCGTAAGCTTAATCGGTCAATCGATTAATCAATTTAATCCATTTATTTTTTTAAATCGAATTTAGATTATTAATTTCAATAATCGCACAGCCCTCGTTCTAGCGGACTGTGTTTTTTCGGACTGTGCTTTTTCAGACTGTGTTGTAGAGAGCATAAGACTTATATGTGACTACAACACTCTAGATGTTCAAATTGTTGATTACCCTTTATATTAATAATTAAACTATATGTATTCTATGTAGTAAAGTGGGTGTAACATTTCCACATTCCCCATTTAAAGTATTTGTGAATTAACTTTTTAGAAGCTTGTTTCAGATGTTTACTAAATCAGTTCCACCATAGCAATTATTTGATTTACCGCATGATGTAATACTATACCAGGAGAATTTGTACACGTGGGTGTTGTACAAATAAATCAAAACCAGCCAAACAACCACATTTGCGTATATTCCCATGGTAATAATTCCATTTTTCAATAGTTTCAATAATAATGTTATTTGAATAAAAAAAGCAATTTACAAAACAAGAAATTATTTTAATAGTTAGCTAACGGGACTTAATTTGTATATTTATAAAACATAGTTTGGTGAATTATAGGTACATATACTTACTTTATACGCTAACCGATTCATGACAAATCAAATAAAAAGTATGTGTTTGTATTTGAAATGTATTTGATACGGTTATTAAAAATTATAACTTTTCGGAAAAATAGGTGACAATGGTGACACTCGCTTGTCCCGCCAATAGAAGATAGTTTATATCCACACTAGGGTTTTTTTACTCGAACATTGTTATGGCCGGACGCCACAGACTTATGTGATTTTTAAAAGGTATGTGTATATATTTGTATTTCTTGGCATTAATAATTTATTTATCTTAAATAGAATATATTGCCTTATACAGTCTTATAATTATTCAGTCAATATTAAAATGTAGAATGACAGTTTGCAGAGATACATTCACACAATTGCACCATAACCATTTACTATTGTATAAAGTTGTTTATTAAAAATAATTTTAGATAGTTTAAAGAAACTGTATCCCACAATACTTATATAATGATAAATGATTCAAGTACATATTTGTAGATATATTGGGATTCCGGAATCGAAAGAATGTTATTATTTGCATATTGTGCCTTAACTATAGGTTGTGATTTGTAGTTAGGTACTCAAGGTAGGCTGTGATAACAGTAGGCATAAGTCTAACTCTAACTTTTAATAATCTAATTATAAATAGACGAGAATTCTGTACTTTGAATACCGTGTCCAATGAAATTCTTATCAAATCTCAGTTTATAAGTCAACTCTCTAACAATCTTAAGAATCATTACGATATTGTAATCTAAGTCTACAGAGTGTCTTTTTTTAAATAATAATTAAATATTTTACGATAAGTTTTTTTTAATAAATAATAACATTAATTGTTTTATTATATTAAATAAATAAATAAAGTTTTTAAATAGGCCAAAGAATATGATAAAACTTTGTAATCTTATCTAAGTAGTTACTAATGGTTTGCTGTAGTTTAGGTAACAATACTTGAAGTAGCCAATGTACTGTTTTTAGAGCGTAAGTTGTTAAATTAGCGCTCTAGGGCTCTAAAACTTTTTAGAGCCCACTAGAAAAATAGTTACCCTTGTTTACGCCGTCTCCATAGTAACAACAGTAATTATATACAATTGCACCTACTTACTTGAAGTTTTATCACTGCACCTACCTACTTGAAGTTTTGCAGTTTTTAAATTATTTTTATTTTAAAATTAAATATTAATTTAAACTTAGGCCGGACATAAACTAATGTATGCATTTCGGGCTTAATTAGTGTGTTAGAGCCCTTTATCGTCTTAGCGCTCTGACTCTGCGGTCTCTAAGACTCAATTAAGCCCTTAATACATAATCTACTATTATGTCGAGTCGGGGGATTTTGACCGGTTTATGGGCCTGTTTTTAGAGCGTAAATTTCTAAATTAGAGCACCTCCTTGTACTACCCTTGTTTACGCCGTCTTCATAGTAATAAAAGTAATTATAGACCACTGCACCCACCTACTTATTTTTACTACTACTACTACTACTGCTCAAGTTATTTTTAATTTAAATTAAATATTAATTTAAACTTAGGCCGAACATAAACTAACGTATGCATTTCGGGCTTAATTAGAGTTTTAAAGCACTTTATCTACGGGCTCTAAGACACTCAATTAAGGCCTTAATACACAATATAGTATTATAAACCTTAGAGTTTCAAAAACTTAACAAAAATCGTTAAGGGCCGTGGTTTACCTTCATTATCTCAGGTTACTAGATGTTTAAATAAGGTATCGCCAACTATCTTTTAATTTTGGGTAAATGTCATCAACGTAATTTCGAATGTCATGTGCGCGCTACAGAATAAAGATAATAGATAATAATCATTCCATATCTAATGATGGAATAAAATACATGCAAAATACATAAGTAGGGTAGTGTTTTAGAATATTTATTCTACAACAAGAGTTAGAATATTAAGTTTTTATTATCAAAATCAATTTGAGAGTTTATAGATTCGATAGTGCTCGTGGAGAAATGTCATTTTCATACCAAATCGTTTATTTAAATAAAAATTGTTTTCTGCTCTTTAAAGCAATTATATTTTAACATCATGATAATATTGATGGATCTACTGTATATTTAAAATCAATTCAATAAAATCAATCATTCGTGTCCTATTATGGGGGTTGGTAATTTACTAACACTTTCTTATTGTTGCAGCTGTAATGGCATTTCAACACTGAATACGCTTTAGTATAATAATAATTATTTTAAAACTCCTACTCAAAAAATGATTGTATTAAAAAATATATGATAAATATCAGTTTTTTTAAAATACGTTCAAGCATATAGTACGAAATATTTTTACAGTACATCTATAGTGCAAATGCAATAAGAAGTTAAGAAATCGGTTTATCATACGTAACAGGTACGTCTCATATTGTTATTTGCTTTTAATTACAAAGTTAAAGTAGCGTTAAGTAATATAGAAATATCTAGCTGACTGGAAGTGATGCCTAAATTTGGCAGAAACATTATAAATAGTTATAGTTATTTTAATTATATCAAATTAAACCACCCTGTCCAAGGAAAAATACCTACGTCCCTTAAACCTAACTTTTTTAGTACATATTTCGTAATGGTCCTCCCACATAGACATACCAAGGTCATAAAATAGTATATTACATAACAAGCATAGAAAGTGACATATTTAGCAGGAGTGTGAATGATGCAGATCTCGTACCATGCCATCTCAAATTAATTTTAACAAATAGATACTCAAATTTTTAAACGGCCGTCAGTTTGTAGCAAATACATTTACTCAAATAATCTATTAAACAATAATACTTAAGTCCCACTTAATTAGGCCTCGGCTTAGCCTGAATAATAAGCACGATTTGTCTCTTGTTAAATTAAAGCAGAACGTGGGTGAATTGGAACATCATCAAATTCATAGAGCTATGGAGCAGCACGATTGATGTAGAAAATAAAATATTAGCATCGATACTCATAATAACGGAGTTCTAGATCTTAACATGAATCATTCCCAATCGTGCAAGGGCCGAATTCCATCAGTCCTTTAAAACACAAGAATATCAACAAATAAAAAACAAAATAAATATCTCCAATAATAACATTTATTTATTCACACTAAACTTCCTTTTTCAGTCATCAGATAAATAGTGAACTAGAAGGCCTTCAGCCATTTATTAAATAATATCTTATCATAATTAATAATGTTGTTACATAAAAACAAATAATAACATGAACGATTCATACTTAGTTTTAAGAAATATTTATAAAATCCAACCTTGATCATTCTTTAAGTTTATTAGTTAATTGATAAGTTCGATAAATTCTAGATCCTATAGAAACTGATTTTTTTTATTGTATCAAGAATTTTCCTCAACATTTTTATGAACATTTTTCAATACATTATTCTAGTAATTTACTCTTAAATTTTGAAACACGAACTAAATAACGTTTCCACATAAAAATGAGATGTAAAGAACCCACCAGGTTGTTTCTATAAACTAAATTTGTTTACAAACTTCGATTTTGTCGACTTGCAGATGATCACCGGATTGTTATGAATTTTTTGAAGATGACTTCCAGTAATCACGGTTAGGGATTCAAAATCATAAGAACTGCAAGAGGATTTTAGATGCATTATAGTTTTCAGCATATATTCGCCATTAACATCAAACGAACAAACTGTTCACAGAATTCACGATGTAGTCAGGGCATCAATTCCCATCACAAAGAAATATCTAATTTTGTTATATTATGAAACTTCCAAACAATGATTAAGTGCTTCCAGTATTTCACAAAACCATTTTGTGCACTAATTATACCAGAAATAGTTCATCAAAAGGGAATTTCACTATTAAAACACAAAGTTTAAGCGAACACCGAATCTAACGTCTTTCTCTGAGGATATCTAACGTTTTCCCACCACAAGACGCGTCTATGATTTAACGGCTTGTTAACGAATCAGAATGCTGGAAAGCATTTATGCCCATATAGGAATTATGGAAAAACCGATATTTTGTAGGTGAATTCCCAAATCTAGATGGCATCATATAAAATATTATTAAATTTAATGAAAACGGACAACCGAAGTGATTTGAGAAATATCTAATTGAAAATTTGTTTAGTTTGTAACACGTTAAGAACATTTAATAGGATACTATTTCATAGGCTCCGGAAGCTTTCAGTAGGTATTGCGACACCTGGCCCAGACGGTTCTAGGGACCCTAGATTCTCTGTCTCTCTCTAAATCTGGTGACTTTTTGTCTGTCTCTCTCTAGGTGGTTAAGTACGGAATCTGCATTACCGACATTCTGTATTACCGGCATTTGGTTCGTCACTTGGCTAAATGGAGTTAGTGTTTCTAGGGAAAAACAGAGGGCGCCAGTGTCGTTTTACGTGATTTTTGTACCGACATTCTGTATTATCGGCATTTGGTTCGTCACTCAGCTAAATGGTAGCGTCGTTGCTAGGGGAAAGCAGATGGCGCCGGTGTCGTTTTACGTGATTTTTGTACCGACATTCTGTATTATCGGCATTTGGTTCGTCATCATGAAGAAAGCTGTATTACCGATTACGGGCGTTCTACTGATTGTTAATAGGGGGAGCCAAGGTTTATCATTTTATATTAATAAATTTTACCGATTTCTTAAAATAATTATCGTCGTCATTAATACTTGAATTACATATAATAATTTAAGATAATTAATTCGGCATTAAAATTTTAAACGAAAATCACGGAACAATTTACGGATAATAATAATAATAACAATAATTATAATGTCTTTATTTCCCTTACAGGCTTACATCCAAATAGGGAAAAATATGAATTTACAAATGTTTTCATCGTTTATGCTATTCTCCTGTAATATCTCATGGGTAATGTGTAAAGAGCGGAAAATATGCAATGTGCATTTTATGATGTTGATGAAATAAGAATTATTTGTAGATTCAATTAAAATGCCTAAAACCTAAAATTTAAGGCTTTAATATTATTGTTTATTGTATATTTTATATCAATAAATGCGAAACTCCGTGTAATGCCATGTAATAATAATGCAACAATGTAACATAACTGTATACATCGGTGTATACATAAAATAAACTTGATGTTGATGAAATAAATAATAGAAACAAAATTTAATTTATGATTTGATTTATTGAAATTTCCTTATTCTTATAACAAATAAGTTTTTACTAATAATATTTAGTTATTACTAGTTAGTTAATAGTATATTATATACATATTTGTTGCATTTTTCTTTTGTCGAAACCCATGCATTTTTTGTCAAATTTCGTTGCATTTAAATGTGCATATGTTTTCTTTTTGCCTTGCATTTTTCCGCTCTTTAGTAATGTGTATTGTGGTGACAAAATTCACTTGGTATTGTTATGTCTGTTTGTGTTGGTGAATATTTCACCATTTACAACATAATCATGAATAAAGTGGTTGGTGTATTTTTGCATACGAAACAATGGAACATTTATTTACGTTTAAATTTAGGCGATTAGCTTTACACCAATCACATAGAAAGTTAATGTTAGACTGCAAATATAAGCAATCATTGATATCTCGTACTTGATGATATATTTTTAAATCGTCAGCAAATAATAGTTTCTCGCAGTGTATAGATTGATGATGATGATGAATACCACGTAGACACGTCCATTCGTGACGGGTATCTTGGAATACATTCTGCTTGGTTCGGACATCTTGTATCCCAACCCTCTGACGTTTAATGTCATGCTTACCTTGCTATCTCTCTCTCTCTCTCTCTCTCTCTCTCTCTCTCTCTCTCTCTCTCTCTCTCGCTCTCTCCTTCTCACTCTCTCCTTATCATCTATTAGAGAGGACGCATTAAAGAGCCTTCTCTCTCTCTCAATGTCTCCTCTTGGAATACGTTCTGCTTGGTTCGGACATCTTGTATCCCAACCCTCTGGCGTTTAATGTCATGCTTACCTTGCTATCTCTCTCTCTCTCTCGCTCTCTTCTTCTCACTCTCTCCTTATCATCTATTAGAGAGGACACATTAAAGAGCCTTCTCTCTCTCTCAATGTCTCCTCTCTCACTCTCTTGCTCTTTCGCTCTCTCCTTATCACCTATTAGAGGACGCATTAAAGAACCTTCTCTCCCTCTCTCACTCTCTCGCTCTCACGCTCTCTCACTCTCTCTCTCTCTCCCTTCATCCTAATGCTAGTAAATGAAACAGTATTGGATAGAGGTAACCGTTAGGTCTACTGTTCTGGGATTGGTTCGGACGATAATTATTCAAAAAAGCGTAAAAGCATACGATGTTTACTAAATTAAATGCGGGCTGATTACGAGAAGTCTCAGTACCGTCTACGATTATGTCCGAGAACATCCGACGAACTGTATAAATCTCATGACGTATTGAAATATGTACATCATTGCGCTATGAAGATCTCAGCTATAAATACTGTGTATTCTGTTCATGCGTGACAGTTATTTGTCATACGTCATCATGAACACAATAGATCTCTTCGGTAGAGCTATGATGAGTATGACAGATGAAGCAATGGCTGCAACAAAACGTGGACCGAGAGGTTATGGTTTCAAATTAACACCAGAGGGTAATTTCGATGTTGAGAACCGTCGTATAACTAATGTAGGCGCTCCTATCAACGATAACGATCTTGTCACGAAGCGTTCTGTACTAATGTTATCAGATAACGATGAAGGTGTAATCGATGTTAAGAAAAGAAGGTTAGTACACGTTAAAGAACCGCTTGACAACCACGATGTTTGTACGAAAAAGTATACCGACGAGCTGGTGGACGATGTTGAAAGAAAATTACTCTCTAATTGTTTGAGACGACGACGAGAGGATAAAGGACAGGGGTCGTACTATGATGCTAAAGATGGAAGAATTTGTAATATAGGGGAGCCTCTAGAGGATAAAGATGTAATCTCTAGGCAGTATTTTAACAATCGGGCTATGCATACAAACGATCAAATGCAGTTTAATGCAGATGGTAAACGTATTGTTTCAGTAAGTTACCCTATAGATGGCACGGATGTCACTTCTAAAGCTTATGTAGATGCTCAATTCGACTCTGCTGTACAAACCTTCATTACAATGACTACCGACACTCAGAACACTATTAAAGATCTAAAGCAAAAGGTAACAAAGGTTGACATTGAAACTAGTAAACTTAACAGTTTGCTAACAACGTTGGAAAAAGAAACAAAGAGAAATCACCTAATAGCGAATGATGAGATGGAAACTAATCATTCGAGTGTGTTGACAAAGATAGAAGAAACGAATAATACCCTAGATAGTAATTATAAAAAATTATTAGATAAAGTACAAGTGCTCGAGGATACTCAAAAAGTTATGCGATCATCGTTTGATGCCCTAATAGCCGAATCTGCAACACGTACGAACTCTTACAACATAAAGAGAGTGTACAATACCGACTAATAACGGAATTTACTACTACTATCGGTAGACCTAATCATATTTACACCATTTTTTTATTCTAGTTTTAAGTGTATTATATCAAATGCCTGATTAGCGCAGATAGGAAATGTGGTGAGCCTTACGGGATGCTGCGCAAATGCTTAGTTTGCTTATATCTACGCTAATCAGTTATTTTTTTTCTATCTTAGCCTAAATGTATCGTTGAAGAAATAAAAATGTATTTAAACAAAGTTTTTAGTTTTACTAATGTCAATAACTCTCCAAACATAGCGATTTGTAGCAACAGCAGCAGCAACACATCGATATGGTAAAGAAAGTAAGTTTCGCCGACGCAAGCATGAATAATATACATCATATGATAGTATGGGAGTATGCATACAGACAGGCGAGAAAGGGAGACTGGCAAACATTAGCTCTGGACAGATACCGTTTTCAAACAAGAATACATAATGTTGAAAAGCATCTGTGTGAAATTCTACAAGCTGATCATAGAGACTTTATCTATACGCAGAGATTTCAGAACACAGATTAGTCCGGCTGCAGTGGTGACCGAGTATAAATACAGGTACAAGCAGTCTCTTCTCTCAGTACCAGATGTTAGTTCACGAAGGTAACGGCTTTGTTAACAAGCTCATAGACAAGCTGCCTATTGAACTACATCTTCCTTCCTATCAGTACTGTGGACCTGGTACTAAATTATCTAAAAGATTACAACGTGGCGATAAAGGTATAAATCCTTTGGACCAGGCGTGTATGCAGCACGACATCTCGTACGCTCAAAGCTCCGATTTGAACAGTAGACACCAGGCAGATCGTGTATTAGAAGAAGCCGCTTGGAAGCGTGTTAAGGCTAAAGACTCTAAATTAGGGGAAAAAGCATCAGCTCTGTTTGTAACCGGTATAATGAAGGCTAAAAGAAAGTTGGGAATGGGCGTAAAGACAAACAAACCGTCGGCGAAACAGGGTCTCGCTAAAAAGATGATGAAGAGGAAAACTGTCACTTTCAAAGGTGGCGTTTTAAAGAAGCTTGTTGGTGTAGTGAACCGTGCAAGCAAGAGACTCACGGGTAAAGATTTAATACATCATGCCCTGAGCGCTGCCAGAAGAATCATTCAAAACGTAGGCGGTCGAAAAAACGTTAAAGTACCCCGAATAATTCCTGTGCCTACAGCTACAGGGGGTATTTTACCACTCATACCAATTTTTGCTGGCCTCTCGGCTCTCGGTGCAATTATAGGAGGCGCCTCAGGGGTAGCAAAAGCTGTTAACACTGCTAATAGTAATAAGAGACAGCTAGAAGAAACTACACGGCATAATAAAAGTATGGAAGCTATCGCTTTAGGCGGTAAGAACGGGAACGCCCTTTACCTGAAGCCGTATAGAGCTGGCGGAGCTGCATTGTACTTAAAACCATATGTCAGGCGGTCAAAAAACTGAATAACTTGCCTCGGAGACCACTTACAGACCTAGATATAATAAAACATGCTAAAGACATTCCCTATTTTAGAGGTGTCTATATGAGAACAAGTCTACCTGCAACGAAACCTTTGCAATTCGAAAGAGCTATTGTTAATCTTGACGACGCTGGAGGACCGGGTACTCATTGGGTTGCCTATAGAAAGGATCGAAACGTGGTTTTGTACTATGACCCCTTCGGAGACCTGAGACCACCATCTGAACTTGTGAAATATTTAGGGCCTCGCTGCGCCGTATACTACAACGTAGCCCAAGAACAAAAGTTCAATACATACAACTGCGGACATCTGTGTCTACGATTTTTGTATAAAAGAGAGGTGAAAGTGTAAATCGGTTAAGTATGGCTAGGACCATCACGGTGTACGGTACAGGAAACAGGCTTTCTACGGATCGTATTTATCCACCTATAACATTAGATCACGTGCGTTACGAATACTCACTAGGTTTAGTCGGCTTATATACAAGTCACACGATACGGAATATATACCCAGGCAAAAATAAATTTTATTACGGAGAAAAGGCGATAACTATTGAACCGGGTAGCTACGAGTTGTCTGAAATCGTTAACTATATAAACAATCAAATTAGTGGCGACCCCGAAGAGGGAGATCTACTACTACAAATCAAAGCTAACACTAATACGGGAAAGTGTGAGATTGAATCAGCTACCGAGTTGATTGATTTTACCAAACCCGATAACATAGGATCACTACTAGGATTTAAGAAGCGCGTGCTAGAACCCGGTAGTAGACACGTATCAGATCGAGTTGTCGATATACTTTCAACTCCAAACATCTTTGTAGACACGAATATTACAGGCGGCTCATATAGAAACAATCAAGCAGGTCATACAATCTTCGAATTTGGTGTTTGCGTACCACCCGGTTATCTGATTGAAAAGGAGCCATCGCATGTGATTTACTTTCCCATCACTGTCACCGAGATCGACAACATTACCATTAGACTGGTAGACGCGAGAGGAGAGTTGATAAATTTGTCTGAAGACACTTTCACGAGCATCAGGCTAGAACTTAAACGTGAAAAATGGGAATAAACTTTAGCTATAAAAACATCAGCATATGTCCATCAAAGGTCATTCACCGTCGAACGTCGGCACGTGCAGACCTTCGATTAAAACTAACTAAAGCTCGTCGCCTTTTTCTTGAATCTTTAGGCTTTAAAGTACGATAACAGCAGCAGCAGCAACATGTCAAAACGAAGTAAAATGCATATTAACACCGACACCTTTACCATTGATAAATTAAACATATTTGGGAAGCCACGCGTCGATACAGATATAATAAAAGAGGATTTTTATACCTATCTGCCGTTTACGCTAAATGCCAATCATTCCGACACCATTAGAATCAGCATACAAAATTCCGATAACGTTTTAGCTTTGTATGACAGCTATGTACTTGTTAAAGGTAGCATAACGCGTGCAGAAAACAAGCAATTCCTTCTGGTAAACAATTTTGCCCACTTTCTGTTTGATGAAATTCAACTAATATTAGGCACAAACCAGCTCATAGATGTCTGTAAACAGCCCGGCATTACAAGCACTATAAAAGGTCTCGTTTCACATGGCGCCGAGGATAGAGCTTTAACCTGCAATGCATGGAACTTAGGGATTACTAACGATAATGATTTGTTACATAACCAGGGGAATAACGTCTTTCATTTCACGTGTAGAATACCATTAAAAGATATCTTTGGATTTGCAGACGATTATAAAAAAGTAATACCTCATATGAGTTGTCAGCTAGTTTTAATTCGCGCCAAGAACGATTTTAATTGCTATAAAAGCGACGCAGGTGATGCAGGTACCGATGTAGATATCAAGATTGATAAGCTCTCGTGGGAAGTTCCGCATATACTGTTATCAGATGAAAGCAAAGTGAACCTGGTGGAGAGTTTAAGAGATAATTCTTCTATCATCGCTCCGTTTAGACGTTGGGAATTACACGAGTTACCCTCGTTGGGAACTACTAAAAATCAGGTTTGGCGCGTAAAGAACTCCAATGATCTAGAGAAACCGCGCTGGGTCTTTGTAGTTTTACAAGACGAGCGTCAGCTGGGTATAAGAACGGGTAACCCGACTGCATTTACTCATTCGAACTTGGTCGACGTTAAGTTGTATTTAAATTCGCAAGTATTCCCGCATCAGCGTTTAAATCTCGATTTCGACCGTAAGGACTACATTCCTGCGTATCTGAATTATATTCGTTTTCGTGAGAACTACTATGACGGTATAGGTAGAGGTGCGGCTGAGAGCTGTTTACTCAGCTACAAATCGTTTGAAACGTATCCCGTTTTTGTTATTGACTGTTCAAGACAGGTGGAGAGTTTTAAGGATTCCACTGTCGATATTAGACTAGAGCTCGAGTCTTCTGCCGCATTTACGAATACAACTAAGGCGTATTGTTTGATCCTTCACGACGCATTAATCGAGTATAATCCGTTTAACGAGACCGTGACTAGACACGTACGCATACCGTAATGATGAAGGTTGTTAAACAAAATAAGTCACTAAACATATGTAACCTAGACGACTGCGAAGATACATCTTTACAACGACGATCAGGCGAGGATGTTAGGAAACATGGCGAACTGTTACCTGTATCATGTAGAGCAATATTGAGCGGTCCATCTTCCTGCGGTAAAACTAATGCTATGTTAGGTTTACTTATTAGCGAAAACGGATTAAAATTTGAAAATATCTACCTATACGCCAAGTCTTTATTTCAGCCTAAATATGAATTCTTAAGACGTGTTATGAAACCACTTACGGGTATGGGATATCATGAATTTAACGAAAACAATGACGTAATCAGCCCCGGTGATGTTAAACCTAATTCTGTGTTCATTTTTGATGATATAATTTGCAGCAAACAGGATAAGATTAGAGAATACTTTAGCATGGGTAGGCATAAGGGTGTCGACTGTTTTTATCTAGGTCAAACGTACGCCAAGATTCCGAAACATCTGATTAGGGACAATGCAAACCTAATTATTCTCTTTAGACAAGACGAGTTGAACTTAAAACACGTGTTTAGCGATCATGTTGTAGGAGACGGTATTAGCTATGATCAGTTCAAAAACATTTGCTCTCTGTGTTGGAAGGAGCCACATGATTTCCTGGTAATTAATAAAGACAGCTCTCTAGACCGTGGCAGATATCGGAAGGGTTTTGATTCATATATAAGTTTATAATTAGAGTCGAATCGTTTAGTAGTCTCTGCATAGCCACCATGTCCAACACGTATGATCTGAGTTTAAAGCGTAAAATAATACATGCTCGTAATGCTATACGTAAGAAGTTTGCATACTTTCGTCGTGATAGAGCAGAAGCAGAACGTATGTATCGCGTCACGCACAATCCAGTTATATCACCACTGGAAACCATTGCTAAATCAGTTAACACCTCTAACGTACCCCTATTGAAAGTTAAAACACAACCATCTGCTGCTACTACTACTACTACTGCTAGTTACATTCCCCAGTTGAAAGTTAAAAAACAACCTGCTACATCATCATCATCGGAAGCAGACGAAGAAGAAGAATCTAATAAAACTCTTGATCTCCCTACTCATTACGGTATGCTGATAGCTAACGCTGTCGGAAACAAAAATATAGATAGAACTAGATTCGGTATTAGATATAAAATTGATCGAGACGCGTAGACATTTGCATCTTCCCCTGTGACTATGCGTGATACAAACATCATAATTAAAAACAACGTTTTCAAAGCTACACCCGGTCTGTTTGACTTACTCACGTTTAGTGAATTAGAGTCTATACCAACGCAATCTGATATCAATAATTATATGCAGATAATAGCCCTTACTAATGCGCATAAGAAATCATATAGACCACAGGGTAAACTAACAGCTGTTAAACATTGGAAGTATGATTATATAATTAAACCGAACTTACCCAGAATCAAAGGTTTAGGCATTAGACTATCATCATCATCGTCGTCAAATTTTAAAAAATTAAGCGATTGCAAAGTCGAATACGTCTACTGGAATAAGGCTAACGAGCTAGTCGACCGGCTTCGTTTATTATATGCTGTAAAGAGTGCCGGCAACACTAGTCCACAGAATGAAAACGAAATAATATCAATTATAAGCGAACTTAAGGAGGAAGGCATCATAGAATAGAATATTTCGGGGGTATATAATGATATATTGCTTTAACATTGTTCAGTATTCATCAAACACGGCTGCTGCCAATATAATTATTTGAGACGTTGCTCTCTCGGTGTCGTTGAGATTAATTGTATGATAATGACTAGTGCTAAACAAACCGTTGTTGATGAAATACACAGGGCTGCTAGAAAAAACTTTCAAAGACGTCGCACTATAATAAAAGATTTCCAGGACTTGTTCCAGGCTGACTTAGCCGAGTTTATGCCCTATGCTAAAGTAAATAAGGGGTATCGTTACATACTGCTGATGATAAACTGTTATTCGAAATATCTGTATGCACGACCGTTGAAAACTAAATCCGGAGAAGAGGTGACAAAGCAGGTCCGCAGCATCTTTAAGAGTTCAGTCATACCCAAGAATCTTCAGACGGATCTCGGGAAAGAGTTTTACAATAAACATTTTAAACGATTAATGAAAGAGCACACTATAAATCATTACTCTACATATTCCGTAATTAAGGCTTCGATAGTTGAACGCGTTATCCGTACAATTAAGCAAAAGTTGTATAAAGAGTTTAGCTACCGAGGATCATTTAAATGGATAGATATATTACAGAGGGTAGTTGACAGCTATAACAACACCAGACATAGAACGATAGGTCGAGCTCCTGCTACTGTTACACCTACCACCAAACTAACCGTTTATGACACTAATGTAAAAGCAGATGTCGCTGCAGGAAGTAAACGTAAACTAGACTTGAATGACCTCGTACGTATTAGTAAGTTCAAGGGGGTCTTTTCTAAGGGATACACGCCCAGCTGGTCAACTGAATTATTCAAAATAGTTAAAGTTCAATTTACAAAACCTGTCACATATCTGCTGGAAGATCTTCATGGGGTTGCTGTTCGAGGAGCTTTCTACGAGTTCGAGCTGCAGAAAACCAATCAGCCAGACGTTTACTTAGTTGAAAAAGTACTTAAACGCCGCAGCAATGGTGACATGTACGTCAAATGGCTCGGCTTGAATGAAAAGTCCTGGATAAAGGCGGAAGATGTTGTTAAATGACAGTTCTTACCTATATAAAGTTTATATTACTAGATTAAATAAAGTATGTTGTTGTTGAGGTTTAAGTTTAATATATAGTTAATATTCTATTAAGTAAATGTTAAGTGTTAGAATATATATATATATATATATATATATATATATATATATATATATATTTACGGCCACTTATCAAAGTGAGGACATATCATGAACCATAGTTAATGAGGACCACCCTTATAAATGGTCACAGCTTTGCAAATTTTTTTGTCATCACTTGTTTACTTGTTCTAGTTATGTATCTCGCAAATATACACAGATTTCTTTAAATTTAAAAAAGTTTTATTTGCTGTGTATAATAATACCAAGTGAGGCTACACTATACTACTGACGACGTGAGGACCATATAATTAGATACGATTTAATCGCAAAGTGAGCCCCAATATCAAATTATACACAGGTTTTAAGTATAACATGAGGACCGGCGCTGTTGCCATCATTTGCTTTCATTATCATCAGCAAAAATGCATGCTATTCTATTATTGGAATTTGTTAGTTGGTCGGTCGTCAGTATAAAACTAATTTGATGTGGCGGAGACGGGTATGCTTCCGTAGCCATTTTAACAAACCCGTTTTTGAAAACATCTCGAGAACGGTTGGTTCTACGAAAAAAAATATAACAGACTTTTTTGTAGAAAAATAAATTATCTATCTTTTTTATTAAAACAATTTTTTAATTGCTTGCAAATTAATGTTTTAAGAGTTATTACACAGCAAAGTTTTCACTTTTTAGTTTTGCTAAATAATTCGCAAACGGCTAACATCTCACTGAAACAGGAAAACATTGCAGTGTAATAACTCTTAAAATATTAATTTAACAAAAAAATTGTTTAAATAAAATAGATAGATAATTAATTTTTCTATAAAAAATGTCTGTTCTGTTTTCTTCGTAAGACTATTTCTCCAGACTATTTGGAGAATTTACTGGCTCCCTAACTTAACTATTTCCTGTTGGCTGTTCCATTGCCTTCTAGAATGTTTAAACGAATGCTTGACCGCTTAGATCAATTAAATTTAGACGAAAAATTAGATTTAACTATTGATTAAGATTCTGGTGTTTCTCATCATTTTAATGGTAATTGTGCTAGTAATATTAACAGCCTGCTATTAGTGGGACAGATTAGTGAATTGATAGCTAAGTACCACATACTTTACTTTAAAATCTAAATGTATTACTCCTAATAATTAATTATTATTAATAGTTAGATTAGTTTCACTAATAATTATAGATGTAAATCTGTATAATATGTTAATTATTCTGAAAATGCTAGTAAAATCAGTAAATATTGTCGCCTAATTTAAAATGCTGAGTTTGTTCCATCTCATTTTTATTTAAATTTAAAAATTTGTCTGTAATTTCCTTACGGTACGTGTTAAAAAGAATATATGTATTTATCTTCCTACCTAAACCGATCTTGGCTTGTACCAAAGAAAAGTGGTTATTCTATATTTAGGGTATTTATTAGGCCAAAAGGAATGCATATAAAATCTATATTTCCGTGTAAAAAGATATAAGAAGGGGGATTAATATCGCTCTTGGTATTTTTAATATTTAATTCTAGTTATTTTTTAAATGCTTGTAATGAACCGTATGTGAATCTGCCATTTAAATTTAACCAACCAATAATTATTGTGAATGACTTTTCAGCATTAACTGTGCCGTCTATGAACTCAAATCTTACTAATCCTCCAGCTGACATATAGCTATAAATCATTACGCCTTGAGGAAACTTAACATTAGGTTTCAAGCAGTATTTATGGAATGCTTCTTGTTTAGCTCTGATTACTCTTTTGCGAGAGTAAAACTAGAACAAAACTGCTTAATGTTAAGTTTCCTCAAGACATAATGATTTGAGGCTGTATGTTATCTAGAGGATTAAGAAGATTTTAATTCATAAACAGCATAGTTAACGCTGACGAGTATCTGCAAAACGACGAGTAGCATGGGCTAAAACTAAGTTGTCCTGGGCAGAAATGCTGGTCTAAGGTCATATTCATCAACTAGTTAAAGTCTGGTGTATCCGTTAGTTACTCTCGCAAAAGATTGATCAGAGCTAAACACGAAGCATTCCATAAAGACTGCTTGAAACGTACCGTTAATTCTCCTTTTAAGGCGTAATGATTAGTACCAAGAACTTATAAATAAAGGAAATTAGGATTTCAAAAAAGGCGAAACACCTTGTGCATATTGGGTTAGATTCAAAAATTCAGTAGTGCAGGTACTCTTCTAAAATTAACTTGCCAATACGAATTTTTCAGCCGACTGCTATCAAGAATATCGATAATATCGCCTGATGGATTTTGCCGAAGAGATGCTAAGATAAAGGATGACTGTACCACGATCGCGTCCGGTTCTCAACGAATTTTTCTTAGCTAGTTCATGGCAATAAGGAACCATAAAAAGTTACGCCAGAAAGTTCCTTGAGCAAATTTACTGGTGCAAATTGCTGATCCGTGTATGACATATCTCCTTTCTTCGATAACACAGAAAGAAGGCGAAGTACGAAAAAAATTCGAACACTTTTGGTAGGGCTTTAAATAAGCTTTATCTTACCTAACCTCCTTTATCTCGATAACCCTAATGGTTTCCGAGAAAAACGACAAAACCGGTAGGGGGCGTGGTTTATCCTCATTATTTCTTCGAGCTCACCACCTACAGGTGTTGACTTTTAAGGAGTTGTTTAATAACCCACAAGGAAACCGTATGCAAAAATCCATGGACTTACCTCAACTTTCCGCTATTTTTTCTAAATTGATTAGACTAATTATAGCAGTCCAACATAAAGCTTTGTATGCAACTCGTACCTTAATCTATCTATCTGAGAAATCGCCAACATAAAGTTTGACAAAGTGGTAGTATCGATTGGCTTTATGGTAAGGTCATTTCAACCGAGGATATTTTATTTAACTACAATAGAATTGGTATAGGCACAAGTGAAACATGTAGTTGCTAATAATACAACATATACATACACTTGCTGATCTAAAAGAGCTTCTATCAAGGAATTTCTACCGTCACAAATATCATAAATTTAGGATCGAAAAGTTCCAGCAAAGAATTAACAAACGCATCTGACATACGGATGTTGATACGAGGGATGCTCTGTTAATAGTTAGTAGCAGGCCATGGAAGCTCAATTGGCTAGAAACAATTGCAACAATTGAATGTCGCATTAGTTGGCATTCGTTACCCACAATTGTCAAACGTTTCGATTTCTTGTGAAACGTAGTTAATTTTGTAAGGTAAGTAGTTGTGCATTTTTAATTCAGTTAAGATGAGCATTCCGCGAACTGCCTTTAGAGCTATGATTTTCTACGACTATAAAAGACAGTTAGGATACCAGCAAAGCCATGAAAATTTGATAGCAGATTTTGGCGTTGCTGCCCCTCCATTATCCGCTGTTAGTCATTGGTTCCGCGAATTTCGACGAGGGCGAGAACGGCTAGAAGACGAAGCAAGACCTGCAGAAGCTGCCTGTTCAGAAAATGTTGATCGTGTGGCAAGCTTGATTCATTCCAATCGAAATATTACTTATAGGGAGATTCAGTAGGAAGTGAAGATTGAATCCTCGGCGGTGAATACCATTTGGCATAAACATCTTGAAGTAAGAAAGCCAGCAAGCCGTTGGATATCGCATTTGCTCTCAGAAAGTCAAAAACAGGCTCGAATAGACTGGTGTAAATTTATGTTGCAAAAATTTGACGGAGGAGCTTCCAGGCAAGTGGCATACATTGTAACTAGTGACGAATCTTGGGTATACAGTTACGACCCTGAAACTAAACAGCAGTCTAGTGTTTGGGTATTCGAAGATGAAGACTTGCCCACAAAAGTAATTCGTGGCAGAAGCTTCAAGAAGAAAATTATTGCTGTTTTTTCCGCCGATGTGGTCCTGTTGCTGTTATTCCACTTAAAGATCGCAGAACTGTTAATTCTGAATGGTACTGCGAAGTGGCTTTACCACAGATGTTTGCAAAATTACAGGCAGGTCGACAAAGGACCGGTTTGCGTAACATCTTAGTCCATCATGACAACGCATCCTCCCACACTGCTGCCAGAACATTGGATTTTTTGAAAGATACGGAAGTTCAATTGGTAAGTCATCCGCCGTATAGCCCAGATCTAGCGCCGTGCGACTTTTTTTTGTTTCCAACTGTTAAATAAATGATGCGAAGTAAAAGATTTTCCAACGCAGATGCAGCAGTTACAGAATTTCAAAGAATTTTTGAGGACCTTTCAGAAAATGAATCTTCCGAATGTTTTAAAAAGTGGTTTCAAATAATGCACAAGTGTATTAGTCTGAATGGAGATTATTTTGAAAAACAATAAAGATTGTTTGTTAAAAAATGCAACGGTCTTTTTGCTAATAACAATTTTCTTGCAACCCTCGCATTGTACCAATATAAAATACTTTTTAATGTTTTTAATGATAGTGTTGCATTATGTCATCAGTCATATTTATAAATTGTTCACAACATAATAATAAAATAATAAATAAGTACCTACTAAATAAACTATATTTAAAAATATATATGTATAAATATATATAAAATTTTGTATTTCTTAATTTTCTCATTGAATTCATAATCAGCAACCCCAAAAACCCTTCAACATGAATTTCGCTCAAGTTGATGTAAAACTTCCCGAGTTATTAAATTGGGAGTGTAAAATGGGGGTTTCAACCCCCCGAGGGGGCGTGTCCCCATTTTAAACAGATTACATTTTATATTGGTCCAGTACTGAAGGCATTACAAAAGATTTCAAGTCGCTATCTTTAGATAGTAAAAACTAAGAACGTAATGCAAAAATTTACTCTACTACTAGGGCAGAGAGAAAGGATTACATAATAAGGTAACCAAAATGGTGTATTACTTTGCAAAATCACATATTAAACACTTTTTGACTCTTTGAGCTTTTCTCTAAAATCAATAGAAACGGCGTAAATCGCATTCTCAATCTCAAATGCCGTTATTTTAGGACCGCCATTTTGGTGTCCGCCACTTTGAATTTTTCAATTTTCTCATTGGATTCATAATCAGCGACTCCAAGAACCCTCCCAACATAAATTTCACTCAATTTGGTACATATAACATTTTATATTGGTCCAGTACTGAAGGCATTACAAAAGATTTCAAGTCTCTATCTTTAGATAGTAAAAAATAAGAACTTAATGCAAAAATTGACTCTACTACTAGGGCAGAGAGAAAGGATTACATAATAAGGTAACCAAAATGGTGTATTACTTTGCAAAATCACATTTTAAACACTTTTTGACTCTTTGAGCTTTTCTCTAAAATTAATAGAAACGGCGTAAATCGCATTCTCAATCTCAAATGCCGTTATTTTAGGACCGCCATTTTGGTGTCCGCCACTTTGAATTTTTCAATTTTCTCATTGGATTCATAATCAGCGACTCCAAGAACCCTCCCAACATAAATTTCACTCAATTTGGTTGCGTTATTAAATTAGGGGTACAAAATGGGGATTTCAACCCCCCGAGGGGGCGTGCCCCCATTTTAAACATATAACATTTTATATTGGTCCAATACTGAAGGCATTACAAAAGATTTCAAGTCTATAAGACTATAAAGTTGGGAACGACCTCATCATCCATCATCACATAGTGAATAATAAATATAATTGATATTCTAAATCTGTTCTAATAAATTATTCTTATTGTTAGTTTTATTAAATATTAATTTAAAAAGAGACGTTTTGATTGTAATATTTGGTACTTATAGTTATCAATTTTTATAAGCCTGCCTTGAGAAGTAAGAATTAAATTCATTGCGAGCTTTTATAATACAATGAAAGTTGAGAACATTTAGTAGTTGTGTAGGAAAGCCCTCATCTGATCGTCACCCGGTGATCAGTTTGAGGTTACAACTTATAACAGAATTCCACTTAATATACTATTTTGGGTTACCTACCGTTATTTATTTGTTCATAATGATTACTATTTCCATTTAAAGATTAAATCTGAAATGAAATTTTTTTCAATGAATTTAATAAATGACTTATTTAATTATTGGGTGTATTAAATGCAGAAAAATAGTCTGCAGAGTATGTTGCGTCTAACTTTTCTTTCTAAAAGCAATAATACAAACAAACTTGCCAGCCTCGGTGGATTAGTGATTTGCATGTTTGCTTCATAATCCAAGGATTGCAGGTTCGGGTCTAGGCCACAACGGCCAATGACCACAACGGCCAATCGCTATTTTGGCCGTTGTGGTCATAACCACAACGGTCTCCGTGACCATAACGGCCAACAGCCACAACGGCCAATTTGACCATATCGCCCAACTCGAAACTTGACCATAACGGCCACCATGACCACAACGGCCAACTAGAAACTCCACCCCATCCGCCATTTTGACCACAACGGCCACCGACGCTAATGTATTGGCGTCACTGGTGACGACGACCACAACGGCGAACTAGAGTGAGTAACCGCAACGGCCAAAATGACCACAACGGCCAACTATGGAGCGTGACCACAACAGCCAAAATGACCATAACGGCCCACTGTGGCGAGTGACCACAACGGCCAACTTTTTTTCATACTGTTACTTTGGTTTAGTTAAAGCTCATTTCTCTTTTTTAACTTAGCCCGTATTTCAATAAGGTACGTCCAGAATTTAACAGCGAGGTCTGATGTCAAAGTAGCGCCGATTTAACGTGACTTACCTATATTGAAAAATGCTTTTTCTATATATGTTACAACTGCAGCCCTATGCAGTTGACGACATTTTTCTTTCTTAGTTTCTCGGCAAGTATCCCAGGCAGATTAAATTCTGAAAATTTGTTCACAGGGTAGTTTATCTTTAACGTCAAAAGAAGTTTTTTTTCTATTACTTGTTTACCTACAGCAATCTTTTCATTTTGGGGACGTTTAAAAAAGTACGAAATAGAACTATAAAACAACACGTTTGACGTTTTATTTATAGATTTCCATTGCATTGAATTTGAAGTACGTAATTAGCTGTTTTTATCAGTTTTAAAATTTAAACTAAATGTAAATCTTCTCCTAAAAAATAAACACGATATCTACGAATCTGTCCAGTACTTAATAAAATCAATCTAGGGAGCAGCATAGGACGTAACCCAAGAAACAAACCGCAAAAATCCAAAACAGTATTGCTCCATACGTATCCGAGAAAAAAATACAAGAAAACGAGCTCTTAGAAAGTAATGACAGATTACTTACTCGCGTACCGGGCGATAAAACGTAGTTTAATAGGGCCGTCAAAGAATTTAAGAAATTATTAGATGAGCAGAGAAATCAAGATTTCCAGAACTATTTCCACTGCCTAACATCAACTAAAGCAACTGGCTGCATTATAGAACGTCATAAAGATCGTGTTTACGCTTCTCTTACCATTGAAGAAGAAAAATTCATACGGGACTTCCTTCAAGCGCGAAGTAAGGTCATCGAAACTGAAATAAATTCGAAGAAGTCCCCAGGTTTCGACGTAATAACTGGAAAACTCCTAAAGGAACTTTCATATGAGGGATTTCGCATGATAACTGTAATCTATAAAGGGATATTAAGGACGGGATACTTATCTGGCCAATGGAAGGTGGCCCAAATAGAAATGGTCCCAAAACCGGAGAAACCGCCATCAGATGTGCCCTCATACAGACCTATTAGTCGTTACCCGTCAATGGTTTGTAAAAAATTGTTCGCCATGCGAATGTCACCGCTAATTGACGAAAATCAGCGAAAGCCCAACTAACAGTTTGGATTTCGTCGACAATACGCTACAATCGAACAAGTACTTGCATCAAAAATCAGGTTTGACCTGGAGACCAAAACATTCTGTTCAGCGGTATTCACAGACACAAGCCAAGCATTTGACAGGGGGTGGTATGTATCAATTATGTTTTGACCATGTAAGACGTCTGTCTAGGTGGAACCCTAGATATTTGACCTAATCTTCTTGAGTAGTGAGTTTCCGTTAAGGTGAACTAGAGGGCAAGTAGTTTTTTTAGTAGTATAAGTGGCCTGTGTTGGTTTTTGTATATTTGCTTTAATGCGTCGTGTTCCATCATCTTTCAAAAAGGCTTAGGTGGTTTGTAAGTTTCTGAAAACTATATCTGCATTAGTATGGGAAGCCAGTATTGCCATGTAGTCCAAGAAGGTTGCTATTGTCGTGTTTCTAGTTGAAGATTAGGTATAATGTCGGACCAGTCGCGCGACACCAGATGTTGTGGATAGAAGGGCTGAAGTGGAGTCTGAATATTTCACGAAAAAGTATCTTTTAGTGAGGTATGACGTGAGGATTTGAAAGAAGGTATACGGTAAATGGCACTTGAGGTTGTAGAGTAGATCTACATACATACCACGCCCTGTCAAATGCTTGGCTTGTGTCTATGAATACCGCTGAACAGAATGTTTTGGTCTCCAGGTCAAACCTGATTTTTGATGCAAGTATGTGTACTTGTTCTATTGTAGCGTATTGTCGACGAAATCCAAACTGTTAGTTGGGCTTTCGCTGATTTTCGTCAATTAGCGGCGACATTCGCATGGCGAACAATTTTTTACAAACCATTGACGGGTAACGACTAATAGGTCTGTATGAGGCCACATCTGATGGCGGTTTCTCCGGTTTTGGGACCATTGCTATTTGGGCCACCATCCATTGGCCAGAGAAGTATCCCGTCCTTAATATCCCTTTATAGATTACAGTTATCTTGCGAAATCTTCAAATTCAATGCAATGGAAATCTATAAATAAAACGTCAAACGTGTTGTTTTATAGTTCTATTTCGTGCTTTTTTAAACGTCCCCAAAATGAAAAGATTGCTGTAGGTAAACAAGTAATAGAAAAAAACTTTTTTTGACGTTAAAGATAAACTACCCTGTGAACTAAAGTATCATGATTCTGTAAATAGTTATAGTGTACCTGTATCAAACTTTCAGAATTTAATCTGCCTGGGATACTTGCCGAGAAACTAAGAAAGAAAAATGTCGTCAACTGCATAGGGCTGCAGTTGTATATAGAGAAAGCATTTTTCAATATATCGTTCAGTAACCTTGTCATCAAAAGGGGGGTCTACCTTGCATGAAATGGGGTAGTAGACTTTTTTATATTGTATGTGATAGTACCAAGATGCCAAATCCAATTTTTCGACCTCCGCGACCTTCCGGATCACCGCCAAAAAGAGGTAAAACCGCCGAAATTTTGCACTTTTTTTAGGTTTGGCCAATTTTGACCATGAAGGAGCACTTTTTCAAAGAAGACAATTCTATTCATTTCAAAAGTACATTAAGTTTGTTACAATCTAAGACCAAAATGATTACTATAGGGCTAATAGTTTCCAAGATATAGCTCCTCAGAGTTCATCGAAAAAGCGGTAAGACCCCCGAAAATATGCTTTTTTTTTAGATTTGGCCAATTTTGACTATGAAGGAACACTTTTCCAAAAAAGATAATTATATTCATTTTGAAAGCACATTAAATTTGCTACAATTTAAAACCAAAATGGTTACTTAAGGTCTAATAGTTTCCGAAATATCGCTCCTCAGAATTAGTCGAAATTTACATCCATGCTATTTTTCAAGTATTAACCTATAGAACTGAGTTCAAAGGTTCAAAATAAGAATAGAATAAAATTGAATAGAATAGAAAACCTTTAGTCTTATTCAAACAAATTCATTTTTTACATTGGAATCTTAAAAATAATCCCTCGTAAATGGTTCATGTTGTCAAGTGGGTATTACCAGAAATATGAAAAGGCGACAGGGAAAACGCGTTTCAATTTTGTCTAAACCCCTTGGAAGGTCCAGGTACAAGATACTCTTCAGCCTCTGTGTCCATGTTCTTTTGTTCTTCGTCAGCCTGGTCAATTCATTTTAAGAGTACATTAAATTTGCTACAATGTAAGACCAAAATGGTTACTAATGGTCTAATAGTTTTCGAGATATCGCACCCCAAAGTTGGTCAAAACTTCAACCCATGCTATTTTTCAAGTATTAACTTATAGAATTGGCATCAAACCTTTAATAATACCTCTCAAATAGTTCAATAATGTATAAATTTAGTATATGAAACATTCGGTTCGGGTTACATTAACATGCAAACGCATTTTGCGACTGGTTGCTGCATCACCCTCCATTCCCTAATACGAATGTCGTCATGTCTATAAGCAGTGGACTTGTTGGAGTGGAAGAGGTCAACTGTCACATGGCTAGAGATATGGGTAAGGAAGCGATGTTGAAGGTTGTAGGGGAAAACTACGAAAATTTCAAATTCAAAAGGAAGAATAAAGTGGTATCACTTTCTTCTGTGAATACTGTGACTGTTGGCAAGAGACAGGTGACGGTTGACCCCCTAACACTGTGTCACAGGCTATGCGTTATGAAACAGCCGGATGAAGAACTGAAGAACTTCACACACGAGCTTTCACCATATCCTCTGTCCCTACTAACACAGTAACATCTACTTTCAGAAGTGCGGAAGAGGTAAAATACCAGATGTCCTCTATTCAACCACCTCGATATCTTCTTACCGTTACCTCAAGCCCTTCACCCATGCCTTTAGTGGATGTGATTCTACGTCATGCTTCTTTGATCAGGGATAAAACAAGTTATCAGTAATTCAAAAGAATTCGGACCTCGAGGAGAAAGCAGCAGTTTTCCAACTCAGAAGCAACACCTGACGAAGTAGCTGAAGCAGGAGAGCAAATTATCATTGCGCTGTAGGGTGAAAACAACTCAACGAAAAGCCTCAATTATCTAAGCTATTAGCTCTTTACAAAGGCTGCAACCAAGACGAACTTTAACCTTGCCAGACTACCTCCCACTCAAGATGCTGTGAATCGATCCGCTCGAATGGGGGTGGGTTCTTACAGCTCACGGCCTTTATGATATCGAGGGATGCGGCCCCTTCCCACCTCATGCAAATGATCTCCTGCAACTGCAAGAAAGGATGTGACAATGCATGCTGTTGCAGAAAAGCAGGCTTGAAGTGCTCTATTGTATGTAGCCAATGTAGTGAACAGTCCTGCGAGAATCGGCCAGATATCATCGTTGACATGGATACTGCCAAGCTCGATGACCTACTACATGACGATGAGCTAGATGGACTGCTTGTATATCCTAACAGCCCTCCAGATAAGGAAATTGACCAGGCTGAAGAAGTACAGGAGAACATGGACACAGAGGCTGAAGAGTATCTTGAACCTGGACCTTCCAAGAGGTTTAAACCAAATTGAAAGGCGTTTTCCCTGTCGCCTTTTCATATTTCTGGTAATACCCACTCGACAACATGAGCCATTTACGAGGGATTATTTTTAAGATTCCATTGTAAAAAATGATTTTGTTTGAATAAGACTAAAGATTTTCTATTCTATTCAATTCTATTCTATTCTTATTTTGAACCTTTGAACTCAATTCTATAGGTTAATACTTGAAAAATAGCATGGGTGTAAATTTCGACCAATTCTGAGGAGCGATATTTCGGAAACTATTAGTCCTTAAGGAACCATTTTAGTCTTAAATTGTAGCAAATTTAATGTGCTTTCAAAATGAATAGAATTGTCTTTTTTGGAAAAGTGTTCCTTCATGGTCAAAATTGGCCAAATCTAGAAAAAGTGCAAAATTTCGGCGGTTTTACCTCTTTTTGGCGGTGATCCGGAAGGTCGCGGAGGTCGAAAAATTGGATTTGGCATCTCGGTACTATCACATACAATATAAAAAAAGAAATCTACTACCCCATTTCATGCAAGGTAAAATGTACTAGGTTACTGGGCTAATAGGTAAGTCACGTTAAATCGGCGCTACTTTGACATCAGACCTCGCTGTTAAATTCTGGACGTACCTTATTGAAATACAGGCTAAGTTAAAAGAGAGAAATGAGCTTTAACTAAACCAAAATAACAGTATGAAAAAAGTTGGCCGTTGTGGTCGCTCGCCATAGTTGGCCGTTATGGTCATTTTGGCTGTTGTGGTCACACTCCATAGTTGGCCGTTGTGGTCGTTTTGGCCGTTGTGGTCACTCACCCTAGTTGGCCGTTGTGGTCACTCGCCACAGTTGGCCGTTATGGTCATTTTGGCTGTTGTGGTCACGCTCCATAGTTCGCCGTTGTGGTCATTTTGGCCGTTGTGGTCACTCACTCTAGTTGGCCGTTGTGGTCATTTTGGCCGTTGTGGTCATCGTCACCAGCGACGCCAATACATAAGCGTCGGTGGACGTTGTGGTCAAAACGGTGGATGGGGTGGGGTTTCTAGTTGGCCGTTGTGGTCATGGTGGCCGTTATGGTCAAGTTTCGAGTTGGGCGATATGGTCAAATTGGCCGTTGTGGCTGTTGGCCGTTATGGTCACGGAGACCGTTGTGGTTATGACCACAACGGCCAAAATAGCAATTGGCCGTTGTGGTCATTGGCCGTTGTGGCCAGGCCCCGCAGGTTCGATCCCCGGCTGAGCTGGTAATGTTTAATAGCGGAGAAAAATTAAAAACATGCCTTCTTCTCGGATAGGAAGTAAAACTGTAGGTCCCGTGTCAATGCGATGTTTGGCACGTTAAAAATCCCTACTTGGGGTGGAATTCCGTGAGGGAGTAAAGTGTTTCCTTGACAACAACAACAAGTAAACAACAAAAAAAGTAATCGCGGTACATGTTAGGATTTATTATCCTGAAACTATGTGATTTTGGCAATTGTCCGAATGACATGTAACGAAATTTTGAATTTTTGCGATTAAGTCCTTTAGACGTGCAAAAAATAGCGTATATACCACTGGACTAAAAGTGTTTTTTAAGTGTTAATTAATAATTTAAAAAATGCATTTTAGTCCCTGAATATATAATATACATTATGTCCGCTCGAGTGATTATGACAGGATTATGACCTATTTTGCGGACTGTTTCTAGAGCGTAAATCGCTAAATTAGAGCACCCCCTTTTACTACTCTTGTTTACGACGTCTCCATAGTAATAAGAATAATTATAGACCATAGCACCTACCTACTTGAAGTTTAGGACTTTTTAAATTATTTTTATTTTAAATTAAACTTAATTTAATCTTAGACCGCACATTTAAAGTACGCATTTCGGGCTTAATTAGTGTTTTAGAGCCCTTTATCGTCTTAGCGCCTTCAGTTTTCGCTTCAGGCGCTAACTGACTGCACGGGCTGTAAGACACTCAATTAAGCCCTTAATATACTATTAAAGACTAGAAAAAGCCTAATCTTGATTAGGCGAAATGTCATTCGAAAAAAATATTTTATTCTTAATTAATACAAAAAAATAAAAAGGCTGCAAGTCCTCGAAAATTTATTAATCTCTTTTACAATGTATTTTAGTTTTATTGCCTAATTACAAATAATCAGACGTTATGAAATTAAATCTAAAAATTTCCCTATCGTTTTAAATGTTGTAACAGCACAATAATACAACTTTTCTAAACCGATTTCCGCTCGTAAGAAATAAAATCGGCTATTTAGGATATTTCCGTTCTCTTCTGTAATAGAATTAAAATCAATAGTGTATAACTTTCATTTTCACCGTTGCCACTTGTTCGGATCTCACTTTGCGCATCACTCATACAAGCTTCACACAAGAAATTATACGTCTGAAAAATATACATCTGGCGCAGCGACTCCAGGCGTCAACTCCTTGAACTAATCTGTATAATTCTAGCCATTTTGGCAACATCTGAGGTCCAGCCCATTTTTTCAGTATCGCCAACTTATACCTTCGAAAAGCTCTACACGAAATATTATCGAATTTCAAAGTGAGGTCCGTATATTTGTCCTCACTTTGTTTGTGGACCTCACTTGAAACGTGAACTTTGTTCATACGGACCTCACTTTATACACTGGCCGTAAATATATATATATATATATATATATATATATATATATATATATATATATATATATATATATATATATATATATATATATATATATATATATATATATATATATATATATATATATATATATATCTATAGGGCACCACTATGCGTCCCCCCATGTAAAATCTTAGGTTCAAGCAGCGTCCGAAGTCACTCGGCGTCCGGATATACGGACGCTGAGTGACTTGTGCCTCAAAATTGCACCACATGAAGCTTAAAGTGTCTAGATGACGAAAATGTAAAAATTAGCTCTGCGCAGTTTGACACCCATTTCTGATTCGTGTATAAAATCGTAGTTTGAGCGTTTGCCACACGCAGCGCTAATAGCGCGCGATTGTATACATTTGTATATAACATTTTTGGCATAGGTTTACCCTGCGTCCGCATACTTAACAGTAATTTTGTTGGTAACACTGATGGCTTTGTGGCTAGACACTGACGTCATTTCAACGGCACTTCACTTTATGCATTGTATTTCTGAGTAAAGATTACGTCATTTAAGGTGACACAAATTTTTACATATTATATTTTGTTAAAGCTATTTAATAAACACTTTACGTTTCATTTATGCGTCATTTAAATTTCTTTTTTAAAACTGTTTTGATTGCTATTACAAATGGTCGATAATTTTAATAAGACCGTAAGATTTAATAAGATAGATAAGAATGTAAGGACATTCTTTCGTTCACAAAATACGTCTGAGGTATTTAACCGTTATTATATTACCAATCAGTATTTAATCAATCACAGATGCTGTTAGCTAATAATAAATCTGGCTATTTAAAATACTATCTTATCCCATATTATATTTTAAAACTTTTAAAACTCATATGTTTGTGAGGCAGACAGTAACATCATTTCCAATGGAACTTCTTATGTATTACAATATTGAAATTAAATAAACTTTATAACTTCTAAATTGTCAGATGACATACAAACTTGAGATTTGGCACAGTTATAGGAATTAGGATTCTTGTAAAGAAAAAATAAAACAATGTTATTATGTCAACCCCGTACCCCGTTTTAGGGGTTGTAAAACTTTTAGATGACTTAGAAACTTGAAATTTGGCGTGATTATAGGATTTAAGATTCTTGTAAAGAAAAATATTTAAAAAATGTTCCTCTGTCAACCTCTGCATCCCATTCGGGGGTTGTAAGACTTCTAGATGACATACAAACTTGAAATTTGGTTTAGTTATAGGGTTTAGGATTCTCGTAAAGAGTGATATAGAAAAATGTTATTATGTTAACCCTCCGCACCCCTTTAGCGTTTGTAAAGCTTCTAGATGACACAGAAACTTTAAATTTGGTTCAGTTATAGGGTTTAGGGTTTTCGTAAAGAATGATATAGCAAAATGTTATTATGTTAACCCTCCGCAACCCCTTTAGGGTTTGTAAAGCTTCTAGATGACACAGAAACTTGAAATTTGGTACAGTTATAGTTTAAGATTATTGTAAAAAATATATAAAAAAAATGTTATTATATCATCCCCCGCACCCTCTTATGGGGTTGTTAAACTTGCAGATGACACAGGAACTTGAAATTTGATATAGTTATAGGGTTTAAGACTGTCGAAAAGAAAAATATAGTTTTTTTTTATTAAGTAAACCCCCGCACTTTATTTGGGGGTTGTAAAACTTCTAGATGACATACAAACTTGAAATTTGGCATAGTTATAGAGTTCAGAATTCTCGTCAAAAGAAAAATAAACAATGGTAAAATTTCAACCCCGCACCAACATTGGGGGTTGGAAAACGTTTATATGACATGCAAATTTGAAATTTGGTATAGTTATAGTGTTTAAAATTCTTTTAAAGAGAAAAATAAAAAATATTAAAATGTCAACCCTCCCACCCCCTTTTTAGTTATAAAACTTCTAGATGACGTACAAACTTGAGGTATTGACATAGTTATAGAGTTTAGAATTCTTGTCAAAAGAAAAATAAACAATGGTAAAATTTCTACCCCCCACTCACATTGGGGGTTGTAAAACTTTTATATGATATACAAACTTGAAATTTGGTATAGTTATAGTATTTAAAATTTTCCAAAAGAGAAAAATCAAAAATATTAAAATGTCAACCCTCCCACCCCCTTTTGAGTTATAAAACTTCTAGATGACGTACAAACTTGAGATTTTGACATAGTTATAGAGTTCAGAATTCTCGTCAAAAGAAAAATAAACAATGGTAAAATTTTAACCCCGTACCCACATTGGGGGTTGTAAAACGTCTATATGACATGCAAACTTGAAATTTGGTATAGTTATAGTGTTTAAAATTCTTCTAAAGAGAAAAATCAAAAATATTAAAATGTCAACCCTCCCACCCCCTTTTTAGTTATAAAACTTCTAGATGACGTACAAACTTGAGATTTTGACATAGTTATAGAGTTTAGAATTCTTGTCAAAGGAAAAATAAACAATGGTAAAATTTCTACCCCCCACTCACATTGGGGGTTGTAAATCTTCTATATGATATACAAACTTGAAATTTGGTATAGTAGTAGTATTTAAAATTTTCCAAAAGAGAAAAATCAAAAATATTAAAATGTCAACCCTCCCACCCCCTTTTGAGTTATAAAAATTCTAGGTGACGTACAAACTTGAGATTTTGGCATAGTGATAGAGTTTAGAATTCTTGTCAAAGGAAAAATAAACAATGGTAAAATTTCTACCCCCCACTCACATTGGGGGTTGTAAATCTTCTATATAATATACAAACTTGAAATTTGGTATAGTTATAGTATTTAAAATTTTCCAAAAGAGAAAAATCAAAAATATTAAAATGTCAACCCTCCCACCCCCTTTTGAGTTATAAAACTTCTAGATGACGTACAAACTTGAGATTTTGACATAGTTATAGAGTTTAGAATTCTTGACAAAGGAAAAATAAACAATGATAAAATTTCTACCCCACACTCACATTGGGGGTTGTAAAACTTCTATATGACATACAAACTTGAAATTTGGTATAGTTATAGTATTTAAAATTTTCCAAAAGAGAAAAATCAAAAATATTAAAATGTCAACCCTCCCACCCCCTTTTGAGTTATAAAACTTCTAGATGACGTACAAACTTGAGATTTTGACATAGTTATAGAGTTCAGAATTCTCGTCAAAAGAAAAATAAACAATGGTAAAATTTTAACCCTGTACCCACATTGGGGGTTGTAAAACGTCTATATGACATGCAAACTTGAAATTTGGTATAGTTATAGTGTTTAAAATTCTTCTAAAGAGAAAAATCAAAAATATTAAAATGTCAACCCTCCCACCCCCTTTTTAGTTATAAAACTTCTAGATGACGTACAAACTTGAGGTTTTGACATAGTGATAGAGTTTAGAATTCTTGTCAAAGGAAAAATAAACAATGGTAAAATTTCTACCCCCCACTCACATTGGGGGTTGTAAAACTTCTATATGATATACAAACTTGAAATTTGGTATAGTTATAGTATTTAAAATTTTCCAAAAGAGAAAAATTAAAAATATTAAAATGTCAACCCTCCCACCCCCTTTTGAGTTATAAAACTTCTAGATGACGTACAAACTTGAGATTTTGACATAGTTATAGAGTTCAGAATTCTCGTCAAAAATAAATAAACAATGGTAAAATTTTAACCCCTCGCCCACATTGGGGGGTTGTAAAACGTCTATATGACATGCAAACTTGAAATTTGGTATAGTTATAGTGTTTAAAATTCTTCTAAAAAGAAAAATCAAAAATATTAAAATGTCAACCCTCCCACCCCCTTTTTAGTTATAAAACTTCTAGATGACGTACAAACTTGAGGTTTTGGCATAGTTATAGAGTTTAGAATTCTTGTCAAAAGAAAAATAAACAATGGTAAAATTTCTACCCCCCACTCACATTGGGGGTTGTAAAACTTCTATATGACATACAAACTTGAAATTTGGTATAGTTATAGTGTTTAAAATTTTCCTAAAGAGAAAAATCTAAAATATTAAAATGTCAACCCTCCCACCCCCTTTTGAGTTATAAAACTTCTAGATGACGTACAAACTTGAGGTTTTGACATAGTTATAGAGTTTAGAATTCTTGTCAAAAGAAAAATAAACAATGGTAAAATTTCTACCCCCCACTCACATTGGGGGTTGTAAAACTTCTATATGATAGACAAACTTGAAATTTGGTATAGTTATAGTATTTAAAATTTTCCAAAAGAGAAAAATCAAAAATATTAAAATGTCAACCCTACCACCCCTTTTAGATTATAAAACTTCTAGATGACGTACAAACTTGAGATTTTGACATAGTTATAGAGTTCAGAATTCTCGTCGAAAGAAAAATAAACAATGGTAAAATTTCTACCCCGCACCCAAATTGGGGGTTGTAAAACGTCTAAATGACATGCAAACTTGAAATTTGGTATAGTTATAGTGTTTAAAATTCTTCTAAAAAGAAAAATCAAAAATATTAAAATGTCAACCCTCCCACCCCCTTTTTAGTTATAAAACTTCTAGATGACGTACAAACTTGAGATTTTGACATAGTTTAGAATAGAATAGAATAGAGTTTAGAATTCTTGTAAAAAAATAAACAATGGTAAAATTTCTACCCCCCCACTCACATTGGGGGTTGTAAAACTTGTATATGATATACAAATTTGAAATTTGGTGTAGTTATAGTACCTAAAATTTTCTTAAAGAGAAAAATCAAAAATATTAAAATGTCAACCCTCCCACCCCCTTTTGAGTTATAAAACTTCTAAATGACGTACAAACTTGAGATTTTGACATAGTTACAGAGTTTAGAATTCTTGTCAAAATAAAAATAAACAATGGTAAAATTTCTACCCCCACTCATATTGGGGGTTGTAAAACTTCTATATGACATACAAACTTGAAATTTGGTATAATTATAGTGTTTAAAATTTTCCTAAAGAGAAAAGTCCAAAATTTTAAAATGTCAACCCTCCCACCCCCTTTTGAGTTATAAAACTTCTAGATGACGTACAAACTTGAGATTTTGACATAGTTATAGAGTTTAGAATTCTTGTCGAAAGAAAAATTAACAATGATAAAACAACCCCCACTCACATTGGGGGTTGTAAAACTTTTATATGACATACAAACTTGAAATTTTATATAGTTATAGAAGGCCAGTAACCGGGTAATTTATTTCTGCATCTTCTACAGAATTGATTTTCTTGTTGGAAAATGTTCGGAGGTGTTCCGTGAATGTAACGGTTGGGAATGAATTTGTCAGGACGGGGGCGGTTGAGCGCTAGCCGCCATCTTGTAAAACATGTTTTATCAAATATCTCGTGAACCGTGCATCGTACGACAAGAATAGTGTTGATCGTTTTTTTGAAATTCTGCTTAATGCTTTATATAAATGGAAGTATATCTGATTAACGTCCAAGTGTACGCAAAAAACGTGTTTGTCTTTTTCTTAAATAATATAATAATGTAATAACTTTGGTTTTAAATTAATACTCTAGGAATGTTAAAACTTGCTTACTTTACTTGTTTTGAAAAACGATGTTTGTTAATTAAATTATGTCACATTTTTTACGTGAAAAATTAATTTTAGAGAAACTGTTCGTTCAAGTTACATTAGACATACAACTTTCCTAAAAGTTTGGAAAAAAAATTTCAAATACTATGAGACTTAAGCTGTATTTTTTGGTTAACTTTGAATGTACAGTTTTTCTAAAATTTATTTTTCACATAAAAAATGTCAAATAATTTAATTAATAAACATCGTTTTTCAAAACAAGTTAGGTAAGCAAGTTTTAACATTCCAAGACTATTCATTTAAAACCACAGTTATCACATTATTAGATTATTTATGAAAAAACGACGATTATTGATCATGCGGTTAAGATTTATGCACCGTATTTGAGTGTCTAAATGGCTTCTTTGTACTGACATTTTGTTAAATTTGGAATAGTTATTCACAATACATATAAGTAAATCCACTGTGGTTTTGTTTAGATTTTTTAATGTACCGTTAAATTTTTTCTGGGTACATTTGGACCTTAAAATTACTCAAAGATTTTGCTATATTGTTATAAAAATGAAACTTCAGGACAGGTAACCCTTCTATAGACGGGTTGGCTGTGTTACAAGTCTGCTCCTGGTCTGTGAGTTTTCGTAATATTGTTTATTGTAATTTTCGTTGTACTCGTAATTATTTTTTTAAATCTTTAGTTTTGTGTAATAGTAACAGTAATAGTAATAGTAATATTTATTTTTCCCAACAGACAAAATGCCTATGGTGGAAACATAAGCTAACAACAACATTATACTAATAACATGAACAAGTAGATGTTACATAAAATAATATCATAAAAAATAATATAATAACATAGAACTAGTGTGTGAACAATATGCCAAAGTGAGATAGTTTAGTTAATAATAATACATTAAATTGCACTGTTATGTGGTTGCTCATAAATACTAATTATCTTAGATCTAGTACCTCTCGATGTGAAAACATCTATAAATATGTCAAATCTGTTACTAGGTAAACAATTGTATAATTTAAAGATAGTTAACATGGGACTATTATAATGGTGAAAAGTGTTTAGTATTCTATAATAAAAGACCTTTGTTGATCGGCTAGTAGATCTAGGTACATAAAAGTAAATTTGACTAAGAAGACCAGAACACTGTATACGACCATTAGTAATGTTTTGTAAGAATACAAGACTAGAAAGATTTTTTCTTGATAGGAGTGAAGTTTCATTAACAATAATAAGCAGAGCCTGGTGATTACAATGCCTAATTGGATAGTTATCATATGTTTTGTAGTAACAATATTTACAAAATTTACGGAAAACATTTTCAAGAAGACAAATATATATTTCCTATCTTTAATGAAAGTAAACTATTTTTGACAAATTCAAGGTCAGTTATGTTTACAAATTTTTAAACGTGTTCCTTTTAACATTCGTTTTTTAGGGATTTTCCATGTAGGTTCTCTTTTGCAATTATTAATTTGATAAACCTTACAGCTGTAGTTCATATAAAGTACTTGTAAAAAATAATTTATTTATGCAGCACTCATTCGGATCATTTAAAAATTAAATATCTTAAAATAAACACGTTCTAAGAATTCTATATAGTCAACATGCGAACTTTAGAATTAATTGTTTTTGTTCCTCAAGGCTTGTTTATAGTAACGAATGCAACTAAACTACCGTTGTAGATTAAAAGGCAAATAAGATTTTATGTCTGACCAATTTTTATTATAAAAAGTCATGTATCTTTTATAACAGTGATTATTACATTGCCATTTCACGATTCGTTTATGTATCTACAGCATACATAAAAAAATGTTGTGCTAAATTTAAAAATTTTTAATATAGAAAACGCATTGTAACATTATATATTATACATTCCCAGATTTGCTACAATATCTGAAGTATTATATAACAAAGTTAAAAAAACTTTAAAACCTGCGTAATATGACACATCATATAAACACTCCCTTATACTGCATGCACGTAGGATCCAGCTCTTTTCTGCTTCTCATTTTCTATGAGTCTTTCAAAATATTTTTTAATGTCACTCGATGTTGTTTTATAGCAATTTTACTTTGTCCAACAAGCGTTGATATTCGTACACTGGTATAACTGTAAACGTTTCAAAATTGAAAACAGCATTCACAAAGCATTCCAATTATAATGTCTTAACAAGGATTTTCTAAGCACCACAGTCTTTGAGGTTCAGTCCAATACATGAGAGTACCACTTTTAGGAGATAAAACCCTCCAACCCAAGCAATAGGTTGGATTTTTTTCTGCATTAGCAAACTGAATTTCTTTGGGCATGTGATATACTTTTTCATCACATCACACTGAACCCTTTAGTTCAGTTACATTTGATTTTGTAAGAAATAGAGAAACCATACGAGATCTTTGGGAAGGCTTTTACTTCATTTTCTGCGTTAACGTCTCTATTTCTTTTTGTTTTGATAGTACAGTAGCTTTTGAGCAGTAAAGTACTTTTTTTTCTTTTCTTTTCCGTCATATCTTTTTGCAGTTTTCAATGGTTCAGCACCATAGTGCGTGCATGTTGAATAAAAGAAAAGAAGTTGTCAAGGAAAATATTATGGTTATGGTTCTTGTCTACAATAGAATCTTACCGGTTTTACGTTTAGAAACATTTTGCATGAGTGCCGTCCAAGATATGGAACCATCTATTCATCTTAATATAGGTTGCTCGAAAATACTCCATACTGCATGAGTTTTTCATTCATGATGTAAAAATTACCTACTAAGAATTACCAAAAAGAATGAAGCGGATGTAATCATGAACGACTTCAACGCAAGGATAGGTAAAGGAAGAGTTGAAGATATTGTTGGAGACTATGGTATTGGCAAACGGAACGACAGGAGTACCAGTATATCCCTATACTGGTACAGTTCTTTAATGAAGAAAACTTAATGGTAGCAAACATTTGGTTCCAATTCCCAGAAAGGCGATTATACACTTAGAAAGGACCAAGAGACAATGAAGGAAATATCATAGGAAATGATAATCAAATAAATTACATACTGATTGATAAACGATATAGAAACGGGATTATAGGTGTAAAAAGTTATCCTGGATCATACATCGGATCTGATCGCAAACGCCGTAGCTGGAAAACTTGATATTAAATTGAAGAAAATCCAGAAGAGAAAGAAACAAAACAAGGCCTAACTTTGAGAAACTGGGAGAACCAGAGAGATAAAACAGGAAATAACAAGTGTAAGAGAATAACAACAGTAAGAGTGTCAACTAGTAAATTTAAGGAAAGTACAATTGGAAACAACAGAAACAATGAAAAACTCTTGGCAGTCTATTAAAAACGTAATACATGAAGTACAAGAAAATGAATTGGGAATCCAAGAGCCGAGAGCAAAACAGAAATGGATGACGGGAGAAATCATTTTATTGGTGGACGAAAGAAGGAAGTAGCTGCAATCTTAACATTAAATTCAACTATTTTTTCATTTTATTTTGACATTTCAGACACCTGCCATACATACACAATGCGTTACTACATGTTACAGGAGTTCATAGGAATTAGTTTTAGTGGTTTTAGTTTTTGTGGTTTGAAGCTTATGTTTGCGCGTTGCTTGTACAAACAGGTAGCTCTGTTTATTTCATTAGGTTTGCATACATAATATAGACCAGTGGTCGCCAAACTTATGAAGCTTCTGAGCTACTGCACCGTTTTTAAATCCTACTATGAGCTACTAGTCAAGAGAACTACCAACTTTTTTAAAAAATCTTACATTTGTTTATTGCCTATAAACTTACATTTCTAGTAAATATGAAATCAATTTTAATTAAACTGTATATAACAAAAAGAAACTGAAATTGAATTGTACATAAGAAAGAAATTGAAGTATTGCTAGTAATAAATAACAAATGTAATAACAGATTTTTTATCAGACTTATTAACTTTAATGAGAAGGATGGACTTCTTTTTTGTCATCAACAGCTCAGTGGAGGAATCATGGTTAGCCATCCGGAGCGTTAACGCGATCTACCGAAAATGTCCCCGCGAGCTACTAGTACCTCGCCATCGACGGTTTGGGGATCCCTGATATAGACGGTAATAACATAGGGATGGCATCGAGAGAATGTACTGTAGAATATTTTTGTTTTGTATGACAATTTTGTTTTGTGTGCAATGCCAATTGTTTTATTTGCTAAACTATAAAGACGGTAGTGTATATCATTGGACATCAACAATGTACTTAAAAATCTTTTCCGTTGGTTTTTTCGACCTCCAACAACTCTCCAAGGTTTCACCAGCGAGTCATGCAAAACTAGAGTACGGATTGCTTATTTCTCATTGCTTATTCCTTTTCCAGGTTCAAGTCCAACAAAACGTTTCCCTGTGATTTTTTTATTCAGAGATGGACCTTAGTTTTTCTTCAGGTGTTTTCTTAACTGTATTGTTTTCAGTTTTTTTTACTTAAATGCTTTCTTCTTCTTTTCACATTCTCAAGTTTACTCAAAACAAATAACCAGAAACCTAAGTGCAGAGATGGTTTCTTTTTGTATCAGAACTTGCCCGACGAAGAGAACACAAAAAATTGAACAGCTAAAAAATCATTTGGCAGGTCAATCACCGCTGGATATTTTTTCTAAAACTTTTTGATGATGAAGTTGAAAATATAGTATTGCCATTTTTTGTAAAGTAGGCTCATGATAAATAATACACACGATTTTATATTTACAAGGCAAGAACTTTTCAGTTTTATTGGCATCCTGTTTTTATTAGGCTATCATACGTTGTCCCAAGCTGATTTGTATTGGTATGTTGAAGAAGGCAAAGGAGTCGATATTGCATAGAACTGCATGACGAGAAACAAATTCAGAAATATTCAGTAAGGTCGATAAAACTGTTATATTTTCTAACTTTGCGGCCTTTTTTACAACTTCTTTTCCTTAAGGTGCTGTCTTCTTATAGAATGTTAGCAACAACTTCGGCAAATCTTATAAACTTATAAATACTTATTAGTAAATTAGAAGTACGTAATTCATGTATAAAAAATAATCGTATCGGGAATAATTCAATATAAGCATAAAAGACGTTCCTATAAAAATGCTGTTGTTTATTAATAACAAGTCGTAGCAAAATAAGAAACCTTTGCACTACGCCATTTCCGTGTAAAGCGATATTATGTAGGTGACAAGCATTATTATGGATTATATTTCCCAAAATTTCTGTCTTTGTTTATTTTAACATAAAGTGACGTAATCCTGTATATGCTATTATACTTTAGCATAGTTGCTTCCACGGTCATTTTACTTTTTTTAATGTCTCTGAAAATAAACGTTTTAAATTATTTTTTATTAAGAACTTGCATTATTATTATTACTTGTTTATGATAAATCTAATTTTGTCTGTATTACCTACAATTCTCGCAGTAATAAATAGTAGAGGAAAATATGAAACAAAAGCCGCTTATTTACGATTTTCGTGTGAACGGAAAGGTAAAAATGTATGCATGCATTTTTATGATAGTTTATGTCTTGGGGATGAACTTTCAACAATTCGTCAAAAAATCGTTCTGTGCAGGGGTCTTCTAGGGGTGGTTTTATGATAAAACCATCAATTTCTGATTTTTTGTAGTAATATTCTATTTATTATAAGCTTTCTGATGGTACCATCGGTAATTAAATGCGAGTATTAGAAATAAACAATGTTTAAGAAGACTTAAATAATTTAACACGGCAGTATACGGCCGAGAAATATTTCAAGAGCGATTATCTCAAAAGCGGCAATTTCTGTAAATTGTAATTTTTGTTTGCACTCAATTTTCTCGAAAACCGTCGACTTTATCAAAAAATCATACTGTATAAACATTATTACTCAATAGTAGCGCTATCTGATGGTTTTTAATTTTCTTAATTATCTCTCTTAATAAGGGAGATATTTGATGAAACGTAAAGCTCTGCATATTCCCCCTCTTAAAACGTCGTATACCCCCGTACACCGCAGCGCTCAACAAACTATCCATACATGCATCAAATAATGCTTCCTGTTATTTCTTACTATTCATATTTTTTACCCTTTGTTATTAAATATATTATTTAACTGCTATAAATTGGAAAATCCTTTGTGTGTACATATGTATAAGCAGTTACAAAAGTTGGTAACTTATTAGTTGACCCATTTAAATTTGTTATGGTAGGTTAATAATTTATTAATTATATCTTCCCATAACTTTAAACGGACCGTTGAATTTTAGACGTATGCTTGTGTTTATTATTATAGTTTTATGAAAACCCTGACAGATGTGAAATTATTAGTCTGGAATTTTAGTTTGATTTTGTCATTCAGTGGTTGAAACTGTGGTGACTGTTTGAAGGGTGCTTTCTTTAAATAAAAGTGTGTCTGTTTCGAGAGGTTAATAAGACTGTTTTTGCATCACATTGTTTACTTACCTTGAACTCCTATAATTGTAAGTATTATTTTTCACCATTTTATAATGTTCTTACTCAAAACAACAGTTTAACATAATTTGGTAGTAGTCATTTATTTTATTTCGTTCGAATATTATATTTTAGAATTGGAAATCATGGAAGTAACAAGTAGCTCGGAAAGCGAATTAGAATCAAAGATAAAAACGATTCAATATCGCAAGAAAAAACAGAAAACCTGCATAACTTGTCAACAAGCGGACAATTTAGTTTCAAGTGCTCCAAAATCATTCTTAACATTTAAAAATAGTGTTCAATTAAGGCTAAATCAGCTAAATGTAGATCCTGGTCATGATGAATTTTTAAATAAAGTTCTAGGCATTATTAATTCCTCTCAAAGTCATGAGTTAGACTGGCATCAAAGGTGTTACTCTAGTTTTACAAGTAAAAAAATATTAAAACTTTTCAAGCTAAATATATAGCAGAGAATTTGTTTAAATCTTGTGAAAGTCACAGATAATTGAGATCGAACAGAAAGATGATCTGCAATCTTACGATTTCTTGCAAATTGGTTGTTCTGAAATATCTGAGATCGTCAATCTCTGCAACAGCATTAAAAGTGATATGTCACAAGTAAAGGGATTGGACAACTACAAAGATTTAAGTAGCAATAGTTTTAGAGAGTACATTCCAGATAAACTGTTTTTATTAATACAGTTGCTAGTCGAAGATTCAGACGATGAAAGGAAAAAAAATGTTGTTCTGAATATTTGTCAAGACATAATTTACTGTCATTCCAATTTTAAAAAGCATACTCCACACCACGCCGCTTTGGGTTCACTGGTTCATCAAGAGACTAAATCAAGCAAAATCATCGAAACCCTTCATTCCTGTGGGCATTCTCTACCTTATAGGAATATCAATATCATGAGAATTAGAAACTCCGTTGCACAATCTGAAATTCTACGAAAATGAAAAAACATTGTTCCATCACAATTAATAAGAGGAAGATTTATTCAATTTGCTGGAAACAACATTGACCTTTTAGAGGAAACTCTTGGTAACGGTTCAACTTAATATTAAATATAAATTGTAGTAAATTGTGTTTTTTGGCTGTTTATCACTATTTATTGGCTTTTCAAACATTCTATACTTTAAACAATCCTGCTTTCTTTTTTCCAAACTCTTATATTACGTTTGTATGAAGACATTACAAAATTACAAACATAAATAGAACGTATAAATGAACCGTTGCACGTATTTACGAAGCCTGTAAGGAGCTGTGCTACGCGCTATCACAGCGCTTCACAAAACAATCGATATCTCCAAAGCTATTAAACATAAGTTTATAATTCTTTTTTTAAAAACTTTTTGAAACCTTTACCATTAATTCTTCCGCAGGATGTATAGGAAAATTTCCAAAGATAAGAAACTTTGTCACTTAGTGTAATTTACATTACACGAAAAGCTAAATTTCAAGTTCAGACATATTGTTTAAATTAATTAAACAAATTTTATTAATCTGCTTTATATAGTTAGAAGCGCTCATGTTTGAGCATTAATTTAAAAAAAGAACTACAACGATATCGCAATTAGTTCCCAAGATATTGCGATATAAATATTAAAGTGTGGATTTTAAAAATTGTCGATTTTGATCTAAAATCACCCCTACAGCACCCCTGCACAGGACGATTTTTTGACGAATTGTCGGAACTTCTACCCCAATACATAGGCTATCATATAAAAACATCCATACATTTTTGCCTTTCAGTTCATACGGGAATCACGATAGCTGGTCGATTTGCTTCTACTAAAACAGTAGTCGAACTTTAAAACCAATTCTAGCACACGTAAAAAACAAATGCTGATTATTGTGTCACTTAATTCACAAATGACACTTAATTCGAATTCTCAGTTAGTGAACAGATTCAGAATTGGGAAATTGCCAAAAATTCCGTACTTTTTATAATTTTTAAAGAATTTTGAAAACATCTAGTAAATCTAGTTATGTTAAAAGTGTACGTTATGATGTTGACATTTCAAAAATGTGTAGATTTTATTTAAAAAAATAATTTCTCGAACGATGGATATTAGGGTAATGGACAATGGCTAGAATTTCAGACTGTGTTTGCATGCATGTAAAAACTGTAATAATTACTTTCTACTATTCACTGAACTTATTACTAAAGATGATAGCTTAAATATGTAAATCGGTTTCTACAGCAGTAATTGTTGGACACCGTCGATGGAAAACTTTAAAATGTAAACGGAAACAAAATGTTTTAAAATACTGTAGTATTTTAGATTTTAATTACTATGGACGATATATTTCATACGTCCTTTCAAAATTTGCTAACGATGACAACAAATTTGAAATCAGCGACCTCAAAAATCCCTTTCTATAAAATTTCATATAAATCCAATAATATTTCGAGTTTTATGATGTTTTTATGCATATAATATTTTAAATCTGAAAGCCTTCTAAATAAAATTCATACACATACAGAAACGAAACTAAAATTATTTATTACATAGCGTTAATAAAATAGAATTATTTTTGCCAGTTTAAATGACGCAATCTTTACTCAGAAATGCAGAGAGTAACTCGACACCGCAGACAGGCAAAGGAATTCAAGCAGGCTGGCCAATACTGAAAAAATAAATGGACGCTGTATAAACCTATAGCTTGCATAAAATAAACAGACGCTGAATAAACCTATAGCTTGCAAAAGACGCTGACTGATACCATCATTTATATACACTTATATACGCCGGACGCTGGGCGCTACGCTTTTGGTCCGGACGCATGGTAGGCCTCTATAGATATATATATATATATATATATATATATATATATATATATATATATATATATATATATATATATATATATATATATATTTATAAGCCGATCTAAGTTATTTTGTTAGAAAATTAATTTGTAACATTCTGATATAACATATCTAGTTTATATTGAGTAATAAAGTAATATACTATATAAAACTATAATCACCTAGTTTAAGCTGATTTACAATAGAATATTAGTAATATTGTGTAACTATACGAAAAATAATAAAAACAGTAAAACATTTATCGATGTTTTTTATTTTCACGTATGAAATAACAAAGCCGTCCGAACCAATCCCAGAACAGTAGACCTAACGATTACCTCTATCCAATGGTGTTTCATTTACTAGCATTAGGTTGAAGGGAGAGAGAGAGTGAGAGAGCGTGAGAGCGAGAGAGTGAGAGAGGGAGAGAAGGTTCTTTAATGCGTCCTCTAATAGGTGATAAGGAGAGAGCGAAAGAGCAAGAGAGTGAGAGAGGAGACATTGAGAGAGAGAGAAGGCTCTTTAATGTGTCCTCTCTAATAGATGATAAGGAGAGAGTGAGAAGAAGAGAGCGAGAGAGAGAGAGAGAGATAGCAAGGTAAGCATGACATTAAACGCCAGAGGGTTGGGATACAAGATGTCCGAACCAAGCAGAACGTATTCCAAGAGGAGACATTGAGAGAGAGAGAAGGCTCTTTAATGCGTCCTCTCTAATAGATGATAAGGAGAGAGTGAGAAGGAGAGAGCGAGAGAGAGAGAGAGAGAGAGAGAGAGAGAGAGAGAGAGAGAGAGAGAGAGAGAGAGAGAGAGAGATAGCAAGGTAAGCATGACATTAAACGTCAGAGGGTTGGGATACAAGATGTCCGAACCAAGCAGAATGTATTCCAAGATACCCGTCACGAATGGACGTGTCTACGTGGTATTCATCATCATCATCAATCTATACACTGCGAGAAACTATTATTTGCTGACGATTTAAAAATATATCATCAAGTACGAGATATCAATGATTGCTTATATTTGCAGTCTAACATTAACTTTCTATGTGATTGGTGTAAAGCTAATCGCCTAAATTTAAACGTAAATAAATGTTCCATTGTTTCGTATGCAAAAATACACCAACCACTTTATTCATGATTATGTTGTAAATGGTGAAATATTCACCAACACAAACAGACATAACAATACCAAGTGAATTTTGTCACCACAATACACATTACTAAAGAGCGGAAAAATGCAAGGCAAAAAGAAAACATATGCACATTTAAATGCAACGAAATTTGACAAAAAATGCATGGGTTTCGACAAAAGAAAAATGCAACAAATATGTATATAATATACTATTAACTAACTAGTAATAACTAAATATTATTAGTAAAAACTTATTTGTTATAAGAATAAGGAAATTTCAATAAATCAAATCATAAATTAAATTTTGTTTCTATTATTTATTTCATCAACATCAAGTTTATTTTATGTATACACCGATGTATACAGTTATGTTACATTGTTGCATTATTATTACATGGCATTACACGGAGTTTCGCATTTATTGATATAAAATATACAATAAACAATAATATTAAAGCCTTAAATTTTAGGTTTTAGGCATTTTAATTGAATCTACAAATAATTCTTATTTCATCAACATCATAAAATGCACATTGCATATTTTCCGCTCTTTACACATTACCCATGAGATATTACAGGAGAATAGCATAAACGATGAAAACATTTGTAAATTCATATTTTTCCCTATTTGGATGTAAGCCTGTAAGGGAAATAAAGACATTATAATTATTGTTATTATTATTATTATCCGTAAATTGTTCCGTGATTTTCGTTTAAAATTTTAATGCCGAATTAATTATCTTAAATTATTATATGTAATTCAAGTATTAATGACGACGATAATTATTTTAAGAAATCGGTAAAATTTATTAATATAAAATGATAAACCTTGGCTCCCCCTATTAACAATCAGTAGAACGCCCGTAATCGGTAATACAGCTTTCTTCATGATGACGAACCAAATGCCGATAATACAGAATGTCGGTACAAAAATCACGTAAAACGACACCGGCGCCATCTGCTTTCCCCTAGCAACGACGCTACCATTTAGCTGAGTGACGAACCAAATGCCGATAATACAGAATGTCGGTACAAAAATCACGTAAAACGACACTGGCGCCCTCTGTTTTTCCCTAGAAACACTAACTCCATTTAGCCAAGTGACGAACCAAATGCCGGTAATACAGAATGTCGGTAATGCAGATTCCGTACTTAACCACCTAGAGAGAGACAGACAAAAAGTCACCAGATTTAGAGAGAGACAGAGAATCTAGGGTCCCTAGAACCGTCTGGGCCAGGTGTCGCAATACCTACTGCTTTCAAATATGCATGCAATAAAAAAATAGATACTCAAGCTAGGATATTAGTTTTATTCATGCTTAAGGATACATGCTTGGTTACAGATAACTTTATCAAGTTAAAGCAGGAAATTAGGAGTACGATTGTCTTAATACACATTTAACCTTACTTTATAAAAGGTTTATAAATATAAAAAGGCATATCAATCAGTTAGTATGTTTTTGTAGTAGAACATGGTTTATGTAACCCATGTTACATGTTCAGGATAGATTATCCATTTTATTTAGAGGATTTTATCATTCTTTCTATATATGGGGTTTGACGATAATTAACGTAGAAGAGAATTTTCTTGATCGTACTAAGCTGAACCAGTTTCGGGAAAATATTTCACTGGAAATATGTAAAACGGGTCATTATTGTAATGTCTATAACAGTACATTTAACTTACAGATTCCTGTAATAGTTTGATTTCATTTATGTTGTCATTTGTATGGGAACTTGCAAAGCATCGTTTGACCCTAAAAACATGTAAACAGATTTTTTATTTAAGTTTTTCTTTTATTGTAAATATTTTTCTATGTCAACTGAGTTACCTTGGGTAGCTATGTAGTCATTCCTTGTATAAGCATAGCTGGAGTTAATGAGTTTTCATTGTAATTAAGTTTTAATGAGATTTTTGACCGTTGGTCGTTTTCGTTGATTTTCTCAGTTATCGTTTATTTTAGACCATAAGAGTGTTATACTGCTTTAATTGTCTTTTCGCCAGCTACATTTCTGTCTTTTTAGATTTAAGATTAGTGCTAATTATGAACACATGTTTTTCGTTAGTGACGTCATGATAAAATCTTGATGTGCGATTGTTTTGAAAATTTGTGTTGTTTTTCGATTGTTTTGGTGAAACCTATATAAACTCCGGGGAAAAAGAACAATTTTAGTCGATAAAACTCCAGACCAAAAATCTGCAAAATAAAGTAAGGTTAAGTGATAACCACATGTTTTTTGTAAACAAACGACAATATTTAACAAAGTGTTTATGGAATTGAATAGTTACCTGAATATTTAAATCAAAGAAGATTTATTTTCATTCTTCAACAATTATATTGTGAACGATTTATTTAAATTAAATCAAGAAGATATATGGATAGTAAAGATCAGCTGTTGAATTGAAGTTGTCTGTATTACCGATAATACAATAGAAAATACATTTGAGTGAATTCGTTGACGTTTATATATAAGTTAATTCTAAAATAAAAGAATTTGGTTCACATTAGGAAAACAAAATCATAAAGACAATCTTTTTTAATAAATTCAGAATTTATTTTTTTTATTTGAGAGTGTTTTCAATAACAAAGTTGTAACAAACAATTTCAATTTGTTGATTCACAAAAGTAATTAATTTTTCGTTATAAATTTATTTAGCAATTGTAAATATTTCTCTTATCTGATAAATATTTGATGTCAGTTTGTTCAAATGGAGACCAGTTACAACACCCATGTCAGGTTGGTAACTAATATCTTACACATTTGAGCAAGCTCAAGGAAGATTTCTCATTTTTCTAACCTTTCTGTTTAAGTATTTTTTTATTTTCTCTTTTAAAATAGATTTTCTATTTATCATAATAAAAATAAAGATCTGTGTTTCAATTTATCTATGTGTTTATTTATTTGATGTTTATGCAAGCAAGCATCCATTTATTTTCTTCACATACAGAGCTTAAGTTTGCTGTTTGTCCAGTTGCAGAAGTCCAAGTGCACTGGTAGTAATTTTTTTCCAGGTACAGGAATTAATAAGATCAATGTAAATTTTTATCTCATGCTCTATCGAATTAAACCTGAGTCAGCCTATTTGGGCAAAAAAAATTTGGGTGTTTAAAATTTCTTTATTAAAGCTAGCCAAAGTAGTTTTAACATCATTAATTTATTATTTTTTTTTATTTAAATAATAACATCTCAATATATTAAAGTACAATATCTTGATAATACATTATTTTTTAGAGAGAAAACAGCGTTCAATAGTCGTTCGAATAGCATGCCCCCTTATTTGAATGAATTGTAAGAAAAAAATGTAATGATGTTTCTCAACATTATTTATTATATTACTTAATTTATACTGCATTGATTTACAAAAGGACTGAGTTTTGTATTAAAATTTAGAACACTCGTTTTTCCCTTACATAATAACAATTTCCTTGTTTAGAAATGGCCATTAAAACAAAGAATTTTAAAAATTAAAAAAATACTTATATGAGTTGATAAATCTTCGTTGGTAAAAATATAACATTTTATTAATTTCTATAATACACATTCTGAAATACACTAAAGTGCGAGGCCCGTAAGCTATAGCCTATTTAGTTTATACGTAAATCCAGCCCTGTACCCGATACCTTCATTAAGATAACAAGTCTTATTAGCCATTAGGCACATGTTTGCATACAAGGTGACGAAACTGTTAAGGTTACTTAAATGGTATTATCATAATCACAGGTATCACTCGCACAGTAACTTTTATTTATATATTAATTTAAGCGTAACTTACTACAATGCCACCTATTAATTAAATAATGTTTAATTAATTAAATATTTTTTATTTTCACTGTAGAGCTTATTAAATTTATAACACCTACTACTCGTCCTCCTGTCAATAAATAGCAGCAAACAGTACAAATATTTAGGAAACCTTAACGTATTAGTAACCTTAACCTTGGCTTTGATAATAATCTATTGCATGTTTGTCTAATAACTATAGAAACAGTTATAGGTAGTATGAATAGTACCATACACAATAGATCCTATTGATTCTGCAATATCCTTCCTAACACATTACAAGGCATACATACATACAAGGCAGTGGCGTAACAACTAACTGAGCCTCCCCTGCAAGTTTGAAAATGGGACATTATAATAAACATCAAAGTAAAAAATTTTGGATTATTTTAAAGAATATTTTTAAGTATATTGTATGTTTAAATATTTATGTATCAACCATAAAATATAAAAAAAATGTAAACAACATAACACTAACCATCGGATATTTAAACAGGATTAAATATATTCATAGTTTTAGGAAAAACTGTTGTATTTTGATGCTACCAAATATTACATATGTAGAATACTGGACGAGTGTTTCAGGTTCTTAGACCGTATCCAAAATCTTAAATATAAGCAACTGAAGAGAATTCAAAGCGTCCGGCTTAAGCTACGGTTTCAGTATGCGACGCATAACTCACAGTGTACGACGCACAACGACTGCGTTGAAATCAAATCCAAATAGATTACAGCGCATACCACAAAATTTGTACGTCGGCAATGCTTTCATCTAAGCAGCACTTAAGGAACCACAATTATATTAAAACATAACGGCGTTTTGTGAGTTTTGCGTCGCATACTGTTCTAAGAAACCGTAGCTTTAGGTCTAAAACCGACCCTTTAGATTTCTTAGAAAATAAACTATTATGAACCTTGTATGGTCAATGGTCATATACAATAAATATATTATTATTAAAAGTATTAATTGCAATATTTCTCGATTGTGCAACTTTACACAATGCAAGTGAGTTTTATTATATTCTGTGGCCGAAGGTTTTTTTTTAACTTTTATTTATTTTATATAATAAAACAAATTTATTTATTTCGTTTGCAGTCGTAGAATATATTTTATTATTTTTAATGAAGAGAAAACTATCTCTTTTTTACATTTACAATACAAATGTTATAATATTACTTGTCAGTAATTATTTAAATGAGTTTAAGACGAGTTTAAATAATTAGATTTGAATTAACACACTTAACCGAACAATTTTAGAATTCACATTTAAATGACATTAAACAAAACAATTAATTTAAAACTCGAATGAGCCTTTGTTTTACTAGCAGGACAATTTTAAAGTTCACACCTAGTTTAATACTCACTCTGGATAAACACTTGTTGAAGGGACTTGTGAGTTGAATAAAGATTTATAAAGACTTAAGATTAAAACAGAGGTATTTATACAGTGTTACAATCTTATCTGCCTACACAGTTCTCATGGTCATGAGAGAGTTAATGCTAAAGAAGTTCTCATAGAGATAACGTAGACTTATCAGGAAAATGTAATTTGATATCGTGTGCCTACAATCCTAAACAATTCTCATGTAACATGATCTTATCTTAGTGTGATTATAACGTACGTTACTCCTCCACCCTTAGTATTTTCAATGTTATTAAAATAATTTGAAAATAAAATTTGAAATAATATTTATATATTATAAAATTTTTCAAAGAAATCTAAATTGGTATTATTTACTTATAACTATTACGATGATAAATATAATTATAATGATACTTAATAAGCTCAAATGATCGAGGGTTGTAGTACTATTCATCTTTAGAAGATGATTTTGGTTTGTGATCTTCAGTTGATATTTGTTCAATTTCTGTGTATCGATTGTAGTTAAATCGATTTTAGTTATATTTACATGTTCGAATTGAGGGGTTGTTAATTTTGCAATATCTATGATATTAAATTCTATTACTTTATTAGAAATACTTTTGGCTGTAAATAACATGTTTTTATGATTGATCATGACAATATAGTCAGGACTAAGATGTATAAGTTTTGAACCAACAAGTTCTTTTCGATACGTTTGATCTCTACATTTAATGTCTAAAATGGATCTGGAAGGGGAACTGATTAACCAGGTTACAGAATTAATTTGGGAAATTTTTATATCAATAAGTTCAAGTAGGTAAGTTTGGTTATGACGAAAAGAAAGTAGTTGTGTCTCACAAAGTTTATTATTAGGGATTTCAAAGTAGTTTTTATGTTGACAAAAGTATAAATTGGGGGCGGTCGATTTACAATGATCGATCTCAATAGGAATGCTAGTTTGAGCATTATATAGTAAGGTGTTATAAGTCGGTATATTCATACGCGCTTGGTTGGTGCTGGTAATGATTGGAAACGGTATTAATTGAATCAGTTGATTATTTTCGAATTTAGAGATTAATGGAATCTCAAATATGAATGTGATTTTGTTGTCAATTTGATAAGCTTTAGTAATGATAATTGTTTCATATAAATGTAGGTATTTTGGGTCAGCAGGATACGGGATGGTTAAAACGTCTTGATCTGTGAGATATGAAGAAATTTCATTTAAGTTTTGAATTATTTCGTCTATATTTGTTATTGTAACATCGCTGATTGTTGATGCGATAACACGGAAGAGGATGAGGAACATTGTTGTCCTGAAAAAGGTAACATTTCGTTAGCATGTCTTTGAATTGGTGGTCTACCATGAAACATCCGCTTTTTTGTCGGGCTAAAAAACTATAAAATTATTCATAATTACTTTATCATAGTTACTCAAAATATTTGCCACAGCTTGAGATTTAGCTCTCTCTTACAAATTTTAATATTCAGGTCGTAGGTATTGGTTCCACAGTTGTATAGATTATGAAAAGGAGTAGATAAAGGTTTCAGAACACAAATAATAACTCAAAAAGGACGCCATCTGATTATGAAGCTTAAAAGTGTTTATTAGGATAAACAATCAAAGATGTTAATTGAATAAGCTTTAAAAAAAATTATAAAATCCACTAACCAGAAAATGAATTAAATATTAAATTGAAAACAAAAATTTTGTTTATGTATTAAAATTTTGGAATAAAAATGAAATGATATGTTCATAATTATATGGTTCCGTTTTTAGATCCTCAAAATAAACTGAAAACATTTATTAAACAATAAAAGAATAAGAAAAGAATAACAATACACATAAATAATAAAACACACAACATAGGTTTATTACACATAAAGATCAAAGTTCAAAGAAATAATAAATTTAACTGCTCTGAAATGAATTTAACTCCAAACAACTCAAAAAAGATTTACATAAAACCTGTTAATCAGCAAAAGTAACCAAGAAATTTTTAGATTGGTCAAATAGAATTATTCAGTAAAATTTATTTAATTATTAAAATTATGTAAACTTGACTTCGCCGAAAAAATCAACAAACAAATATCTAAAGGATATTATGCAAATTAGAGTAGTCTAAATATTATCAGCATTGATTATTTTAAAATTCTTTATCATTAAAGATTTGAATTTTCTAGATACTATAGAGAGCTCTCTTCCTAATGAAAAATTACAAAAATTCCTGGTATAAAGGATTCTTAAGCTAAATTACAATAAGAATCTGTTTTCTATAAAATACGGTACCTTATTTTTCTATCTGCATTAACCTGACGAAGCATACTGGATCAAAACCATTAGAAATTGGAAGGTTGCCTTTATTCTTCAAAACCAAAATTGACTTTAACTGCATTCAAATTAATACGTAACGGTAGTAAGTCCCAAGGATAAAATTTATCTTAAATACGGCTGGTTGCCCAAATCATTCCACAAACCATTTTCAGTAATGCACAGAATTAAACAATCGTAGCATAAAGATGAAGTTCCGTAAAGCACTAGTTATTAACTTTAAATACAGGAGAACTGGAAACTGTCTTTATATTTATAGATCAATCTATAAAATTTTCATTAACCAAAACTGTGCTAACTTTAAGCACAAACAACAAGAAGTAATGGTCTTCGATAGTTCGGCACGATAAAACAACCCCAGTTGTTTATTAACAAAACGGTAATGACAAATCTTTCAAGCAAGATTTGTCAAACATAAATTGCTTCCAAAAATTTCACTCCTACAAAAGTGAACTGAGCGATACGGAATTGTATTTAGAAATTGCGTTAATTCTAAAAACACACTAACAAACGGGAAATCGATAACATTGACCCAAGTCAACTGGTTTTTCATAAAGTTTAACGAAAGAGTTTCTCAAACACATTTTAATTAATCCACAAAACAAAATTCGTAAGAACTGCACCCCGCCGAGGTCAGGGCACATAATTACACTAAAAATGTAGCCGAACTGTATTTTTAACTACTGGAACTAAAACGAAAATTCAATAATATCGATCTTCATTACAAGAAGAACTGACCGAGATGGTCTAACTTGAAGCGCAAACGGGAAGCAAGTGGGGTCACGCTACCCTGTCAAGGCGCGAAGGATGCCATCCTCTGGAACCCTGATCATCCGCGAAATAATGCAACTTATTTTTCCGTAAGGAAGTTTTTTAACTAGCATTCTGCAGAAGTTTCGACCTAAAGGAATAAAAAGTAGTACTCAGAAAATAACGCGGGAATTAGTGCAAGAAAGCGCGCAAACAACCCATCCATATGTTGTCTAGACTCGCAAGGAATGCCATTTTCGAGATAATACCAAAAGCCAAACTGAATTTCGAACAAGTGCAATGTCACCTTCTGAACAAAGAGAAACTAACCCTTGCTAACACATTCCCAGAATACAGACGAAAATGTTTTTTATAAAGCGGGAAGACTTGAGTACATTTTATATTTTATCAAGGTCTTTCTAATTCTTTTAAGCAACGCAACCATTTTTACCGGGGAACAAACAAGATAATAAAGTTATTATTTATTGCCTGGTGCACTCATTAAATTTGTAAAGATTTAAAAACAATCGTTTAAAATGTTCTTTGTAAATATATTCTTACGACAAAATTCTAAATAGAAATAAAGTGCAGTTTTACAGGACCGAACTTTAGGTTTTTCTTATAAATATACGTACGAAATTCACGTACTTAATACCGATAGAAAATGTACCGTTACAACCATCAGGGGTTGTTAGTTCGTAAACGTCATGTTCTAAAATTTTTGAGATAATATAAGGTCCATCAAATCTTGGATCCTTTTTATTTCTTAGATTGGTTTTTATAAATACTTTGCTATTTAAATTAAATTGTTTATTTGTTTTGGATTTGTTTAATTTGGAATTTCGATTTTCTTTAGTTTCCATCTGCGTTTTTTGTAGGGAATCATATAAATATTTCATTTTATTTTTATGTGTAGATAAGTAATCATGATAATATGTTCTGTTATAATCAAAGTCAAAGGGGTTTTTACTTTCAGTGCGTCCAAAAGCGATTTCAAAAGGAGTTAAATGAAGATTTGAATGTATAGTATGATTGTATGCTAAAAGGCAATATTGGATTTTTTGTTCAGGTATATTGGTTAATAGTCGATAATGTTCAATGATTGTAGAATGTAATCTTTCTATTGGTGAATTAAATTGATGGTGATGAGGTGTTGTTGTATGTAATTGGATTTTATGCAAGGCTATAAAATCTTTAAAGATATTTTTATTAAATTCTCCGTCGGCTATAATGACATTAGGAGTTGTAAATGTTGAAATGTATTTCAATAACTGTTCATTTACTTCTATTAAATTTCGGGATTGTAAAGGATAAGCTTGTGCAAATTTCGAAAAAGCGTCAATGATTGTTAAGTAACTTTTATTTTTGATTTGGAATATATCGATATGAATTGTATGGAATGGTCTAGAAGAAGTAGGGGTTAATTGAAAAGGTTGATTAATAGGTTTTCTGTTGTATTTTTGTTGTTTACAAATTTGACAATTATTAATATAATTTGTAACATCTTTTATAATAGAGGTCCAATAATATTTTCTTTTGAGATGTTCAATAGTTTCATTTATTCCACGGTGGTTGGTTTTTCCTAAATGGTATTCTTGAATTTGTTTTTGTCTTTCTTCGGAATTTAAAATATGAAACAAACGTGTTTTTCTGCACAAAATACCGTAACAATAAAATTTACTTTTCGCCACAAATAAGCGATAACTGTAATTAGGCTTTCCAATTTCTTTACAGAAATCCTACAATATTATTGATTCCAATACAAGAATCCTTATCTGGAAACATAGTACACAAACACCTAAAATCCTAAAACTATTTATCAACCAATATCTCAAACCTTTTCTTAACTGTGGAAACAATATTTTTCTCGGGCCACACGTTGGCAAAGCCAGTGAAACACTACTTTTTTTCTATACAAAAACACAACTATAAAAATGCCCCACGTTGGGCGCCAGTGAAACAAACGTGTTTTTCTGCACAAAGTACGACAACAAAAAGGCCCCGCGTTGAAGCCAGTGAAACACTAGTTTCACTGTCAGACTAAATGACAATAAACTAACTATAAAAACTATAAAATTATATAGAATAATTCATACTTACTGTAACTGAAAACTCAAAATATCTGCCACAGCTTGAGATTTAAACTCTCTCTTACAAATTAATTATTCAAGTCGTAGGTATTGGTTCCACAGCTGTATAAATTGTGAAAAGGAATAGATAAAGGTCTCAAAACACACATAAAAACTCACAAAAGGGCGCCATCTTGTTATGAAGCTTAAGTTATTAATTATAAATAACCAATCAAAGATGTAAATTGAATAAGCATTAAAATGATTAAATTCATTAACATGAAAATGAATAAAATATTTAGTTAAATCAAAAAATTTTGTTTATTTAAAATTTTGAAGTAAAATGAAGCAAGGAATTCATAACTAATATGGTTCCGTTTTCTAGATCCTTAGTTTTGAATTAATAACATTTATTTAATAAGGAGAAAAAATGTTCAAGACATAACAGTACATATAATTAAGAAATAAAACACACCTCTATATTTATTATAAATCTAATCTATAGTCTTTAGATCATAATTATACTAGAGTAAATCAATAAAAATTCATCTAAGACCTTTCATGAAATAACAAGAATAACCTAAAAGTTTATGAGATCGACCACAAACATTATTCAAAAACATTAATTCAGATTTTTAAATTTGTATTGACTTGACTTTGTTGACAAAATCTATAAACAAATATCTAAATGAGGTTAAGCCAATTAGATTAATTTGACTATTATCAGTTTGAATGATTTTAAAATACATTAAAATTTAAAGATTTCTGAATAAAGTAGAGAGCTCTCTTTCTGAAGAAAAATTGCAACATTCTTTAACTAAAAGATTCTTAACTAACTGCATTATAAAACAGTCCTTAAAAATACGGTACCTTTAATTATATCAACCAAACTCATGGAATACGAACAGATCAATCCAGTAGAAATTGGAAATTGGCCTCTATTTCGGAAAATTGTTGTTAAATTCGGCGATGTCTTGAAATGTTGAATTTCAGTACCAGAAATACGATTCATTTTAATTATTGTCATCAGCCCATATGGTTTCATAAACTAATTGGGTCGAGCACGCAAAAAAACAAGATTTTAAATTGTTCATACGTAATAACGGATTTACTTTCATTTAGAAAATAACGATAATGTTTCGGAAAGTTAAATTGTTTTTAACCACTTGTAGCACTAAATGCGTTTAAATTCTTTAAGCGGAATTTTAATTTACAAAAGCACAGGAGTCAATCATAAATTCAAGATTGCTTTAAATGATTTTTCTTTCATTAACAAACAGCACTTCTCTTAAGAACAGGCGAAACACAGTAATTGTGATTACAGGTTCTTCACCAAAGTTTTTCTAACACCACTTAACGGAACGTAATCTTCTCAAAAAGAATTTGCACTTTATAACGAAAGAACATTAAAACTGTAACCACTATAGGTAGAATATCTTTCAATTCTAAAGGATTAATAAACTGTAATCCGGTAATATTGATTCAAAATCGATCAATCAATATTGATCGGAACTCAAACTATGAAGCCGCACAAGTTCAGTGGTCAATCTCGCATATCGACCGTTCGCTGTCGGTGTTTTATCGTAAGAGTCTCGCGCCAACCCCAACGAGAGCTTTTTATTAACTTCGTTCCCGTAACTACGCGTGAATACATCTGTTTTTATGCAGCAAGGACGCTTTTTACTTGGCCTTCTATAGGATTCTAGACTCAAATACAAAAAAGTAGAACCGCTGGAATTCGCGCGCCAAACTTATGCGGTGGTACAGCGTCTGGCTTGTAGACAAGATTCCTACGTCATAAACTGACTTAAATTTAAAACGCAGAACACTAACAAAGGGAATTATATTTTCAACTTCTATATTTTTTTCAAGGTCTTTCTCAAAGTAATTGATATTATACCAAAATGCAATTTAGCAAGATACGAAAAAGACAACATCTTTATGACGCTACATTCATTAATTACCTCAAATATGAAACAATCTTTTCTTAAAATGCTTGTTCAAATAAAACGCAGCCCTACAGGACCGAACTTAAGATTTTTAATGAGAATAAATACAAAATTCTGCATACTAAATGCCAGTGGAAAATGTACCCGTTACAAATATAGGTTACTTGAGTTATACAACGATGAAATTTTGGAGTATTTTCGTTTGTGATTGTATTAATGAAATTTGAAAAGTCTAAATAAAGTTGATCATCTGGGAAATAACAATAGTAATGATGTTTGGATTGACAATGTTCAATTAATAGGATGTTTAATATTTCTGTCTTATTAATTTGATTAAAAATGACGGCGTAATGAGTAATTTCGTCGTATTTTGTGATTCTGATTGATCTTGGAATTTGAGCATTAACAAATTCTATCTGATTTTTAAAATGTTGTAGAGTTTTCTCTGAAATATTAATTACGGGGGTTGAAGATTGTTGAGAATGTACCGTGTCAATATAAGAATTTTGATCATTATTTTCTTCGTTGTTCGGGTTTTCAACGTTTTCAGTAGTGTTAATTTGAGGGGGATTATAAATTGGAATGTCGAATAAGTCTGTAATATCGGGAGTACTTGCTCTGCTAGCTAGTCTGCTGTCATAATTAGTTTGTTCTGGTTCAGGGGTTGATAGCGATGCATGTCTAATATTTAATGGGTGAATTTGCATTCTGGATAATGCATCTGCAACTTTATTTATTTTTCCGGGGATATAATTTACAGTAAAGTCAAATTCTTCTAATTTCATTGCCCAAAGAGTTAATTTTGAATTTGGTTCTTTTAAATTCTTGAGCCATACTAATGGTCTATGATCTGTAAATAAGGTAAATTTCTTTCCATAAAGACAGCGACTAAATTGTTTTGTTGCCCAAATAACTGCTAATAATTCTCTTTCGATAGTACTATAATTTTGTTCAGAATTATTTAATGTCCTAGAAGCATAACAAACAGGTTTTCCTTTTTGAAATAATACTGCGCCTAAAGCGAATTTGCTAGCGTCTGTGGTTAGTTCAAAAGGTTCATCAAAATTGGGGTATTGTAGAATTGGTTCGTTAGTCAAAATGTTTTTACAATGTTCGAATTTAGATAAAAACTCTGTTGTATGAACAATTTTGTTATCTTTCTTTAAACATATGGTTACAAATTTTGTGATTTTCGCGAAATCTTTTATAAATTTTCGATAATATCCAAATAGTCCTAAGAATGATTTAATTTCGGTTCTTGTTTTGGGTGATGGAAAGTTTTTGATTGCTGAGATCTTGTTTGGATCTGGTTTTATTCCTTCTGGAGTTACAATGTGTCCTAAATATTTAATGGATTTATGTAGAAATTCTTGTTGTTGATTTGTGTAATTGAATTTTGATATTATGTTGTCTACATCTTTGGAATATATTTTTAAGTCTAAAAATGTGATCTTGAAGAGAAGCGGAATAAATTATGATGTCGTCTAAGTAGACTAGACATTGTTGGGGTCTTAAACCTATAAGGGTGTTATTGATTGCACGCAGGAATGTAGCTGGTGCATTTTTTAAACCAAAAGGCATTCTTTTAAATTGGAAAGACCTTCTTCTGTCGAGAAAGCTGTTTTCTCTCTATTCTTTTTTTCAATTTCTATTTGTCAGAATCCGGATGCGAGGTCAAGAGTACTAAAATACTTTGATCTGCCTAAATTATCTAAAACGGTTTCTATTCGGGGTAATGGGAATTTGTCCTCAATAGTCTGTTCGTTCAGTTTTCTATAATCTATGACGATCCTCCACTTCTGTTTTTGGGATGCGTCTAATTTCTTTTTTACTACCCAAATTGGAAAATTAAATGGGGATTCTGATGGTTCAAGAATTTGGTCCTTTAACATTTTATGAATTTGGTTTTTGACTTCTTCACGGTGAATCTGGGGGTATCTATATGTCTTAGTGTAAATTGGGGCATCTGTTTTTGTCCTAATATGGTGTTTTGCTAAATTTGTTGCTGAAAGGGGTATGTCTGGGGTGTAAAATACGTCTTTGTATTCATAGCAAAGGTTTGTCAAGAGGGTTTCTTCTTCCCCATTAAGATGTTCTAATCTTAAATTTTTTTTTTCGTTCAAAATTTTTCTTACGTTGGAAGGGGATTTTACATTGAATTTGGATTAAATCATCTGAAGTATAATCTTCTAAAATTAAAGAGTCATAAATACTGATAACTTGAGGTTCATTGGAAGTATTGATAAGGCTTATTTGAAAATAATTGTTGTATAATCTGACAATAGCTGAAATCATAATGACGTGGGAGTTAAGCTTAAGTTTGGGGGTTAATTTTGTTCCATTAATTCCAACTGCTGGGAGTGTTGTAAAAATTTCGGTTCGAGCTGGTACATGGATCTTTTTTATTGTTTCCTGATTTGGTTTTAATTTTGAAAAATTACAATGATTTCGTTGTTGCATTTCTTTATTTAATTTGGAAGGGTTATAATAAAAAGGTACGGTTGTTTTTTCCGTTTGGATATGCATCCATTTATAATCGATTGATGCGGACAAGTCCATCAAAAGATCTGATTCTATAAGTCCTACATAGTCGGGATGAAAGTCAAATAAGTAACATGTATGAAGTCCTTCTTCGTCAAAAGGATTAGGTATAGGGATGTCTGCTACGTAGTTATGTTGAGTAGTTCCATGGGAAGTTGTAATTTCAAAATTATATTTATAAATAGATTCTGGAAAGTTTTCTTGCACGAATTTGGGAGAAATGATAGTTTTTAAACTCCCTGTATCGATCAATAATATTTCATTCGATCCTGGGATGATTACATAGGGTAAGTTTGCTTTGGGGTTTATGTTAAAATGTAATAGGGGTTCCGAGACTCTTAATGAAAATTTACATTAGAGTCCATGTTTTCGTATTCTTCTTCTGGTTGATTGTAATATTGATTTTCTTGGACATATTCGTCTTGGGGATATTCATCTTGAGGATAATTAGGATTTTCATTAAAAGTATTATCAAAATATACGAGATCTGGTTCGTCATATTCAATATTATTGAAAGATGTTGATGGTAAATTATCGTTGTGATAATTTATTTCTTCTGGAATAGCATTTGGAAAGCGTCTAAAGCGTTGTGAGTTCGTTCTGAATTTATTTTGGTTTCCCAATTGTCTGGTAGCGGGTCTTTTAATTATGCTAACCTCCATAGGTTCTGGAGTATATGTGGGTTGATGGTTCGGTTTGAAAGAACTAAAATTTTTAGATTCATTTGATCTAATGTTGCTGCTTGAAGCATTATTCGACGTGAAATTTGGGAAATTATTTTGTCTATTAGAAAAATTACTTGGTCTTGAATTAGTATTTGAGAAATTAGGGAAATTATTTGAATTATTATTATTTGGTCTTGAGAGATTAGGGAAATTATTTGGATTCCCAAATTTTTAAGTTCTAGTTTGAGTAGTACATAGGTTTTGGGATGGCTTAGGATAGTTATTTTTAGATGTTAAATGTATTTGATTATTTTTTGTTAAATTTTGGTTCATTCTAAAATTTTGGTTTTGTGAATAACGAATATCTAATTCTTCTTTAATAATTTTTAGGGCTGATTCTAAAGAATTTGGATTTCTAGATCTGACGAATGTTCCTAAATTTTCGTTTAGTCCACTGGCAAATGTTCGTAAAGCTAATTTTGAATTTTCTTCTAATTTGTGGGTTTTAATTACTACTGGATCTGGTCCTATTGAAACTTTTGCATTTAGGGTCGCTAAATGTGTCCTAATTTTATTGTAAAATTCAATAGGGTTATCTTTTCCTTGTCTAATTCAAGTTAAGTCAATTAATAAATTTGTTTCTGATCTTTAATCGCCAAAATTCTCTATTAAAACAGTTTTTATTTCATTCCAGGTATTGTAGTTATATCCTGTTATAATTTCAAGGGCTTGTCCTTTTAATCTATTTCTAATTGAAGAAATAATTAATTTATTTATGAATTCTTCGGGGTTTGCTGTACAAAATTGCGTGGTAATAATTTCTGTAGCTCTAACAAATTCTGATAAAGTGGCTGTGTTGCCATCATAAATGGGAATTTCATTTAAAAGTGTTGGATTGAAAACTGCCATATTATTGTTGTTATTATTTAAGAATAATAAAGGGGGTGTATTTGAATTTGAGTTTGGATTTACTGTGCGTTCTACACCTTTACAACGTCTCGGAGATCGAGATCGATGTCGAAGCATTTAAAATTAAACAAAAATTATATAATCTTTACTTTAAAACTTAATTTGTTAAAAGAATAATTAGAATAACACAATTATTTTTAAAACTATTTTTATTGTTAGTAAACATTTTCGGGGTTCCTACCCATACATGGCAAGCATGAAAGGCTTTATAATGTCACTAGCTGACACTACCTATTCGGTCTGGCGTCTACCATGTACGTAATTAATAATTAATTAAAAATGTTAAAACTAAGTTAGTATGGTTTTAAAAATGATTTAATAAATTCGCTGGTTTCTTCTTGAAACACTTTTCACTTTGGAGGAAAGAAAAATTAAAATATCTTAATATTATTGTGTCAATGTTAAATTACTGCTGTTTAGAATTGACAGTGTACATAAATATTCTACAAAAGCATGTTAATAAATATATTTAATTGAAAGCCAATGTTACCCCGCCCGTGGGATAACATTGGCATGTGAAGGTGTTTTTAAAAATATAGATTTAATTTCAAAATTTGCATTTTGTAGATATTTATATCTCTAGGTAGGTAGAGGAAACATAGTGCTTTGTTCATGTACAAGCATAAAGGCACTTATTAAAATATTTTTTATATATAAGAGAAAATGTAAACTAAAGATGTGTCAATGTTAGACCACCTTACCTTACGTCATACGTTCTGGAAATGTTTTTACTGTCTTGTTTCGATGTTCCAGACTCGGCTCTTTCGTCGCCTTGTCCGTAACATCTCACTCGATTATAAAATTCCATTTCTAAAACTTATAACATAAATAACTATTTCAGTCTCACTATAACTCATTTTGATTATGAGAAGGTCAATTAAAAATAAACTAATTATTTTCACAGCTCATCTTGTAATCTCCATTTCAATCACATTTGACAAGAACTGCCCTTCCAATAGGGGCTTTGTTGTATTTTTAAAGTAAAATTTGTTAAAAAGTATTAATGTAGACTTAATAATATAACATTACATACTTGCTTAGGAATCAGGGAAAAAGGGCTATTCGAAAATAAAGTAATACATAGGGTTTCCCCCCTAAAATCAGTGAAACAATGCGATAAAGAAGGGGAATGTTATATTATATTACCTATATTATAATACAGTATTATGTTATAATATTATATTATATAATGTTCCTCTTCTTTATCGCATCGTTTCGCTATTTTTATGCATGCTATTATATCCGTATACCAAGCCTACGCGTTTCCAACCTGTATGTGTAGAGTTTTTCGTATCATGTTATCTAGTTCTATAATTATTTTTTTGATGACATTAAATATATGTACAACAATGCAACTTTTATAGAAAGCTTTTTTTTATCTCCAACAATAACAAAAATGGGGATGATCAAAACATAATAAAAAACCTGTACATTATAAACTGATTTTTAATAATGGCATTGAGCTATTAATGCAAATATCAATGAAAGAAATATGTGGAAAGTTATAGTATGAGGTATTAGAGAAATGACGCGAAATTTCGTAATTATAAGCAAAAAAAATCAATATTCAGGCTACGTCATCAATCAATCATAAATTTGTCCCATTTTTCTCATTTTTAATTTTTGGTGATAGAGTAATTTATAACGATAATAAGAAACAAAACAGGAAATAGCAGACCTTGTTTAAAAGTTCCGTGGCGATTAAAGAATTAAAGGAAATTTAAATTACATTGATGTTTTTCCAGTTGTAAATTATTCAAGTAACATAAAGTCAGGCAAATAAGGTTTTATACTTTTGATAATTTTTGTACTTTTGTAATAGTAACTTTTTTCAATCAACATTGTTAATTACCTAGTACATCCACAAATTTGCAAAGATAATTAATGATCACCAGTAAATGTGGCATAAAATTACCTTTATTAATTTGTTCCTTATTTGTTCTTTTTTAATATACCGGCAATGGTAACACATTTCGTTAATTACCTCAGTGTTAAGTTACAATCAGCGGTTACAATTTCACAATAAGCTCAATGGCACGTAAATTTTACACGCGGAGATTCAAAGTCTGAACTCTCTGGGTGGTACAGACATAGGTTAGTTATGTGTGATTGTTTAGTTCCTATCCCAACGATGCGATGGTGGGATCTATCTATCAATTGTAGGAGGATTATTTCAATGCAGGGAAATATAAAAGCATGCAAGTGTGTATCCTTTCATGGACAACAATGCATGATTAATTCATTTACAGTATCGATGTGTTTGGAAATAAAAGCTCCGCTAGAGATGAATTAACAGTAGGTACAGTTTGACAGGTAAAATTTAATATTAGTAAAGTACAGCAAAATACACGGTGATTCAGAACCTAATGATCGGACTTTGAGGATAAGCTTCTCTGGTCATTAGAAACATAGAACTTTAGTAACTTTTTTTGATTAAATGAACTTAAAAATTTCGAAAATTTTGTCCGACGTTTTCAGAAAAGTACGTGTAATCGATACAGGTCAGTTTTTCAGTCTAATATGGGCACCACTCACGGTCTTCCGCAACCACGTCGCCGAAGACGTCGTCGGGGACATGGTTGGGATAATGATTAATTTATTGCATAAATAAGAAAACCTTTTTATGACGATGAAAGACATTATTGGCTGCATAATACTAAATACTTAGAATGAACTGAATAATTATTTCTTTCCTTTTGATACACACGTTTTAAAGAAATACCATACTTATAATTTTATTAAACAAACTAGCTCGAGCCCAACTTGTTTATGCAATAAATTACAGCAAATGTAAATATTGCCTCATTATCTATCTGGACCACTTTCCCGACGACGCACTGTGGGCGAGCCTTAACAAAAAGCCTTAACAAACATATTGGCGTTTGATTTTGAAATGTTCAGGCCATCTGGAACCGATGGCAAAATTAAAAAAATGTTTGTTATTGTTAAATGCTGATGCTTAAAGTTGTCACTACTTTGAACTAACAATTTCTCGACATTTCCAGACTGAGATTTAAAATTAAATTACTTTTGTTGTATGGAACTTATTGAAACAAAAATTAAAAATGAAAAAGAGCCATAGTATTTGTAGCTAAACAACTTAAAAAATGAAAATGTGTTGTAGTTTTTATTTAAAAAAATCCTAAACTGTAAGAGCTTTTGTTTTTCCTAAACTCAGATTTTACTAAAGTTATAAAAAAAAACGTATATACCTGCTTTAAAATTGATGTCGAAAAAAGAGCCAAAGCTTTCTGGTTAGTTTCATACAAAAACCAAATCCAACACGATCCAACTTAAAATGTTATAAGCCTGCAAGAAATCTTTATCGGCATTATTTGTATTACTTTATGCATAGTTGATGATGCAACATTGTGTTTTCATTTTTTGAAAATATTATTATAACATTGGCGTTTTAAAGTTTTACCATGATCCATACTTACGCAGAAATAGTTTTGTAATAACTGTAATAAAAATTCAACAAAGCTGAATGCATCATAACAAATAGCATGGATGAAACCTTTGAATAACATGGAGAATACTTATGAATGAAATATTGGCAATTATTGTAAAAAGTTACAAGTATTGTTATTTCTTAAAGGATAGTAATTCCTTTATAAATGCCGACCTAAAAATAGTTTCTAAATTCTTTTTTGAAAGTTCTTTTAAATATTTATATCCCTCATTGTAGTATAAAACTCTTAGTGACTGAAGTGATAATACTACTTATATTTCTGTACCAGATTAGTAAAATTGAATTACGTATCTTGAAAAACTCATGTCACCTTAAATTTTAGAACGTCTTTCCATGTACTTCTAAAACGATTACAATAGAGATATTATAAAATACATTTTCTAGAATATCATAAATCCTCTCACTTTTTCTAATAAGCTGCAGGTATAATGATGAAAATAGATCAACTTCCCCTAACTAATATCAAACATAACACCATAAACTATTAATTGCACTTAATGAATAATACTCTATCATTGTTATATCAAATCCTATAACTTAAAAAGTACTTATGAACAACAAAAATCTGTAAAAGTTATTTATTTTACTTCATTATAGGGCTTGCGCGCTCTTCCCTATCTTTCGCCCCTCAGTGCGACGTCGTCGGTAACGTGGTCGCGGAAGATCGTGTGTGCTCTACAACAGAATTAAATGCACGCTTTAGAAATTGACACCATCAGTACAAACACGTGACATCTGTTGAATACGCACAAGGATGCAGACGAAGCACATTTCAGTTTGGATGTTGTTGAAACAACTTAAAAGTTAAAACGTTCTATTAATCCGGGGAATTCCCCTGTGTTCTAATAGTAGAAAAAGCATGCAGAAATGACATCATTGTAATACCGACCCACTTAATGATTTCATTAAATTTGATTTGTTATTCGTTAATAAACAGATATTAGTTAAATAAGTAAAGATATGTTGGTTAATTTAATCTATCCATCAAGAGGTATTGTTGTTTTTTATTTATGATTGTATACAAGCTGTACAAAGGAACATAGATAAATCAAGACATCAGGTTTGTGATAAACAAAGAGTGATGAATAAAAGCAGAGCTAGTGTTATTCTAAACAGAGAGAAAAGTAAAATCATTTTTAAGATCTGTTTTATTTAAGATTGTAATAACTTACCTTCATTTCTTATAAGGACTTTTGTACAGCTGCAAGTGATAAACCAGTTAACAGAAAAAAATAATAAAAGTCAATTAGAATTTTCAGATACAATAAAAGGTATCAAAAGTTACTTGAGCAAATCATCACAGTTGTATTATCCAAATTGTGGGATTACATTAAGAACCAAATATCAAAGTTGACGTTTCAAGGTAATTAGAGATTTCCCGTTTAATCAAACTATCATAAAAGCAAAAATAAGTAATCATACTATTAATTCAAATCCTTTTTTTATAAAATCATGGATTTTCAATAAAGAACCCAATTGAAGATTCATTTGTCAAAGTTCGTCTCAAAAAGAGGGTTAAAATAATTAAAAAGTTATCAAATAACTTACAGTCATAAAAACGACCTGAGATAAACGCGGTATACATTATTTTATGTAAGTGTAGATTAGTAAACCAAATAAAAATTTTCTTTTTAAACCATTAAAAGTCTGCAACACTCGGTGCAGGGTCAGTTTTGCATATTTTGTGTTTCTTATGTATTTTCTTAAAGACTAATTAGTAATACACTCAAGAATGCGTAACCCCCGTATCAACCCATATTTAATGGTTAATATTTAGCCATATTTCCAACGAATATATACTTTAATAAATAATTGATTGTTTCTTTTAACTAATAGGAAATTCTCAAATACACAAAAAAATTAAGTTTCTGTTGTTTTGTTAATTTGGCCATTCGCATTAAAACCGATGGCAATACACACAATTAAAATAATAGAAACATTAATTATTAAGAGCATTTTTTACAAACCTTTTGTTCTCTAATTAAAAAGTATGGTACTGCATACAATCAAAATTACTTACTAAGACCATGTTATTGGACAAATGGACAATGGACAAATGACATTAATAGCAGTTTAAGCTACTAGAACAATGCTAGAAGAGCTTGTTTTAGACATTACTTTAATGCACTAAATGAATAAAGGATTAACCAATTTATTGAAACTGTACAGCACTCACACACAGTGGTATTACGATAAATTGTGTTTGTAATAAGTAACTAGTTAGTAACTAGTACATAACGTAGGATTTTATTGAACGAGCCCAGTTTATGACCGAGGGCTCTTACGAGAGAGCCTAATGAGGGGGCGAGTTTTCATAAAGTTATATATGTCGTTACATCATGTGCTACGATTATTTTTATCACTTATCACGGTAGTAGCAAATATTTTGTTATTAAGAATTTAAACTTATTTTAAGTTAATTTTAATATTTAGTTGGGTAATAATTAGTAATCGAAAGAATCAACAAGCAATTTGTTACGCGAAGTAACTGAAACACAATAAAATATTTTATGTCATGTTGTGTCTAAGCTTAACTAAATGTTATACTACCTACTTTGGTTTTTCTAGCAAAAAATAATTTATTTTAGTTTGCGTTTGTTTTAATTTAGATTATTAAAATAATTACTATTAAATTATTTTAACTAAATGAACTACAGACGGGTTTACGTAAATTAGGAACCGTGCGAATATATGACAAAGATTTAATTAATATTATTTACTAATACTAGCAAATGCTCATAAAATATTTTAAAGTCCACAATATAAACTTACATTTATAAAAGTTCAGAGAAAGTACAATCGGGTTCATGTGAAAGTTTTCAATACTAGACTGGTAATAATAGTAGATTATTTTCAATCACTGAGTTAATACTTTGAATGTATTGTGATGATATTTTCGACTGAAAATAGTTATTCAAGGCGTTAAAACTTTTATCAAAATTCAGAGGATACATTACAATTTTTAAATACAAAAAGGGTGATGGTATTTCATAAGACAAGGGTATTGTAGGGATTGTGTTGAAGAGTCAATTATAATCATTGTTGATGGGGTATCTTGTAGAGTGGCTTTTCTTTATGAATATGATTTAAGAATCATCTTTGGGTTTGCAATGAACTAAAAACAAGCAAGACAAGACAAGACAATAATTGATCTACATTTTATATTTATTAATTTCCGGAAGTTTCAAAATTTCTTGACGTATGTATTTGTTTTTTAATAAAAAAAATTATCTTATGTAAAAAAATTTGATTAAGGCACCTAATTACCATAAAATTAAAAATTTTTTAAGTAGCCAAAACGAGGTGTCAACAAAATCCCTCAACCTAATTATCTAATTTAAATTAGATACATCTTCTCTTTAAAAGATATTCTCTTATAAAATCATTAAAAATTGTTATTAGATAAACAAAGTGCTTTATTGACAAATTATTATTTCAGTTTCAAGTTCAACAAACTACTAACTCAGTATTATCTCACTATAATAATAAACGGGTATCATTTACACAGTTGCGATCAGGCATTGACCCAAATATTCTTCATTAAATCATTAAATTGCAAAGTTCTAAACAAAACGTGCTTTATTTCAATGTCAAGAAACTTCCACATCAGCACTTTGTGCGAATGTGGAGCAAATTTTTTACAAACTTTGCAAGGTTGTTACGTTTCTTAATTGAATAAAATGAACTTGTAATTGTAAAAAGAATTCAATTTTACGCGGAAACGACATACGATAGGATAAAACGTTATTAAGGTTTGTTGTTGTGATAGATGAGATGCATCTGCCGACAAAGCCCCCATACTTAAACTACTATTATTAACGCGGCAACATAATGTTAAAGTTTGCAACTTTCTTATTTTTTTCTGAAAAAGTACTAAGTTCTAGAATAAAGTTGGAGAAGACTTTTTTGTTCCTTTTTGTGTTTTCTATCACCCATTAAAATTAATACGTTCTAACTCATGACACGCTGTATACTCTGAATTAAATTATTCTTTGATAATGTTTTTTTGGGACAAACATTTCAATACAATGTTGCTGACGAGAAGAATATAAATATTTATATAATACAGAATTTCTACAAAACGATGCTTAAGTAATACAATGCCAGCCATAAGAAAATAACTATATTCGTGATGAACACTTTCAAGTAATACTCGTAGTACGCTAATTGCCGTTCTCTATACTGAACAATAGTTTTCCGTTAATTTAAAACAACTTGTTTAAATGTTATTTCAATAATTACGGATTGTTGTTTTTAAGAGTCAAAAGTAAATCTAAAGGTATTGTGAGATACTGTCGCTTTATATTCATATCTTGGTGTCACGTTTCGTAAAACACCTATACAAAATCTGTGTGCAGGTATAAATAAGTAAATAATGGTGTGAATGTGATTTTTTTGTAGCATTTCAGATATCATTAATCTTCGTTTACAATAAATAATGATTTTATGATAAATGATAATGTTGTCATCAGTAGGTCAATTTGGTACGTACGACACCAAAAGCAGGGATGCGAAAATTTTCTTTTTTTACCTGAATGAATTTATACCATGACATTTTTAACAATTATTTGAAATCATGTTTTGAACTATTTATATTGTTCAATAATAATTAAGGTTTTTGACATTTTTGGTTCTCATAGACAATAACATACCGGCGATGAGAAAAGAAAAAATACCGTAAAATTATTTATTCTTATATGTTCTATAACAAATAAGCCTACATAACGACAGAAATGAATTTGAGTAAATTCATTATTTTTTTAACAAAATAATTAAACTGGCTTTTATATTCGTCTTATTTAATCATTAAATGAAAAGTGATTGTTTTATGATATTAACATTTAATAAACTGAGAGCTCATTACCATCAAACAAATTCAAAACCTCCAATTGTTTGAATGCACTCTAAAAAATTATGAAAATAGGATTTAGTATGAAACAATAGAAGATTGTTACAACAGCAGCATTGAATATACGGTTTTATAAATAACCCTGAAGTTTATATAGACCGATTTAAAATGAAAAATACTGTAAGCAAGTTATACATACAGCGTGTTTCACTTCACAGCTTCACACCACTGTATATTTGTTATTTATAATCCAATCAATTTCATATTTTTATCAGATGTAGAGCATCGTAAAACAAATTTGTGGGTAATTAAAAACCCCATTTATTATCAATCACCAGCCTACTACGATCGAAGATAGATGCAAAAAATCGAAAAACATATTAGGCCTTGTTTAATCGGCAAAATCGTTACGGAAATTTGTTCTGGGCCACCTGAAAACCCCCAGTAGGCTGGTGGTTTATAAAAAAATGGGGTTTTTAATTGCCTATAAATTTATTATAAGGGGTTCTATACCTGAACAAATTTCCGTAATGACTTTTCTGATTAAACAAGGCCTACTATGTTTTTCGATTATTTGCATTTATCTTCGGCAGTAGTAGGCTGGTGGCTTGTAATAAATGGGATCTTTAACTACACACAAATCTCTTTTAAGGAGTTTTACCTGATACAAATTTGGAATTGATTAGTTTATAAATAAGAAAAATGCAGGACTATAGAGCTGAAATTTCCAATAATTATTAGTCAAGATTTATTTTTCAAAATTTGGTTTTGAGAGTTTCAAGTGGCCCGGAACAAATTTCCGTAACGACTTTTCCGATTAAATAAGGCCTAATATGTTTTTTCAATTTTTTGCATTTATCTTCGATCGTAGTAAGCTGGTGGTTTATAAAAAATGGCATTTTTAATTGCCCATAAATTTATTTTAAGGGGTTGTATATCTGATAAAAATTTGAAATTGATTCAATTATAAATAACAAAAATACATGGGTGTCAAGCTGTGAAGTGAAACACACTGTACTTATAATTAGCACATAGAACAATATAATTTAATTGTAATTTATTTTAAACTGCCGATGAAGAATTAGCCTATCAATTTTAACGGTTACTGTAATTTGCTCCTACTTGGTGCAACAAATACAATAAAAATGCATGATAGTATGCAACAAAAAAGAATAATAGTCCTGAAAATCGAGTATTTCGTGAAAAACTGATAACACTTTCATTATTCAGACTTTTTGTGTTATTTTTTAAGAATCTTTGTTAAATTCTTTAGTGTAATTAAATTGTGTTATATAAAAACATTTGTTAAGTTGATTTGATAAAAAGTGATTTTTACGAACAATAGCACGAACATGTGTAAATCATATAATCAACTTTACTGAGGCTCATCCGGACCGACTGAAATAATGGGACTTATGATATTACTTTCTATATCAAAATGAATTTTAAGTGACAATCCAACTCGAAAATTTTTAACCAATCAAATTACAGAATTTTTCAAATTGGGACCAATGAAATTAGTTTTATAGTCAAAAAACTACTAGTGGTTTTTTCTTAGTGAAAAAATTTATGTCATAATGAAATGTCAAATTTAATTAAATTAATATTAACTACACACGCTAAATAAAAATTTGCTCGATGGATTGTCAAGCCGAATTCAACTCGTGGTCTAGTTTTTTCTTGCAAAATTTATCATTTAAAACATTCGTAGCTTTTGCTTTTGGAAGATTACACTCGTCTCCTGCGTCGACTCGTGTAGTTTTTGTTGCGAAAGCTACTCATATCTGAAATGACAAATTTTGTCGGAAAAAATTAGACCACTTGTTATATTATATATGAAAAAATAACACTGGAAATGAATATGCGTACATACGTACATAATTCATTCCCCTTTTACCGTATTTGAAGTGTCGGGTATTCACACAAACTCTTATGGGAGTGCAACGAAGGTAATGGAGTTTCTGTAGCAAGTACATTACTGTACAAATTGTACTCAATGACTGTACTAAATTTTTAAAATTCAGTCGCAACCGAGACATGAACTACATGTCCCTCTGATCGAGAAGCAGAATCTCTACCACTTGACCACGTACGACCTGAATATATGAGGGTGGTCTGAAAAGTTTCCGACCTAACAAAGATACAAGACATTTTTTCTTTAAATTTATTTTTATTTTTGTACATAGTCGCCTTGTAAGTCTACACACTTCTCCCAGCGATGCTCCCATCTCTTTAACCCGTCCAAATAGTACTTGGCGTTTTTCTCTGCAAAATAACGACGAAGGTGATTGCCTCCTCATTTGACGAAAATCTCTCCTCCGAGCGCAATTTTTAGATGAGGGAACAAAAAGAAGTCGCTTGGGGCTAGATCTGGTGAGTAAGGAGGATGGTCAAGCAGTTCAAACCGTAATTCGTGGATTTTCGCCATGGCAACCGCGGAGGTGTGAGACTTTTTTCACCAAGACTAAATTGTCTTGGTGAAACAGAATTTTCTTTTTCTGCAAATGTGGCCGTTTTCCCGCAATTTCTGCCTTCAGCTTGTCAAGTAATGATGCGTAGTATGCTCCTGTAATGGTTTTTCCTGTTTGAAGATAATCGATTAAGATAACTCCATGACTATCCCAAAAAACAGTCGCCATCACTTTCCTAGCCGACATAACATTTTGCTTTTTTTGGAGCCGATTCCCCCTTCCCAGTCCACTGTTTTGACTGTATTTTTGTGTCGGGCGTATAATGGTGTATCCAAGTTTCATCTACAGTAATTAATCGGCGCCAAAACTCTGATTTATTGCGCCTAAACTGCGCCAACAGAGCGTTGGAAATGTTCATTCGAACACGTTTTTGGTCTAACGCGAGCAAACGCGGCACCCAACGCGCGGATAGCTTTCTCATGCCTAAATCTTAATTCAATATGTGATAAACACGTTCTTTGGACACATTCATAGCCTCTGCTATCTCTCTCACTTTAATTCGACGGTCGTTTAGCACCATTTGGTGAACTTTAGCGATGTTATCGTCAGTGGTTGCAGTTTTTGGAAGTCCCGAACATTCATGGTCTCCCAAGCTGGTATGGCCACGTTTAAATTCAGCTGCGCAAGATTTCACTGTGATAAATGATGGCGCAGTCCCCATATACAGAGTCCAACTCATCTTTGATTTGCGTAGGCGTATTGCCTTTCAAAAACAAATATTTAATGACAGCTCGATACTCGATTTTTTCCATTTTCTCAAAAACACTCACATCGACTCACTCAAACGATTGTCAAATAACAACTGCGCGTCCGAAATGGCTGAAATTTTGATGAGTACCTGTCAAAAGATGCACAACTACATTCCCTAGCTTATCATCATCATAGATAATATAATAATATACTACGTATATAGAATGCAAACTCCAAGCATTGTTCGACGAATAATTCGTGCGCCATCTGTATTTTTGGGGCTAAGTATCTTAAATGCATTTTACCTGTACGGTTTCATCTTTAAGAATTTAAATTATTTTTTCCTTTTGGCTTAGAAAGAAATCCAAGTAATTATTAATTTAAATTAATTTATTCTTACATCGTAACAAATACCTACATTTTTCTTGATTGGTTAAATAGTTCAGATTGTATTTACAATTTCTACTACATTTGCCTTATTATTGTTGTTTAAACCAACTATCTTGCAAACAATGCTATCTTTTAAACTAGCTTTATGACTACAAGGAAATGTACCTGATTTTTTTACAAAACGTATAATAAATTGTCTATTGATTGTTTGTTTTAACTTGTTAACTTTCTGATATAACTTTTTTTGCTTTTGGACACTGTTTTGTTTTTGGTTGGCCTGACTTAAAATTTGAAATTGTATCATTGGAACATGCGGTGTCTTCGAAATTGATGTATGGCTTTCCAGCAATACTTTATAACATCTCTAAATTCTTCCTGCGCTACAATATAAAATTGTAATTAATTTATTTAAAGAAATTCGAAGAACCATTTACTCGGTCTGCTTTACAAGTTATCAGCATTAAATACCTTACCTTTAGAACAGGCACTATTATCGTTATTTGTGTATCAAGGCCGTAAAGGTGATCTTTTTTGGCCGAATCTGTTGTTCACAGCCGAGGCGTCAGCCGAGGCTGGAATTCAGATGAGGCCAAAAAAAGCACCTTCGGCCGAGGTGCATACAACGTTTTTTAGGCGATGATCACAACAGAATTAAAGAATTTGATCATAACTAATTTTTCGAATATTTCTCTTAAAAATTGAGTTACCTTTGGAAACAAAACAAATGAAACATATGTCAAATTTAATAGCGTCCTTCGCGACGATTTTACACTGTGATTTTAAAACAATTCAAAATGAGTGGTAGCGAGAGTTCCGATACCCCCCAAGAAATTGTGGAAGCGGCAAGTGTTGCGACTTTAAATTTGTTGCCAGTTAAATCACAACAAACTTACTTAAAACACTACGAGTGTTTTGTCGAGTGGTGCAAAAGTAAGAACATAAAGCTCTGGTCTGAAAATGTTTTTTTGGCCTTTTTTTCGGAAAATGCCAAAACATACAAAGCGTCAACTTTGTGGTCCCTATATTCGATGGTGAAGGCAACGGTAATTGTGAAAAACGACATCGACATCAGCAAATTTCCAAAACTGATTTCTTTTTTAAAACAACAAAATAGGGGATACCTTGCCAAAAAATCCGCAATATTTACCAGAGATGATGTTATGAAATTTTTGCTGGAGGCCCCTGACGTAACCTATTTGATGTGGAAAGTATGATTAGGTTTTTTACATTTTAATTTGGTTTTGCTTAACTGATTTCGGTAGGTTTGCTTGATAATTGGGTTGGCTGGCGCATGCAGACGTGATGAATTAAGAAAAATGTCAATAGATGATATTCAAGATAAGGAAAACATGCTAGTAATCACCATCCCAGAAACAAAAACTGGAAAAAAAAGGATTTTTACAGTCACCGATGAAATTCTAGAAGGTGTGCATGTCCTTCAGCTTTGTAGGAATTATATGAACCTACGACCATTACATACTCAGCATAAGACTTTTTTTGTCAATTATCGTAATGGAAAATGCTCCACACAGGTGATAGGAGTGAATACCTTCGGAAAGATTCCATCATTCATTGCAAAATATTTACAATTACCGAACGTTAGTAATTACACGGGTCATTGTTTTCGAAGAAGTTCAGCCTTGTTACTAGTTGAAGCTGGAGGCGATATCCTTATGTTGAAACGCCATGGGGGCTGGACTTCTTCAACGGTGGCTGAAGGCTACATAGAAAACTCTCTGTCCAACAAAACAGAAATTTCAAAAAAAAATTTGACAGGCAAGGATGGCCCTTCAACATCTACTTCGTACATTCCTGCTCCTGTTGACAACATCAGTCACATAACTGAAAATAGAGTCCTTAACAATTCTTTAACAAACCAACAGGCACTTTCCTTAAGCTCTTCCAGCGGCGTTCACTTCGTAAATTGTACTAGCTGTACGTTCACTATCAACATTACCAACAATATTGACAAAGAGTGAAAGAGTGATGAATATATAAATAGATACTTATTAATAGTTTTGATTTAGATCGTTCTGTTGTTAATCTTGAATAAAATTACTTAAATAACATGAGTATTTTATTTTTCGGTCGATTGCGATCAGATGGTTGAGGTTAAGGTTACGTATATAACGCTTATGCAACCACGGCTGCACGACAACATTCAATAGGGAGAAGAAGTGCATACGTCATACCGTGCCTGACGTCATAATTCTTTCCTCGCAACGCGCATGTACTTCAATAAGGCACATTATATTTTCATTTCTGATTATTGATAGTGTTAAAAAGGATGTTTACAAGCTATAAAAACACTTACCCAATGGCTTTCACCCATTGTTGTTTCAATATTTTATTTGTGATAGTACCTATCTATTATTTTAACCTCACAAAGTAGCGTCACGTTTTCTCTTCCAACTGTCAACAGTGTCAAAACTGTCAAACAAACGGTTTACAGCGAAGTAGAGCGATGCGAACATGCGCGTTGCGAGGAAAGAATTATGACGTCAGGCACGGTATGACGTATGCACTTCTTCTCCCTATTAGTCTAGCATACTACAGGAAATATAAAACTTTATCGAACTATTATTATGGGCTGGTGTTGGTTGACATTATAGGTAGAATTTGTTCATGAAATGGTTTTTGACAGATGAGTCCAAAAAAATGACAGATGTGTACAAAAATAGCAAAATTTGACAGATGAGTACAAAAAACGAAAACTTTATGGCGTCAAAGTGGGCCATAGAATCATCCTTTTTATAATCATAGCCTAAAAACTAATTTTCCGGTGCTAGTTATACCTATCACAAATACGGTAATTGTTAATTTTCTTCTCAATTAGTTTTTCAATGTAAGAGTGTTGACAAAAGTTCTTCCATTTAAAAAATGTCGTCAGGTCCTTTGTAGAATTTAAAAATCGATGGCAAATAAATTTTGTAGCGAAAACTTAAAACGGCACAATTATATTTTGGAGTATTTCATTTTTTGAGAAATGTCAGTTTCAATTTTAAAACAAAAAACTGAATTTATAGGATACAGCCCACGTGATTATATTATACAGTGCTATTAAATTAAAATGTAATATGCGTACTATATTGCAAAAGCAAATTAAAATAATCATTTCAAATGCAATCAATAATACGCAAGCGCTGTAAATGCGCTAGTCGTTTAACCTTTCATTTCAATTACACTGTATAGATATTATGTAAACAGCATTGATGCGGTTTGTCACTAAGTTATAGAGCAAGCTGTAGGTCTAGTAGGTCCATGGCCAGTTGCATCGGGTCTTGGCTTTATTAATGGAGATGGTCATGGTAGACCGCATTACAGGTGCCATCTGTATTTTTGGTGCTAAGCTCATAAAATTTTGATTGTATTCAGTTTGCATTCTATATACGTAGTATATTATTATATTATCTATGGCTTTTATCACGGCCTACTAGATTTATATAAGCTTCGCTTATATACGGCCGTCTCATTTAAAGTTTTTTCATTGTTGAAAACTATTACAGATTCGTATAAAGTCACTAGATAATATAAAGTACCGCAATTACCGCCATTTTGGCGCCAAAATAAGCGGCAAATTTAAAAATCTGCCCGTTTTTTAAATTTACAAAAATACAATAATATGTGCACAGATTATTGTATATTTTATAAAATAATAGAAAAATCGTGAAAGGACAGTAGGTGATCAAAAAGAATTTATTCATGTTATTGAGAAAACAGTAAAAAATACAGTTTAAATTTATAATAAAATAACGTAGGGGAGCAAATTATTTCACTTTGTTCACCAAGTCACGCATTGCAACGCTTCTAGAACTTCTGTCTGTGGTGTCGACACTTTCCTGTGTACTCTTGTTGAACTCCTTCAAAGCAAAGAAAAAGCGTGTTCGGAAAAAACCCGCACAAGGGCTTTCCAGTTATTTTTAAAGTCGTGACACTGTGACAAATCCAATGCATGTTTTGTTATGAATATGTCCGCAGCTTGTTCAAAATTGCAATTGTTGTGAATCAAATCTGATCTAATTTGTCTAAAATAATTTTCTGCACCCAGAAAATATGAAAACACTTCCAGTTTTGGATACATCAATTTGTTTTCTTTAAACTCCTTATATTGCGTTAACAATGAAGGGTTAATTTTCTCGTCGGTTAAATGAGTTATGGCGGAAATACACTTAGGACAGCGTATCTTTAAACCGTGTATTAAACTTCCCAGCAAATAATATAAGGTTTGTTTCAATATATCAGACTCTTCGGTAGTATCTATTGTAACAATTTCTGAACAAATAGTGTCGTTCTGTACCATGTCAAAATCCCTGTTTTTATTTTTACAATAATCTACTAAATGAGCTCTTGTGTCAGTATCGTAATTCCCCCGTACGATCTGGCACTCATATTGGGATAGAGTGACCAGTCTCAATGCAACCTTAAACTCATGAGGTCCAGGTACTGGCGTTCTACTGCGGATTACTGAAAATAAATTTTCCAGTGCATCTTGTGTTAGACGACCTCCCATTACATATTTGTACCCATATTGTTCCAAATATTCTTCCTGGATACATAGCGCAGTTTTTGTGGCCAATATTATTCCCGATTGGACAGGTTTCCACTCAGACTTGCCTCCAATTTTGAGACCATAAATAATGGTCATGAAATCGTTCATAAACTCCACAGTGTTTTCATGTATGCTCTCGTCTATGTTTGACCAAGCAAGTTTTGTATGTCTACTGGTAATTATTTTGAACCACTTAAATACAGTCTTACAAAACCAAGCAGTCGTTGCATGAGCCTGATGAATTTTCCCTTTCGCAATGAAATATTCAATGCCAGCACCTGTATCATGGTGCAGAAGAGCATGTGCTGTACTGACATCCATTTTTGCAAAGTGGGTAGGATGAAACATGTGTCCTTTAAGTCGTGGAGCGATTTTTAAATCCATTTCTGAATCTAAATCAAATAATTGTCTTATGGCTCCAATGTCAATACATCCACTGCCAAGCTTATATTTTTTTTGAATTACTAGATCAATTTCAAAAATTTTGTGCGTAGTCAGTGATATAGCCAGATTTTTAAACACATGAACAGGGTCTGGCATAATATACAACCTTTCTTCTTTGTTCAAGGGATGTGGACAAAAATTAACTATTTTAGAATGTCTACTGGCTGAAATGTTAAGTATTCTCCAGAAACTTCTATTTAGGGGACCCATGTCCGAAATTATAGTTTTCACTGTTACACCTACATCACTAGCTCGCTTAATGTATTGAAATAGTTTTTTCAGCACTTCATCAGCACTGTATGATTTTGCAGTCAGTTCATACCCCACTGTCTGTTTCCATCTAGTACTCATTCCAGCGAGCATGAACACTAACGCATGTGATGCTAGTTCCTTAGAACTGTCCAAATTCCCAGATAACAACATTGTTGGCCTTCCAACAACAGACTTTGTTGAGTTGTCAAACTGAAGCGATGGTTTGATAGCCATTTCATCTAACAATAGTGCAGCATGCCTTGAGTGTGGCTCAAATGTGGCAACCTACAACAAAAGACAATGTATTGATTGACAAGTAAAATTAACCCCCCGTTTGCACAAAGGTTCATCAAAATTAATCATTGATTAACGGCTCATCAAACCATGGTAGGTACCCACTGTTGCAACAATGGCTATACTCCATCCAGCGATAGATTGTGAGGAGGTTAGAAATTATTAATGATGTTTTTTGTTGTAAAAATATGTTAAATCGGTCGCAATTTGCGTTAAAAGTAAGAGCATTTTTGTTCGTTAATATCCATGGCAATGATTGTAACTAAATTGTAACAAGAATTCAAATAGTAGTTAACTAATCCTAACTAACGACTGAAAAACCGGGCATTTTAAGAGACTTAACTGAAACGCTACGGAGTATTTATACGTATGACGGGAGGTTTAAAAATCCACAATCTATCGCTGGGCGGAGTATACCAGACTTTGATGAGCCGTTGATCAATGATTAATTTTGATAAACCTTTGTGCAACGGGGGGTAAAAGTTAAATCACCTTCAACTTAAGCAATTCAAAAACATCTTCAAGCAAACCTGGTTTAAATTTCAGATTTTCAATACGCAATTTGAGTGTCCTGATTGATGGTAGAGGAAATTTTTGTCTGATAAGTTCTTCATAACCTTTACTTCCACATGCCATGTACAGCTTAAGTGATTTTTGTATAGTTTCATTTGATCATTCTTTTCCGCGGTGATTGCCATATTTTAATAAATGAATTTGATCCTCTGAAAACAGCATTTTGAACTTTTCCTCAAGGTTGTTAATTTGTTTTTGCATAGCTTGAATTTGTGCTTTAGCTGCTCTTAATTCATTTTGTAGACATTTCAAGTGATCATTTTCATTTTGCTCACTATAGTCAGCTGATGTACCTGAAATAATATAGAAGTATAATTTTATCATCAGTTTTTACTAGATAAATTTCAGCAGAAATTACGAATTACTAAATAATTACTTGCATGTGATGCATTCAACTATAGATAAACAGTGTCTGTAGTATTAATGATTATGATGTTTAATGTTCTACTAACCAGAGTGTAGTGCAGAATTTGTTTCTAAATGTTCTTGATCCTGATTGGTAACAATTGGAGAAGTTGTCTCATTAGCACTCGGGTCTGCAACATTTGCAATTAGATATGATTAACAATTGGAACAGAACAAAAGGCATCTTACCTAATCGTTTTCGTTTGATTCCTTCATTTCGTGGAAAGTCAGCTATTGCAATCGTTGGAATTGCAGTTTTTTTTAACAACTTCCGATTATCCAACCTGTTTAATTCGAATTGGTCAAGTTCGAAGTGTGCCTGAAAATTACAAAAAATACATCTTCACATTAGGTAACAAGAATATGAAAGAATCGAGCAAATACCTATAGGATATAGGATACTTACCTCACATAATAAAGCTCGTTCTGGTAAGTCAACTCGATTGATAAATGCAATCCATGCTTTACGCCGATCATCATTTTTTGCTGTTGGTATTCGGAAAAACCGAAAACCGTTCTCGCCACGGTTTCGACATCCAGTAAAACAACAACTAGGCATGGTTCCAACGCACGCAAACACAAACAAATTCACAAAAATTACTCTTTCATGTCATTCATAATATTCATATGTCAACACTGTCAACAGCGATCAGCTGGTTGCCAACTCAATCACTAAAGTCCGCAAAACTCACCAGATCACCGCCATTTTGGCGCCGTTATAATGGGACAAACCAATTGCGGTACTTTATATTATCTAGGGACTTTAGATTCGTACGTTAAATGGCGCCCACTGGTGGTAATTTTACAACAAAGATATTTAAAGTCAGAGCTCAGTCGTTAATTTTTAGGTTATACTTTATGTCAATTGTGTCAAACTGCCTCCGATTGAAGAGATCACACTTAAAGGAAGTACTTCACTTTCAGAATACATGTATTTACTCAGATATTAACAGTAGGTAATAACAAAAAATCTCTTAACAACGATCAGATGTTGTTAAATTATGCATTAAGAACAACACTTATGGCTACATTAAAACTAAAAAACATAGGTACTTCAACAACCACTTCACAGGTACACGTATTTTTTATATTATTGACTTGATTTTACAACGATTGTCATGCTATTATTATCAATAGGTAGTTAGTTCAGAAAAGTTCCCGACTCCATCTTCTTTCTGGAACACTTTCTCAGCTTTACTACAAAACCTGTTAAGACATGATAACAAAATCGTTTTTTACTTATCGTTACCTATCCTATATTCCTACTTATTACCTACCCTTCAAAATTTTAAAATTATTTCTCTGTCATCGCTTTTGGTTTATTATATGCGATATCAAAAATTCTATATAAAGCTAACGTCTTAGGAGACAAATCTTGTCAGTCTCTTTTAACTGAAACGAGTGGCCTTAGATTCAAGTAGATTTCATCAGCTCTTATGTCTAAAAATATTTATTTTCAGTAATGTCTCTCACCGTGAGATTTCTTTATTCCATGGTTATACTTCTAGTCGTAGCTTCAGTTCATAGGTCGTGCATTAACATTAGGTGTCTACATCATCTGCTGTGGTAATTCAAGTGCTACAAATCCCAAAAGAGTATTCGTAATTTGTGAAATATTACACTGTACTTATATTATGGCTATTATGTAGTTATTAAGGTGTTTCTAGTCTAAAAAAATCAGTCAATTAGTAATCTATATGTATGTATGCGATTTTCTCCGCAACCACTGGACCGATTTGGATGAAATTGGTATCATTGGAAAGGTCTTGGCCCAGAATAGAAAATAAGACCAAATTGGACTCTGATCGGCCATCGTGGTCCGAAATAACAGCGAAAAACCCATATATGGAAGTTAAAAATGGGTACTGAGATTGATGTGAATAGATATGTTGTCAATTGTCAAATTTGGTAATTTGACAATTACAAAAAGTAAAAACATGTAATTTCAATAAAGCGTAGCAAAGCGCGCCGGGTATTTGCTAGTGTTATATAAAATCTAGTAAAACTTACTAAAAAAAGTAAAATTTTCTTATATGTAGGATATTTTGCTTTCCAAATTCCTACTGCAACATATTTTTGTCTTATTTATGTACATTATATTTAAATAGTATGTACAAATGTCAATAAATTAATATTGCACAATAGCAAATGACAATTATTGGTATGAACTATAACCTTAAAATTAACGACTGCAGTCTGAATACAAACCAACTTCGTTGCAAAATTATCGGCAGTGGGCGCCACTTAACGTACCGATCTGTAATTTTTGGATTCTAATTACAACAATGAAAAAACTGGAAATGAGACGGCCGTATATAAGCGAAGCTTATATGAATCTAGTAGTCCGTGCTTTTATTGACGAGTGCTGCCATCTTCACGTTAAGGTCGGAAACTTTTCAGACCATCCTCGTACATGCAACTGTTTTTTTTCACAGTGCTGTTCATTGTTCCCAATTTTCCATTACAGTCCATCTGATTTTTTTAACGTACGTTACAGGGAATATTAATAGTGAGAACTTTTTACTTTTCATAACTTCACAAGCGAAAGTATTCACAAGAGCGAGGTGTGTAAAAATTAACCATTAATCAGTCAACAACAATGATTAACATTGACAAAACCCACAAAATGATGAAATGTGTGGAATTCGCAAACGATACTTCAGGACAGCACTGTTTGGAGTTTTTGTACCTTCATAAGCTGGAGCTAACGAGCTACATCGAGTCCAATAAATATACTACAATATACTGGAAACAACTAGTTCCATTATAAGGCCGCTAAATACAGTTTTACAATAGCGAGTTGAGATGATTTCGGAAGAGGCGACGAATTACTGTAAAAGTTTACAGGACGTATAACGCGTGTAATATTTTATTTCATATTATTGGATTATTGCATGTGATATGTGGCAACGCTATCATATATGACATATAACGTTTTGCGGTGTTTGGATTTATGAAATTCAAATGTGTTCATACACATACAAATTCTGACAATATTACAAAAGAAATAGTTACCAAAAACAAAATTAGCTTGTAATTAAGCCCTTAATATATAATACATTATAGATTGGCAATCGACACTGCAAACAACTTCATTTTCTTAAAATGTTGTCTTTGTATATTTTATTTAAGCATCAAAAAGTAGAAGTCACTATCATTATAGACTTATTATTCAATGCTAAAAAGAACGGTAAATATACTTAGTGTCCTGTTTAACAGTCTACACTCAATCATTCGGGCAAACTTTTAGCTATAGCATTGGAATATTAGCGAAGGATTAAAAATTATTACCAAAATGCTGACAACAACGACTTTTAGTAAATAGAACATTCAATTAATTGTATGTCCGACTTCACCCTATGTCACAATATAATGTCTGCCACAACCATTTAACTCAATCACTCATGTTATAGCGTTCAACAAACTAATGCCCTTTTAATGCCAGATTCAAAATGATAAGAATCAAACTAATCCCTTTTTATGTCCTAATGTAAGTATAGATTTCTAGTTAAGATGTTCTACTTATCTGTATTAAATACAGAAATAGTACTTAAATAGATAATAGCATACGAATACCAAAAAACCTTTCCTTATCTAATTTTATAACACGGTGCTGTGTGCAGCAACAAGAACGGTTATTACATCTAGATCGCAACTTACAAATATCGACTTGGTGATTTTTAATCACTGTCCAAACAACAATACCTGGGATACCTCATAAACACTAAAAAGTTTTCTAACACTGTTTTCCTAAGCTACAGATAGAACGACACTACCCTTGTCAACTTCATTCTGTCTTAACAGGATAGAACCGGTGAAGTGGCTCTAGCTATGTTACTATGAATTTTAGACCTCTAGTATCTCAATACTTTTTTATTCAGAATCGCACTAGATATCGATTTTCATACTTCAAACCTAATCGTTTCATTTAAAAGAATCCCGATGACGTCAAATCCTGTACCAGCAAGTTCTAAGATGGGTTCTAATACTGACTTCGTAAATTAGAGGTCAAATTATCAGAAGTTCTATGAATTCCATTACTATAACCAGAAGTTTGTCCGAATGATTGAGTGTAGACTGTTAAACAGGACACCCTGTATACCACAGTATTCACCTAGAAGTTACATGCGTTTAAAACTTCAATCAGAGGGGTATCGAACAAAGAAAGTCAAAACCTTTAAACCTGAGGAAGAGAATAAATTTATTAAATGAAGCGTCAGATCATAACATTCTTCTGACGAAACGTACGTCATGTCTAAGTATTTTGTAAAGGTGACATTAATTATATGCTAATGTCGCTCTAATGAGCTATACCTATACTACGGAAATTGAAGATATGCAAGGCTCTATTGTACCTTAAAAAATATACCTTAAAAAACAAACTTTTTCAAGTCGTTTACTGTATCAAGCGAATTTTATCGGGCATTTACCGTTTAAATTGTTGTTTTTGTAGTTCGGTATATATTGGGCAAACACTTCGACATTAAGCTAATTTAAAACAGATTTAGATATTATATTTGCGTTTAACACCAAAACACGGTTTAAAACTCTAACGTGGTTAGAATGAATCTTGAAAAAATTATTCTTTGGGAGCTAATGAAACATTATTGGAAAAAACGTTTAATTCTTACGGCAGCAGCAAAGGCAATTTGTGAGACTAAAAGGAAACGGTGTGGTGAATAGGTAAATAGTACTTAAGTATCAGATCAGACGTTATCTTAGGACCGCCATTTTAGGTCCGCCATTTTGAATTTTTCAATTTTCTCATTGGATTCATAATCAGCGACCCCAAGAACCCTCCCAACATAAATTTCGCCCAATTTGGTTGCGTTATTAAATTAGGGGTACAAAATGGGGATCTCAACCACCAGGGGGGGGGGCGTGCCACCATTTTAAGCATATTACATTTTATATTGGTCCAGTACTAAAGGCATTAGAAAAGATTTCAAGTCTCTATCTTTAGATAGTAAAAAATAAGAACTTAATGCAAAAATTGACTCTACTATAAATATTCATGCGTGAGCAAAGGAAGAATAGCGAATAGCAATCTGAGAAAGAGAGCTATCATCGCGTACTTGCCAAACTTCACATGTCAGAATGACAAACGACAAAAATTTGCTATGCGATAAGCAAGAGTATCTTTTTCAGACGTATTACTATATCCATTATTTTCTTTTTCTCACACGTTAAAATCCAAACCCGAAGCGAAGCTTTACCAACACTATATTTACATTTTTGGTTGTGTATCTGACAAACCGATTACACCGCAAGTAGCTGAAAACTAAAAATATATGTATGTTATATTAAACATTATGCTGTATGTATTAAACATATTTTGAGAAAGGTTTATTCCAGCTGATCTGAATCAAGGTAAGCCACAGAATTATTTGAAAATAATACACTTTGTCAGCATATGGACAATGGACATTATGGAAAGTCGGGTATTTACTTACATTTTCTCGTCACAACACACAGCAAAAAACACATGAATTATTGAACAACTTTCCTACTGTTTGTTATTATTTTTGAATCTACAGTATTACTAAAATTGTTTTTGAGTGAACAACTCCAAAAACTATCACAATACACTTCGAATGAACAATAGGCACCTAGCAAGGGTACTGTTTTAATGTTTTAGCGGCAGTCATTTAAGTGTTAATAACCAGTTCGTTTCATGAGAAGAAAGTCAATAATAAATCAAAATACAGTTAACTAACAATTACTTCAATTTAACAGAATACTTTTCATTAGATATAATTTCATAGCTCAATAAGAATGATAAAAACGTTGTGATCTCTAAAAAACGTTTATAATCGAGAGATTATGTCAGCGGTAATTGTTTGATATTATTTTACGATTTCAGGTAATTTAAAAAATCAAACATATGTGGGGGTGCGTGTTCATGAAAACAATTTAAAGATTTATCTTATATATTATGTATGTAATTGTCGTGTTTAAGCAATTTTAAAGTAATTTATTTAAAAACACGTACAATTTAGTATTCGACGTTGAATTTATTTTAAACAGTTCTCTAGATATATCTAAAGACATATAAAAGCGTATTTTCTTAGAAACAGGGATTAAATTACAAACTTAAACCTATTCTATTAGACCAAGACCAGCAACGTATTTCGAGTTGTCATTTCAACAGTCGTGAAAATTTGGGTACTAAATCTTATATACCTGCTGAACACTAAAAGTCAATTCTAGCAGCCCCCTGCGGCCGGGTTATACTACCCCAAAATTACTAAGAGGGTGAGAAATAAGATTCTCTCTCTAACCCGCAGGCCGCTATATAACTGACTCGCTCGCACTAACATGTAAACCTACATATACCTACTTTATTTATTGTGTCAAAATTTCAAGACTTTTAAAATTACAAAAATGTCACTTTTTTAAATACACATTTACAGCGTTCTGGCAACATTTAGAAGGGAGGAAATATTCTGGGAATATTTTTTATAAATAAAGAATACTATAGAAAGTAACCTCCTGAAATTTCATGACTGTTACTTTAAATAAATGGAATCTTATTTCTCATCCTCTTAGTAATTTTGGGGTAGTATAACCCGGCCGCAGGGGGCTGCCAGAATCGACTTTTAGTGTTCAGCAGGTATATAAGATTTAGTACCCAAATTTTCACGACTGTTGAAATGACAACTCGAAATACGTTGCTGGCTCTCCGTCTATATTTTATCAACTGGGCTGGGACATTCCATATGGTAGTTTAAAAAATATTCAAATTCTACTACAAAGAGATATTTTTATTTATTTGGCTCTATTCTAGACAACCCTAGACTCAATGTTGGGTAAGTTACCAAAAAAATTAACTAAGTAAGTTTTATCGTTACTTTACAGTAAACTAACTGAATACGTTACCAAGTTACAGAGAACTAAAAGTAATTGTGTAGTTATCATAGAGTGACTTGTACAACTGAAGCTAAGTAGTTTTTACAAATTCTAATAAAAAATGAAAATGTAATTCCAATAAATTGGTGTTCAATAAAAAAATCATTGTCAGGTTCTCACCTTTGTTAATAAACGACCAAATATTACTAACATAACGAACCCCCAAGCATAAAGGCTGTAAAAGAAACTTCTTTCTTTCATTAATTTTATTTAACTACAATTACATTACCTTATCCTTTTTATCCTTTAACGGTCCAAATAAATACCTAATACTTTTATCGGCACCCAAATCCTATTTGAATCATTTTTTCAGAAAATCCTTAAAGACATCAAAAAACTTTTTGTTTTGAAAATTGGAAATTTTAATAAGTAAAAGTTGTACTGGCTTTACATGCTGCAATGAATATTCATTCATAAATGAATATTTCATTCATTGAGCTATGTACAAAAATTACCTGATTTTGGTTGTCATTTATTGATTTATAAGTGTCTATACTTTATACCCACATAGCTATAATAGGTAATTTCAATTTAAACATAAGATATTGTAGCTGTAAAATTTTACTGCAACTGTGTTTGTCATTTTAAAAATTTCATTCATCTGAAAGGGCTATTTACACTTTAGCAGATTATTACTAGCTTGTGTAGTATGAATCTAATTTTACCTATAAAACTAAAAAGTTAGGAATTATTTAGAGGAAAATAACAAAGTAACTTTAGTACGTTACTGATATAAAGTAAGGAGTTATCGCTGCAGTTACTGAAAATTGAAAAGTAATTAAGTTACCCACAAGTTACTTAAGAAGTAATTCGTTACTATATAGTAACGAGTTACTTCTCCTTAGTTACTAGTTATTACCCAACACCTCTAGTCTAATAAACAACTTAACTTCAATATCCGATCAAAGAAACGATAAATAAAGTATATATGTGTTTCTTTATGGGGTACGCAGTAATAATAAAATTCACAATTAATAAATATTTCTCTAAAGACGATGAAGTAATTATTTCATCGATATTCTGTAAATATTTCCTTAGTTTCCCAATATAATTATTTTTGATACTTTATTGCAAGTGTAATACAATTGTAAATTGCAGAATTATTTTATGCTTTAACTAAATTTACTCATATGCACAGTTTCCAACGATAAATTTTATACATTTGTAATTATTAACGCTTTACAATTCAATACGATCGATTACGGTTTGATATTAATTTATATGTATTGAAATCTGTTACAAACGTAGGTATTTTAACAAAGGAGCTGAAAGAAGTTAAAACAAATGAAATTTTCTTTCACATATTCTTAATAATAACTCATTAATCTAAACTCAAACATTTGTTTCCAATTAAACTGCAACCGTTTCATCAATTCTAGCGGTTTCTGGTTATATATGTAGCTTGTAATTTGTAACTGGGACTTTTTAATGAAAACAAACAGAAAAGTACATGAGAAGTTAAGGGAGGCCGATGACGGGTGCAAATAAGGGGTAAATAAATACTGACAGATAGACTAAGCCTAATAACCTAAAATTTTAAAATAAAACTTAAAAAATGAATATTTTCACATAAAACCAATATACTATGCAAGGGCACAACTAGTGATAAACCACTCCTAAGTAGTTATAAAACTAGCAAGATATGTTTGATAGGAATAAATGTAACAATTATCATGTGATTCAGAAGTTTCATCAAAGAGGGCCAAGGAAAAAAGACAACATGTACTGTATGCAAGATCCGTTGATGAATTAGATGACTTCAAAATATAAATCATCTCAACAGTAACCAGGTTCTAAATGATTCGAGTTCCTATAACTGCGGTTGGCATTTGGAAATTCTACAAATGACAATTCTAAATTTTCAGTCAAAGTTAAGACGTCAAACTCACATTTTGAATTTTCTAAAAAATTGGTTTAAATATTAAACTGGTTAAGTATTAATTACCCAGTAAAGAACTGCAAAAGTCATTTGAATTATGGACTAGGGGTGTTTCATTGGGGCCTGGTCGCAACGGCCAATGACCACAACAGCCAATCGCTATTTTGGCTGTTGTGGTCATAACCACAACGGCCTCTGTGACCATAACGGCCAACAGTCACAAGTGCCAATTTGACTATATCGCCCAACTCGATACTTGACCATAACGCCCACCATGACCACAACAACCAATTAGGAATTTCACTCTATCCGCCATTTTGGCCACCGACGCTTAGGTATTGGCGTCGCTGGCTACGATGACCACAACGGCCAACTGTGGCGCGTGACCACAACAGCCAAAATGACCACAACGGCAACTGTGGCGTGTGACCACAACGGCTAACTTTCTTTAATCTGAGAGGCCAGATGAGGAATGGAGGCACACGTACAATTATTCCATCTACCTCATGGACACAGCTGAAATACATCAATATGTCAAAGTTTTCAATACTTAACAGAGCATACTGTATATGGTTTAATTAACTAAGGGCCGGTATTCTAAAACTTTTTATTTCCTAGATAAAATTTACTTTGAGAGTAATAGTTATTTACACGAGGAGCTTGGAAAGTGCTACTTTCCCAGGTGAGCTGACAAATTTCGGGGCGACGCCGGAGGCGGAGCCCTGAAAGTCAGCGAGACTGGGAAAGGCACTTTACAAGTGAGACGTGTATTAAATTTTCCCGGCACCTGCCATTGTCTTCAATATCAGAATGATGTAGTTCCAGATAACTGATTAAAAAAATATATCGAAAAATTAAGATAGGTACTTGGTTAAAATTTCTATAGCAACCATCTAAACATAACAAAAATCGAAAAACGTCAGTCGGTTAAATTACAATAATTTAGAAAAAAAGTAATGGAAAGTGACGATGAAAACATTCCGGCTAATATTGTTGAGGCCGCTAATACTGCCACACTGGAGTTGTTGCCTAAGAAATCCAAGGAAAATATATGAAGATCTATGTCGAGTTCACAAACTGGTGCAAGAAAAACAATGCAAAACGTATAAAAGAGGAGGTAATGCTTGCTTACTTTGTTGAAATGGGAAACACGGTCAAATCATCCACACTTTGGAGCCGATATTCAATGCTCAAATTAACGTTGATGGTTCACGAAAACATTGACATTAGTAAGTTTGCTAAAATCATCGCATTTTTGAAGAGAAAGGCCGTAGACTACAAAGCCAAAAAGTCCCGTATATTCAATAGAAACGAAATAGACAATTTCTTGTTGCAAGCTCCAGACAACGATTTTCTGCTTATGAAGGTAATTCATCTTTTTTTATTCATACCTATGTGATTAATTATTGATAATAATTTTAGACCGTTCTTATAATCGCTGTTGCTGGTGGATGTCGAGTGGATGAATTGGTCAAAATGTTTATTGATGACGTTGAAGACAAGGATACAATTCTTGTTGTACACGTATCAAGTTCGAAAACCTATGCTGAACGAACTTTTGTTGTTGTCGGTGGCGATAACAACATTAACTTAAATCTTTACCGGAAATACGTTGCACTGCGTCCGTGTAATACTCCACATCGAAGACTATTCGTATATTATAAAAATGGAAAATGTACCACCCAACCTGTGGGTCACCACACATTAGGAGCAGTTCCGTCCAGAATGGCCATGTTTCTTGGATTATCAAATTTAAAGGACTATACAGGACATGCATTTCGCAGATCCTCAGCTACTCCTTTAGTCGACGGAGGAGCTGGAATGACAGAACTAAAAAGACATGGCGCATGGAAAAGTAATAGTGTTGCCGAGAGTTATTTAGAAAACTCTTTGCAGAATAAGATTAACACCGCCGTTACTATTCAGAACTGCGGTCGAAATAAAGAAGAGTCTGTGTCCGGTTTGAAAAATATTTCAACGGAAAATTTGCCCATTAATTTTAACAATGTTACTAATGCATCGGACAGTTCAATAAGTGTTCCCTGTTACATAAATTTTTCTTCCTGTCAATGTAATGTGAATGTAAACATTAATAAACAATAAATATAAGGTTTAAACTCCTTTGCAGTAAACTTTCAGATTTTGAGACTGGGAAATAGTTTCTCAGTCTGAGACTGGGAAAGACAGTTTTTCCAGTCCCAAATGAGACTGGAAAAATCAACTTTCTAAGCAGGTGCCGGGAAATTAATTTATTCTGTCAATTTGCATATTAAATTGACAGAATAAATTAATTTACTCTCAAAGTAAATTTTATCTAGGAAATAAAAAGTTTTATACCGGCCCTACGTAAACTATTAATCTTAACACACCTTAATACATAAATAACTACAACATCGTAATTTGCGACTTTACAAAACCCCCTAGCAATATTTTCATTTGAAATTTCATATATTAAATTTTTGACCCCGGTGGCCATTTTGTAGCCGCCATTTTGCATTTTGGACCGATTTGGTAGAGTTTTGGTTTGTATTTTTATTATGAGATGCTTTGTTTAAGTAAAAGCTTTGTTTTTTAAATAGATGAGTGTTTTATGTCCTCTAAAGTGAAACAAATTGGTGCTACAATTTTTTAAACTGCATCAACCTTTTTAATTGAGTTTTGTATTCATTCAATATTTTATATTCAATGTTGATTTTTTAAGAGAGTTCTTCTAGAATTGTGTCACTCTTGACAATTATTTCAACGTTTGTTTTTGTTTGTCCAGTGAATTAGAGTGTTTCGATTTTTCGAATTTTTTGAATTAGTTGTTTCAAAATTCCTAATAAAGCTTCATTTTCATTTGGGATCTATTTTCAACCACGTGTGCAAAAGCACATTTAATTTTCCTAAACGACATCAAGAAACATCATGTAATATCAATAGTTGAATAGTTATAATTATTAAGATTCATAACAAAAATGTTAATAATCAAAAAATAAAAATGAAAATAGATTTTTTAGACATAAGTAAGTTTTCTAATTGATCTAAATTTGAAAAAATGGAATTACCTACCTAGATTTATTACACAAAATTAAAGTATTAATAAATTTTCAATTTTTCCACTACATAAACGAATATCCAAATCATATTAATAACACAGCCCCAGAAAAAAAAGTTCTGACCTGGGATCGTGACTATGGTATTCCAATGTAAGAATTTGTATTTGCGCTAGAAGCAAAAAACAACCCCAAACTGGAGTAAATCCACCCCTGACAAATGGTGACAATAAAGACATGCAAAAAATGGTTGAAAACCGCAAATGTTTTATATTTAGAAATAGACCTCTGGTATAGGGTCAAGAACCCTACCCCACCACGGGGTTAAAGCACCCTAAAATGGGCTAAAACCACCCATTAGATCAAAATACAATAAATACATGGTTGAGATTACTTATATCATTGCTGCATGTGCTTGTTACGTTACGTAATATAGCCGTTTGATATTTTTATTTCTGTTAAAGCTGCCGATGGTATTTAATCTTCATACATGATGGATGTGGAGCCGGATATTTGGCTGCGGCCGTTTAGGCGCGGCCATTTCGGCGCGGCTATTTCGGCGCGAGAAATTGTTTAGTATTATTGTAATGAACAAAATTTGTAGGTACTCACAGGTAATAAATACACTATGATCGATGAAATACAGTATTCGATAAATACAGTATGATGAGAAAATAAAACTCAATATTTGCTAATCACAAATCTCGTATGTACTGCCAGATTTAAGAGAAATTTATTTTTCTAACCAAAATTCTGCAAATCTCTGTATAAGGGAATAATTTGTAATAAGAATGTAATTAGTTTATTATAAGTCCCTTATTGTTTATATGAATATCATGTTAATAATTTTTAAAAAAATCAAAAATTTTGTAAAATCAATTAAACGACATATAGTACAGTGAAATAAGGTGAAATAAGGGGTAAACCTCGGAATGAAAGTAAGAAAGCTATATTGTTGCATGAACCTTTGTTTTGCAAGTCTCTTGTCTGAAAAGTCTCCTATAATCCCGTGTTCGCGTCACAAGATATTAAAGGTCAAAGGTCACGAAAATCGGTTTTTTAAAATTATCTTGTTTTCCATGCGTCATGTGTCATTTAAGGTTAAGATAAAACTTGTAGATCATAAAACTATCTACAATTTATATTTTATGCATTTTGTCGTATGCTCAACCGTTCTCGAGATATAGCGCGGACAGTGGCACGCGCGCATGTAAACTGCGGAGCCAGGTATATAGTTCGCTATACAAAGTTAATTATTGAATAAAATGGCACAATATTGAAATTATTATTTTTAATTCTTTTATTATTAATTAAAAACTGTTAACATCGAATAAAAAAAATAATTTCAATATTGTGCGATTTTATTGAATAATTAACTTTGTATAGCGAACTATATACCTGTCTCCGCAGTTTACATAGCGTTATCCTATATGCGGAGCGCGCGTGCCACTCTTCGCGCGGTATCTCGAGAACGGTTGATTATACGACAAAATGCATGAAATAAAAATAGTAATAACCCTAAATGACATATGACGCATAGAAACCGAGATAATTGCGAAAAACCGATTTTCGTAACCTTTGACACGCGAGATTATAGGAGTAATAGGAAAATTGATATTAACATTGAATATTGTACCACTGATAACGTGTCCCACTTCTCGAATTTTGTCTCAGTGGGTAACACTTATAAATGGATACTGCTTAGTGCTTATAGTCCAGTACTTAAAGAAAAAACACTGAAGTAACGCAATATAACCAATCCGCGCGAAATTCTGGAATTAAGAAGGTGTATGGTTGTACATAAGAATAAGGTTACTCTGATAATAGGGTAGCTTGTGCCAAAAAATTAGACAAAAAAAAAAAAACACGTTTTGTTTAAAGATCTCCGAAAGTTTTACCCTAATTCGTCGCTGAAAAATTTACATGCACCGAACTGTCTTTTCGTCGAAGAGTGCCTGCGCCTAAGTGTTCCGGCGCCAAGCTGTCCTCGCACAGAAACGGCCGCGCCTAAACTGCCGCGCCCAAATGCCCTAGACCGGTCCATGCTATTTGGTCTTTCCAGATGATGGATTGCATTACTTATATTATTGCTGCTATGTACTTGTTACGTTATTTAATATAACCTTTTTTATTTTTATTTCTGTTAAAGCTGTCGATGGTATTTAGTCTTCAGACATGATGAATGGTATTACTTCCATCACTGCTGCATGTACTTGTTTTGTTAGTTACCATTGCCTTTTATTATTTTGTAATGTGAGATAAGCATAAATGATGGCAGATTACTGCTGGTCTGTGAAAAGAGAGACTAATGAAATACATAAGAGGCAGCCAGTACGCAGATCGTTTGAAAATAAAAGGAAGAGATATCATAAATCGAGAGACTAGAGGATTAACAAAGTTTTATTGAATTTATTTTTTTTGCATTATTTATTTGTTTGCATTTTCTTTGCCTCTATTTATTTAGGTATTTTATTTTTTTACATTTATTTATTGTAACCCTGTTGTAAAGGGTGGTTATACCACATTTTAGGGTGATTTAACCCCCTCAAGGGGGGGGTTCTATTTCCAAATACAAAACATTTGCGGGTTTCAACCATCTTTTGCATGTATTTATTGTTACTATATGTCAGAAGTGGTTTTATTCCATTTTAGGGGCTTTTTTGGCTCTAACGCACAATTTTGTTGGTATATGTGCTTTTCTTTCAGCACAAGAAATACATCGGAATACCACAGTCACTTTCCCAGGCAAGAACCTTTTTTTTGTGGGGCTGTGTAATTAACAGTTAAATATTATTTTAATACTTCGATGGGCACACGATTAACTTACTTGAGTTTTTAAAATTTTAATTTAACTTTCAACAAAATAATCATTGTATGCTTTTCAAGATTTTTTTAATATAAGGTTTTGATAAAACCAACTTCAAAAATTTTAATTCGAAATAAAGCAAAATATATTTTATTAACACATTTTTATTAGAAGAATTATTAATCAAAATGTGCAACTGTAAATTTAAATTCCGTAAAATATATAGTATTTAAAATAGGAGTGCAATTTTTATCGCATAATTAAAGCTTCCTAAGATTGGTGGACGCTACGCTAATAAGGAATTAATTTGGCAATTTTGGCAACTCTAAAAAATCAAAAGATAAGTAAAATTGAAACGCAATTCAAAATCATACATAACTGTTTTAATAAGGGTAAAACATAAAAATAAGTGAAATGTCATTTATCAAACGTTATCTTTAAATAATGTTATGTTATCTTCGGTTCAGCCAATTAAATTGCATAGACTTAAACTGTAAAAAAATTGCTAATACAGTCTTTTTCTATTGCTTTTCCTCTTGTGTCAATTGCTTTTCCCTATTTAGCAAATGACTTTCCAGATTATGAAATGTCAAAGCTATGTTGCAAATGACATTCCCTATTTGTCATTGGAAACACATTAGACACACATTGAAACACAATTAACAAAAAAGGAAAAGCAATAGAAAAAGACTGTAATAAAATTTCAATTACCATAATACATTATAATTAATATAATTTAATAATAATAACTATTTCTGGAAAGATAATTCATAATACAATTAATGGTTAATGGTTAAGTGTTTTCCTTATTTTTAAATTAAATAACTTATGCATCCTAATTACACAGATTCTACAGAATGAAAAACTACGTAATTACAAAGCAGGGAATGATACGCAGGATTAACTTGGTATTGTACTAATAAATTTAATAATATTTTTGGAACGGACATTTTAAGAAATGTAGTTTAATTATTCACAACACTATACTCCATTAAAGGTACCTTTTGAGATTTTTTTCTCACAGTGCTACGTATTAGGTAGAGTTGATTATAAAGTAGGTCACATATTATTAATTTATTACTATTATTGCACTAAACTCTATTAAAAGTACTTTTTGAGATTTTTTCTCTCACGGTATTAGGAAGAATTGATTATGAACTAAGGTTTTATAAATTAGGTCACATATTGTTAATTTATTACTATTATTGTTTTTGCTTATTGTATTCTACTCGTAAACCTTCAAAGTGTTTTAAATATATGCATACACAATAAGATACTTCTCTTTAGTGAAAATACTTTTATTGTATTATTAAACCGAAACACCTTTACACACATGTTTCTACTATGAATATTAAAAATCATAATTGTTATACAGTGATGGTATGTATATTGTATATTATTATGATTTGATTGCATAATCTATAATATCCACTCACATACATAACTTTAATTACATGATTTATTAACAAACTACTTCCAGATATTGTGTTCTATTATAAAACTATACTTTTTGTTTATTAATAACAATTAAAATACCATTTCATAAAAAAATATTAAATTTAAAATATGTTTGATTATATGCTTTATAATAAATACTAAAGTACTTTATTATGTTTCTATCTTGTGTTTAACAGACCGGTATAGAAAAATCGGTAGGTACAGTGTGATGTAATGTGGTTTAACTATGGTAAGTATTTCATTCAAAAAAGTTGTACAATTAGTATATATGTTACGGGTAATGTTAGAGAGTGAGTAAACCTAGGTTTACCCGGATTAACTTAACTTTACCTCAGATCTCTGGGTAAAGTCGGAAATATAATTAAAATAAATTGTAATTCAGACTTTAACCGTATAAAACTAGGACTACCCAACGCCGATTGGGTAAAGTTAGGTTAATGATTGTAATAAAAACAATGTAAACAAGACTGATAACTTTTAGTCAAAAATACACAAGTAACTCCAAGAAACCCTAATTAGACAGAGGTTAACTAAATAAAAATACCTAATTCACTCAGATACACACTAACAGAGGAACTGTATAAATAGGTGTTTAAATATTGCAACGAATTACATTTCTTACATTCAAATAAGATTAAAATTACAATACTGAAGCCCCTCTTCGGTTTATTACTCCCTTTCCCACAAACGTAGTGTGACTAAATAACCTATTTATATTTGAACATGGCAAACTGCCGTGATACTTAGAATTGCAAGAATTCCCTGCAGCTCTTGCACTGACACCGCTTAGTAACACATTTTGTTTTACAATTACACCTCTTATAGCCTTGGTCTCCTGAAAGTGATTGTTCATTTGCAAGTTGACGTACTCGTAAGCTTCTTCTTTTCGGCAAAGCATTTTAAATATTGAAGTTCATCCTAGCACATAGATAAGTGGTTCCTCGAAATAGTTTCGCTATTATTCCATGCTCGTTTCCTAGCTTATAAAGGTAATAATTATTGTCAATAATTTCTATAACTGTCATTAGTACGTTCAGGAAATCTCCCCTACCTCTATCAACATCCGGGATTGGGATTCTCACCGTGTTTCCCAAAGAGCATGGAACAATTTTCGAATTTGATAAAGCTTTCATTTTATTAGCATGATTTTCCAAAATTCAACCGAGTATCTCTTCTATTTGCATCTCCATTTCTTTCCTTTCTACAAAGTTCACACAAACTTCTTGACTCTTCACACTCTAAAAAATTACCGGTAAATTTACCCTAAAAAATGGAGGCAACTATGTTACCTCCATTTTTTGGGGTAAATTTACTTCAAAGTGTAATTTTCATAGGAAGTGGGAAATTACAATATTAGGTTAAGTTTGCATTGTAAAGCATCCTTTTTAAATAAATTTACAGATTAAAATTACAATCTCAATGTAATTTTACATTTTAACGTTAAAACACCTGTGTAAAGTTACATGACAAAGTTAATATTTCATGGCAATAGTACTTTTCAGGGTTAAAATACAAATGTGAAAATACTTCTTGAATGTAACGATGACTTGCGAAAGTACTTGCAAATTCAATCGTTCCTCTGAATATTACTTACATTGGTAAATGGATTGTATGAAACAAAATAAAATCAAAGTAATTTTTATTGAACGTATTTACTTATATAAAATATAAGACATTGACAGAACTTCTTTTAAGAGGCTTTCGGAAATATTTGGTCTCTCAAAGACATTCAGATAAAGTTTCGATTCCACCTAGAAAATTTAAAAATTATAAATTATATAAACAATTATACACGAGTAGCTTTCTCAATTACAGTTATGCTAGTTTATTTCGAATTCTTCAATTTTTGATTCATCCTAGAAAAACATTAAATTAAATATTTTTATTTTATTGGTTTAAATTTGTAATTTTAACATATACTTACCGATTATTACTTTTTAACTTCTACTATAAAATAAAATTCTTCCCATCTTGGGTCATACGTGCAAATATTTGCCTTTAATAAATCTGCACTACACTACAACGAAAAACAAAATATTAATGAGCAATGAACACTTCGTTCGATATCGATAGGGGACGCCTCGCCGATTACGAAACCCGTAACAAGAAATCATAAAAGAATTGGTACACACTATTCCGACCATTCCCCAAAAGCCCAATTTGGACTGTTCATAATGGGTTCCTGAATTCTTTCACGGAACGAAGGTCACCACTCATCAACAAACAAGTGCAATCAGCGAAATAGTATCTCATCGGTTAAAAACATTAAGGGTAAAATTACACTATACTTGTTAAAGTTCATCTTTTCTTTAATATTACACTAAAAATGAATCAAGTTATTAAGTAATAATACATTACCAAGGAAAAATTCTCTGAGTTATGTAAATTTACATTATGGATAGTGATTTTAACCAGTTAAATGTAGTAGAATTACTTTTATTTGTGTAATTTTACACAATTAAAGAAGATTTTACCATAAATAGTAAAACAACTATTAACGTATAGGTAAAGTTAAATTGTAGAGTAAAACTACCGCAAATAAGAGAGGAAAGTTAACTCATTCCCAAGGTAAATTTCAACTCATTTTTTACAGTGCACTTGTGCTTGGTCTGAAACTGCATTTAAATTCTTCTGCTGAATGCAATGAATCTTCCACTACCTTGCTCCGTATTCATGCCCATATTAAGAGTTTCTGAAGTTTTATCTCTACAGTTTTCTTGTTCCAGATCTTTATTGTCTTCGTGTTCCTCATCCAATTGTGGTTCAGTACTAGATTTGTTGCTAAGTTTTTCGAGCTCTTCTTTAATATGAAGATTGGCAACAACTTCTCGTGGAAAAGAAGATGACTACATCATTGCCAAACATAGCTGTATAAGGAGCTCGTTTTATTCCATCATGAAATGCCTTATTTTTCAGGAGTTGCACGAATCGTAAACCTTTCGACCATTACTTGCAATTTTCGTCACTGATCCACGTCATTAACATATTCTGCACGTCTTAATTTGCCTTTCTACGCTTTCCCATTAACTATTTTCAGACCACTCCACATTAAACATAATTCTTCAACTACGTGATTAGCAAATTCGTTTCATTATCTGACTGAAGAATTGAAGGTGCCCCAAAAATACAAAATATGTTTAACAGCTTATAAGCAATATAAGAGCAACACCACAGCTCTTTTGGAAGTTAAGGCGCGTAGATGTACAAACTTTGTTGAATGGTCTTGATATACCAATAAGCTCATAGTCACCGTCAAGGTTAGACTGCATGTCTATTAAGTCCAGTTGACAGCGACTATTCATTTCTGCGGACAATAGTGGTTTCACTACAATTCCTTCTTTAGTCAACTTTAATTTTTTTGGCAGGGTTCGTATAGTCATAACTACAACTTTATAACTTTTTGTGTTACATTTTTGTATTTTTTCCTGCACTCGTTTTCCACGCGATGTTTTCCTCCATGCCCAATAGTCAAATGTAACTATTTCATGTAAAATATCAAACATTTCATCGTTTGTCAGATAATATCTAATTGTCGTCTCACTTGAGGAAGCACGAGCAATCAGCTTCTCGACACCACTCACTGAATATAGATCAGATCATCGGTTCAACCGCCGATATTGCGTAAGTAATCTTAAATTTAGCTTCCTTTGCATTTTTAACTGAGTTAATCATTTGCAGATACTGCTCGATATTAAAGCAAAACCAATTGTTTCCCTTTCCAAACAATAACTCTTGAAATTTTATATTAACGTTCTCGAAAGACAGCACGTGCATTCTGTTCCGACGACATTTTGACACTGGTCGCGTACCATGTGCTCAAGGATGATGCAACACCTAACACTACCCAATCGGCGTTGGGTAGTGCTACGTTTATACGGGTAAAGCCCGAATTACAATTTATTTTAATTATATTTCGACTTTACCCAGAAATTTTGGGTTAAGTTAACCCGGTTAAACCTAGGTTTACTCACTCTTCTAACATTATCCGTAACACATGCATTATACATAAAGCCGACAAATAGAGGTTAAGTAAAACAAAGTATTAAACATTAATACGTAAGTAGAGATTTTGATTACCGTGATATTTCAGACTAAAACTTTTATATGATATATATTTATAAAAGTATAATGAAAACTGTGACAGACTATCCAGACATTTCTCAAAAACTCAGAAAAGAGAAAAGATTTTTTTGTGTTTGCAACAAAATAACGTTGTAAATAACGAGTATGTGTAACGTAGGTTCTAGGCGCGTATTCTATGATTTTTTGTGCCGACTTCTGCAAGAAATTTCTTACTGCAAGTATTCTTAGATAGCATTTTAGACTATTAGGATTGTTTATGTTTCTATGTAGGTAACAACTAACAACAAAAACATTCAAATTTTTCATAGATCATTATCATAACTGCACAATCAATTTTAATTTCAAATAATCGACATTATGAATTTGTTTAACATTTAATTATGGTTAAATGTTACAAACTTAATACAATTAATTTATTTCTTTATTAATTTTCTTTGTTCAATTGTAGGCGTTTTAACCTAAAAAATCAATTCACACGTTATCATTTTTTTGCATAATTTTAATTATAATCACATTTAATGTTAAATAATCATTTTCTGTTAAATTAGTTCTATTTAGTTCAAAAATTTGTAAAAGTTTCTTTACATTTCATCTTGAATTGATTACTCATTATGATATATGATGACACATATTGATACCATCCGACGAACATAAAAATTTCTATTTTTGCTGGCCTAGACCAACATCAGTAAAAGCTTCCGCACTATTTTGGAATATGCAAAATTAGTGAAATTGGCAGAGGTACAAAACAATTTTACTTTTACGAAATTAAGAATAAGGAAGTTGTGATGGGATAGTCTGAGCCAAAAGTTTTGAAGCTGCACTATTTTAACAAATAGAAATAATTACATAGTTTTGCTTCAAATAATGGCTCTAACGGTACTAGTTTTATCAGAATGCATGTGAAAGCAGCTTTTTAACTATTATAAGTCTTTTTAAAGGCAAATATTAACTTTTGAATGTCTAGTCGAAACTTAAGAACATGAAAAATGACGAAAAAAACAATTTTTCTAATCAGAAATTTCATTCAAGTTTACTTTTTATTAGTAAAAATAAAATAATATTACTATGTAAACACTAAAGAATAAAGAAATCTCTCTGGAATATAAATAACTTATACGCTTAGTAGTGAAAAAAGTGAAAAAGTGACAAACTTGCCTTAAGTTGGTACCAGTATTTCGTTTGTTGTTCTGATGAGAACAAACTAGTAATGCAGTAAATGACATTGACTCAAGTCTTGAGATTTTCTTTGCAAATATTACAAATATATGTATATAAAACGATGGATGAAACACTATTTATTCAGATTCATTTAAAACGTAGCAGTCCAAATCATGTATTTTTTTATTTAACACAACTGATTTTCTAATTCTGACAGTCTAATATACCTCGTTTAATTGCCCGAACTGTTCCAGATGCTAGAGAAACATGTCCAATATATAACGAACCAGGCTCCATTACTAATGATAAATGTTCTTCCGTTAAAACTTTACGTCGACCGTCACTCATAGTAAAAGTCTTGTCTCTGCGGCCATCAAAATATACGCCAAACATATTGCAGTCAGTAAATGTGGCTGAGGCGTGACATAATAAATTCTGTCTTGTATTTGCAAGAGCTCGACGAAGTCTACTTCTATCTACTACATTAGAATAGTTCTCTTCTTTTATCACTCCAATGTCCTGTAATTCAGCTCTATCTAATATTCCATATCGATCTGATACTCTTGCCACAACACGATATTTTGTTTTAACGCTTCTTCATTTTGTACTGTTTTCTTAGATACGTGCATTTTCTCAGGAATGCAAACAAATGATTCTTCTGATATGGAACTTGACAAGACTTATGGAAAAGAGTAAGAGAGAGTAAAAAAATAAATTAATAAAGGTAATAAGAGTAAGAATAGAAATAAAAAAAATAGATTACAAGATTTAAGTTTTTACCATCAACAAACTCTAAAGCAGTACTACATGACGGTTCAGATTTTTTAGAAATTGTAAGCTTGCTTTCGTGCTCTTGTCGTTTCCGTTTCCTCTCAGTCAATGACGATTGCTTCCGACTAGTAACCACATCAACACCGCCTATCATCATTTTTCTTCCGCTTCTTTGGTCATTTAAAAAAGTACGTTCCTTGGTAGGGATTTTCCTTGTCACGACATGTTCTCGGTCTGACGTCGACAAATAGTGCTGGATCAGCATTTTCGATGACTCTAATTTTTGATAACTTTAATTTTCGATTTATTAAACTTTCCAATACCAACTAAATTTAAAATTAAAAAATTTAACTAAATAGGAGTTATGATAATTTTGTATTTTTTCCCACATTTTCAGAACCCTTAGTCATCCGGTGGCAGTATTAAATACCAATATTTTTGCCTAATCTTTTAACACAATATTACTAATACACTAGAGCACCAAGTCCGAGCCAAGCGAATTTAATATAAAGGAAACCATATTTTTTTTATATAAAAACCATCTTATAGTTTTTTCGACATTTTCATAACTTTTGATCATCTGGGGGCAGTATTAAATATCAATATTTTTTCTGGTATTTTGACAAAACATTATTAACACACTAGAGCACCAATTCCGCACCAAGCGAATTTCATTTGAAAAAAAACTATTTTTTGATATAAAAACACTCCACCCTACTGTAGAGGAACCGTTCGAAGCTGCTCAAAAGCGGTACAGAAGCTGGTTAAAACTGTTCAAAAGCTATTTTTTATGGCCTATTTTCTAATTTAATCTATATATGAGTAACGTGTTTTATCTTTTTATTTTTCTTACGTTTTTATTCGTAGGATTTTTTTACTTGAGTATTTTAAGTGTGTGGAAGTTTATAATTGCGTTTAGCTGACACGTAGGTAAATTTCTATTCCACTGGAAATTCATTTAGTTTGGATTTATCCATCACTTTATTTCAAGGTACTCGATAAACTGTAAAGTACTAACTAGATTTATTTCAAGCCATTCCTTGCTTTTGTAGGAAATCTATTGCTTACCAAAATGAAAAAGGCAAAATCGTACCTAGATGGCTTGTTACTCTTACGGTATACCTTGATTTAGGTGAAAGCCTCTTGATTAATTGTAAAATTTTCTTTAGGATTTTTTTATCTACAACAAGCCTATCTACATCTAGAACAACAAAAATTTTTAACCAGTTAAAAATTTTTAATCCGCAGTGGTTTACGAAGGAATTTCGTTAATGTGAAGGATCTTTTGTTTCCTACCGTACAATTTGTAAATCTATTCGTTTTACTTTTTAGGTTATCTGATTAAACAACAATAAGTTTGCTTATCGTCTAATAGAAGGTTTAGATTGTTGCACAATTTCATTTAATGCTATCTTTTCTGCAGAAAGAATATTTCGTAAATGATATTGAACTTTTCTGCTCGAGTTTAAAGTAAGATAGTACAGCTTCTTGTACAGTACAGTATCTGATCATGGTTGATGATTTATTATTATCAAGCTAATTATAAGGTTATGGTGAGCAGGTGCACCCCTTCCGTCACTTTAACTTGTGTACCCGCAAAGTAGTTCGTTGCCTTTCCATGAAACCATCATTTGGGCATCATCAAAACGTGTTTTTCTCAACATTGCTTAAATTCTGTTAAGTACGTGTGCATTTTATCTATTAATCTATTCATTTATCTATTAATGCATTCTTACTTTAATTGTTGTATAACGTAACATTCCTACACACGTTTCCTGAAATATGATATCTGACAATACTGCTTTATTGCAGACATTCCTTTTTCGGCGAGAATGTTTATTTTGCAAACGTGAGCACTTTGAAGAAAGCTTACTCCATTTGTAAATGGAGTCGGTGGGAACCCATTTTATTTACTGACGTAAGAATCTAAATATACTTACAACAATAACTTTTTGTGGTTTGAGACAGCTTCTGAGTTTATTTCCAGATGATAACATCGCGGTTGTTCGAATACATTAGATTGTAGGCGTCCTTTATCTACAGCACAAAATATTACTCACCTAGGGAAAGTCCCACAGAAAGCCATTGGTCCAGGGCTGTTAAAGCGAATTATACATTCATACACCTTTAAAAAGATGGCTAATAGGAAAAAATGAGACTACTGTGTTTTACAATAATAATTGCTACAACCCATAACCTGGAAACCAGGCCCCAGAAGTTATAAGCTTGTGCGGGAGGGAGGGGGCGATTATTATTATTACGTAGGCCCTACATGCGGCTGCAGCCGACTTACAGATGGAACAGCGCAAATCCCACATTTGTGTCAGAACTAAGGAAAACTGCAGAAAACCTTAATCAGATCTGCCGGCACCGGTAGTCGATCTCGGGCCGCTTGGGCGAAAGTCCAGCACGCTAGACATTACACTACCAAGGCTGTAAAAGTACCATTATTAGTATGTTACAGTAAGAGACTGAGACATATGATGTAATAGTAAGTTACAACTATATAGTAGGCGATTTTACACTTTATAAGCGTGTTTTCTGTTTGTTTGCTTAAATAAGTCTCGTAAACAATCGAGATTTGTCGGATGATTGATGAAAGCATTAAAGTGTTTAAGTAATTTAAAAACACAATGGTATAAACACAAATAAAAGAATTTCTGAAAAAGTATAAACATCATCGTATTGTTTATACCAACATTGGCGATATTAATTCCCAAGTTTAATTGCGCAGATTCAGGAGGTTCCATGTTGTGGCTATCTTTGTTAAAAACAAAAGATATTTCTGCAAATAACGTTTATAATTTGTTACTTAATTACAATAACTATTTTACTTTTACAAAGTATTAAATAAAGGTGACTATTGCAGCAAATACTGGTACATCCATTCCATATAAAAAAATATTTAATTTAAAACTAATACCTAAATGTATAAAATTAACAATGTGTATTTTGAACCATATTTGAATGAGCTGACAATAAACCAAGCTTGTACTTAATTGTGATTAGTGACTATATAAAGTGCGTCAAGTAATTATAGCGCGCCTATGAAAACAAAATTTAAACTGCCTAAATGTTAATTTTAACATGGTTACCTAACTGGCACTAAATTTCGTATTTGGGTAGACAAAATATTAGAAATTACATTTGTGACAAGAATTAAATGTCTGTACTTTTCTTTTAACCGAAGTGTCAGACAAGAATCACTAAGCGATACAATAAAATGTTTCAAAAAAGTCTTAAACAATTATTTAATAAAAAAAGACAAAATTAAGTTGAACAAACAAGGAATGAAAAGTTAATGCTTCTCATTAACCAATAGGCAATTTTAACGTCATGTTTTTTAATCACTTCAACAATTTGATTTGGAATTCTCCGAATAAGCTTAGGAACCGTTAATGATAATCGGCCAATGATACGAATTCGCGCCTATTTTTTTAAATTTGGCAGACGATGATTCTCTAATAATTTTCGATGAGATTTAAGCCAGGTGGGCACAAGGAATGATTCAAAAGGGCTAATCTTTTGATTTTGATCAGAAAACCATCTTGTTGTAGATAAACTGCGATGGATTGGAGCATTGCCATGTTGGAATACATAACCTGGTAGCCAATAAGGTATTCCAAATTTTCTGCAAGCGTATTTTGGAATCCTCGCTATTGATGTTTGAACTAACAAACGCTAAGGATACAGCGCCAGACACTTAAACGGCTGCCCATACCATTACATTGCCACCACCAAAGCTGCGCATCGAAAAGTTACGTTGTTCCTTATGCAAATCATAAAAAGGTGACAGCTTAGTTGTTTCTTCTGATATAAGATAAAAATGTATTTTTATTATAAATAATTATTTTGATGAGACAATCATGTACTCAATCAAGGTTTTACTGTTTCTATTACAATAAACATTTTAATACATCAAAACTGCTTAACATACAACAATAGAAAATAACTAACCTAACCTCTAAATCTAAACAATGAAAATGAAATTTGAGTAGGGACGGACACGGGATTCACGACCATCAACTTGATCCGGAAAACCAACAAGCTTTTCAGCGCATTTTCGTAGGAAATCCGCTATTAACCGCGCTTTGTTTTAATTCAAAGCTTCTTAAAATGAAATATGTTTCATTATTCTCGCTGTTATTTCTGAGCATCATAACATTCAAATTTTCAAAACGGCGCCAGTTAATGAATACTTATTATTACCTATCACGGGAAAGTGCTTTTATTTTGGATAATGTGCCCCCAAAATACTTCCGCGGGTTGGTTGTCGAGCATTATTCCTTTCCTTTTTATATTCTTCCTAACACCTTGGTTATGTTCCCATTAGTAGGTAAAAACTGAAAAAAATATTTGATGAAATGGAGGTGTACATCATTCAACTCAATTAAACTTACCTCAATATCGACAAGCGATATACGTTTTGGCTTTTTAATCTAATTTTGATCTTGAAATCAGAATATAGCTGTGTTATTGCTTATTACGCATTTACGTCTGACACTGGACTTCGTTGACAGAATGGCATGACAGAGTAGGCTGGCAGCAAAATTTACTTACTACTGCCAGCCTTACAAATAAAAAAATCACTACTTTCAGTTGCACAAAGTAGCACTTTGTGTAACTGTTTTTCGCAAAAACAGTGTCACAAAGTAATCTTTGTATACGCGAAATAGACAAATTTGTTTTTGTTTACTAATTCTATTTATAATGCTTTTGAGGATAATTCCCAATTAGATGTCGTATATACTGACTTCCAGAAAGCTTTTGATAAAGTAGACCATAATATTTTATTATTTAAATTGTCTAAATATGGTGTTTGTGGTACAATTTTTAACATATTAACTTCCTATTTACAAGATAGATCTTACTATGTAAAATTTAACAATATGTTTTCCACCTTGTATAAGATTAATTCAGGAGTCCCTCAAGGGTCTAATTTAGGGCCCCTATTATTTCTTGTATTTATTAATGACCTGCCCGCTGTGGTGCAGCACTCTGAATGCCTCTTATTTGCTGATGATATGAGGATATTCTATAGAGTGAATTCTGATAAAGATTCATATAACCTTCAGAGTGATATTGGAAAAATTATTCAATGGAGCATGAATAACAAATTATATTTTAATATTAATAAATGTCATGTTTTAACATTCAGTAGAAGAGTATAGTTTCTAAAATTTAAATATAAGATGCAGAATTTTACCTTAGATAGAGTCTCTTGTACAACTGATTTAGGTATCTTATTAGATACGGCATTGAACTTTAAGGCTCATTTGGAGAAGATAACTAGAGAAGCACGTAGAGCACTTGGGTTTATTATTAGAAACTCTGTATACTTCAAACGCACAGAAACATTAATTAAACTTTATAACTCGTTTGTACGCTCTAAGTTGGAATATGGATCACTAATCTGGAATCCTAAATATCTAAATCATGACTTGATGGTAGAAAAAATTCAAAATAACTTTCTACGATTCTTACATTTTAAAAAATTTAATACATATCCTGATAATAGAACAACTAGAACTGTTACCTTACGGAATGTCTTCAAGATATCATCGTTGCATGATAGACGTGAAAGTGCCACGGTGATGTTCGTCTTTAAAATAGTAAATGCTATCATAGACTGTAAAGAACTACTATCATTGTGCACATTAAGAGTACCAAGTAGATTTACCAGAAATCTAAATTTATTTTTTATTCCATTTCGATCAAATAACAATATGCCTCTGGTAAAAATGCTGCAGTTGCTTAATTATGTACAGCTCCACTTAAATGTCGATTTATTTAATGTAACGTTCAATAAACTTCAGATTAATGTTCATAAATTTTATACAAATAGTGCCTTTCCTTAAGCTACCGTAACAATTATATTTTTCCCTTGTGTAATCGGAGCTCTTGATATTCTGGGGTATTTAATTTGCTTTGTAAATATAATATATTGAATGTAATGGACATGCATGTAAATAACCAATTATTATAGAGTATGTCTTTAGAGTTAATTGCCTCTATATTGTTAATAATGTTAAGTAATGTTTGATTTAAGATTGTCTATTTTTGATTTCTCCCTTGTAATTAGGCGTCACTGCCTGTTTGGATGTTTTTTATAAATAACTAATAAGAGAAATCTCAGTTTTTTTAATTCACATATTAATTTTTTTGTCGTTTCGTTATTTTGTTACTAAAAATATAAAATTGTGTTATTATTATCTTAGAGATTTATTTGTAGCATAATTAATAAGAATTTAGGAAACCTTGAAAGCGACTTGCCTGAGAGAGTCTCATTTCTGTGGAAAGTAAAGCTTTTCATCACTGTAATACCTTTAGCCGGAGTATTATTTTATTTAAAGGCAAGTTGTATTTTACATTTCATCTTTTTGCAATCATGTTTTATCTGTGTCAGCATTTTTTTATTATATACACCTATTACAGTAGGAGAGTTTAACAATATGTAAATAAACAAACAACGCAATCTTTGAAGCTTGAAAAGCCACAAGAAATAATTGTTGTAAGCCTCATTATAGCGAAAAGGTAACAGTATGGTGTGCTCATACATTTATGTATAATAAAATTCATTTTGTCAACAATATTGTATATAACTGTTTTGCTACAAGAAAAATTCAGGAATCAAAGAGTAATTTCTCGCGACATCATTCGATTATTCGTAGTATTATGTCACCCAATGACTCGTCAATAAAGATTCGTCTTTATTTCGTAGTCCTTCCTGTTCTATATGGCGCCAACCTTAAACTAGATCAATAATACAGTTTCTGTAATTGAAACCACATTTTCTAAAGTTTTCAAAAAACTCTTGTGTAATGGAACAATTCTAACTAAATATTGGTAATAGACTTTGTAAAATTTAGTGAAATCGCCTGATTTGATTCTTGTAGTAATATATATTCCTTTTTCTTCCTTGTTATTATTATTATTATTATTATTATTGTTTGTTTAAAAAACAAAAAGTGATAAAAATAAATGTTTATAAATCTAAAGTAGTTGTTTTTACACTTGCTTGTGATAGTACACATTTTTTTTCTTTAATGTGTTTCTTAATTTTTTTTAATTTTATGCGTAGTTGGAATGCGTCAATTTAATTATTTTCAACTACGCATTCCAACTACGCACGAACTTAAAAAATTAACAAATACAGTTAACAAAAAATTGTATACTATACGAATAATTATAAAAACAACAATATTGGGTCAACAAACATTAATGTTTATCAAATTCCAACTCTCAAAAATATAACTATAATAATAGATAATTAATCTAAATAAGGAAAGTTTAAAATCATACAATAATAAGAATAAATATATATTTGCAAATCGCATAGATAATTTTTATTATTACTATTGTTATTAAATATTTTTTTTATGTTTCTCCTAATAAAAATCTCCTACTAAAAGAATTTACAGGAGGCAGGGCCATACAAAGGAAGGAACAAAGGGTACAAAGCGATCCGATTAAGCCCCAACTTAAAAAAAGGGTCTCCTATATTTAACTTTAAGTTAAAAAAATAATTTTAGATTAAATTATAGAAGATAGCAAACATTTCAAAATTTATTTTTTAAGCGTTACTAGAATATAATAAATTAGATAGTGAGTTAAAAATAGCAATCTAAACACTTTCACTAAAAAATTCAAAAAAATTAACAAAATTAAGAAATTCTTATCAGACGCATTTTTAAATTATAACTGTCCAAAATTCAAAATAAAAATTTATAACATAAAAAATTATATAAGATTTACAATGTCGATGTAACTGATGTTTCCATTTTTTTTGGCCGCGAAAGTATATAAGGAAAAAATTTTCTATCGCGACTTTCTAGATTTCGTGAGACAGTCCCTTGACTCGGCCTACGGAGATTTTGTGTTTCCCATATAATCTTTGTTTCTGAGAAAACGCCAATTTTTTGCCGTTTTGGCTGTAGTTGACACGTTGATGTTTATTTGTCAATATTCAGGGCCGGATTACCCAATAGATCAGAGAGGCCAGGGCCTTGGGCGGCAAATCTTATGCAGCGGCAAACTTTTCATGATTAATTTTAAAATTAAAAATATAATTAGTAATGATTTTTTTTATTGTTTTAAAAATGGTGTTTACTAATCTGACAAAAAAGGAAAATGTCCCTTTATATTTGCTTCACAAGAATCTGACAGTTTACGGTTTTGATGGTTTTGTTCATACAACAAACTATATTATTTAATATTTTATTGTCAATTATTACCGGAGCATTGCATATGTTCACCGCACGATAGCGACTAATGAAAGGGGGAAGTACATGACGATGTGCTGTTGATGACAAATATATACAACGAGCAAACTTAAAAAAGGAAACCAACCTTAAAATAATCATAAAAAAGATAAAAACTTTGTTATAAAATTTTAAAAGATTGAAAATAATATTTTCAAAATAATGAATCATATAGAAAGCTATTGGGGATTGTAACAAGCTCATTATAGCAGATATTTATTCCGGCTTGGCATGTAAATATAAAAAGGTTGTCGTTTCTGGGGTGCGACAGACTAACTGTAAAATTAGTGATATATAATTGAAACCAAACGAATTAACACTTGTGTAAATAAACTCTATTTCCCATGCAATGGTGTCTTGTTTTAGTCATGTACTCCATATCTGCTTAAAATTATTTAAAAAGCTAGCTTTCAAGTAATAAAATTGGGTAGAGCAGAAACTTATTAAGATGATTTCTTGATTTTATGATTTGACTTTGGACAAATAATGCCTTTTATTGGAAAACATAATTCGTTTTATAGCTGGTAATTGGTTGCATTCTGATAGTTTCATATGGTCTGTAATTTTGAGTTTAATAGTTTTGTGTACCCTTTATACAATATTAAAGGGAAATTTCGTTCAGATTATTCATCGGTAGTTACTGACGTTAAGAATATTATGTGGTTGGTTGGAACTACTAGCTTCTCTAATATTTTAGTAGAGTTTGCACACTGTACGACAGTGAAAAATTTTTCACGAAAATTTGAAGTGGGAAAGTGGAACATATTTTGCATTTTGGAATGCCGTCTTCAGAAAGGCAATTAGTTTTGTTGTAGCACTCTCGGTTTCTTAAATATGTCATTTCTGATACCTGCGCATATTTTAAACCACTGTTGTATAAAATTCGATTAAAATACTCTTCATCATCATAATTTCTTTAACTAAGGGTGCTAGACAAAATCTAATTCTAGATTGAAGTGCTCCATATTAGAGTATATAACGTACACAATATTTTTTTCTAAATCTTAATGACCTCAAATTTGATGTTCAGTGTAATTTTTCCCCTTTTCAGGGGCAGTCAAATAAAGTGAAGTGGAAGATATACAAGGACACGCTCACGTAGAGCGACTTTACACACGCGTTGAATAGTTCATCACCGTTAATTTTGCATTGAGTAAGAATACAGTTAAGATAGTCCAAAGCAACAAAAACGTTTTTTATTAAGGACGTAAATATGAGTGGGCTTATAGGCGGCAAAGAACATAATCCGGCTCTGTCAATATTTAAACACAATTGTCAAACGATGCATGTTTCTGTCAAATAGTTTGCAAATTAATTAAAATAAATTTGTAATAAATGCTTTTTATTGTAAAAGGTCAAGCAAATTAGGCACGTTAATTAAAATAAATTTATTATTTTAATAATGTTATTAATGATTAGTTTACAATTTCAAAACTTTCTGTGAACTAGAATTTCAAATACAGGTAAAGTGTGGTAATTAATTGCTTTTATATATTTCATAAATACTGTTTCTTTTCTACTTTAAATAAAAAGCTGTTTGTATATTGATCAGATTTTTATTTTCTTAGACTTGTGAGAAATCAATGTGCTGAATATAAAATTAATAGTTTTTGTTTACTTGTTGTTGCCTTGGATACTAATCGCCTATCCAAAACATCCTAATCACCACATTTATCTCCCCCCCCCCGCCAGGCTTGTTTAGATCTTTTCTGTTGCATAAAAAGTCCCCATCAAGTTGCCATGAAAAATTCGTAATAACTTGTAAGGGCAACAAAGGTAAGTAATTGTAAGGGCAACTGAATAGTTAACGTAAAAAAACTGCAATTTGTTTTGCAAAGGTTCCGTAGAGTATTTCGCCCGGAGACACTTGGAGTTCGGATTTAGCAACAGTACGTAATCCAAAAAGGATCCAACGTAAATGATCGAACCAGTGTTATTCATACCGGTAGTTCTCATGGATTATTTCAGAGTCCTATGAAAGCGTTCTACAACAACTTTTTTTAAAGTGTTTAGCTTCTACAGAGCCGAGGAAAGATATCCAAGTTCGTGAAAGGAACTGGGATGAGTTGTCTGTTACCACAGTAGATGGTACTCCGTACGCTGATCCATTGGTCTACGAATCTACGTATCTTAAATTGGAATACATTCTGGCCAGTGTTTAAAGCGGCGATAATAGTTACCAGATATGTAATTCCTGCAAGTGGGCTAGTGGAATTTGTCAAGATGGATGTGGGTAAATCGAAAATCAGGTTCGGTAATGGCCTGCATCGGAGTCTTCGTATGCTTGGTTATTTTGTTTCCTTGTCATTCGTCACATGAAATAACCCATTTTTTAATAGTACCTTTTATTGAGTTCCACAAAAACCGACCTGTAATAAGTCTTTGCTAAGCACGTATTCCGGGATGTGAAGTGTTATGAAAGTTTTTGAATACACTAAACCGAAATTGTTTTTAGAAGAAGCGAGGAATGAAATTAATTGGTAAAATTGAGAAACACGATCCCGTATCTACAATTAATGTCAAACCCGAATTGTAATCGCTTTCTATTATAAAATTAGTAAAAGTGAAGTTTACATTTGAGGTTAAGGTCTTTTTTGAAAGCAGTTTTGACTTAGATAGTAGACACGGTTTTAGTTTTTTGAAACCGTTTTAAAACGCCATGGTGGAATACAGTTTGTGGCACGATTGTCAAACCGTTGATGATACGAACAAACACATTTGTTGAGGTAGATTGGATTCGAGGTTGTTGGAAGAACTGGGAACAAATAAAACGAATTCTGAGATTTGTGATTTTTGCAATTTAGGTTTTTGTAAATTTAGTAAATCGTATATCTGCTCTGTAATTTTTAATGCTGAAGGAAACTAACTGCAATTGGGTATTAAGTTTAAAAAAAATTAAGTATTTTATGAATTGGTCTAAAAGTTGTAAATGAGCAGCCACTTTCAAAATTTCTTGATAAAGACCACAAACCTATTGCTCTGACGTTAATTCTGATATTAAGTGTGTACACTAGAAAATGGTTTATCAGCGTAACATGTATCAGGAAATCCTTTAATACAGAAAATGTATTTTCAGGAGGTTGCTTGATTATATAGATCTGTATTTGGTTAATACATTCTCTGGAAGATGACATACTAATAGATCGCATTTATCAACGTGGTTAAACTGATAATTGTGTTCTACCAGACTAAAGAATAATTCTACGTCATTCGCTGTAAATGTTGGAAATTCAACTTTTGGAATATGATGCATATTTGGTAAATTATTAGTGGCAGATTGCACTAACTGTCTTGTTGCTGATCTAGAGCGACCAGGTTATTATGCGGAAATAAAGAGAGTTAAGTGTTACTTAATTGTGATTTGTTCTAAACTGATCAGGAAATGGAATTGAGCCCATAGAAGTTATGAAATTATTATTTCTTGCAGAATTGTTGTTGTGTTGTGTACTAACCGCCTATCCAAGAATCCAAGGCATGCTAATCACCACAGTACATTATCTGCTCGTGTGTTTTGCGTTGTTTGCCAAATAAGGTTTGAAAGTATCGAGGTTAAAATTTTATTTTTCATGGACTTCGTTCTCTAGGTAAACATGCAACGATTTGTATAACTGGTTTAATATTATTTAGCTGAATCAAAGGTTGATTAATGAAAGAAAACTAAATACCAACACAAACAATATAAAGTGTATGAAAAACCGTCAAGAAGCTGTAATCACAGAAATGCACACAAAAATGTAACGGCATTGCAAGATTATAACAGGTTCCTAAAATAGGAGAATAAGAAAATAGGTTACCCTATGGAAAAAACAGCAATACACGTAAAATCATCCAACGTACAAAAGCGAGCGCGAACTTGGCGTAACTTGAACTCGATGACTTTTGAGTTGTAAACATTTCCGTTGGTGTCAAGTGGCGCCAGCGAAGAAACAACTGAACTATTATCACGATTGAGTGTTACACAAGACTTTTTCTGCAACTACATAATATACTCAAATAATAAGAAATTATGTAAAGCTTTAGATTAGGTTTTGGGAGCTAGCGCTAAGTGTTTTTAGCACTATATGAGCGCATATTACAAGTAACTCCAAGAAAAACTTGGCATAAACATCGCCTTTCTTATAATATAAATATTTTTTATTAGAGAAATGTATTTTTTCAACATTTTCTGTCTTGTTCTTAAAGTATTTTAAATAAGTAAAAAAGTAAAATACCCGTTGTTTTAAGTAGTGTAGCTAGGCACTAAAGTTGAATTTTTTATTAAAATTGTGGATATTATCTTGTCATATAACTAAGTAATAAGAGACGCTTCAGTTCCAAGATGTAAATTAATTGTTTTCAGAAATCGTGAAATTATATTGTATTGTCTAACAACTTTAAGGATTGCATGTGCATTATGCAGGAATGAATTTATCTAAAAATGCACAAGGCAGATCAAATACTATGGGCATGCATTTCATGCTAAGCCGTAAAACCGTTTGGTTTCGTCCGTAAACCCAATGTACAATAAAATTCTCGTTTTGTGTGCTTATCTAGCATTTATCTGCTGACTTTGGATACTTTTTAAAATAAGATTTTTAACTACAAATTGTTGATTTACTTCTCAGTATTTTTTACCCCAAATATAAAAAGACTAGAGTAGGTATTAATAGAAATTATTAATTTAAACAAAAAAAATATTTTTAAGTATTTATGTGACTTTTTAAACCAGTTCGTCTGCTTGACCTAACCTAACCTAATTCCAAAATTACCTCATTATTTGTGGTTTTAACAAAAATTTTCAAACTTCCTACATAAAGTACGATTTATAAAAAGAATTAAAAGAGCCATCGAATACTTTACATTCAGATATGAGCAGGTAAAGATATTAAAAATATTCAATTCCTGCATTTTTGTAACGGCAAATGCAAATTAGACTTTCAGAAGCTTTTGAGATATACAAACACAAACTCAGGGTACCTTTAATGAATTAACAGATTGAGCTCAGTAATTCAACATTACTGGAAGTGTTAAATATTTTATTCTTATTATTTTTATCTTTTTATTTAGTTATCTATTTTTGTATTCACCTTAGCGACGCGTTTGTTTTTTATTTATATTACCCTTGATAATGACAGGTCAGCAATCGAAAACATATTTTCAGGTATTTTATAATAAACTTGTGAAACTTTTATTAATATTTTATTTACTTCATGTATGAAGTTTCACTATAAGAGGTTATAAACAATAAACAAAAGCAATAATGTTTAGAAATACTTACAAATTAATTTTGAATTGATAATATCTTTTGAAAAGAATCGACCTATTCATCTTACAGATAGCATTATTTATAGACATTCTAGTGGTCAGACCTACAATCAATCACAATTATCAAAGTAGCTGTAGTCAGTCAAGTCATTTAATCACAAACCAAATGGCACAATAGTCAATTTACCTAGTTGTATTATTACATACAGGTAAAGGCAAAAAAATACATGTTTTCAATAGAACAACTATTTGGTAAAATATAAAATGTTTAGGGGTATTACAGTTTCTTTAAAGTTGGTAACTTGATTTATGTTGTTAGGGACGCTGCTATTTTGTTTTAGAGAGAATGATGGAAAATGTAAACAGGAAGTATGTAGCCATTTTGGTCTTTGCTTGTATAGTAATTTCCTTCATGTAATTTCACTTTTATTTGTTTCATTTATGTTGATTCTAGTTGTGTGATGTGAATTCTATATTACTTGAATAATATGTAACCCAAATCTCCCAACTGAAACTATATATAAATCAAAATCTAAATGGTAATTAAATTTTAATAGACTCGTTTTGATAATTCATAATAAATTGTAAATATGTCCTTTTGATGTAGAAATTTTACTAGAAAACATCGATTATAAACGTTTGTAGTATAATTACAGCTAGCTGGACATGTTATTCGTGCCTTAAATATGACTACTGTTTTATGCGTCTTATGTGTTTCACTGTCAGTATTTATTGATTTGGTTGATTTTATAACTTATCTAAATGTTATACTTTGCGACTAAGAGGTTATTTCACTTGGTACAAGCTGACCTATTATTTGAGAGTGTATTAATCTCCACGGTGGTAGGAAACCCATAATAGGCGGTGTAGAGATCCCTCAAACCATTATTTTGTTTACTGATATTTCTTATTTCATATGTGTCTTATATATAAATATAAATGTATGGTCAAACATATGTTTCTATTTCGAATATAATGTAACTTTTGTTTAGTAGTTCTTGTGTATTCTTTTAAAACTGGCACATTTACCTTTCCTAGTTTATTCGTAATTCCACATGATTGTCTCAATTTCACTTGCTTTTTGATGTTTTATCAAAAAAGTCAATGAGAGATTTACATTTGGTCTATTTATACCTTGTATAAACACCCAACTGTATCAACTTGATAAATTGATTTATTGATCTGTGTTGTTTATTTTAATCAAAAGCTCATTGTAACTGAACGAAATAATTTGATCGCCTATTGAACTTGAAGCGTTGACGTACTTAATCCGGTTTAGCATATTTTCCAGGGGGTTTTTACGGAACTAGCTTTTTATCTTGTCAGTTTAAATCCGTTCCTCCTCGTTCAAAATTAAGAATAAATGAATAAAATACTATAATCATATTTAACTGTTCTTTTATTTGTGTTTATCTCTCTTCTTGCGTCCCTATGACGTCGATCAATTGTTATCACTATGGTCACATGTTATAAAAAGTAATCACAACGTAGTATTCAGTTTTTTTTTTTGTTATATTTACCATCATAAAATTTATCATTTAAAAGGTTGATAGTGCTGTGCCAACTTTGTTAAATATTTGAAATCTACGCGGATAGAGTAACTAGGGCCGTGATCGTCGGGACCCCGATCATTACTACATTTACCTAGTTTGACTTTTTATTATTTGTAAAATCAATGTAATAGTTACTTGCTGTAATTTAAAGGAAATTACCTAGAATGTAATATTTACTGTTAGCGTGTTTTATTGGTAGAAGTTTTGAAAACTTTGTTTTTAATTGGTTGTAAGGTTAAGATAATAGTCACCTTTATTATTATTCGTATATCAAGGAGTCACACATACGCCGTTTCTTTAATTAATTTATTTATTACTGTATTTTTTGTCATTTCTGTTAATTTATAATGTTCTTATTATTCTAAAAATACTGATTCAGTACTACAAAAAAAGTTTACGCCTAGATGCTAATTAATTGTGCCAATAACTTAATGAATCTTAATTTGTAGGTAAGTCGATTCATGGTTATTGTGATTCAGTTATGAGTAGTTTTGTGACTCTGTGCAGAGTAGGTTATGAATATGCATTTTTGTAAAAGAGTAAAGAACATAACTATTACAGTTGTGTAATACCGTTAAAACGTTGGTAGCACATACAATTAAAAACCAATGATAAAAGTCACAATTGGATCAAAATGACAATAATATGTTTAATATACCTAAGTTTTGTCTAAATGAAAGCAAAAAACTTTACTACTAAAAAACGGTAGGAATGTGTACATATTTACAAACATAATTTGACAGTTAGTATTGGTTTAGTGAACAGGATCTCATTTCTATTTGGTTTGGTATCTGTTAATAATTAGCAACGCATATGTGGGCTGTGTCTAATTGTTCCAATCACTATAAGATGTAATACAAATAGTGACAAAAATTTAATTTTGTTTATAATTCATTTGATGTATCAGAAAAAACATATAAAATGTTTAGAGGTGTCACAAACGTCTGTATGAACCATTTTGCCTATCATTGTAGTTAGCTACTTCAAACCAGGGTCGGATTGGGACTCAAAAATGCACCGGGAAAGTAGAGTTGAAAGCGGCCCCACTGAGTCTGGGGAAGACACCCCCCAGAAAGGGTGGTCCGGGGGCCTCCTTCACAAAATCTTCCAAATTTGGTCTCCTTAAGACGCAATTTTAACCACTTTTAAATCGAATCCCTTTAATTTTGAAAAACAAAACGTTTCATTGACTGTAGATAACCGAAAAAATCCGTCAGAAGTTTCGTAAAATGATTAATACTTTTAAAATTACGCAAAGAGATCAGTCTAAAAAATTCTCATGATCGACGTTTTCATTTTCTAAAGTGTCAGCTGCTTTAGCTTTTCCTCGGTAACTTAAACATTTTCTCTAAATGAATTTTACGATGTCAATAATTCACTCCATCACTTCTCTTCTTCTCTTACTTTCCTTCAATATTATAAATATGTCGTACATAATACGTGCGACTTAGACATTTCGTGACCCTGAATTTTCAGATGAAAATTATCTTTATCAGAACAGCCCCTGATAAAAACAGTGTAATCTTTTCAGATTACACAGATTTAGAAAATACTAAACAAACGCTGTAAAATAAGGCTTTGCCTTCTTCGTCGTATGATAACCATCGACGATTCAAATCTCCCCGCTGAAATGCATTTTGAAGAACAGGTGCTTTGTCGTAGTTCAATTTTGGAAAATGATCGATGATGGATCGATGTTTTTACGAAAGGCCGCGGCCTAACTGCGGCTTGCGGCCGCACGCCGCGACCAGTGCGGGACGTAAAATTTTATACAAGTTTACTTGTATTTAGTGCGAGTTCGAGAAAATTCTTCTACTCTCCTCGAGGTCGATTGATCTTTTTCCTTTGAGGAAGTGCGCTTAAGTTAGTTTAATTAGTTTTCTTGAAATTCGCGGTTACATGTGCAGAGGAAATATATTCATGTTCATGTGAAATTATTATTAAACACGTTTTGATTTTGGTCAGTTTTTTGCATTCGATGCTAAACGGACAGTAATTCTTCGGAGTGAACTTGTTTTCCCCCTCTTCTTCCAGTTGACACAATAATGGCCGATAACGTTAGGAAATAGAGGAAAGGTGGAGCGGAAACATTGAGAGAAAAGAAACGTAAATTATTAGAAAGCAGCGTTGCCAAATGGCCGAAAATCAGCGATACTTTTTCTTCTCATGCTAGCTACTGCATCTACTTATAAATACGAGGGACCGGAATTTGATATTGATCCTAAATCTATCAAGAAAACTGACAAGGCCGCTGTTTCAGATGATAATGATCCGGAGAATACTACTAAATATGAAATAGAAAGAGCTTTTATACAAGAATATACTGGGCCAACTCAAATACCTTAAGAAAATTTTGAGGAAAACAATTGCCCGTGATGGTCAACCTACGGATGAAACTCTACTTGCTCAAGCGGAAGATTCTTCCAATTATTTTAAACGACGGGGGTCAGATAATTTAACTTCATTTTCCAAAATTGAACTACGACAAAGCACCTGTTCTTCAAAATGCATTTCAGCGGGGAGATTTGAATCGTCGATGGTTATCATACGACGAAGAAGGCAAAGCCTTATTTTACAGCGTTTGTTTAGCATTTTCTAAATCTGTGTAATCTGAAAAGATTACACTGTTTTTATCAGGGGCTGTTCTGATAAAGATAATTTTCATCTGAAAATTCAGGGTCACGAAATGTCTAAGTCGCACGTATTATGTACGACATATTTATAATATTGAAGGAAAGTAAGAGAAGAAGAGAAGTGATGGAGTGAATTATTGACATCGTAAAATTCATTTAGAGAAAATGTTTAAGTTACCGAGGAAAAGCTAAAGCAGCTGACACTTTAGAAAATGAAAACGTCGATCATGAGAATTTTTTAGACTGATCTCTTTGCGTAATTTTAAAAGTATTAATCATTTTACGAAACTTCTGACGGATTTTTTCGGTTATCTACAGTCAATGAAACGTTTTGTTTTTCAAAATTAAAGGGATTCGATTTAAAAGTGGTTAAAATTGCGTCTTAAGGAAACCAAATTTGGAAGATTTTGTGAAGGAGGCCCCCGGACCACCCTTTCTGGGGGGTGTCTTCCCCAGACTCAGTGGGGCCGCTTTCAACTCTACTTTCCCGGTGCATTTTTGAGTCCCAATCCGACCCTGGTTTGAAGTAGCTAACTACAATGATAGGCAAAATGGTTCATACAGACGTTTGTGACACCTCTAAACATTTTATATGTTTTTTCTGATACATCAAATGAATTATAAACAAAATTAAATTTTTGTCACTATTTGTATTACATCTTATAGTGATTGGAACAATTAGACACAGCCCACATATGCGTTGCTAATTATTAACAGATACCAAACCAAATAGAAATGAGATCCTGTTCACTAAACCAATACTAACTGTCAAATTATGTTTGTAAATATGTACACATTCCTACCGTTTTTTAGTAGTAAAGTTTTTTGCTTTCATTTAGACAAAACTTAGGTATATTAAACATATTATTGTCATTTTGATCCAATTGTGACTTTTATCATTGGTTTTTAATTGTATGTGCTACCAACGTTTTAACGGTATTACACAACTGTAATAGTTATGTTCTTTACTCTTTTACAAAAATGCATATTCATAACCTACTCTGCACAGAGTCACAAAACTACTCATAACTGAATCACAATAACCATGAATCGACTTACCTACAAATTAAGATTCATTAAGTTATTGGCACAATTAATTAGCATCTAGGCGTAAACTTTTTTTGTAGTACTGAATCAGTATTTTTAGAATAATAAGAACATTATAAATTAACAGAAATGACAAAAAATACAGTAATAAATAAATTAATTAAAGAAACGGCGTATGTGTGACTCCTTGATATACGAATAATAATAAAGGTGACTATTATCTTAACCTTACAACCAATTAAAAACAAAGTTTTCAAAACTTCTACCAATAAAACACGCTAACAGTAAATATTACATTCTAGGTAATTTCCTTTAAATTACAGCAAGTAACTATTACATTGATTTTACAAATAATAAAAAGTCAAACTAGGTAAATGTAGTAATGATCGGGGTCCCGACGATCACGGCCCTAGTTACTCTATCCGCGTAGATTTCAAATATTTAACAAAGTTGGCACAGCACTATCAACCTTTTAAATGATAAATTTTATGATGGTAAATATAACAAAAAAAAAAACTGAATACTACGTTGTGATTACTTTTTATAACATGTGACCATAGTGATAACAATTGATCGACGTCATAGGGACGCAAGAAGAGAGATAAACACAAATAAAAGAACAGTTAAATATGATTATAGTATTTTATTCATTTATTCTTAATTTTGAACGAGGAGGAACGGATTTAAACTGACAAGATAAAAAGCTAGTTCCGTAAAAACCCCCTGGAAAATATGCTAAACCGGATTAAGTACGTCAACGCTTCAAGTTCAATAGGCGATCAAATTATTTCGTTCAGTTACAATGAGCTTTTGATTAAAATGAACAACACAGATCAATAAATCAATTTATCAAGTTGATACAGTTGGGTGTTTATACAAGGTATAAATAGACCAAATGTAAATCTCTCATTGACTTTTTTGATAAAACATCAAAAAGCAAGTGAAATTGAGACAATCATGTGGAATTACGAATAAACTAGGAAAGGTAAATGTGCCAGTTTTAAAAGAATACACAAGAACTACTAAACAAAAGTTACATTATATTCGAAATAGAAACATATGTTTGACCATACATTTATATTTATATATAAGACACATATGAAATAAGAAATATCAGTAAACAAAATAATGGTTTGAGGGATCTCTACACCGCCTATTATGGGTTTCCTACCACCGTGGAGATTAATACACTCTCAAATAATAGGTCAGCTTGTACCAAGTGAAATAACCTCTTAGTCGCAAAGTATAACATTTAGATAAGTTATAAAATCAACCAAATCAATAAATACTGACAGTGAAACACATAAGACGCATAAAACAGTAGTCATATTTAAGGCACGAATAACATGTCCAGCTAGCTGTAATTATACTACAAACGTTTATAATCGATGTTTTCTAGTAAAATTTCTACATCAAAAGGACATATTTACAATTTATTATGAATTATCAAAACGAGTCTATTAAAATTTAATTACCATTTAGATTTTGATTTATATATAGTTTCAGTTGGGAGATTTGGGTTACATATTATTCAAGTAATATAGAATTCACATCACACAACTAGAATCAACATAAATGAAACAAATAAAAGTGAAATTACATGAAGGAAATTACTATACAAGCAAAGACCAAAATGGCTACATACTTCCTGTTTACATTTTCCATCATTCTCTCTAAAACAAAATAGCAGCGTCCCTAACAACATAAATCAAGTTACCAACTTTAAAGAAACTGTAATACCCCTAAACATTTTATATTTTACCAAATAGTTGTTCTATTGAAAACATGTATTTTTTTGCCTTTACCTGTATGTAATAATACAACTAGGTAAATTGACTATTGTGCCATTTGGTTTGTGATTAAATGACTTGACTGACTACAGCTACTTTGATAATTGTGATTGATTGTAGGTCTGACCACTAGAATGTCTATAAATAATGCTATCTGTAAGATGAATAGGTCGATTCTTTTCAAAAGATATTATCAATTCAAAATTAATTTGTAAGTATTTCTAAACATTATTGCTTTTGTTTATTGTTTATAACCTCTTATAGTGAAACTTCATACATGAAGTAAATAAAATATTAATAAAAGTTTCACAAGTTTATTATAAAATACCTGAAAATATGTTTTCGATTGCTGACCTGTCATTATCAAGGGTAATATAAATAAAAAACAAACGCGTCGCTAAGGTGAATACAAAAATAGATAACTAAATAAAAAGATAAAAATAATAAGAATAAAATATTTAACACTTCCAGTAATGTTGAATTACTGAGCTCAATCTGTTAATTCATTAAAGGTACCCTGAGTTTGTGTTTGTATATCTCAAAAGCTTCTGAAAGTCTAATTTGCATTTGCCGTTACAAAAATGCAGGAATTGAATATTTTTAATATCTTTACCTGCTCATATCTGAATGTAAAGTATTCGATGGCTCTTTTAATTCTTTTTATAAATCGTACTTTATGTAGGAAGTTTGAAAATTTTTGTTAAAACCACAAATAATGAGGTAATTTTGGAATTAGGTTAGGTTAGGTCAAGCAGACGAACTGGTTTAAAAAGTCACATAAATACTTAAAAATATTTTTTTTGTTTAAATTAATAATTTCTATTAATACCTACTCTAGTCTTTTTATATTTGGGGTAAAAAATACTGAGAAGTAAATCAACAATTTGTAGTTAAAAATCTTATTTTAAAAAGTATCCAAAGTCAGCAGATAAATGCTAGATAAGCACACAAAACGAGAATTTTATTGTACATTGGGTTTACGGACGAAACCAAACGGTTTTACGGCTTAGCATGAAATGCATGCCCATAGTATTTGATCTGCCTTGTGCATTTTTAGATAAATTCATTCCTGCATAATGCACATGCAATCCTTAAAGTTGTTAGACAATACAATATAATTTCACGATTTCTGAAAACAATTAATTTACATCTTGGAACTGAAGCGTCTCTTATTACTTAGTTATATGACAAGATAATATCCACAATTTTAATAAAAAATTCAACTTTAGTGCCTAGCTACACTACTTAAAACAACGGGTATTTTACTTTTTTACTTATTTAAAATACTTTAAGAACAAGACAGAAAATGTTGAAAAAATACATTTCTCTAATAAAAAATATTTATATTATAAGAAAGGCGATGTTTATGCCAAGTTTTTCTTGGAGTTACTTGTAATATGCGCTCATATAGTGCTAAAAACACTTAGCGCTAGCTCCCAAAACCTAATCTAAAGCTTTACATAATTTCTTATTATTTGAGTATATTATGTAGTTGCAGAAAAAGTCTTGTGTAACACTCAATCGTGATAATAGTTCAGTTGTTTCTTCGCTGGCGCCACTTGACACCAACGGAAATGTTTACAACTCAAAAGTCATCGAGTTCAAGTTACGCCAAGTTCGCGCTCGCTTTTGTACGTTGGATGATTTTACGTGTATTGCTGTTTTTTCCATAGGGTAACCTATTTTCTTATTCTCCTATTTTAGGAACCTGTTATAATCTTGCAATGCCGTTACATTTTTGTGTGCATTTCTGTGATTACAGCTTCTTGACGGTTTTTCATACACTTTATATTGTTTGTGTTGGTATTTAGTTTTCTTTCATTAATCAACCTTTGATTCAGCTAAATAATATTAAACCAGTTATACAAATCGTTGCATGTTTACCTAGAGAACGAAGTCCATGAAAAATAAAATTTTAACCTCGATACTTTCAAACCTTATTTGGCAAACAACGCAAAACACACGAGCAGATAATGTACTGTGGTGATTAGCATGCCTTGGATTCTTGGATAGGCGGTTAGTACACAACACAACAACAATTCTGCAAGAAATAATAATTTCATAACTTCTATGGGCTCAATTCCATTTCCTGATCAGTTTAGAACAAATCACAATTAAGTAACACTTAACTCTCTTTATTTCCGCATAATAACCTGGTCGCTCTAGATCAGCAACAAGACAGTTAGTGCAATCTGCCACTAATAATTTACCAAATATGCATCATATTCCAAAAGTTGAATTTCCAACATTTACAGCGAATGACGTAGAATTATTCTTTAGTCTGGTAGAACACAATTATCAGTTTAACCACGTTGATAAATGCGATCTATTAGTATGTCATCTTCCAGAGAATGTATTAACCAAATACAGATCTATATAATCAAGCAACCTCCTGAAAATACATTTTCTGTATTAAAGGATTTCCTGATACATGTTACGCTGATAAACCATTTTCTAGTGTACACACTTAATATCAGAATTAACGTCAGAGCAATAGGTTTGTGGTCTTTATCAAGAAATTTTGAAAGTGGCTGCTCATTTACAACTTTTAGACCAATTCATAAAATACTTAATTTTTTTTAAACTTAATACCCAATTGCAGTTAGTTTCCTTCAGCATTAAAAATTACAGAGCAGATATACGATTTACTAAATTTACAAAAACCTAAATTGCAAAAATCACAAATCTCAGAATTCGTTTTATTTGTTCCCAGTTCTTCCAACAACCTCGAATCCAATCTACCTCAACAAATGTGTTTGTTCGTATCATCAACGGTTTGACAATCGTGCCACAAACTGTATTCCACCATGGCGTTTTAAAACGGTTTCAAAAAACTAAAACCGTGTCTACTATCTAAGTCAAAACTGCTTTCAAAAAAGACCTTAACCTCAAATGTAAACTTCACTTTTACTAATTTTATAATAGAAAGCGATTACAATTCGGGTTTGACATTAATTGTAGATACGGGATCGTGTTTCTCAATTTTACCAATTAATTTCATTCCTCGCTTCTTCTAAAAACAATTTCGGTTTAGTGTATTCAAAAACTTTCATAACACTTCACATCCCGGAATACGTGCTTAGCAAAGACTTATTACAGGTCGGTTTTTGTGGAACTCAATAAAAGGTACTATTAAAAAATGGGTTATTTCATGTGACGAATGACAAGGAAACAAAATAACCAAGCATACGAAGACTCCGATGCAGGCCATTACCGAACCTGATTTTCGATTTACCCACATCCATCTTGACAAATTCCACTAGCCCACTTGCAGGAATTACATATCTGGTAACTATTATCGCCGCTTTAAACACTGGCCAGAATGTATTCCAATTTAAGATACGTAGATTCGTAGACCAATGGATCAGCGTACGGAGTACCATCTACTGTGGTAACAGACAACTCATCCCAGTTCCTTTCACGAACTTGGATATCTTTCCTCGGCTCTGTAGAAGCTAAACACTTTAAAAAAAGTTGTTGTAGAACGCTTTCATAGGACTCTGAAATAATCCATGAGAACTACCGGTATGAATAACACTGGTTCGATCATTTACGTTGGATCCTTTTTGGATTACGTACTGTTGCTAAATCCGAACTCCAAGTGTCTCCGGGCGAAATACTCTACGGAACCTTTGCAAAACAAATTGCAGTTTTTTTACGTTAACTATTCAGTTGCCCTTACAATTACTTACCTTTGTTGCCCTTACAAGTTATTACGAATTTTTCATGGCAACTTGATGGGGACTTTTTATGCAACAGAAAAGATCTAAACAAGCCTGGCGGGGGGGGGAGATAAATGTGGTGATTAGGATGTTTTGGATAGGCGATTAGTATCCAAGGCAACAACAAGTAAACAAAAACTATTAATTTTATATTCAGCACATTGATTTCTCACAAGTCTAAGAAAATAAAAATCTGATCAATATACAAACAGCTTTTTATTTAAAGTAGAAAAGAAACAGTATTTATGAAATATATAAAAGCAATTAATTACCACACTTTACCTGTATTTGAAATTCTAGTTCACAGAAAGTTTTGAAATTGTAAACTAATCATTAATAACATTATTAAAATAATAAATTTATTTTAATTAACGTGCCTAATTTGCTTGACCTTTTACAATAAAAAGCATTTATTACAAATTTATTTTAATTAATTTGCAAACTATTTGACAGAAACATGCATCGTTTGACAATTGTGTTTAAATATTGACAGAGCCGGATTATGTTCTTTGCCGCCTATAAGCCCACTCATATTTACGTCCTTAATAAAAAACGTTTTTGTTGCTTTGGACTAACTTAACTGTATTCTTACTCAATGCAAAATTAACGGTGATGAACTATTCAACGCGTGTGTAAAGTCGCTCTACGTGAGCGTGTCCTTGTATATCTTCCACTTCACTTTATTTGACTGCCCCTGAAAAGGGAAAAATTACACTGAACATCAAATTTGAGGTCATTAAGATTTAGAAAAAAATATTGTGTACGTTATATACTCTAATATGGAGCACTTCAATCTAGAATTAGATTTTGTCTAGCACCCTTAGTTAAAGAAATTATGATGATGAAGAGTATTTTAATCGAATTTTATACAACAGTGGTTTAAAATATGCGCAGGTATCAGAAATGACATATTTAAGAAACCGAGAGTGCTACAACAAAACTAATTGCCTTTCTGAAGACGGCATTCCAAAATGCAAAATATGTTCCACTTTCCCACTTCAAATTTTCGTGAAAAATTTTTCACTGTCGTACAGTGTGCAAACTCTACTAAAATATTAGAGAAGCTAGTAGTTCCAACCAACCACATAATATTCTTAACGTCAGTAACTACCGATGAATAATCTGAACGAAATTTCCCTTTAATATTGTATAAAGGGTACACAAAACTATTAAACTCAAAATTACAGACCATATGAAACTATCAGAATGCAACCAATTACCAGCTATAAAACGAATTATGTTTTCCAATAAAAGGCATTATTTGTCCAAAGTCAAATCATAAAATCAAGAAATCATCTTAATAAGTTTCTGCTCTACCCAATTTTATTACTTGAAAGCTAGCTTTTTAAATAATTTTAAGCAGATATGGAGTACATGACTAAAACAAGACACCATTGCATGGGAAATAGAGTTTATTTACACAAGTGTTAATTCGTTTGGTTTCAATTATATATCACTAATTTTACAGTTAGTCTGTCGCACCCCAGAAACGACAACCTTTTTATATTTACATGCCAAACCGGAATAAATATCTGCTATAATGAGCTTGTTACAATCCCCAATAGCTTTCTATATGATTCATTATTTTGAAAATATTATTTTCAATCTTTTAAAATTTTATAACAAAGTTTTTATCTTTTTTATGATTATTTTAAGGTTGGTTTCCTCTTTTAAGTTTGCTCGTTGTATATATTTGTCATCAACAGCACATCGTCATGTACTTCCCCCTTTCATTAGTCGCTATCGTGCGGTGAACATATGCAATGCTCCGGTAATAATTGACAATAAAATATTAAATAATATAGTTTGTTGTATGAACAAAACCATCAAAACCGTAAACTGTCAGATTCTTGTGAAGCAAATATAAAGGGACATTTTCCTTTTTTGTCAGATTAGTAAACACCATTTTTAAAACAATAAAAAAAATCATTACTAGTTATATTTTTAATTTTAAAATTAATCATGAAAAGTTTGCCGCTGCATAAGATTTGCCGCCCAAGGACCTGGCCTCTCTGATCTATTGGGTAATCCGGCCCTGAATATTGACAAATAAACATCAACGTGTCAACTACAGCCAAAACGGTAAAAATTGGCGTTTTCTCAGAAACAAAGATTATATGGGAAACACAAAATCTCCTTAGGCCGACTCAAGGGACTGTCTCACGAAATCTAGAAAGTCGCGATAGAAATTTTTTCCCTTATATACTTTCGCGGCAAAAAAAATGGAAACATCAGTTATATCGACATTGTAAATCTTATATAATTTTTTATGTTATAAATTTTTATTTTGAATTTTGGACAGTTATAATTTAAAAATGCGTCTGATAAGAATTTCTTAATTTTGTTAATTTTTTTGAATTTTTTAATGAAAGTGTTTAGATTGCTATTTTTAACTCACTATCTAATTTATTATATTCTAGTAACGCTTAAAAAATAAATTTTGAAATGTTTGCTATCTTTTATAATTTAATCTAAAATTATTTTTTTTAACTTAAAGTTAAATATAGGAGACCCCTTTTTTAAGTTGGGGCTTAATCGGGTCGCTTGGTACCCTTTGTTCCTTCCTTTGTATGGCCCTGCCTCCTGTAAATTATTTTAGTGGGAGATTTTTATTAGGAGAAACATAAACGACTTACTAATATATTTAATAACAATAGTAATAATAAAAATTATCTATGCAATTTGCAAATATATATTTATTCTTATTATTGTATGATTTTAAACTTTCCTTATTTAGATTAATTATCTATTATTATAGTTATATTTTTGAGAGTTGGAATTTGATAAACATTAATGTTTGTTGACCCAATATTGTTGTTTTTATAATTATTCGTATAGTATACAATTTTTTGTTAACTGTATTTGTTAATTTTTTAAGTTCGTGCGTAGTTGGAATGCGTAGTTGAATATAATTAAATTGACGCATTCCAACTACGCATAAAATTAAAAAACATTAAGAAACACATTAAAGAAAAAAATGTGTACTATCACAAGCAAGTGTAAAAACAACAACTTTAGATTTATAAACATTTATTTATCACTTTTTGTTTTTTAAACAAACAATAATAATAATAATAACAAGCAAGGAAAAGGAATATATATTACTACAAGAATCAAATCAGGCGATTTCACTAAATTTTACAAAGTCTATTACCAATATGTAGTTAGAATTGTTCTATTACACAAGAGTTTTTTGAAAACTTTAGAAAATGTGGTTTCAATTACAGAAACTGTATTATTGGTCTAGTTTAAGGTTGGCGCCATATAGAACAGGAAGGACTACGAAATAAAGACGAATCTTTATTGACGAGTCATTGGGTGACATAATACTACGAATAATCGAATAATGTCGCGAGAAATTACTCTTTGATTCCTGAATTTTTCTTGTAACAAAACAGTTATATACAATATTGTTGACAAAATGAATTTTATTATACATAAATGTATGAGCACACCATACTGTTACCTTTTCGCTATAATGAGGCTTACAACAATTATTTCTTGTGGCTTTTCAAGCTTCAAAGATCGCGTTGTTTGTTTATTTACATATTGTTAGACTCTCTCTCCTACTGTAATAGGTGTATATAATAAAAAAATGCTGACACAGATAAAACATGATTGCAAAAAGATGAAATGTAAAATACAACTTGCCTTTAAATAAAATAATACTCCGACTAAAGGTATTACAGTAATGAAAAGCTTTACTTTCCACAGAATTGAGACTCTCTCAGGCAAGTCGCTTTCAAGGTTTCCTAAATTCTTATTAATTATGCTACAAATAAATCTCTAAGATAATAATAGCACAATTTTATATTTTTAGTAACAAAATAACGAAACGACAAAAAAATTAATATGTGAATTAAAAAAACTGAAATTTCTCTTATTTATTTATTTATAAAAAACATCCAAACAGGCAGTGACGCCTAATTACAAGGGAGAAATCAAAAATAGACAATATTAAATCAAACATTACTTAACATTATTAACAATATGGCAATTAACTCTAAAGGCATACTCTATAATAAATTGGTTATTTACATGCATGTCCATTACATTCAATATATTATATTTACAAAGCAAATTAAATACCCCAGAATATCAAGAGCTCCGATTACACAAGGGAAAAATATAATTGTTAACGGTAGCTTAAGGAAAGGCACTATTTGTATAAAATTTATGAACATTAATGTGAAGTTTATTGAACGTTACATTAAATAAATCGACATTTAAGTGCAGCTGTACATAATTAAGCAACTGCAGCATTTTTACCAGAGGCATATTGTTATTTGATCGAAATGGAATAAAAAATAAGTTTAGATTTCTGGTAAATCTACTTGGTACTCTTAATGTGCACAATGATAGTAGTTCTTTACAGTCGATGATAGCATTTCCTATTTTAAAGCCGAACATCACCGTGGCACTTTCACGTCTATCATGCAACGATGATATCTTGAAGACATTCCGTAAGGTAACAGTTCTAGTTGTTCTATTATCAGGATATGTATTAAATTTTTTAAAATGTAAGAATCGTAGAAATTTATTTTGAATTTTTTCTACCATCAAGTCATGATTTAGATATTTAGGATTCCAGATTAGTGATCCATATTCCAACTTAGAGCGTACAAACGAGTTATAAAGTTTAATTAATGTTTCTGTGCGTTTGAAGTATACAGAGTTTCTAATAATAAACCCAAGTGCTCTACGTGCTTCTCTAGTTATCTTCTCCAAATGAGCCTTAAAGTTCAATGCCGTATCTAATAAGATACCTAAATCAGTTGTACAAGAGACTCTATCTAAGGTAAAATTCTGCATCTTATATTTAAATTTTAGAAACTATACTCTTCTACTGAATGTTAAAACATGACATTTATTAATATTAAAATATAATTTGTTATTCATGCTCCATTGAATAATTTTTCCAATATCACTCTGAAGGTTATATGAATCTTTATCAGAATTCACCCTATAGAATATCCTCATATCATCAGCAAATAACAGGCATTCAGAGTGCTGCACCACAGCGGGCAGGTCATTAATAAATACAAGAAATAATAGGGGCCCTAAATTAGACCCTTGAGGGACTCCTGAATTAATCTTATACAAGGTGGAAAACATATTGTTAAATTTTACATAGTAAGATCTATCTTGTAAATAGGAAGTTAATATGTTAAAAATTGTACCACAAACACCATATTTAGACAATTTAAATAATAAAATATTATGGTCTACTTTATCAAAAGCTTTCTGGAAGTCAGTATATACGACATCTAATTGGGAATTATCCTCAAAAGCATTATAAATAGAATTAGTAAACAAAAACAAATTTGTCTATTTCGCGTATACAAAGATTACTTTGTGACACTGTTTTTGCGAAAAACAGTTACACAAAGTGCTACTTTGTGCAACTGAAAGTAGTGATTTTTTTATTTGTAAGGCTGGCAGTAGTAAGTAAATTTTGCTGCCAGCCTACTCTGTCATGTCATTCTGTCAACGAAGTCCAGTGTCAGACGTAAATGCGTAATAAGCAATAACACAGCTATATTCTGATTTCAAGATCAAAATTAGATTAAAAAGAGAAAAAAACGTATATCGCTTGTCGATATTGAGGTAAGTTTAATTGAGTTGAATGATGTACACCTCCATTTCATCAAATACTTTTTTCAGTTTTTACCTACTAATGGGATCATAACCAAGGTGTTAGGAAGAATATAAAAAGGAAAGGAATAATGCTCGACAACCAACCCGCGGAAGTATTTTGGGGGCACATTATCCAAAAGAAAAGCACTTTCCCGTGATAGGTACTAATAAGTATTCATTAACTGGCGCCGTTTTGAAAATTTGAATGTTATGATGCTCAGAAATAACAGCGAGAATAATGAAACATATTTCATTTTAAGAAGCTTTGAATTAAAACAAAGCGCGGTTAATAGCGGATTTCCTACGAAAATGCGCTGAAAAGCTTGTTGGTTTTCCGGATCAAGTTGATGGTCGTGAATCCCGTGTCCGTCCCTACTCAAATTTCATTTTCATTGTTTAGATTTAGAGGTTAGGTTAGTTATTTTCTATTGTTGTATGTTAAGCAGTTTTGATGTATTAAAATGTTTATTGTAATAGAAACAGTAAAACCTTGATTGAGTACATGATTGTCTTATCAAAATAATTATTTATAATAAAAATACATTTTTATCTTATATCAGAAGAAACAACTAAGCTGTCACCTTTTTTTAAACTTGAATTTTTCCCTGCCTACGTGATTTTTTCAAAATGACAGTGGATGTCATTGTATGCGTTATCAGTTATTACCAACATTACCACATCAAAAATACCCGCGTGTACATTTTCCCATTTCTTTAAAGTAAATTGTAAATTAAGGCGAAATAGACAAAGTAGTATGTAAAACACGCGTTACAATTCCTTTTTGTAATACTCGTATATATTCTTTTACTTTTAATAAAATTCCAAAATCCATTGGTATTTGACTGGATATTATCCTCGACACCCTCAATATATTCATTAAACGCTGATTTAATTAATTTTTTCAAATTACTTCGTTCATTCTTAAATAGATCAGTCAAACCATGTCTTCTGTAATATTTTTTCATTTTAATACTCTGGATAATATTAGAATTAAACCATTTAGGATATTTTGGAGTACTTTTTTGATATTTAGGAATACAAGCTTCAAAAACTTTCTTAATTTGATTATAAAATATATCAACCGCAAGATTCATATTTTTAGTAGATAATAACAAATGCCAATCAATATTTTGAATATTTACATACCACAGCTGAAAGTCACACCTCTTGAAATTAAATTGTGAAGATAAATTTACGGACTTATTAAGTTTTGGATTATTTATGATATAAGTAATGACAAGAGCAGGATGATAAGCATCCTCTTTTATCAGTGGCATTGATGCCCTTTGTACATCATAGGAAGTGTTGTGAGAACATAATATAACATCCAATTTTCTATTGTAACTATTCTCTATTGTGTTTATAGACATTAAGTTTAAATAGTCCATTATCTCGTTTATTGCACTTATTTTACTACCTTCTGTTTCAGAAATCTGCATACAAGAATTCTTCATCTGATAGTTCAATATTTGACAATATAAATTCAGTAAAATGTCTATATTTTGCAATAGCAGAATTAGGAGGGATATATGCTGCTACTATTGTATACACTATAGAGCTGAATTAAAATTTAATAATCAAAGCCTCATAAGAGGAACTATTATGCTTTGTATTTATTATTTTAAAGTCATTCCTCAAACCAATACATACACCACCTCCCCTCGATTTGTGCATGATATCTCTATCACATCTACATAGTTGATACAACGCTGGATCAAGAACCTCACTATCATAAATGCCATCATGTAACCAAGATTCTGAAACGATCAGTACGTCATACAAAGCCTCTGATGCATTCAAGTAAAAATCCTTTAGTTTGGTTCGAAGACCCCTAACATTCTGGTAATATGTATTCAGTACTCTCATTAAAGGTGAATAGTACCTACAAAATAAATGTAAATTTTAATCGAAAGTAACACCTATATTATGTAATTGTAAATAACAATATAAATGTATACCTAATTTATTTTAATTTAATAATAATAGTTTAAAAAGGATACTTTAGTAGCCGTAACAGGTACGTCAATATGTTCATTTATAACATAATCATAATCATTAATTAATAACTTAACTCAAACTATGTTAGTCGTATTAATTCAACTAATTTAATATATTTAAGGTATTTTAAGATAATAACAACTGTAAAATAACGTAAACAATTCTATATCAATATAAATGCACTAAAATAAATACAAATGTGATTATTCACGTAAATAATAAACTGTATGTATAGATAAATAAAATAAAATAAAACATCAAGGTTTTCCTAACAGGTTACCTTTTTACTGTTAATAAGGAACTATTAGCCTGCTAATTAACGTTTCTTGACGAAGAAAGGCGTTTTTAAAAATTGTACTTTATTTTAAAAACGCAAAAGACGGAGCCCAAGTTACAAAATGAACACAGTTTACAGTTAGGTACAATAAGATATTTATTCGTCGTGAATTTACACAGTATGCACTTGCATAATCACTTAAATACAATTATACAATTTTAACTTAAAGCTGGTAATTATGATGTTCAGAAAGACCGAGGTAAACAGTAACCATGGCTACTAGTTTCTACGGCTTTCTGGGTGAGTATTGCTTGAAAGGAGGTAAACATTTACCCTGGTAAACAGTTTCTACCTTTCGAGCTTCGTTGTAACTCAGACTGAACTATCCCATAAAGTGCTGGTCTTTATATACTCCTTCTGTGGGTGTGAAATCCTTCAGTTGACCGCACGTGGCCTTGTGCCTACGTGACTTCTTTATAGAGTTCTGAGTACTGCAGCTGCTGTGGCCTACGTGACTTCCTTATAGAGTTCTGAGTACTGCAGCTGCTGTGGCCTACGTGACTTCCTTATAGAGTTCTGCGTACTGCGGCTGCTGTGGCCTACGTGACTTCCTTATAGAGTTCTGCGTACTGCGGCTGCTGTGGCCTACGTGACTTCCTTATAGAGTTCTGCGTACTGCAGACGCTTGCTATGCACACACGTGGCCGTGGGTTTGATACCGCGCCTGCAATCGTGGGCGCCCCGCTTGAGGCGTTTAGCTCGCATACATTTATAATGAGGTCGCACTTCGCTTGGGTAATGAACAAATGTTAACTCCTCCCACGCAAGAATGAAATATACTTTGAAGAAGAATATTTCAGTGATGACAATAAAGTGACTGGCTAAATAAAAAGTAGGAGGTGTCACATTTTACAAATATAGTGATAATAATAAGAATACATAATAAGACAGTAAATAAAATAGTACTTAATATATGGAGATTACATCGATATATAATAGAGTACATAATATGAATATAGAACAGAGTAATAATGTAATGATAATATATATAATACTAATGTGTAATCATAATTAGGTATGAGGTTAGTATTGATAATAACAATAATAGTTATGTTAAAGGTGATCTGCTTTGAACCAGGGGACTTGAAGTTGGGTTAAAAGTTACATTGTCGGGTTCTTTAAGGGGTGACGTTAGTTGATACATTTTGGTGGCGATTAATCTGCGTTTGTAGTATACAAAGAAGATAAGACTTATTGTTATGATAGTCATGATCAGCGTGAGAATAAAAGGGTCATAATGTAATGGTGTATATCTGATGGGACTGATACTTTCGAGTGTAGACATGTCCTTTGTTAATTTCGCTTGATTCTGGATTAATTGATGAACATTTATAGGCGATAGGTCAATTTTTGTAATTTCGGGGACATGGACTGAATCGGGTTGCAATTTTCTGATGGATGCCATAGCGATTTGTTTCTCTTCTAGGGAAGATGATTGAAATGTAGCCAAAACTTCGTTTTGATTGATTAGAACGGAACAGCCACTGGTAAGATGGAGTAATATTGATCCAGTAATGGTCTTTCGTGTTATAGAGTCGATACATCTGCTATCGATGATCGCTTTATTAGGGGAAACTAATGATCCAGGTAGATCGATTTATTTTTATTACTTTTGTCGTATGCAATTCAAATATGACAGGTTGACAGTTTTGAGCTTCCTTGAAGGCTAATAATTGTGTTTCGCACAATTTGGAATTTGGGATTGTGAAGTAATTTGTTTGTGAACAGAAATAATGTGATTATCGGTGATGGGAATGCTAAAGTCGGTATTAAACAGTATGGTGTTGTAAATGGGAATGACCATTTGGAATTGGTTGTTGTGAGCAGCAGGAAATGGGATTAGTCTTATGTATTGGTGTTCTGTGGATGGTTTTATTAGTGGAATCTCGTATATAAAAGTGAGTGTGGTGTTCTTTTGATATGCCTTGATCCAAATTAAGGATTCATAAAGATGTAGATTCTCATGGTTAATGGGATATGGGACATCCAAAGTTTGTTTGGTAGGTAGTCTTTGTATTGTGTTTGAGATTTGAGATAGTATCGATAACAAATCGTTGTTATCAATTAAAGATAAATGTAGCTGATGGTTTTGGGCAAAGGTTAACGAGGTTTCGAGATCCATACATGTGGTGATAAATAGTTGTAAAGATTGAATTCATTGATCTAATAGAGTAAAAGTATTTAGGGTTCCAATGATTTCTCGAATTTCCACAGTGGTATTGAGAATGATTTTATCGAGATTTTGACTTAGAAGATTTTGGTTCTGTGCGAGGGTTTTAATATTGGTTTTGAAGGTGTTGATTGTATCATTTAAAATTTGGGCTTGTTCTTGTAGGATCATTTTTTGAGTATCGGTAAATGTTGTCAATTTTTAGATAAATTCTTCATAGCGTCGACCGTCGTCAGCGTCAAGGTTACCCGTTAAGAATTTAATAACGTTACCTACACCGTCAAATAGGGACCGTTTTGATCTTTGATGCGTCTGTAAGTTAGGAAATAATTGATTGACTAATTGATCGGCTCTGTCTAAACATTGTCGTATTAGTAGTAATTGATTATCATGGCTAATAGCAATGTCTTTCGTAGTTTTGAAAGATCGATGAGGAAGTAAATATTCTTGATTGTTTAACAAGGAAATAGTGTTAAGTAAATTAATTTTGAGGGTTTGATAATTATTTAATAAAGAAGAATAGTCTAATGTTTTAATTAAGGTCCAAGTGCTTTCTTTAATGAGTGCTTTGCCTTGCACTAAAGGGTATAATCCGGGGTTGTCGATCAGTTGGTGAATCGTTACGTCACAGTGAACGAGGGTCCAGATAAAGAAGAGGATCTTGATTGTCCTGAAAAGATCATCAGGTCATTAGCATGTCTTTTTAGCAATGCCTTTGTAAGTTCATTTCTTATGTCATATGTGTCATGTTCATGGATCTTTTCGATTATGTAGGGTCCAGAGAAACGTGGGGCTTTCTTATTTCGTGCTTGAGTTTTGACATATACCGATCACCTATTTTAAAAATATGAGACCTGCGAGGTGCATTAATTCTGACGTTTTGCTGTTCTTTGGTTAGGCGTTGAGTGTCATGAAGACTGTTATAGATATGCTTCATTTTTTCCTTGTGGTCAATAACATAGTTTTCATAGAAGGTTTTCTCGAATTCCAGATCAAATGGGTTTTGGCTTTCAGTATGGCCAAATAAGATTTCAAAAGGGGTATATTTTAGGTTTGAATGAATTGAGTGATTATAGGCTAGGATACAATAATAAATTCGTCTTCCTTCAGGTGTGTTTTCTAATAGTCGATAATGTTCCAGACGTGTAGAATGTAAACGTTCTACTGTAGCATTCGATTGATGGTTATAGGGGGTGGTTACATGTAGTTTAATTTTGTGCAGTTCAGCAAAATTTTTAGAGGTTGTTTATCGAATTCGCCGTCAACGACTAATATTTTCGACGTGGTATAGGTTATAATGGAATGGAATAATCGGTCTACAACATCTATGATGTTACTTGATTTTAAATAGTAGGTTTTTGCAAATTTCGAAAAGCATCTTATGAAATTTGCAGGTATTTTCATTTGCTATAGACAGTATAAAATGGGAAAAGTCCTTATATAGAGAATCATTCGGAAAGAAGCAGTGATAATCTGTGGTAAACAATGTTCCAGTTAGTAATTCATGAAATTTATTATTTTGATTTTGTTGGTTAACAAAAACTTGTATTAATCGATTTCCGTCAATAGTGGTTAAATATATTTGTCGTGATAAGGTAGTTTATATGAATTCAATTTGGGTTTTATTAAAAGCAAAGTTGAAGATTGTAAATTTAATTCCTTGCATTTTCTCTTTATTGTAATGAGGTTCCAGAATGCCTTATCAGTAGCAGTAACTTGAGATTTAAAACAGATGCTCTCAGGGTTAAAAATAGATTTCGCTGTGTCAAGGTCAGATTTATTGTATATAGTATAAACATATAACTTGCATACCAGTATGCACTTTTAAATTTCTTACAAGGGGAAAAAGCAGGTATTACCAAGAAGGTATTTTTATCTTGAAATTTTAGGTGTCCCATTAGTTGTTGGTTATTTCTTTTCAACCAAATTTTGTTACGACTTGATTTTCTTAAAATCCTTTCTTAGTTTTATGCAAAACAGTTTTACATTTTCTAACATGTCTTTTCCGTTTCGGTTTACGGAAACAGTTTTTGAGTGTTTTATTTATATCGACAAATTGTTTGATTTTAATTCGTTTTGCTCTTCGGTTAGATTTTGCTTCATAAGATTTGCGTTTTTTGGTCCTTGTAGGACGTTATGTAATTTTTGGGTTTTAGGGCTATTAAGATTATTGGTTTTAATACGAATTGGTTTTAGAACAATGATTTCTGTATCGTTTAAATTGGATTGATCCTTTTGATTTGATTCTTGAGTTACCTTCGGGACAATGTTTTCTCTATTTGGTTGAGTTAGAAAATTTTGGAAACATTTTCAAAGTCGTTATAATAAACATTGTTTAAAGTTGATTTTTCTTGAACATTTTTATGTTGTTCCGACAGATTTGGTGAAGGAAAATTATTTTCACGTTGATTAAAACTAATATATGTTGGGTCAAATTGCGGAGTAAAGTTGTTTGAAGTATTTAAAATTTTGGATTTCTTTGAAGCGGGATTTTCGGAATAGGATGGTTGTATTAATAAAGTTTCTTTAAGAGATGGTTCGTTGAAAAAGAATGGTACTACTGTTTTTCCGTTTCGTTGGATATAATTTCCACGAAAATTGATGCTTGCTCCTAATTTCTTCAATAAGTCATTTCCAAGAATGCCAATATAATTGGAATGAAAATTAAGAAGGTATACTAAATGTTTTCCTTCTATTTTATCGAGTAAAAGGGAAATAGGAACTGTTGCTACTTGATTGTGATACGTTGTACCGTGAGAGGTTGTAATTTCAAAAGGATATTAAAAAATGGATTCGGGGTAATGTTTATAAACAAATTCGGATGAAAGGATAGTTTTGCTACTCCCTGTGTCTACTAGGAGTTTTTCATTTGTTTGGGGTATAATTATAAAGGGGGTAGACGATTTAGGGTTAAATGTAATAGATTTTAATTGTTCTCCGAGGCTTCTTCGCGAAAATTTTCGTTAATTTCTTCTCCGTGGGTCTCATCGTAGTGGTCGTATTCAAAGTCAGTGTTAATTTGGTTAACAGGTGGGATTTCTTCCTCTGAAATTCTGTTGAATATAATTCTTCAGAAAGGAAATTTCGTGGTTGGGGACTTGGTCGAATAAAATTAGGTTGATTTATATTTCGATTGAAATTTGGATTAGGGGGTCTCATGGATGTATTAGGATGTATAGGTCTCGGTTTAATGGTACTAGCTTGCATTGATTCTGGCCGATTTTGTGGTTGAAAATCTCTTTTGAGTGCAAAAACATTAAGTCGGGGATTATTTCCAAACTGCTGAGTTACTGGATTAAATTTAAATTGATTTGAATTATTAACATTTGGTTTGAATTGATGAGTGGGATTAAAATTAGGCTTAAATTGAGGCAATACGTTCTGGTATTGTTGTGGTTTAAACTGAGGGGGTTGAGAAGTTGGCTGTGGTTTATTGCAATTGCTTAGGGGAACTGGTTGTGGTAAAAACTTAGGTTGTGAGTTATTTTGTTGTGTATTTTAAAATTATCGTATGTCCAGTTCTTCTTTTATATAAGTTAAGGCTACTTCGAGCGATGTTGGTGCTCTACTACGAAGGAAGCTTCCAAAAGGTTCGGATAGGTTTTAACAGCTAAATCTTTAGCATCTCGGTCTTGGTACTCTTTTATTTCTGGTATTTCCTAGCCTAGTGCAATTTTAGAATTTAGTATGGCTAATAAGGATCTAATTCGATTATAGAATTCTACGGGAGATTCTTGTGATAATTGTCTCATACGAGACAGATCGATCCGGATGTTCAGTTCCGATCGTTGGTCTCCAAAATTACTAAGAAGGGTGTCTTTTAAAGTGTAACGGGTACAAAATTTATTTTCTCCACAAGGTTTTATTCCTTGTTATTTATTGATAGAGAAATCAGGAACACCTGGAGTGTAAATTTTGTTAGAGATATCTTTCTCAGGCTTTGGCAGCTAAAGCATAAAGATGTTTTAAGTTCTTTCTTAATTAAATTTTTGTTTAATTCTGTTTCTGTTTAACTATGTGAAAACCTATTTACATCTAGGTATGTAGCTTTTGAACTGTAAAATCTGTCTTTTGCTAACAGAAATATTTAGGTTTTTAGTATCACCTATGGTATAAAATGGAATACTAAATATTGGGTTTTTTTCTTTGGTAATTTATTTGCTTGCTGGAGAAACTGTATGAACTATGGAAGGACGGCTGTCCGACAATTTCATCTTTACCTCTCCAAGCATCATCTTCAACTGATAAGTTTTGCAGCACAACGGACCTTGTCTGATGTAAAAAGAAAAAGAAAAACTCATCCCTCTGGTGGACCTGTGACCATTATAGGTATTTAATTTGATTAAAAAAGGTATACATCTTATCATAAATAATTTCTCAACTAAATTATGTTTAATTAAACAATTGTACACTTGGTGTAAATCATTTGGGTGGTACCATTTAATTGATATATTTTATTATTTGTTAACTAATTGGAGATTTTCGTAATTTGAAGATATCTTAATGTAGCTAGTCCATCATACGTTTTGTTGGAAGTTTTTACCTTTATCTCTATGATCTTAATGCATTTAAAGTTATTTAACTGTAACTGGTACAGATTAGTTCTGTTGTGATAATTTTTTGTTCTATTCACATATCTTAGATTTTTTAACTTTATTAATTTACGTACATAGGTGATACATATTAAAACTTTATATTTTTTGTGATCAATTTTTTTAACTTTTATTTCATTATATCTTAAACTATAGCTGCAAATGTCTGTTTTTCATTTCATCGCATTTCATGTGTTCCTGACCATTTTTGGTATTTTTTTTAATGGTGAAAATAATAAAAAATACCTGGCGCCTTTTTAGTAAATAATCTTATGAACCCACAATACCCTGCTCTCCGATCATTTGGCTTCCGAGGTAAATGTATAAATGTAATTCTTTAGGAGAATGGTTATACAAATGACGCCTGTACGTGGGGGCCCGAGAATTATTTAGTATGTGATTTTATTAGAAATGTTTAGACAATTGGGTTAATTTTGAGTAATTTAATAAGGATAAGTAGTAGTTTTTGGTTTCTACTAAACCTTTGGTTAGTCTTTATACTATTTACATAGATTTGAGATTGCCTATTATCAGGTTTGCCTCTAAGATATTTAGTGATTTCTTTTCTATTGTAAAATTATCAACTAGTAAACTAGAATTTTTCCTTATTTATAAAAGAAAGTTGAGAACAAAATGGCAAATTTTTATGAATTAGAACCAAATTTTTTGAAACTTTTTGAAATAAATCACGAGTTACTCGTGAGAGGTGTAAAGTCTGATAGATTAGATCTAGACACAAAACGCAAAAATTTAAGACGCAGGCTGCGTGACGATATAAATAGACGAGAAATTAAATATCCCACGCCAGATTTTAACTTTGAAAATGAAAAATTAGAAGTAGGGACTACTATTAAGGATATTGAATCTTTGTTGGAAAGTTTTGATGGTATTAGGGCCGATGTAAATAAGAAATTACAGACGAAGGTTAATCACGTTCTAGGAAGGCTAGATCGTTTTGATACTTCTGAAGATACAGAAGGTAACATAGAGGAATATAAGCAGCACCAGACGTGGGTAGTAGAAGCACTGGATGAAACGCGAATTGAAATAATAGAGCAAAGTGACCTTGACACTTCTAGTCATGATATTTCCACTAATAACGTTGCCGGATCTTGTGCGAAATATACACCGGTTCATAAATGGGGAGTTACGTTTGATGGGAAATTAGTAAACGCGTTTTTGCAACGAATTGAAGAACTACGAATCGCGCGAAATACGCCAAAACATGAGCTATTCAAGTCTGCAGTTGATTTATTTCAGGGCCAAGCTTTAGTTTGGTATCGTTCGATTAGGTCTACCGTTCGTAGTTGGGATGCGTTAGTAAATGCTTTAAAGAAGGATTTTTTGCCGTCCGATTACGATGAGGAACTCTGGCAGGAAATTCGTAGTCGAACTCAAGGCCAGGGTGAACGAGTTGCTTTATATATCGCGGCGATGTTAAATTTGTTTAGCCGATTATTGGAGTCGCCTTCCGAAGAAGTCAAGTTAAGAACCGTGAAACGCAATCTGCTTCCAAAATTTCAAACTCAATTAGCACTATGCGACATTAGGTCTATTAGTCAGTTATCAGAAATCTGTAGATCCCTGGAAGGTGCGTTTTTAGCGCAACAAAAATTTCAGCCTCCCCCTAAGAAAAATGTAGCATTGTTAGAACCGGATCTTGCATATGAGGAGATTACGAGCGAACCTCAATTATCTTCATCTTTGCCTAAGTCATTTTTGTCTCCGAGAACCTCGTCGAGGGTATCTAAAGCAGCTCAGCTTTGTGAAATTACGTGCTATAATTGTAAGAAAACTGGTCACACTCGCAAGTTCTATCGAGAATCGAAGAAGGGTCCTATCTGTTGGGGTTGTGGTCAGCCTGGGGTAATCAAACCGAACTGTAAAAGGTGTTCAAAAAACTAGTTAAGAGACAGTGCGGTTCCCCGAGCCTACCTCGACTGTCTCATTTAGCCACCGAGGCTTGGAAAAATCCACGCTATAGTCCTGATTGGAAGGAATGGCTTCGTAAGGTGTCGAGATTTTGTAAATCACAACCTTTGTCTTCATTTCCCCGTGAATTAGAACAGCGTTGCAATTCGAAGTCACAGTTGCTAGACCAAACCAGTAACCAAACCGGTAATCGTGTAGGATCTTTAGAATTTGTAGATAAAGAGTGTGATGATAGACCTCATGTGAGTGTGAGAATTTATGAACGAGAAGTTATAGGGCTTGTTGATAGCGGTGCTTCGATTTCCTTAATTGGAGAGAACGGGTTAGAATTAGTTAATATTTTTGGACTGAATGTGTATGAGTCTTCATCGTATAATGTAAAAACAGCCGAGGGCAGATCCCAGCAAATAATCGGATATGTTGAAGTGCCTGTATCTCTTGATGGGGTATGTAAAGTAGTGAGATTGTGGTTAGTCCCCTCTATTCGCCATGCTCTCATATTGGGGAACGATTTCTGCAGTCAGTTTAGGTTAATGATTGATTGGGAGAGTAGAACCATTTCTGTAGGTGATAAGGTCAGTGACTGGTGTGGTCATGATAGCGTGAATGAGGTGGCAGCTATTAATAAAATTATTTGTAGATGTGAATTGGATTCCAAACAATCTACAGCATTAGAGGATGTTCTTAATCTATTTAAAACATTATCATGGGAGTCCGGAACTAAGTTAGGTCGAACTAATAAAATTCATCATAAGATCGACACAGGTGATACCGATGCAATTAAACAACGTCATCATAATTTATCCCCGTATATGCTAGAGCATCTAAGTACTGAACTCGATAAAATGTTGGAGTTAGGTGTGGTCCAGCCATCCTCTTCGGCTTGGGCTTCTCCTGTCCTGCTTGTGAAAAAATCTTCAGGTGACTATAGGTTATGTTTTGATGGCCGTCGTCTTAACTCAGTTACCAAGCGCGACGCGTACCCACTACCTTTGATTGATCATATTTTAAATAAATTGTCAGGTAGTCAATATCTCAGTAGCATTGACCTTAAGGCCGCGTTTTGGCAAATTCCTCTGGAACCTTCCTCAATAGAGAAGACAGCTTTTGTAGTACCATCTCGAGGGCTTTTTGAATTTACAGTTCTTCCCTTTGGTCTTAATAATGCTGCTCAGACACAACAACGGCTTATGGATGCCGTTTTTGGACCATCATTGGAGCCGTATGTTTTCGTCTACTTGGACGATGTTATAATCGCCACACCTACTTTTGAAAAACATTTGGAGATATTGCTGGAGGTATATGAGAGACTTCAAGAGGCAAAACTTACCATCAATCTTGATAAATGCGAATTTTGCAAATCATCTTTAAAGTATTTAGGTTATGTTGTCGATCGAGAGGGTTTAAGGACTGACCCAGACAAAGTTCGTTCAATGTTGGAGTACCCCTTACCACAGAATGTTACTCAAGTAAAACGCTTTATAGGGATGTGTGGATGGTATCGCAGATTTATTGCTAATTTTGCATCTTTGACAGCACCTATAACATCATTGATAAAGGGAAAACATAAAAAGCAAACTATCTCTTGGACTCCTGAAGCCACCGAAAATTTTCAGAAAATTAAAGAAGCTCTCGTGTCTGCTCCTGTTCTAGCCAGCCCGGATTTTAAGCGGTTATTTACGATCCAGTGCGACGCTTCAAATGTCGGTTTAGGGTGCGTGTTGACCCAGGAGGATGTTGATGGTAATGAGATCGCCGTTGCTTTTGCCAGCCGCACACTTACTCCACCAGAAAAAAAGTATACAGTAACTGAGAAGGAGTGTTTAAGTGTGTTATTTGGTATCGAGAAATTTCGACCTTATATAGAGGGAGTGCACTTTAAAGTCATTACTGATCACCACAGTCTGTTGTGGCTTAACCGATTACAGAACCCTTCTGGACGGTTAGCTAGATGGGCAGTTAAAATCCAGCAGTTTGACATGGTTATAGAACATCGCAAGGGTGCGCTAAATGTCGTTCCCGACGCCTTATCCCGAGCTCATGTGGAAGTTGCTGTCTTAGAAATGGAACCTGAAAAATGTCTGCTAGATAAAAGCTACAGTAAGAAGTTAGAAAATGTTTCAAGTTCACCTGATGATTATCCTGAGTGGTTGATACGTGAAAACCGCCTGTATAAATATTTTGAGACGGAGAATGGTTCTCCTGCTTGGAAATTGTACGTCCCCGAGTCCTATCGTCTAGATGCTTTACGGATGGTCCATGATGATGTTAAAGCTGCTCATTTGGGAATCCAGAAAACACTTTACAGGTTGCAAGAGTTGTTTTATTGGCCACGCATGCGGATCGACGTGAAAAGGTACGTTCAGCAATGTCAAATTTGTCTAGCTCAAAAGACCCCCAATCAAGCACGCCCAGGATATATGGGGCAGCCTAAGCAAGTCTCGTATCCTTGGCAGATGATAGCGTTGGATTTAATTGGACCTTTTCCACGTTCGTCTCAGGGAAATCGTTATTTACTTGTCGTTTCTGATTGGTTTTCAAAGTTTTGTTTGTTGCATCCACTGAGAGAAGCTACTGCCAAGAGAATAGTGAAATTTTTAGAGGAGCAAGTATTTTTGGTTTATGGATCGCCGCAAATTATTATTTGTGATAATGCCACATCGTTTACTGGTCATATGTTTAAGGGATTGGCTAATGAGTATGGGTGCAAGTTGTGGTTTAACTGCAAGTATCATCCCCAAGTGAATCCTGTAGAGCGTGTCAATCGAGTTGTAGAGACAGCCATTCGTTCATATATTAAAGATCATGATCATACAAAGTGGGATCGAAATATAGCAAAGATCGGGTATGCTTTGCGAACAGCTATACATGAATCTACTGGCTATGCCCCTTCCTTTCTTAATTTTGGTAGGTACGTTCCTGCGAATGGCTCGGTATATGGCAAAATTGAAGAACTTAATGTTAATCATCTTCAGCCTTATAATCGGGAAGAGTACGCTGAAAATATGGCCCAGCTTTCCGAGCTGTATAAAGATGTTAAGACTAGACTTGATAAGGCCTACAGAAAGAATTGCCATACTTATAACCTTCGGAAGAGGGAATCTCCAATTTATAAAGTAGGAGATAACGTGTGGAAGAAAAATTATATCTTGTCTGATGCTTCGAAGAAATTTATGGCCAAGTTGGAGCCTAAATATATAAAGTGTAAGATTGCAGAGGTGATTTCACCTTTAGTTTATAGACTGATGTCAGAAGATGGTGTTGATCTTGGTCGTTACCATACGAAAGATTTAAAGACAGATGTTGATGCGAATTGGACATAAGTGAATGAAAAGTATTGTATGATAGAGTTAGGTTGAGTGATCTCGTGTAAGAAGTGCAAAAGATTGGAGTGAATGATATTTCTTGTGTCTAGTTTCGAATTTTCCTTGATAGAGACAAATTTAGCCATGGCCATGGAATTATTATCCCGGATTGAGTTAAGAATTAATTTAATATACCATTGAATCTTAGAATTCAGTTTATGATGTAGAGTGTAAAGGAATATTGCACTGTTAGGTGTAGGACAGGTGTAGGGTAATTTTTGTTAAACTGGATCCGACACTAAATGAATCATGTGTTTCGGAATGCTCTCTGCATAATCCTATAACAATAATGATTTTATCGATTATTTATTTTCAAGGGAAGTCGATTCCTTCTATTATTGTTTGTTTATGGGTAAATTAGTTTACTGGCTTTTTGCAGATATTATCTCTGTTGGCTGATATTACAGAGAGGTAGTGCTTTAGTGGTTAGAGTTTTTTGTCAATCTTTGATAAAGACTTACTCGTAGTGTAAATAGCTAAGGGTAGTTTAGGTATATGATGGGTTATTGTATGGTGGTATAATTACTAACATTAGTTATTTAAGCTGTTAGCAGAAGTTAGGAAAATAATAAAAATTAACTGCGTTAATTTTTTTGGCACCAATCGGGGGGGTGTAACGGGTACAAAATTTATTTTCTCCACAAGGTTTTATTCCTTGTTATTTATTGATAGAGAAATCAGGAACACCTGGAGTGTAAATTTTGTTAGAGATATCTTTCTCAGGCTTTGGCAGCTAAAGCATAAAGATGTTTTAAGTTCTTTCTTAATTAAATTTTTGTTTAATTCTGTTTCTGTTTAACTATGTGAAAACCTATTTACATCTAGGTATGTAGCTTTTGAACTGTAAAATCTGTCTTTTGCTAACAGAAATATTTAGGTTTTTAGTATCACCTATGGTATAAAATGGAATACTAAATATTGGGTTTTTTTCTTTGGTAATTTATTTGCTTGCTGGAGAAACTGTATGAACTATGGAAGGACGGCTGTCCGACAATTTCATCTTTACCTCTCCAAGCATCATCTTCAACTGATAAGTTTTGCAGCACAACGGACCTTGTCTGATGTAAAAAGAAAAAGAAAAACTCATCCCTCTGGTGGACCTGTGACCATTATAGGTATTTAATTTGATTAAAAAAGGTATACATCTTATCATAAATAATTTCTCAACTAAATTATGTTTAATTAAACAATTGTACACTTGGTGTAAATCATTTGGGTGGTACCATTTAATTGATATATTTTATTATTTGTTAACTAATTGGAGATTTTCGTAATTTGAAGATATCTTAATGTAGCTAGTCCATCATACGTTTTGTTGGAAGTTTTTACCTTTATCTCTATGATCTTAATGCATTTAAAGTTATTTAACTGTAACTGGTACAGATTAGTTCTGTTGTGATAATTTTTTGTTCTATTCACATATCTTAGATTTTTTAACTTTATTAATTTACGTACATAGGTGATACATATTAAAACTTTATATTTTTTGTGATCAATTTTTTTAACTTTTATTTCATTATATCTTAAACTATAGCTGCAAATGTCTGTTTTTCATTTCATCGCATTTCATGTGTTCCTGACCATTTTTGGTATTTTTTTTAATGGTGAAAATAATAAAAAATACCTGGCGCCTTTTTAGTAAATAATCTTATGAACCCACAATACCCTGCTCTCCGATCATTTGGCTTCCGAGGTAAATGTATAAATGTAATTCTTTAGGAGAATGGTTATAAAAGAATACCATGAATCAAATACTTGTCCAGTTACGACCTCTAAGGCTGGGCCTTTTAAGCGGTTGCGTGCTGAGGAAAGTAAAAGTCTTTTGATATAAGCCGCTGGGTCGTGTGGTTGCCAAAATTGGCAGAAAATGTCCTCTACAGCTCGAATATATTCAGATAATTCGACGGGATTCCCGTCATAGGTTGGAATTTCATTTAAAAGGCTTGTATGAAAGCCAGGTGGGTAGCCTACACATTGTTGGACAATAGGTGCTGGTGTTACTTGGGGTTGTACTTGAGGTTGATTACCTTGTGCCATTGTAGTATGGCTTTTCTTGCTGATCGATAATTTAGATGGACGTAAACTTATTGGTCGTGGTGCAGATCTTACAAAAGTTTTGTTATTCGGTAATTCAGTTTCACTATCTGATGACGTATCAGTATTAATCATGAAAATGAATTCGTGATGTCAAAGTAGTGAAATATTAAACGATTAGTAAATCGTTTGCACTTTAAAAATAAATACTTAAAAATTCTATGAATTCTATGAATGAAAGTTTGAAATATTCTAAACTTAATAAAAATGATTTTTATGTTAGTAAGGGCCTATTCAAGGTGCCTACCCATTGCTTGCAAGTGGGCTAGAAATTAAGTATCACTAGTTGATACACCAATCCGTCTAGCTTACTACAAGCACACGTGAACTTAAATCTAAAGGATTTAGTATGTATTAAACTTAAAATTAATAAATTGTTAATCTTGTTTGATTTTTGAATATAATTTGTAAATCTGTTTGATATTTGTTTGCCCAATGCGCCTTTAACAATAATAATATATGATAGTTTCTTACTCTATCTTCATTGTTGGCTTAAATTTTGCCGTTAAATGACTCCAAAAGTCAGGTTTCTGCAGCAGCGATGCGCTCTTCGGGCGATGCTTGTCCCTTGGAAACGGCTACTTACAGGTGATGCTCTGGAAACAGCTACGGTCTCAGGCGATGTTTGTCCTTTGAATCGATGGTTCCCAGATGCAGACTCGATAGGCAAATAAAGACTTAAAAGCCAAGGAACTCGACGGTGCTTTTAATTTTCGAAAAACGGTGTCTTGAGACCTTTTCGATATCCTACCGACTGCGCCAATTAACGTTTCTTGACGAAGAAAGGCGTTTTTAAAAATGGTACTTTATTTTAAAAACGCAAAAAACGGAGCCCAAGTTACAAAATGAACACAGTTTACAGTTAGATACAATAAGATATTTATTCGTCGTGAATTTACACAGTATGCACTTGCATAATCACTTAAATACTATTATACAATTTGAACTTAAAGCTGGTAATTATGATGTTCAGAAAGACCGAGGTAAACAGTAACCATGGCTACCAGTTTCTACGGCTTTCTGGGTGAGTATTGCTTGAAAGGAGGTAAACATTTATCCTGGTAAATAGTTTCTACCTTTCGAGCTTCGTTGTAACTCAGACTGAACTGTCCCATAAAGTGCTGGTCTTTATATACTCCTTCTATGGGTGTGAAATCCTTCAGTTGACCGCACGTGGCCCTGTGCCTACGTGACTTCCTTATAGAGTTCTGAGTACTGCAGCTGCTGTGGCCTACGTGACTTCCTTATAGAGTGTGGAGTACTGCGGCTGCTGTGGCCTACGTGACTTCCTTATAGAGTTCTGCGTACTGCAGATGCTTGCTTTGCACACACGTGGCCGTGGGTTTGATACCGCGCCTGCAATCGTGGGCGCCCCGCTTGAGGCGTTTAGCTCGCATACATTGATAATGAGGTCGCACTTCGCTTATGCTAACTTGCTATGAGTTATTTTTTTTAAATTTTTTTTTTATTTATTTATTTACTATAAAGAAATAAAGATCAGCAAAAGCTAAAACCAAAGAAATACTCCTTGTAGTTAATACTAACTAAATGCATTAGTACTACCTCCAATTTATCTTATTGGTAATTTAATTTTCAAGTGGAAGTGTCCATGTCCTCAACATTCCGTATAGTTATTATGCGATTATCTAGTTTTGCTTTGACAACACCATTTCTCGTCCATGTCACCCTTTCTCCGTACTTCTTTTTAGCCAATTGTAGTAATTGAAGATTAAATCTTGTTAGATCTTCATGGATACGTATACCAGTAGGTATTAGGGTACTTGAGACCAGCCCCACTCCTTTTTTTGGCCACGCCTGCTGCGCTCTGATTGGCTATCCCCACTCCTGTAGCTCCTCCCCCTTTGCTGTGATTGGTTACTCCCACTCCTGTAGCCACGCTTGTGCTGTTCTGTGATTGGCTGAAGGCAGCCATTTTGGAACTCGTCGCCATTTTACCACGTCCTATGACGCCATTACAGGAATCTGTATTACCGGCAATCTGTGTACTGCCAACAGAGGGCGTCATGCGACAACTAGGGGTACTGTCAACAGAGGGCGTCATGAATAAATCTGCATTATCGACGACCTATGTACTGCTAATAGAGGTCGCATTGAAGAGCCTTCACTCTCACTCTCTCGCTCTCTCCTTCTCACTTTCTACTTCTCACTTTCTCCTTCTCACTCTCTCGAAGACATCTGTATTACCGGTATGTAGAGGTCGCGTAAAAAAGAGAACTGTATTAGAGAAGAAGACCCTTCAATTAGAGTCTGCAGCCATTTTATATCACAACATGTGGCGCTAAATTTTAAACTGTACTGAATCTGTCATACTGTCAAAAGAGGTGGCGTCATGATGAAATTTGTATTACCTATGTACTGATGCTATTAGAGGCCGCATTAAAGAATCTCTTCTCTCGATGTCTCCTCTCTCACCCTCTCGCTCTCTCACTCTCTCCTTCTCACACTCTCTCCTTCTCACACTCTCTCCTTCTCGCTTTCTTACTCTCTCGCTCTCTCACTCTCTCCTTCTCACACTTTCTTCTTCTCACCTATTAGAGGTCGCATTAAAGAGCCTCATCTTTCGATCTCTCCTTCTCGCTCTCTCACTCTCTTGCTCTCTCGCTCTCTCACTTTCTCCTTTTCTCCCATCATCCTAATAACATGTGGCGCTAAATTTGAAACTGTACTGAATCTGTCATACTGTCAACAGAGGTGGCGTCATGAAGAAATCTGTATTATCGACGACGACGACGACCTATGTACGGCTAACTTCAATTTTATATTTCACGGACGACTAACCACATGATCAAAATTATTGTATTCTAATGAAACTTTCTACCCAAAGAGATCATGAAATTTAAAGAAACCGACAATCCTTGACGCAACTGCGAGGTTTGCAGGTTCGTCTAACCGTTATTTCTATATCAGTAGCTACCCTTCGTGAATGGCTTTCGGATCTCCATGTTAAAAAAATTACGTTAATAAATACACAGACTCTTGAATCACGTTTAGGGATCGGACTGGTTTCTAACACTAATATGTATTAGTATCAACGGCTGAATTAACTATTTAAAAAGAGAAAAAAAACTAATTCTAATGCAGAAAAATAACTTACCATTTGCGCTTGTAATACCAGATATCACTTTAAATTAAAACACCTAATCACCTCTCATCAAGAAGGAATATACACTAATCATCTTTTAAATTTAAAAACGAAAACACGACTATACTGTAGAAGAAACCAAAATAAACTGGAGTTAAATTTTACGTTACCCTCGACGACGACAAAAAGGGAAACACCTTGAGGCAATATACATTCTTTTAAAAAGGCACGATTTGGCCTCCAAATCACTAGAAATTTGCGGTTTTTTATACCTGCTTTAAACACAAAAAAGGTAAGTTTGAATGGTTCTTTTCTGTAAAAATTCTCTCCCTTTTTTCATCAATATATAATCTTTTCAAACTTCCTTAAAGACGGCTTTTTTGTAAACTTGAAATCGAGATAATTATCAGATTAAAATGCATCACTATACCCCAAAAAGGTCGGACTGACTACCTGAGGCTCGATAGCAGGTACTAATCCTCTAACATTTAAGATGTACAGTAAAAACAAAATAGTGTGGTTGATGGTTAGGTTTTAACTTATTTCCTTTCCGAATCAAAATACTTAGATTTTTACATAAAATCTTTAGGGCGGTCTGTCGCTTTTCTTTTTTAATATACAAAAATTTGTTCCGACACTTTCCTCTTTTCCCCTTAATTTTAATATTACAGGAATCTAATAAACAACTCACCTATTTCCAGGGGCAATAAGTCAATCACACAGGTCTCGTCATCATAACAATAATTAGTTATAAAATTTGGTCAATTCCCAGTAAATCAACAGATTATAAGAGTAACAAAATATTTAATTAAATGCAAATTTTTATGATTATGGAGTTCCACAAAGTAAGGCTGGAGACAGTAAACGCTATTGATGTATTAGTTTTAGACACGTACAATACGTACGGGAAATAGAAAATTAGTAATTACCATTTCACTTTATTCAATAAAAACTTAACGTTGTCATGCTATAATAACATTAGAATTTCATGTACATGAGATAGAAGGTTCAAATTTATAAAAAAAAAACTTAAAGATTTATTCAGTAAAAACTTAACGTTGTCGTGCTATAATAACATTAGAATTTTACCTACATGAGATAAAAGGTTCGAATTTATAATAAGAAACTTACCTAATGTGTTACACCGCTGTAGATATGCACTACGCGCAATTTTAAACAAAAAACTATACGTTAAGCACACGCACGCAGTAAATATTATCAATTCAATTAACACCAAAACATACAAATAGTATAATTTAAAACAATAAACCACGACCCGAACAAAATAACCACTAAATGTAAACACACCTATCTGATGCCAACTAATAGTGAGGCTTCAGTATTATAACCACCCCTTTTATACGAGACCATATGCAAGTTCTGACAAGTCAAAATTCTTGCATATCGATATCTCAGTTATCTGGTTATCCGATCGAAATTATGCGTTGTTAGAAGATTTTATACCTGAACAAAAAAAAAGCTTATTATAATTGACATATCCTCTTTTGTTATTGATTAAACAGATCTAGAGCTCTCGTCTTAAAATGTATTACGCCATAAATTAAAACATCCCTTTTGTATGTACCATCACCAAATATATAAATTTATCTTGAAATTACAAAATGTATCACTATTTTTAAAAAGGAGTAAAACCATTTTCTCATAAAAAATTATAACGGTGATAAAAAATCCAAACTCTCTTTCTTTACAGATAATTGAAAAAATAGTTTCAAAATATGAAATGAAAGTTTCTTATTATAAATTCGAACCTGTTATCTCATGTACGTAAAATTCTAATGTTATTATAGCACGACAACGTTAAGTTTTTACTGAATAAATTTTTAAGTTTCTTTTTATAAATTTGAACCTTCTATCTCATGTACATGAAATTCTAATGTTATTATAGCATGACAACGTTAAGTTTTTATTGAATAAAGTGAAATGGTAATTACTAATTTTTTCTATTTCCCTTTGTACGTATTGTGTTTTAAATTTCATATATGTGTTTAATTGATGTTAATACAAACATCCGGCATTCTTGTCTTTCAAATTCAGAGTTGAGTAGCAGTTGTCCAGGGTGCAGGAGTTTTAGAGCTTACGATATAAGTTTTTCCTTCTTTCCAGGCATAAAAGTACATAAGAGTCTCGCAATTAATATAATTTATGCTTTACTGAGCAAACCTGAGCCAGCTGAGAGAAATAAAGAATATCTGTGGTGTTTTCTAAATTTAATTCACCGTATATAATTTATATGTTTATACATTTGGAACGGTGCATATTATATTTTATTTTATTCATATAGACCACCGCAGTATAAATCTCATGACGTATTGAAATATGTACATCATTACGCTATGAAGATCTCAGCTATAAATACGGTGTATTCTGTTCGTGCGTGACAGTTATTTGTCATATCTTCGGCAGAGCTATGATGAGCATGACAGATGAAGCAACGGCTGCAACAAAACGTGGACCGAGAGGTTATGGTTTCAAATTAACACCAGAGGGCAATTTCGATGTTGAGAACCGACGTATAACTAATGTAGGCGCTCCTATCAACGATAACGATCTTGTCACGAAGCGTTCTGTACTAAAGTTATCAGATAGCGATGAAGGTGTAATTGATGTTAAGAAGAGAAGACTAGTACATGTTAAAAGACCGCTTGACGACCACGATGTTTGCACGAAAAAGTATACCGACGAGCTGGTGGACTATGTTGAAAGAAAATTACTCTCTGTTTGTTTGATGACGAGAGGATAAAGGACAGGGGTCGTACTATGATGCTAAAGACGGAAGAATTTGTAATATAGGGGAGCCTCTAGAGGATAAAGATGTAATCTCTAGGCATTATTTTAACAAGCGAGCTATGCATACAAACGATCAAATGCAGTTTAATGCAGATGGTAAACGTATTGTTTCAGTAAGTTACCCTATAGATGGTACGGATGTCACTTCTAAAGCCTATGTAGATACTCAATTCGCATCTGCTGTACAAACATGCATTACAATAACTACCGATACTCAGAACACTATTAAAGATCTAAAGCAAAAGGTAACAAAGGTTGACATTGAAACTAGTAAACTTAACAGTTTGCTAACAACGTTGGAAAAAGAAACAAAGAGAAATCTCCTAATAGCAAATGATGAGATGGAAACTAATCATTCGAGTGTGTTGACAAAGATAGAAGAAACGAATAATACCCTAGATAGTAATTATAGAAAATTACTAGATAAAGTACAAGCGCTCGAGGATACTCAAAAAGTTATGCGATCATCGTTTGATGCCCTAATAGCCTAATCTGCAACACGTACGAACTCTTACAACATAAAGAGAGTGTACAATGCCGACTAATAACGGAATTTACTACTACTATCGGTTGACCTAATCATATTGATATGGACACCATTTTCATTCTAGTTTTAAGTGTATTATATCAAATGCCTGATTAGCGCAGATAGGAAACGTGGTGAGCCTTACGGGAATGCTGCGTAGATGCTTAGTTTGCTTATATCTACGCTAATCAGTTATTTTTTTCTATCTTAGCCTAAATGTATCGTTGAAGAAATAAAAATGTATTTAAACAAAGTTTTAGTTTTACTAATATCAATAACTCTACAAACATAGCGATATGTAGTAGCAGCAGCAGCAACACATCCATATGGTAAAGAAAGTAAGTTTCGCCGACGCACGCATGAATAATATACATCATATGATAGCATGGGAGTATGCATACAGACAGGCGAGAAAGGGAGACTGGCAAACATTAGCTCTGGACAGACACCGTTTTCAAAGAAGAATACATAATGTTGAAAAGCATCTGTGTAAAATTCTACAAGCTGATCGTAGAGACTTTATCTATACGCAGAGATTTCAGAACACAGATTAGTCCGGCGGCGACCGAGTATAAATACAGGTACAAGCAGTCTCTTCTCTCAGTACCAGATGTTAGTTCACGAGGGTAACGGCTTTGTTAACAAGCTCATAGACAAGCTACATATTGAACTACATGTTCCTTCCTATCAGTACTGTGGACCAGGTACTAAATTATATAAAAGATTACAACGCGGCGATAAAGGTATAAATCCTTTGGACCAGGCGTGTATGCAGCACGACATCTCGTACGCTCAAAGCTCCGATTTGAACAGTAGACACCAGGCAGATCGTGTATTAGGAGAAACTGCTTGGAAGCGTGTTAAGGCTAAAGACTCTAAATTAGGGGAAAAAGCATCAGCTCTGTTTGTAACCGGTATAATGAAGGCTAAAGAAAGTTGAAAATGGGCGTAAATACAAAGAAACCGCCAGCGAAAAAGGGTCTCGCTGGAAAGATGAAGAAGAAAACTGTTACTTTTAAAGGTGGCGTTTAAAAGAAGCTTGTTGGTATAGTGAATCATGCAAGTAAGAGACTCACGGGTAAAGACTTAATACATCATGCTCTGAGCGCTGCCAGAAAAATCATTCAAAACGTATGCGGTCGAAAAAACGTTAAAGTACCCCGAATTATTCCAGTGCCTACAGGAACAGGGGTATTTTACCACTCATACCAATTTTTGCCGGCCTCTCGGCGCTCGGAGCAATTATAGGAGGCGCTTCGGGCGTAGCAAAAGCTGTTAACAATGCTAATAGTAATAAGAGACAGCTAGAAGAAACTACACGGCATAATAAAAGTATGGAAGCTATCGCTTTAGGCGGTAAGAACGGGAACGCCTTTTACCTGAAGCCGTATAGCTGGTGGAGCTGCATTGTACTTAAAACCATATGTCAGACGGTAAAAAAACTGAATAACTTGCCTCGGAGACCACTTACAGACCTAGATATAATAAAACATGCTACAGACATTCCCTATTTTAGAGGTTTCTATATGAGAACAAGTCTACCTTCAACGAAACCTTTGCAATTCGAAAGAGCTATTGTTAATCTTGACGACGCTGGAGGACCGGGTACTCATTGGGTTGCCTATAGAAAGGATCGAAACGTGGTTTTGTACTATGACCCCTTCGTAGACCTAAGACCACCAGCTGAACTTGTGAAATATTTAGGGCCTCGTTGCGCCGTATACTACAACGTAGCCCAAGAACAAAAGTTCAATACATACAACTGCGGACATCTGTGTCTACGATTTTTGTATAAAAGAGAGGTGAAAATGTAAATCGGTTAAGTATGGCTAGGACCATCACGGTGTACGGTACAGGGAACAAGCTTTCTACGGATTGTATTTATCCACCTATAACACTAGATCACGTGCGTTACGAATACTCACTAGGTTTAGTAGGCTTATATACAAGTCACACTATACGGAATATATACCCTGGCAAAAATAACTTTTATTACGGAGAAAAGGTAATAACTATTGAACCGCGTAGCTAAGAGTTGGCTGAAATCGTTAACTATATAAAGAATCAAATTAGTGGTGATCCGGAAGAGGGAGATCTGTTAATACAAATCAAAGCACAAAATTCACTAATACGGGAAAGTGTGAGATTGAATCAGCTGCCGAGTTGATCGATTTTACCAAACCCGATAACATAGGATCCCTACTAGGACTTAAGAAGCGCGTGCTAGAACCAGGTAGTAGACACGTATCAGATCGAGTTGTCGATATACTTTCAACTCCAAACATCTTTGTAGACACGAATATTACAGGCGGTTCATATAGAAACAATCAAACGGGTCATACAATCTTCGAATTCGGTGTTTGCGTACCACCAGGTTATCTGATTGAAAAGGAGCCATCACATGTGATTTACTTTCCCATCACTGTCACCGAGATCGACAACATTACCATTAGACTGGTAGACGCGAGAGGAGAGTTGATAAATTTGTCTGAAGACACTTTCACGAGCATCAGACTAGAACTTAAACGTGAAAAATGGGAATAAACTTTAGCTATAAAAACATCAGCATATGTCCATCAAAGGTCATTCACCGTCGAACGTCGTCCAGTGCAGACCTTCGATTAAAACTAACTAAAGCTCGTCGCCTTTTTCTTGAATCTTTAGGCTTTAAAGTACGATAACAGCAGCAGCAGCATGTCAAAACGAAGTAAAATGCATATTAACACCGACACCTTTACCATTGATAAATTAAACATATTTGGGAAGCCTCGCGTCGATACAGACATAATAAAAGAGGATTTTTATACCTATCTGCCGTTTACGTTAAATGCCAAGCATACCGACACCATTAGAATCAGCATACAAAATTCCGATAACGTTTTAGCTTTGTATGAGAGCTATGTACTTGTTAAACGTAGCATAACGCGTGCTGCAAACAAGCAATTCCTTCTGGTAAACAATTTCGCCCACTTTCTGTTTGATGAAATTCAACTAATATTAGGCGCAAACCAACTCATAAATGTATGTAAACAGCCTGGCATTACAAGCACTATAAAAGGTCTCGTTTCACGTGGCGCCGAGGATAGAGCTTTAACCTGCAATGCATGGAACTTAGGGATTACTAGCGATAATGATTTGTTACATAACCAGGGGAATAACGTCTTTCATTCACGTGTAGAATACTATTAAAAGATATCTTTGGATTTGCAGACGATTATAAAAAAGTAATACCTCATATGAGTTGTCAGCTAGTTTTAATTCTGCAGGTACCGCTGCAGATATCAAGATTGATAAGCTCTCGGGGGAAGTTCCGCATATACTGTTATCAGATAAAAGCAAAGTGAACCTGGTAGAGACTTTAAGAGATAATTCTTCTATTATCGCTCCGTTTGGACGTTGGGAATTACACGAGTTACCCTCGTTGGGAACTACTAAAAATCAGGTTTGGCGCGTAAAGAACGCTGGGTCTTGTATTTAAAATCGTAAGTGTTCCCACATCAGCGTTTAAATCTCGATTTAAGACGGTATAGGTAGAGGTGCGGCTGAGAGCTGTTTACTCAGCTACAATTCGTTTGAAACGTATCCAGTTTTTGTTATTCACTGTTCAAGACAGGTAGAGAGTTTTAAGGATTCCACTGTCGATATTAGACTAGAGCTCGAGTCTTCTGCCGCATTTACGAACACAACTAAGGCGTATTGTTTGATCCTTCACGACGCATTAATCGAGTATAATCCGTTTAACGAAACCGTGACTAGACACGTACGCATACCGTAATGAAGGTTGTTAAACAAAATAAGTCACTAAACATATGTAACCTAGACGACTGCCATGATACATCTTTACAACGATCAGGCGAGGATGTTAGGAAGCATGGCAACCTGTTACCTGTATCGTGTAGAGCAATATTGAGCGGTCCATCTTCCTGCGGTAAAACTAATGCTATGTTAGGTTTACTTATTAGCGAAAACGGATTAAAATTTGAAAATATCTACCTATACGCCAAGTCTTTATTTCAACCTAAATATGAATTCTTAAGACGTGTTATGAAACCACTTACAGGTATGGGATATCATGAATTTAGCGAAAGCGATGACGTAATCAGCCCCGGTGATGTTAAACCTAATTCTGTGTTCATTTTTGATGAAATAATTTGCAGCAAGCAGGAAAAGATTAGAGAATATTTTAGCATGGGTAGGCATAAGGGCGTCGACTGTTTTTATCTAGGTTAAACGTACGCCAAGATACCGAAACATCTGATTAGGGACAATGCAAACCTAATTATTCTCTTTAGACAAGACGAGTTGAACTTAAAACACGTGTTTAGCGATCATGTTGTAGGAGACGGTATTAGCTATGATCAGTTCAAAAACATTTGCTCTCTGTGTTGGAAGGATTCACATGATTTCCTGGTAATTAATAAAGACTGTTCTCTAATCGGGGCGGATATCGGAAGGGTTTTGATTCATATATAAGTTTATAATTAGAGTCGATTCGTTTAGTAGTCTCTGCATAGCCGACATGTCCAACACGTATGATCTGAGTTTAAAGTGTAAAATAATACACGCTCGTAATGCTATACGTAAGAGATTTGCATACTTTCGTCGTGATAGAGCAGAAGCAGAACGTATGTATCGCGTCACGAACAATCCAGGTATATCGCCGCTGGAAACCATTGCTAAATCAGTAAACATCTCTAACGTACCTCTATTGAAAGTTAAAACACAACCATCTGCTGCTACTACTACTACTACTGCGAGTTACATTCCCCTGTTGAAATTTAAAAAACAGCCTGCTGCATCAGCATCATCATCATCGGAAGCAGATGAAGAAGAAGAAGAAGAAGAAGAATCTAATAAAACTCTTGATCTCCCTACTCATTACGGTATGCTAATAGCTAACGCTGTCGGAAACAAAAATATAGATAGAACTAGATTCGGTATTAGATATAAAATTGATCGAGACGCGTGGACATTTGCATCTTCCCCTGTGACTATGCGTGATACAAACATCTATATATATATATATATATATATATATATATATATATATATATATATATATATATATATATGTATATATATAAAAGAAAGTCGTGTTAGTTACACTATTTATAACTCAAGAACGGCTGAACCGATTTGGCTGAAAATTTGTGGGGAGGTAGCTTAGAACCAGGAGACGGACATAGGATAGGATTTTTATCCCGTTCCCGTGGAACGTGACATAAAACGTGGTATAACAAGACGCAACTGAAAGCAAAACAAAAAATTAATCAGTCAAAACATAGCCGTTTATTTGTTAAAAATGGTATAACAAAACGCAACTGACATGGAATAACAAAACACAACTGACAGCTAAACGTAATGTTGTCTATGGTTAAGTATGGTTGAAAATTTTATAATTTGAAATTGACTGGTTGATGTGTTTGTTTCGAGTTTCAATTAGCTTATTGTGCCGATATTATCATTAACAATACCATGCCGCGACCAAGACGATCAAATCTTTCTCGACAAAGCCGTAATGGAACTAGGATTCGAAACATTGCGAATGAAAGGACTGAAGAAGAAGACGTGAAGAGCGCCGCGTTAGTATGGCTCGACTTCATGCTTCTCAATTATATGTGGCATGTTCACGGGTCGGAAGACCATCTGCGTTAATTGTTCTTGCGCCTGATAATAAAACGAAAAATGTCGTCTATCACAAGGTGCTTCACTGAAGAGTGCAACCCATGCACTAAAATACATGGCCAATAAAAAATCATTAAAATACTTGATTTTTTTATTTATATTTATTATCCTAATAAAAAATTGAACTTAATAAAATCCAAAATATGCTCATTTATTGCCTCTAAGGCGGAACAAAGTTTGCCGGGTCAGCTAGTCATAATTAAAAACAACGTTTTCGAAGCAACACCCGGTCTGTTTGACTTACTCACGTTTAGAAAATTAGAGTCTATACCATCGCAAGCTGATATCAATAATTATATTCAGATAATAGCCCTTACTAATGCGCATAAGGAATCCTATAGACCACACGGTAAACTAACAGCTGTTAAACATTGAAATTATGATTATATAATTAAACCGAACTTACCCAGAATCAAAGGTTTAGGCATTAGACTATCATCATCATCATCGTCAAATTTTAAAAAACTAAGCGATTGCAAAGTCGAATACGTTTACTGGAATAAGGCTAACGAGCTAGTCGACAGGCTGCGTTTGTTATATGCTGTAAAGAGTGCCGGCAACAGTAGTCCACAGAATGAAAACGAAATAATATCAATTATAAGTGAACTTAAGGAGGAAGGCATCATAGAATAGAATATTTCGGGTATATAATGATATATTGCTTTTAACATTATTCAGTATTCATCAAACACGGCTGCTGCCAATATAATTATTTGTGACGTTGCTCTCTCGGTGTCGTTGAGATTAATTGTATGATGATGAGTGCTAAACAAACCGTTGTTGATGAAATACACAGGGCTGCTAGAAAAACTTTCAAAGAAGTCGCACTATAATAAAAAATTTCCAGGACTTGTTCCAGGCTGACTTAGCAGAGTTTATGCCCTATGCTAAAGTAAATAAGGGGTATCGTTACATACTGTTGATGATAAACTGTTATTCGAAATATCTGTATGCACGACCGTTGAAAACTAAATCCGGAGAAGAGGTGACAAAGCAGGTCCGCGGCATCTTTAAGAGTGTTAATGCAGTCATACCTAAGAATCTTCAGACGGATCTCGGGAAAGAGTTTTACAATAAAGATTTTAAACGATTAATGAAAGAGCACCGTATAAATCATTACTCTACATATTCCGTAATTAAGGCTTCGATAGTTGAACGCGTTATCCGTACAATTAAGCAAAAGCTGTATAAAGAGTTTAGCTACCGAGGATCATTTAAATGGATAAATATATTACAGAGGGTAGTTGACAGCTATAACAACACCAGACATAAGAACGATAGGTCGAGCTCCTGCTACTGTTACACCTACGACCTAACTAACCGTTTATGACACTAATGTAAAAGCTGATGTCGCTGCAGGAAGTAAACGTAAACTAGACTTGAATGACCTCGTACGTATTAGTAAGTTCAAGGGGTCTTTTCTAAGGGATACACACCCAGCTGGTCAATTGAATTATTCAAAATAGTTAAAGTTCAATTTACAAAACCTGTCACATATCTGCTGGAAGATCTTCATGGGGTTGCTGTTCGAGGAGCTTTCTACGAGTTCGAGCTGCAGAAAATCAAACAGTGAGACGTTACTTAGTTGAAAAAGTACTTAAACACCACAGCAATGGTGACATTTACGTCAAATGGCTTGGTTTAAACGAAAAGGCCTGGATAAAGGCTGAAGATGTTCTCCCATGACAGTTCTTACCTATATGAAGTTTATATTACTAGATTAAATAAAGTATGTTGAGGTTTAAGTTTAATATATAGTTGATATTCTATTAAGTAAATGTTAAGTGTTTGAATATATATATTTATAAGTTGATCTAATTATAAGATCTATATTGATAAGTTATTTTGTTAGAAAATTAATTTGTAACATCCTGATATAACATATCTAGTTTATATTGAGTAATAAAGTATTATACTATATATAACTATAATCACCTAGTTTAAGCTGATTTACAATAGAATATTAGTAATAATGTGTAACTTTACGAAAAATAATAAAAACAGTAAAACATTTATCGATTTTTATTTTCACGTATAAAATATCAAAGCCGTCCGAACCAATCCCAGAACAGTAGACGTAACGGTTACCTTTATCCAATGCTGTTTCATTTACTAGCATTAGGATGAAGGGAGAGAGCAAGAAGGAGAGAGTGAGAAGGAGAGAGCGAGAAGGAGAGAGCGAGAAGGTGAGAGTGAGAGAACGAGAGAGCGTGAAGGAGAGAGAGGAGATTCTTTAATACGACCTCTAATAGCAGTACATAGGTCGTCGTTAATGCAGATTTTTTCATGACGCCCTCTGTTGACAGTACCCCTAGATGTCGCATGACGCCCTCTGTTGGCAGTACACAGATTGCCGGTAATACAGATTCCTGTAATGGCGTCAGAGGGCGTGGTAAAATGGCGACGAGTTCCAAAATGGCTGCCTTCAGCCAATCACAGAACAGCAGGCGTGGCTACAGGAGTGGGGGTAACCAATTACAGCAAAGGGGGAGGAGCTACATGAGTGGGGATAGCCAATCAGAGCGCAGCAGGCGTGGCCAAAAAAAAGGAGTGGGGCTGGTCTCAAGTACCCTAATACCTACTTATACTTACCTGTTTTAGCTAATTTTTTCCTATTGTTCATGATGGATTGCTTGATGGATGGCGTGTGAAATTAGAATTGGCCTATCATTATTTTCTTTCAAACGCCCGACTCTATGGGCAGCATAAATACATGTTTCGGACATTTTCAATCCCAACTTATTTGTGCACAAATCCAAAATTACGGCTTCCACGTTTTCGTTATCTTTTTCAGAGATACCAAAAACGCGTATGAAGTCTTTTTTAAAGGTCTTGTCGATTTTATTTAATTTTGTTTCCATAATTATAACCCTATTTTCCGCTTCTCGAACCTGAGCCTTATATTGAAGTAATTCAGTATTGTAATCACTTAAGATTATGTCAATTACCTCTTTAATTTTGTTGTTAATGGCATCAGTAAGTTGTTCAAAAATAATGGTTTTAAATTCCTCGCTGTTTAACACCATTTTTATATATTCAGTCTGCGGCGTGTCCACAATCTTATCGGGAATTTCCACCTTTTCTTCTGTTGATGTCTCTTTATTGCTTCGTAAATTTGGTGTTATTACGTGCAATAATATAATAACTCTGAAATTAAATACACTCACTATTTATACTTAGCACAAGTTACTATTATTTACAACTTATGAATTTTTTAATCAATTATTGATATATCATGATATTTCAGGAGGAGTACATAAATACGTCTTTACTCACAAGCAGACATGCGTAGATTATTGTGCTTATGTATGATCCTTTAATTTAATTTGTAAAGGAAAAATCTTAATACAAAAATATATCTTTTTAATTTTCTAGCTAAATTTAATTAATCCCAAAATAGTAAAAGTTTCTTTTGTTTGGAGATAATAAATTTAGAAAAAAACATTTCAATTCTAATAAATCAAATCTATAAAAAAAAATTGTTTAAGATTATAATTTGTTTATTTTAGTATCATACATTTCTTAAACTAATTAAAAAATTAACTAATATGAGAAACTCACGTTTTTTATTATGCTTATAATAATTTAAATCCATGAAAATATTTATATTATTATTTTTTTTAAAAATTGTCGTCGTTTGTTGACGTTTCTCAAACATCGTTTTAACCTCCATTATTTGACACTTGTTTACATTTTTAAACATAATCTTAAATTTTTAATCTAGAAAAGATAGGGAGCACACATCTTGAATGATGAAAAGATAATTTATCAAAAAGATGGCCGTTCTTTTATATAATTTGTCTAAAATAAATGAAATTTAAAGAAAAAAAAAAATTGAAATTTTTAAATTATTATAACCTTAGATTTTTTAAATTTTTTTTTCATGAAAATTATATATTGCATTGTGCAGAACTTAAAATTGCGAATCTAATGATATCAAACATTCCTCGGTTATGATCAGATTTAACTTAGAAAATGCAAAGTCGAAGTACACAACTTGAACTACCCTTATTGATTTACATAATTTTACAGAAATACAAAATTACTGTTTTTCTTATCTAAAAAACCATACATTGCATCTTTTCTGAACTTAGTTTCGTAACTTCCAGGTGCTAGAAAACATACTGTCTGCTAAAATAATAAAAAACATACTAGTGGTTACAAAAGTGCAGATTGCTAATAAATTTTTCACAAAGAAAACCAAAACAATCCAACCTTAACATTATAGAGTGTAACAATTCTGTGGTGATAAAGTTACTTTACAATATTCCACAAAAACAAGCTAGCAAACGGCTTTAAAATTACGATATTAACAAGAATACAACAAATTATGTCTATTCCAGATGGTTCCTTTCTTTGAAATAGAATCAAACTTAAATAAGTTGAAAAAATGTCCAAAACGACAACTAAATCGCCAAGTCATATCTAAATACTATGAAAAACTAGATTTCCTCATATCCTTTATCTACATAAAGAGTTCTATTAGTGTGCATGACAAAGTTAATTAACTACATTTCTATTTGATAAAAGAAGATTTTATAAAAAGTATTTATTTTGAAAGTGAAGTTATTCAACCATTCCATCGGGTTACCACTTTTTCACAAACGTGAAGCTGATAAACTTACCTACCCTTAGTTTATTAGTCACTTGAATACGATAGGGAGATCTCCTAACTCCTCTACAGCTCGCTGCACAGTTGATTATCTTAAACCAGGCTTTTTATCAGAAATCATACCCATATTGTCATTGTTCCTAGAGGATCTCCTCCTTCCAGAATTTATCTAGGCGAGTACGGCACCAGTATTTCCAAATTTCGTTGCAAGTAACAATATACTGCGCTTTGTAGGAGTTGTACCAGTCTTTGAAATAAAAAAAACATATCGATTTGATTCAATTTTTCCCATATCAAATAGCATATAAATTTCGATATACATTATTTTGAGGCATATTGTATAAGCAGCAGTTGATTTGTATAAATGTATTTATTACTATACTTTATTAATTAATATTAATTATTATTTTATTGCATTAATAAATGCTATCAAGTAAGACACCAGTGTTGTTCCTTTTTTTATTAGGTATATTGCAGACAAACTCGATAATCCAATGCAAATACAAATAATGTTTATTTAGATTGTTAAGTTAATATTAAACCAAGAAGCTTGGATAAAATATTTCCCATTTATAATTCGTTAACGTATTATATTAAATGATAGACCATAATCAACACAATTAATATAATTAACATTGTAATAAGAAAGATAGGTCACACACGTGCGTGTATAATAAGAGAAACACGGGTAGTCAGTTTCAAATTAAACCGTTTATTTTTAAAAACAAAAACACAAAAATTTATTCCCTTTGTCTAAAGAAGGTACAATTTTTTAACAATTTTGTTTTACAATACCTTTATAACGACGGCGAATAATGAGCTGATTATAAAAATACTTAACCAACAATGATCTTAAAAATTTAGTCCAGTATGTAGTTTACATTTTAAGTACAACAGTGATTCTTAATTTTTAGGGCGCATCCCCTTAGGGGGCACAAAATAACGACAGTAGGGGCGCGAAGATTGATCGCTTTATTCGGTGATTTATACTAGCAGGTTGTAACCAACAAAAATTCAGTCCCACGAATGGGTGTCAATTTGTAACAACTATATTTTGCAAAAAAATAAATGCCCCACACTTGGACGATAATTTGTTACAAGAATTATTTTACCAACAACAGAATTACTTACATTATACAACTTATTTATGCCTCAGCTTAGCTTAAAGACCATAAAATGAGAACTGTCTCTCTCTTTTGAGATTAAAGCAGGTCATAGGTGTATTAGAGCATCATCAAATTCATATCATTCGATAGATATAGGGGTGCCAGCATAATTGATTTAAATTAATAAAAGGGTAGCGTTAATGCTCCACAATACGGTGCTCTACATCTTAAAATGAATCCGTCTCAATTATGCAAAGACTATTATGGAGTTCCACAAAATAAGGCTGGAAACAATAAACAAAAAAAACTCAATTTCGTCACTCTGTTATTACACAAAAATAGCACATAATAAAAAGTAAACAAGAAATAACACAAATAATACCATTTATTTATTTATTTCACATAAAAAAATCAGTAGTTAGAAAAAAAAACTGGAAGGCCTTCAATTGTTATTTAAATACCTTAATATGGATTATAATAATATTACAACTAAATCAAAAAATACTTTATAAATTCGTAGTATGGTCGTTATTAGGTTTAAAGTTTATCAATTTTACTTGAAAAATTAAATTCAGAATCTCATAAAAATTTACTTATTATCGCATAAAAGGTTTTCTTTCAATTCCAACATTAAAGATTCTATCACAAAAATAACAATCCATTTTTAAATTTCAGTAAAATAAAGTAATTAACGCTTCGACAAAAAATAGGAGATAAAGAAACCACCTGGTTATTTCTATAAAATTAACTTCAACGATTACTTAACGGTTTTCAGCCATTACTTCAAATGACTTGTTGAACATGGCCAGGGTCACTAGGTTACTGGGAACCTTTTGGAGAAGAATTCCAGTTCTCACGTGTAGGGATTCAACATACTGCTGCTTACAAGACCAACATTAGGACCTCACATCCAAATGCGGCTTTCGAATTCCCGAATCAATATAATTAACGGATCTTTTATAAAATTTAACAGCAACGAAGGAGAAAACTCGCAGTTTCAACTATGGAGGTCAAACCGCAAACTAGGTTTAAAAATTTGTATTAATTTTCACGAACTGTGCCTCTGAATCATCATAGCAATTTGGCATACTACTACCATGTGTAACTTAATATAAAATAATGAATTACTTGGCTTAAATTTAAGTTGTCATTTAACATGTTACATCATAAATCTTGTCTACGACCAATTTACACTACTCGTTCAAATATGGCATTTACGTATCAAGAGATAATAGCCCGGGAGCTTTAGCTTGGGGGCTATTATCAGAATATAAACGAAGATTTGATCTCGTAAAATATTTTCAAACAATAAACGCATTTTTCATGGTAACATTGATATATCGATAATAAACTCGATCGGTATATTTCCTGTGACAATATCCTAACTGTAATTCGATGTGTTTGTTCAATCGTTGTCATTGTAAAACTGTTAAAATATTGTTCCTGTATTTTCTGTGTTATGTAATATTTTCACGAGAAACCGCTAACTGTATAATTTCCAGTGGATACAAAGGAGTTTCACGAAATAAGTATAATGTAGGTTCTCATCAATCGACATTCTCATAAGCTGTGAATTGAAATACTTAGCTATATATAGATATTAAACGTAAACAGAAAAAAATCAGCCAAGTAATTCATTATTTTATATTAAGTTGCACATGGTAGTAGTATGCCAAATTGCTATGATGATTCAGAGGCACAGTTCGTGAAAATTGATACAAATTTTTAAACCTAGTTTGCGGTTTGACCTCCATAGTTGAAACTGCAAGTTTTCTCCTTCGTTGCTGTTAAATTTTATAGAAGATCCGTTAATTATATTGATTCGGGAATTCGAAAGCTGCATTTGGATGTGAGGTCCTAATATTGGTCTTGTAAGCAGCAGTATTTTGAATCCCTACACGTGAGAACTGGAATTCTTCTCCAAAAGGTTCCCAGTAACCTGGTGACCCTGGCTATGTTCAACAAGTCATTTGAAGTAATGGCTGAAAACCGTTAAGTAACCGTTAAAGTTAATTTGATGTGGTAGATATGCATTTGGATGTTTTAGTATATCACGAAACAAAAGATATTGCTATTATTTGGTTCATATTTTAGTTGCTACTATTGCAATGATATAAGTTTACAACAATTATGAATTCGTCAGAAAAAAATTTCTGCTAGCGCGTAAGAAGAACCTTTACCCCTAGGCACAGAGCTCAATTAACAGATGTTTACGAGTCAGTGTAGCATAAAATATTTAATTTGGTTCGGTAGTTTACGAGCAATACGCTTTTAAAGTTAGAAGACTCTAGAGAAAAATAGATAACTACTTGTTATAAATTCATAGTATCCAAGGTTTGTTCAATAGTCACTTTTATATATTTTGAATTTCATTGCGTTGTAAGAGCAGAGAAAGAAGAATACTGTGTTGACACGTGTTAAAAAAAAGTCAAACGTAACTTACGTTTTCATTCGATAAAGATACACTTACAACACTTGCTATTCAAATGACTGTCGTAGGAACCGTAAATGTTTATTAATACGAATCTGGTGAATAATACAATAATGTGTATTATACCGGCGCTGCGGCGTCGTAAAAATTAGGTATGCTGTATCTTTTCAATATGGATATACGATATATCATTTTGGTAAGACGATGCTTGAAAGAAAGCAAACGAAATATGTCAACTTGTAATTGATTAAAAATCTATTAAATTGCGGCCACGTTTTTAAGGCAACTATTTAGTTTGAAATGTGTAATTAGTAGGTTTAGTCTCATGTAGTCTCTTTACAATATACCATTTACAATACCAACTTTGATCAAGTTGCGTTCAGCATCAACCACAAGCGAACAAATGTCGAAGTTACAACTTTACATGGAAGTGTATAAATGTTGTTTAAAGATAGCTGCAACTTCAGCGACAGGTCCGGATGGCCTAGCGGTGAAGAAGCCTTTACTCTTAATTACAGAATACAATGAGGCTGCTGAATAAAAACTTCCGGATTCTTTGCTTTCTATTTAACATAACCAAATTATTGTTTATAAATTTTAATTAACACAAAAACTAATTAAATAAACTTATAGATAATGAGATCGTCAATCTAATGGTATATAACACTTATCTTTTCATTACTCAACAAGGCCTGTCGGCCTCAACAAGGAATGTCGATAATAATAATAATAATAATAATAATAATAATAATAGATGTGGCAATTCCCAATAGCCATAACATTAACAGTACTACCACCGAAAAGCTTCAAAAGTACATAGAGCTCAAAGAAGAAGTAATAAGGATATGGCAACTGGATTCAATCCATATTATACCAATAGTACTTTCAGCAACTGGCATCATCCCTAAAACATTAAAAGAAAATCTCCAACTTTTAGATATTCGAGTTGGATTATACATCCTAATTCAGAAAGCTGTGATAATAAACACGTGCCGTATAGTAAGAAAATTCTTATCCCAATAGTCCTGCTAGTAGCAGAAGAAGAAGAACTGCTTGGTCAACAACCCGCACTCTTCTAACTCCAGGTAAAGCTGAGAAAAACAAAACAAAACAAAAATAATAATAATAATAATAATAATAATAATAATAATAATAATAAATCGCCTTTATTGGACAGTAACAAAAATAAGTTTACAAAATCTCCAAAAGAAAATTAAATATTACAAAAACTAAATTCAAATAATTAAAGTAGGAAAGGTAGGAAAGGTAAATTAATTACTATGTGTGAAGTAAGTGTAGGGACTACTGGCGAAATCTAGCCAAAGGCTACTCTATTTAACCAATAGACCCTACAGAAAACTGATAATTTAAAATATTTTTCCAACATTAAAGTTGCATAATGTGTAATCAATTCTAGTAGGTAAAACGGAGATGAAATTAGACACAAGGATTTATTGTAAATGCAAAAAATAGTTTCTTAAATAGCGTTTGAATTGTTTTAAAGTATAGTTCTTTATATCTGCTGGCAGTGTATTATAAAGTTTTACTGCGTTGTAGACAAAACCTCTATGAAACAAGGTAGATGTATGATGAGGAATGGTAAGCGTATAGTTATAGCGAGTACCCACTGAGTGCACATACGAACGAGGTACCAGCTCAGAGCTAAGAGGCGTAGAAGACTTCAATGTAAGTAGAGCATGTGTGAACGATCCCAACTGGCACTTCCAACGATTTTCCATATTCAACCATCCTAATTCCTTAATTTTATGTGAAATATGATCATAACGGCGCAACTTAAAAATAAAACGGCAACACCAGTTCTGTATTTTTTGAATCCGATATTTATCACTAGCATCAAGACAGGGACCATAAACAAGATTGCAGTAATTAAAGTGACTCAAAACTAAAGTTTCGCATAACATTTTCCTTTGACTAAAAGTTAAAATATTTTTGTTTGCATACAGTAGCTTCAGAGATGAATAAGCTTTTTGAAGTAATTTACAAACATGTTGTTTAAACCGTAAGTTACTATCAAAAATTAAACCTAAGTTTTTTGCAGAATCAGTAATTGGTAACAGTTGTTTGTTTATGCATATATGGTGATCACTCTTGACAGTTGTAATTTGATTTTTATTCCCAAAAAATAGTAAATGCGATTTGCTGCTATTTAGTTTTAAGTTATGCTCCAAAGACAGTTGATGAATTGTATTAAGATCACTATTGATTTCTTCGTAGGCCCGTGCTCTATTAGAGAAGTAAAAAGATTTAAGAACTTGTGTGTCGTCAGCGTATGCTTGAATTTTACAAAATTTTAAGGATTTTAAAATGTCCGCAGTATAAATAATAAACAGTAGGCGTCCTAAAATTGACGCTTGCGGCACACCAGAAGTGATAGAAAAAGAATTAGAATATTGATTATTACTTTTAATTATTAAAGTTCTTTCTGATAAATAAGATATTATTAAATCAACAGCACTAACTTCGAAACCATACCAACGTAATTTGGCACAAGCGAGATCATGATTAATAGTATCAAATGCTTTTGAGAAATCGAGTAGTATTAAAGCAGTAACCTGTTTTTTATCAATTGCATTGACGATATCGTTCATGACAGTAGCTAGAGCATCAACAGTACCATATCCACCCCTGAAGCCGGTCTGACAATCAGGTAATAACGAGTGCTCATTGAAAAAATAATAGATCTGTTTGTATAAAAATTTTTCAAATATTTTGGAAATACAGGGTAGTATACTAATTATACGTAAATCAGAGAATGATATAGGATTTGTAGTTTTAGGCAAGGGAAGGCCTATAGCACCTTTCCAAGCTAAAGGGAAATAATTTGATTCTAAGATTGATTCGATGGACCTTAATTTTCACACAACTATTTATTAACTGAATTACATAAAAATAACTTTCAATAGCTTCCTATTTTCACAATTTTAAACATTATATCCTAACAAACATTATTTGAATATCTGATATCATTAATAATTTTTACAAAATTATTTACACAAAAGCTGTAAATTTTCAAATAGAAGAAACTTATTACAACAGTGGACTCTCGTTGACATGAAAACACATTTTTTCTTATTAATTGCTCGGGGAAGGTAGTAAATACTTGTAGACCTCCCTATTACAACACACCTTGTCTGTTTTAGGTTGATTGATTGAATGGTGACAGATGAAAGAGGATTGGATTGTGTTTACTCAGTATGTCACTTGTTAGACAAAAAGTCTTCTAGCCTCAATCAGGTTTAGTAATTTTTTTACCAAGTTTTCTCTTATTAAAGTTTCTTGAGAGTAGGCCCCTCCCAGAAGTGCATGTCTTTATTCAGCAAGAGCTTTACTCAAAGTTGATATGAGTGGCTGTTTCGTCCTCTTCATTGCAGACTCTGTATATTGATTCCACATTGTATATGCCCATTGTATACATATGTTTTCTTAGGTTACAGTGGCCTGTTATTAGCCCTGTCGTTAGCCTGATTTGTTGTCTGCTTAGTAATACTGGCTCTGGGACAGTGATGGTCGTTTCTGATCCCTTTTTTGCAAGTATATCACCTCATTTATTGCCGTGTATTATTTTATATCCTAGCACCCATATAAGAGTAAATTTATTGTGGTTTGCCAGTGTTATAAGGTTTTAAAGACAATCCCAAACTAATTTTGAATTAATCTGGTGGCTCGCCAGAGCTTTTATAGCAGCCTGGCTGTCTGTCAGAATATGGATATCCATGCCCTGATAATTCCTTCTTATGTTCTCTTGTAGACAAATGGTCTCTGCTTGGAATACTGTGGCATACTTCCCTAGAGATGCATATGCATTAAAACAGGGTGATTCTCTGTATATTCCAGCTCCAGTTCTGCCGTCAGTTTTGGATTCATCTATGTATCAGATTATTTTACCTCCCTGACAGTGTCTTTATACCAGCTCTTCATTCCATTCAAGCTGGATATTGAAGGGTTTATTAAGATTTTGCTTTGACGGCATGGCGTCACTGTTCATATCTAGTAATGAATGAATGATAGTGTTTATTATCCTGGCATGCCAAGAAACAGGTCTGGTTTGCCAGTTTCCATTATATTTCACTCTATATGCTGCCATCCTTGCCATTGCCTTGATAAGAATTTTTAGGGAGGCAAGTTTCATATGGCTTCTATGGCTGCCGTGGGAGTGCTTATCATGACTCTAGTTATGCAGAAAATGGCAAAGGGATCTTTGGAGTTTACCTAGCTTGGCCGTCTTTGCTCTACTTCAGGAAACCACACCAACGATCCACAGGTCTTACCACAGCTGTGTACAACCAGTATACAGTGCGTGGTTTAAGTCCCCAGGTCTTACCCAATGCTAGTTTGTTACCATAAGCGCTTTCTTTCCTTTGCCGTTTTAGTTTAAGTCTTACATTAACTTTGGCCTAAACTTAATTTAAATGCTACATTAGATAATCATCTCCCTCATCGTTAATGGATAAGAAAAGTTAAATAAATTCTATGTTTTACAGTGTTACATGTTAAAAATCAGTTTTACAGATATCCTTTATCTGACTATTGTGTACCAATGTGCATGTTAATTGCATTTAACAACATTGAAAAACACTAAAATTGTACTAACTTCAAGTTTTTTCAACAGGTCGATATTTCTCAGTTTATATTGGACAAACACTTAGAAATTTCGACATAAGATACAAAGAACACGTACGCTCTTACAGACTTAAACATGCAGAAAAATCGAATTATGCCAAACACATTTTGGAACAGAACCACCCAATGACACCTCACAACAACATTAAATTCTTACATTTTTGCAACAACAAACACAAATTAGACATTTTAGAAGCTTTTGAAATATACAGACATAAACGCACAGTACCTTTAATGAATGAACAAGCTGAGCTTAGTAATTCTCCTTTATTAGAAGTGTTAGATATTTAGTTTTTGTATGTATTGTATCTAGTTACCTATTTTCTGTATGTATGTATCCTTAGCAACGTGTTTGTTTATCAATCTTATCTACCTTTGATAATGACACAAAGTGTCGAAACAATATTGTCAGGTTAAGATATTAATAAAACTTGTGAAACTTTAACAAATCTTTGTATTTATATTATATTTCATTACTAAATACCATTCTACATGTATAAATAATAAAGGAATCCTTAGTGCGGTTATGACAGTTTAGTAAATTCAATTGCGCCAAAACTGCAAATATTTCATTAAGTAAATAATGCTTTCTTTCAAGTATAAAAGAGTCACCTTTGTGCTTTTATAAACAATGTTTTAAATCAACAAAGTTTCCTTTGGTGCGAACATTCATTTTGAGACGTTCCCATGTATATAATTTGAGTTTCTTCGAAAAATACATTAATAAAATGCATTAGGCTTTTATTTATGACTTCTTGTACGTGTTATTTGAACAAATTCTTTTGAGCCCAGACTTATAAAAACACACTGATAAATACGAAAAAAATATTGAGTTATTCCGACGACGCAGATCTTAATATGAGTAAAGTTCAGTAGATTAAAATAATTTGTTCTAGAAAGATGTGACGTGTTCACTCCCTTAAAACTCTCATCTTTAAGTTGAGTTGAATTCTTTAGTCAGTCGGGCAGTGGGTCTCGTACCCTAATGTCCGTTCCGTTCGGACAGTGGGTGTTCTACCCAAAGTTAGCGGGCTTGTCCCAGTATTTTGTTTTCCGTGTTATTATCGAGTAAAATTATTCCGCAACTAGAGTTCTAGTTGAAGTTTTTTTAGTTAAGCAGTCCGCAATGAACACTACTAGAGTGCGGAGCTCTTCTGTCTATTATCGTATATTTTACCGGGGTTGTTTTGCCAACGGCACTGCCCAAAATACAGTAACGTGTTTAGTTGTTATGAAAATTACATAATTTGATTTCATTAGAATCGTTATTATTAATATCGGACCGAGATTTAAAAATAGTTCCGCATAATTTAATGATTTATAACTAAAATGTAACAAGCATTTTGTTATCGCAATCCCGATCCCTTAATAATTTTCATAGATTAATTTTACAGTTACTATTAACGAAAATAATAATTATCGATTTAAAAACGTAATGTGAACTAAGCCTAAATGGGATCTTATTTTCAAAAAAATTTCAAAGAAGAACGGAAGTTCTAAAATTAAAATAACTTCTGAAACTGCACATTTAAGTGCTGTGTTGCTTTTCAATAAAGAAAATCAGTTTACAATGTTAACCAGTGGTGGTTTAAAGAAAAACTTTTATTTAACAAAAGTAAATAATAATTGAACTTATATGGTTGTTCAGTTTACCTAAAAGGGCATTTTATTGAAAATAATTTTAAAACAAAACAATTATTGTGAATTTTAATTCTTTGATCTGAAGTAAGAAGCGGTGCTAGTAATCAAGGTGTTTTCCAGATTCTACAGTTTCATCGAATTATTAATTTTGTTATTTGGTGCTTAATATGTGAACAAAAAGGCACTAAGTTTAATTATTTTGTGAAGTGGTATCAAATTAAATAATTTGATCATTGTACTGTGAACTGTAGGATATTATTTCGTTAGTTTATGAGTAAGTTGCATAACTATTTATGTATCAGTTTTGATTTTTACCGGTATGTGTATATATTCTTCCCGCCGTTAAGAATTCTTACGTTAGGTGGTTATTTTTTTAAATCCACAATTAGGTTTTAAATGAAAACTTTTTATTTTTGACTTTTATTTTTATTTTGTTTATAAATAAATCTATTTTTGAATTCAATCACACTAGATAATACTGGACCATATATTTACGAAAGTCTTTAAATATATTTTAAGTAATTTGACTTTTAGTATAACTGAATATGACTATTCAATTAAATTTAATAGATTTGAGAACGGTTTCTGTTTACGAGTATCTTATTATTTTTTTTTCATAGTCCCCGGACTTTCCTAAACAGATGGCGCCCAAATATTCTTATTTTTGACTATAACCAGCCTTATTCCTTCTTTTTTATAATCTATGAGCTATGGAAACAATACCCGCGTTCTGAATTTAAATTAGTTAAAGAAGCGTTTCGAGCAGCTGGAGCATTTATGAGATGTACAGTAAGCATCAAATATTTTGTGTTTAGAGGAATTTAGAATGTTACAATTGGTGCCCAATCGCGGGGCCTTGTTTTTAAGTACGTTACAATTGGCGCCCAAAAGTGGGAAATTTATTAATTTTTGTGTTAAAAGTACGATGTTACAAGGAGAATCTTAAAAATAGAATTTTATATTGCTAAAGAAAATAGGCATGAACCTCGTACAGACAATGGTGGAACGTGTGCCCCAAAAAACTGAATTAGGTGCACCGTTCTTGAAAAATGTATTAACTTTTATCATTTAAATTGTCTATCATTTTGTTTATCATTAATACAACAGATTAAAATCCACACTGTTAATTACCTATGATCGACTTTGAGAGTGGACGCCCGGTATACAGACTTAGTCCAGTCAATTTAGCAAATTTTCATGAATAGCGGAACATTGAAGTAAGACCTAGGATTTTTGCATATGCCTTCCTTGCGGGTTGTTAAATAATTCTCTAAAAGTCTTTTCAGTCTTTCGTAACGAACAGTTTTCGTCTTTTTTCTCGGAAACTATTAGGTTTATCGTGATGAAGGAAGTTAGGTAAAATAAAGTTTATTTAATTCCCTACAAAAATGTCCGAATGTTTTCTCGTACCTTGCTTTCGTTTTGTGTTATCGAAGAAAGAAGATTTGTCATATAAGGATTAGAAATTTGCACCAGTAAATTTGCTCAAAGAACTTTCGGACGTAACTTTTTGTGGTCGCATATTCGTCATGAAGTAGCTAAGAAAAATTCGTTGACAGCCTGAGGCCATCGTGGTCCAGTCATCTTTTACCTTAACATCTCTTCGGTAAAATCCATTACCTGATATTATGGTTATTCTTGGTGCCAGTCGAATAAAAACTTCGTATTGGCAAGTTGTTAATTCTCAGGAGAGTAGAGTGTACTATAGTCCATCCACAAACGATGCGAAGTAATAAATTAAACTGACACCGTGAACTCATAGGCGTCGGTGTTATTTTTTTGTATATGTACATAAGTAACAAAAAAATAAATACTTTTATGGTAAAATTTATTTGCAAAAATTTCGGTCCGTCTGACACGATACTAAATCTCTCGACAATTTAGTTGAAAATTTGCCACAAAATTTAGTAAGAAGTTTTTTTATGAAAAAATATCAGCTATCTTACACGAAACAAAGTTTTATAAAGAAAACCGTGTTTACGCCGACGCAGTTACAGATATTTTCTAGGGATTTATAAAATTGTGATATTGCACTTCATTTCACACCAGCAGTTTGTATTTGTTTACTTCAACATAACCTACAAATTCAACTCTCTTGTCTTATGATTTTGACTGATTTTGATTTATATCTGTTTAATTATAATTAACAAATACATAGAGATTGTACTATCGCTAGAATAATCACGTGTTAAGTAAAAAACACAATTTTCAAACAGTAATTATAGGTTATGAAGAACACGATGTCATTGAAAGCCGCGTTCGGTATTTCAGATCTATTTACTCGAAGAAGTTGGTTTCCATAGTAACCATTGTTGTAAATAATTGTGGGTAAGTTCGGCATTCAGATCTATTTAACAAGAAAAGCTCGGTTTCCATAGTATGCATTATTGCAAATAATTGTAACTATACCAATAGAGATTTTGGAGCAAAAAGAGTTACAATGCCGCCGAACTTACCCTGTATCTGTGGCAATAGAGCTTTCAGAGCAAAAAGAGTTGAACTTGAAATACCGAACTCAGCAAAAATTCGCAGTGGTTTGTGCACACTTTTAGGATACAAATGTAGTAGTTTTTAGAACATGTTTTAGAAATTTAGTTTCAAATTATTTTATTTAGATTTAGTACAAAATCCTGTATGGCACTATCCTAAATTTTGTATCTAATTTTATGTACAGAATTTACAATAAAATTTAGTATCGTGTCAGACGGCTTTTATCGAGGAATTTACCTTTATAACTATTGTTTTTATTTTTTTAAGAAATACTGTAGAAAGTGCACTTTCTAGGCTACTTTGAATACAGATCTATTAGTAATGGCTTATGGCAATATGAGCCGTATTAGCATTTCACTATTAAATTAATAGCATGTTTAATTACCATGGAGACCAATTCTAATCTTTTCCCACCTATTAAAATTAGATAAAGCTATCTCTATTCTTGTCGATCTTAAACACAACTTTAGTTAGAGACACTTTTAATCGACGCTCATAATATGACTCAATAATGGGCCGTATTACGAGCCACGATTAAAGGTATCTCTCACTAAAGTTTCGTTTAAAATCAACAAAAATAGAGATAGCTTTATCTAATCTTAATAGGTGGGAAAAGATTAGAATTGGTCACCATGGTAATTAATATCTTTAACGCAATGTTAATGCCGTACTAGTGATTTACTTATTGCATATATGAACAATTCTCGGTTAAGGAAATTAGTCTCAGTTCTGAGTTTGATCTGAACAATAGTACAAGTGAAAAAGAATTTATTGCGCGATTACGTTCTAGTTGAACGGGCGAAAAGTTGTGCGTTATCCATTAATGCAAAGATAATAGTGTTAAGTTTTTATAAAGCAATAAGGCATTTATGCATATATCAGAAATAGAGGATGATTGTGTATCAATGTGTTGTAAGATGATAGGTGTATTAAAAACTACTATAAACAAAATATTGAAAGAAGATAAGAATATTGCCGTATAGAAGCCAATTGCTTCCGGCGGAAGAAAGAAAATTGATATTTCAGATAACGGCAAAAACGCTATTCGACGTAAGGTACTTTCATTTTACTTCAATAAAGAAATCCCAACGTTAAACAAAGTGTTGCAAGTTATCGAACACGATGAAACGTTACCGCAGATCATTAGAACAACTCTTTGGAAAATATTGAAGGAACTTAATTTTTGTTAATAAAAATCTAGCAGAGACTCTTGCCTAATTGATAAGGCCGAAAATGTTTCGTAGAGAAGAAGATACCTTCGGGAAATTAAACGTAACCGTGCAGAAATGCGACCAACCTACTATTTAGATAAAACCAGGGTGAATGAAGGATACACGGTGTCGAAAATATGGCAAGGCTGTTCAAGAAGGTTGGTTTACACGACTTCATTCTGCAAGTGGCAAAAGTCGCCGACTGATTATTAGGGCTCTGTTATTGTGATGGATAACGCTTCTTACTAGTTGCGACTTCGTAAACGTTTGCCAACTACACACACACACATACATAGGCACACCAAGCCTATAATTTGGTAGATCGGGGTAGCAAAACCATTAAAAAACCAAATCCTGCCACAATTGAGGTTGGATTCGATTGGGGACCGCCCCAATTCCACAGGAATTGGGAGATAGTCCGAAGCTGGACGAGGTACAATCTCCTAGGAGAAAGTGACGACGAGTGAGCACGTTTATCGCTCCCGTACTAGCCTGAAGAGCTAGTAGAGGTTGGATAGTGACCTCGCTCTCACAAGTGAATTACTGGTAGCATCGTGTTACACAATGCGCGTGATAATTGAGCGTAATCAATTCATGTGATTTTGACGGGAAGGAACAACTGAACGTTCAACATTATATAGTTTCAACTACAAACAAGAATACCATGTTTAATGCCAATTCAATTGTCGTTAAGGTAGGTTAGCAAATACGGCCTGTTATAAATTTATCAGGCGATAGGCTAATAGAAAGCTGTTAGGATGGTTGACTCCATTCGTCAGAACAAATGCATCGGTATCGTACCGCTTGGAGGAAAGAAGATATAATTATCTAATTGGTTGCGTGGCAAAAATGTTCCGTTTCAGGAAAACCTCTTGCAAAGAGAGTTGATCGCGACAGCTAATACCGTTAAGTCACAATATAAAAAGTATGTAATCGACGAATTATCGGAGAAAAATGGTATTAAGATTCTTCATCTTCCGCCATACCACTGCAAACTCAATCCAACTGAGTTAATTTGGGCTCGAGTCAAATTAGAAGTGGCCCGTAATAACACTGATTTTATATTAAGTTCTGTAAAAATGTTATTACAAACGGCATTATAACTTGTAACGGCTGACAAATGGAAAAATAGTTATTTACAGTAAGAGTGAGGAAGGTGAAGCTTTCGTTCACGCGAATTGCGTGTTCGTCCACGAAGCGAAGCTGAGTGGACGATGCAATTCAAGTGAACGAAAGCGACCTTACTCTCGAGTGCTGTATTTGGTTTTGTTCGATACCTCCTTAGAAAATGAATCTATAACTTTCGAAAAAAGTTTGAAATTATTTGCGAAAAAATTGTCATTCTTAATATAAATACCTACAAATCAAGGTTGAAGGAATTTGTTGTCAAGGAAACAAACAACAAACAAATTAAACAAATTCTACAATTTCATTGAACTGATTGTGACTGTGAGTAACTTTTGTGCTATTATTCTTTTGAAAATGGATAATGAAGATGAATTATTTGTCCCTGAGGACGTCCTGGAACAAGCTAATGCGGCTAAATATCAAATGTTGCCTGAAAAATCAAAAGTACGATATCAGAAAGAATTGGAAAAGTTTACACGGTGGCAGACGGAGAAAAGGATCAAAGGAATAGACGAGAATGTTATGATGGCATACTTTAAAGATGTAGGAGCAGCATCAGCGTGGTCGCGGTATTCAATTTTAAAGAGTACACTGTTTGTGTTTCAAAATGTCGATATCTCCAGGTAAGAAGTTTTCTAACAAGCTATTGGTAGTTTTAATATAATAAATGGTACATACAGGTTCAACAGTCTTACATCCTTTTTGAAAACGAAATGTAGGAATTATCAACCTAAAAAGGCTGCAACATTTTCAAGAAACGATGTTTACAAGTTTTTGTTGGAAGCGCCGGATCAACGATGGATTCTTCAGAATGTTGTACTAATCATGGGCATATTCGGCGGCTGCCGTTGTGATGAATTATCTAGAATGACGATCAATGATGTACAAGAAAATCTTGAAGACATTAATCCAACATTAGTTGTAAAAATCCCATTCACTAAAACTGGTGTAGCTAGGAGTTTTACAGTCGTTGAAAATGGAATGGGAATAAATTTTCTAGATTTATACAAAAAGTACAAAGAACGGAGACCCATTCCTGATGGACGGCTTTTTCTTCAGTGTCGAAAAGGAACTTTTATTTCTCAAGTGTTAGGAGTCAATCCAATAGCTAAGGTACCAGGACAAATTGCTGAGTATCTGAAGTTGCCAGATAAAGAAAATTTTACTGGTCATTCTTTACGTCGAACCTCTGCGACGCTATTGGCTGATTCAGGAGCAGACATATTAACACTAAAACGTCATGGCTCTTGGAAGTCCAACAGTGTTGCAGAAAGTTATGTCTCTGCATCTAAAACTAGCAAAATAGAGATTGCCAAAAAAAATTCAGAAAATGCACCAGGTTCTTCTACGTTTCATATAAATGAAAATTCCAATATTATTAATGTAGTTGCTAATGGCATAACCGCACAATCGCACTTGGGTGTTGCAACTACAGAAGTAACAAAGGATGTCGACGATGTTTTGAAAATGGTTGAGTTTAATAATTGTAAGATTGATAAATTAGATATACATATTGTAAAAAAATTATGAATTGTTAATTATTTTAAAAATACATTTCTTTTGACAAAATGAAAATTCAATTATGCGTGGATGAAAACGCGTGAGCAAAAGTAGACGTGAGGGAAAGTGAAACCTTCACATGCTGGTAACTATGGCTACAAACCTACTTTCTAAGGAGGTATCGAACAAATGTATTAAACATATCGCTAAAGCGAAAGACCAACTTTGGAAATGAGATAATATCATTGAAACGCTTGTAGACCCTTTAGTGTTTTCTGTTAATAATGATGATAGTAACAGTGATTATGATGATAACGAATAACATGCATGTATTTTATATTTATTTTATATTTTATTTGTAGTTATGTTATTGTATTTATATTTTATATTTATTAAATAGTAAAGTACTTTTTGAATATTTAAATATTTCGCCTATAACCAAGCCAACCTATATACCAAGCCAGGTAGCAGCAGGTAAGCGGATTACTACAAGAGTTTCCTATTGTCATTTGCTACTTAAAAATCGCAAATGCTAGCCGCAAAATGCTAGTGAAATTTGTAAGAAAGGATATACAAGTTTAAAATTAAAGAGCCGCCTCTATGAAAACTTAATATTACTATTTCTTTTAATTTTGCTTTACAACTTCGAATCGTTTGCGGATGTAATATAGCCAATTTCTTTTACGCAGCCCAATAGCTACAGCCTATTTTGAAATCCTAATTTCTTTTAATTATAAGATCTTGGTATTGAGTAAATTGTTTCTGGAATGATTTTTACTGAAAAATTGAAATATCCGTTTTAGTACAACAAAAAACCTTAATAACATTTTTTTCGTATGATCAATCGTTTACGCGTAAATCAGATTCCCCTTACATTTAAATTTTTTTTTCAAATATTTGTAAATGTAAATAAAACCTCATTTTACGCGTAAACGATTGATCATACGAAAAAATGTTATTATGAGTTTTGTTAATAAAAAGCCCTAATAAAGCCCCATATTTAAACTAATATTATTGCCTTAGCAAAATTATGTTAAAGTTTATAACTTTAATTTTTTTTATGAAAAAGTGGTACGTCCTAGAACAAAGTTTTATAAGACTTTTTTGTTCCTCTTGATGCATTCTATCACCCCATAAAATTAACGCATAGTAACCCTTTCTGCCCGTATATATGCAGTGCTATTTGTTTACCATATACACCGTGTCCGCGTAAGTTGGCTACATATGGAAAACTTTGTTATTATTGATTTTATGAAAAACAGTTATTCTTCATAAAAAGTTCTGCATGTTCTAAAACCCAAAATTCAACCATCACATATTTAATTATATCAGTCGTATCATAATAATTATCATTTTTGTTCAAGAGTAAAGTACCTTCATCTTTGCATATCCACTGAGATGTTGTCACCCTCAATCGCTTTTGATCAGCATTGAGACATTTGGGTATCCATTTTGCGGATAGCTTTTTCATTCCCAATACATTATGAACGATATGAAAAACGCGTTCGTATGAGATATTCAAAGTCTCTGATATGCGTTTTAGGCCGATTCGTCTATTATCCAAAATCATATCATGGACAGCATCAATGTTTTCTTGCGTTGACACAGAAATCGGTCTCCCAGACCTCTTCTCATCGGTGACATCTTTTCTTCCACGTTTAAAATCAGCAACCCAGTTTTTAGTGGTTGAATAGGATGGACATTGATCTTCTAACGTTGTTAACATGTCATCATAAATTTCTTTACCAACCAATCCCTTTAAAGACAGGTACTTGATAACCGAACGATACTCGATTTTGCTGAAGTTCCAATCTTCATCTGACATGGTTTACTTTTCTTAATCACAATTTCAAAATAACATCACCTTTTGGGCTGACACTTTGCACGTGCACTGGTCAAAGTTTCAACTTGTTTTCATAACAACGCGATTTATTTTTGCCTGCTAGAACTATTCAAGGCCAACTATTTATCAATACCCCCTCGTATGAAACATAACGCCACCTATTTGTTACCTGTTTTACTATGGGTATATTTAGAAATCGGATTAGTCCACATAACGCTGACGATATCAGTTAGGTGTCATCACTTACATTTCTTGCTATTATGTACTGTATAGTTAGAGCTAGTACGATATATGAACGATTTGGTAAAATTAGTGCTTGTAGTCGAGATTAATCAATAATTGTCATATACTGTAACAAGAGAAAAAAGGAACGAACCTCTTTTCGAGCGACAGGTGGTGTGTTCTGCCGCCTTCGAGAGAATGACGCATCGCACAAGCATGTAAATCAGACGTGGTTTATTCTGGTGTATTCTAGAAATACATGGTATGTTCGGGCGATTTCTGGAACGTTTATAGGATGGTATAAAGTCGACGTCGCGGAGAAAAGGATCAGTCAACAGCAAGTCATTAACTGTGTATTACAAAATAAATAGTGAATATAAATGTTGTATTAGAAATTCATAGTCTGTAAATAATAGTTTTTAATGGTTTATAATCATAGCGTTAATTTATAGTGTATTCATTAGTGTATAGAAATAAATATTTGTTTGTGAATAGACGATTTAAACAGCACTTGTATTATTATTTTTAGAAAGAACGTTACAGTGGTGTTACAGGTGTGAGGTTTTTAAAATAAATAAAATCGCGTAATAATTAAATAAAGTGCTGTGAGATTAAATTTTTAGTGTTAAAAATAATTTCAACAAACAATTAAGATGGCGATGAAATTGTTGAAAGATCTGAAGGTAATAGACTTAAAACGCGAACTGGAAGAACGGGACTTGGAAACAACGGGCCTTAAAAGTGTGTTTATAAATCGGCTAAGAGAATGGCTTTTGAACAGAAGGAAGACCCCGAAAATTACCTCTTCGAAATACCTGGACCCGCAATTGATACTAACGTATTGTTAAGTAAAATGGAAGAGAATTCTAGAAAGTCTGAAGAGAATTCTAGAATTTTAAAAAAGGAATTATTGGAAAAGTCTGAAGAGAATTCTAGAATTTTAAAAGAAGAATTACTTGAAAATACTAAAGCGCTGGAAGAAAAAGTATTGGAAAAACACGAAGAGAATTCTAGAAAGTCCGAAGAAAATGTTAGAATGCTTAAAGAAGAATTACTAGAAAAGGCCGAAGAAACTGTTAGAATGCTAAAGGAAGAAATACTGGAGAATTCCAGAAAATCTGAAGAAAGTTCTAGAAGGCTTAAAGGAGAATTGTTGGAAAATGTCAAAGCGTTGGAAGATAAAGTTTTCGAAGAATTTTTGGAGAATGCCAGCGCGTTAGGACTATTGGAAGGTAGACTGGCGGAACAAGATAGGGTAATAAAGATGGTAGAAGAGAAAATAGCCCAAATGCAATTACCACCAACAACTAAGAAAGACGATATGGCCGAAATGCTGGAAGATAGAATGAGGCAACTACGGTTTCCCTCAACTTCTGAGAGGCCGTTTAATGAAGTAAAGAAACAATTTAAAGAAGAAAAGGATCCTGCCGTAGGGATAAAAGTAAAACCACCCACGTTCGATGGAAAGATACCTTGGTCCACCTACTACAAACAATTTGAGGCGGCCGCTGGGGCCAACGGATGGACACGCAAGGAAAAGGCCGTTTCTCTAACTGTGGCTTTGCGTGGAGACGCGTTGAACGTCCTGCAAACAATCCCAGCAGGACAGGAAAATGATTACCAATTGTTAGTGTCTAGATTGGAAATGAGATATGGAGACGCGCATCTTCAAATAAAGCGCAACCATATCGAAAATTTTTAATAAGAAAAGATGTTATGGATTAAAAATAATTTTTAAATATTCAATATTGTTTATTTACAATTACAAAATATTATTTTTACATTTTCTCTGCGATAACATTGAAAGTTTAAGTTTGAAGATTAATACATTACAAGGTAAGAAATTGTATCAGTTAATCATTGCCAACAGTAACTCAGTCAGGCAATGTGTGATACTATCTTTATAAAGTTTCCAGCGGTTTATTTTTGTTCAAAATACCATTTTAAAGTGCATCTTACTAAGGATAGATTTTAGAAAGTCTTTCTTTAATCGAAAATCCATCTTATGGAGCTTGTATTCTTAAATGATGTTGATCATATAAGCATACTACTATACCATATATAGATTTTCATTTAGAACTATTATACGTCACTACCTTGTTAACAAATAACAAGTAATTATGAAGTTATATTTAGCACTATATGTAACAGTGATCTCCTTCGTTTTCTATCTGCCAAGATTATTTCCAGCTCGGTTCCAGCAATGATTGAGATCTCGAGATTCGTTGTGGCTCCGTGCAGGGGTCTCATATCTTATACTTCTACGTATTTAATAATAATCATTGATTATTATCTTACTTGTAGATTTATTCGCTGATGTACCAGCATCCATCAGTTATATTACTTCCAAAGTTCAGTCTAGGACAGGCCTATGTATCTAGTCAGACCCGAATTTGTAAACAGTTTCTATAGGTTTTTTAGCGTCACTTACGTGAAGATAGCTTCTGGAACGCACTGCTAAATTAATTCTTAATCTAGCCGTTGTATTTTTTACCCATTATCTTCAGTTCTACTCTCACCAATACATGTTTTTACTATGCTTCATTGTCGTTGCTACTTTTACACAATTACGACTTTACTATTTTTACACATTCTAGTACGTGAAAGACATCAAATATTCACAAAATTAGTATGAACTTCTTTTTACTCACTTTTTATACTTTATCCAGGTCATATGTACAGTATCATTGTCACTTACTTACTTGCAGAAAAATAATCCCACTTTGAATGGTTTGCAATAATAGAAGGACGACTGGAGGATGAGTCTATAATCATTTAAAGCGTGAGGGCGTCAATTGATTAAAATGTCATTTAAAATACAGGAAGTAAACCTTTATTTTTAAAAGATTAAATAAACTTTCATTCATTTAAAGGATGCCAGCCTACGTGAAAGGCTACCTTATTGGCAGTCCAGACAGTGCCTAATGTGTATCATCATATAATTCTAAACATAACTACAATGCATTCTTTAGATTACTGTGGTATAGTTTTAGAAAAATAATTATGGAAATTCCGACCTCCAACAAATTAAGAAAGTCAACTACGGTGTAACTTTTTAGAACTCGGCCGAGATTAAATTTGTAACAGCTTATTACAGGGGCAAATAATTTCAGAAAATTTTACAAAGCATTGTTACATGTGCATAATTTTATTGTTTATTTATTTACTCTGGTGATCATACTAGCCATAGCTTTCAAAAAACTTTTTATGGTACGATTCTTTCCAATCTTCTGATACTACCGGTTCTATTTTTTGTGGCTTTAATATTTTGAGCTTGTTGGCTGGACTCTACTCTTCTCAAATCTGTATAGAATGTTTCTATTGTTATGTCTTTGTTGATATGTTTTCTATTATGTCTTAAGCTTTCATTATGAGATTGGAAATAATTGTGATGTTGGACCACAACTTTAACGCAATATGTGTTTGATATCTAATATGTTTATAGATTCATTATTAGCATTTTCGCAACTCCTTGATTCTGGGATATGGCGGCCAGACGTCTCATTTTTAACGTCCCTTTTTTTATCTTCAAGTCCCATTGTCCCTAAAAACTTAAAACGGGGGCGCAAATTGTCATGTATTTTCTCATTGCTTTTTTTTAACTAGTAAAACAGACAGAGCTTGATGTTGCGTTCACTGTACTTAAAAAAATGTATTTAAAATTTTAGGCGAAATGAAATGGAATGTCGCAGTTTCTGTTAAGTGTTCCAGGAACAAATGCAGCCGCGGAAAGAATTTTTCCAATCAAACATGCGTTATAGACGGATAAAAAATCAATTTTTGGTAGACAACATTATGGCAATACTTACAATAAAAATCAGTTTGAAAACGTTTCGTGCAACGATTGTAATTCTATTTGCGTGTCCAACAGAATACTGGAGACAGCAACATTTTATTTTTTAAGGTTGAACACTTTTCAACAGTGGATCTCAAAATGTCAAACTTATTTATACTGTAAATTTGAAAAACAAATGCAGAATTAGAAATTTCAGTGGCGCCAACTATTAACACATTTTATTTAAAATTAAGTTGTTTTTTTTAAATAATTACAAAATAACGCAAATAGAAAAAATCGTATAAAGTATTCGTCTCATAAGACGTTGTAGTGCTCTTGCCCTTTATTAGAAAATCCCCCGCTACGCACGACTTTTCCTAAACTTAGGGGTGGGTGCGCTAAAAAGCTGCCTTCTGGAACTAATACTTGAATATACTATTATAGTTTTCTTTTCCAAACACCAACATTGTTGAACGATATAGATATGTAAGTGGATTCGACAAATATGCAAAATCAGCAGCCCAAAAACCCACTATACCATCTACATCAGCAGCAATCTAATTATAATGTTGATTTATACTTTTGTGTTTCAAAAAAAAAATTTTAATCAACCTACCTCCAGCGCTTGCCCCTTTTTTATTTCACGAAAACTGTGTCCTTGTGTGTTTTTAAACTTTCTAAATATGGTCACCCTTTTCTAGGATGAAGTTAATATTTGTTAAAGTAACCTAGGGGACCCACCAAACTATAGCTGAATTTCAATTTTTTTTTACAAATATAATAAAGTAAGTAGGTATCTAATAAGAAGAGCTCTTCCATTGTCTCCTAGTACTTCTTTAGTTCTCTTCTTCCACTAAATAGAAATGTTTTTTATTCATCCCTGAAATAGATTGCGAGAATAATTTTATCTACAACCGTGCGATTTTATCGCATGTGCGATAAAATAGCAAACCATTAAATTTTCTACGTGGTTGCTAAGCGCGTGCTATCATTTCAGAAAATCAAGGTCAGTTACTAGTATAATTTAATATTTACAAAACTCTATTCACATGAATAAAACTGTACCGCTTTGTAAATATTTGAGGGGTTGTAGATAAAATTTTATATACAATACGTGGGATACATTATTATCGCACTTATGTGATTACACAAATTTGGCCTACGGTTTGACCTCATTGTGTATATTGAGTATGTTCACATGAGTACGATAATTAATGTTTGTATTCCACTTATTGCGTAAATAACTATTATTTCACTAGTGAAATAAAGTAAACATGTGATTTATATTTAAAAATATGACTACCTACATAATAAGAATGATCAATTATTTAGTAGGTAATTCAGAAACATAACGATTTATAATTTTTTTCAAAATGTATCACTAAGTATTAAAAACTAATAGGAACATTTTACTACACACATCAAAATGGTCTAGGGGACAAGGCTAAAAATAAACGTTGTTGCAACTAGTGGAAGTATTATGACACAACGATGAAACGAAACATAAATTTGAACAATAACCTTTAATTGTTATAACAAAAACAAACAGAATTTACAGTAGTTTGCTTATACAGGGTGTTTAAAAAATAGAGCAAATTTTTAACTTGCAAATAACAGTAGAATTTAAATGAAAAAATGAAAGATTTACACATTTAATACAGTGTATGGCCACCTCGACTGTTAATCACAGCTCGGCACCTATTGGGCAAACGTATAATCAAATTGTCTATTTCATTTTGTTCAATTTGTTGCCACTGGTCTTGTAAGCAATTTGAGAGCTCTCCCTTGTTTGAAACACCATGCCTTGATTCAGGACACGTTTTCCCAGCATATCCCACACATGTTCTATGGGATTCAAGTCGGGGGATTGCGCCGGCCACGGCAATACTGCGATATTGTGCTCATGTAAAGAATTTCTAACTGTTCTCGCAACGTGTGGTCGAGCGTTGTCCAGCATCAGTAGAAATTATCCCCCGATTTGTTCCGCCTGTGGTAGGATAACAGGTTGTAAAATTGTGTCCCGATATGCATTTGCCGTTAAAAAGCCTTCAACAAAAACAAGCTCGGTTCGACGGCCAATTCCAATTCTAGCCCAAACCATAACTGTTCCTCCTGGATTTTGTATGAACTAATTTTGGAACACACTGTACTCATTCATTTTAACAAATTTTCTAAAATATGGTTAGAACGACGCATTTTTGTTTTTGGTTGTTTTATGACTTTTCCGATTTTCGTGAAGGAAGTTGTTCATAAAACTTGACTAAATGGTGGGCCCTCTGTGGTAATTTAAATAGAAAGGAATATTTATATCTAATTGGTTTTGGATACTGATTCTTCAGGATTTATCCTTTTGATACTATTTGATAACTTTGGGAACAATAATTATTGGAATTGTTGATTGGTTAGTGGTTATCAAATTGCTCGCTTAGACGGACTTTGGAATTGCAACGAGGTACGTCATCATTTAATTCTTTCTTTTCTTTTCTCGAATAAATCGTAATTGATTGTAGGGAACTATTTAACTCCCGAACTAATTAACCACCGAACTGTTTGACCATCGAACTGGTTAAGTACCGAATTGATTGACTACCTACCTGCCTGTGTCTAAGGACATTGAACCTTTTTTTGTTTATCATACGAAGATCAAGTATTTAACGTAGACTCCAGTGCATACGCATCGAGGATTACCCTCTACGCTCAGCACTAGCTACTGATTGCCACGGTATTCAGAAGCAGAAGATATATCCGTTGGGAGATACAGCTACTGGAATTCACTCATTTACCAGGTGTAAGTTTATAGAAAGAGAGTACAGAAGGTCAGCTCTTCATAACCATTATTATTTTGTGTGTATATTTTGGGAAGATTAATCATAGGTTCTTTGTTTAATAGTAAAGAAATCATTCTATTTTTTTTGGGGTTATCATGATTCACATATATACAGGCTAAGATATCATGTCAGTTATTTACGAGATTTACTGAACTGTCAAAGTACTACCAATGAGTTCATTGCTGATACTAAGTAAATGTTAAATTGGTCTTGTTTTGTAAACAGAAATTAAATTATTATTTAAAGTTTTATTAAAGTTACATTCTCTTTTGAGTATTTATTCTTATCAATGATAAATGCTGGGCCTAGTTCGTTATCGTGATAGCGCGTTTATTTGGCTATTGAATTTTATTTAGTCTAGTTAATTATTATTAACCTTTAGTTTATTACCTTTAAATAACAACGTCATTTCCTTAATTTCTGTGGATAAATCTGTCTTATATCTGCAAACAAAGGTACATAAGAAGAGGTAATTAATCGTTGATGTATAAAAGAAAACATAACAAAATACTCAGAGCTTTTGGATAAACTTTATTCATCTTTCATGTTTATATACAGTGTGTACAAGTAGTAGTGAATTTTAAATATACATATATACTGTGTGTACTTATTAACTAAAATTGCATTAACATTTTGTTGACTTAACCTTACATTTATTGTATTCTAACTATTGTACTATAGCATAACCTACTTTCTTTATTATTAAATATATCGTTCCTACCATTCCGTTATCCTTTTATTGCTCGTGTATTCCTTAGTCTTGGCTACTTACCGTATCCTGGAGTTTAGTAATTCTCCTGCAAAGATTACTTGCGCCTATATTTCCGGATTATTTTCTTGTTGGTAAGTATAATAAGCTTAATTTATACCAGGAACCCACACCGTCTTCACTGAGCTACCCTCCCCCATATCGACGTCTCATAAATACTCCTCTGCGCGTCGCATTGTTTCTTTATTCAATGCACTGAGTAATCTAAAGAACAAAAACACCGTTTTGATACAAATGTCATCAACTGAACACAACTGTTTTACAGAAACAAAAAGCAACATCGCCAACTGGATCTAGAAATTGTTAGAATAAAGCTCTGTATGCTACAGTCACAAAACATTTTGATTAAGACAAAATTTCTAGTAATAAATAAAAATTAGTAAAAAGTTTCACAGTATTTATTAAAATAACCTGACAATATTGTTTCGACAGCTAAGCTGTCATTATCAAAGGTAATATAAATATAAACGAACACATCGCTAAGGTAGATACAAAAATAGGTAACTAGATAAAAAGATAAAATTAATAGTAATCAGAATTAAATATCTAACACTTCCAGTAACGGAGAATTACTGAGCTCAAGTTGTTCATTCATTAAAGGTACCCTGAGTTTGTGTTCGTATATCTCAAAGGCTTCTAAAATATCTAATTTGCGTTTGTTATTACAAAAATGTAGGAATTTAATATTATTTTGAGGAGTCATTGTGTGATTTTGTTCTAATGACTCCTCAAAATAATATTAGATTCCTGCATTTTTGTAATAATGCTGCAGTATATCTACATTAGAAGAACTTTGACAGCCCCATAACTCAATACCGTTTAGATAGGCGTAAGAATGGTTTTATACAACAAAAGCTTGTTTGCAATAGAAAGGCGTAAATATTTATTTAGCAACCAATACATTTTTTTTGTTTTGATATCTATGTAGTTCATTTTCTTAACTTCTTTTGGACATGAGTTTTCCAGTTCAGTTTACTGTCTAAGTGCATTTCTAATGAACTTCCTTAGATTGAGGGATTTCAGGTGTTGTTTACTATTATTGGCGCGCACTGTTGGCGTAGGGTGAATAGATTTATTTTTATTTATTTTTATCTGCCGTTTGTCCCTCCAGGTGCAAATAGCATCTAAACACGTGTTCTTGCAAGTGTTGTGTTGGATTGTACTGAATTCTAAAGTAAACTAAAAATTTAATTATTCTTTCGATTACGACAGACACATGCTATAAAATACTGGGAATTTTTTGCATCAGAACCCTTTGTTGAGGTTCAATTTAAAAATTACCGGTTTCTTATCACCTATCGATGTATAAAATTAACGATACTATTCGATAATACAATACAATTTAATTGTCAATGTAAATGAAACTGTAATAATAATGTTCTAATTAGCGATAACTGACATTTCCAAAATTTTTATGATTTATTGTTCTTTTAATATTTAAATATGTAATATTACTTCAAAAATTGTACTTACTTATTTCTGATGCACTTATTGTTTGATAAAAGGCTGCTAATTTGTTAAGCAACACTATGAATTATTAAATTATGTCCAGCTTAATTTAAAATGAGACGGTAAATAAGAAATAATCAACTTAATTATTTGTATAAAGTTAATGGTGGGCGAAATCATGGACCAATTTGTCAGCGATAAGTTGTGGGTTTAAATTCAACCAGGGATGATAGGATTTTCTGAAATAAAGAACCTGATTCTCACAACCAGAGGTAATTGAAGACATTCATAGGTTCATAGGTTTAATTAAATCATTACCAAAGTCAACGAAAGAATACGTTTGTTGTCTAGTTTTTACACGTATATTACAATATATCTTGTTGTTTCCTTCCAAAATGGTAGCTGCAATTTTTATCGCTCAGTTTCCTTATTTTATTTATTTATTTATTTATTTGAAACAAACAGGATACATTTCCTATTACATGTTTCAGCATTTAAATAACGATTATTCAAATTTAATAATATTAGACGCACACTTTACTAACACGTATATACATAAACAATTTGAAATCTTAACAGTTTTTTTTGTTGCATAAAGCAAATATAAATAGAACGAAATAAACGAAAATAAATAAAAATAATACTTAGGTATGAATAAGAAAGGTAGGGGTTTTTGATCTTATCGGTAGAAGTACGATTTTGTGTATTTTACAAGCATTTTATAGGAAATACCAAATATCTCAAGTTGGTTATAGTGATTGTTATATAGACTGCATATTTTATATATAGGGGACTATTGGTTGTAACTTAAAAACTTAAAAACATTGGGGGTCCAGGACTAAGACTGTAATATGGTATATGTAATCTAAAGAACGATAGCAAATAACTGTTATCTATGATGTTGTTATATATTTTATATAGAAATGAAACTTGTTTAAAGTCACGTATCTTATTCAAGCGAACGACTGAAAAATCTTTACGTATGTGCTCGTACGGCTCAAAATTGGGATTGCATTTGTATTTTTTGTAATATAGAAATTTTAAAAATTTGTTTGTACTGTTTCGATTTGATTAATATATTTTTTCTGATTTGGATACCAAATTGTACTTGCATATTCCAGTTTTGTACGTACATATGTATTAAATAGTGTATGAGCTACTTTATAATTTGGCATATCTACAGTGTTTCTCTTAATGAAGCCAAGAGTTCTATATGCAGAATTTGTAATTCTGTCTATATGTCTATTAAATTTTAAATTATACTGAAAAGGTACACCCAAGTCTTTAATTTCATTAATGTGTGTCAGTACGTGTTGATTCATTTTATATTTGAATTTTTGTATGTTCTTTTTCCTACTATATGACAGTATATGACATTTTCAATAATTGAAATACAGTTTATTAGTGTGGCTCCATTGGGCTATACTATCTAAGTCATTCTGTAACTGCAATGAGTCATATTCATTATCAACTATCCGATACAGCTTAAAATCATCTGCAAATAGTAGATAATTCGAGTGTCGTATTGACACAGGGAGATCATTTATAAATAACACAAAAAGGAGCGGACCCAGATTGCTACCTTGTGGTATAACCTGACCTTGCCAAGAAATTTTTAGAGTGGATACCTTTATATGTTACAATTTGCTGTCTATCTTTTAAATATGATATCATTAGGTTTACTAGTTCATTAGATAATCCGAGTGTTTGTAATTTGCTTAATAATATATCGTGATTAACTCTGTACCCGAATGGCTACATTGATTTATTATAATTAGCTACATGATTAGTTCATTAGTTTGTATCATTTATTCTTAAACTATTTTAGCTAAAGTTCATATTTCCTTAGTTCTGAAAATCATAATTGCATTTATAATAATATATTTATTTAGGGTTAAATAAACTCAAAGATACAACTTATTAAAATTTAAAATTTAGTTTTTGCATACCTAATATGAAGAAATTGCAAAATTAGTTTCCCACGGGAAATAGAAATTCTAAAACGTAAAATATTTCCGTTTTGCTAAAACTTTGAAATTGTATATTTTATTCAAAATGATGATTCTTTCATATGTGATAAGGCAACTTCCTGCAAGGCATGCGGAATTGCATTTTTCTAATACTAATCAAAACAAAGTAAGTTTTGTCTTAGGGTTTATAAAACACACGTAAACTGTTAATTTAATTAAGTCTGTTTTGTCATCTATACTGTTTTCCAAGTCTCTTCCTTTTTACATAGGATTTTAGATTAAAACAGTTCTGATTAGGTCCTCAAGAAAGTAGGAACTCACTTTCGGTTTAAATTTTAAAATTTTTATTTTTTTCAATTATTTAAAGTCAATATTTTACTTCTTTCTACGTGAAAGTAATAAAACGTCAATAATTTATGTTGGTTGTGAATAATGTTGTAAGTTGGTTTACTAATTTAATTAACAATAATAAATAAACTCGTCTTTAATTAATAATTATAAACTGTGTTTATATTATTTGGATTACCTCTCTCCCATTCTGTAAAAAAGCGAAATTATAAGGTAAGTGCACTCTTTTATTATCTAGCCTAGCACTTCAACCTCTGGCCTCTGACGACGACGCTATCAACCATAATTTATACTTAAGTTTTCAGCTTAGGGGTACGTGCGGAGAGGGTTACAACTCTGTCGAAAGCCTTAGAAAAGTAGTATACACCACATCCACCTGACTATTATTATGTAAAGCATTTGATATGTACTCCGTAATAATGCAGAGATTTGTTTTTGTTGGTCGATTGTTCACGAAGCCATGTTGTTCACAAATAATTGTATTTTCTAAAAAAGAATATAGTTTAGTGTATAATATTTGTTCATAGATTTTAGCTACAGTATTTAGAATTGATATTGGTCTGTAATTTGCAAACAAACGACGATCTCCACTTTTGAAAATGGGACACACTTTAGAGATTTTAAAGCAGCCTTTTTTGGTTTTAATCTTTTTAGAGGCTTTAAAATATCGCCAGGGGTTATTTCTTTTAATTGAAACAAGTCGAAGGCATTGTTGACATATTTATCATTGACGATCGTGTAGCTGCTTTCGTCTAGATATACACTAGAAAAATAGTCTGCTAATTCTTGCGCTATTTCTGCACTATCCGTTATTTCAACCCCGCTATTATTTATAAATGAGTCCGCTGTGTGGAAATTTCTTATTTTATTATTTACAAATTGCCAAAATTGCTGTGGATTATTACATATAGATTGTTGAATATCTGAAAGATGCGCCCTATAAGCACGTTTTTCATCTCTAATTTTACAGCAGCACGTAGTTCTTTGTATTTCTCAGCGTGAAAGGGTGAACGCGACTTTAATTTATAGAATTTATTTTTTCCCTTTAAGCTATTTATTATTTCTGGGCTAAACCAAGTTGGGTATGATTTAATATGATTAGTTTTATATTTTGGTACACATTGGTTTAGTAAATTGTATAAAATATTATAGAATCTTTCGACCGCTTCGTCAACCGATTCGCTATCTGCAATGCTATCCCAATTTTGATTTTTAAGTAATGTATATAATAAATGAAAATCAGCTTTTTTATATTGGTACTTATCTAGACTATTATTACATTGAGGTTTCCTTGTAACATTTATTTTCATCTCAATATCTAGGGAAGGATGGTGATTAACTTCAGTTACTAACGGATTATAAGAATGTTCTATATTTAAATTTAAGGTTGAAAGAATTAACTCCAATGTTTTATTATTGGATTTTACAATAGCATTATATGTTTGTAAGTTATGATATGACATAAAATTATATAAATTGCGAGATAAATTCGTATCACTTAAAAAGTCGTGATTTATCCCCTGTACACTAGAAATATTAAAATCTCCATGGAGATTTTAATATTGCTGGATATCCAGCAATAAATAGTTGATGTGTTAATAGTATATCTTCAAATTGATCGAAAAGTTCATACATAGAATCTAAAAGTTAAATTGAAAAAGATAGAACAAGATTAATAAAATAAGAAAATAATCAATATAAAAAAAAAATAATTTGATTAAGAAGTGTATTTATCACTTTAGGTAATAAACTAGCTCCCTAAAACACCCAAAACAAAAGAAAATCAATTCAAACAATATTCCATCTCACCTTAAAATAAATTCATATGAGAATTTTTACAAAGTAAAACCCATTTACACTATCGATAATGTGAAATAAAACAATAATTCATATCTATGCATAAATATTAACAGGCATAAACAAAAAGACAATAATACTACAAGAAAGCGCTGAGTTTTGTTTTTATCTTACGTAATTAACGTTTTTTTGTGGTACGTGTTGTCACATTTTGACTTTTTGTTTTTGTCATTGACAATAATGTTAACACTTCTTGTAACTGACGCTCTGATGTTACATTAATTTTAGTTTTGTTAGGCAATATTATATTTATTTTCCCATCAGATGTCCAGACGTTTTCTTTTTTGAACAAATCTATAACCTGCTTATATAAAAGTAGGTAAAAATTGGGAGTTCTGAAACCACCCCCCACTCTTGACCTTGAACCTATCTCTCTCTAACACATGGTGACCTTGAACCTATCTCTGTCACCTAAACGTGGCAACACCGCATTCTCAAGGTCAACAATATAACAACAATGTTTTGACCTTGAACTCAAGGTCATCAATATGGCAACAATGTAACTTCAAGATCATCAAAACGGCAACAATGTTGGTAACCTTGAACCTATCTCTCTCCAACACATGGTGACCTTGAATCTATCTCTGTCACCTAAACGTGACAACAATGATCATCAAAATGGTGACAATGTTTTGACCTTGAACCTATTTCTCTCTAACATATGGTGACCTTGAACCTATCTCTGTTAGTTAAACGTGGCAACAATGTATAGTCATCAAATAATGTATCTTCAAGGTCATCAAACAACATTCAATTTATTGACCTTGTCAAAGTTAGAAATGATTACGACAGTTTAAAAGGCAAATTTGTTTCACAAAACGTAAATTTAAACATTATTAGGGGTGTATAATTCATATATGTTAACATCGAGTGTACAGTGTTGATGAATTGTAAAGACACACACCAGAAAGAGATAGACAAAAAGTCACTAGATTGGAGAGAGAGACATAAAATCTAGAGTCCCTAGAAGTGTCTGGCTCAACTGCCCCATAACCTACTGCCGGTTTCCGGAATAGGAACCGGATTCGCTTTCGCCCGTCGGACGCGATACGACATAAGTAAGCGCGTCTTCATCGACATCGGCCTTCAGAGGATTACCAATATTTAATATTAAATGCAGTGCTTTTTATATGAATGTTAGGTTTTGTTTTTAATTTAATAATATGCTGTTTTCTTTTTAAATGCAACATTCGTTTAAGTTAATGACGTTAAATGCAGAACACTGTTGAATTGAATGTATTATATTTTTTCAGTAAAAACAACTTACTGTTATATTAATAACGTGATGTCAATAAAGCATTAGCTTTATAAAGTTAGAAATGATTACGACAGTTTAATAGGGAAATTCAAAACGTTCGATAACACTTATTTTTCATACAATTATATTCAATGAAATCATATTTACCTTATGTTCTGAATTAGTGGAGGTCAGTTACGTAAACAAGTATTTAACCGTACAGTGTAGGATTAAAGTATGGAATATTAAAAAGCGAACTCAACCGATTTTTACAAACGCTGAAACACGTCGATTTTGTTTTAAAATGCACAGCTCGATTTTTCTCAGAATTTTTTGTTATGCAACCTTATGATTTATTTGCATGATCATAAAGGGAAGAAAAATCACTCTCAGATTCCACTACTAAAAATCTATATTGTCATCTAAATTTTTTTGTGATAACGTCAAAACTAACAAACAAATGAAAGTTGGAAGGTTAGTCACACATATTATGTGTATCTTTAAAAATAAAATCGACATGTTTCAACGTTTTAAAAAAACGTTTGAGTTCGCTTTTTAATATTCCATACTTTAATCAGGGTACAGATCAACCAAATATGTTGTTTAAAAATATCTGGCGTTTTAAATACCGTTAATATTCATTTAGTGGAAGTATTTATTATTGTTTGTTCATAATTGAGATTAGATTCGTGTATTTACGTTTTTTCTTAATTTTTATCTTGTAACTCATTTAATCAAACACAAAATGCTTGTTACCTATTAATTATATAATTTTAATAAACTTCTTTTTAATGAATTGTTTAAACAAGAACTTTAACAGGTTTTTAACATAACTCGAGTATGATTGCATGTAAAATAAATGGATATAACTTAATAAATTGATTTTAATTGTTAAAAATGAAGTATTGCTGCATTCCTCGTTGTACATCAAATGCCCGGAAGGGCGTTCGACCGATTTTTAAAAACGCTGAAACATGTCAATTTTGTTTTAAAATGCACAGCTCGATTTTTCTCAGAATTTTTCTTATGCAACCTTATGATTTATTTACATGATCATAAAGGGAAGAAAAAAGCTTCTTATTTCTCAACCTCTCCCTGTCTCAGTAAACGTTCTGGTATAAATCTGTTTCTAGACTTATTTAATAAGATTGTATAATTCTCTATGGATTTCATAAAGCGATTGATTAATTTAAATATTTTAGAAGAGGTGAACCTGCAGAGTTTTGGGTAGAATACCCTTCCGCGCGCGAATTATAACAAGCAATACATTTCTTAATTTTTAATAATAATATTTTAGAGTGATTTATGTCTCCAATAGCCGGGTTGTTTTATAGAGAGAATAGAATTTTAAAAATATGTCGCGCTCTTTAAATTTATAATAATAAGTTTTAATTTATTATATACCCCATATAATTTTAGTATATTCAGAATGTTAACTGATGTATGTTCGATATCTGTTTATCGTATGTCTTTTACCCCTTAATATTATTCGAAGAAATCTTAATACCTCTGGTATAATCTTCCACTTGAGGGTTAGCTTGCGAAATACGTTGCATTGTTAGCAAGAATGTATTAGTAATTGTCAAATTGTTCTTCGGTCAGCCGATTGAATGCCTTGTAAGGTTTGTTTTGCCAAATATTCTATTCAACACTGTAAAATTGTATAATACATAATCGCAATATTTACTTTCACACTGGATACTCACGTAATTGCATTACTCGAAGTAAATCGTATAATAAATAAATCTGTTAATAATGTTGTGTATAAGGGCAAACCGACCTATAATTTTAGCTAAAACATTATGTCAAATTTTGAAAATGCTTGTATCAAGATCGGTTCTATATTTTATATGATTCAGATATAATGAGAAACATACTAATCTTCTCGAAGCAAAATTTTTCCATATATAACTGGCTCGTTGGTCTAAAGGTATGATTATCGCTTCGGGTGTAAGAGGTCCCGGGTTCGAATCCTGGACGAGCCCTATTGTTTTTATATTCCGGATGGAATTTCATCAGATTAATTTGTAGTACTAGGTCATCGAATGCAACGCATAAGTTGATTAACCGTAGACTTGTAGTAACTTACAAGATAAAACATAAAAATAAAAGACAATAAAACATTTGTTGGGTTTTATTAACACAGGATAAATATGAGAATAATTATCTAAATTATATACATTTTAAGCACTTTTAAACAATAAAAGACTATTTCTTTGATCGAAATATTTTAAAAGTTGTCGATGGCTAATTATTATTTAGTAACAACCGTAAATTCCGAGTAAATCTACTTGGATATTTGCAAAACTACATTTCAAATGATTAAAAATTTCCTGACGCGTAATTTAATTTTGTTTGTATTAAAAGCTAGAAATTCCAGAAAAACGGTCTTAAAATAAATTGTATGTATGTAGTTAAACATTGTGAAATAAAAATGCAAGAATAAAATAAAATATTTTTATTATTAGTTTTAGTAAATCAAAAACAAACTAATTTTGATATATTATTAAAACAGCAGTTTATTAAGCTAATTAACCAGCTCTAAAATTCACCGTTTAAAATCTGAAGATGTAATCTTTTATCTATTTTAAAACTAAAATTTGCAACAGCATGATTTTTAAAGTTTATAAAAAACCTTTAGGAATTTTAGAAAACGCATAATTTTGTTTACAATTTTTTGAAATTTAGATAAAAATAAACAATAATATGGTTAAACAGCTATTTAATATAAGCATTGAAAATCTATAATTCACAGTTACTACATAGTTTAAAACAGTTTGATCCGAGCAATTAAATTTAACAAATGGTTTGGAAATACTAATTTCGAACAACAAATTTCCTTCAGTTAAAATTAAAATTTAAATTAACTTCTTTTTGAAATTTCATTAGGTATATATAGCAAGTTGCAAGTATTGAAAGTTGTAGTGTAGAAATGTGTGTAGAAGCTAGCTTGCAGAATACGTGCTTGACAGAACGAGTGTTATCATTTCGTAATTGGAAGGGTATACAAACCCCAAAATCTTTAGCTGAGGCCGGATTTGTCTACACGGGACGTGAAGATAGAGTAGAATGTTTTTATTGCCGAGTGAACATTTTCAAATGGGAACCATCGGATAGCCCAATCGTAGAGCACCTGAAATGGTCACCACATTGCGTGTTTGCAAACGTGCTAGCACCCATTAGCGATGAAAGTGGTAGAGATGTTTGTGGTTAAAAGAAGATGCAAGAACCAAATACAACATAGAATATAACGCGAGGGAACAGGGAAGATGTTACCAATCAAGGCGGTAATATTATTGGCAACCTTGTACGAGGGTGTAGTGTACGTTGCAAAACTCCCAGATACAACAGCAGCCTTTATTTCCTATGACTTCAATACGAGCGTTTGGTATGGAATGCAACCAGTGACGTTGCAACAAATGGGAATGTTTAAACACGAGGTCGGCAATAGAACGCAAGAAGTACGATTCAGGGTCAAATTCGTGTACCCAACACATACTAAGGACAGTGAGTGGCAAACCATCGGGAATAGTCCGGTGGAACAATGTAAAGTCAGCAGCGAAACGTGTTATGCTTCCGTGGTGACCTTGGGCACCCTGTTAGTTTCAGTAGTGGGTGTAAGCATGGGAATATATTGTATCGCTCGTTATCGTTACCATTAAAGACCATGACCATGTACCCCACCCGTCAACTCAGTATATATAACTAAACGCATATGCAAGAATACTTCAGTAGTACAGCATCATGGACGTGGTAGAAGCAACCGTTTTAGTAACATTCGATTTTAAGGACGACGACGATGAAATGAGAGACGAAGAACTATACTGTGGAAACGTCGAGAAAACTTTAGACCACCACAAAGAGGCATTCATTAAACGCGTCAAAGAGAAGCGTGTTCTTGAAGCTGGTTATCTGGTGTTTGCGCTAGTGACGTTTGCATATTCAATGGACTTAAATGGGGAAAGCATATGGTTGGATGGAAAAAGTGCGACATCGCCGAAACAGTTGGAAGAGCCGTTAAACGAATGGTACGATACAAATATAAAAAGTCCCATCATGACATGTATAGACAAGTATAATGCGGGCAAGTTTTGAACGGAACATTTGTGTCGTATCACCATCTTAACAATGGAGAGTTAAAGTGTTGTGATGTTTATCCGCGTAAAGAACAATGAATCAAGGTGCTGAAACATCCAGCGCATCAATACATTGATTAGAAACGTCAAAAATTACGCCGGGACTTAACGATATATTCCTTAAATAAAAGATAAATGTGCTCTGTAAATACAAGGTTGTAAAATTTGAAATATGTAATCCTCTGATACATCAAAGTCAATCATAATGTGTAAACAATTCTATAGATATTGTGAAATGTAGTGAGTTAAATAAACCATGCAAATATGTCACATTATATTGTTTCATTTAAGAATGAACTCCTACACATACATAGAAAAATCAAAAAGCGAACCTAAGATATAAAAAGAAAAATTTTAATGCTATTTTAATTTCAATGAGACTCTTACCTAACTATGTTTATAAAAGAATGCGGACGAAAGGTGGGCAAGACCGCAAGGGCAATAAGTGCAAAGACAAGTACAAATGTTACATGTAGTTGAGAACAGAAGAAAGAAAGCAGACGTTGTTGAGAACAGACGAAACAAGGCAAGGTCAACGAGATTGTATTTACACAGAAAGGAGTGGGGCGGGGGCAGATAACTACAACTTCAAGCCGCACCACTCAGCTAGATCCAAACATTTGAAAGCGTCATTCAGCTTCTAGAACTACTTCCTCTGCTAGAAATTCGTTTGAAAATTTTTGTAAATTTTTTTTCAATTTTATTAAAAGGATCGAGTGTATTAAGCGGGCATTTCACCAAAAACGTTAAACAAGTGTTATCTGCTTTACCACCGTCCGAGAACGTTGTGTGTGCTTTGGAACTGGTGGCATTGTATCCGAAAGAATTCAGTGTGACATCGACTTGCAAAACGTTCTTGTATAAAGATGTGGATGTGTTATAGTTCGCAATCGTGGCCTAAGGCTACTGATATTAAAAGTGCAGTACAGAGAGTGCAGGAAGAGTTACGCGATCTACGCTTTGATGCCGATCACGAAGCAGTCTATGGTTTAGGGAAATATTTTACCGGTGAAGAGTGTAAAGAAAGAGTTCTAAAGTTTCAGAAAGGGGTAGACTTGTGTGAATCGTATTTAAAAGGAAATATCTGTATAGATTGCTTGTTGGATAAATTAAATAAGGAAGGTTTGGAATCATTTTCGTCTACAATACAAGAGTTTGTAGACAACAAAAATGAGTAACCAAAAAAAACGTGTTACGATCAAGGAGGAGAATAATAAAATACATTATTCATTTACGTGGAATTACGCCTACCGACAAGCACGAATATCATTGTGGATGGAAAGTGCTGTAGAGCGGTGTCGGTTTCAAAGACGTATCGATAAATGTGGTGTAGTGTTAAATAGAATTTTAGATATAGAACATAGACTTATATTGATCGCTTTAGTAAGGTTTGATTGTAATGCATATTATAAGCTGGCTTTTGTATCTTATATACTATAAGTAAAATAACATATTGAGAAAAACGTATATTTTTTATTTCACGTCTACACTACAGAAGTCGTCAAATTTTTAATAAAGCTACGATCATTTCGACCACTTCTATTGGTCGGTTAGTTAAAGAAACTCCCTGACCGGTCAAATTCAAATTCCCCGTCATTTCTAAAAATCTCAAACTAAACATTTTGGTAAACCCCGTATAATCAAAGTCGATGTAACAACATTGAACGAAAATAAAAAACAAAAAAAACGTCACAGTCATTAGTGGAATTTCTCCAAATGGTCGCCGAGGTGCTCCAAAACGCCGGAAGGTAAAAACAACTAAATCTCAAGGTAAAACAATTAAATTTCCTGGAAAACAATAGCCTCAGGCAGATGCCTGGGATACTACTAACGATATCTTTTAAAGAGCATAACAATATAAAACTTGCGTAATCTATTGAGCAAAATTAACAGTAAACATTTTATGTTGGAGTGTTAGATATATCTATTACAATATCTACTACAAACAAAATTTGTATAAAAGTATCGTTAACAAAAAGATTTAGTTGTTGATTTTTTCTTCCCTTTATGATCATGTAAATAAATCATAAGGTTGCATAAGAAAAATTCTGAGAAAAATCGAGCTGTGCATTTTAAAACAAAATTGACGTGTTTCAGCGTTTTTAAAAATCGGTCGAACGCCCTTCCGGGCATTTGATGTACAACGAGGAATGCAGCAATACTTCATTTTTAACAATTAAAATCAATTTATTAAGTTATATCCATTTATTTTACATGCAATCATACTCGAGTTATGTTAAAAACCTGTTAAAGTTCTTGTTTAAACAATTCATTAAAAAGAAGTTTATTAAAATTATATAATTAATAGGTAACAAGCATTTTGTGTTTGATTAAATGAGTTCCAAGATAAAAATTAAGAAAAAACGTAAATACACGAATCTAATCTCAATTATGAACAAACAATAATAAATACTTCCACTAAATGAATATTAACGGTATTTAAAACGCCAGATATTTTTAAACAACATATTTGGTTGATCTGTACCCTGATTAAAGTATGGAATATTAAAAAGCGAACTCAAACGTTTTTTTAAAACGTTGAAACATGTCGATTTTATTTTTAAAGATACACATTAATATGTGCGACTAACCTTCCAACTTTCATTTGTTTGTTAGTTTTGACGTTATCACAAAAAAATTTAGATGACAATATAGATTTTTAGTAGTGGAATCTGAGAGTGATTTTTCTTCCCTTTATGATCATGCAAATAAATCATAAGGTTGCATAACAAAAAATTCTGAGAAAAATCGAGCTGTGCATTTTAAAACAAAATCGACGTGTTTCAGCGTTTGTAAAAATCGGTTGAGTTCGCTTTTTAATATTCCATACTTTAATCCTACACTGTACGGTTAAATACTTGTTTACGTAACTGACCTCCACTAATTCAGAACATAAGGTAAATATGATTTCATTGAATATAATTGTATGAAAAATAAGTGTTATCGAACGTTTTGAATTTCCCTATTAAACTGTCGTAATCATTTCTAACTTTATAAAGCTAATGCTTTATTGACATCACGTTATTAATATAACAGTAAGTTGTTTTTACTGAAAAAATATAATACATTCAATTCAACAGTGTTCTGCATTTAACGTCATTAACTTAAACGAATGTTGCATTTAAAAAGAAAACAGCATATTATTAAATTAAAAACAAAACCTAACATTCATATAAAAAGCACTGCATTTAATATTAAATATTGGTACTTTAAGTTTGAAAGCAGCAGATTTTTAAATTAATTTCAATCTACCAATTTTAAATTAACAATAAAACTATTTAAGTCAACCTCTGAAATAAGTTTTGTATTTAAATGCATACTACATTGAATTAAAAGTTCGAAACATTCTCAAAATCCTCAAATAAAAGATAAATGCACTCTGTAAGCAAATACAAGGTTGGAAAAGTTGAAATATGTAATCCTCTGAAGGCCGATGTCGATGAAAACGCGCTTACTTATGTCGTATCGCGTCCGACGGGCGAAAGGGAATCCGGTTCCTATTCCGGAAACCGGCAGTAGGTTATGGGGCAGTTGAGCCAGACACTTCTAGGGACTCTAGATTTTATGTCTCTCTCCAATCTAGTGACTTTTTGTCTATCTCTTTCTGGTGTGTGTCTTTACAATTTATCAACACTGTACACTCGATGTGTATGTAACATATATGAATTATATACCCCTAATAATGTTTAAATTTACGTTTTGTGAAACAAATTTCCCTTTTAAACTGTCGTAATCATTTCTAACTTTGACAAGGTCAATAAATTGAATGTTGTTTGATGACCTTGAAGATACATTATTTGGTGACTATACATTGCTACCATTTTGATGACCTTGAAGATACATTATTTGATGACTATACATTGTTGCCACGTTTAGGTGACAGAGATAGGTTCAAGGTCACCATATGTTAGAGAGAGATAGGTTCAAGGTCAAAACATTGTCACTATTTTGATGATCATTGTTGTCACGTTTAGGTGACAGAGATAGATTTAAGGTCACCATGTGTTGGAGAAAGATAGGTTCAAGGTTACCAACATTGTTGCCGTTTTGATAACCTTGAAGTTACATTGTTGCCATATTGATGACCTTGAGTTCAAGGTCAAAACATTGTTGTCATATTGTTGACGTTGAGAATGCGGTGTTGCCACGTTTAGGTGACAGAGATAGGTTCAAGGTCACCATGTGTTAGAGAGAGATAGGTTCAAGGTCAAGAGTGGGGGGTGGTTTCAGAACTCCCAATTTTTACCTACTTATAAATTTAACCGCTTTTGAGTAAGAGATTCGGTTATAATGCATTTTTTGTTTTTTAAAAGTTCTTTATTGGTGAAAATTATATTTCTAACCCTATAAGAACAAAATCTTACTATTATTGGCTTTTTATTTTGTAGGGTTTTTGATTTAGTATGTAATCTATGACATTTATCAATCATATTAACTTCAAAACTGAAATTTGGTACTTGCAGCGTATTATTAATAAAATTCACCACAACTTCTTCGACGTCTTCATCCTTTGTTTCCTGGACTCCGTGTATCACCAAACAGTGCCTCCTGGAATAGTTGTACAAATCATCGACTTGATCCTTAACATCAACTATCAAATTTTTTAAATCTATTATATATCCCATAAACTCATTTCTGAATAGTTCAAATTCTTTATGGATTTGGTCCAGTTTTATTAACAAGTTTTATTTCAAATTCTTTAATTTTATTTGTAAATGATTTCTCAAGAGTATTTATCAATTTCATATCAATATTTGTTTGATTCATGTTTACAGTTTTTGTTATCAACTTTGCACGTTTGTATTTTTATCATAAATACTTATATGTGTATTTTCACTTTATTAACCTTTTTTTAAGTTTGTTTAATTAATACAATTTTGTGAGGATTTGTAATTTACGTAATTTATTCAGTTCACTTTAATAATTGATCATTCCAAAAACTGTAATTTTACACCCACTTTTACTTTGTTAAATTCGTAATCACCGGCGGACGTTATAAGTTCCGTGTTTACAGGTTCATGCGCGCAACAATAATTTCTTAAACAAATGTTAGCTCCTGAAGATAAGATCTGGGTCATACGCAGAAATTCAAAAAACGTAAACTTCAACAATATATAATGAGTATATAATAACTACCAATTTATACAAAAGCAATAGGAAAGTTAGGTAACCACCATGTCAGCCATACATATCCGAAGGTTACGGCCACACTGAATTTTGAATTTTTTTATGAAAGTGTTTAGATTGCTTTTCAAGTAATGCGAATTCTATATTACAATTAAATACTTTTATTCACAATCATATTGTAATATGTACATTTCTATGTACATATCATTGTAAAAACCTTGGAAAGTAAGCTATTGCTATAGCAAAATAAAGTGGTTAACAATTTCCTTTATTTCTACTTTCTATGTAAATGACACTTTACAAGCATTTGTGGTAACTAAGTAAATGGGTAGTTAAGTAGTAGTATCCCTGTAAAACTTTACAGGCTCCTAAAAGGGACCTGTAAAATTCTAGTGCTGCAAAAAACTATGGAAACTACTTTGTTGCTTATCCACAACACCATGACAACGCCTAGCTATAAATTGTGATACCGCCTTTGATTACAAAATGTCTTTTTATAAAAAAGATACAATTCATAAAAAATGCTGGTAAAGTTGGAAACAAAACTTTGTACGCGACACGCTTTGCAATTAATCTTCACTGAGCTCACTGAATTATGGTGGCTCGCTCCTTCGTCACTCGCCCCACAAACTTTCCAGCTCATGCGTAAAGATTAATTAAGTTTGGCATGTAAATAACTATTACATGTCTGTAAAACTGACCAGTAAAGTCTTGGCCAACCTTTATTTGTGAAAAATTTAAAACAAGGCGTTTTATCCGATTTAAATTCCGGTTTTTATAAATGTATTTAACGCTAAAAATATCTTTTTTATTTAATGTTAGTTTTATTTTTCAGTATTTTATATTTAATAAATACGATGGAATTGTTTTCCAATTTTAAAATACTGAGAGTATTACAGTGCCATGTAGAGACGAACAATAAAGTCTTACTTAAAATTTCTTTGATCAATAGATAACTAATTGGAATTAATTGACAGTTTATAAAAAAATTATTTTAAAATTTATAATTGTTTTTTATTTTGATTATTTAAGTCTAATGATTGTGAATAAAATAGTATACATGTTTTGTTGGTGAAGTTTCCAAGCCTCGCGATATTTTTTGACCTCGACGTACCTTCTCGGCCAAACAATATTGCTTGGCTTGTAAAGATACTCTTTACCAACTTAACATGTAATGTACTTATTGAATGTTCTTGTGCAAATGTTTTATGTTTTAGATTTTTTATACGCTTTGATTCTTTTAGAAATCTTTGTAATTCATGTCCAATAAAATGTTTACTATAGAAAGGTGGTTATTATACAGAAGATTCTTTCATAGAATAGTATATATCTCGTAATACCATGACCACCCCAAAGTAAAACTTGTAATTTCACTCCAGAAAATTAATTGACTTGCATGTCAAATGATTTAGAATTAAAAAAAATGAAAGCCTGCTAAAGCGATGAATGTAGTGGATATAACTCTGTTTTTAATAAAAGCTGAAATCTACCTTAACAACTATACAAAATCTTGTGAAAATTGAAAACCCCTTGAAAAATTCTGGATCAGAATTGTGATGATTTAACATTAAATTTCGTCTACAAAATTTGGTTTTCCAAAAATTTGTTTATTATAAGAATATTAATGACACATAACATTTGCAGCAATGCAGACACAATACTAATAGTTATTTATTGTAATAGTGTCTAATGTTTAATTAAGTATTCTGTGCCGGAACGATTTTGGGATACCCAGATGTAAGGATCGTCTTCTTAGAGATGTTTCTGGACCTTCTTGCACATTTTCATTAACAAGCGCAATGTTTTGCAAAGACCGACTTGTTCATAGTCTCCCTGTATGCCTTTGACCATCAGTGGTTTCCATTGCCTAAATCGAGCCACTAACCGTCGAATGGTCTGAGCAACAGGTGCAGATTGTTGAGCGTACTGCCTTTGAAATGCTCGTTGTGTTGCAACAATTAATGCATTGTTTCGGGCATAAATTAGAACTATTGTGGAGCGCTGCTGAGGTATATAGAGATTTATTTTTTAAAAATTTCAGTTGCTTTTTAATAATCTGAAAAAACAAGAAAAAGAATTAAAAACCAAAAATTTATAATAAAAGCAAATGGGATAATAAATTGTATGACACCCTGTAAATAAATAAATAAATAAGGTGATTTTAAATACTTAATAAATTATTGATGCTTTTTTATATGTTTATTCTCAATTTTTATAGAAAATAGATTTGAAGATGATGTAGAAATAAAGATATAAACTAAATAAAGGCCTACTAAACACGAAGCATTGAATTATGGTGAGAGTAGTCAAGTATGTACTTGACTGGACAACCCTTTAACATTAATCTTTATTTGTACAACTATGTAGCTGTACAAATAAAGATTAATGTTAAAGGATTAACCTACTTGCTGAACCTCCGTCACCCAGTGCTGCACGACTGCAGTTATCGAGTTCCGTGCATACTCACGGGTTGAACAACCTTTCCATTCAGCAAAGCTGACATTACTAGGGTAATTTAAGAAAAAGCGATAGGAACAAAATTCAAAAAATACTCTTGTATTCCAGAAGCTGGACCATATCATGAAACCAAAAGGCATGTTGAATATTTCTATTTGTAGGACATACTATACAAGTTATCTAGAACAGATATACGATGATGACTGAAATAAAACGTTATTTAAACAATATTTCTAAATAGTGCTTCTTATAAAGGGCATAAATCTATAAGAAATGGTTCTGAAAAGTGGCCATGCAATTTGATATAAAGCACACTTGATTAAGCTAAATTTTTAAAATTCGGTCGCAACCGAGGTTTGTATCCATGTGCCTCTGATTGAGAGGCAGGATTTCTACCACTCGATCACAGAAGACCTGGGTAATAAACAAAGATATTCAAATAAAGGTTAGTTTAGTGTGAATCTAATAATACATGTGCCACAAAACAGCGAAAAAGAATCATGTGTTTTCGGTTTTTAATGTAAAGAAATATTAGGGGTTTAAGAGCACGAGGCAAAGCGGAGTGCTTTTAACACCGCTAGTGCTATAAATGTACTTCTACGCCTATCTGTGTATCATTTGCTATTTTTCATTATACCTGCAATGTAATATGGAAAATAGAGCAGGATATTTTGATTTTGATTCATTTTCTAAGATAGTCATTTCTAAGATAGTAATATCGTTAACATGGAGATTGGTTAGCATTTGTTGTTTATGTTTCATCATGTTTATGTTGTTGTTTGTAACAGGTATTTTTGCATTTTTTTGTGGCAAAAATTGTTGATAATGTTTATTATGTTTATTACTATAACTAAAAAAGTTGATGAAGTTGTTGTTTTGAAAAAAACCTATACAGTGCTATTAAATTAAAATGCAATGTACTCTATGTCTATATTATTATAAAATTACTAAAGTAAAAGCATTAAGTTAAATTGATTGTTTGTTGCAAGTGTGAATGCATTTTACCAGGAACAAATATGATTTGTTATAAAAGATACACCTTTGCAACATTTATTTTACAGTAAATGTTATTTTCATTTACGTTTGTATTTTTAATAATCTCAAATAGTGATAAATTTTTCCCAAGTGAAATGAAAGAGGTTAAACAGCTATCGCATTTTGAACTTTTATGTATTGTTGGTTGCATATGTTTGTTTCTGTCCGAACTTAACGGTATACAGGTTTACATTATGATTTTTATTTTTAATTTTTTACTTAGAGCATGAAAAAATGTAAAATTGTTATGAGCACAACGACATAAACATAACAATAAATTAATTAATATAAAACATAATAATAATTATTCATAATTCAATTAAAAGGTATCCACCGCCAAAACAAACAGCTAGAATGACAAAATGTAAACAGTTCTTTCATTAATGTAGAGTTAAGTTTTAAAGGGGGTGTAGCGCAAAAAATTATTTTTTAATATCATCTAGAATAAAAAATTCCGAACTGATGAAAACCGCACTTTTCGAGTGATGGTAGTTTCGTAGATATCGGCTTCTAAAGTATAGAGAGTTTAGCGTGTGACGTCACACCGACACGACTGCCTCGACTACTATCCACTTTTTTCTAGAGTCCTCTGACTTTGATACCTTATTGTTCGAGAACCACTGAACCAAATTAAATATTTTAAAAATGGCCAAATAGTAAATTTATTTCTACATGCAACAGTAAAATATTATATTTTTAACTGATATACTTTTATTTTTATCGGACGATACATAATAAAAGGTATCCATTTTTAGGGATAATTTCATTGAAAGTTAAATATTTCTTTTCTCAGAAAGCATATCTCATATATTTATGAGATTTAGTAGGGGTTAGAAAGAAGCCTTACGGTTGTTATCAAATAGTGAACTATGCGTTCTTGTTTATTAATGGAGATAGCGTCAAATTTTGTTTGTTAAATTAACATTTTTCGTATGTAGACATTATTTTCTTTAAAAAATGTTCCGAATTTTAATAATAAAAGTGCAATAACAAAAAAAGCCGTTTTTTGTCGAAATCGCTTGTCATGAAAAATCGTTTTTTGTTTCCGCATTTTTATTATTAAAATTAGGAACATTTTCAGTGATAAATGACGTTTGGCATTTCAAAAACAAATATGAAAATAAATCGTACAACTGAAATCAAACTAAACCAATTAACCAAAAGAAAAGCGTTTGTTAAGATTTGGTTGCAACAGGCAAAATTGCGACAAGCTAAATGCCGCAACAATTATAGTATCGTTGTCTTTCTTCTTCCGTTTTATACTTTAAAAGTAAGCTGTGCCTTATCATATTTAAACTATCTAAGTGTAAAACTACATTTACAAATGATTCGTGAAGAATAATGCACGTTTTCTTCACTTACTCCATTTTCAAGAGCATTTTCCTTGCAGCAAATGCATCCCCTTACAGTTGACATAAGCATACAATTATTGAATTTGCACCAATTTAGATTGTTTAATCTTGTAATATTCGACTGATTTTCATCTTCTCTTTTTTGTATTCCTTTATTTGCCTTAATTGAGCCTGTGTCTATTTTGGTTCAACCCTAAACGCCATTGTTAAAGAAATATTATTAACACGAAGAGCGCCTGCATCTAAAATGCATGTAATACTATTGAGGTTTCACGGCTCCGTGTCGGTGTGACGTCACGAACGAACTCTGACCAACTTCTAGCTGCTCTATCTCGGTTATTGTTATCTTAAAAATGTGCGGTTTTCACTGTTGTTCTTAGATTTCTTTATTCTAGAATTTATTTTTTTGCACTACACCCCCTTTAAGAGATATGCGGTATCTAATCTGCCACATGCCAATATGCCTTTTAAAGATTCATTTTGCATTGTTTTTGTATAAACCTATAAATCATCTTTCAAAACCACTTTGAAGAGCTTCGCTTAAATCTTTATTCAATACATATATGTAGCAATGAGAAAATGCTGTTTTTAGTGATAGTGGGTAAAATCACTTACCACATTTTTGCATCTGCACTAGTTTTTCTCTTTCGTTTGATTTAATTTATTGTTATAAACATAATGCTTGAATATACAGTGTGTTTTTTGTAAACGATAATATAGGAAATCCAATGGAATTTTATCATTTTCCTCGTAAGTTTGTACCCTTGCAAATGTAAGTAGAAATTTTGGTATCAATCTAAAGAAGAATTCATTTTACGTCAAAAAAATATTAAACTTTATGAAGAAAACCAAAATCGATTTAGAAAAAGACTTAAAAAGCTTATTGATTTACTGATTTTGGTAATAAGTTATTAAAAAAAGCTGGAAGCTGAACGCCGATTGGTGTAGCGGTTAACGCTTCAGATTCCTAATCAAAAATCGCGAGTTCAAACCCCATCACCGTATACTTTTTTTTTTAATTGTATTGCTTACTAATTATTATTTTGAGAACTTTATTACAACGATTATTAATTTTTTTTATTGTTAGATATTTTTGCTACGGGGGTTTACCGTTATTTTTTGTACAATTTTAACTACCCATCAAAAAGGCAAATGAAAAAAGGGCATAAAACTAATAATCGTTGTAATAAAGTACTAAAAATAATAATTAGTAAGCAATACAATTAAAAAAAAAAGTATACGATGATGGGGTTTGAACTCGCGATTTTTGATTAGAAATCTGAAGCGTTAACCGCTACACCAATCGGCGTTCAGCTTCCAGCTTTTTTTAATAGCTTATTACAAAAAGCAATAAATCCATAAGCTATTTAAGTCTTTTTCTAAATCGATTTTGGTTTTCTTCCTAAAGTTTAATATTTTTTTGACGTAAAATGAATTCTTCTTTCGATTGATACCAGAATTTCTACTTACATTTGCAAGGATACAAACTTAGGAGGAAAATGATAAAATTCCATTGGATTTCCTATATTATCGTTTACAAAAAACACACTGTATATATCACTAACATATGCTAAACATCTTTAGCACCACTGTTCTTTTACTGCAACCATTTAAATGATTGTTTAATTTCCTTATCAACAACTTTTTTCCTTGGTTATTGTGCCTAGAGAACTTAATTAATGAATCTTAAAATAAACCTATGCTTTAGGTTTGGAATACCATTAATGAAGCACCTTGAAATATTTCTTCGGTGGCCTGGAGGAATCACAAATAATTTAAAATTAGATTTTTCTAGTCAGTCATGGATTTAAAGCTGCTCATTGCCATTTGAATTCATCTTTTTGGGTGAATAGCTCCCTAATATTTCCAAAATTTCTTTGAAAGTCATTTACTTATGTTGTTAATCACCCAGTATACAATGAAATGTATACTTGCAGTACGTATACAAATAAGGTCAATGAAAAAAAATTAAATTAAAGTATAGATTTTTAGGCGAAACTATGTGTGTGTTATTATCTGATATTTAGATACAGCAAGAACAAAACGTAACTCCTTCAAAGGTGCCTTTGAAATCTCGAACTCATATATATTATAACACCAGAAAATTATACAAAATAATCAAAGTCTTTTGACAGTGACAGTTGTTATTAATTTATAATTTTTTGGTGTTATAATACACACGAGTTCAAAATTCCAAAAGCATCTTTGATGGAGTTGTTTTTTTCTGATACTATATAATTTATCTTCAAATTAGAATTTAGTACTTTTTAGTAACTTTTAAAATAGTTCTTTCAAACTTGTTAATCCATAAAAGCAGAATGACACTTAAACATTTGGCATATTACAATTTGGGGGGTTTTTTCAATAAAAATTGTATACTGCGACCTTTTAAACTAAACGTACATTTAATTAAATTTAATACAGATAATAATATTGACTAGTTTCCCGTTCTCTTCGCCCCAATAATCGCTGTTTGCCGTAGTCTAATTCGTAGCGCGACCTATAGTACAGTCAATGAAAACTCGAAATTGGAAATTAAATGCAAAAAAATCGTGTAGTCTGGGTTATTGTTTTCAGTGTTAGGGGTGACCCCAGGTATAACATTATAAAAGTCCCCAGCCGTGGGTCGCGAATTTTAAGCGGGAGAGGGGTGGAAAGGTCCCATTTTTAATTTTTTTGTGAATATCTTGGAAACTATGCGTCTTAGGAAAAAAGGCACTCTATACAAAATGAAAGTAAATTTAATTTCCTACAAAAAAGGTCAGATTCATGTTTTCGCTAGGAGCAATACTCAGCTGTCGCTGCTATAATATAGCTCACATGGAAATCTGTAGATTGCCAATCAATTTCGACAAGAATTCCGAAAGCTCGCCAATGATTATAACCAATCAAAATGCTAGCTTAAAATATCAACCAATAATTATCCTTAAGAACCTGTACTACTATCTACGGCAGGAGTTCCCAAAGTGCGGCCCGTGGGCCAAATGCGGCCCTAAAACCCTAGAAATGCGGGCCCGCCATGTGAAATATCATCCGCGATCTTGAATTCATAGAGATACTTTACATTTCTACGAAAAAATAAATAGATTTTATCATATTAACTATAATTAAAAATTGTTCAGTTAAAAAATACTAAATTTTATTTGTAATATATCTTGTTATTACCAGATTGTATAAAACTTTCTCAACAAGAGTATTAAGTATCCAAATTGAAATAAGAATTAACTGATGAACATTTACAAGCGGTGTTAAGAATACATCCAACCGACTTACAGGCAAGGCTCAATGATATTAAAAGAAAAGAACAACTGCCCAAGCCACACACTTAAGATTGATATATTTATTAGGAAATTATTTAAGTAGTTGTTTTTGTTTAATGTTTTTGAAATTTCTAATAAACAGTTTGTAATAAAAAGTTATTAAAAACGATTGTATTATAAAATTAGTATAAATCTTTCCCTTGTGTCTAACTTTTTATCGATTTGAACGTATCTTTCCAAAAAAGTCTTTTTTGGCCCGCCAAATATTTTGGAATTCACTATTTGGCCCACCTAGGCAAAATTTTGATCTACGGGGTCCACACGCGAGTATATAAACTGAGGCAAGGGGCATTTTCCTTTAGAGTTCGGCCTCATCGATCGTGAAAGTAGCATTTATATTTTTCCGGTGCAAGTGTTCGTTAGTGATTCTCGTATTTTGTCAACATCTTTTAACCTAATGTAATAAGTAAGGACTTACCTTCCAATATAGCCCTCAAAGTTCTTTTCTGGATCGAGTCGAAATAACGCCTCTTTGGTATATTTTCGTTTTAGTTATCATTTGTCATTTTTTTATAGGTCGTTGTGTTGTTTTTGCTCTTTGAGTACGAGCCTGAACGATGGATAATTTGCCGAAGTGCTTGATTTGTGATGCTGAAATGGGGGATAATGATGATGCGTCAGGTCAATTCATGTGATCGAAGACGTGGGCCAGAATCTGATGATGTTGAAGGCATCGAAGTTTTTCCAGCATGCTTCTTATTGTTTGTGGACTGGTGTACTCCTTCCAGCATTCCTTGTGAACAACACCACTTCTCTTATTTTCGAGTGATTTGCTCTTCCCATCATTTCTTAGAATACGTGATTTTATTAACTCTTGAATCCCTTTGTAATTGACCTGACTGGCATCATCATTATCCCCCATTTCACCATCACAAATCAAGCACTTCGGCAAGTCATCCATCGTTCAGGCTTGTACTCAAAGGACAAGAAAACCACAACGACCGGTAAAAAAATCACAAATGATAAGTAAAACGAAAATATACCAAAGAGGTATATACTGTATACGGACAATGTTATTATAAAATATAACATAACTAAATATAATACGATATAATATAACTATTATTATTCTTTCATTGTTCCAAGAAAAGTATCAAATTGCTTATAATTTTTTCTTTGTCATCATCCTACAGACCCTATAATAAATTGTTATATTTCAAACTGAAATAAGTCAACCGTATATTATTACCCATCCATAAACAATACGAATCGGAAATACGCTCATCTGGGATCTGTCACAACATATCAGTGGCGCACCAACTGATCTGTACTGGGTAGGGTAGTTACTTTTCATAAAATTTCATAAATAGGGAATCGGGGATGCAACTGAATGTTGCACTACCTTTGTATAACACGCTCGCAGTGAATGTTAGCAATGCAGGGGTGGACTTGGAATAAAATTCGGCGGGATAGTAGTAAAAGCCAACCCCAAAAATAATTTTGAAAATATCGATTTTGATTTATGTTCTTCATTTAAAGAGCAAATTTGTTCTTTCTTTAAAGGAAAGTTTTATTGGGAAGGGAGACATGTCATATGGCTCTTTCCGTTCAGCCATTTTTAACCCTAAAATAAGAGTAAGGTTCACCCTAAAATTTTTGAATGGCATGGGGTAGCAAAAGATATCGTTTAAAAATCTCAATGAATTTGCTCTACTACTGTAACTACTTACTAAATACTACTTACTTAATACTACTGTAATAGTATATTACGTTATAAGTCCGGTAAACCCAAGTTTACAGTAGCGAGTTGAAAACGTTTCGGGACGAGGCGACGAAGGAGCCGAGTCTCGAATGTTGAAACGAGCTACTGTAATGGTTTACCGGAAGTATGACGTAAGGCGTTTTATTTCATACTGCCTCACATTGTTCATTTTTTAAAAAAATGCATTTAAAATTTTCAGTCCGGTAAAATTTTTTACCGGACTCAAATTAGATTTTCAGTCCGGTAAAATTTTTTACCGGACTCAAATTGGATTTTCAGTCCGGTAAAATTTTTTACCGGCCTTGTAACGTAATAATTCATTTACCGGACTCAAATGAGTCCGGTAAATACCTTTTTACCGGACAGTATGAAATAAAGCAAATTAATTGAGCTTTCAAATGGTATGTGTTTGCCAGATGGTATGGTATGCCGTTTAAAGATTTTGGGGTGAACTTCATCCCGATTCTAGGATTGAAAATGGCTGAACGGAAATAGCAACATGACATGTCCCCCTTCCTAATAAATTTGAGGTGTCCGACCGTTTTTCGAAAAATTGCGGTTTAGTACCTGAAAACGAGCTCGATTTATTTTCGGTGGGCTACTCTGTAGATATTTAACGTCACTTTTATGCAACTATTAATTTTCTCACTTGTTGACTGATCTATATACTCATCCAGCTTTTTACAATGTGTTTTCTTCAACTTACACACACGACACGTTGTAATACAAATAGAAATGAAACATTATATCGTCATGCAGTCTAGCGGGAGGAAGTGACAAGGCCGTAGGTAATCTAACCGGGATAATTAAAATTTTTAAAATGTTATGTGAATGTACTAAATAAAAAATAATAGATAAAGAAAAAGTTATTATTTGACTAAAAAATGAAATAAAATTCCATTTTTTAGTCAATATGAATTACTTTAAATTAGTGCGGTAATTATATATTTTAATTAATATGTATTTTTCTTTAATTTTTCTCTTAACCGGCCCATCAATTGCCAGAACTGCCAGATGGCCAGTCCGCCCCACGTGATTTCGGATATCTTTACCAATATTCAGCAACGTAATTTGTGATGATTTCTGGTTGAAGTATACTTCTTATTATAGTTTTTCTTATTTAAAATTTTTATGAATCGTTTTGCATTATTATTAATCCACTAAAAAATGTTATTTTACAGTTTACTGCTATAAGTGCTGTAAGTACTCAATAAATACGAGTACTTTTGTTTTCGAGTTTTTTTTATTCTTAGTTTTCCTATGTATTTAGGAAACGATAATATGAACTGTTATTTTCAATTCTTAATCAGATTTTTCCGAAATTCAGTATTACGTAAATTCAATTGTGTCTATCTTTTTTATTGTCAAGGTTTTGTAATGTACAGAATTATTTAAAAAATATTAGTTATTAAGGTGTAGTGTGTCTTTAAGATGCCAAATATTAGTATACACAAGCTGGATAAAAATAATTCATATTCCGGGTATTAGCCAAAACTATAACGTTAATATTGTAATTTAGGTACAGAATAAATATCTTCTAAAATATAAACAGTGCTGTATAACAGTTTCTTTAAAGAAATTTATTTATTCATACCGTGTGATAACCTTCAATAAGTACTACTATTTCAGTTTTTTTTTAAGTGTATTTGTTATCTTTTGTCGGAGTTGTTTTACCATCTGCTGCATGTTATTTTACCATAACAATCTACTAGTACGAAATATATCGTATTATTAAGCAGCCAGGCTGGCAGGGCCGGCTTAAGTTCGGTGAATTATTGATGGGCTCCCAAATGTTCAATGAAACTTTTTTTTGAGAGGGGATGTTTTTTAATGTTTGTGATCTATCCACCTTCATGTTTCGGTCCATAAACCCACGTGCATTTAAACTGTACTTTATAGATACAACAACAGACCTTGCTTACCACGCTCTTTATTCGAAGTTTGCTAACCTTTTAATTAAGCTAAATATTAGATATTCATGTACTGAAAAATGAAGATCATTTTACTTATAAAAATGCTCAATGTCATAATAACATACAGTTTCTAAGTATAATTTTTAATTCTGAAAACACGTTCCTTAGAAAACTCCAGAAGTTGTTAATTTCATAACACTTTTGTATCATCCTGTTCTCCTATAATTAAATTATTTATATAAAACAATTATGTAAAAATTCAATATTGTCTACAAACAATATACACAGTTACAACAGAATGCACTGTTGCTTCATCCTGTTGGAAACATCTTTTGTTAAGTTTTATCATATAAACTTGATAAATGGATACACGTACAAGGATAGATTCACAGCACTTAGTACAAACTGCAAGGTCTTATTAAGGATGCAGTCGAGAAAGAAAATTAATAAACTTGTATCAATTTTTAAAAGTTTAAGAGTTACAGGTAATATTTTCTTCTTTTGATAGTAATGTTTTCACTTCCAATTTAAAGTACCATTCTAGCATCATCCTTATGTTTCTATTATTACAGTGATAATCATGTTAGATAACCAGTGGCATTTTATGCGTGAGACAAATACAGTTTAAAAGTGAAAACAGTAAATTTCTTCTGTGGTGTGTACTCTGTGTTATAGTACGGTGCGTCTCTGTGAGTCTTTTTCTTAAAATTATGATTATAAAACGGCCTTATTAATGTATTATCATCATATATAAAAAATGTCCTTCAAGCCCTTTTAAATGGTTTCCGATTATACACAACTGTAACCTGCACAAATTAAATTTCCCCATTCATCAACAGTAAAGCCCTTTGAGTTCAGCAAGCTTGCTCCCATAATTTCACTAATTTGCTCCATAATAAGTATTAAATGTAGATATTAGTACCTTGCAGCCCTCCAATTTATTATAACGTAAATATAGGCATTGCATAGTTTCTATTTTTAAAATCAGGATGCTGACACTCCCATAACAATGACTTTCAGAAATATCAATAATTTTATATAAACAATTTCCTGTTTCTAATTAATGTTGGGTAGTGGCCTTTCATTGATAACTTAGTTAAATTGGTTAATTTTTGATGGTCAATTTAAACTAGTCAATAAACCATTTAATTTTTCCTTATTTACTAGATAACTCTCCTACAACGGCCATTGTCTTTTTCAAGGTAACCTCCGGAATCTTTTACTAATTAATAAATAATGCATTAAATTAATTATGCGTCAAGTCCTTACGAATAGACAGATTAAACTAATGCACCGTATCAATAATTCATATTGGCAGTTTTCAGTGCCCTAGTGCAAACCTGGTTTTGACGCAAAGGTATGAGTATGAGTCTTAAGTGTTTAAAATATATACTGCACGTATATCACTTGTCATTTCTTAAAATTTACTAGTAATAAAGTCACTGGCATTATAATTAGTAGCATATGTTCTAGGAAATTGCTAGGTACGATAAAGCAAAATAGTCACTAATAGATAAAGGGATCCTATGGGTGCTAAAATATGTACTCACTTTGGATGTCAGAAAACCACAGTCGGCACTTTAGTAACGTCTAAGAAATGAGCATGCAGTATTTATTAATAAAATGTGTTTGAATAAAGAGAAAAGTCAGACCATAATTTTAATTAGCACGCCGATAGAATGCACAAGTCAAACAAATTACACAATGGCAGAATGTTCACACACGTAGGAATGTAGAAAATAGAAACTTAGGGTTAAATTGTAGTAATAGTGTTGATAAGCTTTTTATTGCAAATTTCTCTTCCTTATGATCGGACCAAATAGGAGTATTTTGACATACGATACAAGACTGGAAAGCTAATGCCTTTTAAAATATATTTTTCATTTTAGTGGAAATATAATCTGTTACTACACTATACTCCGGACACTGAACAGATATAGTTAAAAAAAAATCAAGGCAACACAGATTGTTCTGATTGGTTTTATGTGAAAGTTAAATTTACAATAGAACATTTTTGTATATGAATTGTTAATTCGTTATAAATGATGTCACTTAGAGAAATTTATACTAGTATAAATAATAACCATACATTTTAAAAAATTGCATTTTATTAATTTAATAAAAAAGCCATGAAAAGTTCGCGAGTGCTAGGTATGTGTTTACATATATTATAATATATAATAAATATTTTTTACAATAAAACAAAGAAATTACATACAAACATACTATATATACATCGCATGGTAAGGTGGCAATCTCAGAACAGTTCTGTTGCTTTCCTGTGTTAATTCGTCGATTACGTTAGCACTGTGTTTAGGTGCATGGTGTTTTACTTAAGATAACAATTCAGCTCTCACATACTTGTCTTCTTAGGGGATAGTTTTTTCTGCAGCCAGTTATGTATGCCAGCTTTCTTTGTGTTGCTAGACGGAATTTTTTCAATTTTTCTTATGTGATAACTTGCGTTATCCAAGACGATAACGCAACCTTCTTGAAGACTGGGCAAAATATTTTTAAACCATTGTTCAAATGTATCTGCGTTCATTTAGACAGCCTTGGTAGTGTAATGTCTGGCGTGCCGGACTTTCACCCAAGCGGCCCGGGTTCGACTCCCGGCGCTGGCAGATCTGGTTAAGGTTTTCTGCAGTTTCTATGAAGAGTGATGAGCCGCTTTCCTTTCCCCGATGGATTTCTCAAGTCAGTCGATAACCCTCTTAAAAATGCATCTCGTGGATTTGTTATGGACATGTCAGCCCACACTTTTTTTGCCATTTTTGTCTTCTTCGGAAACATTGTCCAAAATAGCTCTTGGTCTATGACACGCCTTAGGAGCAGCAAAATAATCAGGATGTTGCTTGTGCTCACGAAGTATGTTGTAAACACTGGCCAGACCAATTCATAAAATTATAGTAAATAAGCAGTGGGATTGGAAGGTAAATTAAAACATGACCTATCAATCTAGCAACATTTTCCTCTTTTTCGTGTTTTTTCCATTGAGGATGCTGCTCTTCACACACTTTAAAAGCGTTCATAATTATTTGTTTCACCTCTACAGAAAAGTGCTTTTTTGGCGTTTTTTTTGGTGGTGACAACTGAATATTGTTGACGTTTTCATCATCCATTTTTAATAATTTTGCAGTAAGGAAAATTCTACAAATTAACCAACTCATTATTATTATTAACTTTTTATATAATTCTAACTTACTTATTGACAACCGTTCGTGTATTGAATGGTGCGAGTCTTAATAAAGACTTGTAATGTATCTAATATGTAACACAGTTGGAAAAACTGACGGAACTTTCAAAACAACTGACGTTAACGCATGCGTAACAAGCTGGCGTTTGCCGTTTGTGTTTGTATGTGTAAATGAGACTTCTATCGAGTACCGCCCCATTTATTTCAACCAATGGATATTCAAGTTTCAAGTTGCATCTGAATGTCTCTGGTTTTTCATTACTATATCTGTTGTGTAAACGCAGTATAGTATAATTTTATAATATGGCTTTGATCACTCATAATTAAAATGTTTGACAAAAATTAAAAATAAAAATTTCCTTAAATGGCACTGTTTTTTCTGAAGCTAGTTAAATCAGTTTTCATATTTATGAGACAAAAAGATGTTATTAAGATAATAACGGTTCCAGTACTCATGAGTTATGTAATGCTGCTGCGTTTCTATCAATTAATGTTGTTGAAATAAAGTCAGACTTCATCAAAAGTGTTACTGGGAAACTATTGATCAATATTTTTCTCGTCGAAATACAAAGACTCAGTACAGTTCGCCTTGTTGACGGATGGGCATGTTAATCAGTCGGTCCCGACAAGCACACAGACACCTATCTGTGGTTGTCGTTAAATATAACACTGCTATATCACGTACAAGTATATATTCATACTCCAATGGTTTGACAATATTAATTACAGTTAACATTTATACATAATATTATTAATTTGTTTAATTTGGTCGTCAGCTACGAGCGTCAGTCACGGACAAAGAGTGCGCATAACTGTTAGGTAAGTATTACATCTACAAATTTGATGAGTTGTTTTTTTGAGAGGTTAATAGTTGTAGAAAGTTTTGAAGTGCCCAATGAAATACTGTGGTAATTATATTAACAGGAGAAGTGTCACAAAAGTCAAATTGCAAAAATCAATTTTCAAAATTTTGTAGCGTGTGTCACAGCAAAAGCTTTAATATTTTGCTTGGAATTAAAATATGTAAAACTAAAATATATACTAAACAATAACCGTTTCCATAATCTATAAAATGGCATACAGCTTAGATTCAAAATTGTCTATAATATTCCAACAGTACAAAAACTTTGTGCAACTTGTTAGCAAGTCACATTCTAATCAGAGCCATATTATAGAGTTTAGAGTGCTCCTTATTTGCTTCTTACCTGATTTAAAACTAAAATTCGTTTATTTAATTCTCAGATATTTATTTTATTTTGAAGATTCTTGTTTTCTGCTTTAAATAATGTTAGATTAATTCGATACGCTTCTTATACGTTTGTTTATTGAGCATTCGTAGTACCGTTGAGTGAGAGAATTCTCTCACTCAACGGTAGTACTGAATTGAGGTTGTGTCAGCGGTCGTTGTAAACAAAGCCTTGACAATTAGATCTGGTTTTCAGTGCCGTTTCATTTGAGCAAGATCATCTCCATCAGCAGTTTGCGTAATTTTTATTGCCTAAGTTTACCGAATCTTTTATCCGTATGTACAAAGTCCGCCTCCAACCCCGGTTGACAACACTCTTTGTTGTTAACTGACCAATCAGTAGCAGTTTTCCGCATCGCATCTCATTATTGCAAAAAGCCCATTTTTAATATTAACTTAGACTTTAACTAACACTCCTAGCCAACATCTAATATTTTTGGAAAATGGCTCTATTGACTGGTCTATATACTTAGAAAAACAAAATTGTACAAAAAAGTATTTCAGTTCTTAAGTCAATTAGCTAATTAAAGCTAATCAAATTAGCTAACCGTACGAGTAAAATGCATAACTAGGAATTAGATTGTTTTTTGGATTTGTCTATACCAGAATATAGAAAATCCACGTAACAATTTCTGATATTATTTGAAGCATTAAAGTTCAGTAGGCTATTGTAGTACCTCTATTTATTAAAGGTCAGGTTGTTACTTGGCTTTTGTTTGCCTGACAGTGTTGCGGTCTTTTTCCGTGGTGACTGCCTTACAGCTAATTTACTTAATCCTTTTACTTAATTTACTGTTTGTTAATTAGCTTGGTGTTTAAAATTTATCCACTTCTAAAATGTCTTTTCGTGACTTTCGAGATTGTCTAAATCTGCCTTCTTGGGCTTAACAAGGATGATATTGGGAAATAGATTTTTACAGCTTTACTTCTACTTCTACTACAAGCTTGTTGGAGATTAGCTAATGACCGTCCACGGTATTGTACAGAAATAACTGAACATGACAGCTCCGTTTTTCCGCAAACTGGTCCAGACCTCGTCCCACATTTTCATAATACGAGGTGTGTAAATTAAGTAATGAGACTGATTTTTTTAATTTTTTTATTCGAATAGAATTACAATTCAATATTGCCTCCCTCAAAATAACTTCGTTGGGAAGCCACACAGCGCTGGAGACGGTTCTTCCAATCCTCATAGCAGTGCTGGAACTCGGATACTGGAATATCCTTCAGCTGGTTGGTTACAGCCGTTTGGATGTTGTCGAGTGTCCCAAAATGAGTTCCCTTGAGGTGATTTTCAATCTCGGGAAGAGGAAAAAGTCACATAGACTCAAGTCGGACGAATAAGAAGGCTGAGGAGCTACAGGAACGTTTTTACTGGCCAAAAACTCGTTTATTGAAATTTCTGTGTGACAAGGCACATTATCGTGATGCAACACCCAGTTGTTCTTGATCTTTGTTCTCACATGAATGACTCTTTTTCGAAGTTTTTCAAAAACCTCTCGGTAAAAGTGTTGATTGACCGTTTGACCTTGAGGCAGAAACTCTTTGTGGACGATTCCCTGGCTATTTTCATCGGTTCTTGAAGATGAAGGCCTTCCGCCTCGTGGTTCATCTTCAATCAACTCTCTCCCTTCTGAAAATGCCTTAAACCACCGAAAAACCTGGGCCCTTGACAAAACACTGTCTCCATAGGCCTGCTGAAGTTTTGCAAAAGTTTTCGTTGCACTGTGCCCAAGTCTGAAGCAAAACCTGATAGCACACCGTTGCTCGAAATTGATGTCACTGATTTTTAGAACGCACTAGAAAAAACTGTTTCACGAAATATCGCTACGGACAACCAAGCGACTTTAGCGAGTTCAAACTCGTACTGAAGGCGTATCACATGTTCACCAGCCGCTCCTCCCGCATCCCAAGTGTCGCCAGATCGAATCCTACGTTGCCAGTCTCATTACTTAATTTACACACCTCGTATATAACATAACTAAGCTGTCTTAGATTAGGGTTGTCCAACCACTGCTGTATTTTCTAATCAGCCTCTGTTAGCAAAAGCTACGCAAAATTGCATTGATTCTTAGTAATTCATCTCGAACCGCATCCTCTGCTAGTGGAAGCCTCTATGACTTTACACCATTAGTAATCGATCTCACGTAGAAGAGATCTCGATATTTGCTCTAAGATATTTTGTGACTGTGCAATCTATGCTGTTTTATACGTCGGCATTTTTATTTTTATAAATCTATAAGTAAATACATGTTTTAGTATTTTTCGATGAGCCTTACAAACTTCATCTTACCTTGCCTAAGCAGTATCGCATCCAATAAATTAAAATGATTTGGTTGACGTTCAAGTCATTCGACAAAGACTTTTCGAACCAGGCTTAAGAAAGTAAACATTAAAAAAAAAGTTGCAGCCGCCAAAATAACTAATAGGTCAATATCCTCTACAGCAGGGGTGGGCAAACTTAATACTGGTATGATCGACATTAGGAGAACGTTCGCGAACGTTCGCGTATGATAAAATCGGATCAAAAGAACGTTCTCTTGGGGGTCATGATCAAGCACGTTCGCGAACGTTCTCAGAATATTTCTCCAGAACTTTCAGAATAATACAGCACAACGATCTTAAACCGCATGCCCACGCAAAATTTACACGTGTTACTCGCAGCTGTTGGAAGTATAATCAAGCACGTTCGTGAACGTTCTCATAATAATTCTCGAAAACTTTCATAATAAAACAGCACAAACGAGCATAAAAAAGAATATTAAAAAATAGATAATAAAACCGAAACTAAACGATCCTAAACCTCATGTCCACGCAAAATGTACACGTGTTGCAGCTGCTGTCGGCAACGGGTGTTCCAAAGACAGACACTTTTATAAGCATAGTTTGAACAATATATGCTTTTGAAAACATTGACAAGAAATTTGGGTAACCGCCCGTTAGCGCCTCTTTTGTTTTTTGTTCTAGTTATATATGAACTTTACACTTAAACTTTTAAAATTTCGTTGTAAAAAAAGTGACAAATGTTAGTAAAGTTTTTAAAATGTATTACTTGTGCACACTTATATGATAATGGACGCCGGCCGTGGACAGGATAATTTAGAGCACCTTTATGAACAACACATTTTGTTACCTTCCAACAGTAAAATTAACTACAACTAGCATTATAAACGAGAAGACAAGAAAATTGGAAAACGTTCAAGCATTTTCAGCATTTTGAGAATATTTCAAGAACTTTTGAAATTATTCTTATTTTGGGTATATATTTGCAAGTTAAAGGTATTATATAATCCAGTCCTGCTTACTTTTGAGAGTTTATTCTCGTTTATTCTCGTTTATGCTCTAGGAATATTCTCCAAAAATAAATGCTCGGGCATTTTCCAACACTACTGATGTACAATCGAATAGTGCCATTAAGTGGTCATCAGTCAGAACTCCTCAATTGCATTTGATGTTTTTCATTTAAGAAAACGCTGCTTCACATAGATAAGTGGAACCAAAAAATGCAAATATGCTCATTGCCATCGATCTCAATAATGGATATTTTTCTTCTGGTAATAAATTCCAAAAATAATTTTCATTTGCACGTGCTTCTAGAATTATATGTGATTGTATAGTTAAAATTTCTAACTCTAGATCCGATGAATTCAATAGAAAAGTATGAGCTAGATTTGATGAAATATCCTCGTTAGCGAATTCTCCAAAAGGAAATGAAATAAATTCAAAAATCGGGTGAAGGTTATTGAGATTTGAAAATCGTCTCTCAAATTCTTTATTAAAGAAGAGATTTAAAATTAACCTAGTAAATTATTTAAAATGTCTGCGATCGACTATCGGACTGTTCGCGATCGACCGGTCGATCGCGATCGACCGTTTGCCCACCCGTGCTCTACAGTAATAACAATCGAATCTTATTCATAAAGTAAATCAATTGCTTTCTGCGCTATCAGCGTATCAGCACCTTATTAGGTTGCTTAATCAAAATATCTTGTGCTTGAAATTTGGGAGGAGGGTTTAAATAAGTCCAAGCACGTAAAACTAATGATTTTAATGAATTTTAATGTTAAAGGAGTACATGTAACACAAATTCCATATTAGTTTATTGCGTATATTTGAGAACAGCCAAATCCAGAAAGCGGATAAATTAACTACTACCTAATACCTATGACTTCTATTATGTTGTTTTAATTTTTGAATATCGTTGGCCTTTGGCTCTAAAATTTTACATAGTTCCGGTTTTTTCTTTGTTTATATTATTACAGTTTTGAGAAGTTTCGTTTTCTACGCAGATATTTTATTATCTTGGAACTTTATTCTAAGTCTATCATTTTGGAATTCATCCTTGATAACACAGGCCCACAAAAATAAAAAAAGTCTTTTAGTTGAAAGGTGAGATACCATACCGTATGCTTTTCGGTGTGCTGAAAACGAATCCGGGTTCAGAATTGACCCATCATCGAAGGGTTTCGAAATAACTTCAAAAAACACTTCAAAAATTTATAGAAATACATCTACAAAAAATTCTTGGGTGATGGGTCAATTCTGACCCCGGATTCATTTTCAGCACACCAAAAAACATACGGTATGGTACCTCACCTTTCAACTATAAAACTCTTTTCTTTTTTGTGAGTGTGTGACAAGCCCACAAAAAGAAAAAAGCCTTGCAGTTGAAAGGTGAGGTACTATACCGTAAGCTTTTGGTGTGATGAAAACGAATCCGAGGTCAGAATTGACCCATCACACAAGAATTTCGACATACCTCAAAAAATTTATAAAAATACATTTACAAAAAATTCTTGGGTCATTCTGACCCTGGATTCGTTTTCAGCACACCAAAAAGTATACGGTATGGTACCTCAACTTTCAACTACAAGACTTTTTTTTCTTTTTGTGAGCCTGTGTAATCATCTGGAACCTGTAATACCATCTATCGGTTATATTATTATCTACTATACAATGCAAAAGTTCTGAGCCCTGAGTTTGAATGAGCATAGCAATAAAACGAAAAATTCATTCGCAAAAATTCAAAAAACCAAAAATCAGATAAATTTACAAATTTACTATTTTATACAAAAATAAATTGCCTAACTGTTTTTGTTTAAATTAATTTGAGTGGTTAGTTCTTTTACTATGCACATTCAAATTCAGGGCTCAGAACTGTTGCATTCAATAGTAGGAAGTTTCTCTACTGGAGGATTTAATTGCTGAAGCCCTGACTTTGGTTCTGACCTGTTTAAAGAAGTTTATCTTGCCAATGCATTGGAAGCTTTATAGATTCTGGAGCTTGGTTAGCCGGGTAATGGGTAGTAGCAATTATTATCATTATTACTATTGGAGAAAACCAGAAAAAGAAGATAAGTCGACAGATAAGTCATTACACTATATCTTGATGGATATCAAATATATTTATTCATTCGACTACAAACATTCAACATTAAAATAATTTAAGAGAATACGTTCGCTGATATATCCAATAATAATTACAAAGACCGATTGAACTTAAGAATTATTAAGCAAAATCACTAGTAGGTATAGCGACAGTTGAGTCCATCCCCTCCCTTTTTATGCAAATGACCCGCGATCTAATTAATATTCAAATGAGGCGTGGTCTAATTAAATACATGAATTAATTGCGCGAATTAAATTAATTGATCTAATTAAATTAAATTAAATTAATTCACGGTATCATTTGCATATCTCATCTCTCATTTACATATCTCATATCTCATTTGTCATCTCACCTCTCTCCTCTTTCATTTGTCATCTCTCATTTCTCATTAGTCATCTCTCATCTCTCATTTACATGTATCATCTCTCACATGCATACGCGAATTAATTTAATTCACGGTATCATTCGCATATCTCATCTCTCATTTGCCTAGCTCATTTTTATATGCATGCGCGAATTAATTTAATTCACGGTATCATTTGCATATCTCATCTCTCATCTCTCTCTCTCTCTCTCTCATAAATTTATTTTAAAATAAATCTTATGCTTTTCAACTGCTGTCATTCTTATAGTTTTATTTAAATATAAATCTAAACGTCATAGGGCTAACATTTAAATACATCCGAGTAACATAATTAACACGTAGAAGCTTGAAATGTATGTTAACCCTATCGCTATACATAGTAAACGCAGTTAAGTAATATTTAACAGGAATCATCAGGATTTTACAAGATAAACATTCTTTACCTCTTATGTAATAGGTGTTAACCCGTAAAAGCAATTATCAAGTTGAAATATTTGTAGGTGCATTAATCATCTTCGTCTTTTTAAAACGAGATCTTTACAAGAATAATAGAAAGAAACTTCAAGGAATCTCAATATAGTCACGTTGTTTTTTCCAACATTCCTTAAAACTGCTTTCAACTATAAATAAACAAAACGTTCTTACAGACAACTGAACAATTCAAAGGAATTTAGATTTTCTAAAAATTTGTTAAGAGATGTAAAAGCAATTAACAGGTTAAAATCTTTGAAGTTATTTTACTAAAAGTTGCATTAATCATTGTCATCTTAAAAGCGGTATAAATTATTGTTTTAAATGACAATTACTCACCCTTGTGTTAATCTGTACAAGTTAGACGTGTAGAAATTTGAATACGGAAATAATTTGAAAGAGACATAACCTTATAACGTACTATATGTGATTAATTGTAATGTTTCAGAGCTCTGAATTATACAGATTTGATGTAAGCATGATTAACTTTTTTAACAGAGAAACATGTTTACTATTATTCTTTACTTAAGATTAAGACGAGTTGTTTTTATAATAACTAACAGCTTTCAAAAAGAGTCGTTCCTTTAAAAACTATTGTTCATCATAATTACGCAAACGCCTAAAACTAGTATAAAAACCCCGAAATTTCTGTTTCCCAATCATTCCGAAAAGTGTTCTCGAATCATCAAGATAGTTACAGCAAGTGAATATTAAAATCAGGTATGTTTTATTTTTGGTTATATTTTAAAAAACTATATGTAAATGATTTACGAATGTTTTAGATCGACTTCCATTTAGATCATCTACAATTTCGTATCTTTAAGAAATATATTTTCCTTATTTGAAATCAATCATGTAAGTGCTTTAATTTTTAACTATGTTATGCAAACTAATCATTCTGAACTTTTTATATCGTCTAAAATCTGATAGAATGTCTGCTGAAAATTATCAAGTTGACAGTGGTGTTAGCGACGTCGACGACAATGAAATTGACTGTTTCGCTGAAAGTGAAGATAAATTTGGAGAAGAGTAAATCTTCTCTAAATTTAAAAATACTGTAATTAATACCAGAAGCAATAACTACAACGTGATGAAGTACGTCGTCATCATGATTGTTGTAATAGAAGAAGTGGAACTACCCGGGGGTGGAATCATAAGTGAAACTCGTAGGTTCTCATCGGATACCGTTTTGTTCAAGCACGTGGATATTCAGATAAGATTTAAAGAATTTTTAAAGTTCTTATCTTACATAAAAGATAGGGTAGGTGTAAACAATATTAGTAATATTTATTTTATTATTGAGTAGTTTAGTTTTATTCCTTTAATTTTTATATAAATAAGATTTAGTTTTAATTTTCTTATATTCGTTTATTTTTATGTAATAAGATTTAATTTATGTGTGTATGTTTTTATATAAAATATAATATTATTTTAAATGCATTCTGTTTTCTGTTTTATTTTTAAAGAAAATAGATTAGCAAAGCAACTGAGGCGTGTCTGAAAGAAAAGTGACAATTGAAATTCTTAACCAATAGAATGGGAGCCTTTCTAATATATTAAAGGAATGAAATAACAACTTGATAACACTAGAATTTTTCATCATATCGTACAATGCAAACATTTCATATCATCTTGTTTATTGTTTCCAGCCTTATTTTGTGGAACTCCATAATCATGAAATAAATAAAGATTATTAAAATTTTCACAGTTTCATTAAAATATACCTGACAATATTGTTTCGACAGCTATGCTGTCATTATCAAAGGTAATATAATTATAAACAAACACGTCGCTAAGGTAGATACAAAATAGGTAACTAGATAAAATAATAATAATAATCATAATTAAACATCTAATACTTCCAGTAACGGAGAATTACTGAGCTCAAGTTGTTCATTCATTAAAGGTACCCTGAGTTTGTGTTTGTATATCTCAAAGGCTTCTAAAATGTCTACTTTGCGTTTGTTATTACAAAAATGTAGGAATTTAATATTATTTTGAGGAGTCATTGTGTGATTTTGTTCTAAAAGGTGTTTGGCGTAATTCGATTTTTCAGGATGTTTATTTTTGTAATGACGTACGTGTTCTTTATATCTTATGTCAAAATTTCGAAGTGTTTGTCCAATATATACCGAACTACAAAAAGAACAATTTAAACGGTAAATGCCCGATTTCATGATATCATGTGTTCTGTCTTTAGCATTAAATAAAAATGAAAAAGTGTTAGTGTTGGTTTTAAATGTTATTTTATAATTGTTGGTTTTTCTTAGTATATGTGCAATTTTTTCTGATATTTTGCCAAAATATGGTATAGATATGTAATTTGTGTCTTCTGTTTGATTGTCAATGGGATATATTCTTTTGATAGCTAACCTATAATCTTTTTGTTTAATTAAAGTGTCAATCATGTTCGGATTATAATGATTTGCATGTGCTAGTTGTTTAATGGTTGATATCTCTTTGCTAAAATCTGATTTTGTTAGTGGAATAGTTAAAGCTCTGTGTACTAATGATCTGTATGCTGCTATTTTATGTGTATTGTGGTGACAAGATTCATTTGGTATTGTTATGTCTGTTTGTGTTGGTTTTCTGTATATGGAAAATTCAAAAAGATTGTCTGCGTTAATCTTGATATTTAAGTCTAGAAAGTTTATAGCCCTGTTTTGTTCTGTTTCTAGTGTAAATTTTATATTAGGATGGATATTGTTTATAAGAATTAAAAATTCATTGATAACCTCAAAAGAACTGTCAAAACAAGCTAAAATGTCATCAACATAACGAAACCAGAAGATAATGTGTTTAGAGAGGTTTAATTCAAATATTCGATCTTCAAACTTGTCCATAAATATGTTAGCTAATAGAGGACTTAGAGAATTTCCCATAGGTAAACCATCCTTTTGTAAATAAATTATGTTATTAAAAGTGAAATAATTTTGACCTAAATAAAATGAATCAACACCCTTTTATGTCTACCCATGCTAAAATAGTGTCTATTTTTTTTTTCTTGTTTATCAGAAATTATATCATCAAAATGAATACTGAATTAGGTTTCACATCATTAGGGGTGATTACATCATCGTTTTCGCCATATTTAGGTTGAAATAAAGACTTGGCGTATAAGTAGATATTTTCAAATTTTAATCCGTTTTCATTAATTAGTAGACCTAACAAGGCATTAGTTTTACCACAAGAAGAAGGTACACTCAAAATTGCTCAACAGGCAACAGGTAAAAGCTTACCATGCTTTCTATCACCATCGGAATATTATCGAGAAACATGATCGTCTAAGTTAAATATATTTAGCGCCTTCCTTTGCTTAATAATTTTCATTATGGTATGTGTATATGTCTAGTCACAGTTTCAGCAAACGCATTGTATTCTATCAACGAATCATGTAAAATTAAGCAGTATGTAAAAAAAGAGTATGTAAAGTAAAATTTAGTTGTATCAGAAAGTGGGTTGACCGACTCAAGCTCTAATCTCTAAATTCATGAATACCTTATACACACGATAGAACTACGATGTAAGATTACGAGAGGGTACATGAAGAAAAGGGTATGTTGTAAGTAGGTTCTGAATTTCTTAAAACATTACTCGAATATCAAAAATTCGTAACGACGATGCATAGGTTTAATACTATCAACAGCTCATATAAAGGAAATGTTAGATTGTTAACAGTTTATGAGCATTAATCAAAGACTATTCTATAATGATGTATTATTTATTTATAAACGTTACATAGTATAGTAGCTAAATACATGACTGACTAAAACAGTTACTTTTATTAATGATGACTATTGAATTCGATCTGTCACTAGCTTAACCTTTTAATTTCCACTTTTGACCAAATTATAGTTAATCTGATCAAATATTGCTTACAAAACAGAGCTCTAATCTAATGTCTACAGTAGAATCCTTAAAACTCTCTATGAAGTTTTAGAATTGTCGATTACTAAGACACCCGTTTCTTCTACCTTCTTTAGTAAATTCATATTGTTAGCTTCTACTTTATCAACTGTTACTAGAATGCTGTTCTTTAGATCCTTTACCTCGCTCTATGTATCTGTAGTCATTACAATGAAAGTTTGTACTGTTGTGTCAAATTGACGATTTGATTTGAAAATTTAATAATGTAATTTATCGTTTAAACTAACCCTTGTTTACTTCTATATATGTTTAATTAATATGTAATTAGTACATCAAAATATGTTCTTAATATGTTTTTCAATTTCCTTATAAAATATAACTATACAGGGTGTTCCATAAATATACCGACAAACTTTTAGGGGTGGTAGGGGACATCAAAACAAACATTTTTTGCTTTATAAACACATGTCCGAAAACGCTTCGTTTTCGAGCAATAAACGTTGAACAATAGAATAAATAGTTATGTAGTAGGTAAATTTATGCTTAAAATCCAGTTACCATTAATAACAATTATCGATGGACATGCCATTGTGATAAATTAATTTGTTATTGTGAGTAGTCCTGTCAAGTAGTTTATTGTGATAAAACTTGTGTCCATTGTTAATTTAAAAGTTTTATTTAAAACGGATTACTCATTTGAAGAACTGCCGATATGCACCTTGCTTATGGTGCAGCAAATTGTTGTGGTAGAGAAGCTGCACGCTCGCATGCACAGAAGCATCCTCATAAACTGTTAACAATCTAACATTTCCTTTATATGAGCTGTTGATAGTATTAAACCTATGCATCGTCGTTACGAATTTTTGATATTCGAGTAATGTTTGAAGAAATTCAGAACCGACATACAACATACCCTTTTCCTCATGTACCCTCTCGTAATCTTACATCGTAGTTCTGTCGTGTGTATAAGGTATTCATGAATTTAGATATTAGAGCTTGAGTCGGTCAACCCACTTTCTGATACAACTAAAACATACTGCTTAATTTTACATGATTCGTTGATAGAATACAATGCGTTTGCTGAAACTGTGGCTAGACATATACACATACCATAATGAAAATTATTAAGCAAAGGAAGGCGCTAAATATATTTAACTTAGACGAGAAAGCATGGTAAGCTTTTACCTGTTTCCTGTTGAGCAATGTTGAGTGTACCTTCTTGTGGTAAGTAAAATATCTACTTATACGCCAAGTCTTTATTTCAACCTAAATATAGCGAAAACGATGATGTAATCACCCCTAATGATGTGAAACCTAATTCAGTATTTATTTTGATGATATAATTTCTGATAAACAAGAAAAAAAATAGACAATATTTTAGCATGGGTAGACATAAAAGGGTGTTGATTCATTTTATTTAGGTCAAACATAAACGAAAATACCCAAACATCTGATTAGGGACAACGCTAACTTACTTATTCTCTTTAAACAAGATGAATTGAATTTCAAACATGTGTATTGGGCACCACTCACGGTGTCTCCCCGACGACGTCGGCGAAAACGTCGTCGACGACGTCGGGGACAAGGTCGAAATAATGAGGTAATGTTTACATTTACTGTAATTTAATGCATGACTGTGAATAATAAAATTATGAAGATCGTATTTCTTTTAAGACATCAAAATGAAAGAAAGTAGTTTTGAGCATAATAAAATGCGTACTGAATTTCTTTAAAGTATTTCGAAATAGCTTATGCAATTAACAAAACTTTTCATAAGCGGAATAATATTGATATCCATCGATAGAATTACAAGTAACCCTTTATTATAAAACGAAAACTCTTTGTTTTTTTTATTAATCTCATTCTTAATTTAGTTTAAAAATGGATATAATTAACGCAGGATTTAGGATTTAGGAGTTCTGGTGCGCAAATAAGGATTTCCTATAAAGGACTTTTGATAAAATTTGGTAGTGATAATCGTCGGAAAAATATCATGTTTAAAAATGTAATGGTTTCACCGTCGCTTCCTTTTCCGTGTAGTTTTAAAATTTTATGCTGATGGTACATAACCTTATACTATATCTATCTTTTTCGGGTTTACTTGAATTATTTCATTTTTATTACATTTGTTTACAAACAACTGTTTACAACTGTGAAAATAAAACCCTTGTCAACTGTAAATTATTATTAGGCAAAATAAACATATACATCTGGGATTACTAAAAAATATATGCTTTCTTTATTATACTTTTTAAGAAAACATTATGAATTCAATATGCTGTGACACTTTCAAGTGATAAGATGGATTTTTATAAATTATCTTTGAGAAAAAAAATTGCAGTTGGTGTGGCAGTTGCCTTGTGCTTCGAAGAAGAAGAAACTGAAACACCACGAAAAAAAAGAAAATATGGTTTTTAGATCGCAAACAATATTCACACATGTCCTTGTTAAAAGAATTGCGACAAAATGAGCCGAAGGATTTTTATTATAAGGTTATGTACCATCAGCATAAAATTTTAAAACTACACGGAAAAGGAAGCGACGGTGAAACCATTACATTTTTAAACATGATATTTTTCCGACGATTATCACTACCAAATTTTATCAAAAGTCGTCCTTTATAGGAAATCCTTATTTGCGAACCAAAACTCAGAATCCTAAATCCTGCGTTAATTATATCCATTTTTAAACTAAATTAAGAATGAGATTAATAAAAAAAACAAAGAGTTTTCGTTTTATAATAAAGGGTTACTTGTAATTCTATCGATGGATATCAATATTATTCCGCTTATGAAAAGTTTTGTTAATTGCATAAGCTATTTCGAAATACTTTAAAGAAAGAAATTCAGTACGCATTTTATTATGCTCAAAACTACTTTCTTTCATTTTGATGTCTTAAAAGAAATACGATATTAATAATTTTATTATACACAGTCATGCATTAAATTACAGTAAATGTAAACATTACCTCATTATTTCGACCTTGTCCCCGACGTCGTCGACGACGTTTTCGCCGACGTCGTCGGGGAGTCACCGTGTATGTGCTATTTATAACGCTCATATTTTAGGAGATGCAAGCTGTGATGAACTTAAACATTTAAACACATAGTATAATTATTTCTCAACGCAGGATATATATCGATATTTTTCTAGTGTGATTAAATCCTATAAGGTATATTCATATCGCCCTTTTTATTCTGTTAAGATGTTTATAATAATCATGGTGAGCTTGGTATGAACATAATCCGATTGTACCTATTCTTTTCTCTCCATTTTTATAATATAAAATATATATTCCGCGTCAGACTGATTAGTATCGTCATATGTACCGATTGTTATATTTCCGTGAATATTTGAGTTTTCACCAATACACCGGGATAAATTTTTATCTCTAATTTTATATATGGCGTTTTATATAGAGCAGGAGTCTCACGATAATTTATATATATATATTGTCTTTGAATATTCTAAAACAGATAAAGAACCCTGAACCCTTGTTAGGAATTTTAAAAATAACGAAATTTTTATTGAAACAGCTAAATAGATAGTGTTTTTTCAAAACCTGTTAACTTTTATGTACTTTATTTTGCTATTAACTTGACCCCAATTATGATTAAATGAGAAAACATTTTATCAATCTGTTCAAAATTCGAATGTCTAGAAAAATAGGTAGCTCTTACTGAATATACGAAGAATACGTTTTAGGTATGTATTGAGATACATAGCATTTCTCTCATATATGAATTTGTATATATCGAGTTAAAGTTAATGAATGAATACAGCATAAATCATTACTCTACGTGTTCCGTGATTAAGACTTCAATAATCGAACGAGTTATTCGTACAATTAAGCAAAAGCTGTATATGATTTAGTTGATAGCTCTGTATGACATTCGGAGTTAGATGTTGACTCTATCAAGTTTTTAATTTGCTGATCTGAAGCTGCTGAAGACCTTCACTTCTGAGGGGTAGGATCATTCTAGATCTTGCTACCGTATATGTTTAACATAAAAATAAATGAAAAACTATAAACTTCTTTTATAGTTTTTATTTATAAAATTTTAATAATGATATGAAATGTTTGCATTGTACGATATGATGAAAAATTCTAGTGTTATCAAGTTGTTATTTCATTCCTTTAATATATTAGAAAGGCTCCCATTCTATTGGTTAAGAATTTCAATTGTCACTTTTCTTTCAGACACGCCTCAGTTGCTTTGCTAATCTATTTTCTTTAAAAATAAAACAGAAAACAGAATGCATTTAAAATAATATTATATTTTATATAAAAACATACACACATAAATTAAATCTTATTACATAAAAATAAACGAATATAAGAAAATTAAAACTAAATCTTATTTATATAAAAATTAAAGGAATAAAACTAAACTACTCAATAATAAAATAAATATTACTAATATTGTTTACACCTACCCTATCTTTTATGTAAGATAAGAACTTTAAAAATTCTTTAAATCTTATCTGAATATCCACGTGCTTGAACAAAACGGTATCCGATGAGAACCTACGAGTTTCACTTATGATTCCACCCCCGGGTAGTTCCACTTCTTCTATTACAACAATCATGATGACGACGTACTTCATCACGTTGTAGTTATTGCTTCTGGTATTAATTACAGTATTTTTAAATTTAGAGAAGATTTACTCTTCTCCAAATTTATCTTCACTTTCAGCGAAACAGTCAATTTCATTGTCGTCGACGTCGCTAACACCACTGTCAACTTGATAATTTTCAGCAGACATTCTATCAGATTTTAGACGATATAAAAAGTTCAGAATGATTAGTTTGCATAACATAGTTAAAAATTAAAGCACTTACATGATTGATTTCAAATAAGGAAAATATATTTCTTAAAGATACGAAATTGTAGATGATCTAAATGGAAGTCGATCTAAAACATTCGTAAATCATTTACATATAGTTTTTTAAAATATAACCAAAAATAAAACATACCTGATTTTAATATTCACTTGCTGTAACTATCTTGATGATTCGAGAACACTTTTCGGAATGATTGGGAAACAGAAATTTCGGGGTTTTTATACTAGTTTTAGGCGTTTGCGTAATTATGATGAACAATAGTTTTTAAAGGAACGACTCTTTTTGAAAGCTGTTAGTTATTATAAAAACAACTCGTCTTAATCTTAAGTAAAGAATAATAGTAAACATGTTTCTCTGTTAAAAAAGTTAATCATGCTTACATCAAATCTGTATAATTCAGAGCTCTGAAACATTACAATTAATCACATATAGTACGTTATAAGGTTATGTCTCTTTCAAATTATTTCCGTATTCAAATTTCTACACGTCTAACTTGTACAGATTAACACAAGGGTGAGTAATTGTCATTTAAAACAATAATTTATACCGCTTTTAAGATGACAATGATTAATGCAACTTTTAGTAAAATAACTTCAAAGATTTTAACCTGTTAATTGCTTTTACATCTCTTAACAAATTTTTAGAAAATCTAAATTCCTTTGAATTGTTCAGTTGTCTGTAAGAACGTTTTGTTTATTTATAGTTGAAAGCAGTTTTAAGGAATGTTGGAAAAAACAACGTGACTATATTGAGATTCCTTGAAGTTTCTTTCTATTATTCTTGTAAAGATCTCGTTTTAAAAAGACGAAGATGATTAATGCACCTACAAATATTTCAACTTGATAATTGCTTTTACGGGTTAACACCTATTACATAAGAGGTAAAGAATGTTTATCTTGTAAAATCCTGATGATTCCTGTTAAATATTACTTAACTGCGTTTACTATGTATAGCGATAGGGTTAACATACATTTCAAGCTTCTACGTGTTAATTATGTTACTCGGATGTATTTAAATGTTAGCCCTATGACGTTTAGATTTATATTTAAATAAAACTATAAGAATGACAGCAGTTGAAAAGCATAAGATTTATTTTAAAATAAATTTATGAGAGAGAGAGAGAGAGAGATGAGAGATGAGATATGCAAATGATACCGTGAATTAAATTAATTCGCGCATGCATATAAAAATGAGCTAGGCAAATGAGAGATGAGATATGCGAATGATACCGTGAATTAAATTAATTCGCGTATGCATGTGAGAGATGATACATGTAAATGAGAGATGAGAGATGACTAATGAGAAATGAGAGATGACAAATGAAAGAGGAGAGAGGTGAGATGACAAATGAGATATGAGATATGTAAATGAGAGATGAGATATGCAAATGATACCGTGAATTAATTTAATTCGCGTATGCATATAAAAAATGAGCTAGGTAAATGAGAGATGAGATATGCAAATGATACCGTGAATTAATTTAATTTAATTTAATTAGATCAATTAATTTAATTCGCGTATTTAATTCGCATATTTAATTAGACCACGCCTCATTTGAATATTAATTAGATCGCGGGTCATTTGCATAAAAAGGGAGGGGATGGACTCAACTGTCGCAATACCTACTATCACTAAGTTATATAAAGTTTTTTGTCAGGATCATATGCTTTTACTGCTGCTATTTTTAATGTTTACTTATAAAGCAAAACATAAATTCGATTTTTTGATATACAGATCTAAGCTAGGCCCCAAATTTCGAATACCTTATATATTCCTGCATATTTGTATTTTACCGCACGAAATTAGTATAGTCATGTTACCAACTTTAACTTTTAAAACACAATTTGATTAGTATTTCTTCTCTTGATTCTTTTTTATTTAATCTATTGATAATGGATGATGCAAAGTATGCCTTAAAAATATATCATTGAACTCGTAATTTAATTTCTTATTTAATGATGTAGGTGGTCAGTATTGTTCCTATTTACGAAAATCAAGTTATGTGTGAAAAACACTGTCCAAAAAATGTCCCAAATTTAATAGATTAGCCATAGTTATGATATTGGTATGATATCATTTTCTAGGTGACTTTGAAATTATTATTTAACATTTCAGACCCTATTCGGCCTTCTACGATGAACAGATCCTTAAATATAATTTTGTTTTTCGAATCAAATTTAAATTTGGCAAGGTAAAATCCAAATATGCAAAAATATACAGAGTATTTTATTTAAAAGTCGGATTTCAAGCCATTTCCGACGAAACCAGAAGTTGACCATTTTGGCCTGGATGGGAGAAATTAGAATCTTACGTCCTGCTCGTTTAATACGCAGCATAATAAAACAGGTTGATATATAATAAAGTATTATTGGTATTTTATTCTATTGTCAATGTTAGATATAGTGTGTATGATTCTGTCATATGAAATATTCTATTCTCTTCGATTTCTACATAAAAAATACATACAGGTATGATAATGAAACAATTAATAGTATTTTATTAAATCTTTTGTAATCTACCATTCTACCAGTTGGTGTGAACTGGTAATAACGCTATTGATAACAAACATTGTTTGGGAAGATAACGCATATATTAAATAATAAGATTGCAGTAGTTGGAAATATTTGGAAAGCATACTCAACAGTGTCGCTGATATCAAGGGTAGAAATTATTTCAGGATTTGTAGCACGTGAGAAAAGTTTTATAACTGGCATTGCATTGGCTTGATATGATATGAGTAAAGTGGAATAGGATCTGCCCAAATTTATTATATGAGAATTTGTCTCATTGCCCTATACAACGCATCTTAAACGCGGGCACGGAAAAGAGTAACGGAACAGCGAGACGGCTACGTCGAATATTGCTGCCAAATATATCGTGCATTAGTTGTATTAGAACAGTTCATACTTGTTTCTAATTTAACTATTTAGCTGTAACAATTTAACTGCGTGATACATTTTAGTGCCTTAATATTTTTAGACAAGTACCAAATGCAGATATAGTCGAATTTCGAATTTTAATCGTTTTAAAAGAAAAAAATCGTTTTCTGTTATTAAATTATATTTATTAAACATGCTTGAGTTATAGAAAAAAATCATGAATTTACTTGAAATAAATCAAAATGATTAGTAAAAAGTTTTGCAAATTTATTATAAGGTAATACAGCTTAGCTGTCGAAGCAATTGTCAGGTAGCTTATAATAAATTTGTAAAGTTTTTTACTAATCATTTTGATTTATTTCATGATTATGAAGTTTCACGAAATAAGGCTCAAAACAATCAACAACATCAATTTATTTACCGCTTAAAATTCGCTATTGGAATTAATAGTAAATGGGAGATTTTAAATACAATAAATCGCATGATTAACAATAATTAACCAATAGAAGAAGTAATACTCAAAAACTTTATTGAACTATTTAATTAAATTTATAATAAAACAAGGAAAAATATAAAATTTTTGAGATGTATTACCATTATAATAGGTGCCTTTACCTGATATATGCATAATATTTTGCATATAATAATTTCTAAATAATTTTATTATTGTTATACTGTGAAACATTTATCTTCCCATTCTAAATATATGTATAAATATTTTGATAGCTGATTAATTTGAATCAAAAACAATTCATTTCAATTGTGACTTGTACAAGAATTGCGAAACAATGTAGCTGTCCCTTAAACAACGGGAATTTTAACAGGTTCAGTTATACAGAATGTTATTATTTATAACCATTATTCTGTGATTATCCATTATCCTTAACTTTGTTGTGCATTGTTTGAAATTTTCTTACTTTTATTATAGGCGTATTGGGTAAAATCCCGCCTTAATGTTTCCTTTTAATGGATTTCTTTTGCTATTTTTGAACTGATAAACTGCATTATTTCAAAACCATTAATAGTTCCTACTACATTGTTGACCCATGCATGAATTTTGACTACTTTATTAAGGCAGTAAAACACAAATGACCCAACTTATTGTTGAAAGAATATTCAAACATTTTAAATCTTCATTGTTATTAGATAAATATGAGAATATCTTGTAAACGATAAAGTCTATAAATTATTCCGATAAATTAATTTCAAAACAATAAACTTTTACTTGTTTAAATAATTGGCATATATCTCTGTAAACTGACTACAAATGTCGTCAGTATTTTTAAGGAATTGTTTATTTTACAAATAAACATACATAAGAATAATTACATACAATGATCCCTTAATTTTATAGTCATTGTTTAAACTACATAATATATGTGTAATATTTACATTAATTAAAAATAAAACTAATTGATTAAACATTGTCATATTAGTATTGAATTGTAAGTTATTCTGTTTTATAAATATTATAATTATTAAAAAAAAGTTTATTTATAAAATATATTAAATATTTTATTAAAAAAAATTATACGAACTGTATGAAATTTGAACTGTGGTAACCTAGTCTGAGAGGCAGCCATTTATCCACGGAGCCATGCTCTGCTGACGTTGTCTGCTTATTTAATGACTGCTTTCAATTCTTTTTTATTTGTTTCTTGTTTTATTACTTTATTTAGTATTACTTTTTAATGATTTTTCCAACTACTAATTACTGTACATTCACTTATTAATTAGTTAGTATGAATTAATAAACTATTAATATTAATTCATTTACGCACTCTGTTTGTGGTATGAAAAATCTCATTGTTTCTCTAAATATATCCCTCTCCAAAATATAATGTGTGGTGAGAGACTAGTTCTACAGTTTCCCCTCTCGTTGTCCCCTTACCGCTGGCCCCTAGCAGATACTTCCGGACTGTTTAAATATAGCTTTAACAGGGGATTTTAAGCTACATTTACAATGGTCGTTACTTAGCACTCAACTTTAGATAGCATAATATAGCGAGTAGAGATTCTGTTTTGAGGCACTAAATCACAATTTTCCGAAAAACGGCACGTCAAATTTATTAGGAAGGTGGACATGTCATATGGCTATTTTCGTTCAGCCATTTTCAACCCTAAAATAGTGGTGAGGTTCACATCTTCTTTAATGTACAAAAGTATTTTTATTTTTTTTTTATTCCGAGTACTAGTTCTCTCGAAGGGAGGAAACAGTACAAATTCAAATTTAATTTTACATTTGGAGCATTTGTCGGGTGATAACACGGCATTCGTTGTCGTAAACATTTGAACGCTTTGATTTTAACTTTAGCATGTCTGTTAAACACCGTATTTCGAAGTGTTCGTTGTAACTATTCATTCAATATTTTAAATGGTTTATTCGATTGCAAGAAGTTTGATACAATTGCGCTTTTATTCGCAAACAATGAAAATGCTGAAAGAAGCGATCAGTTGTTCAGCCAGCGACATTCAGATAAGTAGGTGAATCGCAAGTATGCCCTGAAGTTAGTAAGAGAATTTCGGGAGATCAGGTCTGTGGCAAGTACAAACCGAAATATTAAAAATCCGGTAAGAAATGAAGTGGTAGAAGTGGCGGTTCTTGGTCACGTTGTTGTCGATCCTACATTGAGTACAAGGCAAATGGCTATTGTATCAGGTATTAATCGAACCAGTATTCAACGAATTTTAAAACACCACAAATTTCATCCCCATAAGATTCATTTGCTACATGAACTCAATGAAGACAACTTTGATCGCCGTTTGTAATTTTAGGCTTTAAGTAAACGAGCGATAAATAATCCAAATTTACTTCTTAACATCCGCTTTTGCGACAAATGCGAAACACATACTCAATATCCCGAAAAACTCAATATTTGTGTTCGCATTTTTGATGATCATCTGGTTGATCCTTATTTCACACCTCGTAATTTGAATAGAGAAATGCACTTAAAACTGTTAGAAGACAATATTAAATACTATCCGCATTATGCACTGCCTATTCGGCAGTATTTGGATCTAAGGTTTCCGGGTCAATGAATTGGAAGAAGGGCATCTGCTCTGGAAAGCCCTCTGAATGCAAAATGCTTCAGAACGTGCGGCGACATTTGAGCGGAACGAGACGCCAAAGAAGACAAGACTGGATTATTTGATAGAATTTCTACAAGCCGAACTCCACATCAGACAACATATTGATCTTGAACACACAGGTTTTCAGCACGTCAAGGTATTGAATAGCAGACAAGGTGAGCATAAAGTAAACAAGAAGAATAATACATCACCACCTACCGCGGCTGTTTTATTTAATGGTCAAAACCATGGATGCATCGTTTGTAGGAACACGCACGAAAGCAAACATGTAGAAAGGCCAAGCCAATGACAATGGAAGAACGACGTATAAAGATTCGCGAAAATAAAGCATGTTTCACGTGCTTGAAGAAGTCCCATATTAGAAAGAAATGTAAAGCTCTCGTGGTATGCTATGTATGTCCTAAGAAGCATTTAAGTGGCATGTGCCCAGACCTAAATGTCAATGTCAACTAAACATCAGAATTAGAATCAACTGATATTGAACAAGAACATCTAGCACTCTCGCAACAGCACCCAACGACCGCTGCTGGTCAAACCAATATCGAATGTATCAGTTGCGTCCTTATGAAGACTCTCCTCGTTAACGTGAAGATCATGGATTCAAGATTAATCATCACTGAACGGCTCCTGTCGTAAGGTCTTCCAGATAATTGAGATGACAGAGATACCTTCGATTCTTGTGGTGAAAAAAAAGGGAGAAGTTATGAAAGTTTGCCGTCATCTACGTGTTGTCTTCGGAGTGAACTGTAGCCTTGTTCGGTTCTCAGCTGGCCTAGAAAAGAACCTTAAGTCAATTAAGAGGCTGAAATAGCTAGGAAATTACTTAAGTTATTAGTATGCGTCATGAATGAAGCAAAAATTGATTCGGACGGAAATGGGAGTGTACTCCTGAAGAAGGTTCCGGAGTTGATTTACCTAAAAAAAACTGTGGAATAGACGCTGGTAAGATGGATCAATTAACAACAACAGTTCTTGGAATTGCGTGGAACAAAATCGCCGACACTTTATTTTTTGAACAAACCCATGGAGATCTTCCTGACACAGGTTTAACAAAACGTATTATCCTATCAACTATGAGTAAAATTTTTGATCTTATAGGTCACACACGCCCTGCACATATTGCGCTAAAACTACTTCTCCAGAAATCATGGGAATGAAAAATTGGATGGGACAAAGAGCTACTAGAAGATATGGTTAAAACGTATATGTATGGTATGGTGAGATTCAAAACTTATCATCTGTTTATCTTCCTCGAATGTGCGATTTAAATGATTATAAAGATTTGCAGCTAGATACGTTCTGTGGTACAAGTTTTGAAGTAGTCTTACTCAGAAATGAAAAGCAAGCTGATGTAGTACTACAGCTTATGCTAGCGAAATGTCGCATCACACCGTTGAAACAGGAACAGTACCTAGGTTAGAATTACTGGTATGCCTGATTGCATCTCAATTGATTCATGCAGTAAAAAAAGCCCTGGGACTCCAAGAAGTACGTTGTGTGTTGCGGAGCAAATCAACAACCACTATATCATTGATAAATATACATGATGAGTGACGATTATTCGTAGGGAATCGAGTCTGCCAAATACTGGAGCTGACAAGCTTAAGACAGGCAAGCTTAACCTGGCTGCCTTACAATCGCGAGGATGCACACCGAAGGAACTAATGGCATCGAGATGATATGTGAGACCTGCATGTCTTAAAGAAAGTAAAGACGGCCGAATGCAGAGTTTGCAGTTAACGAAGAGGAGATAGCAAGCAAGCGAAGAAAAACCTCTTCAGTAATGCATATTGGAATGAACTCAATTTGGTTCCCACCAAGATTTTCTACTTGTCTGAAGAACGTGAAAATAATGGCATGGATACGTAGATTTTTAAGTGACTGCAGATTTACAACAGCTGTTCGGAAGCTGAATAGATACATCACTTTCCTTAGACTTGCGGAGTATAGTTGCATACACCTTGACTTGATTACCTCAATAAATACTATCTCCTTTATCCAGGCTTTGGAAGCTTCGGAACACCCACTGTGACAATGCGACAAATTTTGTAGCCGCTAACAATCTGTTTCAGTCACTGAAATGCAAAGACGTTGAGGTGCAGTCACACTGCAAGAGAATTCAGTGGATTCAGGGATCCACCTACTGCAAGTTGGTTTGGTGACTTCTGGGAATGTCTCATCAAATCAATAAAACTCCAGCTTCGTCGTATGTTAACGAATGCTTAACTGGACTTTGAAGAGCTTCGACCGTCTCTAGCTTACTGCAGTTTGTGAAGCTCCGAGTGACTTTCAACCTCTCACTTCAGCTAACTTTTTCAGATCAATAAAAAGAGCGACGTTTCCAGAAGGATGTCACATCGGAGAGACTGATCTACATAGCAGTATAAGAAGCTGAAGCGTGCAGGTTACTAGCAAGATTTTGCAGAGAATACATGGCATTACTGTCAGCCGAATATTAAAAAAGCACGGAAGCGTTCACCTGGTTCAGCATGTCATGGTGGGAGCTGACAATAAAAAACGATTTAAATGGCCATTGGGACGTATCGAAGAGCTTATTTTAGGAAAATATTACTTACAGCTGCCTTCTTCAGATCAACGAAAAGAGTGACGTTTCCAGAAGGATGTCAGATCAGAGCTACTGATCTACGTGACAGTATAGGAAGCTGAAAGCAAAACGTGAAGACTACAAGCAAGATTTCGCAAAGAATACTTGGCATTAGGTCAGCCGTCTATTAAAGAAGCATGGTGGGAGCTGACAACAAAAAACGGTTTAAATGGCCATTAGGAGGTATCAAAGAATTTTAGGAAAATATAACATAGTGCGAATAGTGCAGGTTCGGACAGCACATGGGATCCTGCTTCGAGCAATACAACGACTCTACCAGTTGGAGATGGATGAGCTACCATCATCGTATGTACCTACATAGCAACATATGTATATATTTGTTTACAACTTTCATATATATCTTACGTATTGTGCTGTACTGCTTCAATAAATGTAAGAATTATTTAAGATTTACAATTCAGAATACTATAAAACAGTGTACAATGCTCGACCGTTACACGAACCCTACGTGATTGCACGGTGACAAGTTCGCTGATCGCTCGCTTGTTATGTACCGTGCTCGCACGTAAAGTTCTATAATAGTAACGGTCTTGTGATGTAAATTACTAATGTTGCTATGGTATTGATGATAAAGTCTTTATCATCAATCTTTACCCCTAGAAATAATAATATAGCCCAGTCATATTAGGGGTTTCACCTCGGAATGAATGATAATAAGCTGTAAATTGGTATAAACCTTTGTTTTGGCGTTCTAAATGTTGTCTCAAAAGTCTCATATAATCTCGTGTCCGCGTCTTAAGATATTCAAGGTCAAAGGTCGCAAAAATCGTTTTTTTGCAAATATTTCGCTTCCTATGCCTTAAATGACATTTTTACCTATTATGAAGATTGTAGAGTATAAAATTCTCTACAACTTTAGTTTAAACATTTTTTTCATACGAGTAACCGTTTTCGAGATAGAGCGTCAAGAGTGCGCAGCGCACTGCCATATATGGCTTAATGCAAGGTCAAGCATGAGTCACGATTAATCGTACGTTGTGAGAAGTTAAGTATTCATTAAAAATTGACACTTATGAAATAACGGCTACTATTTATATTCTAATTATTAATTATTTATAATTAATTAAAATAAGTAACTTAATTATTTACATAATAAGTAATAAGTAAAAATGTCATTTAAGGCATAGGAAGCGAAATATTCGCGAAAAACCGATTTTTGCGACCTTTGACCTTGAATATCTTAAGACGCGGACACGAGATTATATGAGACTTTTGAGACAACATTTAGAACATCAAAACAAAGGTTTATACCAATTTACAGCTTATTATCTCTCATTCCGAGGTTGACCCCTATTTTTACCTTATATGACTGGGCTAATATCGATCTTTGCATCACTCATACTCTGTTTTTAATATCACGTCCAGTTTTAGTTTCTACAAAATCATTCACTTCCAGTCTTATTTATAATGGAAATCTGGCTGTAATTGGTAGTTTGGCTAAGCGATTCCACATCTCAAATAATCACATGGGTAGTAGTTTCTTTTACTTCTACACACAAATAACATTTACTGTAAACGAGAAATCAATGACCGGTACTGGATGCTCTACTGTAATTAATCTTTTCTTCAGGTCATGCGTAGTTTTTGTTTCATCGTGGATATTCAGTTAAAACCTACATTGTTGCCGGTTTCAAATATCTAAAAGTGTTTACTAAAGGAAGCTATCTGAGAAGAAACTGTTATTAGAGTTTTTAACTCAGTTTTCGTCGTAGAATCCCGTACTGAAAAGATTTACCTAACGAAACATTACACTCTGTATACTTTCCCATTAAGAAAAACAAACACTTGTTGCTAAAGCAAATGCTGGGCTGGGCTGGGCATCCATCGTGTACAGCAGCAACTTCAGATGTGGATTGTATAGTAGTCTTCTGCTGCAATGTTAAGTTCTTTATATTCAGAGAGGGGTAGTACTTGTTCGGTTTTTATCTTCAACCTAACCAGTTTCCAAGAATATTTAAGTCAATTTTCTTAAATATATCCTGGAGATGGGACATTCAGGGTGTTTCCGCTTCGTGCTAATTTCTTTGGCATTTAAAACAAAATTGCAACTGCATCTATCTACTCGTAGACTATGAACCTATTTGCATAATTACGAAACCTCTTAAAAAATAACAATAGCAAGTTAACTGGCCAAAGTGAAACCCACATCGAGTCCCATATTGATTTATCTCTATTCAAAAGTATATTGAGATTCTTTGTTTAGGAAATTCACCAGAATGTAAACTTTATACACCCTGAAGGTATAGGGTATTCATTTCTAAAGTTTGGCCGTTTTATTTTAAATATTAGTTACACACTGTCTTGTAGACTATATTAGTTCCAAAATTAGAATGAAACATGCTCTAATAGTAACTTAATGAAAAATATGGTCAAACTGTGCTTTGATGTGGCTAGTAGGTAGCAATATAGAATAAGCACCCAGAATTTCGCAAAAGGTTTTATAATAATTTTGTTTTCCTACACCAGCGTTTAAACAAAAGAATTACTACTTTACAACTTGTTTGAAATGGCAACGCATGGAAAAATATATAAAGAGTGATCATTTAAATTTCAGATTAGAGTAGGCGTATGTAAACAATCATTTGGTATTTTCTGATTAATAAAATACATGACTAAAATTTCCATGGTTTGCTAGATCTGAAATTTAAATGATCACCCGATACTTTGCTTGCTTAAAACAAATATCACCAATGGTAATTTTTATTGTTTATCAAAGCGACATAAGTTAATTTCTAGCACAAAGTGTCATTATTTCTCTCAAGAGATAGTCGCCCTCGGCTTTGCGTCGTATCAACACTTAATCTCTTTCGATCGACAATCTCTCACTTAGCGCTCTTAATACATTGTAAGTAAGAGCTATTGTCTTTACTTGAAGTTTAGCCTACTTTTCTTTGCTTTATCTATCATTCTCTCATCAACTCATTTTGTTGTATGTATGCCAGTCACTGCACAGATAATTTATGTAAGGCTTTTATTGCACCGCATGCTTATATAAGTTATTTTTCTTTTGTTTTGAATCATCACGTTGATATAATACATAAGAGTCAATCGACTATTTTAGAGCCATTGCAAAAAATTTGTGAATATCTCCAATTAACTCAACTAACATACGATATATTTAAAACAATATTAATGCAACTTATTACTCATATAATCAGTGGAGCTCAATATTAAAGTATGAATTTTTATCAGATTTGACAAGGTAGTTGGCGATCATATTAATAATTCGTAAAACAAACTGTACATTTGTTAAGTTTATTTTCTAATACAGTATTATCCTTGTTTATTAGTAGCTCAAATGATGTATGCCCTGTATTATAGAAATGTTTCTATTTTAGCCAAAGTTTAATTTATTGGTTCCACTACGTCACAACTAGGTCCACTGCGTCACATTTTTTAACGTTACTAAGTGGACTTGTGGGTTAGTGGACAATTAACAGACAATTATGAACAAATGAACATCTAATCCGCTTATTGGTTGATTGATGGTTATTTCGGTATAATTTTAATTCATTAGTATCCTAAAACATGCATCCGCAGTTACACATGCCCTCGCCAATGCTTCCGTTCTTGCACTAATAGCTCTAACTTTTGATTTAACTGCCACTGCCACGATTATATCGTGAATCAAAGCACTAACAAATTATGTGTCATACAACGTGTTTGTTACTTTCTCATTTGGTTGCTTTACTTTTATTAGGGACAATGTTTAATTATAGATAAAATGAAATTGGGAGGAAATATGATGTAGATATTTGGTGGATCATAAGAACAACACTGGTAAATACAGGTAGTTTATTTATTTATTTCTTATTAATACCGTTATTTTTCAAGGACTGTTTTTGATCATGAAATATATCTGGGGACATAGGATTTTGTACGGCAGCACACGAAAAATTCCCTTTTCTCATATTGTTAGCAGAATTTTTTTAATCAGTAGTATAAAATGAGTTTGGTATATCTTACTATTAATGTGTATACGATAAATAATACTTTATAAATTATGTACTGCCATTTCAATTATTGATAAATTTACTGAGCGACACAGTGAGATTTAGAGTGGCTATGAAATAGTTTATTGACTACTTAAGGCGATAAGACACCCTTATCCAACATTAAACGATTATTAAAAGGCGCGTAGTGCGTCGCGACTACTTCTACTAACATCCATATACGAAATATCAGAAGGAAATAACTGGGTTACATTTTATATTTGTATTATATGTAATACAAATGTAGCAAAAAGAAAATGTTTACTACAAAAAAAATTAAATCAATTGGATAGTTAAATAGTTATAGAATGTGTAAAATATGTTAAAGTAAACAAATTTGGAATAATTGTAAATAAATGACATTCAAAACAAAAGTTCGTTGTTATGTATTAAAACATTCAATTTCTAGACCAACTACATTTAATTGAACTGCATCAAGTATTTCCACCTAATCTATAAACATATAGGTAACTGCCCAAATTTCTATTTGATGAAAATTTTGTTTAATTAAATAACAGAAAAAAAATTAAGTAAAAAGCTGCATTGCCAATCTCAGTTCCCCTTAGTTATTAGGCTAATGCAGGCTATAGTGTCGAATTCTAGATGTACATTTGTCTTGTGTTTAAAATTTACAATCGTCCATACAATATCAAAATAATAAGGTCGCTCATTTCTTATAGTAATGTAGTTGGGCAGCTGATTATGTTTTTCGTATCTATTTCGCGGGCTTCCATTACCGCCGTTGCCGGTTGCAGTCGAATGTCCTTCTCTGTTCGATTAGGTAACGCACGATAGGATAAACAACGAGAAATCTATTCTTTACTATAGGTATTTCTCTGAAAATATAATTAGGAATACGTTAAGATAAATTAATTTAAAGTGTGGTCTCGTCTTATGCTCTTAATGAAGAATCTAATAGATAGTAGTTATAATATACGTAATATTTATTTTAGATATAATTTTTTATTTTAAAGTTTGGAGTAAACGTGTTGATGTGCGAAAATGCAAGTACCATCGATCTAATATTTTTATTGTGGCATTCTTCTAATGAATGAGATTCTTCTCTTTTGTAGATTTCGAGTCGTCGAGTTCTAGTTAAATGTGTGATTTTTTGCATAATTTTACAGTTCACGTCAACTTGTAGTTTATCAACGTAACGTATAGCCTATTCTTCTTGTTGTTAAAGGGGTTTTCTTTGAAAATACAAGTTCGCTATCTTCTAAACCGAATAGAGTTACCATTGCTCTATTTTTTCTATATACTTAGTTTTACATAACACATAGTTTTTTTTTCAGTTCAATATATTAATATTGAATATAATTCCTATGCTAACATATTGATTTACAGGCACTCACTCGTGTTGTCATCACAGTGTATGTATCTATTGAAGCAGTTCTATCTTTTTTAGAAATATTTTAGATAAACTTGAATTTATACTACTCACATACTAATTGGGGAATTATTAATATGAAATAACCTAACTTATCTTTAGTTTTTACTATAGCATAACTATTAATGTTTTTTTAACTTTTTACTTTTCGCTTTAACTTTTTGAATTCAATGTACAGTCGAATTCATAAAAAAGGAAACGATTTTCATTCCATTTGTACTTTGAACGTAAATTATTAATTAAAAAATTACTTTATATATTTTCCGACATTTGTACATTATGTAAATAAAGCCGTATTAATGATTAATAATTGTTAAAATTGATAGTAATCTAAATTAATTAATATTAATTACATATTTGATACAAGTGTCGTTTCTTTTTTTTTGAATCTGACTGTACGTACGCTTTTATAGTAGATTATTAATATTCTACTTTTATTTATAGATAATTACTACAAAAACTCGCTATACATATTGTTAAGCTAATTAACAAGAAACAGAAAACTATTTAAATAGAATTAGTAGTACTGTTGTGGACTTACCTGCTTTACTAGTCCATATTAGTATTACCAACACCATCTGCACAAAATTATGTTATATCTATTTAGCTATTATTATTGAACTTAGGTAGGACGTAGATTAATTAATATAATTATTTATAAATAAGAAATTCTAAACGTTTACTCAGTAATAGAACGTTACATATACAATATGCATACATGGTATCGTATTTATCAAGGCGGAAAGCCTACCTGAAAAAGTATATTAAATATTCGGAATAAACTAACAAAGAGTTCTTATTAGTGAGTGTGTGGTTCCAGGGAAATAGTAATGGGAGCTCAAACTTAAGGAGTAACAATGGATTTATCTCTAAAATAGCTACACAAAGCTTTGAAATTTATACAAACTGCCAATACCAACCTTTTTTTGTAACACATTGCAGTAATATAAAATCGTCATATTTAAAGATTAACTAATAATAATGATAGTTAATTTAGTTTAATTAATTTCATTCATAACGATACTTAATTTAATAGTTTTATTTGCATATGCATATATATATATAAAGACAATTAGGGATATGCAAAGTAGTTAGTTTATTTTGTTTGAAAGATATACATGCAAACAGGACAGTATTACAGGAATTGCGATTATTAGACTACATAACTTCACATTTAAAAAAATATTAAAGTATAGGTAAATTATATGAATAAATTTAGTTTCTATATTATAGAACATGCACAATATAGCCAGGAAAGCAGTTTTAAAATATCACGTTAGCTGTTCTTAGGGTTTGAATTTTCATTTTTCATATTTGATCTATCGGAGTTACGATTTTAGTTTATCTGAAAGTTAACTCAGTTTCAGGTTGTTGTACTGAAAATCATTATCTTAAACTCTATTATGCCTTAATTAACTTACCTGTTTTTGTATCTGGTTAAATTTTGATTTTTCTGTTTGGAGATGTCGATGTCGATGTCGAAAGTCATTGTGGAAATTCATGTAATATTTTATGTTTTTGCCCATTGTTTTAATTCAGCCACCTGAAGTCTGAAGTCAGTCACCTGGGCCAGAATGTAAGCCATGAGATGCGTTGGCATCATATTTCTCCACAAGGCCGAAGCGGCCGATTTATGATTTGAGTTTTCTTTTAGCATTTATTTGTAGTGATTGTAAATTTACGTAAGGAAGTTCCTATGCATTATAAGGCAACGATTCCATGTTGTAGCATAGTTGGAATTTGTATAATTAGAAAATAATTAAATTTTAATAGCTTTGCTGACAGCTAGAATTTTTGCTGATTTCTAAACTTAGAAAGTATTTTAGATCATAAAGACTATATTGATTTCTTCGTCTTTTTACGAACTGCATTTTTATGTAGTTCGATTTAGGTAATTCGTTAATTATGATCACATGTTTAATAATTTATGTGACGTTATAAACAATTGACGTGAAAAAAGTTCAGGTTTTTCTATTGTTTTTAATAAAACGTATAAAAAGACCTACAAGAGAAAACATTTTCAGTCAGTAGAAATCAAGCGGCGGAATCTATGCCTCTCTGACTCCAAATTTATCAAATAAAATTGAGTTATGTCCCCTCATGTTTTTTATAAACGAAGAAGCTTCAAATACTAAAAGATTTATACGTACCTGGGTGTACATTAATGAACTCAAGAAGAAACATTATTGCTTTATTATGCAATTGTAAGGAATTTTGGTGGAGCTTATTTTATATAAAATAATAAGATATATTTTTAGTATCAATAACTTCAATCGACGATGTGTCAAAGTGAATCTAACAGCTGATTTCGTCAAGGTTGTGTAGTGTGTACATTACCGCTCTACTTCACCGGGGTTATAAGGAAAGTGTTTCGTGTGAGATTTTATTCCAAAGTAAGTGGGGATTTTTCAGATCAGAAACCAAATAAACATTTTTTTTAAATTAAAAAAAGAATTTAAATTGAAGAATAGAGCTCTTTAGTAATATTTGTAATAAATAAAATTTTAGTTACAGGGGTTTGCTGAAATGAAAATTGTTATAGCACTATTTTCATACTACAAACATATTGTTTTATTTTTTATTTATGTGTTCCGTTTTATTTAATTTTTCTTCATATGTGAAATAAAGAAAACCTGTGTTGATAATTTATAATATTTATTAATTGTGTGTCATACAATTACTCAACCATTCTATAACACAGATTCTAAAAATATTTCTCGTTCAGCTGCAGGTGTGTTTTTGAAGTAAACTTTTACAGGTATTAAGATTGGTAAGATTATATTATTTGGTGTTTTATGTTGATTTCATGTTCAAACAAAATTGAGAAGACTGAGTTAGCGTAGTGGGTGAATAGAAAATTATTGGGGTGTTTATATTTCAATTTTAGTCAAGCTAGCCGAATCAATTCAAGCATTTAATATTTTATTTAAAGCTTTCTAACACTGCAATACTATAATACGAGCAGTATTGTAATATTTAATAACATACCTATCAATTCATCAATATCATATTATTTTATAAAGACAATAATGGTTGATTTTTTGATCTTCTTTTATACTTTGTTTATTAATATTAAAATTAGATGAATAAATCAATTGCAGAACTTTGATTCGTTATCGTAGACGAATTTAATAGCACACAATTATAAAAAATCCAAAGAACTGCGAACTACGAAAATAACTGTGCATTGTCTAATTAATTTTAATAAAATAAAATTTAATTTAAATTAATTAAAATAAAATCAACTTTTGTTAACAGGAGAAAACCTACTTAATCCAATATCAATTTGTATTCCAAAAATATCTACGTTACAATCAGTTCCTTAGATTATTAGTTTCTCCTCTCAAGAAACTAATAGTGGGTGCTTCAGTTTCACACAACGTTCGTAGATATGGTTTTTTAAAGGCGCTCAAAGAAACGTTGTTATTATTGATAATAATTAGTTAAGGTGAGAAAACGTGTAAAATATTTTTGTTTGATAAGAAAATATAAATGTTTCTTGGAGAATACCCAAAATAACTTTCCTGCAAAAATATGATTACTTTCCTACGATCCCATTTGACAAATAAAAATAGCAATGTTCAACATTTTAACATAAATATGTTTTTCAATATTGAGAACATTAGTTTTGTTTTATGAATGATGGTATTCAGAATTTTTAATCATGTTTTCTGAAAAAATGAAGGTTAAATATTTCAGGGGTTCAATATAAAATTTTTTTCGTTTTAAAGTATTCCTTGCAACCCATCATTTTAAAGCCCAAATGATGGACTTTAAAACAGTTTTTATTTCATTTCTCTATATTATTTCTATTAAAATTTATTTAAAAAAACTAAACGCCAATTGCTCAAAGTCACTCATTTTTGTACACTTTAGGAAGGCATAACTCATGAACCACTTGAGTTAAAAATATAATATTTTAGATTTTTGAAAAAAAAATTGAAATAAATCAAAACGGGTGAGTTACAACTCATTGGATCACTTGACATGGAACTATCCATTGTTAAAACGCCAAGCACACGGCAATTTATCGGAACATTTAATTTCACAAATAAACGGTTTAACAATAAACCCGGCAAAACGATATTATTAACAAGAATTATTAATAGCCTTTCACTATTTAACTGTATTTTTTCCCAATAAAAATGTAACGGGAACGAACTGTACTGAACTCTTATTCACCGTGCTCTCATACTATTTAAATTGTACTGGGCATTCCCGAGAAATGCTAAATTGTACATAAGAGGCTGCTGCTTTCAAACAACTACACAATATTCTTAACGTTACTAACTACCAATGAATAATTTAGAGCTAATTTATCCCTAATATTTTATAAAAGGTGCACAAAGGATTAAACTCCGAATTAGAACAAATTTATCAAAAACCAACCCAATTACAAGGTATAAAATTGTCTCGTAAAACATTAATTATGCTTCCAAAAGAAATTGGTTCTCAATATAATCTCATCGGGCTCAATATAAGGCCTTATTTATAATAGGTTATATTTCTGTTGAACCCAAATTTATTACAAGCAAGCTAGCATGTTATTCGCTTTTTAGATTATTTTAAACAGAATTGAAGTAGGTACGCGTCTGAAAACAAGATAGCCGTAGGAAATAGTTGGGCTATTTGCGGTTATAAATTTTTTTATGTCAGGTCGGACGATTTTGACCGGTTTATGGGCATGTTTTTAGAGTGTAAGTTGCTAAATTAGTAGGGCTGTAAAACTTGTTAAAGCCCGTTAGAAAAATAGCTACTCTTGTTTACACCGTCTCCATAGCAATAACAGTAATTATATAGCACTGCACCTACCTACTTGAAGTTTTACCACTGCACCTACCTACTTGAGGTTTTGAACTTTTTAAATTATTCTTATTTTAAAATTAAATATTACTTAATTAGTAATTTAGAGTTTTTGCCTCAGGCACTAATTGACTCTGCGGACTCTAAAACACTTAATTAGGTTCTTAATGCATAATATACTATTAAGTACAGTCTCATCCAAACCTGAAACCTTTCATATGTTATGCCAAATTAAATTCATTACAAATCGGAATAAATATCCAGAATATTAAGCTCGTTACATCTGTAACTATTGTTAAGACTAATCGAACTTTAATTAGTAAGGCCGGTCTTCCATCTCTTATTAAATTTAACTGGGAGTTTAATTGCTGTGGCTACAATTGTATATGTGTTACTTAGTCCTAAGATAAAGTTTACAAGTAGGTGGGAAAATCGACCCTAAATATTACTCATAATGAAACTAATATTAGAACCAGCAACGCGAGAGCAACAGGGCTATAAATGCTTTTCTATCGGCCATAATAAGTGACATACAAAAATCTTCGCCTACTATTATTAATAAATTAAAATAAGCATGTGTTAGAAGGACTTGAAATAATAATGGTAACGAAATTAACACTAGGTTTTTTCAATAATTTACTGTTAATAACAATATAATAATAATAAATTAATATAACAATTACAGCAGGCAATGCACAGACCAGCGCTGTTTGGGTACTACTGCCTATCGGTTATGTTGAGTAGGAATTACATTGATTGGATTGGATCACAGGATTTTGTGCAGAAATCATAACCGAGTGTGGTCGAGTTTAAGTTATTTAAAAGAGGGGTGTTAGGTTCGTACGTCATATGGGTAAAATATAAAAAATATATATATTCCATATTTATTAATATAAGTCACCGGAAAATGTATTTGGCACTTTCCATGTTCGTGAAAGAAAAAGATAAGAAAAAACTAATTTTATTAGAATTATTACAATAAAGATGCCTGTGATTCGACTGGTATGTGATGCAAAAAAATATATTTATCAATTCTAAATTAATAAGTTTCGAATCAATAAAAGTGAAAAAATATGGAATTTGATATTCTATTTGAGAAGATAATGATGGCGTTAATAGACTATTTAAAATAGGACAAAACAATACATCAAATAAAATGCTAAAATGAATAAATAAATATCTGAATATTAGTAATTAATAATTATTATTATTCATTATGAAACTAGAAATAAGTACAAATTGGTATGGTATGATCTCTAACACAAGATGTACTTATGGAGAAAAATATTTAATAATGCAAACATAAATTAAAGGGGCGGCGCACACTGGGGCCAAGTGCACCATTCTCGGTGGTCAAAAGTATTTTCTTTGCTTATTTTGCTTTTTAAGATTTTTGTTATCATGTTTGGCCACATACACCATAATAGATGCAAAAAATAGAAAAAGTATATAAATTTTACATTGCCACAGAAAAGGTAATATTACTGCTAGCGATTCATTTTTAAATTCTGCAACGATTAACTATTTAATTTAATTAAATTTAAATAAATAATTATAATAATAATAATAAAATCTAATAATTAATTTAATTAAATAATTTTCTTGCAATATTAGTATGTATATGAATGATTCTAAATACGATAAGTTTTTAAATAAAAAGGCTTAAACATACTACTTAATGTACCATAGACACCTTATATTGGAAATTTAATTAACATTAACTGAAATGGGAATTACAAAAAGAAGCACAAAAATGCTCAATAGTTTTTTACTTGTAAATTAGTAAAAAGCTATATAGAATAATTCTAAGCAAGATTTATATTTTGGACTACTATGGACGATAACTATAGCTCAACGATACTAAAAAGCTTTCATAGTTTTACAGAAATTCGAAGTATTTCCTTTTAAATTGTAAAGAAAATCTAAGTTTTTAAGACAATAATAAGTAATTTGATTTCTACTTACGTCTTGGAATAGAATCCATACTAAAAACCACCCCTAAATGAACTTTAAAACACTATTTGACAATACCTAAATAATAAGTGATAGGCAATGACTACACAACCGTATTTGGAAACGTTGAGATTCGAAATAAAAACGCATCTGTTGTTTTATGAGCTTTTCTTATGTAGGTTCAGTTAGACTGATGATCCATTTTAAAAAGTGCATGCCAAAAATAAAATATTATACAGCGTGGAAATAAATGATTTTCATCAAGTTCCCTTTGGAATTTTTTCGCATGTAAATTTTTCTGTACCGCTCTACTTTTTGATTTAGTACTAAATTAGTTCTGTCAATAAATGAAATCAATCTGTCAAACAATTCATAGAATTTATTGAATTTATTTAATTTTGAGGTTATGGTACTGCCTTTTCTATTTTCGTAGAGCGGCACGTCGTGCTTTTACATAGGGAATGCAATGGTAACTTGATGAAAATCATTTATTTCCACCCTGTACAACTTTTTAGAATCACTTTTGACCAGCAAAATGGGTAAAAAACCCTAGTGTGCGGCGTGAGGAAACCATTCGATAGAATTTTATGAAACTTAACAAGGAATAAGTGCAAAGACAGTACTTCACTCTAACAACAAGAAACAGCTACTAAAGTCCATACCATGTAAGTTCCGATGCACGTCATCAATAATCTTTAAGGGCAATTCAAATTCTTTAAGGGCAGTTTTTGTAAAGTTGACAAAAATAAATATAAAAGTGCTTGTTTTAAAGATATTTTTGAGTTTTTATTTTTCACATGTAATTTTTACATATAGCTTTTACAGTAATCCAGTATAAACATCATCTTATTTATGTGACGTGCATCGGAACTTACAGGGTCTGGAGTTTATCAGAAAAATGCGGGGCATCCTTTAAATAACGAAAATAGAGTGTGCGAATTTTACTGGGACGGGGCTCGTGTATAAGACTTAAATCAAAGTAACTAACAAAAGTTCTAGTTCAGACGTTCTAGCTGCAGAAAAACGGTTGTCAGTGAAGAACATAATAACCCATCGGTCTTCAAGATTTTAGAGACTTTATTACTCGTAAAATCTTATTTGGCGAATCTGTAGTTTTCAAATAAGATTATAAGAAACTTTAAGAGGCTGTCTTCGAGAAACTACATCAATTTGGCTACAGAATACGAAATGTGTACTCCAATTTGTTTCAAAATTCCAGGGATGATTCTTTAGCCCATAAAAACCGTATTGCCCGAAGAACGCATCGCTTATAAGCCGTGCGTAGCAGGGCGGTAAATGTCAAAATGGTAACTTTGCGTAGAAACATGGTATACTGACATGCTATAGCTCATTTTGACGAGTTGACGAGAAGAACAACTTGCCTGCTATCATAAGCTGCATATCGTCAGAATCTATGATAAACTGTGCTTTAGTTAGACACTTACATTTATGCATTGGGCCCGGGTCCCCTGAAGATCTAATCCGAAATAGTAGTCTTTGTAGTCTTTGACAACTAGTCATCATCAGCAGAGCGGTTGGGAAGTTTGGCAAGCGACAAACGAAATTTTGCGAGATCAGTTCATGAAAGGAATCGACGATCCTTCGAGAAAGGTTTGATGTCAAGCTAATGCGCTTATTGAAGGATGTGCAGAATGATCTGTGCTGTGATGAGGTCAATATCTGAATACGGCTCAAATAAAACCGGCATTTTCTGAAACGGCAGTTAAAAATTAAAAAAATCTAAACGAATTCAAATTTTACAAAGAAGAATGCGTCAATCTTGGAATTCCACCAAAAGGTTACAAAGAAATTGAGAAACGCGGCAAAAGAAACAAAATTAAATATTCACTATATCAATTAAATCATTTGAAGTTATGAAAACGGTTGCCAAAATGAATAAATAATTCGTATCGACAATCATTCCTCATACGCGCTTTTGTATCCGAGTGCCCTCATAAGGCTGTCTGGTTCACAGTCACGCGTCTGCATTACCGTATCTTTGTAGTTTATGTTAAATGGTTAACTTTATTATGCAACTTTATGCAAATCTGGCGTAAACTTACCACCTGCGAACACATTTGTATCTGTCATTTTTTTTATTTACATATATATAACAGAAAGATTGACTTTAACATAGCAGAGTACCAAACTTGTTATTATACTGTCTTTTTTCACCCTACATGGGCGCAAGAGCGCTAACACCATCACCGCAAGGTTTCCAGACAGTTTTCCATAACTGTTATACACTTGTTAAAAATACTGCATGGAATCCGTTGCTGGCTCTTGGACTATTCGTCTCATTGCAATTTGTAATAGACATTATGCAATAGACATAATTTAGACAACATAATCTCCTCCGAGTGGACACTGACGTGTGGAAAGATTAGTTTAGGTACCAGTATGTACCGACTAAAACCGCAATTCCATAATCTTTATTGATTACTTTATAATCTTCTAACAAATTTAACATAAATCCAATTTTAACCTAAAGTTCATATTGTAAAGGAAGATCACTTAAGCTAACTTTTCAGGGGGTGCTTAGATTAAGGATACAAGAATTATTATATATAATAGGGATATATAAAAGTTATTGTCCTAGGCTAGTAGGTACTGAAAATGTATATGTTATGCTTACTTTTATAATTAAGATAGTTAACGGTCATTTACCAAGAAAACACACCACATCACCACTAGTTGCCATATTATGTCAAAAACCAAAAACCTATATGTTGGTGTAGCTCTCGCTGGGACGCTTCGAATGACATAGAATACTGCCTAGTTTGGAGTGATATTCGTCGAAATAGACAAAAAAAAGCATATTTTGTTGTTTTATACTATTTATTTTGAACTACTATCCTTTTTTTCTATAGTCCTCTGACTTTGATACCGTATTGCTCGAAAACTACTGAACCAAATTAAATATTTTAGAAACGAGCTAGTAGTAAATTTATTTCTACATGTAACAGTAAAATATTATATTTCTAACTGGTATGCCTTTGTTTTTATCGGACGATACGCAATAAAAGGTACCCATTTTTAGGGACAATTTCATTGAAAGTAAGTTCACTAATTTTTTTCTCAGAAAGTATATGTCATATATCTATGAGATTTTTGTAGGCGTTAGAAAGAAACCTTGCAGTTGTTATCCTGTTAATTTTCGGACAAAAGTGTTTTATTTAAGATATATATGAAAAAATAGCGAACTATGCGTTCTTGTTTATTAGTGGAGATAGCGTCAAATTTTTTTTGCTAAATTAACACTTTTCATATGTAGACATTATTTTCTTTAAAGAAATGTTCCGAATTTTAACAATAAAAGTGCAATAACAAAAAAACCGTTTTTGTCGAAACCGCTTGTCATTAAAAATCGGTTTTTTGGTTCCGTATTTTTATTATTAAAATTAGGAACATTTCTTTTAAAACAATAATGTCTACACATGAAAAGTGTTGATTCAGCGAAAACTTTTTGACGCTATCTCTATTAATAAACAAGAACGCATAGTTCGCTATTTTTTCACATAAATCTTAAATAAAACGCTTTTTTGTCTGAAAATCAATACCATAAGAACCACAAGGTTTCATTCTAACCCCTACAAAAATCTCATAGCTATATGACATATACTTTCTGAGAAAAAAATTAGTGAACTTACTTGCAATGAAATTGTCCCTAAAAATGGGTACCTTTTATTGCGTATCATCCGATAAATACAAAGGTATACCAGTTAGAAGTATAATATTTTACTGTTGTATGTCGAAATGAACTTACTATTGGCTCGTTTTTAAAATATTTAATTTGGTTCAGTAGTTCCCGAGCAATACGCTTTCAAAGTCAGAGGACTCTAGAAAAAAAATGGATAGTAGATCTCAGAGGCGGCCCGGACCCAGTGCTGAAATGTAAGTCTATCTGAAGCAAAATTCAGGAGGTTCCATTTTTTAATAGTTTTCTTGACATAACATATTTCTTTGGCATTTTCGAATGCACCAAATGACAAAAGTTCTACTCGCCGAGCCCGTCAAAATGAGCTAAGCATGTGGGTATACGATGCATTTACGCAAACTTAGCATTTTGATGAAATAAATAAAGATTACTAAAAGTTTCACAGTTTTATTAAAATACAACCTGACAATATTGTTTCGTCAGCTATGCTGTCATTATTAAAGGTAATATAATTATAAACAAACACGTCGCTAAGGTAGATACAGAAATAGGTAACTAGATAAAATAATAGTAATAATCAGAATTAAATATCTAATACTTCCAGTAACGAAGAATTACTGAGCTCAAGTTGTTCATTCATTAAAGGTACCCTGAGTTTGTGTTTGTATATCTCAAAGGCTTCTAAAATGTCTAATTTGCGTTTGTTATTACAAAAATGTAGGAATTTAATATTATTTTGAGGAGTCATTGTGTGATTTTGTTCTAAAAGGTGTTTGGCGTAATTAGATTTTTCAGGATGTTTATTTTTGTAATGACGTACGTGTTCTTTATATCTTATGTCAAAATTTCGAAGTGTTTGTCCAATATATACCGAACTACAAAAAGAACAATTTAAACGGTAAATGCCCGATTTCATGATATCATGTGTTCTGTCTTTAGCATTAAATAAAAATGAAAAAGTGTTAGTGTTGGTTTTAAATGTTATTTTATAATTGTTGGTTTTTCTTAGTATATGTGCAATTTTTTCTGATATTTTGCCAAAATATGGTATAGATATGTAATTTGTGTCTTCTGTTTGATTGTCAATGGGATATATTCTTTTGATAGCTAACCTATAATCTTTTTGTTTAATTAAAGTGTCACTCATGTTCGGATTGTAATGATTTGCATGTGCTAGTTGTTTAATGGTTGATATCTCTTTGCTAAAATGCTAGGTTTTGTTAGTGGAATAGTTAAAGCTCTGTGTACTAATGATCTGTAGGCTGCTATTTTATGTGTATTATGGTGACAAGATTCATTTGGTATTGTTATGTCTGTTTGTGTTGGTTTTCTGTATATGGAAAATTCAAATAGATTGTGTGCGTTATACTTGATATTTAAGTCTAGAAAGTTTATAGCCCTGTTTTGTTCTGTTTCTAGTGTAAAATTTATGTTAGGGTAGATACTATAAATAAGAAATAAAAATTCATTGATAACCTCAAAAGAACTGTCAAAACAAGCTAAAATGTCATCAACATAACGAAACCAGAAGATAATGTGTTTAGAGGGGTTTAATTCAAATATTTGATCTTCGAACTTGTCCATAAATATGTTAGCTAATAGAGGACCCATAGATAAACCATCTTTTTGTAAATAAATTATGTTATTAAAAGTGAAATAATTTTGACTTATACAAAGGTCAAATAATTGAATTAACTATAACCTTTTAACTAATTCTATATTACTATTGATCAAGAAACTATCTAATAAAGGAATACATTCTTATGGGGGTATTCTGGAGAACATGTTGCAAATTACCTATTTTTGTATCTACCTTAGCGAAGTGTTTGTTTATAATTATATTACCTTTGATAATGACAGCATAGCTGTCAAAACAATATTGTCAGCTTATATTTTAATAAAACTGCGAAACTTTGGAGTTCCACAAAGAAAGGCTGGAAACAATAAAATAATCAATATAAATAATGGTTTCTTCGGTCAGTCTATATGGGATAAAGAATCATCCCTGAAAGCTTGAAGCAAATTGGGGAACATTTTTTCTGTTTCCATTCTAGGCAAATTTATTTGCTTCTCGAAGCCTCTTAAAGTGTTAAGATATTTAAGTAACAACATTATTGTCCTAATATGACCATGAAATCATAACATCATCGTTTTAAAATGCCTTAAATTTTATTATGGCAATAAATACAAATGAATAATAAAGTCGTCTCACAGATGAAAAACTAATTAATTAATTAATAAAATCCTGTTACATTTTTATTTAGTGTTAATAACGGCTATTCTTATTTATCTTTATGTGTTTGTTTATTTGTTTTTCTTAATTAAGATTGATTAGTAAAATAACGGTGCATTTATTATAAGATTATGTAATACGTCGTTGGTTGACTAATTAATTTCAAATAATTCAGAAATAATCATAAATGTTAGAAATTCACATTGAGTCGTCAATTTCTTCATTAAGTGTGTACCAATGAGTTACAGGAATTAGCAGAACTATATAATAAAAGGGATCTTGTTCTGAGAATTTTTTCAGAAATATTTTTAAACTAATATATTCAATCCACTGAATTTGTGATAATTTTGTTATCTCCATGCGAGAATATTTTAAATATTTATTATTAGTAATTTCATTGTTTTTTTTGTAGCTAATTACTTAATAATAATAATAATAATAATAATAATTACTACAACCCATAACCTAAACCAAGGCCCCATAATCTTGTGCGGGAGGGAGGGGGCGATTATTATTATTATGTAGGCCCAATGTGCGGCTGCAGCCGACTTATAGATGGAACAGCGCAAATCCCACATCTGTGTTACAGCTAAGGAAAACTGCAGAAAACCTTAACCAGATCTGCCAGCGCCGGGAGTCGAACCCGGGCCGCTTGGGTGAAAGTCCGGCACGCCAGACATTACACTACCAAGGCTGTGTTAACTTAACTTGTTTATACACGGTGATCAGTACTCAATGATCGGACTTTGAGGATAAGCTTCTCTGGTTATTAGAAACATAAAACCTTAGTAACTTTTTTTGATTAAATGAACTTGAAAATTTCGAAAAATTTTGCCGACGTTTTCAGAAAAGTACGTATAATTGATGCAGGTCAGTGTTGTTAAGTCGAATAGAAATAAATGCAAGATCTTTAGAAATTGACACCATCAGTAAAAACGTGACATCTGTATAAACAAGCACAACAAGAATGCAAACGACGCACATTTCATTTTAGATGAGAAAACAAAACGATCTATTAATCCGGGGGATTCCCCTCTATTCTAATAGTAAAGGCAGACAGAAATGACATCATTTTAATACAGACCCATTCAATGATATCATTAAATTCGATATGTTATGCGTTAATAAACAGATATTATAGTTTTAATTAAGTAAAGACATGTTTAGCTAATTTGATCTATCCATCAATAGGTATTGTTTTAATTCAACGACCCTGAATGCTTGATGGATTTGTTTACATAGTCAAGTACAAGTACTGTTACGTTTTATTACTAAAAGCTGCAGTGTAAGGGGTTTGCAATTTGTTATCATTTGAGAAACCAAATATGTGTCACTATCACAGTACTATAATTTTTTATTCACAAACCTGCAGTATTGTATTAAACATAGGGGTTAATGTGCCTATTAAAAAAATTTTAAATTGTCTTAGTCATCAGAAACAACACAAAACAAAAATACCATTTTTGAAACAATATCCATCGAGAGGTCTTTCTCAACATGCTTTGTTTATTTAATTCTGTTTATCTGTTGTTATTCTACGAAACACTTGGCCAAAATAAAGACGTTTTTATTACTTTATTACGCTATCCTTGCACATTCTAGTAGTATTGAATATCTGCTTGAACTTTTAAAATATGTGTCATGTATATTCATACTATTAAATTTGAAAACATTAGGCTGAACTTCGATGCCATTTTTCTCCAAAAGTATAGAAATACGAGAAAAATGGTATATAGGAATTTTCTTTCTTTAATGGTTATCTAACCACTGGCAAAGTCCGATTACTCCGTAATGCCTCACCGTGTATAATCATCTTTATTTTATTATTGTCCATATTTTTAGAATATGTTTTCTTACATTGAACAAATGCATTTAGTGAACTGCCGTGTGTAAAACCGTTTATCAAATTCTACATAATTGAAAATAACACTAAAATGGAAATGATTTTTGATTAAAAAGGTAGATTAAAATTAGATTAAGATTTTCATCTGCTATTATTATTATTATTATTGATGTTTCCCATCTTTGTTTTTGTGCAACTTTTTAATCTAGTTCAGCTGGAGTCATCGAAAATACTAACATAGGGGATTTATTTATTTTTACTTATCCAAAAAAAAAATTATTTTGTTACAGTATTTATTTAAACAAGGTTAATTAACATAACTCAAATGAAAAATGCTAATAAATATCAACGATTGAACTATTATTCATTAATTATGTGAACGCACGCCCATGTTATAATCAAAAAATTTCCTATATCTGATAATGATAATATAAATATTAAATATAAATAAAATCAAATTTAAAAATTGTAAATATTTTTCCAAAAAACTTCGTTATTTAAAAATTCAAGCAACACCATTGTAAGAAAAAAAAACTCAAACATATTATTTTTAATATTATTATGTATTCATTTATTGTGTGAGAACGCACCCCACATTCTGATAACTCCAAAGGATTTGCAATATACATGTGTTAGGCTATTACTTTACATAATTTCAAGTACTTAATATTATTGTTATTATTCAATAATATTTAATTTATTTATTTACATGAAACCGGGTATTCTTTCTTAAACAACACACCCATGGGTCAATCCATTCAAGATCTCCCAGTCAGTGACTTTTGCTTGATGTTTTTAAATATTTTTTATATTTTGCATAGAATATTCCTAATATATTGACATTTCAAAAATAGCAAACAAATTTTTTGCGAACCTTGGTATTCTTGCGACGGCGATTCTTGACGAAAATCGCTAGTTAGGAAACATTTAATAACTTCTTACTGTTACAGCTATCGGGCTTAAATAAATACCATTATTTTCTACATGAATTGCTCTACGTTTCTGATAATTAGTTTTAATTAAGTTTTAGCTATTCCCTGTGCAAATGCAAGAAATATTACAAAATGTAAGTGCCTTAGTTTTTATTTTCGATGGGCATACCTAGTAAAAAGTACTACTCTAGCTCATGTTCTGTCTATCCCTAAGTTAAGCACAATTTAGTTGTCGTCAAAAAATAACTGTGTGGGGTGGCGGGAGAGGGGGTTTTTAGTAAAACAGGGGTAGAATTAAATTTTTATGTTATTTGTTGCGGAACATCATTCGCTATGTTGTGACAAAACTGTAAATGGTTACATCGTTATTTAAGTTGTAAAAAAAACATTTAAGATATTTATTTACATTGTTCCTTACGGAAACTCCTACCGTTAATGTCGATTTTCTCGAAACAGCACTTTTAAATTTATATGTTAAAATTATATTTAACACTTAATATCTTCAAATCTTGCACATATTAAGAAAAACCGACTGAAATAAATGTTTTGTGTTGATTTTATATAAACACAATGGTGCTTTCATTTTTGTCATAGGTATAATACAAGCGAGGATATCTGCAAAACAACGTAAAGAGCACCGCATCTCGTTTTTGCTGTAGGTTAACTAAATAGGATTTTATCACGCTAATAATGTATAGTTGAAGTTATGTCTCACCCAGGGCTAACAAAATATATGTTCCTATGCGTTTTACACATTGCATATCATACACAGTGGCGTATTTGTTTATTATTTCTTTATTAAATCCATACAAGCAAAGATATCCATCAACAACTAAAAGCCGTCCTAGGATATCATCTGTCGTTTTACATACCTACAATTAGTAAGCTACAACTATATTACAGCAATACATCGTATGTAACCACAGAAAATCTTTATGTAATAAGTTAAATAATATTTAACTAATTAATAATTATTATGTTAACTAAGAAAAGGCAAAATGAAAAAATCACATCTTAGCTTTAAAATTATTTCTTAATAAAATCATGAAAATATATAGGTACTTACACCTCTTTTAGTGGAAGTAAAGACAACTCAAACTCAAATTAAAAACACATACTGTTCAATTGTTTATTAACTATTTGAAAGAAAGAAGTTAAGAAAGAAAAGCTGAGTAAACGCATTCACTCTGAATACTTGGAATTCCGAATCTGCTTCGATGTCCGCTTTTGGTAAACCATTTTACTTGTTTTTGCATCGTCCAAGACATTTGCAGGTTAGTATGCAATAAAATTGATTTTTCATGCAGGAACAAACTATCGTCGAGTAATCGCAAAACAATTAAATTAAAACTAATTAATACACAATGGCAAGTATTCAGAGATATAACATTTTTAGGTACTGATTTCTGGGTTGCAAGAAATTGAACTATTCCAGTTTCCACTTTTTCACATGAGGGACTAAATTATTACCTGCTTTTTGCCAAAAACAAGTAGATTTTTTTGGCAAAAGACAGATTGTTTGGCAATAATTTAGTCGCTAGACATACGATTTTCTTAAAATTTTGGAAAAATAGTTCAAATACTTAAGTGGTATTTTTTGGGTTAACTTTGAATGTACAGTTTCCCAAAAATTAATTTTTCACGTAAAACATATAAATAGTTATTTATTATACAAGACGATAAAATTTTACTTTATCTTCGAGAGCGTTTTTTAGCGTCGAGACGTCAGTCGAGACGCTAATTACGCTCAAGAAGATAATGTGATTTTATCGTCGTGTGTAATACAACATTTTTTTCTATAGCAGGACTTCAAGTTCAAGGGAAAAATAACATTTCAAAGAAAATTACAATTTTTGTCACAAAAATCGCAATTGTGTTGCTCCGTTACTATGGATTACTTTGTCAACAAATTTTTCATTCTGCTTTTTGCGTTTTGTACGAAATGTACGGCAAAGATTTAAAAGAAGAGGAAGAAGAAGAAAAACTGCCTTCCGACATCGAAGATGCGGTGTTGGAGGCGGAAAGCTCATTGTTGCCTGAAAAATCTAGGAAGATGTATGAGAAGGAATACCAGTCCTTTAAAAAGTGGAAAAGCATCAAGAATATCAATAGTGTGAGTGAAAAAGTGCTTATGGCGTATTTTTCTGAAAAGGCAAAGAAAATGAAGCCATCGTCACTATGGTCGTATTATTCGATGCTGAAGCGTACGTTGTTGGTGAATGAAAATTGTGACATTTCCAAGTAAGTAATGCTTTCGAATGTAATACCATATGATATCATAAAATCTGTACAGATTCGGCAAGTTAACTACTTTACTGAAAAACCTGAGTGGTGGGTACAAAGCTAAAAAGTCCAAAATCTTGGAGCCAGATGACATTATTAAATTTCTGGCAGAAGCTCCGGATGACGTTTATTTGTTCATGAAGGTTAGAGTTTTATAATAATAATTATTATTGCTGGTCTATATTTGTGTTTGGAATTGCAGGTTATTGCTGTTTTTGGTGTGCATGGAGCGACTAGGTCCGATGAATTGCACAAGTTAGAAGTGTCAAATGTGGACGACAGAACATCGGTGATAGTCGTTTCATTATTTGATACTAAAACTAAGCAGGATAGGTCTTTTTGTATTACTGACAAAGAATGTGGAGTGAGTTTCTTGGAAATTGTGAGAAAGTACATAGCCTTGCGACCCAAAAACGTACCTCACAATAAGTTTTTTGTCAACTACCGACAGAAAAAGTGCACTACGCAACCGGTGGGGATCAACACCATATATAAGATCCCCAAGAAGATTGCGGATTTCCTGAAGCTACCAAATTCAGAATTGTACACGGGGCATTGTTTCCGTCGTTCTGCAGCCACCATGTTGGCAAACTCTGGTGCTGATCTGGTTACACTGAAACGGTTGGGTGAGTGGAAATCGTCATCCGTTGCAGAGACATATATTGAAGAGTCGGTAGGCAGTAAGATTGCTGTATCCAAGCGTATACTTGGTGGACCAGAAAATACATCCAGTACCGCTGTACAATTGTCAAAGCAAACAATTACAAGTTGTGCTGTTCCAAAAATAGATGTTTCTAATAATGTTAATTGTACAATTAAAGTTATTGTTAATAAACCTTCGAATTAATATTAATTCGAAGTTAATAACCCTTCAAATTGATATTAATTCGAAGGGTTAACAACGAACATTATTAGAAACATCTATTTTTGGAACATATGTTGAAATGTGTGTAAATCAATTGAATAAAAAAAAGTTAAAACATTTTATCTACCCTTGCTGTTAAAGTGTTACTTTATCTACCCTTGCGGTTAAAGTGCAACTTTATCTACTCAAAAAAGTTGATAAAGAAGTATTTTAACATCTGCTATAGAAAAAATAATTTAATTAAAAAAATTTTTTTTCCAAAACAAGTTAGGTAAGCAAGTTTTTAACATTCCTAGAGTATTAATCTGAAACCAAAGTTATCACATTATTATATTATTTATGAAACAAACAACACATGTTTCTTGGGTACACTTGGACCTTAAGTCACCAATTTTGAAACTTGAGATTGTCGTCCTTTTTTTCTATTGGCCTTCAAACCTTAAAATTGTGTTTTTAGGCCTAATGTCTCAAAAAGGAACAGGACCTAAAATTCTAATATTTTTACACAACAATCTAGTCTTAGGGATAAATCTGAAGAAAAAATCTAAACTTGCAGATTGGAGTAGTTTTAAAGTTGTGCCGCAGCAAGTAACGCAAAAATACGACGATTTTTACTTATATAATGTAAAATATGTAATTTTCTCCCAATTCCCTTAAGTGTAGTGAATATTTATGTTTCCTAAGTGTGTTAACTTATTTAAAAGATAGTTTTTATTAACATCTTTAAAATTAGTTTAAGACAATCGTTATGTTCATCATTGAGCAATGCTAATGTATTTACATGGAAAGAAAGTTTTGCAAATCTGTTTTTGTCTCAGTTATACCACTGCCAATTTTTATCTCAAAAGTCTAAAATTTAGACGGAATTAATCAATAGCAGAGTAAATCTGAAAGCGGATTTTGTTGTCCGTGGTACATTGAAAGGTAAAAAGGTATCGAGTACGTTATCGGATGCTATTTAGGGTGTATATCAATCCCCTAAATTCGACTGGCGATATCGGTGTTCAACACCCCCCTGGGGGGGGGGACTGAAAAACAGCAAATCTAAAATACTTTATTTGCTATCCGGCTATATTAAAATAAATAACAAAATGTTAAATCACCTGCATTTGTAACTCCAATATTGTGCTAATAGTTGTATGTACTTACGAACCTGGTAAGAGCAGTGCGTTAGAAGAATGAGACGGAAGATGATTGAAAATAGAGATAGAACGATCGCTGCTCAGCGGTAATTTATACATTGTCGGAATAAATTGATCATATCTTCGTTACTGTCTAGCCAATTTCAAAGTTTCAAATAGCGTTGGATTGTAAAATCTCGAACTAATAACAATTATTTTTTGAACTTTTTTTGATATCTTGTGTCGTCCAAAAGTTATCACGATATAAACATCTTTCTATGTTTGCAGAAATACAAATACGCATAAAAAGGGAGTTAGAAGCTTATCTAGTGAGTATCCTTTCGTTTATCTAATGATAATTCTTGAGTGAAAATTAGCTCTAACTCGCTTCATACTTTATATAAAAATAAAGTATTCTAGATTTGCTGTTGTTTTAGTTCCCCCCCGGGGGGGGGGGGTGTTGGACACCGATATCGCCAGACGAATTTAGGGGATTGATATACACCCTAAATAGCATCCGATAATGTACTCGATACCTTTTTACCTTTCAATGTCCCACGGATTTCTAGATGACTTTTTTAAGTTTGTGAACTCTACTACAAGTGAGGTTTCTACGTACGCTTAATTTTCTCATTGGTTTCTGTGTTGCTCAGTTACTTAAGAAGGGAGTCCACGCTCTTGTTCGGCTGGGATTTTTTACCTCCAACATTTTATTTAAATTATTTTTCTATAACTTTTGGTCGAATTTTTAATAAACTAAATGAAAATTAAAAAATTCAGCCGACCAAGTGCATGGATTCCCCCTTTTAGTGTAAGTAGTTTGAAAACAAAAATAATATATTATTTTCTTTGTCAAGATATAGAATGTTAACATCAGTACAAATATCCTATATCAGTTTTAATATACATACATAAAGGGTGCGCATGAAAAAATCTGACCACAGAAACATCGACAAATTAGGGTCTTCTGAAATTATTTATTACTTAAAACTATTATTAACTTTTAACATATACGTGTTTGTTACTTTTGAAACGTATACATATATTGTACATTATTACTGTCTATAATTAAAATTTTTAACTTTTCGTTTCACATCAGATATCAAATTTTGTACAGCCGTATTAGTAATTTTTTGTCGCGCTATTCCACTTTTTCTGAAAGTTAACAATATCTTTAGCAGTTTCTTTTGTTTTTCTGAGTGTTTGCGTTACAATAGCCCAGTATTGTTCGATCGGCCGCAGTTTGGGGCTGTTCGGTGGATTGCTATCTTTTGATACAAAAGTGGTTCCTTTCTTTACATTTCAGTCAGTGACTTGTTTGGCATAGTGACATGTAGCCAAAATAGAATAGAAACACTATGACTTCTTATAAATGGTAGCTGGCGCTTTTTTAAATGTTCTAAATAGATTTCAGTGTTGATGGTGCCTTTTCCTTACAAAACTTAAACTTCTTTCTCGTCCGCAAATGCAAGAGCGCCAGTCGCTTGCCACACCAAATATTTTCTCTAAGATTGTGAAATTTTCTTTTCTTTGTATTTGTCGTCAACTTCGCAAAGTTGTTTGCAAGTAACAAATTCTTGACCGGGAAGCTGTTGGAAGTCATTTTTTACGCACGTCTCGTCGTCCATTGTTACAAAATCCATTTTCGTTAAAAAATTGGTATACGGTATATCGTTAATAAATTGTAATCCGGAGCTTTCAGCTCCTTGAATGTTTTCAGTTCACCTCTGTTTTTTCTTTTTGAACATATAATGAAGATCTTCCAACCTTTTAGGCCACATCCCCCCCACTGACAAGTTCGGATTCTGCATAAAAGCTTGCATCACCTTCCATTTCGTTTTTGTACATATTGCACCCGATTTCCTACCAGAGCCTGGCTCCCTGTCTATTATTAACCGTACAGAGAAATTGTTTAAAACATTTTCTACGGCAGATTTTGATATTTACTTAAATTTTCCGATAGCGCAATATGACATTGCAGGATTTTCACAATGTTTGTGCAATATTTTTTTACGAAGCTCTTATTCTTTTGAATTCATTTGAAAACTACACAACGAAAACACTTTGAAACTGGCATTTACAGCAAGATATCAGTTCAAAGAAGCTGTTGTTGCAATTCCATTTTAGTATTTGCATTGTAGGGGCACCTGATGTTATATTTAAGTGGCCTGATTTTTCATGCACACACACACCCTTTAGTTTTTAAATGTCATTACGTGACTTTAAAGAAGAAATTAAAATGACTAAGAAGAAATTAAAAACGAAATTTACCTCAAAATTTCCTTCTCTTACCTTAATTTAAATCGAAAAACCGATAAAAGGTAATAAAATTATTAAAGATGTAATTGAGTAGTAAATATTTTTCCGTCTATATTTCGTTTCTGTATAATAATATTGTAAATGGTAGGAGTACTTTCTATCAGAGCTTAAACTAAGAACACGAATTATCACGTGTGACTAATTTGTTCAAAAGACAATCTAATATGTTATGGGTATAGTATAGGGTATAGTTGGGACACCAGCAGGAGTAAATGTTTAAGCAACAATTTATAGGGAACGCAATAATACTTTGTGAATTCAAATCCCGCTTGCGGCGGCAGAAGTTCTCTAAATTGGAAGCCTGTAAGCTGCACTCCACATTAAAAAAAACTGCAGTCACATCTAGCATTTCCGTTTAATCAACAGTGCAGTTGGGATCAGTCTTCTGTTTAACTGGTACTGGAGTTGTGAGATCAGTGTATGGGCTAGGCTGAGGGTATCTTGTTCTCCACTTCCTTTTGCTGATGGTTCTTGTTTCTGGCTTTGTGAATTTGACTGGTCTTGTTCCTAAATTGGTAAATTTGCTTTGTCAAGGTTCGAAGAATTAACCTCATTAGCTAGTTTATTCTGAACTAGCTAAAAGCTTTAAAAAAGTTGGTAATTTAGGCCCTTCATCAACTTATTTAATAGGTGCGGAAATTCGGTTTAAAAAGATGCTCGTCGTGAACCGTTCTGCGTTTCTCTCTTGCGCGAGCCTGCGCTAGTGTTCCGTGAATCCGCAATTAACACCTTCAGGTGATATGGAAGACATTCTCAACCAATGCTTATAACTAAAGTGGGATTTCTCAACCACTTCTTCAAAATAGCACTAAGTAAGGTAAAGGAAAATTAGAAAGGACTAAAGCAAATAGGTCAAAAACTTCTCTTTCTGAAAATCCTGGGTCCGTGCACTGTATCACTGAAACAAAGCAAATAAAGTTAGGATACAAATTCAGTTCGTTCACGCTGACTTACCTTTATTGAATCTGCTTTTACTCATTAAATAGTCTGTTTTCAAATCTTCCTCACTAGAAACGTAGTTAACTGCTTTTAACTGTTAAGGCACTCTGTTAATGACCGGAGAAAGACCTAACAATCTGCGCTTAAAAACACCTTTAAACTAAAAAGTTAATTATAATGTGTGTCCGTAATCTTAAATTTAAGGACGCTGTTTTCATAGCAAAAGAAGCTGCTTTTAAGGCAGGTTTTTCCTTGCTAGAATGCGCTTTTGTTGTAACTCAAACTTTGCACCGCCTAGAGCACCTGTTGTAACGCCGTTACATGATACACTACTGCGTAGTTGCTCCTTCTGTTGGTCAATTTCCAAAGGTAGGCTACATACCCCGTACAAACTCGTTATATTATATATGGATATTTTACCGCAAATTTTGTTTTAGAAAAGTCAACTGGTTATCTAATAATGGACGCTCGAAATTGCTAATGTCTGGGTTTGGGCTTGATTTTAAATGTTAATAACTTTAATAAGCAAATAATATTAAACACTATTTAAAAGGCTTTTTAACCTCCATTATGAATTATAAATTTCTTACTACTCAATTTCAAATCATTTTTGTTATTCAAAGCAATAGAATTCTGATATCTAAAAATCTAAGTTCTAAACTAAACATTCCAACTGTAATTGAATTATAAATTCTAAATTACAGATACTAAATAGAATGCTTAGTTTTTTATGTTGACTCTTTAAATATAAATATTTTGAAGACTAAATTTCAGACCTTAAATTTACAATTCTTATCTTTCTAAACCTTTTATTTTAAGGGACTCTTAAATTCTGCGACATACTAAAATTCTGGATTTTCCATTTCTAAATTTAAAATTTTACCATATTAATTATATAATGTGAAATCGGTTCTGGATTTTCAAATTCGGGATTAAACTTTTTTCTCTGTATGCCTTAATTACAAGTACATGAACAAAGCTCTAATTATATTAACAATTTGTATAAAAAAAAACTTTATTTGATTGTACGTAAAATCATGTTTTGGACGTAAAATTGATCTTTTCATCAAAAAAGTGGATATCATTTGGTTTTTGATTACGGTCTAAGTACCTGAAATTTTTTTCAGACACTTGTTAAGAGAGACTGTTTAAGGTTTATAGCTAATATCTACATTTTGATTTTTTTTATCAAATATTAAATTAAAAATAGTTATATTAATTAAAACCGTATTTTAATTAGCTCCTCGTCATTTATTATAAATTCATCTTGCCCTGTGATTGCCGGTAAAGTAGGTAACGATACATGACGTAGATTGATAGATGACGTAAAAGGACTTAACTTCATGCTGTATGATTATTATTATTCATCAAAACTGATTACAATCGAATAATAAATAATGTATGCCACATGGACGAAAACATTTTCTTTTGAACTCACGCATGTGTCGGAAAAATTAAAGTTTTCGTCCTTGTATCATAAATAAATATTTTCATGTTATTGTCTCCAAAAACAAGACTTTCATTTACGTGCTGCAGTTTCGAACTGAAATCGAAAATAAAAATGAACGAGCAAAATTGATACCTGATAATTTTGACAACACAACACAAGCGCTATAACAGTTGAAAATTAAAAATGAATTTTAGATCTAATGATCCATGCATCCGCGGTAAATTTGTATTTTTTATAAAGTTAATACTTTCAAAGATATAAAGTATGAAATAAAATTTTTAAATAATGCGGTAATTATCTAATTAAGTCTATTTTATATTCCAATATATCCTAATATATTCCTAAGTATTCAAATTTTAATATCCTTTTTAGGGTGATAAGTCGCAAATTAATGTCTGTATTCATTTTAGGTGGTCTTGCAAACAATAAAAAGTGTCGAAATTGATTTAAAAATATATTATATTTTAGGTTATATCTTTGAAAGTATTAATTTAAATATGATGGGGTTTTAAAAAGCCTTTCAAACGGTAGATAATAAATATTATTTGATATATAATAATTGATATATAATATTATTCGTTACATTACTTGAAGTTCATCAGACATCAAATTGGAGCGTCTATTATTAGACCAGTTTATTTTTGAGACATTTGCGCTGAGATATATCTTTATAATATTATTATAGTGAATATAATTAATATTGACAAGGGTTAACTTTGTTATGATGGATTAAATGACCCATATGCAAGTATTTATTAGAAAATACAGAGCGAGAAAAAAGTGACTAAGGTTTTTAAATTATATTCAGTTTTTCAAAAATGAAAATTAAATTAAAGTTGCATGGTTCAGTACTCACATGAATGGATGACATAAGAGAAATTTAAAGTCAGGGATATATGAAGTATATTTAACTACTGTCGAATGCAAATATTCTGATCCCTGAGTTAGAATGCGCAATGCAAAAAACTTACCATTCATATCAATTCAAACAAAAACAGTTAGATAGATAATTTATTTTTGTATAAAATAGTAAATATGTAAAGTATCTGATTTTAGGATTTTGCATATTCGCGAATTATGTTACAAAAAGTCAGGTTTTTTAGGAGTTTTGACGTAAATCGTGTCTTCAATAATTAATATTTCAATAACTACTAGACAGAATTGAACTCAGTTTTATATGCAAGTAGCTAATAGTGTTCTATGTATGTGGATATTTTGTAATTTGTTATCTGAATTATGTCTTAAGTTATTCGATAAAATAGAGGTTAATGCATTTTGGTGTTCTGGTGCCTTAATCAAAATCTTTTTTGTTTAAAAAAGATAGTATTTTTTAATAAAACAACAAATACGTCAAGAAATTTCGAAAATATTCACGAATTGATTAATAAATAAATCTTTAAAAATTATTTTGAAAATATTCGCGAATTAAAAAGTAAATTCTTTAAAGAATTATTTATTAATTAATTCGTGAATACTTTCAAAGTTTCTTAACATATTTGTTATTTTATTAAACATTACCTTCTGTTTCATACAATAACTTGAGAAACAATACATATTTAAAATTATATTACAATTCTGTCAAGTAGTTATTGAAATATTAATTATTAGACACGCTTTACGTCTAAACTCCCAAAAAACGTATTTTTTGTAACATAAATAGCGAAAATTCAAAAATCTAAAATTAGATAATTTTACAAATTTACTAGTTTATGCAGAAATAACTCTTCTATCTAACTGTTTTTGTTTGAATTAATTTGAGCAGTTAGTTTTTTTACTGTGCATATTCAAACTCAGGGGTCAGAACTTTTGCATTCGATTTAGTAATAACTTTTATTAAATATTTTTTAAAAAACGTTGTAGCAATATTACATTGCTTTTTTCTCATATTGTATATTCATTTAGTGTAACGTGTTTTTCGCGAAAAGTAGTTTTGGACTCTCAATCACCTTTCAGCATCACATATATGTGTAAAATTGTATACTTAGTACATATTGCGATTAAATCCAACAATAATGAAAAATTAAAAATTACACAGTAGATTTCGTTTACCCTTTTAAGCTGACTCAGGTTTATATTAATAGAGCATGAGACAAAAATGTTTAATTCAATTTTAATAATTTCTGTACCTGGAACGAGACTTACTACCAAATCATTTGGACTTCTGCAGCTAAACAACAGGAACATAAACTCTGTATGAAGATAAGAACAATGGATACTTGTATGAACATCAAATAAAAACATGAATAAATTCAAACACAGATTTTTATTTTTATTGTGGTTAAAACGAAAATCAAAATTCAAAATAAACACACAACACAAGTGTTTAACCAAAGAAATTCAAAATCAGGAAAATCTTCCTAAAGTTTACTCAAGTGTTTTAGGTCTTAGTTACAACCTGACAGTGCGGGTTGAAACTGGTATCCACTTCAACAAACTAACATAAAATAAATTTATCAGTCAATAAAATCATTATTTACAAATACTAAATGAATTTATTAAACTAAATTGACTTATCTTTGATAATAAACAAATTCAAAATTGTTGTGTGTAAGGGAGTTTTTTGACCTCAGTCTCTCAAGAGACCATTTGGCCAACGGAGATACTTATTTTAATCGTTATATCTTTGTTATTTAAAAACAATCCAAAATGATCAAAATCAACTTCTAGATTTAAATAAAAATTGTCTTTATAACTTTATAGTTCTTTATGTGAACAAAATCTTTCGCTTTCGAAATACCTTGTATGTAATCGTCCGGATCCTTTTAAAAATTTTTATTAAATTACTCCAATTGCAATGTTGGTAATACAGACTGCTTCCAATAGTCAGCTGATCGATCTTCCAAATAAATCGATTTTTCAAATCAATAAATAAATCTTTATATTGTTTATAATAATATTTACAATCTCAAATAATTGTTCTAAATGTGGAAATATTTCTTCTTTATTTTATAAACAGGTACTATTCCATAAACACTTACATTCGACGTATGTTTATCAAAACATATGGTTATAATTTAACCTTACTTTACTTTTTTAGAAAATCTTATACGAGTCGACGTGGACTTTTCAAATACGTTTTGTCGACTGAATTTGTTAATTTTTTTCTGGCCTTTTTATATGTTTCGACAAAACAATTGATAAACCATCAAATTTCTACAAATAAAAACGAATCGCCAAATTCGTGACGTCACAAACGCAAAATATGTGTTCATAATTAGCACTAAACTTAAATCTAAAAAGACAGAAATGTATCTGGTAAAATAACGATTAAAACAACATCAGACACTTATAGTCTAAAATCAACATTAACAGAGAAAATTAACAAAAACGATTAACGATGAAAACTTCATTAAAACTCAAATTACAATAGAAACACATTATCTCCAGATATATCTTTTCAAGAAATGAACACATAGCTACACTAGGTAACTCATACATATAAAATTTACATAGGAAAATCTTTACAGTAAAAGAAAAACTCAAATGAAAAATCTGTCTACACGTTTTAGGAGTTCAACAATGCTATGCAAGATCCTACACAAATATCAACATAAATAAAATCAAATTATACTCAAACTTGTCTAGCATACAGTCATCCAAGTGCTTGTATTCAAACAACGGTGAAAAATGTTCTATTAAAATCAAAATTTGAAAAACCTCCAACATATCCAAAACCGCTGATTTTCCTTAATAATTAATACAAATACTTTAATTACAGGAATTAGTAAGTTAAATATACTACTATAAACATCATAATAATGACCTATTTTACATATTTCCAGTGAAATATAATCTCGAAACTGGTTCAGCTTACTAGGATTCTGAAAATACTATCTGCGGTCCCATCATCGGCATATCAAATTTAAGAAAAGATACAAATCTTCTAAAGAAATGGACAAGCTATCCTAAACATGTAACATGGGTTACATACATCATGATTTAGTACAAAACAATCAAATTAACTGATATTCCTTTTTTATAAAATATCCTTTTTATTAAAATTAGATTAAATATTATCGCCACCTATCATGGTCCTATTTTTACTATTTAAGTTGATAAAAGTATCTATAATCAAGCATGTAGTCTTTAGCATGAATAAAACTACTGTCCTAGCATGTACATATTGTACATCCTTTCATTTTATTTTATTTAATGCATGAAATAGTTATATTTGTGTTTATGATCAAATCGTCAAGTACATTTCAATCTCATGATTCCATATCATCTCAATATATTATTTGTAATCTTTGTTTTTACCTGAAATCTATGCCGTAAAAGTTCATATTTTTTATTTCCATGTGCGATAATGAAATAATTTTTTTTTCTGTTTAATGTTCATTAATACGTAGTATTTATAATTTACTTGCGGGAATAGAATGTTAATTTTATAATTAATGAATATTGTTTACGAGAATAAGTAACACAAATATTTTTTTAAATATTAATTAAATTACACGATACTCTGCCAAACATGTTTATTATTTACGACCTGATTATTATTGAAAGTTATTTATTATTTAAGTTTGTAATATATATTTTTTTCTATTGTCTTCTGTGCTTTTATTTTTAAATTGATTATTGTCAAGACTGATTAGAATTAGTTAAGTCAACGTACGTTCATTCAAGTCTAAAATAAATATTACACAGGATAAAGTAATTCAAGCTATAAATTCTTCAACCCTTAGTGTGGAAGGTAAAGTATTTCTACGTAAAGATTAATAGGGTACAGTTGGTGGTGTTATTTTGTGTGCATTACTGTTTACGTGTCTCACTTGCTAATTATTCTGACTGTACCGAGCATACTTTCATGGCATGTCATTTTAAAATCTTTTAAACCATCAAAGCACAAGTCTATTGCTATAGGGTAAGTTACAATATTTTATTTGACTTGACCTACATGCTTTGCTTACTATAATAGCAATGTATATGTACACTTATAGTCGGCAATAATGAAGGTTATGGCGTTCTAACTTTATTGATTTCAGTATCGTTCGATACCACCACAACCACGCATTATACTTGCTCTATATGGAACTTATATAGCAAAACTATTGGCCTACTGTGACTTTTAGTTAAAATAAAACCTTAACATCAAAAATATAATACAAAATATTTGTATTATTAAATATTCAAGGTGGGGAAATTATTTACAAGTCAAAGTGTGATAATATTAAAACCCACATTTATAAATGAGATGTGTATAATTCACAGGAGACTCTCTAGGACAGCTGTTTCGATCTTTTTAGATCTCATCAGCTAGAGATAGCCTCCTGTGAATTATACACACATCATCCAGGCTTATATATATAGCCGGAAATAACATTAATATCAAGAAATGAATATTGCGACACAGGAAGCTATTTCTAGCTGATGAGATCTAGAAAGATCGAAACAGCTGTCCTAGAGTGTCTCCTGTGAATTATACACATCTCATTCATAAATGTGGGTTTTAATATTGTCACACTTTGACTTATTTTGTAAATAGTTTCCCCACTTTGAATATTTAATAATACAAATATTTTGTATTATATTTTTGATTTTAAACTCGAATGGAGGACAAACCATTCTTATTTATTGTTGTTTTGTAGAGAACACCGCTTATGACTCTACAGATTCATCATTCATCAGTCGCAACATTCATTTCTTGATATTAATGTAATTTCCGACTATGTATATAAACCTGGATGATGTGTGTATAATTCACAGGAGGATATCTCTAGCTGATGAGATCTAAAAAGATCGAAACAGCTATCTTAGAGTGTCTCCTGTGAATTATACACATCTCATTTATAAATGTGGGTTTTAATATTGTCACACTTTGACTTATAAAACCTCAACAATTATCGATGTTAGCGGAGATATTTGGACGACGCGCAGCAGAGTCCGGCAGTCTTGAGTCTCTAAAACCGCTTTTAATTAATATAGTTAATTCTAATAAAAACTTATCAACGTGTAATTTTACTGTCATTTGATTTCGAGAACTTTCACCAAGCAACAGGACAGGCAAACGGGTTTATGAAAGTTAGGATTGTTTTTGTGAAGTCATTGCGAACTAAGCTTTTAATAAAAACATCAAAATTCGGTTTTTAAGTCTTGAAAAATTAATTTTATATTTTATTATACTATATTATCTTATGATAAATCTACGATCTACTCAAGGAATCCAGAAAAGCATTTAATCTAGCCACTAGAGATAGGAGACAGACTTCCTGGGACAATTTTAGAATGGCCAGAAATTTTTAAAAAAGAGTTAAGGCGCAGTAAGAGATCCAACTGACACAAATACTGTAGGGAGCTAAGCTCCGTATCCGATTCAGCTAGACTGATGAAAATCTAAAAAAGCGAAACAAGTCAATATAGCCGTGGAAGATCAACTAAAACTGGACTTCACGCAATCATGCACAAGGCATAAATTCTTCACTATAAAGAAGTGGCTCTTGCGACCCTTTTTGATATTGAAGGGGCTTTCGACAAGGCGAGAACAGCTACAATTCATCAAGCTTTACAGGCCAGGGTGACCCCTTTCGTGATGGTCAGTTGGGTAAGATCAGCGTTGGCGGAGATCACCATAACTGTGAACTTAGGGGACTGATTAGTTGATTTGAAGTCTGCCTGCAAGCATATGCTGACGACGGACTGCTCCTAGTAACTGGGAAATTGGACCAACCATTTCCGGAAGACTGGCAAAGGTATTATAGGAGAAATGAGTACAACCCCAACGGCCGCACCCGATGTTATACTGGGTTTCCCGGGCCTTGACTTTTGTATAAAGAGTATATCAAGGTATATGCACTGGCCATGCCAAAATTCCCCAAATGGTGGCAAACCTTTGTCAACATTCAGCGTAGCCGAAGCAGAACACCGGCTAAGGCTAGAGAAGGAGTACTCTGTCACTATTTCAACAAGAGAACAGTGGGAGCAAAAACAAATTAAGTTTTAGCCATATACCTTAATGTGTTACACGGTCGGATCTCAGTAGCAGAAAAACAATCCTCTCGAGCAGGAACTTATGTAGAAAATCGAGGGGTACAAGAAAGCTTCGCTTTAGGAAAGTTTACCACGGTTTTTCAAGCAGAAGTTTACGTCATTCTATCGGTGGCAACCAAGCATGAGATTAGGACAGCACCAGAGAGGAAAATATATATCTACTCTGACAGCCAAGCTGCACTAAAGGCAATCTATTGACCCACGACGAGATCAACTCTCGTCCAGGAATGTGGAGATGCTTTAGCAGAGTTGGCAAGGGAGAAAGAGGTGGAACTAGTTTGGGTTGCATACCGGGGTCCAGGACAACGAGAAGGCTGATGAACTGGTCAAATTCGGAGCTGAGGACATTTGTCTAGATCACACGACGGCCCTAATTGAGTGGGCCTATGAGAGTAGTAAAGAGAAGTAGAAAAGGTGTAGAAGCTTTCGGCAAGCGAAGGACCAAATAGAGAAATTCGACTCAAAGAAGTCGATCTGGCTAATGGGATGGAGCCAAAGAACGGTAAATCTTCTGATAGGGCTCTTGACAGGCCACTGTAAACTAAGAAGACACCTATCTTTGATGGGAGTAGAGGAAGACATCGTTTGCTCAAGATGTGGGAGAGATAAAGAAACATCCTACCACTACCTGGGAGAATGCGTGGCTTACCAGCGTTTACGGTCTAAAACGTTTCATGTAGCTAATCTTTATTGGAAAATCAGGCAGGTTTACAGAGAGAGAAGAGGTTTTTGAAGTAGGTGATAGCGAAGGTGGTTAGGGGGATGTCAAGGGGTTTTCAAAACGGGCTTTTCAATGCCTATTTGCTAGACTTCGGTCTACTCATAACTACTACTACTACTATATTACTACTACTATGAGAAGTAACTCAATTTTGAAAGATTTTGAAAGAAAACTTGTTTGTTGCTTATGTAGTATTTTCTTTATTAAAGCTTGTGACTGCTGTGTCAGCTACTGCCTACTATTTGAAATAGAGGGCCTATAGCCATTTCATCTGCGCCCTCTAGCGGTGAGTAGATTATTAATGTTGCCCTTTTACATTCGTGGCTGTACTTTGTTACATTAACTGGCTTTGGTGAACCGTAGGGTTACTGATCATTTATGAGTTGGGAAACGACTTATCACTTTCACATTTTAAATCTATCTTTACTACAATCGATATATGTATGCAGTTCTACTTTCAAAGCTTATGCGAGTATAAAATTAGTTTCAATAAAAAGCCGCACACTTCCACAAATCTAGTGACTATGTGCTTGCGTCTTTAAGGCTCCACTGAATGAACTATGAAAAAAAGTGTAGGGCATTTTCCTAAAGCTTACTGTACATAATGTTTCAATAACAAATCAATGACAAATTCAATCATCACAAAGTAGATTAAGATTTTCTGAATCTTAAATTAAAGTTTTTAATTTTATATACCTATTTCGATGGTATAGCATCAACCTTCTTTATTTGTCCTTGAAGGTGACTTGTTTTGTCTGACATAAATAAACATTCTTGTTTCAATTATTGGCTTATTTTGAAAGAACAATACATTTGTTTATTTCTAGATAACATTTAGGTCATATATTTATCTTCAAGAACGTTTTAGAAACGTTTGTGCTCCTTTCAATCACTGATTTTAGTGTTTGATTAACAGCTAATAGTGGCTGCGGTTTGTAAAGTGACATATTGTAGTAAAGATTGAGGTTAGATATTTTAAAAATGGCCAACTGAAATCAATGTTATAAAAATTACGTATGGATGTCGCAATTAATTTTCCTCGCTTCCTAAGTGCTCTAGGATAATTAAAGTCATCTTATTGTCATTTTCGTTTGTTTTATTTGCCAGTGTTATACTGTACATTTGAAGACTAACACCTCGACTACTGTCTTTAATCCTTTCTATCTTTAATTTGGCGCAGGTGGTGCATATGTAGTCTTAAATACACTGGTTTTTGTTGGCTATGATTTGGGGTATCATGATCAGGGGTAACATATTCTCCCTGTGATAAATAACGATATGCTTTCTGTACATCGAGTTATTAAGGGTTGGTATGGGTTCGGTGAATCGCTAATAGGTATTTATTATTTTATACAACGGGTAATAAAAAAATTAAGATTTAATCAACCAATAAAGGTATATTGATACATACACTTTTTCGAATCATTGTATTAAAATTTGCTAAATAAATAATAAAAAATATAAGAGAAATGTAGGACCTTATTGAAATTATTTTAAAAAGCTTCGATCTAATAAGGATAAGTTCTTAAAGCATTCTGTACATTTTTAACTAACGCGAATTTATTGTTCTTTCTTTTCTACCCCACGTACTTCATTGTAACAAACTATTTATTAAATTGATGCCCTCTGTCTCTTGTATTAGATAGATGAATCTGATTAGAAAAGGTTTAATTAATTACTTAATGCAATTAATTTGTTAATTACAATTATTAACATTTATTTTCCATTTGATGTATACCAGGATAAAATATTTTTATATCACATAAATATTTTTTTAATATTATAGAAAAAATGAAATTTGGGAGTTCCCATAATCTTTGTAACACATGAAATGTTTATTAAATTTACAAAACTAAACAATAGCAGTTAATTTAAATTCAATGGTATAAGTGTAAAGTTATTACAAACAATATCAATTACATTTATTTATATCAGAAAAACAAAAATAATACCATAAAGTCGAAAATTGTGATCATTCATATTTACTTTCATTTGTGGAATCGCTATTATTAAATTTTGTATGTGTAATCTTACACACCTACCTGAAAAATTTTACTCACACAACATACATCCTACTATCTGTTAAGGATTCCGTCCCTGGCCAGTATATAAGCCCACTAAGATACATACACTTAGACATCCTAAACAAGCACTCTTATTGTTCATAAGAGGTAGATAAGAACTGAATTCGTGAATACAGTTTCATAATTACTTTGAAACAAGAAGTGACCTATTGCTGAAATATATTCATCTAACGTATCTTATAAGTAATTAGTATAACTCACATATTTCAAGATGAATACAGGTGTTATTAGTTTGTTATTGTTAGTTTCTTCATTTCAGGTAAGTACTTGGAAGTTAGATATATAAAACTACTGGCATTAATTTAATTTAATTTAATTTGGCTTTTTAAAAACCAATCTAATTATTCTATCTAGCTGCACACATTGGCAAAATTCAATTATTTTAAACAATAATCTAAGTATAATTAATAGAAATCACAACTTTGAACTAAGATGAAAATTATAAGTAAAATTTAAAGCTTCTTGATACAGTAACTGTTCGATATTAAAATAATTTTTTATAATTATTAACAATATTTATTAATAATTAATAATTCATTATAAAATTGTTTCCAAAAATTTCTATTAACTATACTCTATTTCAATATGTTTTCTATACACAAAACACAATTTTCTAACTATTCCTTACGTAAAATAGTTTTTAAATTAAATTTTCGCTATCTGCAGGACACTAAAAAATACAAACCATAAATTTGCAATGTTTAACTGCACAAGCTTTTTTCTCCAGTTAAATAATAGTTAAAACATTAGAAAATTCATCTGTGAAAAGTTATTTTATTTTGAATATACAATAATACGATAATTCATTTCAATGGCTTTTAAATTCAATTTTAACCTTACATAACCGTTACAAATGTAATACAACAAAATAAAAAAATATTTACAATTAAAGCATAAACTTATAACTTCATTTAAAATAAATTAATTCGTAAATAAAAGTAATGAAAATGAATTTAAGCCCTACTTTAAAAATATATATTTATCTTTTTATTTATCAACATTGTTCTTCTACAATATACACTTTTCAATTCTGTTGTAATATAAGTTCGTAATTTCGACGTTGCAGTTCCGCGATATAAATTATTTCGGCAAATAGTGATTCAATTCTATTGTATTGTGTTCTGTATATCGATTTGAAAATGGTAATATGCATGTCCAAATACGAAGATAATGAATTGTCTTAACACAAACCAACAAATACAAAAATCAATGAGGCATCATAAAAATCTAATTAATTTTTATGACTCCTTTATTTAAGTGATACACATATAGAACAGCTATTTAATAGACAATTACTCTTCCTTTCAGATTTTCCTAAGTACGACTGATGCACAAGGTGAGATTACAATTTTTCTTAATTAGTTCAAGTAATAACTTTTAATTATATTTGTGATATTTGTCTTTCATTGACAATTATTAGTCTAGTATTTCAATTATTATGATTTTTCTTTTGTGGTTGTAATATATTCTCTTTGGTCTTTTATATACTATAGTCAACGGGTAATTAACAATTATTGCAACAAATACAAACGATTTCTATCAAGTTCAAGAATATCAATTAGATGCATCCAATCCATTAGGTGCGACTTATAAAAATCAACATCATAGACAGAATAAAAGATAACCTAAAACATTTTTGGTCCATTCCATTATACAATTTTTCGAAGACTTACCATTTTATAGAATAAATATATATTTCACACATCTAGAACATTAAATTATTTTTAAAAAACAGCTTATTTAACTTTTTAAAGTAGCCAAATATACATTATCCAAAAATTAACAATTTCTGAATTTAAATCGTTAAAAGGTTTTAAGTATTTTTGAGAATACTATTAATTTCAACCTAATTATCTACTGAACTTTGTGTTTTCAATTTTTTGAAAATAAAATGTAATAAAAAAATAAATAAAATTATTGTTTACTAAATACTACCAAAGTTACTAATAGAAAAAAATCTTTTATTAGCTGCGATTTTGATTAATAAAGATAACCTTTTTTTATCGAGCGTATTGTTTGCTTTATCAGCATCTCTTGTTAATTATATTATTATGAGTTAGTTTGGGAACCTGAAATATATTTATTAAAATGCTCCTGTTTCGTTTTTTATGTTGTTTGAGTTACTTTAAATTCAATTAAGTCAGTCTTAGTTAATATAATTTAATGTTTTAAGTAGTGATGGGAACTTGGGTGTCGAGTGTCGTGATACTGTTCGTGGTCGTGACACTTGAAGTGTCGCGACACTTCGTGTCGAACAGTATCGCTCTTATTAGAGTGTAATTCGAAGTTGCTTGATCATTCTTACAAAGAAATTAAAGGCAGATTTGTTGAACTGGCCAACAATCATTGAATAAGACGTACATATAAAACTATTTTGTTGTAGATTTTTTAGTTAAAATTATAAATTCATGAATTATTTGCAAAACATTAATTTAAAAGCCGAAACCTGAAAAGTTGACGCAACGCCTCCGTGGTTCGATGGCAAACCGTGGCTTGCTAAACTATACGGGCTGGTGGAATGCACGATCGAACCCCGTTACAAGCATAACTTTTTTTTAAATTTTATTTGTTATTATTCTTTTATTCGAAAAACGTACAAGAAATAATACATTACAAATAAAAAATAAAGATACCCAATTAATAAGACATTGTCTTATTAATTGGGTATCTTTATTTTTTATTTGTAATGTATTATTTCTTGTACGTTTTTCGAATAAAAGAATAATAACAAATTATTTAAATTGTTTTGCAACTATTAATCTCACCGACTTTTATTCGAGAACGAACTATTTGGCATATTTCAGATTTCCCATACTAATTTTCTATAGCAAATGTTAGAACGAATGCGGTGTATAAATAATTTAATGTCTTTTAATGTACTTAATGCATAAATATATAACCATAACAGAATTTACTCATAAACCTAATTGTTTTTTAATCCCTAGTTTATGATTTACGTATTAGCTATGAATCTTGACTGCTCGTTTCAATTATATTATATGAACTAGCGCATGCATGATGTGTAAATGCGAAGTATCGTTAAAGAGTCGTGAAGGAGTCGACACTTCACACGGCTAATGGTTTCGATTCGCAAGTGTCGTGATACGCGGGTGGTATCGCGAACACAACACTAGTTTTAAGCTAAATAAGTTTCGTTATGTTGTTGTTACAGTATGTTAATGAATAGCCTAAGTTAAATGTTGAACAAGCATTATTAAGTATTTTGGATCAGTTTTAGATTTTTAATATTTTTGAGTTATAAGTATGCACCTAAAGGTAATTAACAAGGAGAGATTTTTGCTTTCCCAGCAGTTTCAAAACTACTAATTATTACATCATAATCAATCATGAAGTAGAAAATCTAAAAGTCGATTATTTTCATGAAAAAAATTATGATATGTATCTTAGCATAAAATTACGATGTGATGTTTGAATCAATGAGTATCGGTCAAGTTGCAATGTTATATGTTGACAGACTTTTTTCATACTATTTATTCAAACACATGTTTATCTCTAGCAGGAAAACCCTTCTAAATTCTCAAGTTTATTAAGTACTACTAAATTTCTAAGATGAATGGTTTTGAAAGTAATAAACAAAATAATAAGTCAGAGAGTCTTTTCGTAAAATAAAAGGATTTCCTCTTGTGTTGTCCATCTGGGTACACACTGTATGCCAGTGACTATGAAAAGCAAATTCAATTTGCAATAATAGAGATTGGATAAAGTAATTTGAGTTTAATTTAATTTTTTTATTTACTTTGTACATTATACTATTTTTAGATATCACAATCTTTATAATATATTGATAATATAACACATCGAAATAACAAAAACAATTTTTAAAAAAACTTAAAACCCATCTACTGATTGATGTTTACATAGTACCATTAATAAAAAAAAAACACTTTTTGCATAATCCATAACCTATTTTAAATTTAAAAAATATTATTTTAATTGTTTACCTCACTTTTGTAACATGTAAAATTTTTTAAAATTTTTCGTTATTCTAATAAATGTATCTATTGTTAAAGTCATAAAGTAAAACATTCGTAGGACTCGGTGGGGGTTGAAAAGTAGAACAAAATTTATACATATTATATAAATTACATATCAATTTATTTAACACAATCACATTTGGAACACTTTATACCAATAAAATATAACAATAACTTATTATAAGGTAATTTTGTATTCTTTGTATAGATATGATTACTTTTAATTGATTATTAATTATTCCTGATTAAATTCTGAAATAAGAAAAAAGTTATAATATATAATGGTGAAAGCATTTTATCAAGAAATTGTGAATATTTAGTTTTTTATAAAATAAAAAGAACAATAGTTTATTGTTCTTATACAGAAATGTACAACTTGGGTCAAATAATAACATGCGTGGCAATGATCAATTACTTTAATGAAATTAAACGACCAATTAAAACAATAGCAAAATTTAGAAAACATTTATCATACATAACTGGGTTTGTGGGCACATTTTATTTTATTTACTTTTAAGATTGATAAAACACAACTGATTCATAGAGTAGTAATTAGAATATTTGTATTAATTTACTCAATGAAAAGCATCACAGTGTTATCGCTACACGGTAGCTTTTTAAAGTCGATTCAATAGAATCCTACGCTTAGCAAATTTCACAATTGCTTTGTAGGTTGGGAACATATTTTGCATTACAGAGAAAATCTTCCAAAATGCTTAAAACCGTTAGTTTGTTTTTCTGTAAAAGATTAGCTAAAGATTTTATAAAAAGTACATTTTCGACTTTCACTTGAACTAATTTTAAGAATTTCCATTACATAACTTTTTTTTCTTTTATAGTTCCCTTAGACGCTTCCTTACTAGCAGGAGGAAATGTAGGAAATCTGGGAAATTTCGGATTAAATTTCGGAGGACCTTCTCAGCTTGATATGCCTCAACCACAACCTTCTCCAGCAATAGGTATCGGTGCAGGAATGGGAGGAATAGGAGGAGGACTAGGAGGAGGTCTAGGAGGAGGAATAGGAGGGGGAATAGGCTTGGGTCAAGGTTATCCAGGTTACTTTCCTGGAGGGTATCCATCATATCCAGTCATAGATGATTATCCATATTATGGGAATGTTGGTATCTTGGGATCAATCTTCCGTGCTATTAAATATTGCATTATTAAAATACTTATGCTCCCAGTAAGATTCCTTCGTTTTGTTAAATCTGTGATCTATTACATCTTAGGTATAGGAAGCGATTATTATAATAGTCCATTCTATCCATCATATCCATCAGGGCCATTCGTAGGATTTTAAAATTGTGAACTTGTAAATATGAAAAAAAAGTCATTAGAGAATAATGAACAAGAATGAACTGTTATTGGTTAATGTTTTCCTTATTTATGTAGAAACATGTAAGTTTCTTGTATATTTTTGTATACTTGTTATTTAAGTAAATAAGTATTAAATAGTTAAATAAGTAATTAATTAAATAATAGATACAACCTGCTAATGTATTTGTCAACCTTACAGGATGAACACAATTAATAATGTACCAGAAAATTCAATCGTCAGCCAATTAATTTAATATGAATGTTATCTCAAGTTATTTATTTATTCGTTCCAACTGTATTCAATAAATAATCCGTAAAAAAATCGCAGAATGGTGAACTTTAATATTATGAATTGCAATTGTTAAAAGGCATGAGAACTTTTATTTTTTTAAAATAGCTAATCGATGTATTTTTTGACCACCTCCACCATCTGACCACTCTACTTTTTACAAAGGTAAATTATAAAAATAGAGATGCTTCCTATAGCATGAGAATTCTCCAGAATAGCACTCGAAAGAAACCAATGCTGATAGTTTCAATTTTTTTTTTGTAGATACGAAAGCTGCCTTCTAAATAAATAACAAGTGAAAGTTAAATGTTAAAAATTGAATTGAACAAAATTTACCCTAAGAACTGCTTATATTAATTGCGATAGTATGACATCTATGAACAGATCCTAAAAATCAGAAACGAATTAAGTTATCGCCAATAGCACTAACAAAAATATAATTCGAAGAAAGAAAGTATGACACTAAAATATTCCGCATATAAATACCACGTGTGATTTCACCATAGACATAGTTTTGCTAGGCATCTTGAGCTGTGAAGTGTTTTTTTTGCAGATCTTGTATCACTTAAACAATCAGCAGCCACATATAGTGGTCCATTGTCTAAAGTCACTCTAAACTATGACAATACAAATTTTTAAGGATTGAATGAATAACAGTGTAATAATCATATTATTGCCTGGATAATTTTGTATCAAGGTATCATTCATGTAGATTTATTAGTTGTTAAAGCCATCATATCTAATATTAAAACACAGAAGCATACACTATTGCACATATAGCACTATTGTTTCGGTAATCAATCGATGATATTGTTTGTCATACACATTGAAAACCGTTATTCTCTCTATTAGCTCTATTTATTCTTTCATGTTTGGATATCCTATCAGGCCAATCACAAATCCAATTGCTCAGATCAAGCGCTGTTAGTAGATACATACAATGTTATCTATTCTTGCTAAAACTTTCCGCTTCTTCTAAAACAATAGAAAATATTAAACAATTTGGCCCGCGATTTTGGTATTCGAGGTAAGTGTAAGAAACTGACTTAAACTTAAAAAAACTTTTTTTTAACATTTTCTAATGTTCTAAAAGTAGCAGACACCTTTATCAAGAATAACATTTTATCAAAAATGGAAAACAAAAAAGTTTCACATATGGTGCAAACTTTTTGCCGGTCGCTGTATGCGTAACACAATTAAAGCAACCATGCAATGCCATGCATGATCAATTGCTCATTAAGTTTTTGTCGTGTTAGTATTTCCTAGGCAGCTAAGTTATTAGCTGTCGCAGCTGATATGATATGAATTACTAGGTTTACTTTTTCTCTTATCTTTCTTATTACTTATCTTGTTAATACAAGTATTGATTTTATGACGTCGATACTGATACCTTACATATTGTCCTTTTTACCTTTGAAAACCTTCGCTGTGAAGGAAAACCTTGAGTCGTTTCTTCGTATTCATTATAGCATGCAACCAAAGTATACACATATTATGTTTCTTGTTTATTGATTCTGGACATGGGAATTTTATGATCACAAAACAACAGTTTACCTATTGCATTTAGTATAACAAATAACCTTAATAAGAATGTGTTTCTACAACATCAAATGCATTCATGCATCACTCGATGCCATATATCTTGCTGAGAAGGAATCATCACATTTTGATGTGTTACACTCAATCAATCAAGTCAATAAAACACAGTGGTGTAAATAATTAAGAAAAGATGAAAAATCAAAAACGCATGTAGCAGTAAATGAAGTTCGATTAAATATAGCCTTTTAATATGTAACATTAACTGTTAATTGATTCTGATTCGTTCCACCAAGTGCAGATTATCTCTTTATTCATCAGGAGTTTTAATTGATTTTTTATTATTATTTGTCATTTTTATTCTTGTACGTTGCTGTTTATATGTAAGAAAAAAATAACGCAATATTATTGTTCATAAATGAAATTAATTATTTCCTTACTACCATATCAGCTTATATTATTGCGTCATATATTTCACAATATACTTTTTATTATTAATTTACCTATAGTGTTACTTTCAAAATATATTTTTTATAAAATAGTATAGACAATACAGAGATGATTAATGATAGAGCATGCTCCTAGTTAGCAATGGTACCAATTCAATCATGTTTTTGAGTGGTCTTCATATTTTCGCCTTCCAACGAGAAAATAAACGCAAAAACCTCATCCGTCTTATGCCGGTATATGTCCAAGTATGTATTCACCACAAAAGTGTAAAAATTCCAAGAAGTTGTAATTTTACACACTCAGTCTTCCCGATTGGTTCAGGTTGGAACAAGTAGTGTTGCAGCGTCTGAAACTGCACCAAGAAGAATCCTTTTAGATATGCAAACCAAATATTTTCAAGTAAAATCTTTTTCAAGGCATATGCTTTCAAATTCAAAAGGACTGTCTTAGTTGAAAATTGCTGGCGTTACATACGGAGTACCGTTCTTCTGTTGATTACACAGGTCAACAAAGGTTTTTTTGTGCTATACTCTAATACGTCTACCATATACAGTAGAGCCCCGCTATTCCGAACAACAGAGTTCAGAAAAATACCAATTTTTTTAACTTAAAAACAGGAGAAATTAAAAAGACATTCTTGAAAAAACGTACATTCGTGCGCTCGTTCACCACGAGCTGATCAACGCTGTATACAGCTGACACTAGCAGATGTCCCCGCACTTAATTTACGTCTTAACAAGTCAATATACGTTGATATTATTCATGAAATCCGCCTATTCCGAATTTCCGCGAAATCGAACAGTGTTCGGTCCCAATTAGTTCGGAATAGCGGACTCTACTGTATACTTTTTTACCTTCATTTTAAAAATATTTTCAAAGTTTTACTACCACGTCTGAATTTTGAGAAATAATTGATTACTTTATTTGCCTAGGTATATTTTTTTAGTTTACCTCATTAATTTGAAATAATAACAAATCAAATGTTGGTTGACTTGTTTGATTAGATATGAACAAGTTTCAACATGTTTTCTACAGCGCATGTCTTAAGCCACGGCTCTCTTTGCTTTTAACCAATCGCATTTAAAAAATTTGTAGATATGTATAATGCAGGTGCAAAAGAAAAGAAGCCACAGGAAAATTAGTTAAATTAAATAAACCAGTTTGAGATATAGTTGGTGTGTTTTGTATTAACGACGTCTCATAAAGTCATAACCCACAATGATTCGAATAGTTTTGTTTTGTTTGCTGGAAATTCACTATTCAGCAGCACGAAATATTACACCTACAATAGAGAAAGTATACTATACTACGTATTATTTAAAACGATCCCTGAGTGTAGTTCCATCTCAAGATTGTCTCACAAAGATGGAACGTCATTGAACCTCAAGCAGTACAGTGGTCAACGATTCGCAAACTTTATATTTAAACAGCCCGCATTATGAAATTTCATCAGTGAAAACGAGCACATAATTATTATCGAATTGCTTAATGAGCTTCCTTGTGAAGTCATTGATTTATGAATAAAAATTTACCATTCATGTTTGAACGATAGCCGATCTTCATAGAGAAGGTCGTATCTTTTAAAAACTTTAGAGTATTTTACACGCGAAAAAGAAATTGGCGGACCTATGTTCCTTATGTCCTGTTTTAGAAACGCAACTGCGGTCAGCGGAAGAGAAGGGTGAAAATAAAAAAAGGTAAAGATATGTTATTGTTTATAAATGTGATCGGTTTAAAAATAAAGTTTGTGACCGCTGACCACTGGGCCATCTGATTTACCTGATAGGAGGTGCTATCGTCCATTGTAACCCTTATCGCGTACTAGATATAAGGACTGAAGTCGTATTCATTGTTGGTAGTCATTTACTTGCTTCTTCAGTTTTGAAGGCTGGATTTAGGCTGCATTAGGCCAACATCCGGGATGGAGTCCAAGTTTATACCTTGTACACAGCACAATGAAGTGTATAGCGTAACCTAAATCTGATGGCAAATTCAATACAAATACGTCCTATATACAACCAGCCTTATGAAAGATAAGGTAACATTTACTTCCCTTGTAGGGAATAAAATAACCTTTACATACAGATCAACCTAACATAATTGTATTGTGTTTCCTTATCATATTTATAGCATATCTATTTTAATGTACTAGCCCACCTTAGTTCATGTAATCACATTATTTTGTATCTTTGATCATAACACATATTTTTAAAATACTAAAAATAAAAATATTTTTATTTTAATCTGGACAACAGATTGCGTTCCCAACAACTTTAACACAAAATAGTAGTCCTTGTTTCTACTTTCCCCACTGTAAATATAGACAGTTCCTTATGATCCTTCCATGATCTTTCTTATTCTAAATACGGAAAAATTTTGCTTATACATAAGATTTGTATATAAAGACTATAACGCTACAATACCTTAATGAACTCAACTCTACAGTAGGGAACTATGAAGTGATCATTCCTGTTTGTGATTTTTTAATTAGATTGATACTACTTGGATAATGAATGGCATAACATATAAAACGGTTAATTGCCTGCACTATTGAATTTTGATGACCATCATCGAAGAAAACAGCACTTTGCAACTTAGATTTTTTAGCCGCAAGCGATAATTCGTTTTCATGTGATATATGTTTAGTTTGGTAAATCTTTTCGGATTTTTTTTTGTAACAGCTTTCATAAAACCCTAAGTAATTATTCTTCATTAGCGTGTTTTTCTCACGTTAGTTTATATAAAAGAATCAATTAACTGCTATGTAGAATTTTTTCGTTAATATTAACCTGTGTCAATAACTGGTAGATCACCTATTTATATCTCCAATTTCTTATCAACGCAACGTATAGAGTTCTCCTTTCTTACATGAGCACCACAGTTCCATAAGCCCGACTTTAGTAAGCGTACAGAAGTCTTGTTTTACGTGGGTCAACTACACTGTAAAAAATGAGGTAAAATTACCTTGGGAAAGAGGTAACTTTTCGCTATTATTTGCGGTATTTTTACCCTAAAATTAATTTTACCTATACATTTAGTAGTTTTACTATTTGTGGTAAAATGCCCTGTAATTATGTAAAATTATACAAATATAAGTAATTCTACTACATTGAACTGGTTAAAATCACTATCCATAATATAAATTTACATAACTCAGACAATTTTTTCCTTACAAATGTATAATTGCTCAATAACTTAATTCATTTTTAGTGTAATATTAAAGATAAGATGAACTTGAACAAGAATAGTGTAATTTTACCCTTAATATTTACCCTTAATTAATATTTTGCTGATCGCACTTGTTTGTGACCTTCGTTTCGTGAAAGAATTCAGGAATCCATTATGAACAGTCCAAATAGGCTTTTTGGGGAATGGTCGGAATGGTGTGTACCATTCTTTTATGATTTCGGCGAGGCGTACTCTATCGATACCGAACGAAGTGTTCATTGCTCATTAATATTTTGTTTTTCGTTGTAGTGTAGTGCGGATTTATTAAAGGCAAATATTTACACGTATGACCGAAGATGGAAAGAATTTTATTTTATAGTAGAAGTTAAAAAATAATAATCGGTAAGTACCTATATGTTAAAATTACAAATTTAAACCAATAAAATAAAAATATTTAATTTAATGTTTTTCTAGGATGAATCAAAAATTGAAGAATTCGAAATAAACTAGCATAACTGTAATTGAGAAAGGTACTCGTGTATAATTGTTTATATAATTTATAATTTTTTAATTTTCTAGGTGGAATCGAAACTTTATCTGAATGTCTTTGAGAGACCAAATATTTCCGAAAGCCCCTGAAAAGAAGTTCTGTTAATGTCTTATATTTTATATAAGTACATACGTTCAATAAAAATTACTTTGATTTTATTTTGTTTCATACAATTCCCAGAGGAACGATTGAATTTGCAAGTACTTTCGCAAGTCATCGTTACATTCAAGAAGTATTTTCACATTTGTATTTTAACCCTGAAAAGTACTATTTCCATGAAATATTAACTTTGTCATGTAACTTTACACAGGTGTTTTAATGTTAAAATGTAAAATTACATTGAGATTGTAATTTTAATCTGTAAATTTACTTAAAAAGGAAACATTACAATGCAAACTTAACCTAATGTTGAAATTTTTCACTTCCTATGAAAATTACACTTTGAAGTAAATTTACCCCAAAAAATGGAGGTAACATAGTTGCCTCCATTTTTTAGGGTATAATTCACCGGTAATTTTTTAGAGTGTACGTTATGTGCCGTGACCACGGCCCCCTATGAGTCAAGAAATTGAGATACGCTGAACTAGCGCGTCACTTACCTGTGTGAATGCTCCACTTCACACTAGTGGAAGTGAGGTTGCCTATCCACCCTCTATTAGCTCTCTAGCTTAGTACCGAAGCTATTAACATGTTCACCTATTGGGGTATGTCTCCGAGGAAGTCCTTTCATCCCTAGTCCAACATGTGGACTTCCACTACCCGGCCGAGTCCAACCTCAATATGGCTAGGACTTGGTCCTAAGGTCTGTCTAAGATATCCTTGCGCTTTGCAACTCCGGCCTATCATAATATAGGTTTGCTGCGCTCCAACAGAGCCCCGTCCGACCCTGCTTATATCAAAATAGAGGTGGGGTCTTAGTGTGACACTGAGACGCAGGTCACACAGGGCAGCGCAGCAGAGGTTTCAGTATTTAATAAGTTTTATTACACCTGCACAAATTAGTAGGGCAGGAGCACACAGTATGTCAGGGCAGAACCTGGTTTACACAGTATTTGAGACACAGCTTCCTGTGCGAGTGTCTGCAAACCTGTGTTGTTTAAAAAAAAAATGCATGAACTGAATTTATTGGATATCTTTGAAACAAACCAGTGATAATATACGAGGACAAAGGACATGGTTAACCCATTTCCACCCAATGTTGCGTTAACGCAACACTCCAGACGAAATATTTTTTAAGTATGTTGTGTCTAATTTATATCTGTTTTTATAACTTCTGTGTGGTTTTATAGTGTTAAACTAAATGTAGCATATTTTTTTCTATTTAAATTCAGCTTTTATTTTATCAAAATTACAGCCTGAATTTATTGAATTTTGAATACTAGTACATGGGTGGCAGAAACGTCGTTAAAAAAATTAGTCTTACAAATAAAGATTTTAATTTTTATCTAGAATGTCTCTGGAAAATCAAGAAATGTTACTGTTGATATAAAAAGTCAAAAACTTATATAGTTTCGAAAATACGTGATTATAAATTAGAGCGTTGCGTAAACGCAACATTGGTTTGATAAGGTATACAAATGTACATACCCTGCATTATTAAAAATTCCTGCATTTCTGGTGTTAAATGGTGAGGCTATTTCAATCTGTTGTGGTTGCTGTGTTGTTTCTTCTGCAAGTAAATACTTGCACAAGGAGAAAATTTATATTCGAAAAAGGGTATTGGATACTACGCCGATCGGACACAACCCCGACCGCGGACACTTTGTCGACCGTGGTAACTACGCTGACTGACCGTTTTGGACACTTTTCCGACCCTTAAAATAAATTTTGCTATTGGACACTTTTCCGACCGTGGACACTACGTCACCCGCAAGTGGTGGACACTTTGCCGACCGTGGGCACTATGCTGACCGCAAGCGGTGGACACTTTGCCAACCGTGAACAATTCGCTGTCCGCAAGCGGTGGACCCTGTGTCGACCGCAAGCAGTATACACTTTACCAATCGTGGACAACCTAAGGTAATATTGTAGGAAACATCTCAAAGATAAGATTTGTGAAAACCATATCAAGATTGACCAACAGGTTAATTAGTTTTAGCTTTACCTTTAGTGGAACTTTATGTTTGTATTCACATCAGAATTGTAACTATGGACGGCTCTTAAGGTCGGATTGTCGAGGCTCGGCGAGGTGTGCAGCGATATTTATTTAAGGGGTTGGCGTCGTCTCCAAGTTCGGCAACGTGTCCACCGCTTGCGGTCGGCATAGAGTCCACAGTTGACAAAGTGTCCACCGTTTGCGGCCGTCGTAGTGTCCACGGTCGGCAAAGTGTCCACTGCTTGCGGTCAGCAGAGTGACCACGGTTGGCAAAGTGTCTACAGGATGCGGTCGGCGTACTTTCCACGGTCAGCTAAGTGTCCACAGCTTTCGCTCGGCATAGTGTCTAAGGTCGGGAAAGTGTCCAGTAGCAAAATTTAATTGAAGGGTCAGCTTAGTGTCGTCGGTCGGCAAAGTGTACAAAACGATGGTTTTGTACACTTGATCTGACTGATGAGTCAGCGTAGTATCCACGGTGGACATTGTGTCCCCGATCGGCGTTGTGAATTGGCATAAGTGGTATCCTCCCAATGTTGTGTTTACGCAACGTTAAATTTTTTTATGTTCTAGTATATTATTTATTTTTTTTGTATTAAACAGTTTCAGTTAATGTTAATAAAAATATCAAAACACAAAAAAATTAATTTGTAGTTTTTCTTTAGTAGTGGTTTTAAATGGGTTAAGTCTAATTTGACCTTTTGTAGATTTCTCTGCAATTTTGAGATGTTGTAGCTGATACCAAAATAAGACTTTTTCATCATTGCGCCAAAGTTCTGTGTCTACCGGGTATGCTCGAAAAGTGAGATCAAAGTTTCAAAAACGGACATTATTGAATAATGACTTTCTTCAAATGTGTCTTTTTTCTTCCTAACTTGTCCCTTTTAAAATTCATCCGAATTTATTGTATGAAGAAGCAACCCATGTAGGAACTGCCAGACTTGACAATAGGCCCCAGCTTGGCTGAATATTGGATAACCAAATGTCGTTATTTCAACATTGGTCGAAGCCTAGGCCAACCTTCACATACCACGCCTCGGCTGCTTTGTCGTGGCCCAAGGGTCAACCAACACCTATGTACCAATGCAGGGATCTCTAATCTCTGCCCAAGTCAGAGCCAACATTCAGCGCCCTAGTCTCGGTTTCTTACTGTTTGCCCAAGCCCCAACCAATGCTAGTGTTTTTTAAACTTGGTTTCTTATCCTTGAACCAAGTTTGGGTCAATCTTCACATATTCTACCAAATTAAGCTTGTGAAGTTTTCTGTCTTTATTATATCAGCTAGTAATTAATTAAGAGAAAAATATGAGAAAAGTTAAACTAAAATATACCTACATAGATTATAATTATTATTACTAAATATAAATTCAGCTCTCAAATTTTTGCGCGCTTTGTTTCTTCGAAACAAGCACAGACATGAAAAGTCAGTAACGCGGCAGCTGCAAGGGGAAGCCTTTACCGACGTATTAGTCAGTGTTCATCCGCCTACCATGAGTGATGTTACGTTTAACCGTTTTGTAATATTATAAATAAAATAATGTATATGAAATAAAAAGTGTTTATTTAAAAACAAAGCTACGCTAATAAGAATAAATACAATTTTTAGAAGTAAAAATTAAACTTGTATGCTTGAAAACAATTTTTTAATTCACTTTATTTTAAATTTATTTGTTAAACACCTAAAAGATTATTAATTTCGTATAAAATCAGTCTCAGCCTTGTTCTTGTGTCACAATTTTTTTAAGTTACGTTGTTATGTTACTAATAATTGAACGAATTAAAATAATTGGTAATAATTTAGAATGTTATATGAAATAAATAATAATATATAATATAATATTTTAAATCTAAACGAAATCAAGAAATCGCAAAAACTTTTGTAGCCTCTATTATGCGCTGTCTAAATCGTTAATTACATCAACTGTTGCAGAAGACGGAAACACTTGTGTATTTTTGATTCCTAGTTTCTATTTAACAGCCTTGGTAGTGTAATGTCTGGCGTGCCGGACTTTCACCCAGGCGGCCCGGGGTCGACTCCCGGTGCCGACAGATCTGGTTAAGGTTTTCTGCAGTTTTCCTTAGCTGTGACACAAATGTGGGATTTGCGCTGTTCCATCTGGAAGTCGGCTGCAGCCGCACGTAGGGCCTACGTAATAATAATAATCGCCCCCTCCCTCCCGCACAAGCTTATAGCTTCTGGGGCCTGGTTACCAGGTTATGGGTTGTAGCAATTATTATTATTATTATTATTATTGGTATGTCATGTTTGTAAAACGCAAAACGATCACATAACTATAACCCAGGCATTATAGCATCTTTCTTCACAAAACCCGGACGTTTTAGGTGTAAAGCTGGATTTTGGTAAATAGGTATTACTTGATGTCCTTTATAACATATCAAAAGTCCCAATGCGTGGGTCGCTTGCTTCCTTGGGGGTAACGAAAAAACTACCCTTTTCCTGAAATAAAATTTTGATGATTTTTTTAACTTTAACTCATAATATTTCATAATCTATTAAAGATAGTACATTCAGATTTTAAACACAATAAATATAAAGTGTTTAGTACGTCACTGTTGTACTAAGAATAATAAATTGTTTATAATAAATGTGAAAATAAATAAATTATTATTGAACGTAAGTTTTGTGTAGTAAAAAAAGTAGTACGCTACTAAAGCTTGTTCTGTTAGGAATTTTGTATACTTATCGCGGAAGATATGTTCAGAAAAGTTAATAATTATTTTTAGTGAAGGAATCAAGTCAATTTGTTGTCTAGATTACGAGTTATGAATATTATAGTTTACGATAAGAATAACTCATCGAGTGGCTGCGCGCAGCACTTCACTGTTAGCATACCAGTATAGGTTTTTACCCGGACATTATAGGTGCTAAGCTGGATTTAAGTACATAGCTAGTACTTGATTTTATTTATAACATATAAAAAGTCCCCATGCGTGGAACCCTTGTTTCCTTGGGCAAAACGAAAAAACTACCCTTAAGCTCGCATTTTAGGAAAGAAATCGTAGGTCCCGATTTAATTGAGATAGCTGTTCTCTTTTTTATCTTAAAATATGCAGAATATTATACCAAATCAGATGCAAGTATCATATATTTAATTATAAGAATATCAGCGAAAGAGGGAGGGAAAAGTACTGATAGAGTCAGAGACCATGATATTCCAGTTAATACCCATCAACTCTTTGTTCGGCTAACATATATTTTACAATCTGCCTCCGAATTTGAAGAGTATCTGTCTTTTGAGCTCGTCTCAAAGCCCCCAGCATTATTTAATGGCATATCTATGACAAACACTGTAAAATCCGCCTTGCAAGATTTGATATCAAACCAAATACCTTGTAAAGATTCTGTGCCTCATGGAGCTAGATTTGTTATTGATGGTGGTTAGTTATTACACAAGGTTACATGGCAAAAGCCAGCCACGTTTGACCAAATCTGTTCTGCTTACGTAAGTTACGTTTTGGCAAACTACAGCCGACAGGGTACAGTAGTTTTTGATGAAACTAGTGGCACAAAATGTCAAGAACAACAGAGAAGTGGTGGAAAAGCTCGATCTGTCGATGTAATTTTTGAACTTAATATGGTTGTATCATCTTCACAATCACAATTTCTGGAGAATTCGAGGAACAAAACTCGATTAATTCAGTTTCTTTCGGAAAAACTAAAATTTTCTGGAATTAGTGTAACTCAGGCTGTTGCTGATGCTGATACGCTTACAGTGACAACAGCTATTAATATGGCTGTCGATGAATATCCTGTCTCTATTGTGGGAACAGATACTGATTTGGTAGCAATCCTTGTTGCTCGTGCTGGTTCGCAACAGCAATTGTATTTCTGTAATGCAGGGTCAGGCGGTAAGCCTGATACATTTTTTTTTCTGTCGTGGACATACAAACTAAGATCTAAGATATGAAGAACGTACTCCTTTTTCTTCATGTTATAACTGCCATAGACACAAATCCTGCCTGTTCAAAAAGGGAAAATATCGGCTTGGAAACTTTTGGAAAAGTCTGAGGAACTTCGCAAAGAAGTGAAGATGTGATCTTAACGCAGATACGAATAATCTGGTTGCTGCTGGCATTAAATTTTTTTTATGGCTTTATGGTGGTCGATCTGATATATTGAATTATTGACACCATAATATCAATAACATTAAATGTTCATATCGATTTTTCTCAGAATTTTTGTTATGCAACCTTATGATTTATTTGCATGACATAAAGGGAAGAGAAATCACTATCGGATACCACTACTAAAAATCTATATTGTTATTTAAAATTGTTGTGATGACGTCATAACTAACAAACATTTACAAAGTTCAGCTCGATTTTTCTCAGAATTTTTGTTATGCAACCTTATGATTTATTTGCATGGTCATAAAGGGAAGAAAAATCAATATCGGATTCCACTATTAAAAATCTATATTGTCATTTAAATTTTTTTTTTGATGGCGTCATAACTTAGAAACAAATGAAAGTCGGAAGGTTAATCGCACATATTAATGTGTATTTTTAAAAAACAAAATCGACGTGTTTCAGCGTTTTTAAAAAAACCGGTTGCGTTCGCTTTTTTTTAATATTTCATACTTTAATCCCACACTGTATATATGTATATATGAACACAAATACGAATATGAATATGAATACGAGGTGTGTCTAAAAAATTCGGTGAATGCTCCGATATCTCTACGGAAACGGGTCAAACGTGCGCGGGCATTGTTATACATATATGTTATTCTGAGTTATATTTAAAAGCACCATATAGTGGGGAATGCAGCTGGCAGCCAAGGTTACCAGATATTGGAGGTCTAACGTGGTTAGTGGGAGTCGTACTGTCACAGCGCAATGGAGCAACGCGTTAGCATGAAGTTCTGCTACAAATTGCGGAGAACAGCGAAGTCGACCAGGATCCGTTCCTTCTGCAAACAATGATCACAGGTTATGAGACGTGGTGCTATTAGTACTATCCGGAATCCAAGCGGAAATCAATGTCCGAATATTTCTCCGCAGCTCAAAAAGAGACGTCTTCAGAAGTCCAAAGTTAAGACAATGTTAATTGCCTTAATTGGCATAATCCATCGAGAATTATTTCCTGATGGTCAAACTGTAAACACCGCATTCTACGGGGAAGTTTTTAAACACGCATCCGGCGTGTTAGGCATGAGTTGCACATGACTGGGCAGTAGAATTTGCTGCACGACAACGCTCTTGCACACTGTGCCATTCGAGTGCGGCAATTCGTACCTCAGCATGACGTAACTGTTCTCGAACATTCATCGTACTCCCCTGATCTAGCGCCTACGGCTACTGTTGTGGCTGTGTTGCAAGACGATTATTTTGAAGGCCAATAAAGATTATTTGCTTATATCTTTTGTTTTCTTTGTTCTTTGATACCATTCACAGAACTTTTTAGACACACCTCATATATACATATAATAAAGGGATAATAATGGGAATTCGCGCAATAGATTTGTAAGAGAAAGTTAGTTACAGCCGTATACACGTGTTTCGCACTTATTAGTGCTCATCAGTACGGCATAGCAGATAGAAAGAGACCTTGTGTTATACATTGTGTCTAGTTTGTTGCTTAAATTTTATTTCTTTCTATCTGCTATGCCGTAATGATGAGCACTAATAAGTGCGAAACACGTGTATACGTTTGCAACTAACTTTCTCTTATAAATCTATTGCACGAATTCCCATTATTATCCCTTTGTTATAATATATGTATATAAACACATTAACAATCACGTGTGGAACATACACACGTATGGAACACTTACATTGGAACAGAGTGCGCCGACTAGTTAAAGGAGCGCGTCGGCCGACGGGCCGAAATTCAATCAAACATTACACACGTTATTATCCGTGTTTAAAAGAAAGTAAGGATATCATTATGTTCAGAAAACATAGGCCTACAACATGTATTCGAACAGTTTTTTGGTCACGAACCTCCTTAAAAAGTTATCGCAATAAATTTTCATATGATTCATTTTTTAGTTGCAAAATTCAGCTATTTTTTCCTCCTTCTTGCGGATGAAATATATGATAATTGCATCTGATATGGTATAATATTCTGCATATTCTAAGATAAAAATGACATCGCTATCTCAATTATTAGTTCGCGAACTACGCTCTTTTTCCTAAAATGCGAGCTCAAGGGTAGTTTTCTCGTTATCCCCAAGGAAGCAAGCGTCCCACGCATGGGGACTTTTGATATGTTATAAAGGACATCAAGTACTACCTATATACCAAAATCCAGCTTTACACCTAAAATGTCCGGGTTAAAACCTATACTGCCTGGGCTAATATGCTGGTTAACAATTAAAATAGTTAAAAGCTATCATGAGCGCATTCAGCAGACTTACCGGTCACACCGGTCTGGGTCACCGGTAGTTATTTTGCTCACCACATTTTAAATACGTTTTTTATACATATCGTACCGGTACAATTAAAGTAAGGTTAAAACTGTCGATATTTACAATTTAGATATAAATTTTCCTCATCTAATATTAGCTGCTCCATTATTATTATTACAAATATCGAATTAGGTTTTGATACTTTATATTTGACACGTAAATTTAAATATATCAACCGGTAACCAATTTTTCATCATTCAGTTAAAATCTATTGGTGAGCAGCACCGGTAAGTCTGCTGAATGCGCTCATTGTAAAGTTTAAGTGCCAGTCTTGTTTAGTGTGCTAATAACAGAAGTTATTTTGGTTGAGAATCTGAATAGTAATATAAAATTATATTGCGAGATTGAAGTGAAAGGTATAAAAAGTAATATAATAAAATGTTGAACTAAGTCGTGAATGATTTTAATTTATTATAATAAATGTGAGTACACCTTATAATGCTTATTTATTAGAAAAATTGTTATTCGAAACAAAAGTGTGAAAAAGCTAATTTCTCATAATTAAGATTTGAGTGATCCCAGAATCATCCAGGTGAAAATTAGTAGGATTAGAATTAGAATGTATTAATTAATGGTTTTTGATTTATTCGATTTACTCAAGCACGTTGAGAACCTAACATCATCTTGAGATAGGGAGTTCGTGTTTATTTAACTCTAATTTTTGCTCAAATATACAATTGCATATTTCATTATAGGTCATTTATTGGAATCACTACAAGTTGACATTACTTCTAAGCTTGCTTCTGTTATAACATTATTAAATGTGATAATCAAAGAAAACCAATTTAACTAGAATCTTACAGCTGCGTAACCAGAATTACAACGGGTAACATAATAAAAATACAAGTGGAACATGTTTTGTTGTTAAAGATTTTATTCTTGCATTATAGTGCATTGTATCAGTATAAAGATTACTTTTACAATTTTAAAAATCCCTTTCAATTCAATTCAATTCTTTATTGAGCTAACCTTTTTGCAATAAAAAATATAAGCATCGTCAATAACACAGTACAAAAAAATTTAGATAATAACAAAAATACAATATGAGATATACGAGGGTGGTTCAAATATAAACCGGAATTTTGCTGTAAAAAATTTTATTATTAAGTTACAGAGCTGAAATGTTTTACAGTTGTTCTAGATAGTCTCCGTCACACTCTACACACTTTTGCCATCTCTCCGGAAGCTTTAGGATGCCTTTTTCGTAAAAATCTTTCGGCTTGTCACGTAACCATTCGCGCACGAAAGATTCTACCTCCGCATTGCTTTTGAATCGCTGTCCGCCAAGTGCCTCTTTCAATGGACCGAATAAATAATAGTCGCATGGCGACAAATCGGGACTATAAGGAGGGTGTTCCAGTGTTTCCCAACCCAATTCATGCAATGTTTCCATCGTAAGCAGAGCTGTATGCGGTCTGGCGTTGTCTTGCAGCAATATCGCAGTTCGGATTGGAATCTCGCGTCGTTTCGATCTGTAGGCAGGTTTCACCGTGTGTTTTAGAAGGTTACTATAATACTGCGCGTTCACAGTTCGTTGTTCAGTGAGAAAATCGACCGCAATTACTCCTCTCATGTCCCAAAACACGGTACACAACACCTTTCCCGCTGACAGTGTAACCTTCGCTTTAACTTGGCTCGCATGTGGCAAGTTTGCCACCACTTCTCGGCCATTTCGAAAAGCGGAACACCAATCATACACTTGAGTCTTGGAGAGGCACTCATTCCCGAACTGCTCGAGCAATTTCCGATAAATTTCCGCGGTTTTTACATTATCTTTGACCAAAAAACGAATAATAATGCGTTGCGCAACAGACACTGGTACATCCTTCTCACTCATGGCTACAACTACACTGACAAGCGAAATTACGCGGTCCCAGCTGTTCTCTACGCTTTGTAACAGACCAATCTAACATCCAGTACAGCCACTTTAACGACACTAACTTCTTCGCGCGTTTATTCAAAAATTCCGGTTTATATTTGAACCACCCTCGTAGGTAACAAACAATGACAACATACTATATGACCAACAAAATATATAACTAAGGAATACCTACATAAAAATAAATAAAAAAAGTCGGACATCGAATTACATAATCTGCTTTTGTATTAGTTCAGTGAACTCTTGTAAATTATACAATGGATTTTCAGAGAAAAGTTATTTCAGTTTAATTTACAACATTTTATTATTTAAGCTTTTGCATGCCAATGGAAGGCTATCATATAAATTGCATCGTGCATAGCAAGAAGATTTTCTGCAGAAGAAATGCTTTGGTTTATTTCAGTGAAATTTGTCTTTATTCCTAGTGTCAGAATTGTGAAAATGTTTTTTATGGAGATAAGTTAACAATTGTAGAAGATACGTAGAAGTGACACTCAGTATCTTCCCGAACAGAAATTTGATAAGGCTAAAATCAGGCCCCTATCCGGCCTGCCCTAGTTTAAACAAGGCCCAGATCAGGCAATCCGATCCTGTTCAGATCAGAAATGTAACGCCTTGGCAGATCCGAACCCGATCAGGCTATCAAATCCGGCCCTGGTCGGGCTATTCTGTGTGGCTCGGATCAGGTCCCTATCCGGCCTGCCTTAGTTTAAACAAGGCTCGGATAAGGCAACCCGATCCGGTTCAGATCAGAAATGTAACGCCTTGGCAGATCTGAACCCGATCAGACTTTCAAATCCGACCCTGGTCGGGCTATCCTATGTGGCTCGGATCAGGTTATTGCATCCGGTCCGTATCGGTTCTTTCGATTCGGCCCTGACAAGCGCCTGATCTGGGTCCAGATTCGATACCCCAATTTAGATCTGATATAATTTATTTTACAATTTGATGGAATTTGTTTACTTTCATGATAAGATTATTATTAAGGGAAAATTGGCCCATAACAACTTATTTTATTCAAAAGTTTTCGAACCCGTATGGTTGATTTACAAGATTAATTCTCAATAAAATTATTTTTACATTTAGACAACATTATTTTTAGAAATGTCAAGATCTTCTGTAATATTACAAAAAATTGACATTTCTATATATTTTTAAAACTAATTTCCACTGGTCACTCTTTTTCCATTTTCTTTGTCCATCTTTCCCAATCCTTTGCATTATTGATAACGGACACAATAATCACAGCATAAAAAGGTTTGTCCTTTAATAATGGGGCGAGTCTAGCGTTTTTAAATTCCGTTAAATGATCTCTGTAAAGCTAATCGCATTAATATAAAATTAAATTAATTTAAAATATACCTTACATGTAGTAGTGTTTGTAATTGGTAAAAGTTTATTTAAATCCACATTGCGTCACAAGTATTTCATGTTCACAGATGATTATCAATCACTAAAATATTTCAAGAATTGCTCTTATTAATCAAATATCACATTGTTCTTTTTCACACGAAGCTATTGATGTAAATCGCTGAAGATATCGTAATGCACTGATAGCCAAAAGCTAAACGGTTTATAATTTTTTATTTTTAAAATTATTATTCAACGTAAGCTAATAAAAGTTAATTTTATTTGAAATGTTTGGCTACTAATAAAAGGCTATAAAGGACAGATATAATAAGAATAACATTATAAAAATTGTTATAAAGTCACGTTCGCCTTCTCGAATATCACAACATATACATTGTCTTCTGGAAATGTCAACGTGCGTTTGTTGGTTTCAGCAATAGATTGAAGTTAAAATTCACCACACAGATTATTATGATATGACTTTAGGGAATCGTTTTACAACAATATGCAAGATTAGAAATTAATATGATGTGTACATAATAGCACCATGAATAAATAATAACGTATAAAAACAACTATTATTTGAAAAGTTATTGTTATTAATTTATCATAATTCTAATCATATCATAATCTATTATTAAGGGCAGTTATTTCTTATATCGTAGGACCTTTATTAGTTTAAATCTCGGCAACTTGAAACGAAAATCGTTTTATACAGTAACCACTAATTAGTTAATTTTGTGAAATATACTTAAAAATTTACAAAACAATCACTAACCTACGCAAACACGCTCGAGATGGTACTAAGATATAAAGGCAGCTTTCATAATTATAAATCTGCAATGCGTAAAAATAAGTCACATTGATTATATACTTAAGACCTTAAGAGAAAAAAACGTTGTTAGAAATCATTATACCTTATATCTTTTTTAATTATTAAATGCCGTAAAATGGTTGAAATCGCATCAGGATCAAATAAGTTAAAATTGAAATTGCCAAATCTGGCTGAAATCAAGCAATCATAGTAGGGAACGCATGAGTTAATATATGGCAGGCCTTAACATGGTTGAGTTCAAGCACGCCATATCAGGGTGGGATTAGTTAAAATATGGCATGCCATACTAAAGGTTGTAATCCGATAGTCCATATCCCAGCCTGATAGGGAACAACCTTATAGGTAGTAAATAAGTTAAAATTGAAATTGCCAAAACTGGCTGAAATTAGGCAATAATAGTAGGGAACGCATCAGTTAATATATGGCAGGCCTTAACATGGTTGAGTTCAAGCACGCCATATCAGGGTGGGATTAGTTAAAATATGGCATGCCGTACTAAAGGTTGTAATCCGGTAGTCCATATCCCAGCCTGATAGGGAACAACCTTATAGGTCAGTATACATATTGGAACCTGATCAGGACCACATATAAATTCCTTAATAGGGCATGCCGTAGTAGAACCTAACCCGGCCCAGATCGTTTTAGGGTATGCCATAACAAATTTCTGCTCTGGTTGTTTTCTTTAAAAGTTGGCCTGCAACTACAATTATGTGGTAAACCAAAAATTAATCTAATGATACATTTTTGAATTATGAAACCCCTATTAATATTACAACATAAACCCCATACTATCAAAGTATAATTAATAACAGGGTACACCAAAGCATAGTATACATTTAGGTATAGGTAGGGTTGCCAATTTTTTAAAGTAGGAAGTAAGGACAGTCATGAATTTCCAAAAACGTTATTTAATATATTCGTTTACAACAATAAAAATCTTCCAATGCTATTTAAATGAAAACAAAACCTCAATGTAGTAAACCGGCCAATGTCGTTAAGGGCTCTCTTGAATGACCGCGATGCGGTTCTCTCCACATATAAACGAATTTCAAGGGGTAGTTATTATAAAAACCAAAGTTTTTCCAAATTATTGTTATTTATAGAATCGCGCTACATCGAGTTTTGTTAGTTATTGTAAATAATAGTATCAAAATAGTTTAGAAACCAAAACTTAAACGATACTACTTTGTGGCGTCATTGTAAATATACTTACTAAGCACGGAATTAATAAGTGAACGTACTGTCATTAGTAATTGTAAAAAATCATAAAAAAGGTAATTAATAATAAAAAAGTAACAAACAAAAGAATATACACAGTACAGACAGCATTACCGACTGAAAGGCGCGCTCGATTTACGATTTCAAAACCCCCGTTCTACGAGTATTTCCAGTTTGAGTAATTTTTTTAATAGGATATTTAATATATTTCATAAAAATAATTTTTTTCATAATTATAATGTTTATAAAAAGAAATATCTCACAATTAAATAGTAACATGATATGCCTAATCATTTAGATTTATTTTTATTTACTATAAATATATATAGTTTGACAACGACTATAAAATTAAAGAATAATTTTATGTAATTATTCTCTTTTATAAATATTATAAAATAAACAATTTATTGAAGAAACAAACGGAAAAGGATGATAAGTGACATTCATTAAAGAAGAAAAAGACATGAACAGACAGAATGGCCGACTGAAAGGCGCGCTGGATTTACGACTAGAAACCCCATTTTTTTAATGCAATATTTGATTTATTACATAAATAAACATTTTGTTATAATTATAATATTTATAACAAAGAATAATTACATAAAATTATCCCTTAATTTTATAGTCGTTTAAATTATAAAAATAAAACTAAATGATTATGCATACCATACTAGTAGCTAATTGTAAGTTATTCCTTTCTGTAAATATTATAGTCATAAAAAATTGTTTATGAAATTAAAAAAAAATTACCGGAACTGGGAATAGAACTCGGGTTTTGTAATCATAAGTCCAGCGCGCTTACCAGTTGGCCATACTATCTGTTCATGTCTTTTTCTTCTTTAATGGATGTCATTTATCATCCTTTTTGTTTATTTCTTTTATATTATTAATTACTTTTTAAGATTTTTTACAATTACTAATTACAGTACATTCACTTATTAATTGATCACTATTAATTAAGCAACAAATAATATTAATTTAATTATGCATGGTATTTCTGGTATCACTGCCAGAAAGATCTCAGTTTCTTTCAATCTATCCCTCTCCAAAAATAATGTGTGGTGAGGGTCTTATACTAAATACCTAATAATTAATATAATAATAATGTAAGGGTACGAACCTTGAGATTAAGTATGCTGTTTTCATAGTAAAAGAAAGCTGCTTTTAAGTCAGGCTTTTCTTCGCTAGAACTTAAATTTTCCATGGCGCAGTGGCGCCAGGTATAAGAACCACTCGGAGTATAGGATACATACGCCCATATTATAATATATATGGATGGTCAATCAGTCTCATCATGTAAAACTTCAACTGCGGCTTGACCATTAGTAATTAATTAACGCCGCTCAATTAATAAGCGGTAGATTAGTTGTTAGGTTATGTGTTAATTGAAGTTTATTATATATTTAGTAAATATACTTATATGCAATTTTCAAGATTGACTAGTCATTAACGACATTGGCCGGTTTACTACATTATACTATACGACACACATACGTCTTCTTTTCTTCTGAGCTTTTAACGAACGATTTTGGTAGTCAATTTGAATTTGAAATTTACAATTCTTGATTCTTGAAAGCTAATTTCAGTGATTAAAATAAAATTTAAAATTTAAACTAAAATATTGAATTATTTTCGTTGATTGTTTTAAATAAGGACAAAATCCATCTTTTTCTATAACAAGAAAGGACGAAGGACACACTCTTAGAAAGAAGGACCGTCTTTCCGAAAAAAGGTCAGTTGGCAACCCTAGGTATAGGTGTGCCAAAAGTGTTTTTTAAAGTAATTAAAACATAATAGGCTTGGCTATGCCTGTTGACTACGTTATCCACTTCAGCAGCAAAAACTAAACTCGAATCAATTAAAATACCTAAAAACTTGTGTCAATGCGATGTTTGGCACGATAAAGATCCCTACTGGGGGGTTGAATTCCCCCAGATTCGGCTAAATTCTAGTAGGGTTGGCCAAATGATCATAGCAATCGGTGCCATGAGGTACGAAGGATGTTCCGCCATCCTGATTCCTCGCCCAAAAACAAACAAACAAACAAACCTAAAGCCTTTGTTGAAGTCGCCGATAATGGTATTTTTTAGTATGAAAATGAAATTCATGGCTATCTCGAAGCTTATTATGCATTTCCATATACTATACAGTTTTTTCGCAATTTATCGATAATTTGTTCTTGTAGCACCAGAGATCAAACTGAGCTAGAATAGTGTTCACTTTCAGTAGTACAAATAAAACAAAACCATTGTTACACAATTTTAAATTTACAACCGAGTGCCAGGGATGGCAACAATGATTTAGGTCAAATTTGCTACATCGTAAATGCGATTAATATGTCTCCTACTTTTAGATATGTCACACCGAAGGTTTTATGATTATCTTGATATATCTTCAATTTTTAAGTTTTACCTAGATCAATGGTGCGGTGCACGTTAATTTGAAAATGGGTACGGTATTACACCCGCGATTTATTCCTTCCTCTGACTTATTTTTTACCATCCGATGGAAATTAAAATGAAACGGCATCACTAACGCACATACTATATTTATGATCAACATCACTAACTGAAATAGAATACATCGACTTATTCTTAAAACACAATTAATATAGTAGAAATACTTGAAATAGTATGAACCTGGGTATGTTGATAGGTAGAAGAATCTTCTTCATATAACTGACATAATTATTGTGTGCCAATATTTCCTGTTGTTATATAATAACAAGATTTCATTATACTGTATTGAATAGGTCGTAAATCAAAAATTATAAATTTATTCATTTTGATTTATGTTTCTGACAATGGTTTACTTTATAAAAACAAATAATTTTGTTTAAACCCATCATTCTGAAAACAGTTATAAAAATACATAGCTGAATAAAAAAGCTAAGCATCATTTAGTTAACACAAGGGTATATAAGTTACTTTTAGTCAATAATTTAAGACATGTTGATTATTCTAACGCTAAATTAGTTGTTGCCTTAGATGCAACAGTGGCTGTCATTTTCTGTGGTAATAATAAATATATAATCAACGATATAATCAATAATACTTATAATTGATGGGCTTTTACAGCTGCCCTATACCATCTACACATGTACGTTCACAAACACATTCTAATAGAAATGTATGGCTATATTCTTGTTTCATGTGTCGCATTTCGTCCACCGACGAAAGTATACCTAAATCCTCCTCATTTTGTGCAGAATGATGACGTTTATGCCTTCTTATTTTGTGCGTTATTTATCTGTACATATTCACCTGATTTTATCTGAATATTAAGTACGATAGTAACTTAATATTCTACACTTTAGCCAACACAGAGCTAGCTAAAAAGTAAACAACTTACCTCTCTCTTTGGTACTCTCTTTTACTTAAGCGTATGTTACAAGCTGTAATTAATTCTATACTTTATCAAAACACGCTCTTCAAAAATAACTAACGATTCCCACAATTTCACATATTGTAGGTTCTTAAATTCTTTTTCTAAATCACAGTCTATGTATGAACAGAAGAAGTCATGGGGCAATTTTGGACTTAACACTTTTCCAGCACTTTTTGTCTTTGTTTTATTAGATATACTGTTTATACTATCAACACTTCTAAAATGAATAACTGCTTATCTGAATCTATGTACAGCATTTGTTTACCATTAGTGGCGCTAAAAAACAAACAGAAACGTTACTCAATTTAGAATATTAATGAATAATACAGATCTACTGGAAAGTAGATAATGCCGACTAATTAAGTGTACTGTTTTACTTAAACTTTCAATTCAAAATTTGACTAAAAAATAAACAGATTTTTTTAATTACTTATATTATATCCATAGTGTTTTCCTTTGTACAGAAATATCAAAAGCGTCAAATATTTGGAGTGCTATATTGTACGAAGAACGTTCAAATTTAAATTATAATTCAAATTTTGCGCCAAATGTAAGAAACAAACGATGAGTTGTATACACTAAATGATGCGCGGAAGCAAGTGTCGACTTAGTTCAGTAGTTGAGTCGTCTGCATCCACTTTGGTTTGTTTGACAACTATGAGTGAAACCTAAGTGCATTCAAGCATCGAACAACGCATTATTTCACTGTATGAAGAAGATGGGGATGACTTTCTAAAGTCTAGTGTGACTACTGATGAAACCTGGGTACACCACCTTAACCCCGAAACAAAACGACCCACGATGCAGTGGCGACAGCCTTCGCCTCTGAAACCAAAGAAATCAAAGTCCATGGTTTCAGTAGGGAAATATAGCTACATTCTTTTGGGACATAGGGGGGCATCTTACACATAGATTTCCGGACAGAACAATGGACGATAAACACAGAGTATTACTGAGACTTGCTAGAAGGCCCAGTGAAAACTGCCATGTGGAACAAGTGTAAAAAACCCAGAAATCCGTTCAGTTTCTTACAGGATAATGTTCGTCTTCATGTTGCTGCTCGTACGATGGCCACAATTAAAAAATTGAAGCGTTAACAGTTCTTCCTCATCCGCCCTATAGTCTGGATTTTGCTCCCCTTTGCTCCCAATAAATTTTAGGGAAAAAGAAGTTTCACTCTAATGAGGAAGCCGTTGAAACTGTTCTGTAGCCAAAAGAATCTTTTTCGCTAGGAATATAGAGAGATAGCGAGAGAGCGAGATGTTTCATATTGTTCGAACAAAACAAATCATCGCAAGATATGTTTCCAGATTATTAAACAAGTTATAAATGACTGGGGTGATTTTTAATTATTAGAAGTCAATTCTTATGTACTAATCTATATACGAGGGTCATTTTTTAAGTAAGAACCGTTTTATAATGGAGTAAAAGAAACTTTATTTAATAACACAAATTATATCAAAAACTAAAATATGAACATTTTTTCACTTTTCAACATAGTCGCCATCAACGTTCAAGCATTTGTCAAGCCGTGGCACCAGCTTTTGAATCCCTTCATCAAAGAACTCTGCCGCCTGACTATTAAACTAGTTCGTAACTGTTTCTTTAAGCATGTCATCATTGTCCAAACGCTTCCCACCGAGAAATTCCTGAGAAAAAAGTTTTGGACAGAGATGAAAGTCTGATGGTGCCAAGTCTGGGCTGTAAGGCGGATGATCCAGTACTTCCTAGTGAAAATTGTTCAGTTGCGTTTTTGTTCTTGCTGCAACGTGAGGTCGAGCGTTGTCGTGAAGCAGAACGACGCCGCTAGACAGTAGTCCCCGCCGGCGATTTTGAACAGCGCGCCTAAGCTTTAAAAGTGTTACACAATACATCTCGGCATTTATTTTCATTCCTCTTGGCAAAAAGTCTATCAGAAGAATGCCTTTCCGGTCCCAAAACACCGTGGCCATGATTTTTCGTGTTGAAGGTTCTTGTTTGAACTTCCGTGGGCGTGACGGGGAGTTTGAATGATGCCATTCACTGGATTGACGTTTTGTCTCTGGAGTGTAGTACGCAATCCACGTTTCATCTCCAGTCACAATGTGGCTCAAAAAATTGTCACCATCCTTGTGGTAGCGCTCCAAAAAGGACAAAGAATGTGCTATTCGCTTTTGTTTGTGTTCTTCTGTCAACATTTTTGGCACCCATCTCGCACACATTTTTTTGTAGTGAAGTTTGTCACTAACAATGTGATAAATTACCGACCTTGAAACTTGAGGGAATTTCTGATGAAGCTCGTCAATTGTGAAGCGCCTGTTTCGGCGGATTTCCTCATCAACGTTTTGTGTCAATTCTTCATTCATGACAGTTGGCCTTCCAGATCGTTCTTCATCATGAACATTTGTCCTCCCTTCATTGAAACTTACTTGATATACTGAAAGATCAAAAAGCTACCTTTAATCGGACACCTGGGTGAGCCAGGTAACTCAAGAAGGGAGTTATGGCAATTTTAGTTAAATGATGCAGTGTCGAATAGTAGAATTTACTTCGGCCATTTCTCATTAGGCCAGTAAAATAGAATCCGTTGGTGGAAATAAATGTTGGAAAGCGGGAGATAACACTACACATATAGAGTATAACACTTTAAATTCGGTCCAGTGGTATAGTCGAAATCGACGGTCGAAGAACGGCAATTTTACAAATTTTCGATTTTCCGTCAGACCGGTCGCCCAGAGGCTATCCGTATAAAAAAACCGTTGGACTCATTCTGATTGTTAATATAAGTCGAGAAATACCTAAGCTTTGATATTGTAGAGGCTGCCGGATTAAACTAATGGTCATTTCTTTGTCATCACCCATCACAGCAATTGGGCTCAATCCATATTAAGTGCTGAAGTACTGGTCGCTCCACCATTTTGAAAAAAAAGTTTTTATGGGTGTTATCACATCTAAGTATTGGTAGATCAAAACCTCTGTTATTTTATTTTTATTCCTTTTGATTGAAATATGACAGCCACATTTGTTTCGTGGTGAACGACGCTTCTTGCAGTTTTTGATATACGTAAATCTTGATATCTCAAGAAGGGTTGGTCCTAGAGACAAGCGGTAGAAACCATTATATTGCTCACATGCCATGTCCAGCAACCTCTACAATATCAAAGCTTAGGTATTTCTCGACTTATATTAACAATTAGAATGAATCCAACAGGTTTTTTTTATATGGAAAGCCTCTGGGTGTCCGGTCTGACGGAAAATCGAAAATTTGTAAAATTGTCGTTTTTCGACCGTCGATTCGACCATACTACTGGACCGAATTTAAAGTGTTGCATATTCATCCGACGCAGAATTTAATGCTCTTTAATTCTTGTAATAGTGAAGTTTTCGTTGGAAAGCACCGCTTTGAAGGTATAAGTGAAAAACTAAAAAAGGTCCGAAGACGATTTCGTGGTTCTCTTGATGCCCTCAGTTAAGCTCGCGTTGAGACACCGTGCAAACCTAGGATACTTATATTTGACGTCAAATGAAGCGATCGTAGCGATCTCTCGCTTTCCATAATTTATTTTCACCAGTGGTCCGAATCGGGTCTAATTTTACTGGCCTACATCTAAAAAATCTGAAAAAATAATTTAATGTCATTTCATATGTATCTGTGGAAAAATTTGAACAAAATCTGAGACAATGAAGCACATGGCTTTAGATGATTTGGCATGAAATTAGCCAGCAATAATTTTAACAATGCATACCTTATAAACCTTTTATTAAAATCAACTCACTCAAAATTACAATATTACATATTGTGACAATTCAATTTAACTCTTATCAAAGCATTTAATGTAGTTGCATATTGTAGCGATAATTTTTATGTCAAATAAATGTCAAATACATTTTATTTTTTATTCATGTTTCATTGAATTGTCCTCTGAATAAAACTCTTGGTTTGAGCTTTGTTTCAATATTTGAGATTCATTTGTTGCTACGGTTTTTCGAGAATAATTACTCATAATTTGCTTGTAGTTATTTACACCGCAGCAGCAACTAGTATTCAGAATGACAAATATTGTCGTCAAAACTCAGAGCACTTGCTATATTTTTAACCCATTCAATAACATATTGAAGTGGCAATATTTATCAGTAGGAGAGTCATAAACCGACAATATTGATGTCAGATAAACATCAAAGAAATGCCAAAAAAAATAATTTTATGTCCGATTGCATTACAAAGTACTGTTTATTGTATTGTTTTGTGGCAGTAAACTGATTTATTATTGTACTTGTAAAATAAAGTGGTAGTAGTAAAATAAAGTGTATATTAGTAAAATAAAATATGACAACTGCCTATTACATGTCAAATTTCCTTCTGTCAAGAATAGATGTCAAATTTATAAAGATAATTTTTTTTGATAATTAGCCAATTTTAGGAATCGAACATAAAGCTTTGTATGCAGCTCTTACATAATCGTACCTTATAGACTCGCCCTTTTTATAGGCCCTGCTCGCTTCGCTCACTCGTCCATAAACTGGGCTTGTCTATAAAGTCGTACATTATGTACTTGTTACATAAATAGCTATTATTTTCTGTTTGTGTTTCACTGATTTCTCCTCTGAACACAAATCTTACTTTGAGTTTGGTTCAATATTTGTCATTCACTCGTTCCTGCTGTTTTTAGGAAATAATCACTCGCATTCCGCTAGTAATTAGTTTTATCACAGCAGTAACTCTGAAGTTTTCTGAATGACCAATATAGTTGGAATAACTCAGAACACTTGTTGTATTATATATGAAAATAAATAACCATTCACTATTAACATTTAATTATATAATTAATTGTTGAACTATATTTAAAAAACTGATAAGATGATGGTGACACTTTAGCTATTTTGAGATATGTGTATTACGAACAAAAGGGTATTGAAATACATAATTATCAGTTTTTTGTCTTTTTTTTGTTGTATATAATGTCTAATGAGAACAAAGAGTTTTTATTTTTAAACTTCTACATATATCAATTGAATTGTTCACCTTGTAATTAATTATTATTATCTACTAAGGAAACCTGTCAAGACATGACGGTCAAAAGCATTGAAGGAGTTCCCTATACTATATAACAAACGCTATGTGATTACAATCCTTACCATTTTCGTGAGTGATGATTTAAATAAACGCAACCAAACATAACCAATTGAAAATTCTAAGTCTTATCACTCCTCTCTCCAAGCTTATCCTCCTTTCTTCCGACATATCTTCCCCTCTGGCTTACCCCGACCCCATAGTTTATTCTGTATACATACATACGAAAATTCTACCTTACGAAATGATAAGAATAAAATCAAAAATCGATCTTGTTTAAAAATTCTTGAAAACGTCTATTAGTACATATTTCAAAAACATGACATAAAAATACTGGTGGCAAATTTCCGGAATCTTATTGAAATGGCAAATGGCAAATGTCAAAAAACAGTTGATTCCCAAAGTGTGCTCCGTGGAACCCTGAAGTTTCGTGGAAATATTTTGGGGTTCCGCGGGACCAGTTGTAAGTCCTGTAATATAACAAAAGGATACCACCTGCAAAACTTTAGGCTTTCCTTCAATATCGGCCTAATTACTATTTATGCGTTGGTGCCTTTTGCTACCACATATTTATGTGAAATACAAAAACAAAATATCGCAATGAACTGGATGCTGCATAGTGAAAGCTTGAATATAAAAAAGAAATATTTAACAGTGATCTCCTACTAATTACCTTACCTCGTTTAACTTGTATGTTTGTGTCATTAGCACTCAAACTTTATGAAAAATTTCTTTTCAATGAAATTACACAAAAAAAAACTGTAGGTCAGGAATAACACTTTTAAATAGTTTAATATTTAACAAAAGACATTCCTCAATGTGCGACGTAGAAAATGTTCTACAGCTGCTGATACGCAAAGTCTTTCAAAGGAAACTACATATGCATTACAATTTACTGCAAAGAGTAAACTTCTATTCTTTTGGAAAATCCTTTTGAAGTGTGCTAACACGATGAACGTTTAGCTCGGACGTAGTTGACTCTATGTTTTCAAAGTTCGTTTAAAAGGTGACTCTAATGGTGCAGTTCTGCATCCTTAAATATCATGACTGCTTGTTTTAATAGCAGTGCAAGGCATAAATCATCTGCAAATAACGCAACTGAGCCATGCAGGCAAGTACACTGCGCTCGTGGTTTACCCATCCGAGTACTTTCCAGGGCAAACGCGACTTAACTCCGTTAAACGATATAATCCACTATAACCACCCTGTCGTATTGCCGGTATATCTAAATAATAGGTCGCAAATATACTAAAACTTAAATAAGAAAATGAATGTTACATACATTGAATGTGGCTTCTTCTTAGTCTACGCGTATATAATCTACGTCTGTAGCTTTTATAACAGGAGGTTACATTATACAGAAGCTAGAAGATAACTTTGGTTGCGCCAGACATCTTGTATAAGGTTTTACAGATAATGTTGGTGTATTAAATTAATTGCTGGAAGTTGACCTTTTGTTTTAATTACAATTGTTTACGAGTTAACATCCTTATTTGTTCAATATCAATTCCTCTTATCATTTATAATATTTATTTTATGTATTGTGGAAAAATCTTCTTTTGTTGATAAATTCTTTAATTGATACCGTACTGCTTTAACGATTTTAAAGCAGAATGATCATCATACCAATTTGAAATAAATAAAGATTATTAAAAGTTTCACAGTTTTATTTATTATTATATTTACCATTATACCAATTTGAGATTATTGACGGGTCAGATATAAACTTTAGTAGCTTATTCATGGTGGCTGGCTTTTTATTTAAAGAAATTTTAATTACGTATATAATTTTTATTTAGTTCCAGTGAGTAACCAACGTAGCATCAACTCTAACGTAACTTAAATTCTCTATTAAGTAATAAACTTGAATGATCGAGTTGAACAAGACCTATCAATAACTTTCATGCCATAACTTGTCTATTAATGTTAACTTTAAAGTAAATTAGTTAAGTAATACATTAATTATAAATGCGTTTTTTAATAAGTAATACTATTCGTTGCCACGGGTCGTGAGTAACAACAAATACTTTAAAATTATGAATACCCGAAACTCCATATGCTTTATTATATAAAAATAGGCGAAATTCGAAAAACAGTTTTTCGGTGAGAAACCTGCACATAATCAGAAAATAGCACTATTTCTATTAAATGGTGGTTTATTACTGTTATGCTAGAATACAGGGTGAAAGCAGTTACGACGCGTTAATTTTAAGGGGTGATAGAAAACATCAAAAGGAAAAAAGTCTTAATAAGTTTTTTCTATGTTAATTAGCTTTCGAGTAATTTAGAAAAAACCACAGCCATATCTGGCAACCTTGCTAAAGTATAATCGCATTCTACAACTGGGTCTTCGCATTGTTTTAGAAAATCAAACAAACAAACTGATGATGACAGCCGTTGTTTAACAATAATAAACATCCGAAGCAGATTAGTGGGGTGACTTATTCTACGGAAATTGTAATCAGCACTGTTCTTCCGTAAACAAAATTTGTACGTGCTGAAAAACTCGCTTATTCATAATAAACCAACTGTAAAAATAAGACAATAATTGACCTACATTTTATATTTATTAATTTCCGGAATATTTTGTATATAATTTGCTTTTATATTAAAAAATACTATCTTTTGTAAAAAAATCTGATTAAGGCACCTGATTACCATAAAATTATTTTTTTATTTATTGCATTATTTACAATTTACTTAAATTAGTAATAAGTAAATGGTCTATGGTTTGTTGGCGTGAGTCAGGTACTGTCCATTGACAGCTCTCTGGATTCATCTATTGAGATCTTCGGGCCATTTTCTTTTGAGTCTTCTGTTTTCAAGTGGTGGGTTGAAGAGCTCGTTTACCAGTTGATTGTTGTGGTTCGTGTTTCGGCTTTTGTATTTGTTTGAGTAGGTACTGATGACATCATTGATGAAGGGTATATTGAGGTCAGTATGGATGGTCCTGTTGGAGACGTACCACGGTGCAGCTGTGATCTTCTAAGTGTCTTAGATTGAAGGGTCGGAAGAATTTTAGTATTAGAGGGCTTGCTACAGCCCCACAGTTCGATACCATATGCCCAAATTGGTTGTAAGATACATATGTAGATGCTTAGTTTGTTGTTTAGAGAGAGATTTGACTTACGGTTTATTAACCATGACATATTTCTTATCTTCAGATCTAATTGTTTCCTTTTTGCTTTAATATGTGCTTTCCAGGTTAGCTTTTTGTCGAGGTGGAGCCCGAGGTATGTAACTTTATCTTTTACAGGGATATTATCGTCATTTAGGATAAGTTGAGAGCATACAGTTCTTCTAGTTGTAAATGTAATTTGACACGATTTGTCTGTATTTACATTGATTTTCCATTGCTTGAGCCATATTTGGATTTCGTTTAAGTGATTTTGCATTTTTCCCGAAGCCATTGTAGGATCAGTATCTGCTGCAAGAATTGCTGTGTCATCAGCAAATGTTTCCATAAGTGTGTCTTCCCTAGTTGGTACATCAGCGGTGAAAATCAGGTATAGGAGTGGTCCAAGGACACTTCCCTGGGGGACGCCAGATTCTATAGAGTGGTATTGTGAGAGACTGTCTTCATATTTCACTTGGAATTTTCGATCGCATAGGTACGATTTGAGAGGTAAGTATAGTTGACTCGGTAGTTTTTGTTTTAATTTGTAAAGCAAGCTCACTGTTCAAGCTTCACTTAGTGAAAGGCTTGCTTTATATCCAGAAAAGCTGATGTACACATTTGCTTCTTTTCCAGGCTTTCTTTTATTTTATTAACAATTCTATGGCATTGTTGAATAGTCGAATGATTATGCCTGAATTCGAACTGGTGGTTGGGTATGAGTTCGTCGAAATTGGCAGTTTCTTCAATTCTTTTGAGAATGAGTCTTTCCAGGATTTTAGACATGATTGATAGTAGACTTATTGGTCTATAAGAGCTTACATCCGTGGGAGGTTTGCCAGGCCTTGGTATCATGCATATTTGTGCATATTTCCATAATATTGGTTAGTAGCATTTTCTTAATATGCAGATGTATATAGTTGTTAGCAGTGCAACTGCTTTTTTTGGGAGATGTTTTAGTTTGTTTGTGTTTGGGCGAGGAATCAGGATGGCGGAGCATCCGTCGTACCTCATGGCACCGATTGCTATGATCATTTGGCCGACCCTACCATAATTTAGCCGAATCTGGGGGAATTCCACCCCCAGTAGGGATCTTTATCGTGCCAAACATCGCATTGACACGGGACCTACAGTTTTACTTCCTATCCGAAAAGAAGGCATGTTTTAAATTTTTCTCCGCTATGAAAAATTACCAGTTCGGCCGGGGATCGAACCTGCGATCTTTGGATTATGAAGCAAACATGCAAACCACTAATCCACCGAGACTGGCAGATGTTTTAGTATTTCGCCTGTTATAAGGTCATATCCGGGTGCCTTGTGAGAATTTAATTGGTCTATTACTTGCTTGACTTCTGTTGGAGTGATAGCTCTAGTTGATGGGGATAGCTGACAGGGAGCATTCAGAAATATTTCTACTTCGTTTTGGTTTTGTTTTATCATTTTGTCTTATAGGGGGGATCGATATTAGTCTCTTAAATTTCTTTGTCGCTTTCCACAGTGTGTTGTCATCTTTTGATAGGTTGGTGATATAGTATTCGAATGACTCGTTTTTGGCTTCTTGAATAGCTACATGGAGGTTGTGGGTTAGTCTGTTTAGATGATTTTTATGTAAGGGATTTCTGGTTGTTTGCCATCTTCGTCGAGCTCTGCGTTTATCTAGAACTAATTCTTTGATGTAAAGTGGAATGTTGCGATTTTCCTGAATCACTCCACGAGTTTCTGGTGTGGATTGCCATGAAGCATTCCGTATTAATGTCGTTAGGTATTGTATAGATTCGTCAATGTCTTCTTTCTCTTTTAAGCGAATATTGAATGTAATATTGTCATTTATATAGTTACGAAAGATGCTCCAATCAGTTTCTTTGGAGCAGAGCCGCAGTGGAGGTTTTTTCCAAATGATTATTATAGGGCTGTGATCGGAGTTTAAGTCTAGGTTTGATTCAACTGTACTATGTACTTCTGATATTCCTTTAATTACGGCAAAGTCTAGTAGGTCAGGTAGTTTATTCAGGTCGCTTGGCCAATAGGTTGGCTCTCCAGTTGATAAAAAGCTAGTTATTTTGTTCGATTACCTTTAGTAACGTTCTTCCTTTATTGGTGGTTAATCTAGAGCCCCAGGCTGTATTGTTGGCGTTACAATCGCCCGCGACTAAGAAATGTGAGCCAAGTTGAAGGAAAAATTTCTGGTATTCGTCATATGTTATAGTATGTCTGGGTGGGCTGTACATAGCAGCTATCGTCAGCGGCCAGTGAAGAGCTTCAACCTTTATAATGGTAGCTTGAATTTTATTTGTTTTAAATGGTTGTAATAAGTAGTGTTTTAGTGCCGATCTTATTATTATTGCAGATCCAGCGTGAGCTATTGCGTCTGGATGATCAGTGAGATATGTGGTATAATATGGTATTTTTATGTTAGTTATTTCTGTTGAGTGACTTTCAGCAATTAGTAGAACATCGATTTTGTTTAGTTTAAGAAATATTGTGATCTCCTGAATGTGGTTGTTTAGACCATTTTCGTTCCATTCAGCAATTCTTAGCGTATTAGACATTATTTAGTTAGCTTATTTATGACAGTAGTTAGCATGGTTAAGATCATGCTATTTTGGTTGAGTAGTTGGTTAAACATGTTCTTAAACCCATTGAGGAACTCTGCTAGTTTGTTGGCTAGGTGTTGTTCATTATTATTTGTATTTGTAGTGTTATTGTGCTAATTTGAGGTCATTTAGGCATAAGTAAGGTTGGGATTTGTTTGTTGGGTTCGGGTAGTATTGGTATTGGTGGTTTGTAAGGAGAGGGCTGATTAATCTTGATGTGCGGTTTCTATCTATTAGGTCTAGATATACTTTGCACCCTTTATAGTTGGCTGGGTGGTTTCCTTGACACAATACACATGTTGCTGGTGTATTTCTAGATTTCGTACAGGTCTTAGTGTCATATGATCCTCCACATTTGACGCATTTAAAAGGTTTCTTACAATACGTTTTTCTAGTGCATTGTGCAATGCTTCTTTTGTTTCTCGGGGCTTCTACTTTGATTTTGCAATGTGACAAGAATTCTAGTTTGTATATCTCTTTATTATTGTTGTTTGGTTCGAGATCAATAAAGAATAGTGGTAATGGTTTTTTGGTTTCCCTGTGCCTTATGTTCATTATGTTACGGACCATATGTCCCTTTTTTTGGAGTTCACCTTTGATGATTGGTACTGGAAGAGAAGGATGTAGGTCCCGTATTACAACACGGTAGGCTCGATCTTGTTGTGGTTGATACGTGTGATGCACAATTTCCTCTTCGCAGGCATGCTGGATGAGTTTTCTATAAGTTTCCACATCAATAGCATTGATTTTCACGATAGTAGATAAGCAACACGGGTTCTGGGACAATCATTATGGAAATTAACATGGGAAGTCGCTAAGGTCCCAAGTAGTAATTTTTGGTCAATTTCAAGGTCATCCGCGGTCTAACGTGTGACTTCAGCGCGTGACATCAGAACGTATACAAATCAAATCTACATATTACATTATGATTGATGCAGTCATCCGTGTGATTTTATAATCTCATATGCATGCGCGAATTAAATTAATTCACGATATCATTTGCATATCTCATCTCTCATTTGCTTTGCTCATTTTTATATCTCATATGCATGCGCGAATTTAATTAATTCACGGTATCGCTTTCTACGTTTATTCATCTGCTAGCCAACGAGATCAAGAAATTTTAAGTAACCAACAATAATCAATATATCGGCAAGGTTTGTAAGCTCGACTAACGGATATATCTATGTCGGTTACTACCCTTCGTAAAGGGCTTTTCAATCTCAAGTTGGTACTTAAGAAAATAGTCTAAAAATAAAACATTCTCACACAGAATAATTTTTATTTGTTAAAAAATAACTTTATTTTATCACATCCTAAATATCTACGCGACTGATTAGATTAAAAAGGTAATAGATTAACTGAAAGAATGTATTTTAAAATTGAAGGGTTATAATCATTGTTCATCAGCTGCGAGAAGCTTCTGCTGATAGCCATCTACTTTCGCTTGACAGATAATACACATTGCTTATATGTAATTTGATAAGAGATGTAAATAAAACGCACAAATACTAATTATCAAGACTAAGTAATTAACTTTAGTAATATCATACAGACAAAAAATACTATATTCAATCATTAACATAGAAACATTAAACTAAATATATTTACTTAATTATAGTTATAATACAGAGTTATATGACTAACTTTATCTTATACTAAACTACACATTTAGAAATAATAATTATGAAGCATAAGGCTTTTATAGTATCTTTCATGATATGAAGATTACATTCAATCTATGAACTTGAATCATAACATTTATCATCAACTAAATATCATAAATTAATATATTACATATTAAAACCTATATATAATATCTAACTTTATTAGATTTTTATATTACATATCAGGTTTTTCAGTGAGGACATACAGCAGTCTACATCCATTAGTTCTAATATCGAATAATGTCCCAAAGGTAGAGTTTTATAGGAGCCAGGTATGAGGTAACGTTTATCATCATATGGGCTAAGAGCAATCTTTTGCTGGGTGATCGAATAATAATAATAATAATAATTACTACAACCCATAACCTAAACCAAGGCCCCAGAAGCTATAAGCTTGTGCGGGAGGGAGGGGGCGATTATTATTATTATGTAGGCCCAATGTGCGGCTGCAGCCGACTTATAGATGGAACAGCGCAAATCCCACATTTGTGTTACAGCTAAGGGAAACTGCAGAAAACCTTAACCAGATCTGCCAGCGCCGGGAGTCGAACCCGGGCCGCTTGGGTGAAAGTCCGGCACGCCAGACATTACACTACCAAGGCTGTGTAAATGAACACGATGTTTATCGGATCGGATTATATTTTGATGTACACGTTTTTCTACATAGTTTTCGAGACATTCTACATAGTCTTCGAACGTAATTTTCGTATAAACAACAGATTTTTTAACACCTTTAGCTTTTTTCGTAACAGCACTATTAGCTATAATATCAGCGATTTCATCCTCTTCATATTCTTCGTCTTGTAAGCGATTTCTTGATACATCTTCATTTTCTGAAATGACAGTTTTTATTGTCTACAGTATTTTGATACGAGCGACTACTATGCGAATAAATATTATTAAAGCGTAAAATAGAACAATCATACTAAAAAAAAACACAAAGTTAATAAATTGTTAGCAACATTATTCGTAAAAATTCACACTCGTACGCTTAATAACAGATAAACCCCAATTCTAGCATTAGCGTATACAAGATATTTATAATTTAGAAAAAAGTTAATCTTGCTTGAAAAGTGTACAATTATTATTAAAACACAAAAAGGGTAAAAGCAACCATGCCATAGTTAATACTCAAAATCCTACCTTTTGGTCGATTAACGTTGTAGATTTCAAACAGCAACGGCAGCAATTGTTAATAACAAATACGATTCACAAACATGCACACATACAGAGCACTCCAAACACAAAACGTAATTAGTAATAATTAACGTAAAAATGAATAAATGCAGCGAGCAATCACTCACAAGTGACAATTTTGAACTTCGAGATCTGTTTAAAATTGCGCGTGTTTATGCTTTATTATGTACGTCTGTGCGTGTATATACTTCAAATTGCGCGTGTATATACTTATAATGTACGTCTGTGCGTGTATCTGTTTAAAATTGTGCGTTTTTTGCTTTATTATGTACGTCTGTGCGTGTATCTGTTTGAAATTGTGCGTGTATTTGCTTTATTCTGTACGTCTATGCGTGTATATATTTGAAATTGTGCGTGTATTTGCTTTATTATGTACGTCTGTGTGTGTATCTGTTTGAAATTGTGCGTGTATTTGCTTTATTATGTACGTCTGTGTGTGTATCTGTTTGAAATTGTGCGTGTATGTACATGCAACTGGACTATATAAACAGGAACTTTGTTCCTGATCATTCATTAATTAGACGGTATGGAACGACGCTTGTGCGATGTATGCGGTCTGAACATTCGACGCTCTGGGTATGCAAGCCATATGTATATACACCGTGGACACAAAGTCCCAAGGACTAAATGTTTCAAATCTTTTTCACGTAATAGTAGTTATAAAAGGCACTTGAAAACAATCCATTGTACCATAGGCGTGAATAATAATAATAAGACAAAGCCTAGAAATGATGTAATAATTAAAGACGCGAGTCTGAAACGTATGCATACCAATGAACCCGCGACACAAATAAAGAAATAAGGCTCGATGATGATGAAATAATAAACGCTCGTAATGCTATACGTAATAAATTAGCCTACTTTCACAGTGATAAAACTGAACCTCGACCGGGGACAGTTTATCTCTCACCGAAACTTGAACAAGCATCTTCAGTTATCTTCAGATGAAGAAGAAGAAGAAGAATGCGATTCTGACTTAAAGATTTATCAGGAATTCTCTAACTATTATAGAGCATTATTAGCTAACGCAGAAAACAAAAACGTAAATAAAACTAGGTATGGTCTATATAATGACATCGATGAGTGGCGATTTGCTTGTTCACGATTACAGTTTCAGAGAAAAGATATTTTAATTAAAAACAAACTTTTCAATGGAACACCCGATATGTTTACTTTACTAACGCTTAAACGAATAAGCTCTCCTAGTCCAACAGAGGAAGATATCGACAACTATATGAAAATAATCTCACTTACTAATACTCATAAGAAAGGCTATAGGCGCAACGGTCGACTAATAAGCGTTAAACATTGGAAATACGAAAATGTAATCAGGCCAAATTTATACAGAATAACAGACTTTGAGGTTAGTCTTCCCAAAAAGTTAAACAAGATGAAACCGGATTGGATACGTCAGATTACGCCTGATCAACTAGTGGATCGACTTCGTCTGTTGTATGCTGTAAAGAAAGCTCTTAGCAGCAGTCTCGAAAACGAAATAATTTCAATCATCATAGAGCTTAAAGCGAGAAAAATCATAGAATAAGTAAATATTTAATTTATACTATGTAATATAGCCGTATTGTAATAATATTTATATGTAATATAATATTTTTGATAAAATGACAAAATAAACGATATACATTCTATAAAAGCTTCTTATTTATCAACCTATAACCCGCACGTAATATCCATTAGATTTTAACAATAGATAGTCGCAGTTTTAATAAAAGAAAAAGGATTTATATGTAATTTTACCAGCTTTATTAAATGCTAGGCGTTTAAAGGTTCAAAAAAAGCACAGAAAGAAATGTTTTTATCAGAGCATTTATGCGTGTTTATGCTGTATAGAATAAATTCAATTTATCTTCGTGTTCATTTAATATGCTATTGTATTTAATCTAATTATGATGCAAAGCGTAAAACAATGACATTCAACTTCATTTTCTTTCTTGTCAGATCTAGGGACTTTTCGTATATATCTCTCTCTTATCTAGTAGTAACGTTTGTCTATTAAGAGAGCGAGATCAAAACAAAATATCATCACGCGCGTTCCAATCAACAACAACCTTTCGCAAAGGGATCTGCATATTAGATCAAAACAGTTTCAAGGTTTCAACATGCAATCACCTATCACTATGTATTATTACCAACGGAATTTTATCTATTCTATACTAACCCCCGGCGAACTAACCATAAAAAATATCTATAACTTGGGAGACATCATACAATATATATATATATAGCATATATATTTAGGAAAGTTCTTACGCCGGCAGTAGTACCTGATGTTTGGCTTGGTTTACGGTTCGATAAAACACAACATATACCAGCTCAGGATGACCGTGAGATATTATTATAAATTTAAAGAGCGCGACATATTTTTCAAATTCTATTCTCTCTATAAAACAACCCGGCTATTGGAAACATAAATCACTCTAAAATATTATTATTAAAAATTAAGAAATGTATTGCTTGTTATAATTCGCGCGCGGAAGGGTATTCTACCCAAAACTCTGCAGGGTCACCTCTTCTAAAAATATTTAAATTAATCAATCACTTTATGAAATCCATAGAGAATTATGCAATCTTATTAAATAAGTCTAGAAACAGATTTATACCAGAACGTTTACTGAGGCAGCGAGAGGCTGAGTTAATGTGAACTCGTAACTACCTGCCGTTTACCGTTACGGCAAATAATAACCATAAAAAAAGATCCGACAATTCCGGTAAAGTCCAGGTCAGTGTTAAAACACTTTCGAAGGCGCCAGTCTGTGTAGATGTATTTCTAGTTTGATCATTAACGGGAAAGTGTTTTTTTTGTGGAACTATTTTTTTATTGATTTCAATAATTTAGAATTGAAGTGCTAAAAAGTCTTATAAAAAGGTAAGTTGATACCCTTCTAATGTAGAAAACGGTGAGTTTTACTTTCCGAATAATAAATGTTTTATTTTGTGGTTTATAACTTGAAAATCTTGCAAGCTATTGCGTTTGTATTTTTAATATGTTTTTGCTATAGTATAAAGATTAACATATTTAAAAATCAACTTGCACAATGAAGTATAAACTCAAATACAATCGCAATGAAAAGGGGTAGTTATTAAACGATTAGCAATATAATCTTTGCACGTTATTTCATTTTTAGACATTAAAAAAGCATTTTAAGTTGTGCAATATTTTTTAAAATAAAGAAGAATTGGTGTAAATGCTATTTATTTTACGTCTTTGCCTTATTTCCTAATAATATAATTATGTAACTAACTTTTTCTTGGAAAAAGTATAAAAGTATCAAACTGATCCAGCTCTAGTGGCTCAAAAGGATTTTTCTTTCTTTTCTAATTATTTTATCATTTTTATACTATTCCAGTAATTTGCTTTCAGTTAAGCCTATAAAATAATTTTTTCGCCTCCCTTTATGGAAAATGATATTTTGCTCCCTAATTTGAGGGAGCAAAGTATATCTTTGGCTGCCACGGGAGGTAAAATAGGTAAAAACTCTCGAGGGAGGTAAAGTAATTTCTATAGCAACATGCATTTTGGGTATATCTATACACATTATTAAAATTGGTAGTAAACTTCAGAAACATCATTTATTTAAACTAATATTAAAAGTACAATTAGTAGCGGACTGAATTGTCACACCCGAACAATCTAACACCTTCGATGATTTAAGTACGTGATTTAATGATATTTCAGAATTGTGTAGATGTATGGAACTCGATGGTGCCACTTGTGGTTCTTGATAAACACATTTTCCTCCTATAATTCGATTCGATGCTTGCACTTTACTTGCAATAGATTCAGCTACATAACTCTCGGCCACTGAACTAGATTTCCAGCCTCCATGGCGTTTAAGACTTAAAATGTTTGCTCCACCATCTACTAAAAGAGTAGCCGATGTTCTCCTTATACAATGACCAGTAAAAGCAGTGGCATTTGGTTTTGCCAAAAATTTTGCAACATTATGAGGAACCTTTGCCAACGTATTTTTTCCAATAACTTGGGTTGAACACTTTCCTTTTCTGTAATTAATAAAAAAGCACTGATGAGGAGTGTAGGGAGGTCTGAGAGTAACTTATTTCCGGTACATATCCATTACATTGATTCCGTTGGATGTTTTACCATTAACGACAAATGTACGTTGAATTCTTGTTTTTGAATCTGGGATTTTAATTATTAAAAGTGTGTCTTTGTCTTCAATATCACTGACATTCATTTTCGTGAGTTCGTCACACCTACAGGCACCGGAGATACCTATCATCATAACAAGCTGTAACAAATAAAAAATAAAATTTTAAAACTCTTATTTATAAATAATTTAGAATTTAATACCTTCATCAGTAGATACTCATCGTCTAGAGCTTCTAATAAAAATTTGTTGAGCTCTTCTCGAGTGAAAGTTTCTGATTTCTTCGCTCTGTAACCTGCATTCTGACGTTTCAAAAACGCAATCGGTTTTGGGTACTTTATATCAATATTTTCCTTCACGGCTAAAGTGGCTTTCAACATAGAATATTTAGACCAAACCAATGACGATTTTAGAACCTTTAACAGTTCATAAAAATATGCAAGTAAAGCAGTTTCACTGATCCCTTTTACGTTTTTCTGGCTGCACCATTGCTTGAACGCCGAATAAACTTTCAGGTACTTCTTCTTCGATTTTTCGGGCAACAAATTCAGTGTTACAGCAGTGGCCTCTTCTAGGACGTTAGGGGGAATATTTTGAATATCTAAATCGTCTTCATCGCTAGTAGACATGATTTCTAATGCTTCGAATTAATTTGTTGACAATTTTTTCACAGTTTGTTTTGTTTGGTTATTTTTCACAACTCGTTGCGTTGGTGACCGCGTCACAAACGATCTGATTGAGATCTAATAGTAGGCCAGTAAAATAAGACCCGTTTTGGACCGTTGGTGGAAATAAATGTTGGAAAGCGGGAGATCGTTTCGATCGCTTCGTTTGAGGTCAAATATAAGTATCCTAGGTTTGCACGGTCCCTCGAGCTTACCTGAGGGCATCAAAAAAACCACGAAAGCTTCGGACCTTTTTTAGTTTTTCGCTTATAACTCCAAAGCGGTGCTTTCCAACGAAACCTTCACTATTACAAGAATTAAAGAGCATTAAATTCTGCGTCGGATGAGTATCCAACACTTTAAATTCGGTCCAGTGGTATGGTCGGAATGGACGACCGAGAAACGACAATTTTACAAATTTTCGATTTTTCGTTTAGCCTGATGAAGGTTATAAGTTTCACCGAAACGTCGCTGCAATTACTAATAAAGCTTATTAATTAATATTAATAAACATTGTTCCTATTCCTCAGTAAAACCAATGGATTCACTGAATAATCGGAACACAAACCAGAATAATCATTTATAATTATTGTTCTTTATTTTTGAGCTAAGGGAGGCGGAAAAATTAATATATATATATATATATATATATATATATATATATATATATATATATATATATATATATATATATATTGTAATGATGTTCGTCGACTTAACCAAAAAAAAATCGACCAATTCTATAAAAAGTAAAAGTTGGGCGCCAGCTCCTCAGATTGAGCATGATAAACATGTTACAAATTTCAAAAAGTTAATTGAAATTGTTGATCTCAGGTAGTGTCATGAAAAGTTCTCAAATTCCTTCTTTCCTAAGAAAAATTAATAAATTGCTTTTATGATTCAAATAACGATCAGACTTTACATTCTGTCTAATAATAAAAAAAATAACTATTACGAGTATCATAAAACTGAGAATCTAGATTGTTGTCTTGTAGCTGAAAATTCTCTTGCACACACAAAACCAAAAGAAAAATGTTTCACCACACAATATTTTCCTACCTGGAGAAGCTCGCCGGAACATCAGCAGCTGAAGAGCTCATAGTTGATGCAGGACGCATGATTGCCAGGAAGCTGCCATCCAGGATGCCTTAGAGTAATATGGAACATGGATTCAGCTTACCGTTCTTGAAGATTTGTTGATTTATTTCTTTTATTTTATAGAGTAAGTCCTGTTTTGTTGTTTTGTTTATTAATCTTTTATTGCAGTATTGTATACGCAATTTATATCTAATGCTTTTTTATTTTTAATAAAATAAAACACAATAACACTTTAGTATTTTTATTTCCTGCTATCCCAAACAAAAAATATTATTTCCACATAAACAAATTACAAGCATTAGGCTATAACTGTGATGAACGTTATTTTTACATTAATCTTTATTATTATTAATTTATTATATTTTTGTGAACTTTGCTGTTTACACTTTTGTTTTAAATATTTAAAATTACTATTGCGGTGAACTTTATTGTTTACACCTTTTATTCAAATATCTAGTAATACCACGGTGAACTTAACTGTTTACACCTCAAGCATCTCTAAACAAGTCAACTAATCTTAAATATTATTATTATGATTATTATGGTGAACTTTACCGTTTACACCTTTCATTCAAAAATATAGTAATACTACGGTGAACTTAACTGTTTACACCTCAAGCATTTCTAAACAAGTCCCATACATTTCCTTTCTCTCCCAAAACCTGACACATAAAGTGCCCTCTAGTAGAATTTTCAAAATTCTTCAAAATATTCTCATTTCTTAATATACAGTCTAATGCATTAATTTTGATTTACAAAATTAAATATAAAATAACGTAATTAATTAATAGTGACACAATTTATAAGTGTTTAATTAGTCTGATTGTTTCCAATATAGTAATTTGAAACTAACAATTTCAAAATAATAAAAATTTGCGTACAATAAATTTCAAACCATTAGCGTCTCATAAAATTGGGCTTAATCACAAAAAGAAAATTCATATTTCGTTCTTTCATAACGGAAACTCATTAATGATCACCTAACATCACGAAAATTGACCTTAGCCTAAAAAAATATTTTCCTTTTAAAATAAATACTTTTAAAAGGCAAAATCCACTACAATATATATATATATATATATATATATATCATGGGAGCAAAGTGAATTTCCTCCCTTGTGCTATTACAGCCCTCCGCTGCGCGTCGTGCCGCAAACCTAGCACGCGGGAGAAAATTATTTACTTTGCTCCCGTGATATATAAATAACTATTGACCGGCTAGAATAAGGTTTCAGCCCTGTGTGCGCCATAAGTATAACGGCTAATTTATTATTGTTAGTAGTTAACTGTAAAGTTTTCTTTGGTTTAAAATGTTTAAAATGGTTAAAATATTGAAAACTCATTTATACAAACACCTTTTCACAACTCTCAAATTCCAATAAAGTTAACTAATTGTTATAATAATCCCCTTACGGATAAAACAATAACCAATAATACTGACAATATTCAAAACACACTTACACACACGCTTTCACGTAATTCACAAACTCCAATTAACTTCACAAATTGTTACAATAATCCTATAGTTATGAACTTTATTGGTGCTGAAATTAATGATAAAAATAAAATCACTGAATAAAATGTAAATTGTTTTTTTCTTAGCATTAAAATAATTTTTTCTTTGAAAAACTGTGTTTTTCTGGTCGTAGGAGAAATTGTGTACATAACTCGGTGAAAAGTGTGTTTCTTACTTTCTTTCTCTTCTTACGAAAAATGCCACTTTCCACTCTCGTTATATAATATACTATTTTCTACCCAACAAGCGAGTAAACTTCAACTTTAATTGCTTACAAACATCAAGCTTTAGCCCTCTTTATTTAGAGATATTGGATAAAATTATTTACACTTTTATTTTCACTTGCAGAAAAGTTTTGCTGATCTGTAGGTTAGTGGTTATGTTTTACGTTTACGATTCTTTGAATAAACCACGCTTACAAAGTAGTGGTTTAGAGTGCTTCATTCTAGTGGGTATCTCAAACGATGGCGTACTCGTTCAACCAGGTGTAAATACATTTATAAATAGGGTTCATCGCTAGAAAACGTTTTAGATGTAATGAATTTTTTCAATAATTAGAACTTAATCATTATTAGTTATTATTTAGTCTTTTTGTTACTTTAATATTGTGTAATATTTTGTTAATAAATAGGTGATATAGAGTTATTTTATTATTATTGCTTAAAATTGCAACAGTTTGCAGTTTGTATAATAAGGATAAGACGCATAAGCACGTGCGTTGATTACACAAACGAGCCGTTCGTTGGTGAGAGTTTGATGGTGATGTAGATTAGTGAAGCCTCAGAAATGTTAATCATTCTCCGAGAACGTTGTGGTAGCTTATTTTGGAGAATTATCAGAGATATAGAGATCTTCGTAATTACGGGTGCTTTCTTTGACGCAAAGCACACTAAACATAAATAACAATATCACTATAGAAAAACATTCAAAACAGTACAAATTTAATTAATTTATTTTAAGATTATAGTGTTTCAACAAATAAAGCTCGAAACAATAATTAATTGTCTTCACCGCAAAGTGCAATTTCCTATTGAATAGTCGTAGAAAAATTATAGTAGTCTACTCGTGTTTAATGGCGCAAATCATCTAGCATCCTCTTACGAGTAATTTGCCTAAAACTCATTTTTAAGTCCAATTTATCCGTTTCTTTAACGTTGTCTTACATTTTGCTGGTCCCATTGCTATTAAAGCCAGATGGGCAAGATATTTCCGTCTCTCAAACGTTTATATTTTCGTTTTTGTTTGTATGCTTACTAGAGCCATACATTTTGAAGTCCTTTTGTAGTCCAGTGCAATTAGGTTTAAACCTCGGAACCCAGCTATAATGATTGGATTTGAATGTTTCTGGATTTTTTGAATTTCTTATACAAAAAAGTAAAAAGTTTACCCTTCGAAATCTTCCGCTAATGTTTTTTTTTAGGATACACCCATGAAAAAGACGCTACTTCTAGTATAGTATATTCCTTTTACAGCTATATTCATTTTTTCTCTGCAGAGTTATTTAATTTCTATATAAAGTATACAAAGGGACAGCAAACGTCCTTGAAAAGTAGGCATTGCAGGTATAGAAAAGGGAGTAGAGTGGGGAAGTGGGGATAGTGAAGAATATGAGTGGAAGATGTTTCTCTGCTCCGAAAACAATTTAGTATCGTGTCTGTGTCTACTTTATTTTGAATATTTTTCGCAGTATTTGTTGAAATTCTCGATTATATTCGCCGACAGAGAGGTATGCATAGTGTATCACTACAGTGATAATATTATATTGTAATAAAAGAAATTTTATTTGTACATTATTTATTCCATCTTTTTCATTTTCGACTTTCCGTTTACCAATTTTGCTAATATTTCTTGTTGCAGGTAATTACTAACTATGGATAGTCACAGTAAGATTATTGATTCAGCAGATGTTGAACAAAATTTTTGTTTTATTTGCGAAAAACTTGGATCTCAGAGCAGTAATGATGCAGGTTCTATTGTTGAAATTAGGGAACTTTAAAACCAGCTTCTGAACAGAGAAACGATGGATTATTACAGTACTTAAATACGTGTGAAGTGGTATATGCTCATACATAGTGTCGGCAGAAGTATATTAATAAAAAATGCATTTAAGCCTATAAAAAGCTAGACAAACAAGTGAATTTCTCTCCTCCAAAAAAAGATTGCGAAGTTTATCATCATGTAGCTTCGATTGGAAAACAATTTGTTTCATTTGGGGAAAGATAGCTAGTGAGGAAAAAAAAAACTTAAGAAGAAAAATACATATGGTTAACAACACAGAGATAAAATCAACAATTTTGGAGCTTGTAAAAGAAGAAAGAGATGACTATTACCGAGAAATTCACAAGAGGATATTCTCTTGTGAATTTCTCTGGTGTACTGGACTTGGTAGCATTGAAAGCCCGATATCATGGTGATTGTTACCGCTCATTGAGAAATTTAGTTGCTAAGGTACCTGAAGAAGAAAAAAAGCTTCATCCACAAGTATTATTAGTGGATGCAGCAATGAAGAAATATGCCAGTACATAGAAGAGAATATTGAACATAGAAGAATAGAAGAGTGTATTTACGGGGGCTCTCACACTGAAGCAATAAGCAATCAATAACTAGCAATTGGAAACGCTCAACGTTATCGCCATCGGGTTGTTTACATTGCATTTAATCAGAGGTCTCACATTGGAGCAACTTGTTGTCGCTTCTACAAAAACGTTGCCGGTTGCGTTAATATTTGTTGCCGGTGATATGCCCTGCATGTCGAAAGCCGATTTTATCGTGTCAATATACAGCAATACTTGCATTATTTTTATAAATAGAGAGTGGAATTTTTATACAACAGACATGACGACTAAGCATTGTAGAAACCTAAAGACATATGTGTATAACAAACTGTTCTTTTTTTTATTTCACGCCTACACTACGGGGGAACTAACTGCTAAGGTCATCTGTCGCCCATCTAACATGCAACACGAATAGTTGAGGTGGCGGAATTTTCCAATTAGAAAAATCCCGTCGCCCCAAGTGGGATTCGAACCCACGACCCTTGGAACACGAGTGATGCACTGACACTACTCGTCTACCGCCGATTGATGTATTTGTATTATTTAACGTTTTTTCAATTTATTTCGTTTTTTTGAGCTTCTGCCATTCTCAAATTAATTTTAAAAAGTTTTAATTTTTTAGAAATTCTTTATAAACAACCTCAAACTATTACAATCATAATTTTCTTAAAAAAATATGTTATAATTCCGATAATTGTATTTTTTTTTGTTGAGATTTCTGAAAATTTTAATTTTTTTTAATTTACAAATTTTCAAAATTGCGGTAATTTTTAATGGGTAAACTTTTCAGTTTATGACATTATAAATCCAACAAAAAGAAAATTATTCAAATCCATTCATTATACCTGGGTTCCGTCATTTTTCATTTACAATGACTAATCGCACTGGACTATTGTCAGTACCCTTTGTTCATGCAACAACAGTCAAGCACGATCGTTCACGCCGCCATTTTGTATTAAAAGATAGTTTGCCGAGAAAACAAAATAAAACAATTGCTTTCGAATCGTTTTTTCATAATTCAAAAATTGGATTTGATTTTGAACGGGTTTTAGTTTATCGATATTTGATCTTAAAAAAACTAAGTTAATTATTTGAATTATCTATAATTTACCATGATTCATTTGTGAGTGTTTTGTGGAACTTTTCGTGAAGGTGATAATAGGATTTGATATTTGGAAAATAATTGGAGAATAACCTTCGATTTGGGCGACGGGATTACAATCATTCTTTCGGACATCGTTTGGGGCCCCAAATATTAGAAATTGGGGAAAATTGGGAAACCGGGAGAATTTGGATTGCCTAAACATTGTCATTTAAGGTAAGTCCCTTTATGGGTTTATATCATTAAACTTATAAATCCTTTTATTACCCATTAATTTATTGTTTTCGAAATACAGTCCGCTTATTGTCGTCGAAAGGTACGGGTTTCATTTTGTATCGGTGATAATTTTCGTATTTTCGGATGCCCGTTACCTAATACTCTTAAACATTAGTTTCCCATAGAGGCAAACCTTATTCCATATGTAGTGATAATGCTATCACTTTTCATAGCGCTAATAACAAATTAGATTTATTACATGATGTTTTACATAATAAATATTCCTAAGGCAGAATTATTTTTTATTTAATTTCCAATTATACCAAATGGAAATTTATAAGTCTCAGAATCCTTCATAAACAAAAAACCTTCGAAGGGGAACTGAAACCTGCTAAAAATTACTATGTATGTAGTACTATGTATTACTATGTATTAAGATGTATTCTCAGGGAGGCGAATAGGTTTTGCAATTAGGCAATTAGGTTTTGGTTAGGCAATCAGGGCAGTAGTTTTTTATGATTTTTAAAAACTATACCGAGGGTCCATTTAGTAGTCCGTTCCTCGATTATAGGTTTATCGTTACCCAGACAAAAGATCTAATTGGGGGAATGTTAATGACGTTGAAAAAGGCACATTTTAAAATTAGTGGCCTTTGCATTTAAATGAGGGGTGATGCTCACCAAAGATTACTTAAAAATCCGCTTGGAAACGTCGCTTCTAAGGGTAAGAAGCATCTAGGGTTAAAGACAGAACCTAAACAGGATTCATTTGAGACGAGAAAATATAGGTTGTTCCATTTAAAAACCCTTTTTTAACCTCATTAACATTTCCCCAATTGAATTTTTCATCTGGGTAACGATAAACCTATAATCAAAGAACGGAGTACTAAATGGACACCCGGTGTATATCTATTGTCTGATCGTGGTAATGCCCTCTTTTTGCGACTGACCGCTTCCTCATAGAACGCTCTTAGTTTTGTATTTTCCAAACCAAACCAAAGTGCTCAGCAATTATTTGAACACTTTTGGAAGCTTAGAACAAGGAAAATACTGCGTACGGCATTATTGAAAATTCCTAGTGAAAGCATAGTTAATTCATCGTCTCTGTATGTTATCTAGTGACAAATCGCATCTAGTGACAATTCCTATGTATTGCATGTTATTGTGTGCGAAGTTCTTTAGCGTAAATTTAATATTTGTTTTATACCTGTATGAACTAATAATGTAATATTAATTGAATGGCTTAATGCAATAGTTGGCTCATCCACATTTGTATAAATATAAGATAGGTATTTAGGGCAGAAGATATTTCCTGGAAATTCAATACATCACTACAAAAATATATAGATGACTATTTACTCCTCTTCAGATATCTCTTCAGAAATAAAAATGTTATAATCTCTTCGTAACTCTCGATAATAGCAATAACAACGCTGTCATGTTGGCTGCCTATGTAGCTTCAGGCGGTTTTGTTATAAGCAACTGATCAAGTGTCGAGTTCTGTAGGTCTCTTGTATCATCAGTTCACAGACGAAAGTATACGCGGTATTCCATACCGGATAGTCGCGTGTAACGTTAGTATTTTTTACATAATATATAGAGTTCACTGCGAGAAAATTAATTATATCTGCCGTTTGCTGTTTATTAATTATATTTGTAACTTTTATAGTATTTGAAGATTCATTGAGAATACATATTTTTAATTGTATCGTTAAATTGTTAATATTAAATCTAATATTTAGCTATAACAGTCTACTTCAACAGCAGTGAAGTATTCTGGCATAAAATATAAGACAACAACTTTAAAATTGATTGATAAAGTAGAGGTGTAGCAGCACAGCTGTTCTAATGTAAAAAATTCAAATGACAAACAATTACAGAATCCGAAAATGTATTTACGTGGGACACCTGTATTAATTAATCCCCATGTTCCTTCCAAGAGTGAGTAATTGCAATACGCCCAATCAGCGCGCATTTTCATAGCAAATGCTAGAAGTTGCTCACTGGCCGGAGCGAGGTTACCTATCCACCTTCTACTAGGTCTCCAGGCTAGTACCTGAGCTATAAACGTGCTGATCTGTATGCGGTCTATTCCAAGGGACAAACCCCTCATCCAGCATTTTACGACTACTGCTACTATGTGAACTTCACTGCCCGATCGAACCCCATCTTAGACGTGGTGGGTCTTGGTTTTGAATGGTTTTGGCACCCCGATCTCCCAGTTATAGGCCTGGTGTGCCCCTGACAGCGCTTCGTTTCGAATCTAGCAGAATCCCGGTTTGTATCTTGAACGTGAGAGGCTATATATTCGCATCAACGCCCTCTAGACGATTTCTGAGAATCAGACGATAGGAACTGCACAGCCAAAGCCTGACCCCCGTACTGTCATCTCCGAGACAGTACCCGGTAGCATGCAGTCTAGGTCAGGCAGCGGGTAAATAGCACCATATCGGATCCTGACGTCATGTAAGAATCACATCCATCCACACCGAACCCTCATGTTAGCAGAATTAGCAATGCTTCTTCCGCAGGGTCGTTCACCCGTTCAACAATTACAGGAGGGATCTATTATATAATATGATAAATCCACGTCCTAAGCAAGAGGATGATACAGAATACGATTATGATTCTGCTGAAAACATCCTAAATCAAATTTTAATGAAGCAGTAGTTCATAAAGAAAGACGTATTACTGGAATTGGCAAGAACCAAACAGGTCTGTAGGGACTGCAAAACACAACTTTATGATAAAATTGCCTATTCTTAAGCAATTAGCAAGAAGTTTAAAAAATAAACCTAAAGTGCATAAAATTTGGGACCTTCTATTCATTGATTCATTGAAACAATGATAAATTAAGTTCTATTGCGAAGTTCAGAAAAATAAAGTTAACATAAAAACCGAAAACTGATGCCATAGATTACAAGGATACTAAAATTAGAGCCTTCATTGGATTACTGATGCTGAATTCAATATTTCTATCAAACCATGAAAACATGTTTTCGTTATTTTGAAATAGTGCCAATGAACCGACAAAAGATGGTATCTTCATTAGTTGAGAAAAGGAGGTCTCACAAGAACTCTTAAGAAATAAACGGGAAATTCCGCCTGAGTTCTGATATTCACTTTATATGGGTTCCCTGACAACTTCACACTTATTTTTCATGTTACAAAAAAAATAAAGCTGTCTTGTTTATGGCTGTGACAGGCAACTGTACTTCAAAAACAGATTTATAACCGCAGATAGTCCAACTTAATGTCTATAAATTATTTTTAATTTTGTTTATTGTTTCCAGCCTTATTTTGTGGAACTCCATAATCATGAAATAAATAAAGATTATTAAAAGTTTCTCAGTTTTATTAAAATATACCTGACAATATTGTTTCGACAGCTATGCTGTCATTATCAAAGGTAATATAATTATAAACAAACACGTCGCTAAGGTAGATACAAAATAGGTAACTAGATAAAATAATAAAAATTAATAATAAAAATCATAATTAAACATCTAATACTTCCAGTAACGGAGAATTACTGAGCTCAAGTTGTTCATTCATTAAAGGTACCCTGAGTTTGTGTTTGTATATCTCAAAGGCTTCTAAAATGTCTAATTTGCGTTTGTTATTACAAAAATGTAGGAATTTAATATTATTTTGAGGAGTCATTGTGTGATTTTGTTCTAAAATTTTTATTTAATGCTAAAGACAGAACACATGATATCATGAAATCGGGCATTTACCGTTTAAATTGTTCTTTTTGTAGTTCGGTATATATTGGACAAACACTTCGAAATTTTGACATAAGATATAAGGAACACGTACGTCATTACAAAAATAAACATCCTGAAAAATCGAATTACGCCAAACACCTTTTAGAACAAAATCACACAATGACTCCTCAAAATAATATTAAATTCCTACATTTTTGTAATAACAAACGCAAATTAGACATTTTAGAAGCCTTTGAGATATACAAACACAAACTCAGGGTACCTTTAATGAATGAACAACTTGAGCTCAGTAATTCTCCGTTACTGGAAGTATTAGATGTTTAATTATGATTTTTATTATTAATTTTTATTATTATTATTATTATTTTATCTAGTTACCTATTTTGTATCTACCTTAGCGACGTGTTTATTTATAATTATATTACCTTTGATAATGACAGCATAGCTGTCGAAACAATATTGTCAGGTATATTTTAATAAAACTGTGAAACTTTTAATAATCTTTATTTATTTCATATTTTTAATTTAATTTAAATAAATTCGTAGTGTCCATTTAAAATCAAGTTAACACTTGCGTAAAGAAAAGCTCTTTCTTACGGGGTGGTATTTTGTTGTTAGTCACGTATTTACTTCACTTCTGTTTTAAATCATTTAAAAAACTAACAAGATGGGCTAAATAGTCTTGGTAGCGTGCTAGACTCCCACCCTGTAACTCAAACTTTCCTTAGCTGTAACTCAAATGTAGTATTTATACTGTATCATCTGTAAGTCGGATTGTAACGGTATATTTTTATCAGTTCCGAATAAATGTAGTTTTGTCTACATATTTACTAAAAATCTTTATTCCGGTTATTTGCGTTCTTCTTACGATATAAACTCGTGTTAGTATTTGGTACAAATAAACCTATAAAAATTATTTTAAAAGGTTGTGTTTCAAATCTTAGAATTATAAAAACATTTGGGCAATAAATTATTTTCTTCTGTGTTTTATTTACGCACGTGTATGTTGGTTAAAATCGTTTCTTTGTTAAAACCTTGAAAACTATTAAATATGGTTCGTGGTAAATCTAACTTTATTTAGTTCTCATAGATATTGCAGTTTGGTGTTCCGTGAAAATACTATAAAAAAAATCTCCTTTATCTAATAAATTATGTTTGCTACGTGTTAAAAATCTCTTTCGGTTATTTACATCTGCGCCTAAAAACATGATGTCTGCTGGACTTGCTTTAAAATAACATCAGTTTACATTTTCCCTTTCGTGTAAATAAAACTGTGTAATTTCTAGTCTTTTAGGGTCAAAATCTATTATTGGAATTAAGAAAACTTCCCCTATTGACTACACGTGGACTGTATAGCCCTGATTTGTTTAGGCCAAAACATGCGACCCTGTGATTGGTTGAAGTCAACTTGCATTTAAATAAAAAGCATTTCGACACAGTAAAAAGAGCCCAGCGTCTTAAAAAACAGTGGGTTCACTTGACTTGAGTTGCTGATTCGAGACAGTGCAGTTTAACAATTCAGTCAATGGTCTGAATTCAGTACAGTTCATAGATAATGGCCGGTGTCGGATGCCTGTGTCTAGTTGAGTGTCTGTTATTAGCTAACATATTTATGGACAAGTTTGAAGATCGAATATTTGAATTAAACCTCTCTAAACACATTATCTTCTGGTTTCGTTATGTTGATGACATTTTAGCTTGTTTTGGCAGTTCTTTTGAGGTTATCAATGAATTTTTAATTCTTATTAACAGTATCCATCCTAATATAAAATTTACACTAGAAACAGAACAAAACAGGGCTATAAACTTTCTAGGCTTAAATATCAAGATTAACGCAGACAATCAATTTGAATTTTCCATATACAGAAAACCAACACAAACAGACATAACAATACCAAATGAATCTTGTCACCATAATACACATAAAATAGCAGCCTACAGATCATTAGTACACAGAGCTTTAACTATTCCACTAACAAAATCAGATTTTAGCAAAGAGATATCAACCATTAAACAACTAGCACATGCAAATCATTACAATCCGAACATGATTGACACTTTAATTAAACAAAAAGATTATAGGTTAGCTATCAAAAAAATATATCCCATTGACAATCAAACAGAAGACACAAATTACATATCTATACCATATTTTGGCAAAATAACAAAAAAAGATTGCACATATACTAAGAAAAACCAACAATTATAAAATAACATTTAAAACCAACACTAACACTTTTTCATTTTTATTTAATGCTAAAGACAGAACACATGATATCATGAAATCGGGCATTTACCGTTTAAATTGTTCTTTTTGTAGTTCGGTATATATTGGACAAACACTTTGAAATTTTGACATAAGATATAAAGAACACGTACGTCATTACAAAAATAAACATCCTGAAAAATCGAATTACGCCAAACACCTTTTAGAACAAAATCACACAATGACTCCTCAAAATAATATTAAATTGCTACATTTTTGTAATAACAAACGCAAATTAGACATTTTAGAAGCCTTTGAGATATACAAACACAAACTCAGGGTACCTTTAATGAATGAACAACTTGAGCTCAATAATTCTCCGTTACTGGAAGTATTAGATATTTAATTCTGATTATTATTATTATTTTATCTAGTTACCTATTTTTGTATCTACCTTAGCGACGTGTTTGCTTATAATTATATTACCTTTGATAATGACAGCATAGCTGTCGAAACAATATTGTCAGGTTGTGGAGGTAAATTCAAATTAAATTTAAACATAACACTTTCCACAACTAATTTTTATTTTCATATATATATTTCGCCCACCAGGTGGACATCATCAGTGAAACTGTTGTACAGTTTCACTGATGATGTCCTCCTGGTGGGCGAAATATATATATATGAAAATAAAAATTAGTTGTGGAAAGTGTTTTGTTTAAATTTAATTTGAATTTACCTCCTTAACCTAATACCCACAGTGCTCTACTAGATAATTGTCAGGTTGTATTTTAATAAAACTGTGAAACTTTTAATAATCTTTATTTATTTCATGAAACTCATTTAATTTAAACTCGACATTAGTGATGTAGCTTTTAACAACAAAAAACGATTTTACCTGGCTTGCAAAAAAATCGCATACACTTTAAAAATCAAGTAACCGAGTTTTTATGTAGTTTTTGCTATGTAAACGTGACCTTTCTGACTTTTGACATTACATTTTTGACGGATAAATCTGTCATTAGGAAAATAAAACAAAATAATTTTAACTGATTGACACTGACAACTTAAAAATTAAGACCGACTTAATACAAACAAAAATAGCCAGTGTACGTCATCTATCAAAAACTCTGGAAACAGAGCTTATTTTTTACAGCGTAAGACGTCTTCATTTGGACGATTAAAGTCATCACTCTCTTCCATATCGGGGTTAAATATACTTGCGATTGTGCAAAGTTGAAAGTTGGTCATCCAATACTTGGCATTAGTCTTGTTAGGGTTTTTGTGGTGTTTTCTGTGCGTCTTTTACGTGACTTCTTATGTGACCATTATGTCAGAATCTGACACCTAAATACGTAGTATACATAGTTAACTTAACCTACCTTAATGCAACCAAATCCAACCCAACTCGGCCCAAATAACAAGTTAATTTGTTACTAATTGTCATTTACTCTTGGTGTTAGAGTGTTGAAAACAAAGAATTACACTAACCAAGAAATGGCAGATGTGCAGTTTATGCATGGACAAGCGAACGAAACTCTAGTTTAGCTTCTCGGTTATGGAAAATATTCTGCTAAAGGTACGTTTCCCGCAATTTATCAGTACTTTCGTTGGAGATGAGTATTTCAACTGATTATCCCTGATTACAATACGTATGTTGTTTACTTATTTACGTTGTATGCCTACCTTTCAGCTTAACTCCCACGACCCTCGTGTAGTCGAAAAATTGATCTAATATTTTAACTATACCAGGAAACTTCTTGGTGACGCAGTCTTTCATATAGGCTGATGGTGCTTAGGAAACTACTGACGGAATAGACTTAACTACTCTCTCCGTACTCGAGTCCAGCCTCGATCAGCAATCACCTATCCTCAATCGCCTACTTCCCAATTCTTCGATAAATAGGAGTAATAAGATAAATAGATATAGACGTGATGTCAAAAACAACACACACGCTTATTTCTTAATCTTTCAACAATCCTGTAAAATATTGCCGAAGGACAATGATGAGTGCCGCCACCTGAAGAATAGTTGGCACGTTGTATATCAAAAGTGTCTTCTCCACCTTTTGTTAAATCACAAAACGATATAATTTCTGGAACAGTTTTTTGGATATGTTGTAACACACTAATTTACTAAATAAAAGCTCCACACTATTACTATTAAAATTACAATTATTGGAAACTTTACTTTGAAAGTGAGCTGGTTACATAACTTGCTTTGTTATTATCATTGTTGTTGTTGTAAGAGTTAGGGTCGGTATTTTCATCTCTGGTTAATTTTAGCTGAATGTTGATTGCTGTGGATATGTCTGTTTAGACCATAGATTTCATAGCAATTTTACTTCAAGTAAAGTTAACCAGAGATGAAAATACTGGCCCTTAGTAAAACAAATTTATAAAATGTCATATTTTTAATGTTGTATAATAGTATATTATATACCAAGGTTGTGAAGAGTTTTTTCTAGAGCCGAGCATTATTAGATCCCGAGATGCGCAGCATCGAGGGATATAAGATGAGAGGCTCTAGAAAACACTTCACAACCGTGGTGTATATATTATTTTTTTCACTACTAGTACTTTTATTCCTTTTATTCTTCTCACATAAAAAACGTACTATCGCGATCACGGATTTTTTCCCGGATGCCAGTGTATAATGGGATGAATTTTTGCCCCGTGTTACACTAAAATCTGGATTATTGACTAGTAGTCAATACTAAAAAATTATTTACCACTAGGCAAGAAGACTAACTTCACAAGGTAACAACAGACTAGATAATAGTATGTTTTAAAGCTAGTAGTGAAAAAAATATGTTAAATAAATAACTACAATATTGATGGTCTCCTCCTACTGCTAGTTTGGTTACACCTTTATTGTGTATATTTAGTAGTCTAAATACGTCATCCACATCAATATTGAATGCTGCAACTACTCCAAGGACTTCAGTACCATTATTCGCTACTACAACAGTTACTACTACTACTTCTACTCCTGCTGCTGCTACTGCGGCCGCTTGAAGTCCGCCAGGATCATTATTTATCACTCCGGGTACAACATCATAAATATTTAGCACTGCAGCTGTTACACCTATTACATCATCCCTATTTACTTATCCCTGTTATCCCTATTACTGACACTACTTCAAGATCATTATTTGATGCTGATTATTATTTTGGTACTTCTACTACCACTAACCAAACCACTGTTGGTGCTTCTCCAAGCATCACATCAAGCTTCCTTTTTGGTGCAATTGCCAACATCCACAACTGCTAACAAAGGTTAGCCGCAGCCACACACCTGCAACAACTTCTACATCTGCTTTTGCCGGTGAAAGGCAACTCCAAGAAGATTCTAGAAAAGGTAGGATCTTAAAGGCCAGCGTTATTCTCATATTAAATTTATTCTAATTTTGCAATAAATAATATACAGAGGTGGGCAAAAGTATGGAATCAAGTAAATATCTCTGGAGTTTTTAGAGATATCGGAATGAAATTTGGTAGGCACATATTACAGTAAATTGTGTATTTGCGTTGAATGTTTTTGACAATTTTGAGTTTCCGGTTTAACCGGAAGTAATGCCGATTTTAAAATTTGTAATGGAACACCCTGTATATTATTTTAATTTTGAATAGTGCATTTTATTACGATTACAAAAATATGGGGTTCGATATGTTTTATTTCTAGGCCAACCAAGATTTTTACAATAAAAGTACTTTTGAGGAAAAAACTAATGAAGTCTAGTATGAAACAAACGTAACAATCACATTAGTAATCAAAATTAAATTAATACAAAACGGGAAAATAAAACAGGAGTACTTCGTAAAGGGAAAATAAACTTAATGTAGTAAATGTTCATAAATGTTGTATATAAGCGATCTCGAACAATGCGAGCGAAATGGGGTGGGTGCCCCTGGGTCTTCCTGAAACCAGATATTATTTGGAAGTTGTCCATTTTCCTCCAGCGTCGGAATAACTTGCGTATTTAAAAGCTCTAAATATCTATGCCCGTTTAAAGTTTCTTCTAAGAAGAAAGGCCCTACAATTCTGTTGTTGTAAATACCGGCCCAAACGTTCAATTTTTGAGGATGTTGCGTATGAGCCTCTTGTATCCAGTGAGGGTTAGTTTGCGACCAGTAGCGGCAGTTATGTCGATTTACTAAAACGTAGCCTCGTCCGAAAACACCATATTTCATACACAGTTATTATCACGGTTGCAAATATCCATCATTGTTTCACAAAATTCTAACCGTCTGTCGAAATCGTCGTCGGAGAGTTCTTGAACAAGGCGAATTTTGTAGGGATGATATTTTTCCGTTTTAATATTCTTCCTACTGAATGACGCTTATTGCGTGTATATTGGCGAGTTCAGCAGTAGACAAATGAGGATTTTCCTCTAAAGATATTGCGATATTTTCAGCTAACTCGTTTTTTGTAGAAGTTTTTGGACGTCCACTTCTTGGTAAATTACCGACTGTGCCACTTGTGGTATACCTTTGCAAAGTTTTTGTTACTAGCGAACGTGATATTTGCCGATCCGGATGAATACTAGGCTTGCTCGATATAATATTGCGAATTGGCAACCTTGCTTTTGCTAAGTGCAATCTGACAATTGCAACATAAAGTTTGAAATTTTTGACGGCATACGTACTAAAAACGTTTTGTCATACGGACGCTATTTGTTTTGTTTACATTGAGTTGAAAATTTCCTCTCGGCCAAAAAATGGAATTAACTAACATTTTCGTGCTATGATTTTCTACGACTTCCGACGTGGATTATCACAACAACAGTGCGTCGATCAACTTACTTCAACTTTTGGTGATGAAACCCCACACAGAGCAACTGTATATGGTTGGTTCAATGAATTTAATCGTGGTCGTAGTTCGCTGGCAGGTGAATCTAACGAAGGTCATCCAAAATCGGTTGTGGTGCCAGTAAACGTCAATGCCTTGCGCGAACTGATAAAGCAAGATCGTCATGTGACTTATCGTGGAATTCAGGCATCCTTAGGCGTTAGTATGACTAGCATACATTCGATATTGCATGAATATTTAGCCGTGAAAAAGCTGTGTGCACGTTGGATTCCACAAAGTTAACAGTCGCTCAAAAAAGGCCCGTGTCGATTGGGCGAAATGCTCGAGAAATACAACCACGGTGCTTCAAAAACCGTTTATAATATCGTCACAGGTGACGAATCTTGGATTTATGCGTATGAGCCCGAAAGTAAACAGCAGTCGACTGTGTGGGTCTTCCAAGATGAGCCAAACCCAACAAAAGTCGTTCGCGCTCGAAGCACTTCGAAGAAAATGATCGCCTGTCTTTTTGGAAAAACTGGACATGTCGCTACCGTGGTTTTAGAGGATCGTAGAACGGTCAATTCAGAAGGGTACACAACCATTTGCTTACCAGAAGTCATCCGAGAAATAAGAAAAAACAACGTGCGACGCCGGATCATTCTCCACCATGACAATGCAAACTCACACACATCGACGATAACAACTGGTTTTTTGAGCACTCAAAACGTCGAATTGATGGGTCATCCGCCGTATAGTCCTGATGTGGCACCTAACGATTTGTTTTGTTCCCACACGTGAAAAACAAACTGCGTGGACAACGATTTTCGACGCCGGAAGAGGCGGTTGATGCATTCAAAATCCATGTGTCGGAGATACCTGATTCTCTATGAAAAAAATGCTACGAAATTTGGTCTCAACGTGTGCAAAAGTGTATTGATCATCAGGGAGAATATTTTGAAAAACAATAAAAAAGTGTCCAAAAGGTTTCAATAGAAAAACTTTGTTTGGATCCCCTTTCTGTCCTTTCAAGCTTAAAAAATGTAACATTACCTAAAAGCACCTCGAACTTTTACATCTTTCTCATCACGAACATTCTATAAAACAACATATTGACAGAGAATTACAATACATTTTGCATGGGTCTAAAGAACAATGAGCATGTGGACGTTTTGGCCAAGGGCAGCATAAAACCAGGTTCGCCTACTCTATATAAGACAAGCCTGGCTGATGTAGTCACTGTAAATAAACATACACTAAAAAAGAAATGGAAAGAATACTCCTTTACAAATCCTATCAGATACACTACGACTCAACCAGTTATTCCTAACACATATTGGTTCAAAAATTACAATAAACCACGTAGATCTATAACAACTATTTGTTGGCTTATATTTGGACCTGCCTGTTATCCATGTCATCTTTTTAGAATAAAAATTAAAAAAATACAAATTGTGAAAACTGTGGTGGTATTGGTGATCTTAATTCATTTAATTCTTTCATTTATCTCTATACATTTTGCTTGAAATAGTTAGTTACAATAAAAACTGGTTAAATGACAATTAGGCTAGGCCAAAAATAGCCGTGTTGTAATTTTACGTGTAATACACAAATTATGTTTAAAAATATGTTAGAAAGTATATTTATGTTAGAAAGTATATACATACGTCTTCTTTTTGTCGACAATGACGTTTTGCGTACTTTCCCAAATGACTTTAATGAAACGTTATCGACTAACGTCTACAGAACGTCCAGAATACGTTACCAACTAACGTCATTTGCCTGTTTAGGCAGACATTAGGCCGTCATTATTAGATCGTTTAAACATCTTTTCTTTGGTCATTTGACGTAACTAAATGACCCATTTTTTATGTCAATATGACGTAACCATGTTGACTGGGTTTATTCTGCATTTCCCATGAGCATTTTATTTCAGAGTAAATGTAAGTTTACTTAGTGTTATAAATATATATCAATATTAAGTTATTCTTATTGTATTCGAGCACTTTATGAATATTTATATTATAGGTACTGTAGTGTTTTGAAGACCAATGTGGTAATACAGGTTGCTTGTGTGGTCTTGTACACTATCTTATATGTTATCTCTTGTAGAAGATAATAAAACATATGTAATAACTTCTATGAGATATTTATTTTTACTCTTTGTTGATTACTGTTGTCATGGCAATCCTTAGCATGCAATGCCTTCTTGAGGTAATATGGATGTAATGACTGATTTTATGATGAATATCATTACATTACACCCCGGGTAAGAAAAGGCTGAACATGTACCAAAAGAAATGAGCCGTGAGTCAAAAGGGCATTTAATGCATTCCTCAGCAAAAAAATAGCATACATTAATGTCGTACTTGTATGTATTGGCATGTTTAATGTATACTAGCTACAAAAAAATTGAGGTCGTTTGCATCTTTTCAATGGTTCCTTAATGCTAAGACAATAAAACTTATGTTAAGAATTAATTGCTAATAATCAAAGAATTGAAAAGCCTTTGCCGCTGGTAGCTAATAGTAGGCTTCAATTGCTTAAGGCAAAAACATGAGTTGCTTGTTGCAAGGTGTTGCCGCAAACTTAACCTAATTAAAATAAACTTGATGTACAGGAATCACTTGTCAGGACGTTCTGTAATTCTTACTAGAAAGAAATAAAATTTAGGAACGTGAGCAAAACCAAGTAACAACATAATAAGTGTTTCGTGAACAAGTGATGCTTGCGTTACGATTTATTTATTGTAACTTTTAAAATTAAAAATAACTATGCTAATTGAATCTAAAAGCGTTAGCCTAAGTAGTAAGTTTGTCGTCAACATTGATAAACGTAGTTATATTCATTTTATCCGTAGGAATCGAAGAAGTGGGGTTGTACTCATAAAACAGAGGCAGCATTCATATCATTGTCCTAAGATTGTAGGAAGTACTAGGTGAAATTGCCTGTTGGAGAGTATGATTGAATCTTCTTGTATCCTGTTATTTGAGGAGAATGAACACTTGAAGCTTAATACGGTAGCACATATATTTGGGAAATTCAAATGCTATTCAGGATTGATTAGTTGAATGTTATCAATGTATGATATCATGTAATGTCGAGTTGACAAGGCTCACGTGGCAAAATATAAGTCACTACTGTTATTTTTGCACTTGTGTTTATGGTCTATAACTTGATAGTTGGTACACTGCACATAATGCCAAAGTTTATTAGCGAAATGGAATTTGCTATTATGATAAGAAAATTTGAGTACGGTCAATAGCAACTGCACTGTTGTAATTTTCTCGGTTAGCAAAAAGTCGAATGTTCGCATTGTTCTAATTACGAGGTAATAAAACTGTTTAATCGCGTGACCTTTGCATTAAATTTCGCGTTTTGACATAACAAAATTTTGTTGGTTAAAGTTAAGGTTGTTGCGAAGTTCGTTGATGGTTATCCGAGAAAACAAACTAAACATCAAAACTAAATAAAGAAAAAAGATATTAATCCTGTTATATCCAAGAACAATCTCTTCTTATGGCATCGTTCCAATGGCCAAACGAGAGATGTCGGCATCGTTGTGTACGAGAATTGCTGAAGACATTTTTCAGGAGCTTTTACTACGGGTGTTGTAGCTTTTGGTTCTTGAGGAACGTTATTGATGTGATTTCCATCAGGAACTGGAGGTGTTGTAGCTTGTAGATTCCAGGAATTATTTTCTGGGTCCAAGGAAGTCTTCGTAGAAGATACGGCGGTTGATATCCCCAAACCGTCGGCCTTCGGAAGCTCTTGCATTTTCTGATTTAAAACACATTGGTTAGGATTCAATTTTAGTTGTATCCTAATTGACTGTGATTTTTTTTTAATGTTTGTAGGAGATTGTGATTCTGTTTGGTTGTGAAATAAATATACTTTTAGAATTAAATTATTTGTAATAGTTTCTGTAATGGAAATATTAACCTGTGAAACGTGCTTTTCAATAATTGAATGTTCAGGTTTATCAAAACAGAAAGTATCAGTGGATGCAGGTGCGTCCGAAAAAGCATTGCATTGATAAATGACGTTTTGAGTATCGTCACTTAAAGGGGGGTTAGAACACGGATCTTGCGATATTTGATTACAGTTTGTAGTTATGAAATTATGATGAGAAATGATTTCGTTTTTAAATAGGTTAACTAGACCAAAAAATTCAGGTGAATCATTTTGCTGTAACCAGAAATCTGTAATCTCTTTGGGAGAAGAAATAGTATTTGATTTTGGGTTGTATGAAGTAGGTTTATCTAAAGAAGAAAGTAGTAGTTTAATAGTTCGCTGATGAACGTGGTGTACGGTTCGAATGAAGGTTTATTGTTATCAATAAACCTGATAAGATTCGAATGTAGTTGTAAAATGTTATATGGCAAGTTATGAATTAGGACATTATATCTTTGAATCTCGTTCTCAATATGTAGGAAGTCAAAGTAGCTATCGATTAAGACTATTGACATATGTACCTGTGAAATATCAAAATTAGGATATTTTACTAAATTTGCTTTCAACTGCGCCATATTGAAACGTAACCAATATAATATAGTTTACTTATCTTATTTAAATGATAAAAAAGGATATTTATAAACTTCTGAAAGTCGACTGCTTGCGTGAAATAATCAAATAACCATTTCAAGGAACTCCAGGTTGCAGGTTGCGTTTGTCGGTAGAGACAAAAAACCAGAGCAATGGAATATCGAAGATATGGTGTCGATTATCTAAGTACTTCTTTCGTAGCGTCGGAGGTCACCAATGTAGTGTTTTGAATACCAATGTGGTAATACATGTGGCTTGTGTGGTCTTGTACACTATCTTATATGTTATCTCTTGTAGAAGATAATAAAACACATGTAATAACTTCTATGAGATATTTATTTTTACTCCTTGTTGATTACTGTTGTCATGGCAATCCTTAGCATGCAATGCCTTCTTGAGGTAATATGGATGATGTAATGACTGATTTTATGATGAATATCATTACAGTACTATAATTATAATAAAACAGCCGCAACATTATAATAGATAAGAGTTGAATTAGATTAGAGCTTCCCCTTTCTGTAAAATACTGTATTTTATAAACTGGAAATCATCTGCTTATTTCCGCGACATTACTTTATTGTGTTATTGTACATCTGAAATTTCTAAATGATAACTATGCAGCCATGCGATAGTTTATCAAGTATCATAATGTATTTTAAATTAATCTGACTTGTTCTGCGACGAAACGTGAGTTGTTGTTAGTGTTGACGAAATATTTTGTTCGTGTGCTTAAAAAGTATTGAATTTATTACGTTCTGAATAAAGAAATAATTCTATTATATTTTCAACCGAAGATAATTAACATTGTAGTTGGTAAAACTATTGGTATGCGAGTACTTTCTGCATTTAACTTCTTACTTAAATGTTGAAATATTGCAAGGATGAGTCAGCCTGGATTGCTTAAAAAGTGTCATGTATCTAACGGAGATTTAAAAGGCGATAAAGATCTAGACCGGTTAAAAAAGCTACTGCAATGGAAGCAAGAGAAAAAGAAACGTCAGGAAACAGAACAACGTAATAAAAAGGCTGTTTTTAAAGTTCGACGCCTCAGCAACCATTACAATCCAAATTTGTCAAAAATATACGGCGAAATTAAAGGCAAACCTATTGCCAACAAAACGCAGAAACGTCCTTCAATAGAAACCGATAACAAACAAACTCGAGTACAGGTAACGAAAAAGATTTGTAATAAGAACAAAGTTGATTTAAATAAGGTTTTAAAAAGCAAGAAGACTGAGGATTGTAAAAACCAAGCGTTATCCTTGCCAAAAAAGAAAACATGTTCGAATTTGAAGTCTGTCTCTCCTATTGTACAAAAAAATGTTAAAAGAATTAAACAGCTTTACAATACAGCAACTCTGTCACCTGTGAATGGATTCAACTTTTGGAAACCATACCACACGAGCAGTAAGTAGTTGCCATTACTTACCGACTTAATTACTGTTGTCATATCTAATAAGCAGTACTTTTTCAGCACCTCTTCCCATGAACCAAATAAAGAAAAAACTGTGAATTGTTTAGAGAAAATTGTACCCACTGAGGAATGCTGAAGCGTTTTTATAACCGAATTTTTATTTATGTAACGTTTATCTAACTATAATGTGGTGATGTATTTAATTGTAATTTAGATTGTTAGCTAATTAAGATGTTAAATACAAATGGTTAAATTATGCATTAAAATATCTATAAAATTTCCTTAGAGTTTTGCACATTTCTAAAAACTAGTAGTTGGAGAAGAGTAGACGTAAACTACATTTCTTTTGAAATGTTCTGCAACTGCCTTAGCAATGACTACTGGCTTTTATTGTCGTTTAGCAACCCTTGCTTGAACCTACGGTGCATTACAGCCGTATTTCAAGCGCAACTACAAGCCTAAGTATTAGTGTGAAAAAAGTACCTTCGCAACAGGAACTTTGTAACTTTGAAACAGTTTGTAACTGAACTTATAACAGTTTTCTTTGAATGAAAATTTGTTTGTAGTATTTGTGTGGTGACGTTGAGTGGTTTATTAAAAGCAACATCACAAATCGTACTACTTGCTACAGTAAATGTTGAAACAGAAATTGTAAAAAATTATGTATGATGTTTACTCTACAACTTCTTGGTAATGCCTGCCTTTTTGTAAAAAGCTTTTAGAACATTTATGTAGCACTTGATTATAGTAAAAACGTAATAGTATATTACGATATGAGACCGGTAGGTGCTTTATAACAGATAGAATAAAAGTTATAAGCACTTAATAAGTATCGTATGATAATTTTTGCGCTAATGTAGTCCAAGCACCAGACCAAAAAAGTAGGTTCATAATGCAATCTTCTACAGAATTGATTTTCTTGTTGGAAAATTTTCGGAGGTGTCCCCTGAATGTAACGTCAAGTTAGCGGGACGGGGGGGTGTGTGTTGAGCATTAGCCGCCATCTTGGAAAACACGTTTTATAAAATATCTCGTGAACCGTGCATCGTACTACAAATATAGTACAGATCATTTTCGTAGATAATAACATTTTCTACAATTTTTGTTCGAAACTTTTTTCTGTATAGTGCATAGGTTTATATTTATAGCGCGCCAAACTTTCTCCAACATGGTTATTGCTAAATATATAGTTAACGGTTGATGATATAATAAAAATGGTAATAACCAAATTTGTAGAACACATAATTTCTAATAAGATTTATTTCAAGTTTTTTCCTATAAAATTGATACTTTATTAAGAGCGATAGCTTGGTAAACTATTGCACCGCGTGAATTATCAGTGGAAATGTTGCTTGTAGTACACGGAAAACATTTCATAACACATAAAACGGCGAAAAGTGTTCAGAAAAATGACAATACTGTGTTGTATAGTAAATCTATTAATATTATAAATAGTGTGAGGAAGTACTCATAATTTATAGATCTTTCTTATTTGCATGGGTAGAACGTATTAACATAAAAAATTGTTAATGTAGCAAGATACAATTGTTTGTACATCACGTACATCATAAAAATTAATAATAATAATAATGATGATGATGATAATAATAATGATAATAATAATAATTCCCGCAGGGTGGCTGAAAGCGGGCAGCCATTGGGGAGTAGCGCCCTTACGGGTACCAGCTCAGTACACCTCTTTCCAACACACATACCTGCCCGTAAACACAACCATATAAACACACAGTTTTTCTATTTTAACTCAAACACACATACACTACACACACGTACACTGCATACGGGCAGGTTACCAACACGCACACTCATTCCTAGTTTGACACCGTGGGGAGCTAGTAGCAGTCTGAGATACTTGGGCTCGCTTGAGGGTACAGCGGATCAAACTGGGTTCCGGGGTGTGCACTCCCAGGCTGCAAGGTAGTACAGGGGCCCGGGTTGGTCTAGTTAACATGACCTGGCTGCCCTATCAACTTGCGAAAATCTCACTTATGCCGTAATGCCAGGTGGCGCCTGAACCGGAAACCTTGCGGTATAACGCGGGGGGCTCCGTCGAGGCCACCAGAGTCGGGTTCTTTGGAATCCTTTGGCTGTTGCTGGTTTCTTAAACTGTCAAACACATAATGGAATGAAAACTCTCACACATTGTACTTGCACCCATACCTAAACATTAAAAAAAATGATGATGATGAGTAATAACAATAATAACGTGTCAAAAGTGCCCCTTGACGTAACGGAGCTTCCCGGCTCCACCCCCTTTATCCCAATCCCATCCTCCCCTTCAATCCCATCCCTTACCAATACAGATCTCCCCCTATAAGAGATAGTTTTTGACTTAGTGAGACGGTGGATTCTCCCCGGTTCCTAGTCATGGAAAAGATTGAAGGTGATTTTGCAACGACTAGTCCGTTTGTTATATCGAAGGTTATTTATGGTTTAATAGGCAGAACGAAAATCGTCAAAAGAATGCAGGGAATGATATTGATTGAAACTGTATCGAATGCACAGTCGCAACGACTGTTGGAGGTTACTCGTTTTGGCGAATTTGATGTTAAGGTGTATCCTCACATGACGCTTAACATATCTAAGGGAGTAGTGTATTGTCGAGATTTTCTAAACTGCAGTCTGGAAGAAATCAAGCAGGGCTTAAAACACGAAGGTGTTGTTGAAGAAATAAGAATTAGAAGTAGAAGAAATGGCGAGCTTATTGACACCCCTAATCACATTCTTACTTTTAACACACCTAAGTTACCCAAAAGTATCACTGCGGCATTTTATTCTTTAAGTGTAAGACCTTATATTCCACCACCTACTCGTTGTTTTAGATGTCAATCGTTTGGCCACGTATCGTCTACTTGTAATAAGTCGGAAGTTTGTATTTGCGGTAATCCTCCACACAGAGGTGAACCTTGTGTACAACCTTTTATTTATCCTAACTGTAAGGAGAATAATACGGCCGTTTCAAGATCATGTACTATATACCAGCAAGAAACAAAAATTCAGGAAATTAAAACTATCCACAGGGTCTCATACACTGAAGCGAAGCGGATGTCTAACACCCTTATTGTGCCTTCTCGTTCGTATGCTCAAGCTACCATTACTTCAGAAGCGACAACACTTCGGTCGCTAATTCCTAAAATTAGAAATAATTAAAACTGAACTGGCTAAATTAACCAGCGTTCTTTCAGTTAAACGAAATACCTCCCTTGAGACCATCAGTGACAACGAGATCACAATTAATAGTCAAACACCTATTCCTAAACCAAATAAACCCATAGTACATGCTTCAACTAGTAAAGAACCTGGTGTAAACATGACAACTGAATATACAGCAGATAATAGAAAACTCTCTCAAATTACTAATAACGACGACGATGAGCGATCTAATGAGTCTAGTCTAGAATCTATCGATCGACTGATTTTGAAGAAAGTCACCAAGAAGAAAAGAGGCTGTCCGAAAGGTAAGACGCGTAAGGGATATCCAAGATAAATTTTTTTTATACATATAAATTTTTTCAATGGATAATGCACTTATCCTACAGTGGAATTGTCGTGGATTTTTAAGTAAGTTGAGCTTGATACACCTATTAGTTTCTGAATATAACCCCGACTGCCTCTGTATACAGGAGACTAAATTTAATGCTACTCATAAGTACAAACTTAAGAACTACAGCTCTATGCGAAAAGATGTCATAGATGGAGAACGTGCCCATGGTGGTGTTGCTATATTTATAAAAGAAAATATACTGTTTAGAACCTTACCGCTCGATACTGAACTACAAGCTATAGCAATACATATAACACAACCTAGACCGATAACCGTCTGTAACATATACTTTCCTAGCGTACCGTGGAGTATTGAAACCTTTGAAGATCTGGTTAGACAATTGCCTCATCCATATGTGATTTGCGGAGACTACAATTCGCATAGTCTTACCTGGGGGTCCTCTAAAAATGATTGTCAAGGAAGGGCTGTTGAGAACCTGATTGACAGACTAGGTATGTGTCTTTTAAATAATGGCAACCCAACTCATTTTAATGTATCTACTGGGCAGTTTAGTGCCATAGATCTGACTCTTTGCACTCCATCCTTATCAACTAGTTTAGATTTCTTTACTGATTCAGATCTACACTTTAGTGATCACTATCCGATCATCATTAATAAGATTAATTCTGACAACTGTCCCACGACAACTCCGCAAAAATGGATTTTAACTAAGGCCGACTGGAATGCATATAAGGAACACGTAGACACGTTGATCTCCTCGTGCGATACAAAGTTAATAATGTTCGATATTACAAATATCATAATAGAAGCGGCAACAAAACATGTTCCAAAAACTAAACGTGTTCCTCATAAACGAGTAGTACCGTGGTGGAACGAACAAATCCGAGATCTTATTGCTGCAAAGAAACGCGCGCTTAATCTCCTGAAAAGAAAAGCCACTATTGACAACGTAATCCAATTCAAAAGAGCTCGTGCGATATGTCGGAAAACTATACAGGAGGCGAAAAAGAATTCTTGGCGTGAATATGTTTCCACTATGTCCACTTCTACTGAGGTTGGCGAAGTGTGGAAAAAAATACGTGCCATTACTGGAAAGCGTAGTTGCTTTAATGTTACTTTAAATGTAGATGACGAAATCATAACTGACCAACGAGACGTAGCTAATCATCTAGCGCAGCACTTTGCGCAATTATGCAACATCGAAGATGCTGAAGCTACTAATATAGATTTTCATACAAATCAAGAATTAGTTTACAATCGTTTATTTAGTATGGATGAATTAAATGAAGCACTTGAGAAGAGCGGAAACACGGCACCAGGCAGTGATGGCATCGTGATTGCATTCCTGAAACACTTATCTACAAATGCAAAAATTAGATTATTAAATGCATATAATAATATATGGCAAACTGGCATTCTACCAGAATCCTGGAAGGAAGCTACTATAGTCCCTATATTGAAATCAGGAAAGGTGTCGACAAGCCCACCAAGCTTTAGGCCGATATCTCTTACAAGCTGTATTTGTAAGCTCATGGAAAGAATGGTTACTAATAGATTATCGTGGTTACTAGAATCCAGGAAATTATTAAGTAAGTATCAATTCGGATTTCGTAAAGAACATTCCACAACAGATGCATTAGTATACATCGAGAATGCTATACAAGGGAGTTTTCTTACAGGTCTTCACTTATCTGCCATCTTTATAGACCTCAAAGGTGCATTTGATACTGCTAGGCACAGAACCATATTAGAACAGTTAAATAAATGGAATATAAAAGGTTACTTACCCAAATTCATTAAGTCCTTCCTTGAAAACAGAACCATTAAAGTCAGAGTCGGCAATGTCTTATCCTAAAATTTGCATTTTCAAAATGGTACTCCACAAGGTTCTTCACTAAGTGCCACTTTGTTTCTCATAGCCATTCAAGGAATGTTAGCATCCATTGCTACAACTATTCGATACTGTGCCTATGCAGATGATATTGTGATATTTAAATTTGGAAAGTCTTTTAATAACATTGAAGTATCCTTGCAAAATGCACTTACTAAGCTATCATCGGAGGCCACCAAGAGGGGATTCCAAATTTCTACAGAGAAGACAGTATTGCTGCACTTTTGTCGTAAACGAAGTACCTGCCAACAAGAACATTCTTTCCAATTAAATTTGCTACCTGTAAGAAATGTAGATAATGTTTGTTATTTAGGCCTAATACTTGATAGTAAACTTACCTGGACATTACATATTAGTAACTTGAAAGCTCGATGTAACAACATTCTAAATATACTTAGATGTTTAGCAAACTTAAATTGGGGATCCGATCAACAAACACGACTGATGTATAAATCTATGGTTTTGTCTCGTATCGATTATGGTTGTGTTGTATACTCATCTGCTAGACCTTCCCGTTTGCGAGTATTAGAATCAGTACATAACACTGGAAACCGTTATATAAAGGGTGACATCATTGAACATGTACATTCGCTACAGATATGACTATAAATGTATTTCTATAGTCGTTGCATCTAGTAGGGTACAAAAATATTTTTTCTAAGTGTCTGGGGAGAAAGAAATCTGCAAAATTTGAAATATGGATAATTTTTTTACTATTGAGTTTAGATAAGCTGCAATTTTTAAACAGATAACGAGATGTTCATAAAACAGAATCAGCACCTTAGAAACTTTCGGTTATCTTCTCTTTGGCAACCTATAAAGACCGTAATTTTATAGGTGTCGCATCGGTTAGCATTTGGAACTAATGTTAGTCATTAGCTTGTATATAAGCCAGGAATCTGTGTGTGGGGTTCACAGGTGATTAGTTCCAGCTGATGAGAATGCAACAATTTCAAAACAGTCTGTCCTAAAGTATCACTTGTGAATTGCACACATTTCATTTTTACTCTGGGTTAATCGTCTTAAACAGTCTTAGTAAATCTTTTATATTTTAAATTGTCAATTCCTATACGATGTTTTGTCTTTGCTGATTCACTAGATTTATAAAAGGCAATTTTGGAGTTTTCCGGAGTTTTTAGTTAGAGTCAGGAGCCGGGAGAGTCTGGAACATTGGCCACCTTTTTTAATAACATCAATAACAACCAAAGTTAACCCTTTTTATAGAATCTGTTACCATTAGATAACAAATACTGTTTTTACTTCTACACCATTGCATTCTAGAACTGAAAAAAGTAAAATAATAGCAAAGGTTTTGGAGTTGGAAGAATTTAAGATAAAAGTGGCCACTGTACCTACAGTGATAGTACAGTGGCCATTAGAGTTTGGTACTGTGGCCACCAGTGGCGTAGCCAGAGTTGACCCTTGGGGGGGGATATACAATAATAAAAGAAAATCCGCGGGCTTGGCTCTCGACGTATAGCTATAATAACTGTTTACTTAGGTTTTTTTATAGATTGTACGGAACAAAAGTGCAAATATTAAAGAATACTGAATAAAAAACAAAAACATTTTATAGTAGGGAGGCGCATTTAGTAAAATATGTAAAATTACAAAGTTGGCTCGTCCTGAAACCTAACTAGCAACCGCCATACTAAATTTTATATTACAGTAGTACAGATGATATTTTGACCGGTGGTCACTGTGTATGAGTGGGACTCTCTTTTCTGGACGCCATTTAGGAAAATGGCGAATGCAAATATTTTATTGTTCGTACTTTGGAATCCACTCAACCTAAAAACTAGATATTGGGGTCAAGGAATTCAAAGAAGTCTTTAATTTATTTATATACACAACCCATCTCCCATTTTTTTAAATGTGGACCAATATATGGCATTAAATGAACTTATGTTTAATTATTTTTTAACTATTACAATCCTCCTTTATTAAACAAAGATAATGATATTTCTTCTTACTCAAACATGAAAACCACAATTAAAAAAATGTTGATTTGAAACAGTTACTTCAATAGTAATTGCATGATGTCCCACTGTCACTAGCAACATATGACGGATGTCTTCGTCTTCCAACAAATAAATCTGAAATTCTGTCAGATTCATTATTTGCAAACCACGAAGAAGCAGATACGAGAATTTTGCTTCATGCAAAAGATGCAACTAATAATAGATACAGTCGGATTGTTGTGCAATGCTAAGATACAGATGTGCTAGTTATGTTAGTGAACATGTTTCAATAAATTCACGCAGACGAAGTATGGATGTCCAAAGGAACATCATCACAGAAAATATTCGTCCCATTGCTTACAATATTCTCAGGCATACCGACTGATGTGCGAGAATTTATTATTGGTTTTCACTCGATAACTGGATGTGATACAACCAGTCAGCTAAATGGTATTGGCAAGAAAACTGCATGGGAAGTTGATCTGAAAAATCCTAAAATGGTAGCAGAAATAGGTGTTGGAACATTATTGGATAGTGCAATCAAATCGGCTGAATATTATTTTATTAGCATTTACTCGCGCTCTCTACATAATGCAGAAACTTTAAAATCAGCCAATGAACTTCGGGAATTACAGTTTGGGAGAAAATCACCAGAAATGCTTCCTCCTACATATGCTTCATTGAAGCTACACATCCAACGTGCACATTACCAAGCATTTGTGTGAAGAAAAGCACTGGAGGCTAAGCCATTGTTGCCTGATTTACTTGATGGCGGATGGTACGATGATAATGGTGAATTAAAACCAGTTTATGATCGATCTAATTGTGTGTGTACAGTAAACAAGCTACCATGTCTCAAAGTGGGTGGGTGTTCTCTTGAGCAGTGTAAGAACATATATTCAAACCAGGATGATGAGGATGAAACAGTGTAATTCTTGAATTTATATTCTATCACACAGGGAAGTTAGGCCCCATAAAGGACATTTATAATTGTGGTTTTTATGTTTGAGTCAGATGAAAAATCATTATCTTTATTTAATAAAGGAAGATTTTAATACTTGATAAATAATTTAATAAAAGTTCATTTAATGCCATATATTGGCCGCCATTTTGAAAAATGGGAGATGGGTTGTATATATGAATAAATTAAAGACTTTTTGAATTCCTTGACCTCAAAAACATATAATTTGACACAAAGATCAAGTTTCTAGGTTGAGTGGTTTCCCAACTACGAACAATCAAATATTTGCATTCGCTATTTTCCTAAATGCCGTTCAGAAAAGAGGATCCCACTCATACACAGTGACCACCGCTCAAAATACCATCTGTACTACTGTAATATAAAATCTAGCATGGTGGTTGCTAGTTAGGTTTCAGGATGAGCCAAATTTGTCACTTTGGCCATCTGCCTCCCCACTATTAAGAATACTAGTCTTTATTCAACAAAAAACATTACAAAACAAAATCTAGGTGCCATGGTTTTTGGTCAGTTTGTCAAATATTTTATCTGCTTTTCAGCAACTGTTTTTAAGCTTTTGACCCTTGGGGGGGATATATCCCCCATACCCCCCCCCCCGTGGCTACTACTGTGTAGAAGATGGGAATAGTAAAAACAAGTACACAGACATTTACAGAATAATGATTTATGTTGTAAAAAATAGTTTGTATTAAAAAAAAGGCAACTTAAATTTAAAAAACCAGGCAAAAGCTAACAAACATTATACATAGATAAATGAATGGAAAAAACAGATTTGCTGTTCTAGTAGTGCCGCCTATTTTTACAGGTTGATATAAATAATGTACAAATCATCAGGAACATCTAGGAAATAATATCTGAAATAAATAAAATATTGTACTAAATAATAGTACAGGGACCTACATAACAAAGAAGTGGCCACTGTACCTACATTTAACATGGCCACTAATCAACTACATGTTTTTAATCATTTAATAATAAACTGTTTTTAACATCAACTTCATGTTTTTTAAAAACTAGAGAAAAACAAAAACTACCCAACACAATCAAAATATTATTATACCAATAAATATTTACATGAAGTAGGTATAAGCGGCCAACGCTAGTTCCTTTCAACGTTTATATATTTAGCCACTAACAATTATTATTTCACTTGCCTGTTGTAGTTTACTTCAAGTACAAAATTTCAGGTTGAGTTTGTTTTAAAATAAAAATCTTGAGATTTAAATGGAATTACTTTGTTAATATACTTATGTCCTATTGGTACATCATGTGCTAGATGACAGCACCTAATCTTGAGCAGCACCTAATAAACAAGAAAATGGCGGTAAGGTGACCACTGTTGCTGCATGGCCAATGTTCCAGACTCTCCCCTACATTTTCTTTTTAACAATCCCTGTCTTGTGGTCTCCTAATCTGTACAGCGAATTTCTCGTTTACAATATTCATGCTATTGGTTGATTTATGGAATTGTCAAAAAGTTGTACCTGTTTATAAGAGTATTTTTACAAACCTTTTAGTAGGTATTTGATTGTAATTTGGTATATATTTTGGAGTTGCTAATGACAAACCTTTTTTTGTTGTTTTGAAAACGCATTCGTTTGACATCATTCAACATGTACATTCGCTACAGATACGACTAAGGTACGACAGATACGAGTTCAACCAAATTTTGCAGACTTTTTCCCCACAACCTTATGTATGGATATCTTGTATACCTGTGAGATTTATATTCACATGCAGTCATCCAGTAGGTACCTGTTAGAGATTCTATTGAAATTAATTATTTTATAAAGCATCTGTTTGTCTTGAATAATCGTGTCATTTTCATAGAAATATCCGACTTGGGCGTTACAGAATTTATGCAGAATGGTGTAATCACCAAACAAAATTTTAAGTCATTGGACAGGTGAAAATATTGGCAAGCGTTAATAAAAAACCTAGATAGTCCGAAAATCATTGTTTGGTACAGTGTAGGATCGTTTGGAATTATAGGTCAATACTTTTTCAAACACGAAAATGACATTCCGTTACAGTAACCTTCCAACTCTACTCACATATGTTAAAAACCTATGCTGTTCCCGGATTAAGAAGACGGAGATTACTAAATAATGGCCTGTTGTTCCAGCAGAATGTGACAACTCATACAGCTGGAAATTCAATGAAGATCCTCAGGCAATATTTTAATGGCCAAATCAATTCACCTTTTGAATATTTACCGTGGCACATGTGGTCGATCGATCTAATTAGAATCTAATCTATTTGAAAGCGAAAGTGTCGTCTTAGAACCATTGAGGAACTAACAGCATGCATTTATAGAGAAGTCGCTGTAATAAATGAAGGTTCACTCCACTGGGTAACGAATGTTGGCGAGGGTCACTTAGATGATCTAATCTTTAGAGATTAGGCAAATATCCACCCTGTATGTTAAGTTTCAAAGATTAGGCTTAATTCCATCCAATAAATTTTAAGAAAACTTGGGTATAAGCTAATCGCCAGGTATGTGGTAGCTACCGTTTCTCTTCTTTCTTGTCCGACATACGGCAGAAATCCCTGCTTCGGATATCGCACACCACACCAACATTTTATCCGGAATAGCTTTTGCCTTATAGTTTACATTATCTGGTAGTTCATTGATGTTATCAGATGTTATCAAAGAAACCTTAATTTCCTTTTATTCAGGAATTACCAAGAGTAAAAAATGTCTCATCATTCTTAATAATGACTCTATTTTCCGAAAAGTAGTTTCTGCTCAGTGAACAATAACATACAGGTATCCGATGCAGCTGGATTTGGATATACTTATTTGAACATTTTTCCTTTTTCTGTATTTTTGACGATGTCTGGACATCTGGACAAATTGTTGATCTTGAAACGTTGAATTGGTGAAATATTTACGACTTGAGATGACGATCCTGCCTTTGACTCTATTTATCATTCTGTTTACCACAGGTTCTTCGTAATATATTCATTCGCAGAGAGTAGTATAGTTTGAGGTTTGGGCATCCGTCCAACAAGATTATAGATAAAACTTGTATCTTATAAAATCGCAGTTATAAAAGTTAATGACAAATTTAAACCCCAAAACTGAAATGACGTAACAACAAGCTTGTTTCGTTTCCGATAACAACCTGTTAAAAATAAATTACAAAGCCCTAAACATTGTGCCAAAACTTTTGAGACATTCGTAAATTACCTCTTTTTTGTAGATCTAGAGCTTCCTATACCGTCAATGCAATTTAAAATTTTTAAAAATATACTAGGTGACCCAAGTAAAACGCTAATGCATAATTTTAAAAGTCTACATAATTACAATACACATTTAATTAATAGCAATTCTAATACAATGTTGGGCTGAAATAAAATTATGATAATGTTCTAGTAAAATAATTTTGAGATAATTTGAGTTTGTAAAGACGATGCGATGAATTGCCATCCAAAAACTAAAATAAGATTTATCTGGATGCATGATTTGCATATGTTTTACGTGGGGTTCCCATATCAACATACCCCCACGTTCTTTCCAAAGGAGGAAGCAATTGAGATACGCTCAATCAGCACGCAATCGCACAGCAATTGCTCCCAGTTACTCGCTGGTCAGAGCGAGGTTGCCTATCCACCCTCTATTAGCTAACCAGGCTAGTACCGGAGCGATTAACATATATGTGCTCATGCGCCGGCATCTTCCCGTCCTCTTTCATACGGGGCTAAGTACCTAGTCCAGCAATAGGACTATTCCCCAAACTTAGGTCAGTTCAGTACAACCGAGCCAGAGTTGGGGCCACTGCCCGTTCGAATCCAACCTCAAATGTGGCATGACTTGGTTTTTAAATGGGCTTGCCACCCGATCTCCCAGTTATAGGCCTGGTATGCCCTCGACAGAGCTTCGTTTCGAGGCTACTTTATAGGGCCCATCAAAGTAGCATCCCGGTGTGTGCCCGTTAAGGTGAAGTTGTCTTGAACGTGAGAGCTATGTATTTTCGCATCAGCGTCCTTTAAGTGTAGGTCTCTAGACGATTTCTGGGAATCCGACGCTGGAACTGACAGCATCTGCCAGCCCCCGTACTGTCAATTCCGAAACGCTACCTGGTGGCATGCAGTTTCTCATGGGTTAGCGAGCGAACTCAACCGAGATAAACCTCACTTGAATCTCCTCCATTCGTCTAGGCCAGACAGCGGGATACTTAGCTCCTTAAAAGACCCTGACGTCAGGTAAGATTCAATCCACCCACACCGGACCCCCTTATTAACAGAGCTCCCTCTGCAACGTTTTAGGGTCATCGTCGAGAAACACTCCAGTGAAACGTAAACGCAACACCTCGACATAACTCTACCACACATTTGATTCTGATCGCGTCATCCGTTACCCAGACAAGCCTGGGATGGGGTAGACAACGACCAGTTCTAAGGGTGAACGCCGTGTGGTCTGCCCTCAAGCTAGTCTCGAATCCTAGTGCTTCCCGACACCTCTAACAACTGCCCTCCCTCTGTCTTCGGGCTAGTCTCGGATACTAGGAATGAAGTCCGACATGTCAAACGACTGCTTGACCGTTCACCCAGATTTATCTGGATGCAGTCGAAACAAAGCATATAACACATTTTAAAAGAAAATCTGGATCATTGTCTGTACTAGTGTAGTGAGGAGACGTTACTTTTTAAACCTCGACTGTTTATCTGATTCTATCATTTTGCCAATTCGTGGGGGCATGCAATGTAAAATCTATTCTGTTTTGAAAACGCATTCGTTTGACATCATCATTTAACGTAGATTCGCTAAAGATATGACTATAAATATATTTCTATTCTCGATACATTTAGTAGGGTACAAGAATATTTTTTCTTAGTGTGTGTATTATTTGTCTATTATTTGTACCATATGGATCAATATTTCTTTGAAAGATTTAACCCTGGTATACTTTATCCTTTCGAGAATGTGTTCATCTATCTAGATTTAAAACCTTTGGGAACTTCGTCCATGTTTGTTTGTTTTTATTTTTAATATATGTATTTCAACGATAATGATTGATGTAATGGTAATGGTTGATGTAATTTTTCGGTTAAACTTGATTGTCGTTTTTAAAATTAAATTGCAACAGATTTTTTAATGCTGTAAACGCCTTAAAAAACCCTGCCGCTACTACATTATAGAGATCATTAGTTATATTATAAGTTTTGCGACCTGTATTATATAGTCTCACGTTAATTACTCTGAAGAAGCAAATAAATATATTGCGAAAGCTTAGTACTTAGTAACTAAGAGTTTTCTTTGAAATACTATTGACTTCAACCTCAATAACAATTATATTAATTAATAAAGTCAAAAGATTTCCCAACTAGTAAAATATATATATATATATATATATGAATAGAAAGATTAATGCGCGTATATAAACATATAACAAAGGGATAATAATGGGAATTCGCGCAAGAGATTTATAAGAGAAAGTTAGTTGCAGCCGTATACACGTGTTTCGCACTTATTAGTGCTCATCAGTACGGCATAGCAGATAGAAGAAATAGAATTTAAGCAACAAACTAGAAACAATGTATAACACAAGGTTTCACAGATAGTAGCCAACCACACATTTGTAGTTTCGGCTCGAAGACATTGAGTTTTCAATGCGACAACAAACGTCACTACGGAGGTAGCTATAGCCACTACCGTGAGACAACCTAATCCCAAAACATATCAACATGAATAGAAAGATTATTATCCCTTTGTTATATGTTTATATACGCGCATTAATCTTTCTATTCATGTTGATATGTTTTGGGATTAGGTTGTCTCACGGTAGTGGCTATAGCTACCTCCGTAGTGACGTTTGTTGTCGCATTGAAAACTCAATGTCTTCGAGCCGAAACTACAAATGTGTGGTTGGCTACTATCTGTGAAACCTTGTGTTATACATTGTTTCTAGTTTGTTGCTTAAATTCTATTTCTTCTATCTGCTATGCCGTACTGATGAGCACTAATAAGTGCGAAACACGTGTATACGGCTGCAACTAACTTTCTCTTATAAATCTCTTGCGCGAATTCCCATTATTATCCCTTTGTTATATATATATATATATATATATATATATATATATATATATATATATATATATATATAAATTAATACATAGATGGATTCTTGGTTATTTAAGTTCTTAAATAATTATTAAGGATAATTATTAATAATGAGAGATGCAAGATTTCAAAACAAAATACTCTCATACAGCTGTTTCGACCATACCTATTGGTCTCATCAGTGAGAGAGGCATTGTTTCGAAATCCTGCATCTACCATCCATTTCATTGCTTATATATGAAGCCGGAATGACATTAGTAGCGAGAAAGAACAGCAGAGACATCTGTTCTTGTATTATCTAAATAAAGATTTTAAAAATTGCAGTTTTCAACCTTGCATATAATAAACATTTTTTAATTCTTGAACTATTGATGCATAAATTAATACATAGATGGATTCTTGGTTATTTAAGTTCTTAAATAATTATTAAGGATAATTATTAATAATGAGAAACAATGCCTCTCTCACTGATGAGACCAATAGGTATGGTCGAAACAGCTGTATGAGAGTATTTTGTTTTGAAATCTTGCATCTCTCATTATTAATAATTATCCTTAATAATTATTTAAGAACTTAAATAACCAAGAATCCATCTATGTATTAATTTATGCATCAATAGTTCAAGAATTAAAAAATGTTTATTATATGCAAGGTTGAAAACTGCAATTTTTAAAATCTTTATTTAGATAATACAAGAACAGATGTCTCTGCTGTTCTTTCTCGCTACTAATGTCATTCCGGCTTCATATATAAGCAATGAAATGGATGGTAGATGCAGGATTTCGAAACAATGCCTCTCTCACTGATGAGACCAATAGGTATGGTCGAAACAGCTGTATGAGAGTATTTTGTTTTGAAATCTTGCATCTCTCATTATTAATAATTATCCTTAATAATTATTTAAGAACTTAAATAACCAAGAATCCATCTATGTATTAATTTATGCATCAATAGTTCAAGAATTAAAAAATGTTTATTATATGCAAGGTTGAAAACTGCAATTTTTAAAATCTTTATTTAGATAATACAAGAACAGATGTCTCTGCTGTTCTTTCTCGCTACTAATGTCATTCCGGCTTCATATATAAGCAATGAAATGGATGGTAGATGCAGGATTTCGAAACAATGCCTCTCTCACTGATGAGACCAATAGGTATGGTCGAAACAGCTGTATGAGAGTATTTTGTTTTGAAATCTTGCAGCTCTCATTATTAATAATTATCCTTAATAATTATTTAAGAACTTAAATAACCAAGAATCCATCTATGTATTAATTTATGCATCAATAGTTCAAGAATTAAAAAATGTTTATATATATAATCGGTGTTCATTTAAATTCGTAATCTAGCAACCTTTGGATTATTGCCTGTCTCTATCTGCGACGTATTATATCTGTCGCTCTGCCTTCTTTCATTAAAATTCCAAAGGTTGCTAGATTACGAATTTAAATGAACACCCGTTTTATATATATATATATATATATATATATATATATATATATATATATATATATATATATATATATATATATATATATATATATATATATATTTCTAGATTCATGAAATCATTTAATTTCATGTTCATATCTATGTACTGAGCATTACTGACTCTTCACATATACAAGATGCGACAAATGACCCTGGTAGTCGAGTCGCTTAAATCCAATTAAAAAAATAATAATAATCATAATAATATTCTGACACAGATCTAAGAGAACTGAACTATATGACCAGGAGACTGCTTAAAAAGTTTAGGTATCATCATCCTCGCTCTACCATAGGAAGAGTTTATTTGGCAAGATCAGAAGGCGGACGCAGACTATTAGACATATATCAGCTCTGTAAAAGACAAGAAGCAAATATACGTGAATACTTTTTGCGCTTTTAGAATTCACAAACTAAGTTAATAATAGCGATGGACAACAACCATACGCCTATGAATTTAAACAATAGAGATGACGATGTAGAACAGCAACTAACAAATAATCTAGAAATGAAAAGAACATGGGAGGAAAAGGTGCTTCATGGCAAGTACCCAACTGAACTAAAACAGACATGCGTGGACAAAGATGGTTCGCTTTAATGTTCCATTGTTTCAAAGCAATATGGGTTGCCTAGACATGGTTATCATTAAGCAATCTAACTGAATTATATCCTTTTTCTGAGATTGAAACCTAATTTTGTTTATTGTGCATGAAAAAGCTAGGTTGAGTTTGCATGAAATCTTTATTTTTAAGTTTTTGATTTAAATATTAATGAACCTAACTGTGGTCCTATCTATACCCTTTATTAATTATGTTTATGACATGGCATGTCCCTCATTAATTCCAAATCTGATATAAATGTTTGTTTTTAACGTTGTCGAACTATCGTAGGTGAAATTTTCAAAACAGTGGAATGCTTACACCTCAATTTTTTATTTATTTATTTATTTATTTGTCCAACGACTTAAGGTAGAAAGTCACCCAAATCTAAAGTCAAGCTAGCTGCTGTATATGAATAAAATCAACAAATTTTAATTCACATATGAACATTATAGAAAATTAAAATAATTATTTATTTGTTGTTTAGCACCCAAAAATTTTCATTTTATATCAGAAAACAAATTAATAATGATAACATCGTTGTTCGCTTTACTAACGTATATACATTGATGCGTAAGATTTGGCAACGCAATGTACGATCAGTATTTGACATAAAACCAAAGTGAGGTTAGAGTTTGGTAAAAATTATTGACTGCTGCACGTTAAATAGATATATGCGGTGTTATGAAAATAATTGTGACCAAAAATTATTTTTTGATGACATCATAAAAGAACAAGTGTGTGGTATAGCTTCAATTTGGTTGATTCGCTGTCCTTGCCAAGTTGTCAAATACGTTCACACATCAGAAACATACTCCCCCAATGATGATTCTACAAAACGTCATGTTTTGAATATAAAATTTGCAGCAGGTAGAAGATTCTTAATACTATTTCCTATTATCATTATCATTTTTTGTGTATAACATTAGTTAATTCAAAAATTGGTCTTCAACGATGATCGATGCCGGTATTGAGGCAAGTCAAATCACCGCGATTCTCACATCACTTGACATGCCTGCTGTGAGCAAAACAACGTTGAAGCAAGCAGGGGATATTATAGGGAAGTCAAGTAGTGAGAAAGCTTTGCTTCAAGAGCGAGAACTAATAATAAAAAGGCCGTTGTAAGTTTATCACTGTTTTTCAATATTGCTGTACAGAACTTCGATCCTTTTTATACACATATAAATGGTTACTAATGAACTTCATATTTACTCACTTATTAACAATGAAAAATTAGACTGATTTGTCCACTCAGTGTCCCTTTAATACTTAGAGCACGCACTCAGTACTCCGCGACCACATCGCCGAACCACGTCTGGGATCACGTACAAGTAATGAGAAAAAAATGTTAATACAGTTTTCATTTTATTTCATTCAATTTTATTTATTATATTTGATTTCATCTATTTAATTTATTTACGTATATCATTATTTTCAAGTAATATAAAAAACAGCAACATACAATTCATGTAACATATCAAATTTGAATTTCCGCGCGAAGCAACGTTGCCAGATCATATAATAGGGTTTTGCATGTGCAGGGATTTCAGTCATCAGTTTCCGGTAACAGCTGGAATACAAGTTTAAAATCGAAATATCTCAATAACTAAGAGGCAAACTGCAGTTTTTTTAACGTCAATATAAAATACAATTTCTAAACTATTGTTACATAGTTTTTCATATACATGGTGAGTTGTTTAAATATAAAACTTTCAAGTTGTTCTTGGGCATACTGTGTAAACCCATATACATCAATGTATTTGACTGCAACTTTGTTAATCATTTTCTCGGTACATACGTGGTGAAATGCCGTTTTTAGGGTATCAATCGAAAGAGCAACATTGAATTTACCAAATATACTTAAATTATGTAATTCTTGAGTTGTAAGGTTTGGGTGACTTTCTACCTTAAGCCTATTACAGGACAATTACAGTACCTATGTATCTAGTATTACTAAAAAAAATGAAACAATAGTTTTGACACGTACAACTTAAATAGTAGAAGCGGTTATAGTAATCATATAAAATGCAGGATTTGGACTTAGTGATTTCAAACAAGTCATTATAAATACGAATATACTAGTAAAGTGAGTTTCTATGTTTTATACATTAAATATTTGATTGAAGAAAAACTATCAACAAACAAATCAACTGTTATATTTGTAGATATAAACTTATTTATAACAGGTAAAGCATTTGCTAGTGGAGAAAGAACATCATCTTTGTCTGTATGAAATTCTAAAAATCTGGATCTTAATTTAATTTGTGGTACCTTAATATAGATGCTGTTAATTAAGTCTGGTACATCTATTCAGTTGTTTAATAATTTATGAATAAACGTAATACATACAATTTCTCTTCTTTTCTGTAAAGTCACTAAACTGAATTGCTGTAAAAGTTCCCTGTATGATATGAAAAAAGGATATCGTTGATTGGTTTTGTAATATAAAATCCTTATAAATTTATTTTGGACTCTTTCCACTTGTAACCTTTGAGTTTCTGTACGAGGGTTCCAGATTATACAGCCGTATTCAAGTATGGGCCTAACCAACGCATTAAATAATCGTAACATGGTATTTGGATCTTGAAAGTCCTGAGAAATTTCTTACAAAAAATCCTAAAGTTTTAAAAGCTTTGTTAACAGTTTTTGTTATGTGTGAATCAAATCTAAAGTTCCCTTGATATACAATTCCCAAATCTTTGTGCTCGGTAATTCTATTTAGTGTTTGATTGTTTATCATATATTTATGTATAATAGGGTTTTGTTTCCGACTGAAGGTGATAACATTGCATTTATCAAAATTTAAGTACAATTCATTAGTGTTGCACCAGTTCATTAAATTATTTATGCCATCTTGTACAGGTATGCAATCATTTGATGTTTTTATTGTTCGAAATTTTTTTATATCATCAGCAAACATTAAACAGTTAGTAAACATAAGGTTATCTGGGATATCATTGACAAAAAGGATAAAAAGCAGGGGTGCTAACGTGCTTCCTTGCGGTACACCAGAGGAAGCTATATATTCATACGAATATTCTAGTCCAACCTGTACAGTTTGTTTACGATTACTTAAATAGGAATTTAAATACATAATAGCATTTACAGAAAAGTCGAAATTGCATACTAATTTGGATAATAGTAAATTATGTACTACTCTATCGAAAGCTTTCGAGTAATCTGTTAAAATTACTTCCAACTGACAATTTTCATTTATAGAGTTAGAAATTTCATTTGTGAAACAAAGATGATTTGTGATAGTGGATCGGCCTTCCATAAATCCATGCTGCTTATATGTTATTTTACGAGGATGGTCTCAGAAGTACCCGACCTGACCAAGAGGTGGCGGTAGTTGTTTGAAAATATCACTGTATTGGAAAGTACGCAGTCTATAAAGCATATGTTTCAAGTTTTAAAGCGCCACGTTGTTCAGTATTTGTTTGGCAGCCATCAATAGTGAACGTTGTCAGTGAATTTGTGAAAATGGAGAAAATTGGTCATCGTTATGTGATACAATACTTTTATTTGAAAGGCCTCAGCCCAACCAATATAAACGCTGAACTGGATTCTACTCTGGGTGAGTCTGCTCCTTCGTTTACAACAGTTAAATTTTGGGTAGCTGAGTTTAAACGAGGCCGTACGAGCTGCCAAGACGAGCATCGCAGTGGTCGACCAAATAAGGCGACGACTCCAGAAATGGTGAAGAAAATCCACAAAGCGGTACTTGATGATCGTCGACTGAAAGTGCGCGAGCTAGCAGACATTACGGACATTTCAAAAAGTGCGGTACATCGCATATTATCTGAAAATCTGAACATGAGAAAGCTGTGTGCAAGATGGGTTTGCTCACACTCGAGCAAAAACAGTGTCGTGAAAATGTTTCAATTGAGTGTTTAGCGAAGTTTCACAGCAACAAAGCAGAATTTTTGCGCCGTTTCGTAACAATGGATGAAACATGGGTCCATCATTTCACACCCGAGACAAAAGAACAATCGAAACAATGGACTCAAAAGGGAGAACCGGCTCCAAAGTAGGCGAAAACCGTTTCATCTGCAGGCAAGGTTATGGCGTCAGTTTTTTGGGATGTGCGCGGAATAATTTTTATTGACTATCTCGAAAAAGGAAAAACTATCAACGGCCAGTATTATGCAAACTTATTGCAACGTTTGAGCGAAGAGATCAAGCAAAAACGGCCGCATTTGGCTAAAAAGACAGTGTTGTTTCATCACGACAACGCGCCAGCTCACAAATCCGTTATTGCAATGACCAATGATTATTGATGTTAAAAAAAGGAAACCTCCACGCAAAAACTGAGGGGTTCATAATTTCTATCCAAGACCGCGTCATCCACACTAGAAATTACGAAAAGCACGTTTTAAAACTTAATGTTAAAGATTCATGCAGAAAATGTCAGACACCAGGTGAAACGATTGAACACATTAAGATGGATGTTCCGCGTTGGCAGACAACGCCTATTTGGGTCGTCACAATCAGATAGCAAAAATTGTTTACCTACAACTTGCCTTGAGACAGAATTTAATTAAAAATCCGCAGCCGTACAGTGTTGGAATCTGAAACTACTATTCTCTATTGGGATAGAATCATTATCACTGACCGTAGACTTCAACCGTCCAGACATAGTTCTAATAAGTAAAGTGGATAAAACAGCTTTCATTATAGATATTGGCTGCCCACTAACACACAACCTTAGATAACCAGAGACAGAGAAAGCTGCAAAATATCGCAATCTCGCAATAGAACTTAAACACATATGGCAATTAAAACAAGTTAGAATTGTGCCAGTAATTATCTCTGCCACCGAAGTGGTAACTAAGAGCTTTCAAGAGAGTCTAAAAAACCTCAACTTGCCACCTGAACTATTAATAACCATACAGCGAGCAACGATTTTACAAACATGTCATATAGTCAGGAAGTTCCTATCAGTAGATTGAGTTGAACTGCTCACTTACTGTTAGCAAGTACTACCAGCAAAATCTGAGAAAATAAGATAATAATCATAATAATAATAATAAGGTAGTAAGGAGCAGCTTATCATAGACACAGTCATTGATAAAACAGCTCAGACAAAAAACGAAACTTGCATGCTTGCTATATAGATTACAGCAAGGCATTTGACTCAGTACCGCATAACTGACTCTAATGCGTGCTGGAACTAACATATATAAGGTATCGCCAAATATACAAAATTTATTAACACACGCAATGTTAATGACCTGGCGAGTTAACTTGATGATCAACAACGCCAACATAGGTGAAGTTAGGCATATTCCAGGGAGGCTCCCTTAGCCCTGTCTGGTTCTGTTTAGCATTAAATCCTCTCTCTGCTCTACTTAATAGTACAAAATCAGGTTTTAAGATCAATATACAAAATGACACAAAACTCACACACCTTCTGTATGTAGATGACCTCAAGCTGTATGCTGAGTCAAGAAAATCACTCGAGACAGTATCAACACTCACATACTTTTTTGGGGTAATTAAATGGAGTGACACAGATTTAAAAGCCTTAGATAGGGTCACACGCCGTCTATTGTATAAATTCCGGTGCTTGCACCCCAGATTATCCATAGAGAGCCTGTACTTACCAAGATCAGAAGATGGTGGGAGCCTGGTAAACATTGAGGAGCTATGCCATAGCCAAGTAAACAATGTGAGAAGATACTTCCATAATAACACCAAAATTGTCATTAAAGAGATAGTTAAGGTAGATCAATCTTACTCTGCCCTAAATCTTGGAAACAAAGACTTAAAATTCCCAATACCAAATAAAAATAAATACATTCAATCTTGGAAAGAAAAAGTCTTGCATGGAAAGTTCCCAACTCAGACATCTGGTACCAATATAGATACGAAAACCTCATTGTCATTTATTGAAAAAGGTTACCTTCACCCAGAGACGGAAGGTTTTCTAATCTCTATTCAAGATAGAATGGTACGTACTCGCAAGTATGAACGCCACATATTAAAGCCAAATGTCAAAGATGAATGTAGAAAGTGTCATCTGCCTGGCGAAACAATGTGCATCCGAAGTATTATCTACAAACGCCTATCTCCAACGTCATAACCAATTAGCAAAAGTAATACACCGACAGCTTGCAATGAAATTTAATCTAATTCACAATTCTCCGGCGTATTACAAATATTCTCCTGTATGGGGACTGGCCTCTGATTACAGATAAAACTGTAGATTATAACAGGCCGGACATTGTACTTCTAGATAAAGTCCATAAGAAAGGATACATTATCGATATAGCTGTTCCACTAACATCAAACATTGTAAAAACTGAACAGCAAAAATATCCAAATACCAAAAAGCTATAGAAGTAAAAAGAATTTGGAAATTTGATAACATCTCTATACTTCCCATTGTATTCTCCGTAGAAGGTGCAGCAAGCAAACAAATCTGCACATACCTAGAAAAATTAGATCTCCCTTTTGGACTAGTATACAATATGCGAAAAGTTGCCATCCTACAAACCTGCAACATCGTCAGGTCATTCTTTGCTATAAGATAAACTAAATTGTTTCCCTACTGCAAAATGCTTTAACCGGGTAAACCAAGTAACTAAAAAAAAAATAATAATCATGAGAAGGGAAAGGCGGAGAAACAAATAACAGAGTTCAATGAATGCAAATTATTTTTTTGAAATAAAAAACGGATTAAAACATTTATTTATACAAAAAGTGGCACGTTATTTTACGTCATACGTCTCATCTGTTTCGATGATGAAAGAAGACACTCATCGCCTTCCACATCCTGTCTGGGCAATAAAGTATCAATTTTATACAAAAAAAAATTCAAATAAATTTTATTGGAAATCTTGTGTTCTGCAAATTTAGCTATTACCATTTTTAACGTATCATCAACCGTTAACTATATATTTAGCAATAACCATGTTGAAAAAAAGTTTGGTGCGCTATAAATATAAATCTATGCACTATACAGAAAAAAAGTTTCGAATAAAAGTTGTAGAAAATGTTATTATCTACGAAAACGATCTGTACTATTTTTGTCGTACGATGCACGGTTCACGAGATATTTCATAAAAGTGTTTTCCAAGATGGCAGCTAACGCTCAACCACCCCTCCCCTGTCTCACCAACTTGACGTTACATTCAGGGGAAACCCCCGAACATTTTCCAACACGAAAATCAATTCTGTAGAAGATTGCAGAAATAAATTACCCGGTTACCGGCCTAAATGATGCTACTTACTACTAACAAAAATGTATTTATGATAGATGTTTTTTTTAATTTGACGACGACGATACGTTGGCTGCGAAACGTTCATTGTGGACGTACCGCAAATTACATAACTTTACTTTTGTAATTTTGTAATGTCAAATTCTAAGCGTTATCTGTCAAGTAAGGTTAGTTATGTTTTCCGGTATTTTCACAACGAACGCTTCACACCTAATCTCGATTTCAAATTAAAAAACATTGGTTATAGGTAACTAATGTTTTGAAATAGAAATATTGTTATGAAATAAATAAAACTGATCAATAAAAAGTTTCACAATTTAATATAATTTACCTGACAATTGTTTCGACGGCTAAGCTGTGATTATCAATAAATAATAGAAATTAAATATCTAGCGCTTCCAGTAACGGAGAATTACTGAGCTAAATCTGTTGACCCATTAGAGGTACTTTGAGTTTGTTTTTGTATACCTTGAAAGTTTCTAAAATGTCTAATTTGTGTTTGTTATTACAAAAACATAGAAATTTGATATTATTTTGGGGAGTCATTGTGTGATTCTGTTCTAAAAGGTGTTTGGCGCAATTAAATTTTTCTGGATATATATCTCTGTACCAACGCACGTGCTCTTTATATCTTATGTCAAGATTTCTAAATGTCTGTGCAATATATACCGATCTGCAAAAACAAAAGCAATTCAAATTGTAAATATGCGATTTCATGATATCGTGTATTCGGTCTTGAGCATTAAACATGAAAAAGTGTTAGTGTGGGTTTTAAAGGCTATTTTGTATTGTTGGTTTTTCGTAGGATATGTGAAACTTTTTCTGATATTTTCCAAAATATGGTATAGATATTGCTGTGATTCCAGCACTCATAATTGAATATAAGTCATTTGGGTTGCCTTAGAGGCTTTGATTCAACTTTACCAAATATTAGTTAAATAAATTAGTTTTTTACTTAATGAGTAAAGGATACACTCTACATCAACATCACTTGATAATAATAAGAAGTAAATCTTAAACGGATTTTTCACTTAAAACTGATAAATTATTTTGACAAGTTACGATTTGCATATCGTTAGGTCGTTGGACTTGGTTTTTCATAATTGAAGTCATTGTAAGGTGTAGTTTCACCTGGAAATTATAAAAGGCATAGATGGAAAGGTGTATGCAAACAATCACCACAATACTCACAGTTTTTGTTGTTGAATTTCATGCTGGTTTAACGATTCATCAAATTTCATGATAAATGTATAATTTTCATTAATCTATGCACTTGCAGCCAAAATGTTTTGCTGCAATTTTCTTAATTAGGTTCTAGTGCACTTTTAGCAATAGAGTTTTCAAGTGGACAGCTCTATATAGGTTTAGCCTGTTGAAGCCTAAATTTGGATCGTTTGAACCTGATCTGTTAAAATGGTAAAAACTAGTTAACATTTAAAGTTCTGGTCCCAAAAATTGATGTAAATATTGTGAAATAGGATAGTAGGATTCATTCAATAAAAAGAAAAGGAAGTAATAAGGTGTGAAAATGTTATTATCTGTAATTTTGTAAAACCATGTTTTGTCAGGAAAGATGGTTGCCATTGAATCGTGGAGTTAAATTTGCTTTTTGTTAGACATGTATTATACCAAAATATAGGAAAAATTATCCTCTTTCCGATTATGTAATTTGTTTAAATATTTAATTTAATTTTTTTACTATAACTTGGTAACGTAAATCTTGTTAGGTTAGATGTTCAATTGTTTTTAGTAACTTACCAAATTTGTTAGTGGAAAAATGACGATTGTCGTTTGTTTTTGAAAAAAATATAAAAGCAGATTGAAAATCTGGTGACTTTCTTCTTGATTTTCATACAAAGCAGAAGCCATGTCAGATCACGCAATAATTTAATAAAATTTTAAGGTTATGTGTGTCTAACTTAACGTCAAAAAACTGAGGTTGTGACAAATGTCATTCAAATTTAATTTTTTGTTTAAAAAAAGTGTTAAATAATGAAAATAACATTGAACAATTAAAGTAATTTAAATAAAAAGTAAAGTGAAAGTGTTAATTTGGTTTTTGGACTAATTATTTATAAGAAGAAAATTTCTGTAAAACGTATTGGAACTTTATTTCTGGATAGAAGGAATTTTAAAACAGGATATAATGAAAACTTGTTGGAAATCACTAACTGATTCGATGTACAGTACATGTTGGAGAAAACATGTCCAATATTTAATAATGGTAATTACTTACAATACAATCTTCACTGGAAAGATCACTTTAAAAATGTGTGTTCACCATCACAATGAATAAGCAGGTAAATTTACCGACTATTACAGAAAACTGCCAAATAATACAGTGTGTGTAAAAATTTTCGAATGGCGCAAAAAATTTTTGAATTTAAAAATTTATTTTCAAACTTTAACTTTGTTTCGTTTCTTTCTTTTAATTATAATTTAAGATCGTGGAATTGATAAAATAAAAATTATTCAGGACAAAGGAAATTAGACCGTCTCTTAATTCTTATTTTGGTAAATCCAATTAACACCAATAATTAATTTAAATTATTCCAAGTTTGTTAATTGAATGCATTTTAGATAGTAAGAAATTTCTTTGTTTTTGTTTCTCTTTCATAAACTTGAAACTCAGTTTTCATTCTTTTTATGTGTTTATTAATAAAATAATAAATTTAAATGTTCAAAAGGAGATTTATTTGTGTATTTTTTTGTTTTGTTTCCATTAACAGAATTTAACAGGTATGGGATGAACAATTATTATTTTCATTATTTATTTTTTTATTTTGTCAAAGAGCGACCCGCCTGAAATTTTCTCATGCAATTTTCCTGAGCTTGTCTTTGGATTTTAAAATCATAACCGGTGCAAATTTTCTTTTCTTCACAAAGGTAAGTGGTGTTTGTTGTTGTATAGCTTTTCAGTTTGCCTTGATACCATTAAACATAAGTGATAGTGGTCTTTAATTTAAATAAATCTATGATCAAGTGTTGTAAAGTGTATACTAGTACAGCGCTTATCACGATAAAACATTTATCGCGCCCGAATACGATGCTTTCTATTTTATCTTATTAAAAAATTTAACCTCGCAATATCATAGCAATACGTAATTTGTGTCTTTTGTTTGACTGTCAGTGGGATATAACCTTTTGAAAGCTAACCTATATAACCTATATAATCTTTTTGTTTAAGTAAATTGTAATTATGTACAGATTATGATAATTTAAATGCACTAGTTGTTTATGGTTGACATTTCTTTGTTAAGATCTGGCTGTGCGAGTGAATCGGTAACGCTCTGTGTACTAAGGATTGTAAGCTGCTAGTTGATGTGCTTTGTGATGATAGGATTCATTTGGGATCATTGTCTGTACGTGTCGGTTTTCTGTATATGGAAAATTCAAATAGATTGTGTGTGTTAATCTTAATACTTAAGTCCAAAAAATAATAACCCTGTTTTGTACTGTTTCAAATGTAAAATTTAGGTTTTGGTAGAGACTATTAATAAGGATTGACAATTCATTGATAACCTCAAAAGAACTGTCAAAATAAGCTAAAATGTGATCAACATGAAACCAAAAGATAATAGGTCGTATTCACATGCCATGATTAAAGATTTCTAACTAAACGTCTTTAACTTTGAAATAACTTTGCCCTATACAAAGATCAAATAATTGAATTAACTGTAACTTTTTAACTGATTATATATCACTTTTAATCAAAAAACTATCTAACAAACGAATACATTCCTTTGTTGTTATTTTAGAGAAGATACTAGACACGTCAAAGCTAGCTAGTTTTGAATTTGAATGTGGTGGAAGATGCATGTTTTGTAGCTTATTTACTAATTCTAATGAATTTCTAACAGAATAATTCGATTTGTAACCTATTGCATTAATAATATGATTCAGGTTCTTGGACAAAATGTGATTAGATGCAGTAATATATAATACAACTGATCTTATTGGCATATTATATTTGTGTTTTTTTGTGACACGCCTTTTCGCTTGACAGAAAAATAAAATATTAAAGTATAACTACATAGCATTTACTGCCCCGCGCCTTACTTTGTAGGAATTACATAATCATGAAATAAATAAATATTAATAAAAAGTTTCACAATACAATTCACATATTACAGATCCTTGGTACACAGAGCTTTAAGTATTCCACTCACACAGCCAGATTTTAAATAATCTAATAAAGAGATTTCTACCATTAAACATCTAGCACATGTAAATCATTATAATCCAAACAGATTGAAACTTTAGTTAAACAAAAGATGGTAGGTTAGTTATCAAAAATTATATATCCCATTGACAATCAAACAAAAGACATAAATTACACATCTATACCATATTTTGGCAAAATAAGAAAAAATGTTGCACATTTGCTACGAAAAACCAACAATTACAAAATAGCCTTTACAACCAACATGAATACTTTCTCATTTTCATTTACCGCTAAAGACAGAACACATGAAATAGGGCATTTACTGTTTGAATTGTTCTTTTTGTAGTTCGGTATATATTGGACTACCAGGGCGAAATTTTGATATAAAAGTGCGTTGTTACAGAAATAAACATCCAGAAAAATCTAATTACGCCAAACACCTTTTAGAACAGAATCACACAATGACTCCCCAAAATAATATCAAATTCCTACATTTTTGTAATAAACGCAAATTAAACATTTCGAGATATACAAACATAAACTTGGGGTACTTTTAATATATAAACAAATTTAGCTCATTCTCCGTTACTTGAAGTGTTAGATATTTAATTCTTATTATTTTTACCTTTTTATATAGTTATCTATTTTTTGTATTTACCTCAGCTACGTATTTCTTTATATTCATAGTACTATAGCGATTTAACACTGAGGTTGGTGTGTTAGGGCTATATTTATTAATTCTTGTAGAAGGAAATAAAACGCAGATTTACTTCTATGAATTATTTATTTGACTCTTATAGTTTATTGATACGCGTTGCCTAGTACCATTTCGTATCTATGTAAAAATATATGAGTTGTGAGTCGTTCACAACATTACCCCGCCCGGTCTGAAACGTGGGTATTACATACACGAAAAAGAAAAACAATACGGAATGGTATTTTGGAGAAAAAATGGAGTATTTTAAAGTAACTTGAACAAAGTTGTAAAATTCTCTAGCTACAAAAACTCCACTAGGTAGTATAGGTAGATACAATAAAAAAACTTAAGCTAACTAACATACGGAACTTGCGACGGCAACTCTTGGAACCTGTAAACAGAAAGAAAAAAACAGAAATGTGTTCAAATTTTTAAAGTCAACAGGTAAAAGGTTTTCAAAAGATGCCTTCGCGTAGCATTTGAAATCAGTTCATTGTTGGCTTAACATTATAAAGTAACTAATCTAAAAAATATGCAGGCTTTAGCCTATCTAAAGAGATATGGCCAGTGTGATTTTCTAAAGTGGCGTATTTAACTGTCCGTTCTAACACTTTATAGGGGCCTAAATAACTGTCTTTCATGCCCAGAGTGTACGTGTCATTACGAACGTATACGTGTGTGCAGTTGGTCAAGTCGCTGGGGACGAAGGACTGACTGGAATACGTTTTTGTAAAAAAATACTTCTGCTTCCTCATACGACGTTTGAGATTGGCTATGAAATTAGGGAGGTTCATGTCGTTAGCCAGTTGTTCTTCTTCGAATAAATCACCAGGTAGTCGTAATGGTGTAGCATACAGGATTTCTGCAGGAGAAACATCCACAGGTGATTTCAGGGTTGCACGTAAGCTCAAGAGAATCCAAGGGAGATTCGTTAACCAGGAGGAAGTTCCTGTGGATTGAATGGATTGCTTGAGTGTCCGATTAAAACGTTCGATAACGCCCTGCCTAATCGGATGGAAGGCCGCGCATTTGACGTGTTTAATTCCTAACATGGTCATGAAGTTGATCCATGCATGAGAAAGGAATATTCTTGCATTGTCCGTGGTGAGATACTTGGGAATTCCAAAGCGGGACACCCACGTGTCGACAAATGCAGTGATTACTGACTCCACGGAAGAATCCTTCAGAGGAATTGCTTCCGGCCATCGACTGTAGCGGTCAATAATGGTAAGGAGGAATTTATAACCTCCCGAAGAAGGAAGGTATACTAGGTAGAGATGGACTTTAGTAAAACGTTCATCTGGTTCTACAATACATTGTAGAGGGGTTTTCGTATGTCGCCGAATTTTATGTCTCTGACATTTAGCACAAGATATGACCCACTTCTGAAAATCGTGGTGCATAGATGGCCATAGATATCGCTGAGTAATCAATCTTTTAGTAGCACGGATGCCAGGATGAGCGATGTTGTGTAGCTGTTGGAATAAGGGATACCTGAATTTGAGCGGGATATAGGGTCGTGGTTGGCCTATACTAACATCCACCCAGAGGTTTAATTTGTTGGCAGTTTGAAGGGAAATAAATTGAAAGTTACTACGAGATCGAAGCTGGTTTAACTCAGGATCTTGTTCTTGAGATAGAGCGACTTCGTCGTAATTAAGATCAGATCCAGGGATGTTAATAAGATTAACTCTTGTCAGAGCGTCCGCCGGAATATTCTCTTGACCTTTGATATATTGGAGGTTAGTCGTGAATTGAGAAATAAACTCTAGTTGTCTAAACTCACGTGGTAAATAATGATCACCATTATTTTTGATCGCTGTACACAAAGGTTTGTGATCCGTAAAGATTTGAAAGTCTCTGCACTCAACGTAGTAACGAAACTTCTTTAAAGCAAAGTATATTGCGAGAAGTTCTCGAGAAAAAATACTGTACTTTTGTTCTGTGGTGGTTAACTTCCGGGAACAGAAAGCTAGTGGTTTCCACATGCCATCTTCAAACTGTTGTAATACTCCACCTATAGTGGAAGACGAACTGTCTGCAGCTATACTAAGAGAGTTATTAATTCGCGGATGTACCAATAAAGTAGCGGTAATCAAAGCAGTCTTCGCGTCCCTAAAGGCTTCTATTTGCTCATGATTTAACTGGACAGGCTTTAGCGAAGCTTTACTAGGAACAACTATAGAGGTTAACTGTGCCAAAATTTTCGCACAGTTTGATACAAATTTATGGTAATACGACATTAAGCCAATAAAATTGCGGAGTGCTTTCTGACTTGAAGGCAATGGGTAATCAATTATAGCCTGGACTTTGGAAGCCATTGGTTTGATACCGCGTATATTAACGTGATGTCCTAAAAAATCGAGCTCATTGACTCCAAAGAGACACTTCGGTAGGTTTATGATTAGGCCATTGTCTTTTAATCGGGAAAACACTTGGTGTAAATGTTCAATATGTTGCTGTGAATCAGCACTAAACACTAATATATAGTCTAGATAAGAAAAACAAAATGGGAGCCCTGATAATACAGTGTCCATTGAAACGACTCCAGGTACTGGCTGCATTCCGTAGTCCGAAACACATCCGTTTGAACTCAAAGAGTCCCAGAGGTGTGATAATAGCAGCCTTGTGAATGTCCTCTGCCGCTATTGGTATTGCGAAGTAGGCCTTTTTGAGGTCTAGCTTCGAGAATATGGTTGCACCAGCAAGTTTTCTTGTAAAGTCCGTTAAAAAAGGAATCGGGTAACAATCTGGTACTGTCACTGAATTAAGTTTTCTATAATCGCCAACCAAGCGATAACTGTCTGTTGGAGCGATGGAGGTTGTGATGTCTTGGTCATCACCAGAAGGCTGTGCCTCTACTATGCCTACTGCTCGCTTCCCGACGATGTGAATTGGCGTAGCGTAGCTAGATGATGACCGTTGTACTACGTCAGCGTCCAAGAGCTCATTAAGATGATCTTCTAGAAAAGAAAGATGATTAGGGTTCAGTTTGCGACAGCGTGCTTTAACTGGAGGGCCGGTCGTGTCAATGTGATGCACTACAGTATGTTTTACTGGTTGATGGTAGTCGAACTTACGTAAAAGTTTCGGGAAGTGTGTGTTTAACATCTTGCTATAAACATCAAGATTGCTAGACATGTTGTTAACAGTACCTGAAGAGTGTACGTTAATGTTTGAAGGTAAGGGAAGAAGAGGGGAAGAAATCGCAGGAGTAACGATTGACTCAGAAGGAGGAGTCAAAACATTAGCCTGTGCGGAAAATATTTTGCGTTTAGTGCCAGTCTTAACTTGGTGGGTTGTGGAACCTCAACTGCGAGTTCGGGCGGGCTGGACATCTGCTGTGCAAATGACCCGCTGAGAAGAGCAGTCAGTCTTAACTGGGGGGATTGTGGAACCTCGACTGCGAGTTCGGGGGGGCTGGACATCTGCTGTGCAAATGACCCGCTGAGAAGAGCAGTCAGTGAGAGGATTAACTGTTGGAGCTGAAAATTGACAACCCTGGCTGCGATTTCGGGCGAGCTTGACATCCGCCGTGCAAATGACTCGTCGAGAAAAGCAGTCAATAGTTAGGTTGTGCCGCTGCAAAAAATCCAGGCCTAGAATGGCTGTAGATATGTCAGCGACATAAAATTTCCAGGGGCATGGCTGTAGGCCAGGAATCGGGAAATGTAACCTCAAATGTACAATACCTGTCATAGGAATTGACGTATTGTTCACTGCCATAAATGAAAGGTTGGCAGGCGTGATGCTTTCCCGTACAATTACGTGCATTATTTTTAAAGCGTTTGTGAAAATAGCACGGTTGTAATTGTGAATTGGCATTGCCTGAAGGTATGGAACGATGTTTATTGAAATGCTGAGGAATTTGGGGTTTCGGAGAGAATGTTGTAGTAACAGGAGATCGTCGCTTTTTCATGGCAAAAAGCTCATTGGAAATGGTTGTAAGATTGGTCGTCAAACTGTCCAGCTTAGCTTCTAATGCAGGGGTAGTTGAAGGTTGCGGTGCTTGCTGCATAGAATAAATTAAATCTAATTTTTCTACAAAAGATATTAATGGCAAGTCATTGAAATTTAAGGACTGAATTTTAAGTTCTGATGGTAGTTTAGCTATTAAAAAATCTTTGGTTAATTCCTCAGTTAAATCCAGATTTAATTTTTGGATGTTAAAAAATAGTTCTTTGACACTACCAGAGAATTGAAGAGTCTCCAAAAGATTATTAATGCGAGATTATCATGGCCCTAGGACAGATTTTATCACTGCCTGTTTGAAGGTAGTGTATGGTCTTTGTCTTGGTGGATTAATGGTTAGGTCGCGATGAGCTCCTAAAACGTCGAAAGGTAAGTTTAGGGTTAATAAGTTATATTTGGCTAGTTCATCGTTGATCAGCATACGAGTAAAGTATCTCTCTACCAAAATAAAATACAGGTCGATATCGTTACTCGTAAAAACTGGAAATGGAACTTGGACAGTCGCCATTTTAAATATTAATTAAGTAAATAAAATGATTTGAACTTATCGGATATGAGAAGGAGCACTAGTTCTGGTTCCAACGGTCACTTTCAGCCAGCCACGACAAGTCACGCAAGCGAAGCAGGTAGGTAGCAGGATCTTACGATGACAGAAGTCGAGTAGCAGCCGATGACAGATGACGCAGGGATAACTAGATGTGGTTCACCTGGAGAATTCAATGCAGCAGGCAAAGACCAATACTGCCAAATTCTTTTTCAGGAACGTGGGGTCACCATATATAGAGATTTAACACTGAAGTTGGTGTGTTAGGGCTATATTTATTAATTCTTGTAGAAGGAAATAAAACGCAGATTTACTTCTATGAATTATTTATTTGACTCTTATAGTTTATTGATACGCGTTGCCTAGTACCATTTCGTATCTATGTAAAAATATGAGTTGTGAGTCGTTCACAACAGTACCTTTGATAATGACAGCTTAGCTGTCGAAATAATTGTTAGGCTATAATTTAATAAATATTGAGAAATTTTTTATTAATATTTATTTATTTCAGAATCAACATAATATACGAGAATAGATGGAAATGTTTCTAGAATGAAACACAAGATGGTGTTATGTACGCGTGCTGATTAGAGTTCTTATATAATAATAATAGGTTATATAAGATAAGAGTTAGGACATGTGGATCCAATGTCAAGAACGACTCGATTTCTCGTAAAGTATTTTCACCTATCAACTTTCAGTTGTTTGATTTGACAAATTGTTTCTTGACAAAATATGCCAATAAATTCTTTGATTCAACATTATTAAAATACTCTTAATATTTATTTACTAATAAAAATACTTATTATTATTAAGATAATTTAATACTATAAAGAAAAATGTGTATTAGGATGTAAAGTAATGTAAATTTTGTTATACAATCTAAAAAACAAAGGGTCAGACTATTAAGATCATGTACTCCTTGACATTGGATCCAGCCAATTAAAATCCGGCATCGTACATGTCCCAACTATTATTCTTATTATTTAATATTATTATAGAGGAACTCTAGTGCTGATTAGAGGATCTCTAGTGCCGATTAGAATCACTGCATATAGTCACCTAGGTCAGCTGGTACCGCAAACCGCCGCCATATTGAGGCAGAGAATGGATATTTTTAATAATGGACAAATAAAAAACACGTTTTACGTGTTTGACATATTAGAGGTTTGATCTTTCAGAATAAGAAAAACCTTTAAAGGTAAACGTGGATTTGATTAAATTTAATACAGAACAAATAATGAACAATTTCGTGCTTCGTTTCCCCAAAATGGCGGCGGTTTGCGGTACCCTGGTCGACGTGCTGGACTAAGTAACTATAGTAGAATTCAGCTAAGAATAAAGCCGCCTTCACAGAACTGCGACGTGTCGCTAGCGACACACGGTCAGCCAATGAAATGTATTAATGCAAATCACATGATCAACTTCCCCTCTGCTGCCGTAAAGTGACGCCGACCCCACTTTTGTAGTTCGTTTTTCCTAACTACACGGCGTGTGTCGCAATATTTTAAAGGTTAAGTTTGTTTGTTTACAAATATTATTACCTTTAAATTCGTGTGAATATAATAAATAGAAAAATTGCAATGGCGAGCACAACAGCAGGAAGAAGTGGCTCATCAGCGGATGAGGTTCATGCAGTGGAATTGAATCATTCTAGCGTCGTTGTGTTTAAAATTAAGTTAAACACGTATGAATTGAATCGTGCAAACGAAGGTAAATCAAGAACTGCTTTAAGTAACTGCCGTTAAATGTATATTAAATCATTTTTATTTGTTTATAAATATAGATCCCAAGTTTCTGGATGAAATTCTTACGAAATATTACCATTTGTACCAAAAGGGTTACGTATTTGGAGAAGAAAGTGACCCCACAGCCTCGCTACAGACCCAACGCAAAATCTACCAAATAATGTAAATAGTTGCAATGAAGAGGAAGTAGATGAAGACGAAGTAGAAGACGAGACTGGAAATAGTGAAAATGCAAGAGAATTTGTAGGAGAGGAGGAAGAAGCTCTAATAATAGCAGTGTCGGAGAGACCTGCGCTATATGATTTCAAGTTGCCGCTGGAGCAGCGAGGACGACAACAAACAAGAGCCTTATCGGAGGAAATTATATCCGAACTGCATGGTAAACTTGTTTTTTTTTAATTATTCAGTCTAAAATAATAATTTGTTGCAGTTAATATGAATGTAGAGGCTATCATGAAAAAATGGAAAAATATTAGAGACAGCTATATTAGAGCTAGAGCTAATATAGACAAAAAATTAAGATCTGCTGTAATTGCTCAAGATAAAATTATAGCCGACAGAATCAAATCGAGGCACAGAAATTATGAACTATTAACGTTCTTGGGCGATACTTTAAATAAAAGAAGGTGAGTTTTAGGAATTATTCCCAAGATGTTTTGAGAAGTTTAAAGTTAAATTTATATTGTTCAAAGTTCAAAATATAATTCTAATTGTTACCAAATTTAATTTACAGCACTATTTCTAATTTGAATGCTGATCAGCACTCACCACCCTCACCAGTACTAACTCCTTTATTGACTCCGTCATCTTCTAGAGGTAGTTCTCGGGGAGAAAAATCAGACTTAAGCACAGCCGATGAAGCCTTTTTAAATACGATAAATAATATATGCAGTAAACCTACAACCACAAGTCTTTCTGCTACACAGCATTTTTGCATGAGGTTGGCTGAAGGCTTAGAAAGACTACCAGTACATGTGAGAAATAAATTAGAAATTGAATTTTTAACTAAAACATCAGAAGCGGAGGCTGAATATTGCTGCTAATTAAATATACCTTATACTTATAAAATAACCATTTATGGATAAATAATATTAAACAAATTATAAGTTTACATTTGCATTTTTATTTATATAAATATCTTTTTATACATTATTTCAACATTTTTTTGACAACAATCTAAATGCGATTCCACTGCCATGGAACAGCACCTTCTTCATTAAAGTAACTTTTAAAACGATCTCTAACAGCTCTTGCAGATTGTGTACTTGTGTTAGCACCTACTCTTCCCACCGATTGTAACTGTGAATTTGCTTGCCTCCAAGAACCTAGATTTAAATGCCCATCTACTTCCCTATCAGTAAGGGATGGAGTGGTATTGAAAAGGTATATTGGTCAGTTACTATAGCCATCAAAACAATGGAATGTGTGCCTTTATAGCTATAACATTCACTCCCAGAATTTGGAGGTGCCTTTAACATTATAAAGATTCTAAAGTTAAACCTGAGTAACGGAATCAACATTTTTTTACCTGTATAGTAATGTGTTTTCCGTCAATAGCTCCTATACAGTTAGTAAGTTGCCAAGTGTTATTAAATCCATCTGCAATTTTATACCATGTATCTTCGTTAGGTAGTAAAAGAACTGTTGGTTTTAGTGTTTCCCAAATAACCTGCGTAGTTTCAGATATTATTTCGGACACTGTGCTTAGCCCTACTCTGAACAAGTAAGTCAGGCTAGTCATGCTATCGCCAGCCGCAAGATATCTAATCATACAAACATCCCTTCAATTAATTACATTATTAAAATATTGACAGAAATCAAAAACAAGCCTCAATGTAATAGCAAGTCTTGTCGAAGCACTTATCGTTGGTCTTCTCAGATCCACCTTTTTTATATGAGGTTCCACTAACGATAATAATTCTTCAAAAGCGACAGGGCCCATTCGGAAAAAAATTCTGTATTTAATGGCATCATTGAGATGCATCTCTGCAATTAAATTGTCTCCGGCGCCAAATTCTTTACGGGCTTGTTCTTGGAATATTGGGGGGACCCATAACCTAAAATTTAACAACAAAATAAAGAAATTGCCGATTTTTTTATTTATCTATGAACAAATTCATTGTAATAATACAGATGTTCTAGGTCCTCACCCCTTTTAATTCGTTTTCTCTTGTTTTCTGAAGTATGCCTCTTTCTCCATAACCAATACAAACGAAGTAATTTTATGTGTTCAATATTCATTCTTAATTTAGCAGTAAGCTAGTTAATTAACCGCACAAAATACTTCAAATTCTTCAAAACACTTTCATCAATTCAAATGACATGTAGATGTGACCTTGGCCACAGGCGACAGTTGAAGTTGGGAAAATACACTTGTGGTAGGGATGTGTCGCTAGCGACACGTCGCAGTTCTGTGAAGGCGGCTTAAAGCGAAGGAAGGTATAGGGCAAGCTTAACCTTCGCGTTGATTGGCTAGAATACGAGGCACGTTCACACAACTTAAAAAAATAAATTTGTGCATAAATTCAGTTGTACAATAAACGTTAGGACTTACGTTCGCTCAACTACGAAAATATAACTTATTGTGCGTGTAAAAAGAAACTATAATTAATGTAAATTCATAATTAACGTGACAAAATGCTCATTAATTAATCTACAAAGTTTTAAATGAATGGAAAAATCGGAAATTCATACCTAAAGTCCTGACAATTTTTCAGGTTATGGTTTAGTTCGAGATTTTCTCAAGTCAATAATTTTCATTCCTTTTATTACAACAATAGTCCTTTTAGAACTTACCGGCTCTATTCTTATTACTGTGTAGGTATGATGATTTATTTAATAATCTTAACGTAGTTTAAATAAACGTAATAATATTTTAGTAGCTAAGTTTATCTATGGCTGAACGACAATCCTTCAAAAATCCAAGAGGAAAAGTAATTCATAGTGGTCCAAATCGATGAAATGGTGAAAAGTAGTGGAAGAACCATATTACGATTGCTCCCTTATATTTGTAATTTAAATCCAATCGAGATGATATGGGTACAATTGAAACATGTATTACTACATAGCTGCTAATAATGCATACTACAACCTATTTACTTGCTGACGTGAAAAAGCTTCCTAATCAAGGAATTTCTACCGTTACTGCAAAATGATGGAAAGATTGCTTATACCACATAATTAACGAAGAAAATCAAAGGTAGGATTTAGACGAACTGGTAGAAGATAGTGTGGAAAGTCTATAAGTTTAGGATAGGGAAGTTCCAACACAACGAATCAGACGAATATAGAGATATTGATATTCTGCCAATATAAAATCATTTTTAAGGTTTTTCGAATGATAGTGTCATTACAGTGTTATGATAGTGTGCATTATTCATTACTTCTATTTATAAATTGTTCATAAAATACACTGGAATCTTGTACAAAAGTACAGAAATAAATTGTATATATTCGTCAGTAAATATTTTGAACACTAAACAATATTAATTTTCAAATTTCCCGCAGTTATAATTTTAGGTGTGTAAATGTAACTTGGATGGAAGGGCCATCTACTTTATTATTATTTGATTTTTACTATAGATGCAGTGACTCTAGTGCAGATCGCTTGTTTTGAAAGCACCGTTGTTCGTACAACAGTTGTCAAATTTTCAAACGGATTTTATATAAACACAACGCCGTTACTATCGATTCAAGTAAACAATTTGCGCATTTTCTTAATCATGAATAAAAACGAGTTCCGTGCAGTGATAAAACATTTCTTTTTAAAGACTTTAATGTTAAACATATAAAAATGGAGTTGAATGAAGTTTATGGTGAGTCTTCGCCTTCGTATGCAACAGTTGCAAACTAGATTGCTGCTTTTAAACCACGTTCTGGCAGACCAAAAACAATTACCGATGAAGAAACAATTGAAAAAGTCTATGAAATCGTCATGGATCGCCGAATAAAGTTGAGAGGGATAGCACAGAAAGTTGCATCTTACATAAACATTTGGACATGAGAAAGCTTAGTGCTAGATGGGTGCCGCGTCTGCTGACAATCGACCAAAAGCGAGTTCGAATGAGCATTTCACAACAATGTCTAGACATGTTCAAACGTAATGAAATAGATTTTTTGCAAAGTTGTATAACTGTTGACGACTGATAGATTTTCATCGTATTCCGTTTACAATCACATCATCTAGATATACTAGGCAAGTTTTCCACGACATCCCTCTCAATATGGTCTCCATTAGACGCTCGAAGGCAGCCGGAGCGTTACATAAGCCGAAAGTCATAACCTTGAACTGCCATAACCCGGAACCAATTGTGCGCGGTCTTCTCCCGGTCTTCAAGTTCTACCTCAACTTGCCAATAGCCACTGTTTAAGTCTAAAACCATCGTGAACCAGACAGTGTACCTAACTTGTCGTCGATGCGTGGTAAAGGATTGAGCTGCCGATAATCCACACAGAATATCGTTGACCCGTCCTTCTTGCTGACCAGGACCATCGGTGATGCCCATGGGCTGCTGGATGGCTCGATGACCCCTCGTTCTTCGATATCGGTAATAATTTCCTCGGCTTCTGCTCGCCTTGCTAAAGGTAGACATCTCGGCTACTGTCGGACTGGCCTAGAGTTCCCTGTATTGATTTTATGTTGTACTATATCGGTTTTTCTCTTCTGGCTATCATGAGCGCTCATGAGCGAAGATATCTTGGTATCGGTGAACCAATCCCTGAACCTCTTTCACTTTCGTTCTATTAAGGTCTTCGCACCGTATCAATAAGTAGTGGAACAATTCGGCTAACAATCTTCACATCTACAAACAAACTACCAGTATTCGTCTTCAATGACACTGGGTGGACGGTGATCTCAGGGACATCTTCACTCAAGGTAAATGTTTGTCCCCTCTTACCAACTCCCTTTAGCTTTTCTGACGACTGTATTTTTCTTATTTTGTGACAACGGCATTGTACATATGTACATGTCCTTATTCTCCACAGTTTCAGCAGTGGGGCCCTGGAACTTCTTGAAGATTCCTCTTACAACTCTCTTCCTTCTGAAGATCTTCCATAGTAATGCTCCTCTCATACGTCAATTCCTATGTTATTGTTATGAGAGCGCAATGACGAGCTGTTCCATTTTCTAAGGAAACAGTTTAGCTTATATGCTTTTATTATTAAATTATGATATTTGCCCATATTAATAATAATAGTAATAAATACATATTAATCTCTCATGCAAATAGATGGATAAATCAAGAAAAAATCCACTGAAGGTTTCAAGAATCTCAAGTGTGGGCTACTTATAATGCAAAAATTACAATGTAAACATGGAATAAAACGTAATTAAATATAAAATTAGTGAAACAAAGTAATAATGAGAAATATGAATACGTAAAAAAATTTAAAAAAAGTGGTTAATAATAATACAATTAATGTTAATAATACTACAATTACTTCCTACCCATAACATAGTCCAAAACATCCCATAATGGACTGATAAGTATTTATGTTTTTTATAAATACATATTTTTAAATTTTGTTTTGTATTGTATTGTACACATGATTGTTTTATAGAAAATCGCGAATATAATTATTGGATCTTAAAAATTTCCATTTCAGAATTTAGGGTATCACTGTAGTATTTTTAAATTCTTATCAGTTAGGAGGTAATAAAATACAGAAAGTTTGAAAAAGACAGAGCATGAGTAATCGATCTCCTATTTCCTCTGGCCACGTACTCATACTAGGCTGCTAATAAAGAAAGAAGCGGTAAAACAATGTATAGAATCAATTACAATGTAGTATGTAGTGGGACAAGCACTTCAACCGTATATAAAAAACGACATCCTCGCATGCTATCCATTTTATATCAACACCTTTTATCCTAAAAATAGATAATTCTTCTAATATATAAAATTCTCGTGTCACAGTTTTAGTTACCATACTCCTCCGAAACGGCTTGACCGATTTTGATGAAATTTTATACAGTGTGTTTTTTGTAAACGATAATATAGGAAATCCAATGGAATTTTATCATTTTCCTCGTAAGTTTGTACCCTTGCAAATGTAATTAGAAATCTTGGTATCAATCGAAAGAAGAATTCATGTTAAGTCAAAAAAATATTAAACTTTATGAAGAAAACCAAAATCGATTTAGAAAAAGACTTAAAAAGCTTATTGATTTACTGTTTTTGGTAATAAGTTATTAAAAAAAATCTGGAACCTGACGCCGATTGGTGTAGCGGTTAACGCTTCAGATTCCTAATCCAAAATCGCGAGTTCAAACCCCGTCATCGTATACTTTTTTTTTATTGTATTGCTTACTAATTATTATTTTTAGAACTTTATTACAAGGATTATTAGTTTTATGCCCTTTTTTCATTTGCCTTTCTGATAGGTAGTTAAAATTGTACAAAAACTAACGGTAAAACCCCGTAGCAAAAATATCTAACAATAAAAAAAATTAATAATCGTTGTAATAAAGTTCTAAAAATAATAATTAGTAAGCAATACAATTTAAAAAAAAGTATACGATGATGGGGTTTGAACTCGCGATTTTTGATTAGGAATCTGAAGCGTTAACCGCTACACCAATCGGCATTCAGCTTCCAGCTTTTTTTAATAACTCATTACCAAAAGCAGTAAGTCAATAAGCTTTTTAAGTCTTTTTCTAAATCGATTTTGGTTTTCTTCATAAAGTTTAATATTTTTTTGACGTAAAATGAATTCTTCTTTCGATTGATACCAAGATTTCTAATTACATTTGCAAGGGTACAAACTTACGAGGAAAATGATAAAATTCCATTGGATTTCCTATATTATCGTTTACAAAAAACACACTGTATGTATATTCAGTAGATCTGAGAATAGGTTGTTATCTATTTTTTATACCCATAAGTGATAAGGGTGGTCCACCCCAAATCTTTTTTTATTTTTTGGACAAAATTTTTTATTTTTATTTTTTTATGATGTGGCATTAAAAAATACATACAACCTTAAATTTTCACCCTTCTACCATCAACCCCTATTTTTTAATAGCGATATTAGTAATTCAATAATTTTCAACCCCGGTCGATAATCCCTGCCAGGCGTCTACCGGTGTCACTTCTGACCCAATAAACAGCACGGAGTAGGGATGAGATCTCTCTCACACAATAAGCCGTTTCTCACTCCCTACAGTTTTCGGCCATTATTATTATTGTTTGTGCATCAATCGTAATAGTGACGTTTACAATTTTAAACGTCTTCAATTTCCACTAAGATTGGCATTTGCGATGACTATCAATAAGTCTCAAGGCCAAACGATGTCTGTTTGTGGCTTAGATTTGAGCACACCATGTTTTTCACACGGACAATTATACGTGGCATGCTCCCGAGTGGGCAAACCATCCAGTTTGTTTGTGTTATCTAAAGATGGGATAACAAAAAATATTGTACACTCTATTGCGTTAAGGGATTGATATTGTTTTTTAGTAAAATTATTATAATTAGCGATATATATAATTTTAAAAAATAAATTACAATGAATTAAAAATATAAATGTTTGGTATTGTGTTATTTTTATATTCCATCATCGTTCACAGCGCTCCATGCCTCTTCCACTCATATATACCACATCCTCACACACTGACAAGAAGTTAGTAATTTTTTCTACTAAAATAATCCTAGGAATAATTTATATGGCAAAACAACGTTTGCCGGGTCAACTAGTTATAATACAAAATCTTTGTATTACTAAATATTAATAAAAATTAATTTATTGTGAAACTGTATGGTAGGTACCTACTCCTTGAATACATTTGTAATGCTTGGTTTAAACTAATTTCTTTCTGCCTTTCCTTCATTTTTCTTTTCATTCTTTAATTCATTATAATATTCATTATAATAAATAAGTGATTCAAGTAATAACTTGTCACTTATTGAGAAGCGATGTAGTAGTGAATTTCCCAAAATGGATAAGTCATCAGCCACTCATCACTCACCCTACTCCAAATAGGAACGTCTGACGGTTCGAAAAACACAAGGAGCACCTCTGTCATAACCACCAGCATTTCACGTTCTCAAACACACTCAGTAAATCATCATCAACACTCAGGTTTACTAAGTAAGGTTAATAATGAAAGGAAAGTATAGTTTAAAATTAACTAATAAAGAAATGGTTGATACCTCACAGAACCGTCTGCGTACTTCAAGAAGAATTCGGACATAAAACAAAGAAACAGTTAGTGTGGCTGAAACCCAAAGGACTTCATGGATAAAAATAGCTCAAAGCTTTATTCTGAATCCCTGAGGACTTCATGCCTGAGACTCTCAGGACTTCATGGATGGAAAAAGATCAAGGTTTTGTCTCTGAAACCCTCAGGACTTCTTAATGGAAAAATCTCAAGGCTTTGTGCCGGAAACCTTCAGGACTTCATGGATGGAAAAAGCTCAAGGCTTTATCCCTAAAACCCCCAGGACTTTATGGGTGGAAAAAGATCAAGGCTTTGTGCCTAAAACCCCCAGGACTTCGTGCTTCAGAAGCTATAGCGTCTTTCCTAAATTGGAAAAGTAAGAGACAGGATATATAAGAAGGATCCTCAAAAGTCCAGTCACTACACATGGATTCTAAAGCATGTATCTTCTCCAAATTGCCTTATTATCAATGTTATTCTCTATAAACGTAAACAAGCCCAAGTAGCACAAAATATTAGTGCAATATTGGCTAGTAATTGCGGCAATAAGGGTACAATGTTCCTAACAAATATCGACTCAATATAGAAATGTGAAATTGGTACGATATTGATTTTAAATATTCCTCAATAATATTCTACTCTATTGGTAAAATATGGGTTTTAAACATTGCTCAATACTAGTATCCTGTATTGGTGCAATGTTGATTTTAAATAATTCTCAATTATAATCTGCATTATTGGTGCAATGTCGATTTTAAATATTGCTCAATAATATTCTACTTTATTGGTCCAATATGGTCGTTAGACATTGCTCAATAATAGTATGATATGGTGGCGAAATGTTGATTGTAAATGTTGTTTTATAATGTTGTCACTGTATTAGAGATTTTGGGTGAACGGGAGACCACACGACGTTCACCCCTAGAACTGGCTGCCTTCTACCCTATCCCTATAAAGGGCAATGGACGAAGCTGTCAGATAAAGTGTGTGGTAGAGAAATTCGTGAGAATTCTCGACGGTTACTCATACCGATCAGGGGGAGCCCTGGTAGATGAGACCGGTGTGGGCGGATTCGAATCTCGCCTAAGAGAGGAGGTCATTTATGGTCACCAAGGAACCCGCTGATTGGCCGAGGGCAATCATGGTCACCAAGGAACCCGCTACATGACCTAGGTCATGTAAGGTCACCAAAGGAACCCGCTGTTGCCCGAGGCCATTTAGGGTCACCAAAGGAACCCGCTGTTTGACGGAATCTCTAGTGCGGTGACTGGATTTTAATAATATTAAGTACAACGTAAGCTGGTGATTGGTTGTTATCTTTGAAGGAGTGAGTTTTTTTAAAATAACCCACGTTGCTAGGGGCAACGTAGGTTATAATCTAACATAAGAGTAAACAATCACTTTCCTTATTTAAAATGACCATAGTAAACATGGTATTTATATAGAGGTGTTGGATAATAGTTATTTATGGTACAAGTGAGTTAAGTAAGATATTATCCACGAACGAAAAATTTACCCCCGAAGGCCGGCAGGCCCGAGAGGGTTAATTTTTCTGAGTGGATAATACCCTTAACTCACGCGTGCCATACAAAATTTTATCCAACACCTCTTTATTTAAGTTTAAACATCGAATTTGCAATGTATAGATAGTCTGTAGTTTTGACAGTAATACTCTAGCACGATGACTGGATTTTAATAATATTAAGTAACGCAAGCTGGTGATTGGTTGTTATCTTTGAAGGAGTGAGTTTTTTAAAAATAACCCACGTTGCTAGGGGCAACGTGGGTTATAATGTAACATAAGAGTAAACAATCACTTTCCTTATTTAAAATGACCATAGTAAACATGGTATTTATATAGAGGTGTTGGATAAATTATATGTAAGTTATAAAATAAATGCATGATCTTTAGATGTCCCTTTCGTGAAAAATCATTTATTTTCTAAATAATTAGACTATTTGAAAAAATGTAGGGGTAGAGGGGGAACAGTGTTACACAAAAAAATGTTTTTTGTTATAACTCAGAACCAAATAAAAATTTTAAAATTTTTTCTCTTCCTAGTTTGAGAGTTACTAATCTTCTATCAACTTTTACATTTAACTCACTTTGATTATTTCAACTTTTAGAGAAATTAAGATTTATTCAGCTTGGTGCGCGGTGTAACACTGTATCTTAATAGTGGGGTACATAATTTTAATGGAATAATGTATCTTTGTCACTTTAGATGCAACTTGAACTGATCTCTGTCTGCATAAGTCTTACATAAATAATGTTACACCGAACCCTACTATCGACTGTAACACTATACCCCAATTATCAAAAATCTATACTAGAATAGTTAATAAGAGCACAAACAGTTTTGAAGTTAAGTTCGTGCTTCTCCCGCGTAAATAAGCTTACAAACCATTTATAAATAAATTTTTAATAATCTAGCTTTAATTAATCTAATCCTGAAGTAAATTGTATTTTACTTGAAATCATTAGTTTTGATATTAAAAAATATACATACCTTAATTTCTTGAAAACCCATCGGTGAATATTAACCAAAATGCACCTACACTTGTTTAAAACCAAAGTACTTCTAACATGAAAATATGAACAATTTTTAAGATAAAGCAATCCTAAAAACATTAAGTGTAACACTGTAGTACGTGTAGCACTGTCCCCCCTCTTCCCCTATGTTTTTGATTTAAATTTACTGTGACAAAATACCCAATAAATAATAGTAATTACAAACGTATCCATGGTAACGACAAAACCTACTTAATGTATGGTGGATATACATTAGACAGGGCAAAAATAAATTATCTTAAATCTATTTTTCTACCATTTTCGAGATATTTCCTTAGTTAATAGCTTTGTATTCATAATGGTCGTACAAAAAATAGTATAAGCATCTCAAACAGTAAGGAGTTTACCGATCTCCTCCAATATTGGCGACTGAACGAAGCGAAGTCGCCAAACATTGTCGTCGATCGGTAAACTGTCCTTAATGTTCTTGATACTTAATATACTATATTGTAAACATTTATGGGATATTGCATTTAAATGACCCTGCAATATTGGTTTTTTATAGTAAAGCGCCATATTGCATTTAAATATTCCGCCAATATTATTACAATATTGTTAAAACATATTCTCAAAAATCAATATTGGTTAAATCTTGCTAATATTGCCCCAATTATGCAATATAGGTTCAATATTTCCCCAATCATTTGCCAATATTTTGTGCTACTTGGGAGTGCATTCTCTTAAATACCGTACAACAGTCGAAGTTCGTTTATACCGGCGTTCAGATTAATTGCTGCTTCGAGTGCCAGTTTACGGTTATCTTTATTCTAGAATGGATACAGTAAGAAAGGAAGCTATGTGCAAACCTTTGACTGTGATTGCTATGTTATTTGTTTTGGTAATTCTCTACTGAGATTTCTGTGTGTGATTTATTATTGAGTTACTATTTACTGCCTTGTATATCTTATCTTCTCCTTATGTTGTGATTGTTATTACTTCTGCTGTTGTACGGTATTTAAGAGATTGCACTGGCCTTATAGAGAATATTACTATTTAATGTAATTAATTAATATAACTTACAATGCTATAAGATTTAGAGAAGGTACAGGAGCCTCAGAAGCTGTATGTAGTGCTAGGAATAGCTACTCTTCTTTTCTGTTCTACTTCTAACTATTCCATTTCAGATAAGAAGCTGACGCTTCTGAAGCACGAAGACCTTAAGCTTTCAGGCACTCTAATGGTTGTTTGTTTCAGGCACACTAGCCGTTCTTGGTTTCAGCCACCAAGTCCTGAGGATGTTAAGCACAAAGCACTCAACGTATCTGCTACCCAGAAATTGTTCCCCATTTTGGTTGCAGGCACGTAGTAAACGGTCGAGGATAACTAGACGCGGCCAGCTAGGGGCGAGACAAGTGGGCGCAGGAACAACCGGACGCATGGACAATTTGGCGCGGGACAAGTGGACGCAAAGACAACTGGGTCCGAAAATCTATTAGGTGCTAGATTAGAACAAGATTCGATATTCACACGTTGTCTATAATTTTTTTTAATGTTAGATTTAGCAATTTACTGAGTAAAACGTAGCATTAATTTTTTTAATTACCCATAAATAAGATAATTTATTTGTAAAGTTGAAAAAATAGTTACGTATCTGCTTTTGAGAATCATATCGGTACTTTTTTTTTCAATGATACATTTACTTTCTAAAATCTACTTTTAGTGCCTACTCATATTTTTATTTATGTTTTTGACATTCAAAGTTACATTAACAATATGTATGAATTGAATTTACACTTTAAATTATTTAAGATACACTTATTTGTAGGTAGGTATAAAAGGGTGCCCATGGGAATGTTCCGTTTATAAAATTGTATACCATTCATGTTTTAATATTCATAAACATTGTAACTGAGACAAAGGAAATACAAAATAAATTGAAATTTTGGTTACAACTCGCGAGATTAAATTTGCTGTTTTATAACAGTATAGCATATATTACGAGTATAATATTTAAAGTAAACAATAATAAAGTAGTCATTTAGTTTCATTGTGATTGTTAATTCATTAAGAAAGTACAACTTTATTGGAATCTGTTAATATTATTGAGAAGGTAACAATAAGAAAAGAATTCGATTCTCTGTAACTGTAAAAAAATAATATAGAATAATCACATGAGATCATCATGAATAACAACAATTATCAACAAAAAAACTTTTTTTAGTACATCAATGAAAATATTCATTTTCTCCCAAATCGGATGCGTAAATTAACGAGTAATTTGTTCGCCAAAAATGATTCATAATCAAGAATGCGATTTCAAGACGAGAAAATAGCTATATATTAGAAAATTTTGCAGCCTTAGTGTACCGTTGACACCTTTGAAGCAAACTTGGAAAGTAGGGATACTATACATTACTACACAACGCATTTTTATCGTGAACCTCGACCTACTTATGCGTTTTTACTTAAATAGTATATTTTACAGTTGATTTAAAGCGATATCAATACTACCTATGGTAATATTAGAAAAAGCTTTATAACTGTGAATGTGGTTTTAAAGTCAGTTTACAGACCAACCCTATAAAAAATTAGTTTTAGTCAGACCAGTTACCTTTTACCCTTGTGTACTAATTCTAGGGTTTGAAAAATCTTGCTGCCACTAAATTAAATTTTGGAGTTCTGGAATTAATTCTTAGAAATATTTGGTAGAATTTTCTCTAGAAAATTCAAATACACTCTCTAGTCAAATGACCGTTAGCAAATAATGCATATAATGAAGGAAAATTAAAAAATGGGTTTTTTCTAATTTTACCTTGCGTTTAGTCTAAATAATAAATAAAATTGTGAGAACACTTATTGCTAGTTATTATTATTTGCCATCCGACAATAAAACTGATAAAAGAATTTTTTCTTTTTCCTAATATCTTTTTTGATATTAAGCATCCCTTTTACGAAAATCAGCGATACGAGTTCATTTAATTCATTCCTGTTGGTCTATGTTGTTTTTTTACGGTGATTCTATTATAGAGCAGTGCAATTAGTGATCTGCGATCGTATTCATTCTGGTAGTTTCAATTTTTTAATATGTTTTATAAATTCGTCTACTAATGTTAAATCCAAGTTTTCGATCTTGGAGCGCCTGTGCGCGAGCCACCATCTTGAAAAAACAGCTAAAATCACGTCAAAATCTAGTTTTTTCCATATATCTTCTTTCCAACGCAAGTTTCGGTTAAAGTAATCTTACAGAACAAACTTTGTAGAGCATAAAATATCCTACAACTTTTGTATTTACAATTTTCTTCTATCTGTAGTAGGTACCGAGATATTGGGCCGTATGCATACAGTGAAGTAAATCCTTAAACTTCAATTAGTAAAATAGACCAGTAAAATAGAATCCGTTGGTGGAAATAAATATTGGAAAGCGGGAGATCGATTCGATCGCTTCGTTTGACATCAAATATAATTATCCTAGGTTTGCACGGTCCCTCGACTGGAGCTTACCTGAGGGCATCAAAAGAACCACGAAATCTTCGGACCTTTATTAGTTTTTCGCTTATAACTCCAAAGCGGTGCATTCCAACGAAAACTTCACTAGTACAAGAATTAAATAGCATTAAATTCTGCGTCGGATGAGTATCCAACACTTTAAATTCGGTCCAGTGGTATGGTCGAAATCGATGGTCGAGAAACGACAATTTTACAAATTTTCGATTTTTCGTCAGATCGGACGCCCAGAAGCTTTCCGTATTAGTAGCTCAAAACCCCTGTCAATTTATTTTTATTCCATTTGATTGAAATATGGCAGCCATATTTGTTTCGTGGTGTACGACGTTGCTTGCAGTTTTTGATATAAACGTAACTCTTGTTATCTCAAGAATGGTTCATCCTAGAGACCTGCGGTAAAAATGATTGTATTGCTCACATGTCGTACTACATTTTTTAATAATAATTTAAACATAATTTTTGTAGGGCGCTTACTTATGGATGTGATTTAATCCAGAAGATTAAATATTTTACAAGAATTTCCGCTTTTATGGGGGCATATTACATATATCCAGAGATTATCTGAATGTTTTACGTGGAGTCCCCGTGTTAACATACCTCCACGTTCCTTCCAATGAGGAAGTAATTGAGACACGCTAAATCAGCGCGCAATTGCATAGCAATTGCTCCCAGTCAACTCACTGGTCGGAGCGAGGTTGCCTATCCACCCTCTACTAGCTATCCAGGCTAGTACCGGAGCGATCGACTTAACACGTGCTCACCCGCCGGTACCCTCCCGTCCTCTTTCATACGGGGTGAAGTACCTCGTCCAGCTATAGGACTATTCCCCCAACTTAACTCAGTTGAATAGAGAGAGCCCTCCAGTCCTATTTCATACCTTCATAAGCTCCTCCCCGAGACAGGGGTTGGGGCCACTGCCCGATCGAATCCAACCTCAATTGTGGCGGGACTTGGTTTTTTAATGGTTTTGCCACCCCGATCTACCAATATATAAATTACATATAAATAAAATAAATAAATAAATAAAAAAATACATATATCCAGATAAAAATAAAGTCTTAGGGCGGTTTTTCTATTTAAATATACACGCTGTAACACTGATTTTAACTTTTATATTGTTTGCCTATTAAACTTTATTTTGATTGCATTTATTATTATACCCTATTTATAATAATACACACTGTATATTAAATAAAGGTATAATTTATTATTATTGTAATACAATTTTGGAAAGGATAGATAGCTAAACCTTTATCAGAGGCGCAGGCGAGTTTCCTTGATAGACCGTGCGATAGACAGTCATTTTGTCATTTTTAAAAAGAGATCTGAGCGAGTACTTTGTACATGTATTACAACTAATAATCTTAGTTATTAACATATTTTAATTAAACAAGAAGGCCATTCTATTTTATAGAAGGTATGTTAATGTTATCTTATTATCATACTTAAGTATTGTTTAATACTTTTTGGTGCGATGCCTAATTTTGAGTAATTTTGCATTTTAGATTTGACGGCCTGTATGTAAGTCAGTAAATCAGAAAATTAGCAATTTAGCAGGTTTGAAAGCTAGCAAACATAATTAATATTTTACTGCATCAACATACTGAATAAATTATCATCATCAATTATCACTTTTCCAAGCCTACCACTGGAAATTCGCCTGAGCTCAATAACCGACGGAAGTTCTCATTGGAATCCGTTGCAGAGATCCAACATTGCTATTATTCGTCAATTGTACGGAAGCTATCGTTTACCAGTTAAGAAAATCCAGATTCAGGTCAGACTACTCCAAATTTTGTTGTACCACAGATATGCAATCGCTTCCTGTGGCGATTATCGAATATCGATCAATCTTTATCATTCTAACGATTTAAACTTATTTTATAAAACTATACATATATTATCTAACTTTAATTATTTTCAAACTAATATAAATAGAGTTGCAATAACTACAAATGTAAACCTCAAATAGCTATTTTGGGTATTTTGGATAATAAATAAATTAATTATCTATACCTATCAATACGTAACTCTCAATAATGAAACTTATTTTTTACACAATTATTTTTGGGTATTAAAATCATTAAATTTAATAACGCATTTATGATTATTTCATTTATAAAGTATAATAACTACCCAAATACTAACAATCCTATTTTCTTAGTTTTCAAACAGCGTAAAACTAAGTGGCGCCAAATAAAATTAAAATAAACTTTTTTTTTGTAAGTAATGATTTGTGCCTTCAATGAACCGACGACCCAAGCCACCAGACGAAAAGCTGCCGTTAGCTGTAAGCCCGGAATGGTTACAACGCTTAGAAATACTATATGTATAAAATATTTTAAATCTGGAATTTTAATATTTTGGTATTTATAGACCTTGAAGTTCTCGTTATGATACGTCATATCAATATTATGTTTAGATTAAAAAATATAGTCCGCCATGTGAGCAATACAATCATTTTTACCGCAGGTGTATCAACAGTTCTTGAGATATCAAGATTTACGTTTACATCAAAAAACTGCAAGCGACGTCGTGCTCCACGTAACGAATATGGCTGCCATATTTCAATCAAATGGAATAAAAATAAATTGACAATGGTTTTGAGCCACCAATACTTAGGGGCGATAACACACAAAAAATAATCTTTTTTCGAAATGATCGAGCGACCAGTACTGCACTACTTCGTATGGATTGATCCTAATTGCTATGATGGGGGATGACAAAAAAATGGCTATTAATTTAATCCGGCAACCTCTATAATATCAAAGCTTAGGTATTTCTCGACTTATATTAACAATCAGAATGAGTCCAACAGGTTGTTTTATACGGAAATCCTCTGGGCGTCCGGTCTGACGAAAAATCGAAAATTTGTAAAATTGTCGTTTTTCGACCTTCGATCTCGACCATACGAGTGCACCGAATTTAAAGTGTTAGATACTCATCCGACGCAGAATTTAATGCTCTTTAATTCTTGTAATAATGAAGTTTTCGTTTTAAAGCACCGCTTTGCAGTTATAAGGGAAAAACTAAAAAGGGTCAGAAGATTTCATGGTTCTTTTAATGCCCTCAGGTAAGCTCAAGTCGAGGGACCGTGCAAACCTAGGATACTTATATTTGACTTCAAACGAAGCGATCGAAACGCTTTCCCATTTTCCAACATTTATTTCCACCAACGGTCCCCATCGAGTCTAATTTTACTGGCCTAAAAGGGAAAATATATGATTTCTAATTAGCAAAAGTGAGATCGACTTATAGTAGAAGCATTTGCTACATATTATGCATACGACCAATAAAGTCGTAAATATGCGTATACGTTTGCAAAAATAAGTAAAATGCACGATCCAATCCAAATATAAGTTGTCGACTTTGAGAAAGACACGTGACGCAGGGGAGTTGAAACCATTAGAAGGGGAACGTAAAATAAAGGCCCCTCTCCCTCCATTGTAGACCCGATCGGTTCTCTGCACCTGCAGCCATAACGGGCAGTCACGGGTTCTCCGTTTTTAAGAGTTATATTTTATTTTATCCACAATCACTATATAATAAGGTAATAATTGAACTCCTTGCCAACGTATAATGTGGTTTATAAAACTCTAGGGTTTCTATACATAAAACACATGGAATTATAATGATTGTTGAACACACTAGCAACCAGTAAAGCAAAGGTACTACGACAAATGGAACACGAATAATGATTTTCAAGGTAACATCCGCCGTCGCAGTAAAATGTCAAATAATTTTTTGATAAAATTCGGCAATTCTGATTCTAAATGAGTGTGATTGTGGATAAAACATTGTATTGCATACGTAAATTACTATTATGCACAGATGCATTATAATTAGACTATTATTGCAAGACTCATCTAAACATAATAGTTATTTATGTATTAAGGGCATAAAGAAGCATTTATGGCCAGAAGCGTTATTTCTAGCCCGAGGCGTCAGCCGAGGGCTAGGAAAAGGCTGTAGGACCATAAAAGCAAGTTATGCCCGAAATGCATACACTATTTTATGCACAAATTGTTTTTATCTCAAATCTATTATTGTGTAAAAAATATAATTAAATGAGTACGTAGGTTACATCAAGCCGCTGTACGTATACTTATGTGATACGAAGTACGTTACTATAGTTACTATCTAAGATACTTAATTTCAGCTTATTTTCATTGGTGATAAGTTTACAAATTATATTAAGAACCAATCAAGTTCTACAAACACAGCTCTGACATTTAATTGACGTTTCATTATTGCCCGTCGGATCATAAAGAGGCCCTTGGAGCATAAAGAGACAGTTATGTTTAGATAGATCTATCAATAATAGTCTAATTATAATGCATCTGTGCATAAACGTCTTTTTATGGCCCAAGGGCATCTTTATGGTCAGACGGGCAATAACGAAGGGTCAATTAAATGTCAGAAGTTTTTTTGTAGAACCTGATTGGTTCTTAATATAATTTGTAAACTTATCACCAATGAAAATAAACTGAAATTAAATACTTTGGAATAGTAACTATAGTAACGAACTTCGTATAATCACATAAATATACGCACAGCTGTTTGATGTACCTACGTACTCATTTACTTATATTTTTACACAATAATATATTTGACATTAAAAACTTAATCTGTGCATAAAATAGTGTATGTATAGCGGGCATAACTTGCTTTTAGGGCTCTACAGCCTTTTTCTAGCCCTCGGCTGACGCCTCGGGCTAGAAATAACGCTTCTGGCCATAAAAGCTTCATTATGCCCTTAACACATAAATAACTATTAAGCATTCAGTGCGATACGATTGCTGATATTGTTGCGTCGTTAAAACAAAACGATGGGCGTTTGTTCAGTTGACTTGAAATGTCGGTTTCGGTAGGAGCATATTGCTTCATTTGTGACAAAAAATTGAGTAGTGGTGAAGTAGTGTTAGTGAAGGCGAGAGGAGCTGTTTCACTATGAAATGCGAGTTGAAAAAGAAGAATCATCATTTGGCATCATCATCTTGGCATTTATCAAAGCAGCTGGTGAACTGGGTGATGAGTGGTCTCAGTAACTGATAGAACGTATTGTTGTAGTGCCTGAAGGCTCTGACTTGTTGGCACAAGATGCAAGATACCATGAGTCTCACTACAAAAAGTTATTCTACGTACCTCTTTTTGGATTGAAACCAGTGGCGTGCGGTGAGAATTTAGGCTAGGGAAGCAACCACGATTTTAATTTTATTATACCTGAGGGGAATTCCCCCCAAATTTAAAAATAAGTATACATATAATAGAAACAATTATTTTTCCAAAAATCCCCCCCTCAAAATAATTCTCTGGATCCGCCCCTGCTAGGTACAATAAAAAACAGTGTTATAACATAATTATTAAGTCTTACGCTCGCTAACGCTCGGAAAATAAACACATGAAGGATTAAAAGGCACTTTAGCCTAGTGGTATATTAGTATATTGTGTTACAAGTGCAGAAAAGTGCCAATTTCTCACGAGTGTGAAGATTTTGCGGCATGAGACGTAGTCGAATGCCGCAATCACACGAGTGAGAAATTGGTGTTTTTGCACGCGTTACACACTATACTTTATCTACGACAACAAAAAAAGTAATAAACGACCAACAGCTAAGAAAGTTTTTTAATCTAGAATTTATACTCGCATTCATATTTTTTACGTGAAATATTTGGCAATAAGAGATGTAATGTGAGCCGCTTCCACGATGTTTGGAGGTGTACGAGTGTACACCCCAATTTTCCTTCATCGGATTCACTCATGATACATCTAGAATTTTAAAAACGACAAAAGTAAACATTAAATTTGTAAAGACAATAGTAATAATACGTTTACAATTTGTATAATTTCAGTCAATCTACTATTTAGTACTTACAGCTAAATAATTATGTACTCGTTTTCAAAATAAATTTATATGTACAAAAATCACAATTCAATTGTCAAGGTTATTAACCTCTGCGCAAAATGTCAAATATTCTCGCATTATGTAGCAAATTATAAATGTTTTCAATGTTTTTATTGTAATTTAGCAATAATAATAAATAAAATTACATTAAAAATTATATAATAATGTAAAACATTAATTAATTTTACGTTTTAATTGAATAACAATAATTGTAACTTTATATAATGAGAAAAAAAACATCATTGAAAGGCGTCCGATAGCTCAATTAGGTTACGCTTTAGCTACTAACCGAGCGATCCGGGTTCAATTCCCCGGGTCTGACCTTAGTTTTTTTTCTAGATGGATTTCCATTCGAAATATAATTTAATGTAAAATATTAATTAAACAAAATAAATTAACCTTTATCTAAAATTTATAACATTTTATATTTCAAATAATTAATAATATTATAAATATTGCAAGTAGTGACATCTATAGCGTTTCAATAGAACTACTGATCGTGAGAAATCATTCCTCACGGTCTTTACCGTTGAGTTTGGAGGTTGTTTGCAATTGGTCGTTTTCACGGTTACTAGATTGTGCGTAATGTGTAACTTTCTATGGTGGTCGTAGATAAACGCTATTTTTTGCACGTCCTAAAGGACTTAATCGCAAAAATTCAGGAAATTTCAGAAAATTTCATTACATATCATTCGGACAATTGAACGCCAAAATCACATAGTTTCAGGATAATAAATCCTAAGATGTACCGTGATTAATTGTTTAAAAACAAAATTAAGCAATAATCACATAATCTAGAAACCACAATAGATTTGTAACCTAGGTGATTTGTAAACAACCAGTGGCCATTATTAAAAATTGTGGTTTTACGAATTGTATGCTGTTCGTGTTTAAAAAAGTTTGATATTATCTTCTGGAAAATGAATGAAAATATATGTGAAAACAATTCAAAAATAGACGAAACGGCGGCGAAGGTGATAGTAGATTTGTTACCCCCAAAATCAATAAAACTATATGAAAAATCTTCTATAGAATTTTATGATTGGTGTTTCAACAAAAACATAAAAATTACACAGAAAATGTATTTCTCGTTTATTTTCCCGAAAAGGCTAAAATATTCAAGGCATCCACGTTATGGTCGCATTACTCTATGCTAAAAGCTACAATGGTGGTGAAGAATAACATAGATATGAGAAAATTTTCGTTCGTTAAAATCTCGAGCAAGCTCTCGCGTTTAAACATTCTTGCGTGGATAAAATGCTCTCTGAAACACTTATACAATAAATAACTATTATACATTTTAATTATGATTATTTCATTCTACTTCGTTTTTGACCAATCGCAAGGCTTTATTTTTTGGATTACAGCGATAATTCGATAATTTTTTATTGTCCTTTTCGACTGTTTTTATCTTCGTGACAACGCTGAAAACTAGTGTCACATGTGTCCCATTTTTTACTTTCATGTCAAATACTAATCTTTATGTTAATAAGTAGATGCTTAAATAAACAACTGTATCATGAAATAATCTTACCGAATTACATGCTCGTGCTTCTGAAATTATCTGTTGTAATACTCAAGTTGATTAAAACCCAACACTCGTGTCATTTTTTGACAAATTTCCCTCCGTTGCACGTCGGGTAATTAAAACGTCAAAAAATGACACTCGTGGTTGCTAATCAACGTTCGTATTACAAATCGATAATTTCGAAGCACTCGTGTAATTACAAGTGAATATTAATAGAAAATGTACAATTATTTAAAGTATTAAATGTTATCCCAGAAGATGCTGCTATTGATCTAAAATCTGGAACTGCCGTGCAAAGGTCTTCGCTTGATTGTTGAGTCGATTGAACAACACAAGACACTGCGACAGAAGCAGATTGTTTATCAACATTCTGGCAATCACTTAAGTTTTCTCTTGAAGTCGTGCATCTCTGGACAGTCTCACCTTTAAAAATTCTACTAGAAGTTTTTAATTTATTTTCGATACCATCATCGACATATCCTTTCGCGACTGCATCGGAACGCCACCCCGTGTCTTTTGAGACTTTGTATATCTGCTCCGCTGTCTGCAAGTAACGTCGCACTAGTCCTGCGAAAGCATTGTCCAGTGTAACTGTTTGCATTTGGTAATTCCAAGTATTCCGCAATTTTCTTTGGTACAGCGTAAAAGGTATTAATACCAACCGGCTGTACTGTGCATTTGCCTCTTCTATAGAATATAAATAACCTACGATGGTCAGTTTTTCTCGGCCTTAAACTCAAATATTTTCTATCTAATTCAATTTCATCAACGTCTTTCATTTCTGAGCTCACAACGAAAACATTTTTTTTTTGGTTTTAGTATCGTGCAATGTTACAATCAGAACAGATCCAGTATCTTCAACATCTTCTACTTTTCGCAAACGTAATTCATCAGCTCGGCAGGCTCCATATAAAGCAAAAATCATAACTACTTTCATGAACAGGAAGGTATCATCGGGGGCCTTAGTGAAAAACGTGTTAATATTATCCATCGTAAAAACCTTAGATTTTTTGGCCACATATCCGTCATTTTGACGTTTTAAATATTCAAGCAACTTTTTATAAGTAGAAATGTCAACATTTTCATTAATAGCCAGCGTACTTTTCAACATTGAATACAATGACCACAATGTTGAAGAGTTCAAACTCTTAGCCTACAACAACACGTTAAAAATTAGTACTGAAAATTAATGTAATTAATGACAAATACCTTTTCAAAAAAGAAAGCGATTAGGATGTTTTCATCAATTCCCTCTACTTTTTTTGATTTTCTCCATGAACAAAACTGTTCATAAGTTTTCTCATACTTTTCCCTTGACTTCGACGGTAGCAAATTTGAATAAACTTCTGCTACTGTTGTTAAAATATTGGAAAACCCTTCACCCAATTCAGTCATTTTGCACAATGAAAAATTTATTTACTAAAAACATCGTTCTCTTGTTTTGCTACCATGTTAGCAAAATATGACACCTTGATCAATTAATTTTTCTTCATTTTTACATTTTAGTCCTTTTGGTCAAATACACGAAAAAATTGCATGTTCAAGACGTTAAGAAAAGTTATTTTTCCTTGTTCGTGTAAATTTAATACACTCGCGAGCTGCGCTCGCTCGTGAATTGAAACTTTTACACTCACTGGAAAACAATCACTTTTCTTAACTAATAGAACAATCTACTATTGTTCAATCCTGTCGTTGAAAATTACCGTTTCTTACTTAGATACCAAAGGTGAAAATGTTTGTTTTGTCCATTCAACCTACTTACATAGCAACGGGTGAGCGAAAGCAGTGGGTGAAAAAATTTTCACTCACTCCCGATAAGCAAAGTTATAAGCTGAACATTTAACTAATTTTATTCATAACAGTAACACATATCAACAAAATTACTTATAAATATGAAAGTTAACATTACAATTGTTAAAAATCGGTTGATTAATACCAGGGCATTGATCTTTGTTAACAAATAATGACAAGTTGATTGTTTGTTTTATGACGAATGATGAGAACCATAACAACGAAAACCGCCTCCTAATCTTTCTGCAATTATTCTAAGAATTTAAATTTATTTATTTATTTATTTTTTTAATATCTAATAGCAGGATTGAACAAAACGCTATACAGCACTCGTGGAAAACTGAGTCACTCGCTTGTGTCACAGTATATATAACATACAGTAATATGACTGTCGCAAATAATTTCCATCCACCACACTACATGCTGGCGCGAGTCCGCAGTATGCAGACAGCAGTTCTGTTTCAAACACGCAACAGAACGTATCGAACTTACTAGAGCCGGATAAATCCACAATCGTGCAGTATTAGTGCCAGTAAACAATGCATAGTGTTAGTCGTTGTGCTGCCAAAGGCTGTAAAAATACCTCGGAAAGAACTACAATTACTTTTTCAGGTTTCCGATTTCAGGTTATTTTTTCCTACATACTATTATTTTTTAATAAATACGCTCGTAAAAACAATGCCGTATTTAAGAATTCACTTTTGTATATATTTACCAATTGCTTAAAACTGAATTACTAACACGTAATAGAACAAATAAGCGATTACGAAACCCTACATAATAAAAATTTTTATGCTGATTTATTAAAAAAGTTCAACAATAAAGAATCTAGATCAACGCCTTATCAACAGGTGTGAACTACAGCGTCTTTTGTTACTATCAACTGTTAAAAAAAGTCAAAGCGTGCGTTAGGATTGTACTTTTTAGCATTTCGTTTGTCATTGTGTGTTTAATTTAATATGAATGAAAATAAATTTTATTATTGTTAATTATTATTAGTATAGTGTAAATTGATTTCATCTCCCCTATTTTGTACGTATGTAATTTCGGTGACCTAGGTTCTCCATTTGTTTGTTGAACAGGTATTCAGATTGTATACAGCTATGCATTTGTTCGTAATTATTTCTAAATAAAATGAAATAACTATAGCAGCGCAAGAATATGGTTAATGGCTTGAAAGAATAATGTAACTTTAGTTGGTATTTAACGATGTAACAAGAAAAAACTCTTCTAACTTAGTTTAATAAATGTTTTAAATATCTAAATTGATTATCGTTTTATTTATTAGATTCTATAACTAAAACAACTTCAATCAAATGGTTCACTACACACAATTCTACTTCATATTTTACTATACTATTATATAACAAGAGATTTTGTTTACATATTTGTTCGAGACATTTTACTGAATGCGGCTCTGCGTTTTATTTACCGGCGTTTTATTATTATTCGTAGGCGATGCCGACCGATAAACGTCGGTCCACTACTTCGTTTATGGGTGTGATATTCGAAGGTGGATTAATAAAATGAATGGTGCGGCATGCAAGTGAACCTACTGATTGTTATATACACTGTGCTTGTGTGTCGTTCTACACTCGGCTTCGCCTCGTGTGTAATCTCGATACACGCGTGAGTGAAACTTTTAGTATCTCCAATTGTACTGTAATATACTAATTTGGGTACTATTTTAGTTTCATACCTGTGGGGGCACATTTCAGTAGCCATACCTGCTATGGTCTTTTTGTTGCGGAAACATTGATATACTATAACGATATGTAGATTTGGTGCAAATGTCAGCCGAAAAATAAGATCTTCCCAAATATGCCAAGAATAGGTGTGCCTTGCCTTCACATTTCCAACAGTTCTCGATGTACCGAATTATACACGGGTAAACTTATGTACTTTTATTTTACTGATTCGGAATGTCCCATATAACAAATTAATAATAAAATAAATTCCTAATTTTACAAACTGATTTATAGGCTAATTAATTATTATTGTTAATAATATCTCGTTAATTATATATTGAACCCATTATGTAAGATTTTATGTTTTCTTTTGGAACGATATGCTTTTATTTCTATAGATCAATTATTTGTTTTAAATTAATAAAATTATTTGGGTTAAATAATTTCTTGAACAGAATGCGATTTTAATGATGGAATTAATATTTAATTACCGATTTTTACATAACAAAAATATGCATTTACCTTGTAAAACAAACCGTTACTTTTATAATGATAAATTCTGTTTTGAATTCCCTTTGTTTGGTTTACAAGATTTAAGCAATTCTAAATATTATGTAAAATGCTATATTAAGGTATAAGCATAACTACTATAGTAGTAACAATATATATAAATTAAATGTGTAGGAACCTTTACCACACGTATATACGTTGACTGATTGAATTAGATTGGTACATGGGCGCAGCAAAAGAAAGCGTGTCCACCTCCTGCCCTGGAAGGGCACTTGAATTTTTCATATTCACGTAATAAGTTATTCATATTTTTACGAAAATTAAATACTACTACTATTTAGCGCGTTTTTCATTGTGTATTCATTCATACGAGGCTGGTTTGATAAGTAAGGTAAACGAGGAGGAAAAAAACAATTTATCTGATTAAAATGTTTTCATTTTTCAAAGTAGTCCCCATTTAGCTCGACACACTTGGTCCATCGATGTTCCAGAGCGCTTATGACATTTTTATAAAAATCTTTGTCGAGCTCTGCAAAATAGCGATTTACAGTGTCGATAACTTCATTATCGGTTGAAAATTTTCTTCCGCCAAGCCATATTTTAGATTTGGAAATAGGTGAAAGTCAGATGGGGCTAGATCTGGCGAGTAAGGTGGTTTTGACAACAATTCGAATCCCAACCCATGAATTTTTGCCATCGCAATCATACTGGTGTGAGCTGGTGAGTTACACTGATGGAACAACACTTTCTTCTATGTCAAATGAGGCCGTCCCTTCTTGATTTCTTCATTCAGTCGTTGTAATAAGCTAGCATAATACTCGCCATTGATGGTTTTTCCTTTTTTTAGGTAGTCGACGAAAATTATTCCTCGCGCGTCCCAAAAGACAGTCGCCATCATTTTGACATTTCTTTGCCAGCCGATGAAGTCATTTTTGCCTTCTTTGATGCCGTTTTTTTCCTTCTCAATCCATTGTTTCGACTGCTCCTTGCTCTCAGAAATATAATGATAAACCCAAGTTTCATCGACTGTTATGAACCGACGGAAGAATTCGTTGGTATTGTGCTTGAAACGATTCAAACACTCAATTGAAGCATCCTTTCGACATGGTTTGTTCCAACGTAAGTTATCGCGACACCCATCGCGCACAGAACCTTTTCATTTCTACATTTTTGTGCAAGATGTTATACACGCATTCAATTGAGATGCCCACCATGTCTGCTATCTGAGGCACCTTCATCCTGCGATCCTCCAGTACGATCTTGTGGATTTTATCGGACACTTCTGAGGTCTCACTGGCCACTGGCCATGGTTGAAAAAACACACATAGACATCATATGACCTTCGCACGTATATTTATTACTATTTAGTGGTTAATATGTTTACTTTCTTTTAAGAAGTAAATTATAATAATAGTAAATTTAATTGACTTTTACTTAAATTTAAACATAAATAGGGTACTTGCACAAAAAATATTGCTAAATTGCATATAGTATGAAATTTATACAACTGAAATAAGTGTCGGAATTCTTTGGGCGATATAAAAGTATACAGACTAAAACTAAGTGGAGTGTAGTGGATTTAAACTAAATTAAACGTTAATCAAATTTTAAAATTCGAAAGTGCTTGTAATAAAACGCTCATGAGTCTGCGCCAATCGCGTGGCATCATGTAGCGTTTACAATCCTGCATCAGCTATGCTTGCAACGTGGTTTACTTGTTTTGCCGGCGCGTTTACAATTGTTAAAAAAAGTCAAAGCGTGCGTTAGGATTGTACTTTTTAGCATTTCGTTTGTCATTGTGTGTTTAATTTAATATGAATGAAAATAAATTTTATTATTGTTAATTATTATTAGTATAGTGTAAATTGATTTCATCTCCCCTATTTTGTACGTATGTAATTTCGGTGACCTAGGTTCTCCATTTGTTTGTTGAACAGGTATTCAGATTGTATACAGCTATGCATTTGTTCGTAATTATTTCTAAATAAAATGAAATAACTATAGCAGCGCAAGAATATGGTTAATGGCTTGAAAGAATAATGTAACTTTAGTTGGTATTTAACGATGTAACAAGAAAAAACTCTTCTAACTTAGTTTAATAAATGTTTTAAATATCTAAATTGATTATCGTTTTATTTATTAGATTCTATAACTAAAACAACTTCAATCAAATGGTTCACTACACACAATTCTACTTCATATTTTACTATACTATTATATAACAAGAGATTTTGTTTACATATTTGTTCGAGACATTTTACTGAATGCGGCTCTGCGTTTTATTTACCGGCGTTTTATTATTATTCGTAGGCGATGCCGACCGATAAACGTCGGTCCACTACTTCGTTTATGGGTGTGATATTCGAAGGTGGATTAATAAAATGAATGGTGCGGCATGCAAGTGAACCTACTGATTGTTATATACACTGTGCTTGTGTGTCGTTCTACACTCGGCTTCGCCTCGTGTGTAATCTCGATACACGCGTGAGTGAAACTTTTAGTATCTCCAATTGTACTGTAATATACTAATTTGGGTACTATTTTAGTTTCATACCTGTGGGGGCACATTTCAGTAGCCATACCTGCTATGGTCTTTTTGTTGCGGAAACATTGATATACTATAACGATATGTAGATTTGGTGCAAATGTCAGCCGAAAAATAAGATCTTCCCAAATATGCCAAGAATAGGTGTGCCTTGCCTTCACATTTCCAACAGTTCTCGATGTACCGAATTATACACGGGTAAACTTATGTACTTTTATTTTACTGATTCGGAATGTCCCATATAACAAATTAATAATAAAATAAATTCCTAATTTTACAAACTGATTTATAGGCTAATTAATTATTATTGTTAATAATATCTCGTTAATTATATATTGAACCCATTATGTAAGATTTTATGTTTTCTTTTGGAACGATATGCTTTTATTTCTATAGATCAATTATTTGTTTTAAATTAATAAAATTATTTGGGTTAAATAATTTCTTGAACAGAATGCGATTTTAATGATGGAATTAATATTTAATTACCGATTTTTACATAACAAAAATATGCATTTACCTTGTAAAACAAACCGTTACTTTTATAATGATAAATTCTGTTTTGAATTCCCTTTGTTTGGTTTACAAGATTTAAGCAATTCTAAATATTATGTAAAATGCTATATTAAGGTATAAGCATAACTACTATAGTAGTAACAATATATATAAATTAAATGTGTAGGAACCTTTACCACACGTATATACGTTGACTGATTGAATTAGATTGGTACATGGGCGCAGCAAAAGAAAGCGTGTCCACCTCCTGCCCTGGAAGGGCACTTGAATTTTTCATATTCACGTAATAAGTTATTCATATTTTTACGAAAATTAAATACTACTACTATTTAGCGCGTTTTTCATTGTGTATTCATTCATACGAGGCTGGTTTGATAAGTAAGGTAAACGAGGAGGAAAAAAACAATTTATCTGATTAAAATGTTTTCATTTTTCAAAGTAGTCCCCATTTAGCTCGACACACTTGGTCCATCGATGTTCCAGAGCGCTTATGACATTTTTATAAAAATCTTTGTCGAGCTCTGCAAAATAGCGATTTACAGTGTCGATAACTTCATTATCGGTTGAAAATTTTCTTCCGCCAAGCCATATTTTAGATTTGGAAATAGGTGAAAGTCAGATGGGGCTAGATCTGGCGAGTAAGGTGGTTTTGACAACAATTCGAATCCCAACCCATGAATTTTTGCCATCGCAATCATACTGGTGTGAGCTGGTGAGTTACACTGATGGAACAACACTTTCTTCTATGTCAAATGAGGCCGTCCCTTCTTGATTTCTTCATTCAGTCGTTGTAATAAGCTAGCATAATACTCGCCATTGATGGTTTTTCCTTTTTTTAGGTAGTCGACGAAAATTATTCCTCGCGCGTCCCAAAAGACAGTCGCCATCATTTTGACATTTCTTTGCCAGCCGATGAAGTCATTTTTGCCTTCTTTGATGCCGTTTTTTTCCTTCTCAATCCATTGTTTCGACTGCTCCTTGCTCTCAGAAATATAATGATAAACCCAAGTTTCATCGACTGTTATGAACCGACGGAAGAATTCGTTGGTATTGTGCTTGAAACGATTCAAACACTCAATTGAAGCATCCTTTCGACATGGTTTGTTCCAACGTAAGTTATCGCGACACCCATCGCGCACAGAACCTTTTCATTTCTACATTTTTGTGCAAGATGTTATACACGCATTCAATTGAGATGCCCACCATGTCTGCTATCTGAGGCACCTTCATCCTGCGATCCTCCAGTACGATCTTGTGGATTTTATCGGACACTTCTGAGGTCTCACTGGCCACTGGCCATGGTTGAAAAAACACACATAGACATCATATGACCTTCGCACGTATATTTATTACTATTTAGTGGTTAATATGTTTACTTTCTTTTAAGAAGTAAATTATAATAATAGTAAATTTAATTGACTTTTACTTAAATTTAAACATAAATAGGGTACTTGCACAAAAAATATTGCTAAATTGCATATAGTATGAAATTTATACAACTGAAATAAGTGTCGGAATTCTTTGGGCGATATAAAAGTATACAGACTAAAACTAAGTGGAGTGTAGTGGATTTAAACTAAATTAAACGTTAATCAAATTTTAAAATTCGAAAGTGCTTGTAATAAAACGCTCATGAGTCTGCGCCAATCGCGTGGCATCATGTAGCGTTTACAATCCTGCATCAGCTATGCTTGCAACGTGGTTTACTTGTTTTGCCGGCGCGTTTACAATTGTTTCGTTTTGTCTTGATACGTGTTCGTTTATTAGTTACTTTTGAATTTATAGAAAAAAAAAGGCTACATGCAGTAGGAAACCCGAGAAGAAACGTAAACTATCAACACGCAATTATCGCATTTATTTTCATTAGTAATTGATTTCTGTTTATTCATTTAAAAGCCTGCTGCATTCAAAAGTAAGGCTGTTATCGTCAAAAGAAGGTTTAACCGTTAGCGTGACAGTTCTAAACGCCTAATAGGTTCAATTTTTTGAAGCAGAAGCTGCTACCTTCACTTCGAAAGGCCGATTTATTACATACGTTAATTAACAACTGCCGTACTTTCATTGTTATATAATAAATGATTAAAAAGAAACTGAACGCATATGTATTTTGTAGTTTTAAAATATTGAATACATTTGTCGTTATACTTACGTTAAGATGATCTTCACATACAAGCATGAGGTTTCGCAAGATCTGAATAATTCCGCCTGCTGCATTTATCTACAACTTAGTTCTTTTCTCGTCAGTGGTGACGCGAAACAAAAATTTGCTTATTATTAATCATAGTAAGATGAGGAGAAAAATATTTTAATAAAAAAATGAAAAAGGAGTATATGTGTTAATGTCAATAAGTTTTAAGGAGTTGGGGCTTTTATTAGTAGGTATTGTAATTAAGTATTCTTATTGATAATTGTCTGAAGATGGCAATACAATTACTTTGAATGTCGAAACATATATTTATGTAGCGTTTTTATATTTTTAATGGTGAATAAATTGAATTGGGTGAATAGACTTGAGTATTATTATTTTATTTTATGAATAATAAGCATACATTTACTGCTAATTCAAAAAATACCTTTCTATAAACCCTCTTGCTTTTATAGTCTTGAAAAAGACTTTGCTTTTAGTACAAAGAGCAAAAGCAAAACATGTGGTAACTTGTTTAATAACTAAGAACACAAATAAGCTTGAAATTACACACCTAAATACACGGAGTAAGTGCAGTTTTAAGACGGGTCTACGCGTGGTGACGTCACGCCACCCGCGCCAGCGTAAAAGAATTTCAAGGGCCTGAATAATTATTTAAAGCTATTTTGCTAATAACCATAATAATAACAGTTATTTAATAAAAATATTTTGAATAACAGTAAAATATACAATTCTGAACTCGTTGGGAATAAATCTGAAAATTATGCAAGGACCCTATTCCTAAAACTCCATTTGAAAGTGTTTAAAATGCACAATTACTAGTGGTGGGTTCTCGACACTACCCGCGTATCACGACACTTGAGAGTCGAAACCATTATGACGTCAGAAGTGTCGACTCTTCATGATACTTTAACGACACTTCGCCTTTACACCATGCACGCGCTAGTGTAAATGTAATCCAATTGAAACGAGAAGCAGTCAAGATTCATAGCTACATAAATCATAAGCAAACTATGGATTAAAAAACAATTATATGAGTAAATTCTGTTATGGTTATATATTTATGCATTAAGTACATTAAAAGACATTAAATTATTTATACACCGTGTTCGTTCTAACATTTGCTATAGGAAATTAGTATGGGAAATCTGAAATATGCCAAATAGTTCGTTCTCGAATAAAAGTCGGTGAAATTAATAGTTGCAATCGATAGATAAGATATTCTAACGTACTGTTCAAAAATATTACCCTTAATAACAACCCCAATTCTTCAAAAATTATAAATTCATGAATTATTTGCAAAACATTAATTTAAAAGCCGAAACCTGAAAAGTTGACGTGAAGCCTCCGTGGTTCAATACCAACGGTGGCTTGCTAAACTGCACGGGCTGGTGGAATGCAAGATCGAACCCCGTTACAAGCATAACTTTTTTTAAAATTTTATTTGTCATTAATCTTTAATTTAATAACAATTTAAATAATTTGTTATTATTCTTTTATTCGAAAAACGTACAAGAAATAATACATTACAAATAAAAAATAATGGTACCCAATTAATAAGACATGAATTCAAGAATTCTCATTACGTATTTATTTCAAATTAAAATAAATAAAATGTAAAATAAGTACTTGTCAATACTGAAACTTTAAATGTATTTAAAGCTTCAGGATTTTGAGTGTTAATTAACTAATATTGTAAAAATTGGTTTTTGTAGTATGCAGTATGAAAAAGCATCGTTAGTTTTCATTTCTAATTTATTATTTCTTGTACGTTTTTCGAATAAAAGAATAATAACAAATTATTTAAATTGTTATTAAATTAAAGATTAATGACAAATAAAATTTAAAAAAAAGTTATGCTTGTAACGGGGTTCGATCTTGCATTCCACCAGCCCGTGCAGTTTAGCAAGCCACCGTTGGCATTGAACCACGGAGGCTTCACGTCAACTTTTCAGGTTTCGGCTTTTAAATTAATGTTTTGCAAATAATTCATGAATTTATAATTTTAACTAAAAAATCTACAACAAAATAGTTTTATATGTACGTCTTATTCAATGATTGTTGGACAGTTCAACAAATCTGCCTTTAATTTCTTTGTAAGAATGATCAAGCAACTTCGAATTACACTCTAATAAGAGCGATACTGTTCGACACGAAGTGTCGCGACACTTCAAGTGTCACGACCACGAACAGTATCATGACACTCGACACCCAACTTCCCATCACTAACAATTACTATTTGACACTGCTCATATGATGACTGTGGTTGGATAGCAAACGTGCTTACTTCCGGAGACCGGAGAAGAGTAATATTTTACATAGGAACAATAAGGTACACAAATAAATATAAAGACATACAATAAAATTGCATAAAAGTAGTAAAAGGCAACACAAGTTAAATCGACATCTAAAACCCTTAAGCATATCATAATATAACTACCCCATTATATGAAACCCAACTCAATTTTAAATTAATTAATTGTCTTCAAAATAAATAAATACAAGGTAATGCAATAGAATTCCATTTAATAATGGAATTTTGTACTAATTGGGTACTGTACAGCATGAGATATCTACAACAGAGATAAATAAAATAGGAGCGTTCCTGGACATTCAGAAACTCCAATTAAATATAAATTAAATTACTTAATTGTACTTTTATAATTGTTTATAATATCAGAAAAATTTGAATGAACTTAATCAATCTTTTAATCACCGCTATTTTGAAAAAGCAAAATTTCAGAATTAGCAACTCTAATAGTACCGGGAGGGTAACCTATGTCTATTTTATTAAATCAATAAGTTATCATACCCTTGTATACAGCTTATATCCCTTTTCTATGCATTCCTCGTCCCATAGAATTTTAATAGGTAGTGGGTATTCGAATACGGCAGGCAATTAATCGCTTTCCTATATTGCAAACATCGCATGAACGAAATCAAGCTTAGTTAATAAACACCGTTAATAAGATAAGAAGGTACTATAAAACAAAAACCCTATCAAAACAGCGAGTTTGGAGTTAATTCCTCAAATTAAAAATTATACAGTTGGCTAGATAGGTACCAAATTTTTCTAAAAGTCAACAGCATTCACCCATAGCGGTCAATTTAAGCTAGTACAAGAATTTCCTCCAAATCGCCAAAAGAGTACCAATTAACAAACGACTAGGAAACTACAAGTAACAACTGGGAAAAACTTTAGGGCTCTTGATGCACAAATCCATAGATTTATGAACAAGACAACTTGCCAAAAAGACGAAGATCTAATAGCTCTGAGAGAGGTCGTAGAAATGTCCTGCGCTAATTAGCAACTATCAAATTATACGACTAGAGTATCAAATTTATTACCGTCAAAAACATTGCAAATTCAATATTTGAACTAAATAAAGGGATCAATTTTTCATTCGTGGATAATATCTTACTTAACTCGCTTGTAACATAAATAACTATTATCACTCTGTCTGCTGATCCTAATTTTTGTTTGGTAACGCAAATAAAGTGACCTACTTACTGAATGTATGACTAATTTTCTTTGTTTAGTGTAATGTAGCTAAAAGGAGAAATCATTATTATTTCCGACGAGTGCTATGTCGTTTGCTGTGTTTGCTTTTAAAAAATTTATTATTAATTAAACTAGCAGGTAGGTATATCAGTTTTTCCCACGGTACATTTTCTCTATAATAGATAATAAAGATTACAAATCACCTAATATTTGGACAATAGATTACAAATAGTTGCATTGTTAAAGAGTTCTCAACAAAAAGACCGAATGGGTAGGTAATAGACAGATTTTACATACAGAGTGCTGCGAAAGTGGCGCATTACCTTCTTTCTACAATATTAAAGAGTCCTTCCTGAGTACAAAATAATAAAAAAAAATTGGCAACTGCAAGTAAAAGCAGCAAGTCTGTATTGCTTTTATGGATAGGTATAATGTTTCATTAAATTAAATTTTACATCTGTTATAAAAATCATACGAATTTGTAACAATTAAATAAAACACACATAATGCACAAAAATAGAATAAAACGATATAACAAACTTAAATTACAACAAAAAGCATATTCAACTAAAGGAGATGTTCAAAGTTGCGGCCTTGTGATTCCAAACAAGCTTCAGCTTTGTAATGGAATTACCATCAAAACTCTTTGCAGCAGTAGCGGTGGGTGTGTACGTAAAACCCGGGACACTCTCAGTGCAACACATGATGGTATACTGCTTTAATGTGTGCGTACGAGCATGATAGCGATATACCAGTTTGTCGTGTGCCCCGAGTTTGACGTATGCACCCACCGCCACTGCTTTGCAGCATATTTGAATTAATTGATTTAAAAACTTCTTGAATGCAGTGATATCACTCATCCCTACAGGTATTTTAGACAAGAATTTGATGGAATTTTTTAAATAAAACAATGGCAAAACAAAAATTATAATGCAACTAACAAATTATAGAAATCAAGGAGTTCTAACTAACTCAACACTCAACACCCAGTATTCCACTCCACACCTTCTCACTAAATCGATTTTGGTGGTGTGCCTCTTATGTTTGGTGCGGATTTATAATGTTCATTTTGTTAATTAAACGAACCATCTTTATAAAAATTACATCGGTCGAAATTATTCTAGCCGGGTCAGTTCGTACTTGTTCCAGAAACCAATTGCAATAATTAGTTCGTCTAATGTAATTTTCAGGTAAAAGATAATGAAGGATAATCCCTTTCACCATAAATTATGCGTCATGTTGGTATTTGATCTACATCTAATTCTTGTGCAATATTTCTAGTACTCCCTCTTGGATTATCGTCTACTGGATCCAGCACAGCCTCTTCTATTTCTGTTCGTGTAATTGTTGGCATCCAGTTCAACAGTCTCCACTGCAGTCTCCCGTTTCTCTTGCCCGTTGATCCAGTATTCTGATAACATTTGGACCAAGATGTTATCTTAATAACAACGTCCTTAATATTCTAACCGAGTAGCAGACTGTACTTTCTCCACGAACACAAGAATTTAAACTTAGCAGTATTAGCAGTATCGAAACCCTTAATAACATACTATCGAGTTAATCCGCCATTTGCGCAACATCCTGTATAGTCTCCAACAGTAAAGGAGTCCTCTCTGATAATGCCAAATACTTGCAAACCTAATCAGTTACTGTGTACTTAAAGCTTCTTGACTTGCGTAAAGTGTTTAGGATCTGTTATAATTTTTATTATGTTTATTGAAACCCTATACTCTAAAGGTAAAGGTATATTTTATTGAGACTCGCATACTATTGGATACGTTTGCTTTTAAAGCTAACATATTTCATAAGTTTTTAAACAGCAATAAGGTTATTGAAATTATCTATCAGTACTTTTTGTAATTAATTATTCTTCCGCTGAAAAATAACTGAAAAAAAAAAGTGAAAAGTAGTAGTAGGTAGTAAGTAATTACTGGGGGTCAGCGCTGGACTGTAAGGTGGATGGTAAGATCTTGGAAACTGCAGTGCCAAACTAAAGTTGATACTTTGGCGATTTTGTAGACGGAGAATTTGTCCTAGAGTAACAGAACTTTACAGGTGGCTTATATGCGCCTCTTTTACAAAGCATAATACTTCCTTCTAATTGTCTTCTTGTATTGGAGGTATAATCAACCAAAATTTTACCGTTTCTATCCCAAAAAATTGTTACCATGATTTTGCCTGCTGACTCCGGTTCACTTGTATTTCCAGTGTATGGATTATTGTTGAATTTCTAATCTTGACAAAAATTGGATTAAGCCTTGGAAAAGGCTAAGTTCTCTTTTGAAATGTCTGCTTGAGCATTCTCAACAACTACTTTGCACTGACCTTGGACATCTCTAAAACTTCATGAATTATTTTTCGAACTGATGTTTCTGAAATTCTTTGGCAGTAGGGAAAGAATGGGGTTTCTGGGACCACCTCCCACCACTTTCTGCTTTCTGTCAAGGTCAACCTTCAAGGCTAAATTTTCTGGCGGTTAAAGGTCAAGGCTTCTCTGACTTTTAAGGTGAAGGTTTATTATACTTCCTGCTAAGGTTAGATTTTTATCGGTTCAAGGTTAAGACTTTCGCTAAGGCTTCTCTAATTTTAAAGTTCAGGTTTTATAAAAAATATGTTGTAGATCAAAACAATGAAACAATTTATTAGTTGTTTATTAAATTGCTTACAACAATATCTCGTAAATAATTAAATACATAACAATTATTTGAATCCATATCTCTCGTCAGGTAAGGCGTGACTCCCGAAGGAAAAAGTTTTTCACGAAATCTGAGTTCTCTTTCATCGTTAAATTCTTTTTCCGTTAACCACTTTGTTGCAGTGAACGTTGCCCAATTCGGTTTGTAAGGTTTGTTACACCAAATGTTCCGTTCAGGTTCATCACTCAATTCATCCCAATCTGAAGTGCAGATGCCTTTGAAGAAGATGAGGTCGCATTTATCAGGCAAAAGGTTAATAGCGTGGCGATGTTCCAAAGTACGTTCGGTACATATGACTCCTTGAGTATTTATGACTTCACCATCTTCTTTTAAATATAGAATTTCTAAACCAGAACACGAAGAATAACCTTCATCGGCTTCACTCAGTATAACTATAGTATCCGGAAGTCTTCTTCTTTCAATTAACAAACCAGTGTTGTGAGTTTTATAACGAGAAAACACGATTTCAACATCATCAACAGTCGTTTCAAGTGTCCAAGAATGCAACCAACCCATCTCGATGTGTAACTGAGTAATACAGAATCTTGACTGAGTAATACAGAATCTTGACTGAAATCAAACTCAAACACCCCACCAGAATTTGAGAAGAGTGGGGAAAGCAATTGTTTCATTGGCCACACCCTCAACCTATACATAACCTCAAACTCTGGCTCTCAGAACTTTACTCGTCTAAGAATGTTATGAGTGGCTTTTGTTATTCGAAATCAAACACCCCAACATAATTTTTCTATTATAATATTGACAATCCAACTCGAAAATTTTTAACCAATCAAATTACAGAATTTTTCAAATTGGGACCAATGAAATTAGTTTTATAGTGAAAAAACCACTAGTGGTTTTTTCACTAAGAAAAAACTACTTGTCAAAATGAAATGTCAAATTTAATTAAATTAATATTAACTACACACGCTAAATAAAAATTTGCTCGGTGGATTGTCAAGCCGAATACTACTCGTGGTCAAATTTTTTCTTGCAAAATTTATATTTTAAGACATTCGTAGCTTTTGCTTTTGGAAAATTACACTCGTCTCCTGCGTCGACTCGTGTAATTTTCGTTGCAAAGCTACTCATATCTGAAACGACAAATTTTGTCAGAAAAAAGACCACTTGTGATATTATATATGAAAAGATAAATTGTGAGTAATATCAAATACAATGTCAGTGTCGCGATACAGCATAGAAACTTGCATCGATTGGGATATAAGTGCAATAATACAAAACTTTTCTAACATATGTTGTTTATTTAAAGGAATATTAATAAAAAAACTCTTATATTATGTAATTTTTATTATATTGTATACATAATAACATTTTAGATAGATAATGTATAATTTACTTTATCAAAAAGCGAACGATAGATGTGAGAAAATTTTACGTCCAAAGAAGCTAAATCTTCAAGACACTTTTCAACCTCGTGACAAGTTGGTTCTATTACATTAAGTTGAAACCAATCTAACGGTTCAGTCACATAATGCGGATTTGTTGTTATGGTGTGCGAAATGTCCACGAATTGATTGATCAGTGTTCCACTAACTACGAAAGTGACTTCTGCAAGTAATTCAACATGTTTATTAAGAACATCTTTGGTCTCAACGGTTTTTAAAAATCGAGGAAACTGCCGTAGTAATTGTTCCCGCACCTCCTCCATACCTTGGATCACGTTGTCGTTCATACTTAACTTTCACAACAGACGAATTTGAAATTAAACCGATAAATGGTTAGGTACACAATAAGGGAAAGTAAGTAATAACTGCGAATAGAACTGATATTGTTGTCGCTATTATACAGGAGCTTGAGGGGGGATCGGGAATGCGGCAAATGGTAGGATCACGATTAGTCCCGAGAGATTGCCAATTTGATTCGATAGAGTAATTAGGATAACTATATTTAATTTTGAAGGAGGAAGGTTGAGAAACGTTGCGTAGGGATACGGTGAATACGTTGACACCGTGAAGAATGTCACTGGTCAGTGCGTACCTAGTAGGATCTCGGGAAAACACAATGGATCCAGAAACAGAGTCCGATGGTTGAGCAACCTACAGAATACCGTCGTACACTGCACTTAGCACCACCAACAACTTTACAGGTAACACTGGCATTGTATTAGGATCGATTGAGATGTAATCTCTACGTAAAGGGAACTTAACTATCTCCTACTCCAATCGGTAACCTTGAACCATATACCCCTCCCTTACTTTTTTTTTCATTAAGAAGGCTGTATATAAACTGGATGGTAGTGGTATGGGTTAGTTGTGTTATAATGGCTTTGATAAAAAAAGCATTTCAAACTGTAAAGAATGTTCCGATGGCGTTCAAAGATCCTGTTCGAGAGTTATCTCGAGATGAGCAAATCACCACCCAACATGCATCCATCCATCAATCCTCATCCGAAGGTTGCAACATTCTGAAACCATTATTTTACGCTACAGCGCAATATTTAAACAAATCCAGATGTAAACTACTTAGCATCGGACTCTGCCCTATAGAGTTAACACCACAAGTGAGACTGTCGGGAATGAAAAACGACTACATCAAATTTAACCTGGAAGAATGGGAAAATTTTGAAAATAATCACGCAATCATCAAACACTTCTTACATAGCTATGAATACTATGCACCAATACCCCTTCTCTACAAGACGATTACGTTTAGAAATGTACAAGATAAGAGAACTATGAGAATTCAGGATCGTCGTGACAACACCGAAGTATGGTTAGGAGTCGAAAGTGTAGTTAAGTTAATGGAACTACTTACAATGGTCCAGTCACGATTGAAGCTGTTAGAAGAAGAAAAATTCATAGACTTTTATCGAACCTTGGTAAAAGGTCTTGCCGAAGCAGAAGGGGATGTGTATGAGAATTTGAAACAAGTTTTAACTTCCTTACCAACGAGTGGAAATGTCATAAGCGGTTTAGAGCTATTAGCAGTTCAGTCCGATAGAATTGCGAACGATGTTAAGGGTTATGTGTTATAATATCATGGACAAGCTAAAGAAAAAGGTGACTTTCAACGAAACGAATAATTCCGTACGGTACATGGTAGTGTGGGAATATGCCCACAGGCAAGCGCGAAGATCGATGTGGATGAATGCCGCTTTAGATCGATATAGATTTCAAAGACGTATAGAGAATTGTGGTCGAGTGTTAAATAATATTTTAAGTGAAGAGCACAGACATTTCATTTACCTTGAACGCTTTAGTACTTAAGTTTTGTATTCTTGTAAACTATAATACGTAAACAATAAATAAAATATTTTAAAAAATATATGCATTTTATTAAACATTACTTCATTATAAATTCATTATATAACCAATAAACATTAGATAAAGCACAAACACATAGATTTTTATTATGATAGAAACATGATACTTCATTAACTTCCGGTAGTGCTGGATGTTCTGGAAATTCAACAATCGACGTTGAAAGATATTTTTGTAAGAATTCCTTTTTTTCACACCCTTTTACATAAATCACTTCAGCCGATGTCGTCGCGTACCGAAGAATGTCTGGAAACATGAACGTCGGAGTCTCGCCTTTAGACCAAGCAATGCAGTGGTGATTCTTTATTAACCAATGTGCTTGTTTTCGGAGTTCTGCAGGTAACGTTGGAAATGGAAAAGGTGGTTTAAATACATAATGAGCTATCTTACAACCATCGTAAATAGCTAACTCTTTAGGCAAAAACTTGTTGTTACCAATCTTAAAGCCTTGAACGTCTACTACAAGACGCATAGCGGCTAACTAAACGAGGCTCTTTTCTTTTATGTAATAATTCGACAATCGTCGTAAGTAGTCGTTTATAGTTGTCGTACTTGCTTTGTCAGTGCATTATACGTAAACATACGATCATGCAAAATTAGACAATATGCAGTAGTACTAGCGGCAATGCTTTTATGAGTTTCGAAAGTAACTCGAAGAACAACAGCTTTCCCTAGCAAGGAATCTTTCTGTCGCGAACAGTCGATGACGATTAGCGGTACAATGGCTTTAAACTTCGATGGAGTTAGAATGGGCTCGTTTAGTTTGTCATAGTAAGATCGTTGGAAATTGGCATACATTTCATACAAGGTAGCAAAACGGTTCTCGTCATAATTAATATTCAACTGATCGTATGGATATCTTTCAGTATTTAAAAATACGGTCACATTTTGTATATCACAAGGATCGAATGCACTCATATCTTTCTGTAACTGTCCATCGCGATTAGTATGAAAACCTAGGATAATGTAACGAGGTGTTTCTAGACTGGTGGATGTTTTAATAGACCAACTATGTTTATCGGTTTGTGGTATAGCTGGATAGATATGCGTTTCCCAACTTCTAAACGACACCTTAGTATCAACATTTTTTCCGATGTATTTTGTCAATGATAATTCTTCTGCTAGCCCTGGTTGAATATGGGGAACTTTCCAATATATTTTTTTCAAGCTAACTTTAAGTTTTTCATTAGCATCCGTGGATATTATAGCATCAATATCGGAATTGCTTCGAATTAAAACCAATTCTTGACGAATGTTCATAATAATTTTTCCATAGTCTTCAAAAATTCCCAATAACATTGACAGAGGTATACAGGCGCTAAAATGACCTTTGCTATCCATCACAGTGCTATTACCTTCAGGAAACCATCCGGCATTTTGTAACTTGACACTATCGCTTGCGTTGTAGGAAAGGTAGCCTTTCATGGTAGACGTGAGTCCCACTTTCGTTACAGAATCCACCGCAACACCATTCAATTCGTAGCGAATATCACTAAACAGATATGAAATTCCGTTGTTAATAAGTTTAGCCGTAGTAGATGGGGCACCATCTTCTTTCAATAACGTGCCTTCTACGTACAGATAACTGCGTGAGGGTAATGTGGCATGTCTTCTTGAATCGGTATTCGAATTTCGTCATTGTTTTCAAAACGAGTTGTATAGGTTTGATGGGTGTGGAATTCGCCACCTACGATCGAATTATCGACTGTAATTACACGAGAGGTCTTTTTTTGTCCGGATAAAATTGATTTTTTTAACGATAATTTGGTTGCTTGGTAAATTGACGATACAAACCACCTACGATAAAAAAACGAGTCCGAAGGACGAGTTCTTTTATCTGGTGGTTTGTAGAGTCAGTTTACCAAAAAGAAACCAAATTAGAGTTTAAAAAATCAATTTTATCCCGGAGAAAAAAACCTCGAGCGTAATTCGATGAGATAATTTAATGAATAATAAAAAGGAATAACTAGGTAATTATGAAGAAGTCAAGAACACATTTATTAACTTGAAAATGACAATTATTAAAAACAATAATCAGGTTCGAGAAAGTGTGCCATGGAAGTTTAAACACATTTTATCCAGATGCAAAGTTAGGGCTAACTTTATCCGATGTCAAAGTGACAAATGTATCGCGGCTTATGGGATTTTTTATACATGAATTAAATTATCGACGAAAACTTTTTCGTTCACATTTAGTATACTCATTGTAGAACAGTAAAACCGAGACGTTGTAAAAATAAGCGATTGCGCTGTGTCACTTGATCGGCTAGCGATTGCGGACTAACCTGTTTTTGGTGACAACAAGTTTTTTTATAATACGAGCGAACAGTACAAGCAGTATTATACTTGAACACCATCGCTAATGCTCTTCAAATGCAGTCCTATCGTTACGGTTTCTCCACGAAAATTAATCAGGTCACCATCTTGATCAACTATTTTAAGGGTAATGTTGGTAATTGTGTTGACGTTGATTGGTAAGTAGGGTACATGGTCAGGCGCTTCAATTATTTTGAATCCAGCAGGAACACTCGGGAAAAATTGATGTATGACATGATTCGGAATTCCATTTACATAATTACCAGTGGTAATATTACACGTTATAAGTAACGAGTTGAGTTTAATAATGTTAATAGGAACATCGGATTCGTGACGTTCATTTTTTTTCAACTTCAAGGGCTTAAGGGTCCAATAGAGTGTTTAACCGAAAAGTCTATGACTTCGTCAGCTCGTATCATTGTTTTTAAAGTATTGTGATTTGGCTCTATGGACACAGTTATAGAATTTAATTGAGAATTAATGTAAGCTGCTATATCGGCTATTTCATAAGATCCGGTGGGTATATGTATAGCTTTCTGTCCAATTTTAAACACATTATTTTCCTCAGTAACGTTCGGAATGCTGTTAAACGTTTCGAAATTGGTCAATCCCATAACCCACTCTTTAGTCGTATCTAAATATATTGGTGGATTAAAATCAGAGCTTAATACGGAACTCTTATCGGATAAGATGTAGGTCAACGACATGTCTGAAGTCTAATGCAGACTGTAAACTTTTATCAAGCGTTATCATATAAAAAGTATAGCACCAAGTGTCCACAATTGAATGAGTTGCGCTTTTGAAAAGAATCATAATTGTATTGAATAACGTTTCCACCATCGTCACTCTTAAAGTAATGAACAAGTTCTAGTGGAGGTTTCATCTGACCAATACTGTCAAAGTACAAAATTTGTCTACCACGTTTTATATACGATGTCCAATGCGTTCCCTCTCCTTCCCCACTATCTAAATTTACAATACCGGTTTCGTTTTTATGGATTCGTTGCGGCAGTTCATTTCGCATAAAGATACCTCTAAAACAGGGAATATTTAATTTACGAATATACTTGGAAAGATCGACATTGGTCAACGCACGGCGTGGTAGTTTCAACGGTAGTTTTTTGAACGTAAATATAGTCCCAATCCAGTTTTGTATGGTTTCAAATATAAACCTTTCCCTATAGAAGCGGCTTCCATAGCCTTATTGTGTCGGCGTGTTTCTTCTAGGGTCTCCTTAGCCGCCTTGGCTTCGTTAACGGCTTTTGCAACTGTCGCTGCCCCACCGCCCCACCGCCCAACGAGCCGAGAGCTCCCAAAGCAGCAAATAAGGGAATGAGGGGCAGTATACCACCTTTTTTGGGGATGGGTATAATTCGTGATCGAGGATTGACAATACGTTTCCGTTTCAAAGCTGACAGTGCAAGTCGAGCAGAGCGTTTTAAAGAGAACTTTTTTACTTTACCACCAATATGCTTTCTGGCAATGGCAACAGCTTTGTTAAAGGTAAGGAAACCTCGTTTCATCGCTGAAGACCGTTTTTTTTTTAATCCCCATACCCAACTTCATTTTTCCCTTCATAATACCAGCCACGGTAAGGGCTGCGGCTCTTTCTCCAAACGTAGCGTCTTTAGAACGAAACCTCTCCCACGCTCTGTGTCTTAGGATTTGGTCCGCTTTATGACGTTCACTCACTTTATTGGACTGGGAGTAGGCTATGTCGTGTTGTTTACATGCGTCGTCTAATGGATTGATACCGTGATCTCCACGAGCAAGTCGTTCTCGCAATCGCGTGCCAGGTCCGCAGTAGTTATATCCAGGTAAATGCAATTCCACCGGTAACTTATTGATGAGAGTGTTGATAACACCTTTACCTTTACGAGTTGACGAAGGAGTTGTAGCTGTCGAGGAGAATGTTTCATAGCACTTACCCCTAAAACCGGAGAAGAGTGACTGGAAGTTCGCTTCTAGGTTTGTAATATATATGCTAAACTCACATAGGATCTATCACAACGTTGTTCGTCATGGAACAGCTAAAGTTAGTGAGACAGAGAGATCGATTACCAGTTATAAATCGTGATACTTGTTCAGCAACACCGGCAGTCTTTAAGCATAGTGTATTATTGGGAGCAGGATGCAATCGAGGACTAATCGTAGGTAGTTCCGGCTGCGGTAAAACCAACCTAATGGTTAGTTTATTGGAACTTCCCAACGGTTTACGCTTTGCAAACGTATTTGTGTACAGTAAATCGTTGTATCAACCCAAATATATATATTTGCGTGATCTGTTTAAATCATTGCCCGTGGGATATTTCGAATACGACTCCTGCGAAACTATACTACCACCCACGGATGCAAGAACAAACTCTGTAATTATCTTCGACGATGTGGTCTGCGACAGTCAGAGCACTATAAGAGACTATTTCTGTTTTGGAAGACATAAAAATATCGATTGTTTTTATTTATGCCAGATATATTCCGCAATTCCAAAACAACTCATATGGGATAACGCAAACTTCATCATTATTTTTAAGCAAGATAACACTAATTTAAAACATATCTTTAATGATCATGTCAGCGGGGATATGACGTTCGAGAAGTTCAAGCAGCTCTGCATGCAGTGTTGGAATGAGAAATATGGTTTTGTAGTTGTTGACAAAGAGTCTCAACTTAACGAGGGACGCTATCGTAAAGGGTTCGATGCCTACTTCACCATAAATATCGGAGGCATTAACTAACAGCATTAGTAACCATGGATAAGCGTATGGTTGAAGACCAGGTTAAGGCACAACACAATGTCAAACAGAAATATCAAAGTCTTAAATCCGAAATCGCACGCTCCGATGTAGAACTTCAACGTCGCTATAAGCCCATCACACAACCTTTGCGAGAATTTATAACGGGTGTTAAAACCGAACTCCTAACTCCAAAAGAGGAACCCATAAAGGAAGAGGTTCCCTCATTTTTCCACCCTCAACTCCAGTATCACGATCTCTACGTATACCTCAGGTAATGCGAACACCACATAGTGCCCCCAGATTGCGTGCTCTAAGCACAGAACGATCCGGCATCGAACCAGTAGACGGGGAAGCTTCCGGGACACCTACGTTAGAACAACTCCAAGCCGAACTCGCTACCGCCGGAACTAGTAGAGAATTCCAGGCTTATATAGATGCTACCTTTAGTGGGCGCGCAAAACGATACATGGAGAAAATGTTTACTGATACGAAAAACGAGTTCGATCATCTATACGGAGTACGATTTCTTCCGGAGAAACAGGAATATTTTATTAGTGACTCCGAATTCGGTTTTGATGACGAAAATATGCTCATTACGAAACCTAATGGTAAAACATTTACGTATGAAGGTACGCGCGGTTTATACGAATTAGTATTTAAAAAGAAACCTCTCTGATATTTGCAAGCGGATTTAAAAAGCTACAAAGATCTTCTTTTACGAACCAACGCAGTCCGTAGAAATTATCTACATGATGCACCTTTGTTAGGAACCGGAACCAAATATTCCACAATTATCAAACCCCTTTTAACTGCACCTGGTGAAAAGGTAAGAAGTTTTTCTATTTCAACACCGGTGACGCGATCCAAAACGGGGGCATTAGCGAAAAAACGGGGAGCTGGACCAATGCGCGTGCTAAGTTACAATAATAAAAAGGTAGAATTCGTACCATGGAAAGATCCAAATAAATTAATAGGAAGGTTGAGACTTCTTCTAAGCTCGAAATCAGCCGGTCATACCGGTCACACCAATGAAATCATTTACATTATTGATGAGTTGCGAGCAGCTAAAATAATAGCATAAAGCATCCAACATGCTTAACACCTTGTTATTGTATCGTTGTCACTAGTAGAATCATGTCATTGGATAAATTCGGCAAACATCTTCACAAAACCCCTGTTCGAGTGGAACTCGAAACTCGTTCCAAAGTGTATCTTTTAGAAGATATACAAAATGTAAGGTACACAACAATGATGTATATGTGGGCGGACTCCAAGCCTGGGCCGAGCGAACCTACTGTTTTAGACCTAATGAAATATTACAATTTGAAAGGTAGCAACAGTAAACGGGAATACAGAATACCGTTTACAGAAGGGATTGTACAAGAAGTTTGCAGCTCACCACCATGCATTATGTATGTAAACTGTATTCTAGTTGGTGCTGCTGCCAACTTAATTGGGAGACATTTGAGAAAAGGCGATAAGATTAAGGTGAAAAGTAAGTCGGTAGATCCGTCTGCAATCGACCCATTTTACTTCGAAGCTGTTATTAGTCATCCATATCATCATATATCATCATTACCTCAAAAACCATGACTCTGGATAAGTTCGGTAAACATCTTCACAAAACTCCTGTCCGAGTTAAACTCGACGATCGTGCAAAAGTATTCCTTTTAGAAGACGTGTCTAATTTTCACTACGAGACAATGTTGTATATAATGGGAATATACAATCATGAAAAAGGTTATGCACTTTTGAACTCCACCAACTTCGAGTATGTAGTTCCTCTAACAAATGGTAGCATTAAACAAATCAAATACTATCCCACAGATGCGCAAATCTTTTTAAACGATAAGTTATACGATGCCGAATCACTCATCGGAGTGTCATTGAAGAAACGGGATAAGTTTAAGGCGAAGAAGCCTGGATCAAAGGACATATTTATTTTTGAAGCCGTTATTAGTGTTCCAGCATTTTCCCAATGAGCATAAAACGTCAAATAATTGAGGAGCTGCATAAACCAGCTCGCAAACGATTTCGAAGAAGACGAATAATAGTAAAGGGATTATATGATTTAAATATGGCGGATCTCGTGGAAATGATACCGTATGCCAAGACCAATAAAGGATTTCGATATATTTTGGTATTGTTAAATATGTTTAGCAAAAAGGTATGGGCATGTCCTATTAAACGCAAAACCGGAGAAGAGGTAACGCAAGGAATGAAGAAGCTATTACGGTTTGCGGGGGATCCTCCACCAAATTTACAAACAGATATGGGAAAGGAATTTTACAACACACACTTTCGCAAGTTAATGCAAAGTCTGAACATAAATCATTACAGTACGTTTTCCAGTATGAAAGCAAGTCCGGTGGAACGCGTAAACCGAACTTTCAAAAACAAGATGTGGAAGGAATTTTCCATGCAAGGATCCTATAAGTGGTTGCAGTTGTTGCCTCAGGTAATTGCAAAGTATAACTCAACAGTACATCGAACCACCGGATTCAAACCTATTGACGTCAGACAAAAAAACTCCAAAAAAATTTTACAGACAGCCTTCAAGTTTCCAAAGACTGTTGACCCGCAACGTCCTAAATTCAAAATTGGTGATCACGTGCGAATCAGTAAGCACCGGGAAGCTTTCGCAAAAGGCTACACTCCAAGCTGGAGTACGGAAATTTTTAAGATTAAAAACGTTCGACTAACAAATCCTACAACTTATATTTTGGAAGATGTCAAAGTACCAAAATAGTAAAATTTCAGATTTAAAATATTTTATATATAAACTACCTCTAACCGTGTACGTTTAAACAAAAAATCCGCCCTAAGATTTCATTTTTATCTGGATATATGAAATATGCCCCCATAAAAGCGGATATTTTTGTAAAAACTTAAATCTTCGGGATTAAATCACACCCATAAGTGTCCTATTTTAAAAATTATGTTTAGATTAAAAAAATGTAGTCCGACATGTGATCATTTTTACGTCAGGTCTCCAGGATCAACCGTTCTTGAGATATCAAGATTTACGTTTACATCAAAAACTGCAAGAAACGTCGTGTACCACGAAACAAATATGGCTGCCATATTTCTATCAAATGGAATAAAAATAAAATGGCAGTGGTTTTGATCTACCAATACTTAGGGGTGATCACACACAAAAAATTATCTTTTTTCGAAATGGTCGAGCGACCAGTACTGCACTATTTCATATGCATTGATCCTAATTGCTATGATGGGGATGACAAAAAATGGCCATTAATTTAATCCGGCAACCTCTATAATATCAAAGCTTAGATATTTCTCGACTTATATTAGCAATCAGAATGAGTCCAATGGTTTTTTTTATACGGGAAGCCTCTGGGCGTCCGATCTGACGCAAAATCGAAAATTTGTAAAATTGTCGTTTCTCGATCGTCGATCTCGACCATACCACTGGACCGAATTTAAAGTGTTGGATACTCATCCGACGCAGAATGCTCTTTAATTCTTGTAAAAGTGAAGCTTTCGTTGGAAAGCACCGCTTTGGAGTTATAAGCGAAAAACTAAAAAAGGTCCGAAGATTTCGTGGTTCTTTTGATGCCCTCAGGTAAGCTCGAGACGAGGGACCGTGCAAACCTAGGATACTTATATTTGACCTCAAACGAAGCGATCGAAACCATCTCCCGCTTTCCAACATTTATTTCCACCAACGCCAACGGATTCTATTTTACTGGCCTAAATTGATAGTAGCGAAAAGTGACATACTGAATCTTTCCAAAATATAAGCTTAATAAAGTTGATTTAAATAAAAATTATATGTTTTATTGCAATTTACTAGATCAGTATTTTAGTATCCCAAGTAGCTCAAAAGTACAATTAAGTTTATTTAAAGTAATATGTACAAATAATTCTAAAATACACATGTGATCAACAAGCAATCTCAATCTTTAAGAATAATTTAACAGTAGGTAATCCTTATAGAAAATCTTGAACTTAACGAGATAAATGTAATATAAGTTTAGAATAGATACAAAGTGTTCATAAAAGAGTAAGTTCGGATACCCGAAAATATATACAATATTGTGATAAAGTGTCTGTAATAAAAATAAATGAAAACCATTATTAAAGTAGGAAAAAATCATAACTACATAATATGACAATTCTCAACTAAAATGATTCATCACAACTACAAACAACTTATTGTATTGAATGAATTTTTCATGATATTCAAAAAGAGAAAGAACTAATATAGTAAGTAATAATTATTTTAATATAACAGAGAGACGTCTTTAATATAACAGAGGAAAATGAATTGTTTATTTGAGCATGAGACAGTTTTTCACAATCGCCAAAGCAGTTAATCTTGTTAATCAGTTTTCTATAACTCCATCTTGCGTTGTTCCAAAACAGTTCTTCTCTTTCTTCAATAAATTATATCTTGATTTAGTTAAATCTTAATTAATAAACACTTTATTATTGGAAAATGATTTTCTAGACTGCATTGGGCCCGTATTCTTGAGATTCACATACAAGTTTCGCATACGAGAGGACGTAATTCTCTATTACCTTCTAACATTTGATTGGCTAAGTTGCCTCTTATGTCGTAAAAACTACGTCATCTCGTATGCGAAACTTCTTCGTATGATTTCAAGAATACGGTCCCAGACTTGTAGTTTTTCTATGAACGTGAAATAACTTATCAATAACTGGTTTGCACGTACCCAAACAGCATTTTTAGTCATTGCTACATACCAGCAACTACCGGTGGAACTATTAAGTTTTAGCCACTAGTCACAAGCACGTAATTGCTACGGTTTTGTTACGTGCCTGGAACCAAAATGGGGAACAATTTTTGGGTAGCAGGTACGTGGCGGCGTAGTAATTGCTACTTTCGTGGAACTTCTTTTCTCTTTGACACATCGTGTCGCGTAGTTGCTCTCTCTTGCTCTTGCAACTTAACAAATATTCTATCATTTTCTATACTATATAATGCTGGATCGTGTCACAAAATGAATTACCAGTTTATTTGTAATACGTACTTAATACAAAGAACGATGAAATGTTTGATTATTTTGTCATTCCAGTACACCAAAATTATAAACCATTGCAACTTTTCTGTTAAATATGATGATGATAGATCGAAAAATAACAACGCGCCTTCTTTAAATATATTTTTTAGTAAAAAAAGTGTGTCACGTGGGGTTTGCGTGACTGGGGAACGTAGTCAGAGGTAGAAAGGAATCAAACACAAGTTGTAAAAAACAACTATATACTAAGACAATAAACAGAGTACAAAAGGTTTACATGTTGACAATATGGTGAGGACGTATATGTCCTCCTAAACTACTACAATACAGGGAAGGTGGGAACCAACCCTGTTCAGCACTAGGTCTACAAACTAAGCATGTAGGAGATAACCTCCTGGTAACTAAGCCGGGAAGCCTGGACACAACTACCCATAATTCTGCATAGAGTGGGCGATTTAGCGCAGCCCACTCAAGTTAGGCACTAAGCATTTATATAATAAAAAGAGTACTCACCAGCTTGCTTGTAGATGTAGTGTCGGAGTCATGGAAACTGACTGGTTTGAATAGCTCAAGCAAGCTGGTTATATACTGCCGAATGAAGAAGTAATTCGTATCGTAGTTGGAAGCCGTAGGCAGAAGTTCTCGGTAAGTTTGTGGGTTGATTGCATGCGCGATGTCTGTGCCTGGTACGACGCTGCAGGTGGACGGAAGTGTTGGTGAGTTTACTGGAAGGAATGCACATCTGCAGGCACATCGTGTGAGAAGCCTCGCCTCGACGGAGGAAGTAGGCGTAGATATTGCATGCCAACGGATGCAACGGTGGGCGAAGCGAGTGCACTTCGCAGAAAACCTCGCACATGTCGGTTGCGAGACGGCAGCTGCTGAACTAGCGTAGGCAACTGAATGTGGCCTTGCATGCTTTATATTACACAAACGGAAGAGAAGTTTAGTTTTTAAATAAAATATTTAAGTGTAAATATTTCCGTTTGTGACAAGTGTCTTTAATAAAATATGATAAATATACACGAAATACTTATAAGTTGATACACATGATAGAAACCATTTTCATATTATTCCTGTTATGGTCTTTTATGTGTTTAAATAAAAGATACTCAATTATTGTCATTAATTAACTTTATTAATATTGAGTGAGCAGGGCGAATTACATACACAATGCATAGACTGTAGAAGATGTGTATCCTCCAAGCCGGCTCAAGTGTTACTGACACTCGCCCAGGGGACGGGCCAGGATTGGTTAGTTACATCACTACAAATAAATGTTGCCAACTTCAAGCTACATACATAACAATCCCTAAGGCACAATTTCGCACCAATTGTTATTTTTATTGAAGGTTATATAGTAAAACATCTATTAACAGTCATAACAAATTGCAAATTGATTAATGATTTTTGATTAATCCAACATTTTACAAGTAAATATGGAGATGGAGTAGTTTACGAAAAATTACTTTAATGTGATTCTCTTGGGTAGCAAAAACGTTTTACATTCAATACTACTGTAAGGTTTTAAAAACTTTAAAGTAGCTTCGGGCAAGTTACCGGATAGGAACAGGCGTTTCTGCACATCTGACAACTTCAAACTCCGCAACAGGTGACATAAACCCAATTTACAAACTATTAACCCAAAGCGTTCTCCTACAAAGAATAACGTTAGTCAGTCACTACTATCTATACGCAAGCATGAATCAATACGATGTACTATTGATTACATAATGATCTAGGACAGCAAGGCTAATATGATGCTATTTTCATTTACACTGACAATCTAACTCGGAAATTTTAACCAATCAAATTACAGAATTTTTCAAATTAGGACCAATGAAATTAGTTTGTAGTGAAAAAAAAACCACTAATGGTTTTTTTTTTGAAAAAATTTATGTCAAAATAAATAAAAATTTGCTCGATGAATTGTCAAGCCAAATTCAACTAGTGGTCTAATTTTTTTTTGCAAAATTTGTCATTTACGACCGTAACTACAAAATTACACTCGTCTCCTTCGTCGACTGGTGTAATTTTCGTTGCAAAAGCTACTCATTTCTGAAATGACAAATTTTGTAGGAAAAAATTATACCACTTGTTAAATTATATATGATAAAAAAAATAAAATAGCATCAGATTGGCCTTGCTGTCCTAGACCATTATGAAATCAATAGTACATCTATTCTATAGCTAGTCAACTAAAACCCGTCTATTTGATGATTTATGATAGGGTTCTAAGACATATATCTAAAAATTATCTTCAAACTACAGTCGTTTCTGCTAGTCTCTGTTGAATTACTTATATGTTATAGCTCTCCAAAATACATCAATTACTGAAGGATTTACTGAAACATTCGTTTTTTTTTCTCAAAATAAACAATAAAAACTATAAAATTTATATAAAATGATTCATACTTACTGTAACTGAAAACTTAAAATATCTGCCACAGCTTGAGATTTAAACTCTCTCTTACAAATTAATTATTCAAGTCGTAGGTATTGGTTCCACAGCTGTATAAATTGTGAAAAGGAATAGATAAAGGTCTCAAAACACACATAAAAACTCACAAAAGGGCGCCATCTGGTTATGAAGCTTAAGTTATTAATTATAAATAACCAATCAAAGATGTAAATTGAATAAGCATTAAAAATTATTAAATTCATTAACCAGAAAATGAATAAAATATTTAGTTGAATCAAAAATTTTGTTTATTTAAAATTTTGAAGTAAAATGAAGCAAGGCATTCATAACTAATATGGTTCCGTTTTCTAGATCCTTAGTTTTGAATTAATAACATTTATTTAATAAGGAGAAAAAATGTTTAAGACATAACAGTACATATAATTAGGAAATAAAACACACCTCTTATATTTATTATAAGTCTAATCTATAGTCTTTAGATCATAATTATACCAGAGTAAATCAATAAAAATTCATCTAAGACTTTTCATGAAATAACAAGAATAACCTAAAAGTTTATGAGATCGACCACAAAAATTATTCAAAAACATTAATTCAGATTTTTAAATTTGTATTAACTTGACTTTGTTGACAAAATCTATAAACAAATATCTAAATGAGGTTAAGCCAATTAGATTAATTCGACTATTATCAGTTTGAATGATTTTAAAATACATTAAAATTTAAAGACTTCTGAATAAAGTAGAGAGCTCTCTTCCTAAAGAAAAATTGCAACATTCTTTAACTAAAAGATTCTTAACTAACTGCATTATAAAACAGTCCTTAAAAATACGGTACCTTTAATTATATCCACCAAACTCATGGAATACGAACAGATACAGTCCAGTAGAAATTGGAAATTGGCCTCGATTTCGGAAAATTGTTGTTAAATTCGGCGATGTCTTGAAGTGTTGAATTTCAGTACCAGAAATACGATTCATTTTAATTATTGTCATCAGCCCATATGGTTTCATAAACTAATTGGGTCGAGCACGCAAAAAAACCAAGATATTAAATTGTTCATACGTAATAACGTATTTACTTTCATTTAGAAAATAACGATAATGTTTCGGAAAGTTAAATTGTTTTTAATCACTTGTAGCACTAAATGCGTTTAAATTCTTTAAGCGGAATTTTAATTTACAAAAGCACAGGAGTCGATCATTAAATTCGAGATCGCTTTAAATGATTTTTCTTTCATTAACAAACAGCACTTCTCTTAAGAACAGGCGAAACACAGTAATTGTGATTACAGGTTCTTCACCAAAGAACAAACCCGCTATTGTTTATCCACAAAAATTATAAGTTTTTCTAACACCACTTAACGGAACGTAATCTTTTCAAAAAGGATTTGCACTTTATAACGAAAGAACATTAAAACTGTAACCACTATATGTAGAATATCTTTCAATTCTAAAGGATTAATAAACTGTAATCCGGTAATATTGATTCAAAATCGATCAATCAATATTGATCGGAACTCAAACTATGAAGCAGCACAAGTTCAGTGGCCAATCTCGCATATCGACCGTTCGCTGTCAGGGTTTTATCGTAAAAGTCCTCGCGCCAACCCCAACGAGAGCTTTTATTAACTCTGGTCCCGTAACTACGCGTGAATACATCTGTTTTTATGCAGCAAGGACGATTTTTGCTTGACCTTCTATAGGATTCTCGACTCTAAGTATAAAGAATAGAATCACCTAAAATTGCGCGCCAAACTGATACGGAATAGTGCAGCTTGTGGCGTGTCTAGACGAATATTCCTACGCCGATTTAAAACGCAAATCACTAACAAAGGGAATTATATTTTCAACTTCTATATTTTTATCAAGGTCTCTCCTGAAGTAATTGATATTATACCAAAATGCAATTTAGCAAGATACGAAAAAGACATCTTTATGACGCTACATTCATTAATTACCTCAAATATGAAACAATCTTTTCTTAAAATGCTTGTTTAAATAAAACGCAGCCCTACAGGACCGAACTTAAGATTTTTAATGAGAATAAATACAAAATTCTGCATACTAAATGCCAGTGGAAAATGTACCCGTTACATTACATATGTCTGATTCATTTTACGTGTAAAAATGGTTAAAAACTCCTTACCAATACAATTGCGTGGACCTTCTCCAAACGGAATATAAACGCAGTGTGGTAACGCACTTTTATTTTCATATATAATATATAACAAGTGGTCTAATTCTTTCCGACAAAATTTGTCATTTCAGATATGAGTAGCTTTCGCAACGAAAACTACACTAGTCGACGCAGGAGACGAGTGTAATTTTCCAAAAGCAAAAGCTACGAATGTCTTAAATGATAAATTTTGCAAGAAAAAATTAGACCACGAGTTGTATTCGGCTCGACAATCCATCGAGCAAATTTTTATTTAGCGTGTGTAGTTAATATTAATTTAATTAAATTTGACATTTCATTTTGACATAAATTTTTTCACTATAAAACTAATTGGGCCCAATTTGAAAAATTCTATAATTTGATTGGTTAAAAATTTTCGAGTTGGATTGTCACTATAAAACTAATTTCGTTGGTCCCAATTTGAAAAATCCTGTAATTTGATTGGTTAAAAATTTTCGAGTGGAATTGTCACTTGTAATATACCAAGTGCATTGATTATTGCCGGAAATTTTTTGAGTGACATTTCTGCAACGTCATAATTGCACGACACGAAGTGGAGTGCAATTACGTTGCAGAAATGCACGAAATCAAAATTTCCAGGCAGAATCAATGCACGAGGCTGTATTCGGTAAGAGAATCGCACGACGCACAGAAAAAATGCATTATGATTAATTGGTTTTATGTAGCTATATATGTTACAAGTATAATTTCCAAAAAATTTCCAAAAAATTACTCCTTGGTAGCATATATATATAAATTTTCGGGAAAATTGTGTGATTGTCATGGATACAATTCAAATTTGAATTTTTCTATTGGTTCTCGGCATCGTCGTGCGATTCTCATCAAAAAATCTTTCTGGGTTGTACTTTTCAGGACCAGGAAAATATTCCGGATTATAATGTAATCCAAGCATGGGTATGTATACTGGAGTTCCCTTTTCTATTATCAGATCACTATCTGGAACTTTATAGTTTTGTATACACATTCTGTCTAAAAATGGAATGACTGGATATTTTCGAAGAGTTTCTAAAAACATTTTATAATACTTATGATCTGTATCATTGACGCACTTCATAGTAGGAAAGTAAGAACACTTACCACATATAAACATATCTAAATATTTAACTTTCTGAATCGCTTGTTAAGATAATTCACCATATTTTACAATAACTTCCTTAATTTCAGCTCGTAGTCTTTTCTGGATATCAGGCTGAAGACATAATTCATATAAAGTAAAAGACATGGCGATACTAACCGTTTCGAATCCTGCAGTAAAAAATTGTCCAGCTTGTGCTACAATTGTGTCTCCTTCTGAAATTTAATAATATTGTTTATTCTTCAAGTGGTTCTAGATATATAAAGATCATGTAATGCAAAATGCAATAGAGGAAAATCAATTCTGTAGAAACCAATCAAATTACCTACCAAATTTGTAAGGTTCTGCGGAATTATTTTCGTTTTTTAATTGTAACATCAGGTCAATAACATCATTCCTGTAAAAACCTTTATTTTCTCGATTTTCCATAACAGATGGTATCATTTCTCTCAAGAATTTGGACACGCTTGGATTTATAAAAGGCATTTTTAACAATTTCACTAAACTATGTGCAAAGAAATATGACGTTTGATTAATATAATTCACGAAGTTAGGATCGAACAATCTTCTTCCAGCCACCCTAAATTATGCGTTTTCATCCTCAAAGCAATGACCATTCACACCAAACGCACATCGTGCTACTATTTCTGTTGCATATTTAGCGCAAAGTTCTTTGGCGTCAATGGATGTTTTATATCGGCTGTTGATACTAACATACATATTCATCGCTTCAGACACATATTTCAGGAAGCATCCCTTTAATTTTACCGATAGTAAAAGCTTGTGTAATTTTTGATCGCAAGAATTTCCATTCCGGATTTGGAGCGAGAAATAGATGTTTTGAGCCAAGAGAATCGATTTTTTCATCACATAGAACAATGTGTGGCCTGGAAAATAATTAAATTTTTTACGAGCACGTGTTTTATCAATTCTGGACTTCTAAATATCAAATAGGGCTTATTAAACACATATATCCCAAAATAAGGTGTTTTGTAGTTGTGGTAAAGTTTAGCCAAGAAATTCCCAATTCCTGTACGAAATGTAAACACATCTAAAACATTTCCTATAAAAGGTATCGGTTTGGAGAATGAAACACCCTTTTTCTCCCAGTAATCATAGTTCTTCGTAGAGATTTTGTACAACAGATATGCGACGACGAATAAAATTAATACAGTTGCAATCATCTAACTAAAATGTAAGAGCTGAGTTTAATAATAACTAAAACTATAGCAACAATAATTTAAAATAACTATTTAATATACATACTATGAATTTATAACCTTTAAGAATAAGGTGTCAATATCTATAATTAAATAATCCAAAATGATTCTTTACTTCTATAAGAAATAAAATATTTATATAAAATTTAAAAAAATTGTAAATTGGAAAGGGAAACATTTGGCAAACCAAATATTATTATAACTGATAATAATTATTATTTAAAGGTGCCTTTGTACATGCAGTAATTGGTTATTATCCTAATTTTATTTACTGAGTTATTTTACATTTCCAAAATGTACATTTTACTGAATTTTTTATAGTAGATGATATAACAATATAGAAGAAGAAGTTGGATATTTATTTATAGAAGAACTACGAGGGGAACTAGAATAATTATCTACCTAGCCATGACTGAAACAACTGACAATCTTCAGCGTTTAATGTCAAATAGTGGCAAGTCTTTTATAATTGTATCTGAAGTTTCAGTGAAATTGACCTGTTACTTTTTGTTTTGTGCGCGATTAGTTGACAAAAAATGAGTGTTTTGAAATTGGAGCATAGGAGTGTGATTAAGTTTCTCACAAAAGAAGGCAATGGTCCAAAATTTATAAGAGAACGTATGATTGCCGTATATGGAGATGATGCCCCATCATATTTTACGATTAAGTTTTGGTCAAAACAGTTTCGTTGGGGACGTGAATCCATAGAGGATGACCCTAGAAGTGGAAGGCCACTTGAGGCAACCAACAGTGAAATGTGTGACAAAGTGGAACCTATGGTTCTTGAGGATCGCCGCATGAAGGTCTCCACCATTGCTACTGCTCTGGGAATATCAGAACCTAGCGTTTTGACCATATTGCACGAAAAGTTAGGCATGAATAAAGTCTCAGCGAGGTGGGTTCCCAGGTTGTTGACTCCAGAGCAAAAGACGCGAAGACAGCAAATTTGTCAAAACAATTTAGATCTTTTGGAAGCTGATGCTGAATTCCTAACGAGGATAGTGACTGGAGACGAGACCTGGGTACATCACTGGGACCCTGAGACAAAGCTGGAATCTATGCAATGGATTCATAAGGGTTCTCCACCCCCAAAGAAAGCTCGCACACAGCCCTCAGCCGGAAAACTTATGGCAACAATTTTCTGGGATTTGCATGGAGTTCTTCTGATCGAATATATTCCTAAGGGCACTACAATAAATGCAGAGGTTTACGGTAATACGCTCAAAAAGTTACATTCTGAAATTACCAAAAAACGTCCCCACTTGAGGCATAAAAATGTGTTCCTTCTTCATGACAATGGGACGGTTCATAAAGCCGCCAAAGTTCGTCCAATTCTGAACGAATGTAACTTTGTAGAGTTAGACCACCCACCTTACAGCCCAGATCTGGCACCCTCGGACTTCTACTTATTCCGAAATCTGAAAAAACATTTGAGAGGCCGCCATTTTGAAAGTGATAACCATTTGAAACGAACCATCAATGACTATTTTGGCAATCAGGAAGAATCATTTTTTTTAATGGTATGAATTCATTGCAAGACAAATGGCGAAAGTGCGTTGAAGTTGGGGGAGATTATATTGAAAAATAAAATTGTTTAAAAAATCATGCGTCTTTTGTTTCATGCTTAGGTAGATAATTTATCTAGTTTCCCTCGTATGTTTTAAAGTCGAAATATTTATTGTTTTCTATTGCCTTAGACCATGGGTAATCGGCTTAAACTGTTATATATAATCAACTTCATAGTCAGTTATTATTATTTACTATAAATTCTTGACTATTTAATAGTTATTTATGGTACAAGTGAGTTAAGTAAGATATTATCCACGAACGAAAAATTTACCCTCGAGGGCCGGTAGGCCCGAGAGGGTTAATTTTTCTGAGTGGATAATATCCTTAACTCACGCGTGCCATACAAAATTTTATCCAACGCCTCTTTATTTAAGTTTAAACATCGAATTTGCAATGTATAGTTAGGGTGTAGTTTTGACGGTAATACTCTAGCACGATGACTGGATTTTAATAATATTAAGTAACGTAAGCTGGTGATTGGTTGTTATCTTTGAAGGAGTGAGTTTTTTAAAAATAACCCACGTTGCTAGGGGCAACGTAGGTTATAATGTAACATAAGAGTAAACCATCACTTTCCTTATTTAAAATGACCGTAGTAAACATGATATTTATATAGAGGTGTTGGATAAACTATTATAAATTATAAAATGTTGTTGCTTAAACTGACCCTCGATACCCACGGAACATAAGTCCTGCGAATTATTCAATTCAAAAGAGGTTAGTTTCAATAAGAAACCGTTATTAGATACGTCATCTGGCCATTCTATAGGTTCACTCGTACTTTCTAACCAATTAGTTATATTCGGAAACAGTTCCATATATCGGAATATTCCATCCAGAATATTCTAACTTATTTATTAAGGTACTATAAATAGTGCCCTTCTTAAACAGAATGTTTTTACTTAAAAAATCCATATTAAAGTACATATATAGCCTTGACCCCGTTAGGAAGCCGTCGTGTTCAAAGCGTAAAGGGTTCCAACAAAGTTTTGATAGTGTTAGTTTTGATCTATTGATCGAGGTTATCTTTTTCATAGATTTCATTGTGTAATGAAATCCATTAAAAAGGTTATTATGTATTACGCATTTTAATCGTTACTACAACAGTGTGCCTTTATACTTGTTTATAGTATATGTTTTTACTACTTTTCTAAATTTAATTCATTTGACTTAAATTACTGAATACTTAGAAAAGTTATTGTATCCGGAAATCTCCAACATGTACAAATAACTCAGATGTACAGAAAGCGATGTTGAAAAAATGGAAAACCTTTAAAATTGAAAAGGTGATAAATACGTCGAGAAATATTTATGATCACACAATAAACCAGTAATAATAATAGTTGAAACTTCAAATGAATTTTTGAAATAATGCTTGCTTGGCTGAATCATCATATTCAGAGAAAAATACCTTTTGCAAAATCTATGAGTGACCTAAAACCTGCAGACAAACTATTAACACTAAACGAGAAAGGTTTTGAAAAATAGAGAAAAGATTTTATGATAGAATTTGCTATTAATTTAACGATGCTGAAAATTGCCTTAAGCTTAATTACCTACAATTTAAAAAAAATCATCAAATTCGGTGCCCAAAAGGCGAATCCGAGGTATTTTTCTCTAGGAAACCGACTATAGGTAGTTCTTTTCGAGAATTTGCATCTCGTTGTTTTTCTTGAATTGTCAAAATCTAGGCAAAGAAACTTTTTCCTTTAATCCTTTAGAAGGGACCAGTGAATAGCGAGGCCACTAAATGTGTGATAGAACTTTCTGTTTAAGGGAGTAGCTGGAGTGTAATTTGAGGTTTTGCTGTATCTAATTTGTTGCTCTCCCTGTACAGCCGGAGTGCTTATTTTTGGATTTTTCACAAAGTATCTTTTAGTTTGGTACGTAAGCTTTTAGGTAGATCTTAATTTTAATACCTTTTCCACTATAACTTATTAAACTGCACTTCATCTAAGGTAATTATTATCTGTATTGTGTTGTATAATCACTATGTCTATGGTAATTTAATTCCTGTAGTATAGTGTTGACAAACAAGGAATCCACTAAATCCATTGAACAAACTAACTACAAATAATAAAAAATTTCTGTAGAGAAAAACGATAAATATAAAAGTTTCCTAGGGGTTTTGCCTCGTATTCTTAATATAACTTTACACAAATAATCTCTAGACATTTAAAGCATTTCGGTCAACATTGGCGGTGTAACAGCTAAAAATTTGCCTACTAGAGACTGAGCTATGACGTCATTAAAACGGTGACATCCTAGTTTCTTTATTTAAAAATTTTTCAATTTTCAAAGCTATTCATTGTGTAAAACTGACCTCAATAAGAAATCAGTATTTCAGAAGGAAAGCTGCAAATGTAAGCTACATTTCACATCAGAATACGTACCTCGATATCTTCAACGGGTTTTCAACTGGAAGCCGCTGCATACTGTAAATGGAACATACCTGCAGTTATTAAATAATAATTAGTGGAGTACGGAATGTGCTGCTGTGGTACTATACGTTTGGGTTATCAGTAGGTAGTTATCAACTCGTTTGAAAAATCTAAAAGAACGGGAAATATAATTCATCACCAGTTTGTGCAAGATAAAATCAAGCAACGTAATTATCATGGTTGCAAAAGTATTTGCCTACGTATCACTGATTTTGCAGAAAACTTCGTTATTCGAAAGCCAGAAAGACCTTTTTCAGCGCTTGGTGTAGAGCATACTTCTGAGGAAAATGATGGTGATGCTAAAAGTAACGGAGGGCAGTAGGACTAGTACAGGATGCAAGACTGCACAAACAATTGTAAAGTAATTAAACAAGTACATTGCATTGAAGAAAGCTCTGGGGAGCATGAAAGTCATTTTACTTATAACGGAAGATATTTCTATGTCGTTCACATTGATAATCTAAACAAGATTTATCAGATTGTTTTTCTGAGACATAAGTAATAGTGATTTCTTATGTAATGTGAATGGTTTATCTTAATATCGAAAGTATAAACATTAAGAGTACAATCGCCGAATTTCGATATACGATACGATATCCTCACTGCCAATTGTGTCTACAAAATGTATTCTGTAAATTACTTTTCCACCTCTTATGTCGGTAGAAATACCATGGTATCTAAAAAATATTTCTGTGAACTAGTATACAGGGTGTCCCAAAAGTCAACGTCATCCCTTGCAGGGTTGATAGGGCAGCTTATGGCTGTCCAGGATATCTAAATACGACCTTAGTAAAAAACTGGTAGTTTTTGAGATATTGGCACTATCAGTTTTGTGAAAATCGACAGCTACAAAATTCCATATTTTAAGAATAGTAGTACAGGATGTGCAACCTTTGTTAATAATAATCTTGATTATATCTTTAAATTTAGAGTTGACGATATTTGTTCGATCTTTACAGCGGAAGCAGTTGCTATTGAACGTGAATTTGGAGTGGCGTATTGCTAATACTATTAAAGATGTAGTCATTATAACCGATGCCATGTCAGTCCTAAAAGCAATTAGCAGTTATCCAATTAGACATGCTTACAACATGCACATCTTAAATATACTAAAGTATATTTATCAAGTGGTAAACAAAAATGGTACAGTCAAGTTTATCTGGTCTAGGGGTCATGTTGGGATACACGGAAATGATGTTGCTGATAAGGCAGCAAAGGAAGCTTGTAGTCTTTCTGAGATAGATTTAGCCATATCATTTACTGATATCGTCTATCAGGCCAAGAATTGGGCAAAGACTTCTTGGGAAACAGTTTGGGCTAATTACTGTCAAAGGTCTACTAACTTTTATTGTAGAATTTATTCCGTCCTCCCTAAAGTTATACCGCACATATCACAGTTTGCTGTTAGTAAAAACTACTCTACCATCATTACTCGGTTACGATTTAATCATGGGTGCTTTCTCTTACATATGTTCAGAATTGGAATGGCTGAATTCCCATTGTGTCCATGCGACAAGAATTACGTTGGTGATGTGAATCACATTTTCTTTAACTGTCTCTTAAATTCTTAATTTTTTACAGAACTTCTTCAAAAATTAGTAACTCTTAAGGTAGTGTTGAACAAATCATAGAAAAATTTATGATTGCTTAGTGGATTTTGTTAAGAAGTCGAGTACATCAATTTGAGTTATCAAAGATTTGAGTAATATTCGTTTCGTTTTAAATACATATAATAGTATTATATAAAACAAAATTAAATTAGTAACTCATACATTCTCTGTGGCAAATGGACTCTTGTCCGATGCTAAATTACCTTTCACACATACACAACCTGTATACATAATCCACAAGAATTTTCTGAAAATTCTGAGAAAATTTCAAGAAAATCATTTTTTTGAGAACATATTCGTCATCAGTGACTCCGTAAACTTAATATATTGTAGTGTGATACCTAGAATATTTTATAATTAAATACAAATTTAACACCACAGCTGCTCATTTATTGTAACAATAAAAAAAATTAATAAACATGAACACAAACAAAAAACAACTAAACTCAGGATATGTGGGATTAAAGAATAAATTTTACTAACAATTTCTATAAAATTACTCTTTACTGGCAGTTTTGTTAAAATCCTCACAGTTTATCACTTTGGGTTATAAAAAGGTCTTATTTAAATGTTATGTTTCAATGTCTGCATCTAGAATTGTTAATTTCATCAAAGGTCGTATTTCCTATCCTTTCCAATTTATATTTTGGGCTAAATACGTTCTTCGTTCCTTGTAATTAAATGTTACAGTTTTTTCTCCGTCAAACTTTTTATTTTGATCTTTTATTCTTCTTTCTTTTTTTTCTGTTTGTACTCTTCGTCTTCCACAACTACCTTTTCTTTTCTATTATTGTTTTTGCATTCAAACAACTATTTTATCAAATTATTTCCATTTTTTTAAAAGTCAAAATTGTCTTTTTTATTATCTATTGACACACTTTTTATTTTGTTTTCCTAGATTACTTGTGTTTCTTATTTCTTTATTTAGTTTGTCCCCTACTGCATTCTTACACTATGCTTCTGCACTACCTATCTAGCTAAATTCGTTTTAACAATTTTCTCTATCTATAAAATTTAATATTTTTTTACTCAAGTTTTCTTAAATTTTTAGTAAGATTAATTAACTTAATGAACACAAACTCCATTAATACATAAAAATTATGTAATAATAATAAATAATATGCAACAAATGAGCCACAGTTGGAATAACACAGCAATATATAAAAACTTTAAATTTTTACAAAACTTTTCAAAAAATTTTAAATTTGGGGATCAACAAATTATCTGCCATACCATACCACTCAAGTTTCTAATTTTCAATAATTGAATATAACAAACATTTAAAAAAAATTAAAACCTTCTTAAAGAACAATTTTTTCGAACCCACCCACACAAAATGTTATATGGGCGCCTCTGCGTCTATACTTTTTGTTTTATTTATATTTTATATAGATAGCAGAGAGAATGTTTTGAAATTTGAACCAAAATGAATGAACCAAACTAAAACTCTCTGGTATTATTGAGTTGTTGTTTTAAATTATAATTGAATAATGAACCGGAATACGATTAAGTATAGGGAACTAAAAAAATTAGTTTTGTAATAAGATAACTATTTTCAGTTTATAGCCCACGACATTTAAATAAAATGCGTGGAATGCAAAATCAAGAACCATAAAAAACCAAAAAAATTGCATGGAAAACTTAAATATTCACAGTATACGCATAGAATAATTATATTTATACTTTACAGTATTATTTTTAGACACATTATAGATTATTGTTAACAATCACTGGGAATATAAGACAAAGGAAGTGTGGAAATTAGTAAAACTAACTTTAAGACAGATATTAAAAGTTGGAAGATCTCATACTTTAAATATAAATCGATAAATTTACAAAAATAAAAACATACCTTTAAAAGCAATTAATACAGTAATTAATAGAATATTTTCGTGTCGTAGGATTATTTGGCCTTCGTCTATAAACAAAATTCGTCTATACGATCGTCTATAAATATACGTGTGAGATTTAACTTCTGGATGGGAATTGTACACCACCACCAGTCTCTCAATTCAAGTAGCTGCCATAATCTTTTAATAAGTAGTTTCAGCTGGATGCTTAAAGTAAATAAAAAATAAGGTTCGCATTCCGTTTCTTATTTTTCTAAGATAAGTACAGGATAGTAGTTAATCAACTACATGAAATTTACTACAAAAAAGGTCCGATTTACTTTTTGTCTATGATGAATAGTTTGCGAGATGCCGGGGGATGGAAAAACCGCGAATTATTAAAATAGAGTCTTAATGGTATAAAATTAATGTTTAATATCAATGTTAATTAATTAATATTAATGTTAAATGAAGTGGGTTTAGACCGAATATTAAATGACTGTATTAAGGGATAAATTGGGTGCTGTGGATAAGGTGGGGAGGGGGTTGGAGGGCAGATGCGTGCAGGAAGGCCGATTGACCTTCATTTCTGCAAAAAAAGAGCAAAACCACAAATTGGAAAAAAGCTAACATCTACATCCCATGTCCTCATTGCTGCCATTCGCCTCCAATCTTTCATATCTCCTATCCTACATGCTGTCGCTCTGTTTATTCACAGAATGTTTGGATTCAAAAACTTGGTCAATCTACTTGTTGGTTTGGGATTCAGTGCAACTTATCACGAAGCTTAACAGCTAGAGCTATTGACTGTCTACCACACTAAGGAGCCAGTCTCTAGTGTAACATTCTGTCAATATGTATTCGATAAAGCCGATTTCAATGTCTCCCTATCGATGGCTGGGATATCTTTCATAGCATGGGAGGCATTAAATGCATTACCCCAGTCTCAGCTCTCCCACCACTTGAAGAGCCCCACAGGCTTAAATCGGCTTCTTCTGACACATAAGTAGGCCACCACGTAGTGTTATGGAATTTCAGACATTTGAACATTGGACAAGCAACGCATTACGGCAGATTACTCAATGGCAGGGTCTGGGCTGAAAGAAGTGTTACGTCTAGTTTATGCTGCAAATACAGTTGACAAAATCTTAAATAGTACACAAACTTTGTATCGGTTTTCTTGGCGGCAATGAGGGCATGGGATATAGATGTTAGCTTTTTCAATTTTTTGTTTTGAGCACTACTGCTCTTAAATGTTGTACAGACATTTATTATTCGGTCTGAACTCACTTCATTGAACATTAAACATTAATTTTATACCATTAAGACTATTTTAATAATTCCCAGTTTTTCCATCTCCCGCATCTCGCAAACTAAATATTCATCATGTAGACAAAAAATAAATAAGACCTTTTTTGTAGTAAAGGACCCCGCACAAATCTAATGGAAATTGAATTTCAGTGGAATTGGCTACTTTTTCGTTGACATATATGTTAGGAATATTAACATTGTCAGCTACAGCAGTCTGATCAAATGCACTTGTTGAAGGAATTTCACTCGCGCCATTTTCCGTTAATGCATCTTGACCTTGCTGTATCTTTTTGGCAATTTTTCTTTTATTTTCTAATGATTCAGCTATATAGCCCTCCGCTATTCCTGTAGAAGACCATCCGCCGTGTCTTTTAAGGTCTTCTATGCCACTTCCAGCATCAATCAACAAAGTTGCTGATGTTCTCCTCAAGGCATGGCCCGTATATTCCGCTGCATTTTGTAAATGAAGAAAACCAGCTATTTTAGCAGGTATCTTTCCGAAGGTATGAATTCCTACAGCCTGAATACTGCATTTACCTTGTCTATATGAAACAAATAAACGCCGGTGTGGTGTATGAGCAGGGCGAAGTGCTAGGTATTTTCTATATAAGGCAATATTTTCGGGTTCGCCAACATCGTCCAAAATTAAAAATCGTCTTCGTTTGTGAGTTTTCGAATCTGGAATGTTCACAATGAGAGTATCATTCTTGTCTTCAATGTCATCTAGAGTCATCTTCAACAACTCATCGCAACGGCATGCACCGGCTAGTCCAAAAATTAATACAACCTGAAAATATAAGCCGCCAATTTAGATTATTTTATAATTTATTTATTAAAACTACTTACTTTTAACAATAGGAAGTCGTGATCGGGAGCTTTTCGAAGAAACTCGTTTATCTCATTTCTTGAAAATACTCGGGACTTTTTTGCTTTATATCCTACCGATTTTCTTTTCAGATATGATTTTAACTTTAATTAACTTTTTTGTTATTACACCAGCTTTTGAACTTCGCATATTGTTTCTCATATCTTTCTTTGGACTTATCCGGAAGCAATTCTTCCACTGCAGCAGCAGCAGCTTCTTCAATTATTCCAGTGCGAAGAGTGTTTTCCATATTATAAAGCACTTTACAACACAAATTGTGACACTTAAATAGTATATTGTACAACTAGTGATACAATGACGATGTTTGTAATACGAGTATAAGTTTGCTTAACGAGCCGCGAAGCGGCGAGTTAAGCTATATACGAGTATTACAAAAAGGAATTGTAACACGTGTTTTACATACTACTTTGTCTATTTCGCCTTAATTTACAATTTACTTTAAAGAAATGGGAAAATGTACACGCGGGTATTTTTGATGTGGTAATGTTGGTAATAACTGATAACGCATACAATGACATCCACTGTCATTTTGAAAAAATCACGTAGGCAGGGAAAAATTCAAGTTTAAAAAAAGGTGACAGCTTAGTTGTTTCTTCTGATATAAGATAAAAATGTATTTTTATTATAAATAATTATTTTGATAAGACAATCATGTACTCAATCAAGGTTTTACTGTTTCTATTACAATAAACATTTTAATACATCAAAACTGCTTAACATACAACAATAGACAATAACTAACCTAACCTCTAAATCTAAACAATGAAAATGAAATTTGAGTAGGGACGGACTCAATTGGTCAATTGGTCATTCACGACCATCAACTTAATCCGGGAAACCAACAAGCTTTTCAGCGCATTTTCGTAGGAAATCCGCTATTAACCGCGCTTTGTTTTAATTCAAAGCTTCTTAAAATGAAATATGTTTCATTATTCTCGCTGTTATTTCTGAGCATCATAACATTCAAATTTTCAAAACGGCGCCAGTTAATGAATACTTATTATTACCTATCACGGGAAAGTGCTTTTCTTTTGGATAATGTGCCCCCAAAATACTTCCGCGGGTTGTCTGTCGAGCATTATTCCTTTCCTTTTTATATTCTTCCTAGCACCTTGGTTATGTTCCCATTAGTAGGTAAAAACTGAAAAAAATATTTGATGAAATGGAGGTGTACATCATTCAACTCAATTAAACTTACCTCAATATCGAAAAGCGATATACGTTTTGGCTTTTTAATCTAATTTTGATCTTGAAATCAGAATATAGCTGTGTTATTGCTTATTACGCATTTACGTCTGACACTGGACTTCGTTGACAGAATGGCATGACAGAGTAGGCTGGCAGCAAAATTTACTTACTACTGCCAGCCTTACAAATAAAAAAATCACTACTTTCAGTTGCACAAAGTAGCACTTTGTGTAACTGTTTTTCGTAAAAACAGTGTCACAATCTTTGTCTAATCTTTGTATACGCGAAATAGACAAAAATATTTTTGATTTGTTGTTGATTCATTGTCATGGATATTAACTTCTCATACGACTCTGATGTTGATATATTTTTTCAGTTTAAATCTATTTTTAGTTTTGAAAAACGATTTCAGAAAAAATATAATACATCACTGGTCATGAAAGTGTCTCTGCTTGACTCGGAGACTTTAAAGAGATACTCGGATGCTACGCATCCTCGTACTCTTCAATAAGCCTCCTCTTCTGCAAAGTTTCACTTTCATGACTTGTAATGTAATACACTATTAAACTTTAATGTAATATTTTCGTTTTAGTGTTTGTTTAAACTTATTTGACTTGACTGTGAAACATTTAAAATACTCTGTTCTATAAGTAATAAAACTATGAACGCATGTGAAAATCCTGTTTCATATTTAAGATATTAAATATTACGTATTTAATATAATGGCCAACAGAAATCGAATGCCGTGTTTTGTTTGTAATCAACATTTTCGCGTGAATGAATTAATTCGACTAAATGGTGACAATAATGCAATAAAACGTGAAATATCTGCTAGGAGGCGTGAAGAAGCTGGGGGAGAAGCTGGAGTTATAGAAAATTCGCGTTTGTGTATTAATTGTAGTCGCTCGATCAACAATGAAATTAGAATTGTTAAAAATGACCCATCATGTGGAATTGTAAACGTATTGACTCAAACAAATAGCAGTACCTGTTTTATTTGAAATGAAAATAATCAGCACACTACTACTAACTCACAGACCTTCAGTAGAAGAGAGAGTGCAGGTTTTTCTCTTAAGAAATATATATGTTCCTGAATATGTTATATGTTGTCCTGCGCACTTCAGACAATCAGGGATATATTCATAGAATTTTGCTTCCTGGGTTGCGATTTATTAACAGACCATACATAATAAAAGGAACGCAATTAGTTCCATTTTTAAATGGTCTTCGTAATGTTTCGATTAATTATATTGATTACAAATACAATAATGAAAATTCGTGTGCAGATGATGAGTTTCGATGCTTAACTTCCATTACAAAAGAGCAATTTTGCGATCTTTTATAGTCATGATCTGGAAATGAGGCAGCAGAGAAAAATAACGTAAAAAATCTACTTACTTTTCTTTGCAAACTACGTCAAGGATTATCAGACGAGTTTTTAAGTGTTATATTTGGTTATTCGTCTCGACAAAATACAAGTATGGTTATCTCAACAATACGGCAATTATTAACGCAAAACTTTGTGCCATCTAATACTGGATTCGGTGCTATAACAAGACAAGGATAAATTGAAAGGCATGTTACTGATTTTGCAAATACATTGTATAATCCAGAACCTCGTGATCGAAAAGCTATTGCCTATATTGATGGAACCTGTAGCACAATTGAAAAAAACGGTAACTTTATAGTATTGCAGTAGTCCTATTGCGTGCACAAGGGTCATCATCTTTTGAAACCATGTCTAATTGTAGCACCAGATGGGTATATACTTGCGATCTTGGGACCATGCTTCTCGGATTCTTGAAATAATGATGTTAAAATTTCGCAATGACTTTGAAAATGATGTTAGTGGAATAAGCGAATGGTTTGTCGAAAATGATATCTTTGTAGTTGATCGCGGATATAGAGATGCAATACCACTGCTTGAGCGCATTGGTATTGATCACAAAATGCCAGCACTTTTAGCACGTTTTCAAAAAAGCTTTCAACTGAGGAAAGTAATCAAACTCGTTTGGTTACTAAAACAAGATGGATAGTTGAATCCAGGAATGGTCACATAAAAACTAAATATAAAATCTTTAAGGGCACTATTCGAACTGCGTATCTCATTCATTTAGGCGATTTTTATGGTATTGCTGGAGCGCTAATAAATAGATATAGGGAAGCTGTTCATATGGAAAGTGCAACTGTGGAATTAGGTCAAAAAATGTTAGAAAAACTAAGAGATGCGAACGTTGTACAAGCACGTGTTGAAGCTGAACATCTACAAAGACGAAATGGCCAATGGAGACAGTTGGAAGCAAACGATTTACCCGATTTTCCGCACTTGAACATCGATTATTAGCGAAGTATCACTTTTGGAACATACCAACTGAAACTAGCTCCATCGTATATACAACAAAAACTTCAACGTGACGAAACAGAACTATTTGAATTGGATATTATGTTTAATGAACCCGGATTCATTCGATTACGCGTATATTCTCCATTCCGACAAGCCACAAGATATCATACTTAGATTACTTACAACATTGAAACTAATGACGAGAACCCGCCATTGCTGCGCACTATTGTACGTACGAATCAGGTGCAAGAACTGTGGAATGTTGTGCGCATATCGCTAGCGTCTTGTGGTATTTAGGTTATGCAAGGCATGACAATAACGTCAAATATCCGTCAACAATGCTACTTGATAACGTACTCGATGCTGCAAACAGAATACCACAAGAAAATATTAACCACGCAATTAAAATTGTTCCAAAATATTAGCACCCCGACGTGAGAGGCAAGGGGACTCACGATATAATCAAGCAACCCGACCATGCGCCTTGCATGAGCTATTATATACCCTTTATACGGCGTATTTGACCTCGTGGAGATCAAACGGTTAATTCTTGAGGATTGTGCCCATAGAGACTTTTGATCACAAAGTCACTAGCTACAACATATCAAAAATTCAGCAAATTCCACCGACATCCAATTTCCATCAGGTTTGTGCGGTATTTTCCCAATTTGACCTCGTGGAAGTCAAACGGTTAATTTTTGCGGGTTGTGCCCATGGAGACTTTTGATCACAACCGTTCCAGCAACCGTACCAACAGTTTCCGTCGGCATCTTGATAAAACTAAAATGCTCTTCAGGAGAGGTGTGATGTGGTTTGTTTTAATTTAAGTTGTGTAAGTTTATATTTATTTGAACATGTATACGTCGCCGCCAATGTCTTTCCAACTTGGGTGTCGAACAGTGAGAGAAAACTTAAGTTGTGGCAGCTAATAACTAAAGTTTTTATAGCCTCAGATAGAAAATTATGCCACCACAGCAAAAAGCAAATTTCCTAAATTCGTAAAACTATCGTAGCAATAAACATTTGTCACAGATACAGTAGAAATCGTCGTGACTCTTATGGTGTACTGTGACAGATAAAATATTTGGCTAACTTCATTGAATTCTGTGCTAGTAAGAAAGTTTAACTATACTGGCTAAGTTTTTCAGCTGTAATGGCTTAATTAAATAGCTCACATAGCAATATTTTTGTTGGTACGAATAAGTATATTATGGCTTCTACTTATGTCTATGCTGGCTTACTTTATAGCTGAAATGGCTGACTTACTTATCCAAAATGGCTTTATTTTAGTGGCAACCTTAGCATTACAAGTAAGCATACAAATATGAGCTTTTTTCGATTATAATGATTTTTTTAATCTTAACAACCTTACACAATAATAAATGTTGTTAAAGCAATAGTTATTTGTTTCATTAGTAGAAAAAATGCATGTTATTGGAACGAATAAGAAAGTTGCCGGACGACGCGTTAGCGGAGTCTGGCAGCGTTATGAGACCTTATTAACTCCAACCTTCTTCAGACAATGTTAATGCTTGGGCACATTCTTCACGAGTAAGATTTCGTGTTTCACGTTCCATATTGACAAAAATATTGGAAAAACACAGCTATCAACACAATAAACACACTCCTGTCAACTGCCTTTTCACATTTACCTATTTTTCATAGCATGCTATAGACTTGTTTTTCTGGTACTAATAGAGATATAGTGACTGAAAAGCGAAAATGTTAAGAAACGAGATAGTCCAGGCGACAGGGAAATTGATATATGGGAAAAATCACAAGACTTGATAACAGCAATTTTTTGTTTAGTATGTAGGAGGGTGTGTGGTAAGTCTACATTTCCTATTAATCGGAGGCTGCGAAGTGTTCGCCATCTTGGAAAAAGTGGTTAAAGTGCTTTTTCAATTTATCTCGTTAACCGTAGGCCTGAGGAAAGAAGTAATTCATAACGTTTTAACGTTAAGGAGATAAATAACTTACCAGGAGGAAAAACGTTATACGGCTTACCTGCTTCGTTTTCGACTTACCTCCATTTGACCGCTGCTTTCCACTATACCAAAGAACGGAACCAAAAAAGTGAATGCACTAAATTGTTCGTTTTTAGATTGCCTACAAGAAAGGTAAGAACAATTTTGCTCGTACGATCAAAAATGAAATTGTTATTTCACCCCAAAAATTTGCAATCCCTAAATCTTTACGGATATTTGTTTATAACTTTCTTATTAGAAACATTTCTCAAAGAACTGTATGGAGGAAGTTGTAGAGAATCAAATTTCCGAAAAAAACGTTATGAATTACTTCTTTCTTCAGACCTACGGTTAACGAGATAAATTGAAAAAACACTTTAACCTCTTTTTCAAGATGGCGGACACTTTGCAGCCTCCGATTAATACGAAAACTTGAATGTAGACTTACCACACACCCCCCTACATACTAAACAAAACAAATTGCTGTTATCAAGTCTTGTCTGTGTCAAGTGGGGTGTTCGGGAGACCACACGACGATCACCCATAAAACTGACTGTCTTCTACCCTATCCCTATAAAGGGCAATGGATGAAGATTAAGTGTGTGGTAGAGAAATTCGTGAGAATTCTCGACGGTGACTCATACCGATCAGGGGGAGCCCTGATAGATGAGACCGGTGTGGGCGGATTCGAATCTCGCCTGGGATAAGGTTATTTATGGTCACCAAGGAACCCGCTGCTTGTCCAAGGTCATTTATGGTTACCAACGGAACCCGCTGCTTGACCGAGGTCATTTATGGTCACCAAAGGAACCCGCTGTTTGACTGAATCTCAAGTGCGGAGAATCGAAGTGAGGTTTACCTTGCTTTTGGGCTAATGGGAAGCTGCAGGCCGCCAGGTAAATGTGCTTAGGAGCTATCCCGACCACCCTATCATCCGGACTGCAGCCGGGTACAGTGGTTGGGAGAAGCTCTGAAAGCCATTACACTTAAGGAGAGTTGAAGCGAATACATAGCCTCTCACAATCAAGACAACTTCACCAAATACGGGTACACACCGGGAGTCTATAACATGTAGACTTAAACGAAGCTCTGTCGAGGGCCCACCAAGCCTAAAATTGGTAGACCGGGGTGGCAAAACCATTAAAAACCAAGTTCCGCCACAATTGAGGTTGGATTCGATCGGGCAGTGGTCCCACTTAATAACAGCGTTAAGTTGGGGAATAGTCCTATTGCTGGACGAAGTACTTCGGTACCGGCGGGTGAGCACTTGACGCAAGTCAATCGCTCCGGTACTATGCCTGCGATAGCTAGTAGAGGGTGGATAGGCAACCTCGCTCCGACCAGTGAGCTGATCTGGTAGCAATTGCTGTACTGCCGGTTATGCAACTTGCGCGCTGATTGGGCGTATCCCAATCACTTCCTTGTGGAAGGGAACGTGGGGGTATGTTCATACAGGTACCCCACGTAAAACAATCATGACAATCAATGTTATCAAGTCTTGTGACTTTTCCCATATACCAATTTCCCTGTTGCCTGGACTATTACGTAAAGTTAATATCAACACAACAAATTAAATGAACACAAACAAAATGCCAAAACAAAAGAGTGTCAATAGCGAGTATTTCCGCCTCTAGCACGAATAACGTCTTGGCAACGCCGATTCATACTTAAAATAAGCGACCGTATTTCATTTTGATTAAATTTTCCCGTCTCCGCGCAACGTCTGCTAAGATGTTTAATTGATTACGTTCCTCTTGTTTCTCTTCTACGAAGTTTATCTCAGAGATTTTTAATCTCAATTGGATTTAATTCAATTCAATTGGATTTAAATCTGGGCTTCTGGCTAGCCATGCCATAGTTTTAATTTCAACTTCTTCCATATAATCTTGCACAACTCAAGCAAAATGAGGTGTGGTATTATTCTGCATTAACATAAATTCTTGCCCTATATATGGCACATATGGAACCACGTGGTTATCTAAAACCTGTCGTATGTATCGTTCAGCTTTAAGGCTTCTATTATCTATGACGCCAAGTTCCGCGCGACCGGTCAAATAAATACCTGCCCAGAACATCACAGATCCGTCCCGAAATAATGTTGTATTCGAGAAATTGCACTGAGAATATCGTTCATTGGGACGTCTACATACACGAAGACGTCTATCATTATTGTAAAGGCAAAATCGGGACTCATCTGTAAATAACACACGTTCCCATTGAGGCTCTGTCCAGTTAACGTGCTCTCTGGCAAAATTTAGCCTAGCCCTTCGGTGCTCTCTGATTAAAGCTGGACCTCGAGCAGCAACTCTAGGTCTCAAATTACATGCTCTAAGTCGCTGTCTAATGGTTTCCCCACTAATTTGTAAACCACTTACTTTTCGTAGCTGAGTTTGTAGACTTCGCGCTGTTACAAAACATTGTCGTAAAGCTGAAAGTCTCAAATATCGGTCATTCATTGGGGTTGTTTTTCAATTTTTTTCCTTCGTTGGCTTGGTCTGTGAACATGATTTCTAGTCTCCCTGTATCTTTGTATTACTCGTGAAACAGTTGTATGAGCCACATTAAATTTCTGTCCAATTCTTCGATAACTCCAACCTTCTTTAGACAATATTAATGCTTGGGCACATTCTTCACGAGTAAGATTGCGTGTTTCACGTTCCATATTGACAAAAATATTGGAAAAACACAGCTATCAACACAATAAACACGCTCCTGTCAACTGCCTTTTCACATTTACCTGTTTTTCATACCATGCTATGTTGTCTTTTTCCGGTACTAATAGAGATAATAAAGTGAATCAAAAACGAGAATGTTAAGAAACGATAAGGCTAGAGTACGATATGAATTCTAACTTGCTCGTGTAACTGTTAAATGTTACAGGGTGTTGCAAATTTTATAAGAAAAAAACACGTCGCAATTGTTACAGACTGTATTCATAAAAAAATAATTGCTTTGGCAAAACAATAGCACATCCACATTTTCGAATAAAAAAACGAATCATACAAAAAAAGAATCATTAAAATCGGACACATGTTCTAGACACAAATTAACTTCAAACTTTTGGTTATTGTTTGGTGATGCGTTAATTGGATAATTATTAACTATTTAATTTAATTCTCTTTGTAATATACAATGCTAAAAAAAGGAAATCAAACACAATTTTTTTTTAAACGTAGTATATATTTATATTTACGTTAGATAATTGATTGGGCATTTTCCAATGTGATGAGCCCGATAATTCACATACAATTCATTATTCACAACACCTTACTGATCTGTGGAACACGCTTAATGTTAAGAATTAACATTTTAGTAAGTACAATAATAATAATCAAAGGAAGCTGTTTTACTTATATTTTGCAGTTATTACTTAACATACTAACATTGAATTACAAAACTGGTCTTTTTTAATAAAAAGTCTGTATCCTGAATTAAAATTTAACCTTCAGTTAAATATTATTGTCAGCAAAAAATTAAGACAACTTCCTGACTGCTCTCTGGAGTCTGGACTGAAATATTGCTTTATTATCATCATTTGAATAAAAAATATTGTGTACCAATTAAAGTTATATAACAATTATTTATAAAGGTAAAAATTCAGCTATACTAATTTTTGGCGCTATCATAAATTTCACCAGTCTGTTCGAGTAGTTTATATTATAAAAGATTGTGATATTTATACTGTGCCTTAATATTAATACGAATAGTACCATTCGTAACGTTAATTGGATGGAGGGTATTTACATGCTTAATAATATTTTCAACATTGATAGAAACAGAAAATGCATTGTTTATAATATTATTATTTTTTCTGTATTATGTACAATTACAATGTCGCCTTCAAAATTTTGAACATCATCGTATAATATATTCTAATTGCCGTTTCTAGTTTATGATTTAAGAAATCTCTTAAATATTGCTCTGCAACAATGGAGGATTTACATCCTTCATGTCTTTTCAAAACAAGCAACAATGTTAATTTCAACAAAATAAAATAAGTCAGCAATACAGTTTAAATTCTTTTACTGACTTGGAAACACACCACTTTTTATAATACCTACTTAAAAGTGTTACATGATCGCTCTCTGGGTTTTCCGACAGCAAGGATGGTCGAGCTGGATTCGCACTGTTTTCAGTTTCAGTATGATTTTCAAATTTTTCCGAATCGATCATTTTACAAAAAACGCTACTAGCATAGGAAATTAAATTATTGACAATACTATCACTGATACGATCTTATTATTTTTTGAGTTTGATAAAATAATCGCACATTTTACAATAAAAGCAACAGACATAGAAAAATAAACAAGTTTACTACCTTTAATTGAATTGTCATAGATATAAATGTAAAAATAGGTATTATTAATTAAATCATAATTTAAACTTCTTGGTAGAAAAACGTAATGCGCAACGCGTTGGTAAGTTTCTTTTTTGTCCTCGACCGTCTTGTGGACTTCAGCTACGCTTCGGTCTACAAAAAACGACCTTGGACAGAAAAGTTTACTTACCGCTACTTGGAGCATAACTATTTGGTTTTCTGGTTCCATTCCATAAATCAAGTATTTATTCCTGCATTAATAATTATTTACAAACCATTTCATAGCCTTTTGTTTTTTACGCTTATTACTGTTTTCATATCCTTTTGGATTCTTTATGTCAATTTTACAGCGGTCGTCGCCTCGCTCACAACTCGCGTTAGCTCGAGCGGTAAAGTAATCATAAAACGCTTCAGTTTTCATACCAACATGAATGATTCCCGAAAAATTTCCAATTATTATTTTTTTAGGGAACATTTATATACTATAAAAATTTTCTAAAAAGATTTACTAGTTGTCATGGATACTACTCAAATCTGTTAATTTTTCTATTGGCTCTCCACAGTGTCGTACTATTTTCATATATAATATAACAAGTGGTCTAATTTTTTCCGGCAAAATTTGTCATTTCAGATATGAGTAGCTTTCGCAACGAAAACTACACGAGTCGACGCAGGAGACGAGTGTAATTTTCCAAAAGCAAAAGCTACGAGTGTCTTAAATGATAAATTTTGCAAGTAAAAATTACACCACGAGTTGTATTCGGCTTGACAATCCATCGAGCAAATTTTTATTTTGCGTGTGTAGTTAATATTAATTTAATTAAATTTGGCATTTCATTTTGACATAAATTTTTTCACTAAGAAAACACCACTAGTGGTCTTTTCACTATAAAACTAATTTCATTGGTCCCAATTTGAAAAATTCTGTAATTTGATTGATTAAAAATTTTCGAGTTGGATTGTCAATATAATAACCACTTACCTATTTTTTCAAAAACCTTCACTGCCGGGTAGTGAGGCTGATAATGAATTTAATTGACGGGCATGGGAAGCGTTGTTGGTTGAACGATCTTTAGAAATGAATATTTCGCAAAAAGTTTTAATAAGTTTAAAGTGTAATTATGTCTAATAACATCTGTAAATTTGCTACACTTCTGGCTCCTTCTGGAAAGAAAAGAAACGGGCTTACCAAATATCGAGCCAAAAAAAAGGTAGCAACTCCCAGGGTCGTAAAAGTAATGTTCCACCTCGGCTGCATCAATGTTCTGGTTAAAGAAATGCTGTAATTAGGTATAAATATCATAAAAATTAAACACACTTTTCGAGTGATTCCCCAAGTCGTATATTTGTGAAAAGGAGTAATTATTTTTATTAATATAAAGATATAACGACTTATGTTTAAAAAAAATAACTATGAATTAATTATATAACCAAAGAGATTACCTGGTTGCATATGCAGTCCGGTTTACACCGTATTATAGTTATAACGACAGAAATAATAAATTTAAAATTAAGTAATAACCAATCATGGAATCAATTCTCGTTTTGTTTAATTATATCCCCCCAACAAAAATAAACAGCAATAATAACACAGAACCGTGATTGCGGTATAAGTTTAGTTTACCAAACTCTTCGATAAACATAAATAATAAAAATAGTTTAACATAAATATCTTCGACTCGACCTCTGGCATTTCATGGTGGTGGAAAGGAGTGAAGGATTGTTCTTGTCTTTCATCCACTTTCTTCCAAACGGTTAATTAATGATTTTGATAGGATTTAATTACTTGATTCGGTATTTAAAGATGACTATAAATGAATAAAGAAAAACCTAAAAGATCAGAGTTAATCACACTGTTACATGTGACTTAACCTAATTTTGCTGGGACATACCTTCGAAGGTTTCAACACTTTAAGATCCAATTTAACTATTGATAAACTAACTGGAAATCCATCCAATTATAGGAAGTTAATTTTAAAAGCCTGACAAAGTCAGATGGCTATTATAAACCATGATAATGGCAGATTAATTTCCGCTAATAACTTCTAGCCTTCTTGACAAAACATCATAGAGAGAGAAATAAAAATTTGATTAATGAAATTGACAAGTAACGAACATCAGCTCCATCTTTGGACAGGTAAGTGTACTATAGTAAGTATTAATTTTATTTGAATTAATTTTATATTTTAAATTTCAGAGAGAAGGTTCTGGATGAAGATTGAAATAAATTAATTATAATAAGTTGTATGATAACAATTATAACAATTGGAAATAAATAACTAAAGTTTATTATTCTGAATTTTATTGTAAATAAAACCAATCTAGTTAGCAACAAAATGGGTTGTAACAAATTATCACCAAGATTCCTATCAATTTCTGTTTCCCTTAATGGGACTCAATTCTTTTGGTGACGGTACCCACGGTACCAATTTCTTTATATCATTTATGTATCTTTGTATTATTATCTTTAACATGAGTAAATATATAATTCCTACTACAACTTCAACTCTTGAATTAACGCTACAAAGGGGTAATACTGAAAACAAAGAAACTTATATTACACCCACAAACTTATTCATATTATTGTGTAATTAAGTTTTCCTTTTCTTGCAAAGTGTAGTTTAATAGTATATTGTGTTACAAGTTTAGAAAAGTGCCAATTTATCACGAGTGTGAAGATTTTGCGGCATGAGACGTAGTCGAATGCCGCAATCACACGAGTGAGAAATTGGTGTTTTTGCACGCGTTACACACTATACTTTATCTACGACAACAAAAAAAGTAATAAACCACCAACAGCTAAGGAAGTTTTTTTAACCTAGAATTTATACTCGCATTCATATTTTTTACGTGAAATATTTAGCAATAAATTAAGAGATGTAATGTGAGCCGCTTCCACGATGTTTGGAGGTGTACGAGTGTACATCCCAATTTTCCTTTATCGAATTCACTCATGATACATCTAGAATTTTAAAAACGACAAAAGTAAACATTAAATTTGTAAAGACAATAGTAATAATACGTTTACAATTTGTATAATTTTAGTCAATCTACTATTTAGTACTTACAGCTAAATAATTATGTACTCGTTTTCAAAAAATAATTTATATGTACAAAAATCACAATTCAATTGTCAAGGTTATTAACCTCTGCGCAAAATGTCAAATATTCTCGCATTATGAAGCAAATTATAAATGTTTTCAATGTTTTTATTGTAATTTAGCAATAATAATAAATAAAATTACATTAAAAATTATATAATAATGTAAAACATTAATTAATTTTACGTTTTAATTGAATAACAATCATTGTAACTTTATATAATGAGAAAAAAAACATCATTGAAAGGCGTCTCGATAGCTCAATGGTTACGCTGTAGCTACTAACCGAGCGATCCGGGTTAAATTCACCGGGACTGAACTTAGTTTTTTTTCTAGATGGATTTCCATTCAAAATATAATTTAATGTAAAATATTAATTAAACAAAATAAATTAACCTTTATCTAAAATTTATAACATTTTATATTTCAAATAATTAATAATATTATAAATATTGCAAGTGGTGACATCTATGGCGTTTTAATAGAACTACGGATTATTGAGAACTCCTTTCTCACATACTTTACCGTTGAGTTTGGAGATTGTTTGCAATTGGTCGTTTTCACGGTTACTAGATTGTGCGGAATATGTAACTTTCTATGGTGGTCATAGATAAAAGTTCTTAAATTACATAAATTAACACAGCGTTCTAAAACCACCTTTTAAAATATGACTAACAATGTACCATCTTTTAACGCTTTTAACACTAAAATAACGTGTGTTAACAGTCGTATTCTAAAATGTGTATACAAGGTGTTTTTTAAATAATGGTTTTTGGCTTAATGTGTAACATATGAATAAAGGAAAAAGGCAAAAATGCATATAATTCCGCACTATCTCAAAAATAAATTTTCACATAAAAATTGTTGGCACCTGGAAATTTAAGCAAACTGAAGACGTCTCTGGTGTCTAGAGGAGGTATTATTTCTATGCTGATCATTCATTTAATTTATTTCAAACAAAAAGATGTTTACTATTTAAACTGTTTATAGGTAGTAATAAATACAGAAATGTGTCAGCAAGTAGACTGTAAGTATACAATGACAGCGCCTAAAATAAATAGAGGTTTTTTTTGTTATTATTACAAATACTGCATTTCTGTCGGTGTTGGGGACTAATCAGTTAAATGCTGAATTAATTAATCAGTTGATTGAAGATCTAATTGTGACATTTCAATTGCAATTATATTTACTTCCAACCTCTTAATTCCAGACTGCAATTTAATTTAATTGCAACTAAACGTAGTTTTAATTAATACGTCAATTGCAATTAAAAATCACAAACAAAATTACCACAACTAAATAGTATTTATGAAGATTTTAATTTAAATAACAAAATACGTATATAGGTCATTCTAGTATTTTATAATAACAGCAGATCGCATTTCAACCATGTCCCAGACTTAAACAAACCCGAATAAATAAAAAGAGCAACTTCTGACTACATTTTATTTACGTTTTAAAGCATAGACAGCTATAAATTAGCTTTTTTATGTGACATACAACAACAATTTTTAAAAGACAGGTACATCTAAAAGGGTATCACATTTTTAAATTAAATTTGTACGCATTAAGGTAGGTTAGCGTTACAGGGTCGGACTTGAAAATTAATGAAACTTTAAAATTTATTTTCTCGAAAACTATTCATTTGAAGAACAAACTTTATAAGGAAAATTTGCTCTACTCTATTCCACCTATATACCATTCAGCTAAAAACCTTCAATTAAAATACACCCTGTATACACTTTTACGTGCAACCCTAACCGATATTCAAAACAGCGTAGGTAGGTTTATTTACTTCCCAGTTGTATGTACATATTATTTTATTCATATTTAATAAGAATCAATGAATTACATAAAGCATTGAACAACCTACATACAAAAGCATTAATAGTGTTTTAGGATCCTTACCAGTTTCAAGAAAAATATTCTCACCAATTCTGTTATAATAATATTATAAACAATAAATAAATATAAATCATGAGCGATTCAATTAAAAATGTAGAAGTTCAAAAACAAAGACGATTTGTTCTCAGTGACATAAAACAACAAATGAAATGAGAAAAATTGTTAATTACATACAGTTTACTCACTTTTATTGTTATATAGTAGAGAAAAATATGAGATTCTCTCAGTGGCAAGTGTAATCAAAACTTTAGACTCATTAACTTATAAAACTCTTACTTCACTTTTGTATGTACTATATACCTCTCTCTCATAAGCCACCATGCCATTAAATTAATTAGGCATACTATGTCATCACTGCCCGTTTTATTGTATTGATTAAGATTTATAATTTCAGCAAGTTGGTAAACTTAACGTATTCGAACATAAGTAGGTAATATCTAATTCATCCTCGGCTTAATTAATTTTTGGTTGCATTTAAAACATTAAAATATAGTTTGGCAATAATTAAGAAGAAAATTATATGTAATCTTCTGAGACAAGTAATCTGAGAATTCCCGGAAAGTTTTTCGAGAAAACTATTTCCCAGTTCAAAAAAAAACGAGGAGTACATACAAAAAAATTTACAAAAATTCTTTCATTACGAGGAGTTTTTGGATAGATAATTTCACCCCTTTTAATTGTTACTGTAAATGCTAGCTTTAGTGTAGAACGTAGCACCATGAATTATTTCATTAAGTTGTAAAACAAGAAATTGTGTATAAATTTTACACACTGAAAATCAGTTACCGCGGGAATTTCGAGGACAGAGATCAAATTTCCACGGTTATTTCTAAGTAGTAAAACTGATTCTGATTGGTTGTATTATAAAAACTTATTTAGTTATTTTATGTCCGGTCGGGCCTTTTTTCCGGTTTATGGGCCTATTTTTAGAGCATAAATTGCTAAATTAGAACTCTAGGGCTGTAAAGCTTTTTAGAGCCCACTAAAGAGTGTTTAGAGCCCTCTAGAAAAATTACTATTCTTGTTTACGCCGTTACACCAGACCACTCCACCTACCTACTTTAAAACTTAAGACTTACACCGAACATAAAATAATGTATTTCGGAATTAATTAGTATTTTAGAGCCCTTTATCGTCTTACTGACTCTGCGGGCTCTAAAACACTCAATTAAGCCCTTAATAATAATACACTATTACATCCTAAGATTAAATCTTATTTACTTATTTTTTAAGAATGTAAATTTTATTAAAATGTTTGCAGTGCTACCAACTGAACATAGCTAAACTATTGCTAGAACTTGCTAGAAATACGATGACTATTACTGGCTTATAATAAAATACAGCGTTCAAACGTTACTGGAGCACGTTGAGATTTTTCCTACAGCAGACTTCCGAAATATTCTGCACGTGCCTGAAGAGATGTCTGGATACACTTTATAAAGAAGTGTATCCAGACACGTTTTCAAGCACACGGGAGGCATCTCCAGAATCTGCTGAACGAAACCGAAGATAAGGGCCGAAAAAACTCACGTAATATATTTTTTGCCCGATCGGGCGTTTTGGTTCATTTACAAGCTCTGCTCTCAAGGCGGTAAGTTCAACTTACCGCCCAAGGCTAGGTAATAAAGTACCTCGTCATTTAAGTCGAAAAACACTCACTATCATTCTAAAATTCGTCCGGATTAAGACAAAAATTGTTTTTGTTTATTCAACTCCATAACAACCAGACACATTAACCGACTTGATAAAAATTGACATTTTCAGTGTGATGTGTTTAATGTTTATTCTATATATTGTTAATTCACTCATAGATCCGATCGGGCAAAAAATAGTGTAAGCATTACGGGCGTTAGGTACGCTTTACCAGTCTCGGCTAATATGGAGACCTCCGCTACGCGTCGATATCCACACTATTAGCCTCGACTGGTAAAGCGTACCTACCGCCCTTAATACTTAAATAACTATTATTCACCAGCATATAGCAATAATCAACTTACCTTACATGTCAAAAGTTGGAAAGTATAAAATCTCAACTTCAGTTGACAATTGACATGAAATATGACAGTTCAGGTTGGTAAGTGGAGTTCAGAGATTGGAAAGTAGAGTTCAGGTTTGAAGGCCGCTTTTCAGATGAATCGATCTATGCTTCTTACTATCTTGGTTTTTATTAGTTTATTAGCTTTCTATTATTTAGGAAGGGTGATTGTGAATAAAATAACTAGTATGGTAGTAGTGTTTTATCGTACATCGGTTTATTGCTAATCGCTTTGGTCATTGTATACAAATGACATATGTCAAGATTAAACTGTCACTAAGAGAGCCTACTATAGTTGTTGGTAGATTTGCGGCCGGCCTGTATGGTCAACTCAAATGGATATACAACACGAATGTTTATATTAAAATTATTAAGTTTTCCATTAGACGACGAATACAAAAAATACACTACTATGCCATTATGGTTTCGTAATTGTCTAACACAATTTTGAAATAAACAATTTGTTAACAAATAAGTAAAAATAAGATGATATGTTGAGAACGACCTTGGAATAGTTTGCATCAATAATAATACAACGAATCACATGACAGAAACGTTTCACCAGCTCATCATAAAACAGCCACGAAATCGCGAGTTGCCGGGATTTGAATTTTAGACTTTGAGAACAAGAATCTCATTTCTAGTACCTCAAACCAAAACTATTTATGATATTTGCAACTAGGGAAGACTAATTGGATTAATGTGACTGATCTAAAAGGAGAAATGCGTAATTTTGCGGTACTAGTGTGTCTGCAGCTGCGGTTCACAAAAGTTTTGTTTCGGAACCCCAAAAAAGTGTATCAAAATTTCAATACTAAAGTTGAATTTTTCTATTTGGACCCTTACATCCTGTTCATCTCGTTTAAGCTAGCACGTCATGGAGAATTTCCTAGCGTGTTACAGAAAGACATTTCTTGAACGTATGTTTCAACACTTTTCTTAACTATAATACCTTAGTGTTACTTCCCAAGCAGCATTTTTAGTCATCGCTACGTACCAGCAACTACCGGTGGAACTATTAAGTTTTTGCCACTAGCCACAAGTACGTAATTGCTACGGTTTTATTACGTGCTTGGAACCAAAATGGGGAACAATTTTTGGGTAGCAGATACGTTGCAGTAAACTTTCTGGAACTCGTCCAGCTACGTTTAAGCTACTTGGATGGAACGTGGCGGAGTAGTAATAGCTACTTTCGTGGAACTTCTTTTCTCTTTGACGCATCGTGTCGCGTGATTGCTCTCACTCTTGCAACTTCTATCATTTTAAAATATTCTATCATTTTCTATACTAATCCTGCGATCGTGTCACAAAATGGATTACTAATTTATTTGTAATACGTACTTAATAATATAAGATCGATGAAATGTTTGATAATTTTATCATTTCAGTATATCAAACTTTTGCAAAAAACAATTGCAACTTATCTGTTGAGGATGGTATATCGAAGAATAACAACGCCACTTCTTTAAATATATTTTTTAATGAAAAATGTCTGACAAAAATACTTCTAGAATTATAATTTATACTTATAGTTTTAAAAACTTTAAAGTAGCTTCTGGCAAAGTTACTGTTTCAATCATAATACCACTTTAAAGTAATTATACTAAGTGGCAATACCGTTCCACATACTTTAAAAGCTACTCAATAGTAATGGAACTACATAATTCCAATAAATAGTAGAAACAACTACATAATTACTAAAATATTCGGAACAGGAGTAACTAAACCTATAATGTCATGAATTTAGTTGTAGTTACGTAACAACTACTCAATCAAAGCTCCGATCTGAGTTACTGCTACTTAGATGCTGCTTGGGTTGTACGTTAATGGCAATTTTATCCTTAACGTCTTCCTGTGTTTCTTGCATATTGGTATAGTATCCTTTGTGTTTTTTGTTCTCGCGTTTTACTTGGGGCAGCGGAGTTTTTCTAATTGGAAAATTCCGCCACCTTAGCTATATGTGTGTGTATTAGTGTTGCATGTTAGATTTTCGGTTAATTTCAGTTTTTTTATTGATGGTACTTGGAAACCATTTACAATTTTACAAATATCTTTCCTGATGACCCAGAAAGAGGAAAGGTAGTATAGCCTCCTAGTTTGTTTGTTTGTTTTTGGGCGAGGAATCAGGATGGCGGAGCATCCTTCGTACCTCATGGCACCGATTGCTATGATCATTTGGCCGACCCTACTAGAATTTAGCCGAATCTGGGGGAATTCCACCCCCAGTAGGGATTTTTAACGTGCCAAACATCGCATTGACACGGGACCTACAGTTACTTCCTATCCGAGAAGAAGGCATGTTTTTAATTTTTCTCCGCTATGAAAAATTACCAGCTCGGGCCGGGGATCGAACCTGCAATCCTTGGATTATGAAACAAACATGCAAACCACTAATCCACCGAGGCTGGCATATCCTCCAAGTAACAAAATATATTTTTCATTATTGTAGTCCATGTAGTCAGAAATAGTTTATATTTATCTCAAGAAACTTGACAAACTTGAAACTTATAAACTTGACCATTAAGAAATCTTTGGAATTTTTCTTTAATATTAATACCCAAAAAACTGTATAATGATTGCAATAGAAGTTGGTGAATCGTAGCATATTGTCGGAAATTAAACGGCAAAACCGTAGCTGATACTTTTCTATTATTCTTACAGATAAACACACATCCTAGTGATTAGACATAAGAGTGCATTTAATACTTCATTTGGTCATTAAAAGTCTGTCAGAATTCCAATTAATTTAATGGATTTACCAGCATCATATACCAAAGATTAATAATGATGTCTATGTGGTCTTCGAGGAACTAAATGTTTCACATACTTATACAGTGCGTCCACGGATTGAGTTCACAAGTGGGAAAAAACTTTTATTTTTAGTTTTATCGAAAAATGTCATTCTTGATAAATAGTTTTGCTTGTTGTAAGACCCCAGAAACTAAAACAAATTCATGTTTTACTTTACCTGCTTCATTTTATAGTCAATTTTCTGTGAAACCATATGAAATTTTGCAGTTCAAGACTTTAACAATAATCTAGTAGGTGACGTTTATGTCATTATTTAGCAATAATTCTTTCAAATTGTCATTATGTCACAATTTTAATTCTTCAACAAAGAATTTCCCTTGTAAAGTGCTAAAATGAATAATGAAATTCAATGAGACGGGGTCTGTTGAAGATAAAAAGAAGGCGAAAAACGCATACCGAGAAGACGATGGTGCAACTACTGCGTTAGCTATGCATTTCGTATTTAATTTACCACCTAGATTATTTTAAAGTTTTGAACTTAGTGCAAAATTTTCATATGGTTTTACAGGAAATTGACGATAAAATGAAGCAGGTAAAATAAAACGTGAATTTGTTTTAATTTTCTGTGGCCTTACAACAAGCAAAACTTTTTACCAAGAATGGTATTTTTCGACAAAACTAAAAATAAAAATTTTTCCCTTCTTGTGAACTCAATCCGTGGACACACTGTATTATTCCAGAACTATTGAGAAACGTAATTGTGAATTAAGTAAGAGTTTAGTTGGGTTCGCGAGCATAATTGAATTACAATCCAGAAAGTGTAACTTCTTGAGACAAGAATTGTCTTATTTAGGCCAAGTTATCAATAAAACCGATGTTTACCGAACCCATGAAGATTTTGCAAATATACCAAACTTTTTGAAAGGATAAAGAATTTGTTTGGGCTCTGACTTGCGTTAAATAATTCATCTTCTAAGAAAAACCTTGTTAATGCATCTATATTAAAGTAGCTTAATTTATCTCAAGAATTCATTTTATTACGAATGTTTCACTATTTTTATCAGGTTATTGCATTGCCATTCTTTTAATTTAACTAACTTAATTTAACTCAGATGCTCATGCTTCAAGTCGAATTCTTAAATTTACGCTTACCATATGAAAGGTATTTGCAACATATTAGTAGACAGATTATTCTGAATTTTGACATAATCTATGCTCTATGTACATATCTTAAAATATATTTTAAATATCTTATGATTATTATTAAATAGTTCACCGTGTAGCTGCAGATTTTTAATTGAGTAAAGGTTTAGCAAAGAACATTAAGAAAAAAATTGATAATATTAATGAATAGGAAAAACAAATTGCATATTAAATGAAATTCTATGTCCAAAGATTTTATATAACATATTTTATATGATCAGTAAAACAACCTTTTCCGATAAACCAACATTAGAAGATGTTTTTAACGTTATTAGTCAATTTGAACAAATCTTTGTCGAAAATTCAATCTCCAAACGAGTTCTACCCAGAATAGGCTGTAGACTAAAAGATTAGTTTGGTTACGTGTACATTCGAATCATATTGAACTATATTTTTAATGATTCTATATATTACTATAGAAATTTTGCTTAATATTTGATTGTGTAGTAAAAGTTTCCTGGCCAAATTCAGTCATACACGTGTTAAGACTGGTGGACAATGAGTCAATAAAGTCTTAAGGGAATTAAGCAAATTATTATTAATTATAAGTAGCAGGATATGCTAGGATATCAAACTTGGACCAGGATATCGATCTTGTGAAAAATGACAGAAAAACAAAGCTCGTCCTACTAAAATGATAATGACTATAAGGACAACGGTAAGCAAGAATTCTAGAATATGTTGTTAGTAATCTCATTGCAGAACAATGTATAATTAAAATAATTTGTAAATATGGTATACATAGTTAATCATTACCGGGTCAAGGTTAGAATTTTATCATCAAATTATGAAACACGTCTGTGAACTTTTAAAAATAAAACTACTGCGTATGATCCTCATGTAGGAGATAAGGTCTTATTGAAGGACAAAGCTACTTACAAGAGACGATATAAAAGATTGACAATTAAAAGACAACTATATAAAGAGCCAGCAGTTTTCCCTCCAAGTAAATGAAAATCAGTTTCTAACATGCACAACCCCCCAAAATATATGGGCTCCCAAAAATTCACAAACAGAACATGTCTATGCGTTCAATAGTCTCTAGCAATTAATCGCCAGTACACTCTTTATCAAAATATCTATCTAACATTTTATCAAATATCACATGTAAAAACGAATATTATATCAAAGACTGTTTCGAATTTAAAAACTTTATATCATCACAAAATATACCAGAAGACTTTAAACTTATTTCATTAGACGTCACATCATTATATACAAATATCCCTAATAATCTTATCATCCAAACAATTTCAAATAAATGGAACATACTTAAAACTTACACAAATATACCTCTTAATGACTTCATTGATGCTATAAATTTAACTTTATCATGTAATTACTTCCAATATAACGAAAATTTCTACCAACAACTAGAAGATTGTGCTATGGGTAGCCCTATATCGTCCACCATTGCACAACTGGTTATGGAACATCTGGAAGAGCAAGTTTTATACAAAATAGATTTTGACATACTTTTCTACAAACGTTATGTTGATGATTGTCTGACCGCTGTTAAAGAAAACAATATCCAAGATCTACTCAATTCATTTAATAACTTCCATCCAAAACTCCAATTCACCCTAGAAATCCAAAACAATAACAAATAAACTTCCTAGATTTAACATTAATTAATACAAACAATAAAATAGAAACCATCTGGTATACCAAATCTACTTGGTCAGGCAGATACTTAAACTATAACTCCCATCATCCAAAAAATTACAAGAAAAATGTAGTTATAAACCTAATAGACCGTGCTATGAAACTTACCGATCCAAAACACAGACCTGAAATTTTACAAAAAGTCAAACAAATCTTAATAACTAATAACTATCCAAAACATTTCACAACCCCCCTTATAAAACAAAGAATTCATAAATTATACAATAATAAAAACTAAATAAAAATCCAAATAAACTAACCACTCCAACTACCTTTATATCAGTACCTTACATACAAAGCTTATCCGAAAAAATTCAAAAAACATGTTCCAAGTTTAATATAAAAATTTGTCATAAATCATACAATTGCCTAAATAACCTTTTCACTCAGTTAAAAAGCAAAATTCCGCTAAAAAAGAAATCTCATGTCATATACTCAATACCTTGTTGCATCATTGCATCATCCCTGATAATGGTGCTTTATAGTTCGCACATAGTATTGATGAAAGCGCTCTCCTTGTTCGTCGTTTAGGGCACCTAAATTTTTCTGGAAAATATCTAAGTGAGAATTTAAAAAATTAATTTTTAGCCACATTTTAGCACCCATTGTTTTTATTAAATCGGGAATAATTTGTAATTATCGTTTCTTTTGTTTCCCAGGAAATACTACATTCTTTACTGACGTCCATGCTGCAGTTTCCTTTTCTGATAAACAATGTTCAAAGTTCTGATCTTGAAATAAATTTCTTATTTGTGGACCCACAATTTTAATATGCCCTCCTTTAGTTTAGCTTCCATTAGTTGGGGAAAAGTTTTCACCAAGTGTTGAAATGCTGGGCTATTCTTATCTAAGGCCTTTACAAAATTCTGAATAAGCTCAAGCTTGATATGCAGGGGTGGGCGAGGGGGTAGGATTGTCTTTTATTATTATTATATTAACCAAAGGCTTGTGTTTAACACTCATCTGCATTGTCCACATTTCGCTTAGTTTTCTAGTTGTACCCAATCTTTATCAAACCAAAATGGCAGTCTGTCGGGTGATTAGATGGTTCCTTCCACAACATCGGCTGACCAAAGTCCAGTTATACATTTTCATCAGGAGTCCATCCAGTTAGAACTATTCTACAATTCCTACAACATGTGACACCCACTTTTTATCCTGATTGCAAATTGCAAACTCAAAGTGGTAGGCCAGTAAAATAAGACCCGTTTTGGACCGTTGGTGGAAATAAATGTTGGAAAGCGGGAGATCGTTTAAATCGCTTCGTTTGAGGTCAAATATAAGTATCCTAGGTTTTGACGGTACCTCGACTCGAGCTTACCTGAGGGCATCAAAAGAACCACGAAATCTTCGGACCTTTTTTTGGTTTTTCGCTTATAACTCCAAAGCGGTGCTTTCCAACGAAAACTTCACTATTACAAAAATTAAAAAAGAGCATTAAATTCTGCGTCGGATGAGTATCCAAGACTTCGGTTTAACTTTAAATTCGGTTCAGTGGTATGGTCGAAATCGACGGTCGAGGAACAACAATTTTACAAATTTTACGCCATATTTCAATCAAATGGAATAAAAATAAAATGACAGTGGTTTTGATCTACCAATACTTAGGGGTGATAACACACAAAAAATTATCTTTTTTCGAAATGATCGAGCGACCAGTACCACACTACTTCATATGGATTGATCCGAATTGCTAGGATGGGGAATGATGAAAGATGGCCATTAATCTAATCCGGCAACCTCTATAATATCAAAGCTTAGATATTTCTCGACTTATATTAACAATCAGAATGATTCAAACGGGTTTTTTTATACGGAAAGCCTCTGGGCGTCCGGTCTGACGGAAAATCGAAAATTTAAAGTGTTGGATACTCATCCGACGCAGAATTTAATGCTCTTTAATTCTTGTAATAGTAAAGTGTTGGAAAGCACCTTTTTGAAGTTATAAGAGAAAAACTAAAAAAGGTCCGAAGATTTCGTGGTTCTTTTGATGTCCTCAAGTAAGCTCGAGTCGACGGACCGTGCAAACCTAGGATACGTATATTTGACCTCAAACAAAGCGATCGAAACGATCTCCCGCTTTCCAACATTTATTTCCACCAACGGATTCTATTTTACTGGCCTATAGTGAAGATATGCGTATTTGATCACTTCAGCGATGTTTCTGGCTGTTTTATCCACGATGTAGTAACTAAATGTGTTTGAATTAATTTTACATGAAAGTTGAAGACATTTTAGCACACGCCGAATGCAAAAATCTTCAAAATGTATTCACTTTTCATATAAATATCGTACTTTATGTACCTACACAAGCTGATTATTGATGCAGGTAAACGAATGAGGAAGGATATCTCGAACACCTGACGTGATAGAGCATTTCTGATTGCGGGATTGATTTTAGGAAACAAAAATGCTTTTTGAGAAAACGCTATTTAAATTTGTGGTGGTAAAAGAAATAAAAATTTATAAACTAGTGATAATCATTTAAAACTATTTGTTAAATAACCCTTTTTCACATTATGTGGTGATTGGGTGAGCGATGATAGATAGAGAGGATTTTCTATGGCAATCATCATCTTTAACGACGACATAGTTTTAACACTGGATCGTTGCTTATACGGAAAATCTACTGTTTATAACCTCGACATGGGTTAAAACTCGACCATTATCTTGCGGAGCTGAGGTAAACCTTTCTTTTATATAAATTTATTTATTAAATTTATATTCCTCTTCTTGTTCATTGACCCTTCTAGGACATAACCCTGACTTTTATAATGACATAAATTAGAAAAACAAGTATGTTGATTCTTAGATACACCTTACTATTTCTGAAGACAATAGTTATTGGAGTTGAAATCCGAAGTTTTGCAAAATGGGCAAACATTTTTTACCAGAAAAACGTGCATGATCTTTCCATTCAAACCTATTAGAGTGTTTAATTTAACGTAAAACATGTCGAGGTTCTTTAAATTTGGTCTACCCCATATACTACTTCCTACAACATATCACGTGCCAATTTTTTATAACTAACTATATGCCATTTTTATTAAAAAGTCGTAATGGCGATGATGCAAATTAATAGATAAGACAAATAGATCACGTGACTTAAAGATTTGTGTTCCTGCTATACTCAAGCTTCATAAAGACAAGGACAGCATGCTTCAAACATTTTTTGTTAATGTATACCACAAGTAGATCGCTAATGGACCAATGCTTGTTTTTCCTAAAGCTTATCCTGTCCTCAAAACGATTGTTTTTTACAGGTTCGTCAGACTTGAAGAAGTGAAGACAATGAATCATAGCCGTGACTGAAGCAGTAAAGTGTTATATATTTATTTTTTTCTATTTAAAATTCAAGGTTTCTATAAAATGTTACAGATAATACATTTTATAAAGGCTGGCGGTGAACGAGTGGTGGTACGGTACGGTACAGTGCATCACTCGTGTTCCAAGGGTCGCTGGTTCGAGTCCTACTTGGGCGACGAGATTTTTTTCTAATTGGAAGATTCCACCACCTTAACTATGGGTGTGTGTGTGTATTTGTGTTGCATGTTAGATGGGGGACATATAACCTCATCAGTTGGTTCCCCTGTAGTGTAGGCGTGAAATTAAAAAAATACATTGTATATTCCACTTTTCCGTCTTTACGTACCATACGCCTCGTCATTAATTGTTCTTCAACTGGATGTTATATGAAAGGTTCTTTAAATATTACATTTAATTAAATCTCTCCTTATTAAAAGTAATTTCTAATTTCGCATGAAGTTTGGGCACATTCTTATTAATGTAGAGAATTCCGCATTTGTTAAGAAAAGCTGTCCTGGACTGGTCAAAAACATTTTTTGAATCTGAAATCAAACTTGTAACCTGTGACCTTAGAAAAAAGAAATAAAAGTAATACAACATGGAAATTTATAATATATTTAGTAAGTATATACGGTATAACAGCCAGTCTTGGTAGATTAGTGGTTTGTATGTTGATCAACGAAGCTGATAATTTTTCATAGTAGAGAAAACTCAAAACATGCCTTCCTTTCTTATAGGAAGCAAAACTGTAGGTCTCATGTTAATGCGATGTTTGCAACGATAATGGTCCCTACTAAACAATTCCCCAGATTCGGCTGAATTCTAGTAGGGTCGGCCATATGATTAAAGTAATTGGTGCCATGAGGTACGAGGGATATTCTACCACCCCGATTCCTTGCCCGAAAATAAATAAATAAATAAATAAAATAGACGATAAAATATTTACAATAAATTGCATATTTTATATTGGTTTGTAAGCGCTAACTATAAGTGCAAAAAAGAGAACATCACAATAATTATTAACCCGCTTAATTTATCGGGTTTATGTAATCTGCACCTTATACACATACCACATACATTTTCATACAATTATATTTGTGTTGTTTTAATAAACCCTACGGGCATATTTAATTGTATTATAATTTTTCCTCAATCAATATTATAATTTGGAAATAATTGGTGCAGGTAATCAAGTTACTTCCCACATTTCTTTTCACTTGGGCATTAGCTCGGGATTACAATATTCTGCTCGTTTTTCATGAAAATAATCATGTTACCAGGTTCTTTACAAATGTATATTAGCCATAATATTTATATGTAATTGCACAAGTAGGCGGTAAATAGAAAAAATTAAATATTTATGTCGTTAACCTACCTAAAAATACTAACTATTAAACGAGGCCGTTGATGTTCAGAACAAAGCATTGATTTCCTAACAATTAACAAATGTGGCGTGGGAGATTATTGTACGCATATTTTAATTATTCATAATTTTTATTTTAGTTCATATGAAGAGATTGTTTATTGTAAACTATAAATAATGCTAAGTAAAAAATTACAATAAATGCTTTTATTTTTGTATTTTTTATTTACACGTTTTTTATCTACAAAATAATAAAATAAAGTTTACTGTCTCCAGCTTAGAATATAAAACTTTAGGAAGGAGCATAATCATCTACCACATACGACCGGGATGGTGTAGGTGTGCGGAGTAGTTGTTTCCGGTTGTGTAATTAGATATTTCCATTGGCGGTTTTCACTGCCCCCAAATTCACACATAAACTACATAACCTTAATTTTAAACATAGTATTTTGAAATAAATCTTAGAATATAAATTTTATATTTAATATTTTAAATAACCGAATACTAATGAAATGTAGTTCCCTTCTTCGTATTTGCCGGAGTTTGAGAGAAAAGAAAATTTAGGTGGTATCTAATGGCGGTCAGTGTGACGTCACTCCGTCGCTTTTAAAGTTGGTTGCTCCAGGTAGTTATGACCCTTCCTACAGTTTTATATTCTAAGTCCTCCAACCTTTGTGGAACTCATAAGAAATAATGAAAATCAAAAGATTAGTTAAAAGTTTCACAAGTTTTATTAAATTCTTAACCTGACAGTTGTATCAACATTAAGTGTCATTATTAAAGGTAGATAAGGTTAATAAACAAACACGTACTTACACACAGCACTGTGCATTTTTATTTGCATATTTCAAAAGCTTCTAAAATGTCTAATTTGTGTTTGCTGTTGCAAAAATGTAAGAATCTGATGTTGTTTTGAGGTGTCATTGGGTGGTTCTGTTCCAAAAGGTGTTTGGCATGATTTTTCTGGGTGTTTATTTCTAAGAGCGTACATATTCTTTCTATCTTATGTCGAAATTTCTTAGTGTTTGTCCAATATGAACCGAGTTACAAAAAGAACAATTCAACCGCTAAATGCTGAATTTCATGATATTTTGTGTTCTGTCTTTAGCATTGAATAAAAATAATAAAGCGTTCGTGTTAGTGATTGATTTTTATTATATTTTAAAAACAAAATTAAATTAAAATTTAATTTTAACAATATTTTCACATATATATCCACTACGTGTGGAAAGAACAACTACCAAAAATATAATAAGCCCCTGATGTGCATATACAAAATCAAATATTCATGAATCTGAAAACCAATCCTTGGTGCTGAAAGTACTCAAACGCTGACAATGTTAGAGACAATCAGAGAAAATATGAAAAGGATTATTTAGGAAAGCTAAAGAAGGCTCTATACATAATTCATTATAAACCGAAGAAAATAATGACTGCAAATATGTCAACAACATAAGACATTTAATAGTATAGGAGATGCATTTTGTTGGTTAAAACTGTATCTAAATAAGTAAAAAAGTGCTAGTACTTGCAGCCAATAACATACATATTTAAGTAAACTAAACCTAAAGAGTAATTTAAAAACATTGTTACCAAAACCAAGACAATGATGGGATTATCTTTGTCTTGGTTTTGGTCATGATTGTTAATTTAAGAAATGTAAAAGACTTATGACGCACGCCCAAAACAATATATTTACCGAAAACACACTACATAGCCAACTGTAACGAAGTTACTTAATTTTGGTTATATGAATTAAAATCCGTATCTTCCCGTGCAATCTCATACCGTTCGGATAAGCGGTCGACTCAAGCTAGTGCAGGCGTCCCTTCCCTAATCCATATTTGGCGTGCGCCGCTCTGTTTTACTCCTACCTTTTCCCCCACGCTCAGAGCGCCTATATAAACAGGCGCAGAGCGACGATTTATTCAGTCCGCGTCAAGGACTCCCAGCAGGACCTCTTACCGACTTTCCAATTCTCTTTCCGCCTGTTCTTGTCCGTTCAACCCTTATACCCTGTTTGAGACTTCACTGCGAGTATTCTGGGGAGTCTCATTCCGCAATCCTTACACCCTGTCCGAGACTTCACTGCGAGTATTCCGGGGAGTCTCATTCCGCAATCCTTACACCCTGTCCGAGACTTCACTGCGAGTATTCCGGGAAGTCTCATCCCATGCACCCTGTCCGAGACCTCTTTGCGAGTATTCCGGGAGGTCTCAATCCACACACCCTGTCCGATCCTTCCAAGGCCTCACTGCGAGTATTCCGGGGGGGGGGGGCCGTTCCTTGCATTACTTCCACGGTACGTCCGTTACCATCCGACACCCTGTTATCCGGCCCTGTATTCTAGCACCGTACCCGCACGCTTGGTTCGCTTTTGCTACGCTGTATTGCCGCACCCCGCTTGCCTGGAATTCCGTTATTAACCGTAAGCTTATTAGGGTAGTAGTAAGGTTTGTAGGAATTAGTAATAAGAATAAACTGCTTGCTGTTTGGTATTCTGATTGTGTCTTTTATTTGCTGATAACCCGTTTACCTTTTCTAAGTGTCTTAGTAGAAATAGGTGGACCGTGGAGTGATCCAGACAGGGCCGACCTCAGCAGTTCCCTGGATTATATTTTCTCCACTTGTAGTTACCCGGAGCTGTGGAGCATACCACCTAAAAATAACTGGCGCCCGAGAATTACCGCCGATACCGAACATCGAAAAACGCACAAGCGCCACTACGTAAGGGGTACCTCCGAACCGTCCCCCCACCTTACACAACTTATTTGTCAACGTTGCAAAATGCAAGAAGGTTTAGTTAAATGGTAAAAGGAAGGTACGGAAAAAATTTCCAAAACAGTACAAAAGTAGCAACTCCATTTAATCCATGCGTAATTGTTGTCGCCAAATCGCCAAAATTAAAAATCAAAAATAAAGAACAACACAACCTCTACTGAGATCAATAAAGGTATTGGAAGCCTAAAAAAGATTTCTAGGTTTTTATATAGCTTTTCTAGAGCTTTTTGGTATGAACATCATAAATTTGCTATTGGTTTTCGCGGGTGAGATCAAATACCCTTGTTTTGATGTCATTAGCGTATCATGCAACCAACGCATACCTGCCGCATGAGTCTTAACTAAAAACGGTTTTCTCTTCACACAGTTCACATAAATAACATATTTTGTTTATTGATCGCAGTAGTTAAAGGTTTCTTCTTAATCGCCTGTTAGGTTATTATTTTAGTTTTAAATTAATTATATGCAGTAAGTTATAAAAAAAAATTCATTATCTCATTGATGTCATTTAGTTGTTGAAGGTTGGTTCAAGAAATTTTTGCAACTAGTTATTATATAGTTTAGTGTCAACGATAACCTTAACATACATTTGTTGTTTAAATTTTAGCCAATGTTAACTTTAATATCAGGAAAAGTAATGTTTATTTTATTTACACGTCTGCTCCACGCGGGAGAAACTAATTGTCCAAGTCAATTCGTTCCTCAGCTAACCTACAAAGAGACAAAGGACAAACATCTAAAACTAGGATAGAAATCACCGACCATGTAGTTTGTGTATATAAGGCATTAATTACATAATATGTGTAATTGTATATTGTAAATATACAATTCTGCTTAACTGTATATAAATATCGTATTGGTGCATTAATTGTAGAAAATATTCAGATATCAACCATTTTTGCAGGTTACGTTACAATTTTTTCTTTAGAGGATGATTCAAAATTAGTGAATCAAAGAGAAATGGTAGTAGATTCCTCCTGCAAATAAACGAACAATCAGACTAACTCACCCTTATTAACTTCAGGATAACACATCCCCAATAAACAAAAATATCTAACCAAAATATTTATTTCTAAATTTTAACGGTAACTTGGACTATATCTCCTCTGGAGTACAACTTGGAATAAAGATGTTAGACTGCAATAATCGGATTCGTTTGTTGTTAATGTAATTTGAATTTGCAGTCACTGTATTGATGTTCGGTTAAATAGTATATTATAATACAAGTGTATAAGCAAGGTATAATAAAAAATAGAGTATAATACACGTGCATAAGAGCCTTTAAAGCACTGCTCCGTTAAAAGGCATTTGGCTTCGCCTCGTCACAGTATAAATAACATACAGTAACGTGACTCTCGCAAATAGTTACCGTACACCACACAACAAGCTGGCATGTGCCGGCAGTACATAGAGAGCAGTTCTACTTCATACATGCGACCGAGCACATCAAATTAGCCAGTCCCGTATACGGAATATAACTTCAATTGCGCAGTGCGAATATTACGGAATGAATAAACACAAAATCAGGAAACGATGCAGAGATTGTATTAATTGACAAAGATAACCAAATTTCTGATAAATTAGAAAAAACTTTATTCAATGTATATGCGGTTATTTGATAAAAAATATTTATCGGTACATACATGCAAACCTGAGTTTTATTAATTTATTTTATCTATGGAAATACTTTTTCAACAACACTTCCAAGATATTTGTGTAAATGAAAATGTGGTCCAACGCGTTTTATCCGTCTTCAAATCATTAACATTTCTACATTCGTGCAATAATTTTAAATATAATAATAATATAGTATATAATTTACACGCTCGACTGCGAGTGCATTGCACTTTAAAAGACGTTAACAGAAATTTTAAATCATCCAAAAGTAGTAAAAAGATAATTATATTGAAACATAATTAAAAATGAAGTTTTCGTTTTGTAAATGAACATTCAATTATGTACGTTAATTTAAGTTCAGTTAATAACAAACTAATTGTTCAAAGGCATCAATTAATTTTGTTGATTCAAACAATTCTATTTCGTATTTTATTGAATACGTTACTGGATACTATCTGCAGGCGATGTCGACCGATAAACTTCGGTGCACTACTTCGTTTATGGGCGTGATATTCAAAGGTGGATTAACAACATCAAAGGTGCCGCACACAAGTAAACCTACTGATTGTTATATATACTGTGGCCTCGTTCTTTTAAACCCGTCGTGCGTGCTTTAAAGGCTCTTATACACGTGTATTATACGCTATTTTTTTATTATACCTGCACTACAATCTGAAAATTGTAACAAAAAAGTAAATAGAAATATCTTTTTCGAAATAATCTGCATCATTAATCGTTGATATAGAAATGGTTAAAAAAATTGTTGTTTGGTTGCTGTGTATAAATTTGTTGATTTGTCAATAACCTGCATTGTTTAAAATTTGTAGAGTGTATTATTTTAACATTATTGTTAATTTCTTGAGGCCCTCCGTGGTCGAGTGGTAGAGATCCTACCTCTCGTTCAGAGGGACAGGGGTTCAAACCTCGGTTGCGACTAAATTTTAAAAATTTAGTACTATCGTGTTTGAGCTCCTTAGGTTAAGGTATGAAAGTTGTATGATTGGTAAAGTATGGGGGAGCGTAATGTACTTGCTACAATAGCTTCATTACCTCCGTTCCACTCCCATAAGAGTTTGTGTGGAACCCGACACTGCGAAATGCGGTAAAAGGGGAATGGATTATGTATGTAGGTATGTATGTATGTATGTTAATTTCTTGTTACCTAGGCAGCTTTAAAGCACGTATGCTTTAAAGGCCTTATTTAACACGCTTAAGAGTACGATATACCAAGATTATGAGTCAGGTATAATAAAAAATGACTTTTTGAAACTGTACATACATATTATGCGTGTAATTAAAAAATCGAGATTAATCAGAATTAAAATACTATTTAATAGAACGTGTTCTACCTCGTTCTTTATTAAACGAAAAAGGCTTTCTTAGGCACTTTAAGGTTGGTTATAGTTAAAAAATAAAATGTAATACCTTGTTTTTAATGCAAACATTAAAGATTAATTATTTGAGAAACACAAAGTAAAGAAGTGTAATATCAAAAACCTCACACGATGTCAAAATAACAAACGTGCGACACTGGTTTATTCACTGTAGCCATAATAAAAGTATTCGAATTATTTAATATAAGGATTTTAAAAACATTTGTTGCCAATGTTCCCGTTACTAGACTACGTAGTTCTTACTAGTTCTTCATGAACACACAAAATTGGCCTTGTTCTCACAAAGGCAATTCTGTTTACAATCAGCGGTTCCAATCACAGCAGCGCTTTTTTGCGGGAATAATTCGACAAGTATACTCCATCGAGAAATAAAAAAGCAAATTTCTATTTCTTAGTGTACTTGATCAGTCTAGTGGCAATAGTGTTTATATTATTATTTATTTCCTCCTTCTATGTAAATGACACTTACAGGCCTTTATGTAACTAAGTAAATGAGTAACTACAGCCACAGCTATGTAAAACTTTACGGGCTCCTAAAAGAGACCTGTAAAATTTTACAATGTTTATCAACAAAAAGTTATGGCAACTAATGTGTTGCTTAACATTGTGCTACCGCCTTTGATTCCAAAATGTCTTTTTATAAAAAATATACAATACATAAAAAAATGCTGGTGAAGGTGGAAATAAAAGTTTGTACGCAACACGCTTTGCAATTAATCGTTACTGTGCTCGCTGGATTATGGAGGCTCGCTCCTTCGTCGCTCGCCCCACAAACTTTCCAGCTCGCCTGTAAGGATTAATTTACAAAGTTTGGCACGTAAATAACTATCATAACCCTCTAGGTTGAATAAGTAAAAGTCATTGTTTAGGTGGATACCTATCCATGGCAATAAAAAATTACAAACGACACATATTTGTACTCGGAATGATCCGCAGATTCAAAATATGCAAAATCTACAGGGTGTGCCATTTAAAATAGAATATGTTATATCTGAATGAAACAGCAAGAGTGCGTCACAGTTCACATACTACCAAAAAATCCACTTTCAATTGTAGATTAGAATGATTCGTAAATAAAAAATTTATTTATAACGGTGAAGACATGGCGTGCGACAGATGGTATTATTGGCTTCATAATGATGTAGGACAGCTGATGATGCTATTTTTTATTACTTTATCCTATGCATTTAAACTGAAAAAAATAGCATCAGATTAGCCTTGCTGTCCTAGATCATTATGAAACAATGGCACCCGTATAAAAATAATCTCCCTATTAATTTCCGTATGCACACATATTATTAACTTTTTGAATTGATCTTTTGGAAAATAAACTTAAGGGCCCCTTGCACGATCAATCGGATTAATATTCTGACTGAATCAATCATACTGCCATTCCTGAGTTCAATTACGAGGAACCTTACACTATCAGTCAGACTGTCAGTCTGAATGAGGTAATTTTAGCTCTGTCGACAATGAAGTATCATCATGTGCAGATATCGAGTAAAAGAAAAAGGTTTGTTTGGCCGTTGTCTTGGCATTGGCCATCAAAAACAAATGTTAAACAAGGAAGCTGGGTGAAAGAATGGTACAAAAAACGTATAAAGTACACTCATTTGAACCTGCTGCGTGAGATCTTAGAGGCCATTAGTATAGATGTGTGGTGAGTCGCGATTGAAAATTGAAAAAAAAACAATTATTATTTCAGATTTAATAAGTGTGTGTAGTGATTCTTTTTTTAATATTACCGACGAACTTTCTAGTAACCATAAAAACCATTTAGTTTAACGGACTTCAAGCCGTCGAAATTCTAGTTTATGGGTTCAACATGTTTTATGAGCAGAGTAAATGTATAGGTTCCGAAGGAAGGAATTTATTAAGCAACTAGAAACTAGCAAATTTGTAAAAGAAAACGTTCAAATTTTAGGGTAACAACCATTTTAAAGGATATAAAACACAGTGGTTTTTGGAGGTCAGTTTTAGACAATTTTTTTGCTGTCCTGTAATGTCAATCTTTTTCCAAACACTTACTCACATTTACGAATTCCAGATGTCAAAGTTGAAATATGGCAACAAGAAAATTCGTCCTAAATCCGACAAGCGTGAAACCAATGTAACAAAAATTAAATCAAACGTCATTTGTTCCTTCCTCGAATCTCAATAAATTGTATTTCTATTATCTACTTTTCAGGCGTTAAGTGTTGTAAGACCAGAGGCAGGTGTAACTATAATAGCATTTCAAAACTGATTACATAAAATAGACTTTAATCATTTAAGAATAACTACCATAGGGTAATCATAATAATATACTTTAGTACGGGTACCTTATCAGCATATCATATCATTTCAAACTTATTTTATTATTAAGTTATCCAAGACCGTATCTTATTTTATAAAGTTCATTTACGATCGTTCGCAATTCAGCATAATACAAACCTAACAAAATGGCTGAGGGGATGCAAATTTCTTTGTAGAGAGTAGTAGTAGAGAGGGATCTTTCACGGGAAAGAATTAGCCAATCAAAGACGAGCTATGTGACTTAAGCAATAATAGATAGATGCTGAGTCTAGAGGGATGGAGTTTGTAAATGTTGTAAGAGAAGAAACTAAACAAGGGGAAAACGAAAAGAGAGTTAGTTAGTTTTTGATTTCTGATCAAGGCAGTCTCTTGATCTACATAAAGTGGACCAAAAGCTAGTTGTGAAAAGATAGGAAGTTGTGAGAGTTAGTGAAAAAAAGGAGTAGAAGATTGTGTGTAGTTAGCTAAGCGACTTAGTTAAAAGTTAAAGTGGATCTAGTTAAGTGGAGTAATTAAGTTTACTTAGGTAACAAGTTAAGTTTAGTTCCGTGAAGATTAAGACAGGAGAGAACCATTCGTCAAATTAGGATTTCCCCAAGAAAATCTGCGAACATTTAAGCATTTTATAGGTATGCTAATAATTACAATCATCAACTTGAATTGATTTGATCAGACCGATAATATAAGGTCATGCACATAACTAGGCTAAGACACGCACTTATTTATGGTAGGGAAGTAGAGAATTAGGCAGACAGATAATTCCTTTATAAGGGAAAATGTTCATTAGATATCTGAAATTGAAACAGGAAGCATATAGACAAGTTTGAGCCACATATGTAGGTTAGAGGGAATTAAATTTGAGACATATATACTGTTTAGGAAAGTTTGGATTATTATAATATAGTTAATTAGAGCAGAGATAAAAGAGTTTCGAGAAATCATAGACACTTCAGGGTTGTAGGGTACTATTTTTTTGCTGTTATTTTTGCATTCTTGACTAGTTATAGGCAAATAAAATCTCTCTAGGGAAACAAGCAGTATCAGCAAAGCGCAGCTGACCTCGTTACCTAGTAGAACAACGAGGGAAATTATCATAGGTATTTGGCAGTATCAGCAAAGTGCAGCTGGCCAAACATTACCTAACAACTATAATTATATTTACATCACAATCATCTTTAACTATCATCAGTATTTTGTGCCTTTGTACGTCATCATTAACTACAGTCTTCGTCGAGGTTCAACGAGTTGAGAATGCTTTCTGTTCTGTTTATTTATATCGTCTGTGTTTTTTTAACTTAGCTTGTTTTATTTCCGTACACCGACGAAAACGTAGAAAGATGCATGGAAGCGTAGTTAAGCTAGCGTAGGCGATTAACCTGGGAAACAATACAAGTATATTTAAAATAATTTAAATTACTCAAAGTGATGGGCAAGCATACCAACAGGCGAGCAGGTTATCAAAATCGTATATTTGTTCAAAGAAAAACAAAAGGTTTTAGCAAGAAGAAATAAACACAACAAATAAATTTCAATTCCAAAGATCACTATAAGTCAAAAATGAAATGATTATTATTATTAGTGTTACTTTTCATCGTTATAGGCCATAAAAGTGGATGGGTCAAGTCAAGAATAAATACTACAATAAAATTAAAACCCTGCACAAAGCCAAATATAATATAATTTCTACTTAAATAATATAGTTTAAAACATCCCGAGTAAAACAATCATTCAAAATCATGTACGTATTAAAGAACACATGCAAAAACAATGTAAAATAAAATGTAGTTAAATAGAATACTGTTATAAACAAAATGCTGAACAATATACCCTTCCTCTGAGTAAAATGCATGTTGTAAAAGTGATTCATTTAGAGCAATAACAAATTGTTTGTACATTAATTGTTTTATTGAATTCGGTCATTTATTTTTTGGCCTCCTGAACTATAAATAGTTATTTGTAAACCAAGGCACTAACGTTGTACTCAATTCACTGTAGTGCTGAGGTGTACATTACGTTTTTTCATAGTAGAGTAGACAACCAAGTCAACATGCCACAGTAAAAAAAATTACACTAGAGTGCACTGAACTCTAAAAGTTCAATACATTTAGAGTAAAATATCTAATTTGTATCTTCGTGTAGATCATAGATTTAACTCCAATGCAATGTTAGTGTAAATTTATCACACTCCAAAACAGTGATATCTTTAATGATTTCTGGCAACTTAATCACACTAAAACAGTCAAATAAATAAAATACATAAATAAATAAATCGCACAGAAGACAAAACTACACTATTTTTAGTACTTTCTAAAATTCCAATTTAAATAGAAAACAATGTCATATGACGATATGTCAAATGCATGTGAAGATTTTGCAAATAAATGCAAATAAAGGTGACAAATGAGTGGCAAGTATATCAACAAAAAAATATTTTGTCCAAACCGCTTGTCACTAAAAATCTTTTTTTTTTGTTACTGCATTTTTATTTTATTTTTAAAATTAGGAACATTTCTTTAAGGAAAATAATGCCTTCATATGAAAAATGTTCATTTAGCAAAAAAAATCTTGACGATGTCTCTATTAAGAAACAAGAAAACATAGTTAATTATTTTTCCTTATAAATCTTAAATAAAACGCTGTTTTGTCTGAAAATTAATAGCATAAGATTGGCAAGGTTTCTTTCTAATTCCCTACAAGATTTCATAGATATATGGCATATACTTTCTGAGAAAAAAATTATTTAATTTACATTTAATATAATTTTGTTTTATAAAGCCAAATTAATTCTCAAAAGCATTCTGCAAAATCAAGTTGCAATTTACATTATTTAATTCAGAAAAAAATTCTTTATCAGAATGAGTAAAACACTTATGCATGAGTAAAACATTATAAATGAGTAAAACGCTTAAAAAAGCAATATCACGGAGAGCCAGCAACGTATTTCGAGTTGTCATTTCAACAGTCGTGAAAATTTGGGTACTAAATCTTATATACCTGCTGAACATTAAAAGTCGATTCTGGCAGACTCCTGCGGCCGGGATACTACCCCAAAATTACTAAGCAGGTGAGAAATAAAATTCAATTTATTTAAAGTAACAGTCATGAAATTTCAGGAGGTTACTTTCGATAGTATTCTTTATTTATAAAAAATAATGCCAGAACATTTCCTCCCCTTCTAAATGTTGCCAGAACGCTGTAAATGTTGATTTAAAAAAGTGACATTTGTGTTATTTTAAAAGTCTTGAATTTTGACACAATAAATAAAGTAGGTATATGTAGGTTTACATGTTAGTGCGAGCGAGACAGTTATATAGCGGCCTGCGGGTTAGAGAGAGAATCTTATTTTTCACCCTCTTAGTAATGTTGGGATGGTATAACACGGCCGCAGGGGGCTGCCAGAATTGACTTTTAGTGTTCAGCAGGTATATAAGATTTAGTACCCAAATTTTCATGACTGTTGAAATGTCAACTCGAAATACGTTGTTGGCTCTTGGTCTAATACTATGTATTGCTATTTAAAAGAATTGACTGTCATTGTCAGAAATGTCATGCCAAAACTATCTAAAATGAGGCTGTTTTGTAGTCTTTAGCCCTATGCGATTTGGTTTTTAAAGAAAAGAGCTCTGTATTTTAAATTCGGAACCCCGAAAGATTTTTAGAGTTTTTTTTATCGTTTTGTGCAATTTTGCTTCATCGTAGCTTTGATTTAATGTCATACGTCATAGATGAGAGTCATATTGAAAGAGCAAATTTCTCAGCTTTCTAAAGGTTAATTAAGAATTACTGATTAAAACTTTTTGGGAATATGTTTCAGAGCCTTCTGGATGGTTTTTCTATAATGTAACATAACTAGTGTGAATTAATAATTAATTGTTTAAAACAATCTTGTAATGTTACTCAGACTTCAGGAAATTTTCTCAGTATCTACAGTTTGACCGTTTGCTCAATCGTAGTTTTGGTTTTTGCAAGTTTCTAACCTTTTTTATCTTATTAATAGATATGAATAAATAATGAATGAATAAAAATATAATTAATAAATTTCGCCGAATACGTGGTTGGATTTTAATTACTAGGCTTTATTTTTGCATGTTTAGGATTGAAAGTGAGAAGCACTGATGCAATCTTGGTTTTCGAATTTTCTGTCAGTTTCACACTCATAATCTTTTATTATCTGCATCTTTTATTTATTGCAAACAATTTTGGTTACATTGTTTGTGAAACTGAATAGAGCCTTATGCAACTTACAATACTTACCTAATTGTATTGTGGTACACAAATAAATAATTGTATAAGTTATTTAAGAATGAAAATATTTTCTGTTATGAAAATGGAAGCTGGTAGGTCCCACACATTTGACAATTTATTTTGCAACAAACTGCTGATCTTGGCAACCCAGATTCCTGTGCGACCTTAACAGGCATAAAAATATAAACTATTCATTATTATTTATGAAATATACTTTCATGTATCAATGCCTTTCATAGCCCTGACATCAAAATACAAACCAATAAGAAATTTAAGCTAAAACTATAAAAATAATTAGGCAAAAAACAAAATTACGTTCCATTAAAATAAATTCCTGTTAATCTGATTGATTAAATCCGTCCTAAGCGCCAAGCGAAACATTCTAAATACTATAAATAAATTAATTCTAAATTCTAATTAAATAAGAAACACTTGACCCACCATCGTCAGAGGACTGAACACTAAAAAGAACTTACAAGCATATATGAAGACTAGGGTAGCAGCCCGTTATAACTAAATATGTGGTATGTACAAGGCTAAAAAGGATTAACGGTAGTTTTATTTGCAAGTATTTGCAGAATATCTGAACGAAGAATGTCCGTCTGGCCATTCATAAGTTCCTCATTACTTTTTTTAATGGAACATTTCTATTTGCAATCTGTACAGATACACTAAGCAAAACTTATAATAGATTACATAAGAGATGGCGTGAAGAATAATGGCATGTTGCATCCAATGATGAACAACGTTCATTACGTTTTATGGCTTTATTTATTTCGTATGCTTCTAAGAAATTTAATTTTGAACTTTTCTTGTCAAGATGTAAATCTTTTAAATTTTGAATTGAGCAAGTGTGGTTATATTATGTTACAAAATGCGCGGCTAAATTAGAGTAAAATTTCTTATTTTTCCAAGATCTGATATGTTCATTAAACCTAATGAGAAAACTTGTTGTTTAGAACTATTTGTTTACTTATGTTCAATTGCGTTAAAAAATCTTCTTTGGATAAAGGGATCGTGACAAGTCTGTGAATGAAACTATTGAATGCTGACATTTTAATATCTTTCGGGTGATTTGAACAACTGGGTGTTATGTTATCGGGTCTAGGACAACTCGGCGCGAACAATTCGGCGCGGCCAATTCGGCGCGGCCTATTCGGCGCTGAAACAATTCGGCGTCGGACACATTCGGCGCCAAACTTTACTAATTTGTACTAAATTGTATTTTGTCATACAAATCACTCGTTATTAAGCAAGTAAATTCATTTAAATATTTATTAAAATAATAGAGGCGTGGGACGGTCATTTAGTGCTATGAATATCCAAAAAATATCTTGTATTTTCTTAAAATTAATAACTTTAATTAGTTAAATAATTTTAATTGCCAAGAACTTTCAATTTGTATTAATTTATTAGTATTAAATATTGCACTAACTACAAATTTATTATCAACAAACAAAATAAAATAGCTAATACAAAAAACCGACCCTATTAGTAAAACCCAGAGCATAAGTTCTTCCTAGAAAATTTTACCAACCATCTTAATATGATGATTATATTATGCATTAGTAAAAGATTAGAGAGGGCGAGTAAATAACATACATGATTAATATTCAGGTAAAGATTACCAAGAAAAACTCAACCTGATGTAAATGGAATTTGAAAAAAGCAATCGAGCTATAAAGTAAAATTTAACAAAAATACAGTTTGGTTAGGTTTTTCTGGCGAAAAACCTAACCAATATTATGGTTATATTAATAATATAACCATTATTAAGTTAATTTCACCAATAACATGAATCTAGATATCCGAGATCTCTTTCATTTGTCTTAACAATTGATTGTAGGCTTTTATTGTGACAGAAGTTTGTTTATTTAATTAAGTTGTTGGTACATGGAAAAATAAAAATGGTTCATTTTTATTATTTTTTTTTATTTTTATAAACATTTTTTACATTTTTTTCAAAAATTTTCTGATATAAGGGTACTAAGATTTTAGGTCATCGAAAAGAGAAAAAAAATATCTATCAAATGAGCCTAATGAAAAGATCCATTGCTATTTAAAAAAATTAAAGTGTTATTCATTACTCATTTGTTTTCTAAAATAAAAACAATTGAATGCTATCTTATTATGGAAAATAAAATGTTAAACAACTTTTATATAACAATTTTTTTTATAAAGCCGATATTTACCGAGATATATACTATATTCCATACATAATAGGCACCCTGTATTATAGTTAAATCTAGAAAATTTAATTGACAATTGATCTCTTTAGTCCAGTCAATTTAGAACAAATTTTCATGAATAGCGGAAAGTTGAGGAAAGTCCGTGGATTTTTGCATAGGCCTTCCTGGAGGGCTGTTAAATAACCCCCTAAAAGTCACCGTCGGTAGGTGGTGAGCTCGAGGAGATAATGAGGGTAAACCACGCCCCCTAACGCTTTTTGTCGTTTTTCTCGGAAAATATTAGGTTTATCGAGATGAAGGAGGTTAGGTAAATTAAAGTTTATTTAAATCCCTACCAGAAATGTCCAAATGTTTTTTTCGTACCTCACCTTCTTTTTGTGTTATCGGAGAAAGAACATATGTCATACATAAATGAGTAATTTGCTCCAGTAAATTTGCTTAAGGAACTTTCAGACGTAACTTTTAGTGGTCTCATATTCGCCATGAAATAGATAAGAAACATTCGTTGAGAGCCGGACGCGATCGTGGTCCAGTTGTATTTTACATTAGCATCTCTTCGGCAAAATCCATCAGGCGATATTATCGCTATCCTTGGTGCCAATCGGATGAAAGTTTCGTATTGGCAAATTAATTCTTAGTAGAGTACACTGTGCTAGTCAATTTTTGTATCCAACCCAATATGTACAGGGTGTTTCGCTTTTATAGAAATTCTTAGAAATATTTATGTAGGTGCAATTTTGTTGTAAACTAGCAACCAAGATACTAACGCAGAATGTTTTGTGTCTTAAAACGTCTGTTAACAGAAAATTATAAAGATTTTGTTCCACATTTAGCATGCATGCAACGTACTGTATCAATATTAAATTGTAAATGTGGACAATACCAAGATCTTAGAAATAAAATGAATTAGAAGGATTTCTAAAAAAGCGAAACACCTTGTACGTATTGGGTTGGATAAATAAAATTGGCTAGCACAGTGTACTCTCCTAAGAATTAATTTGCCAATGTGAAACTCTCATCCGACTGGCACCAAGAATAACGATAATATCACATGATGGATGTTTTTGAATTTTTCTTATCTGTTTCATGACGAATATGAGACCATAAAACGTTACGTCCGAAAGTTACTTGGGCAAATTTACTGGAACAAATTGCTCATTTACGTATGACATATCTTTTTTCTTCGATAACACAAAAAGAAGGCAAGGTACGAAAAAAACATTCGGACATTTCTGGTAGGCATTTAAATAAACTTTAATTTACCTAACCTCCTTCATCTCGATAAACCTGATAGTTTCCGAGAAAATCGACAAAAACCGTCAGGGGGCGTGGTTTACCCTCATTATCTCCTCGAGCTCGCCACCTACAGACGGTGACTTTTAGGGGGATATTTAACAGCCCTCCAGGAAAGCCTATGCAAAAATCCACGGACTTCCCTCAACTTTCCGCTATTTTTTCTAATTTGACTGGACTACTTTCCCTAAAGTAAACTGTATTGATGTTATGAAAGAGTTTAAGAAAATTTTTAGTTGTGATATCGTCCCATCAAGAAGACATATGATGACATCAAGATAATGATACCAAAGCAAAGTTTTTTTAATTATAATGTTGTCTGAATTTAGAATTTTCTGTTCAAGATTGCCCATAAATATTTCAGCAGCCAGTGGGCTCAAATGGGAGCCCATCGATAGACCGTATTTTTGTATATAACATTTATCATTGAATTTAAAACAATTTTGAAAAAGGCACAGATCCAAAATTGTAAGGATTTCATTCTGAACAACTACATTTGCATTGAAATTATTAAGATTAGTGGCCGCGATATTTTGAACTTCTTTAATTGACGTGACGTCACAGACGTGAAGAAGTTTTTGACGTCGAAAGAGATTAATTTCTGAACTAGGATCATCGACATTTTTAATTGCATCAATAAGATCTATGGTGTTTTTATGTTAAATTTGGGTTTGAAATCCAATGTGCCTACCAGTAAATTATTGACAATTTTGCAAAGATTATACGCAGGTGCTTGTACATACGGAACAACAGGCCTAATTGGAATATTGTCTTTGTGAATTTTCGGTAATCCCTCTAAAATGGGAGCTTCATGTTAATTAATTTCCATTTAATATTCTGGTTTATAATAGCATTACAATTTTTTATGACATTTTTAGTTTCAGATGGAAATTTATTGGTTGGATCTGTATTTATCTGTTGAATATTTTCATTACTGAGGAAATCATTAACTGTGTCTATGTTACCTGACTTGTTTAATATTGTAATTGTATTGCCTTTATCACCTATTATTGATAAAATTAAATTATTTGAATTTACTTTGGTTTGAATATTTTTTATTGTTTTTACATTGTTAGAAGGAACTGTATATTTTTTATTGTTTTCTAAGGATATCAATAAAAAAATTGCTATGAAAAATATTCTAAACAAATCAGGAGTTTATGAAATTCAATGTGTTTATAAATATATAGGTCAAACTGGTAGAAGTTTTCTCATTAGGTTTAATGGACATATCAGATCCTGGAAAAATAAGAATTTTTCACTTTAATTTAGTAATCGCACTTGCTCCATACAAAATTTAAAAGTTTTACAAAATCATTCGAAATAACTAAAGCCATAAAACGTAATGAGGAACTTATGAATGACCAGACGGACATTCTTCATTCAGATATTTTAGAAATACTTGCAAATAAAACTATCGTTAATCCCTTTAGCCTTCTAGATAACGCGTGTTTAGTTATAACGGGTTGCTACCCTAGTCTTATATATTCTTGTAATTTCTTTTCAGTGCTCAGTCTTCTGCAGATGGTGTAAAAAACGAAATCGCGATTAAGCTAATAAAATATACCTATTTGTAAAACTTTGTCTATGTGTTTTTATTTACTTAAATTCCTATTATCTCAAACCTTGAGATCGGTTATAATATTCTAATTTGAATGTAATAGTTATGTAACACTGAAGCCTAATTCGATCAAAATGTATACTGTCACTAGCAGTGTTAGTATTAATCCGACAAAAGGCCGAATCCAAAAAATAAAAATAAGAAAGCTGCAAGAACTAAGACAACTAAGCTAAAGTTATTGAGCACTTCAAAATATCCGTGAAAACCTAAGATAAAATACTATAAAGATTGGAATAAGAGAACCAGAAACACGAAAGAAAATTAATTTTGTGGTGAGGTCGTGAGAATGTTAATGCAAGATGATGATAATGACTTTGTATACGTTATTGATCATTTAATACATTATATTAATTATAAATTTAATTATTAATCTGATTATTTCGCAAACAATTTTAACGCATTTTTTATATCTTGGTTCATAGAAGACCATAGATAACGTTGGGAAATCATTTTCCTTGAAGCTCTGATACCAGGATGCGCTACATTATGTAGTTGTTGAAACAACTTATAGCGAAATGGTTGAGGAACGTAAAGTCTGGGATTTTTCTTGCTTACATCCGCCCAAATAGGTGATTGACCGGGATTTTGAATATGAACCAATTTGAAATTATTGCACTCTCGAAGATGTTGCATTTTTTTGTCCGTTTGTTGGGCACGAGAAATTTCCTCGTTATTAATTGAAGAATCGGGCATATGAATAAGTTGCACTCTTGTTAATGCGTCAGCGGAATATTTTGTTGTCCTTGAATATGTCTAATGTCACTAGTATAATGAGAAATGTATTCAAGTTGACGAAATTCGCGTGGCAAGTATGCATCACTATTGTTCTTTATTGCCGTACATAAAGGTTTATGGTCAGAATATATATGAAAGTTTCTGCACTCAACATAATACCGGAATCTTTTTAGCGAAAAGTAAATTGCTAAAAGTTCGCGTGAAAAAAACGCTATATTTTTGTTCCGTAGGGGTTAGTTTACGTGAACAAAATGCTAATGGTTTCCACATGCCATTATCCAGTTGCTGGAGTACTCCTGCAATTGTGGTAGATGAACTATCAGCTGCAATACTAATTGGAGCGTCGAATTTAGGATGAGTTAGTAGTGTAGCATTGATTAAAGCATTTTTAGCATTGTTAAAAGCTTGTACTTGCTTGCTATTTAAAATGATAGGTTTTTGAGAGACTTTGCCTGGTGTAACGAGATTATTTAGTGGTGCTAATATTTCAGCACAGTTTGGAATGCATTTATGATAATACGAAACAAGGCCAATAAAATTCCTAAGGTTCTTTTGATTAGTAGGCAATGGAAATTCTGCAATTGCTTCAACTTTCGTAGTTTGTGGTTTAATTCCGCTAATATTCACAGTGTGTCCCAAAAAGTCAATTTCTGAGACACCAAATTTACATTTATCCACATTTACTAGAAGCCCGTTGTCTCTCAATCGTGAAAAAACTTGTTGCAGATGATCAAGATGTTGTTGAGCATCTTTACTAAATATTAAAATATCGTCTACGTAAAAAAATATAAAAGATAGTCCTGATAATATTGTATCCATGAATCGGCTCCACGAGCTTGCTGCATTTCTTAAACCAAAACACATCCTTTTGAATTGGAAGAGGCCTAGCGGTGTGGTAATTGCTGTCTTGTGAACATCATCAGGGTGAATGGGGATTGCATAGTACGCCTTCTTCAGATCTATTTTGGAGAAAATGGTAGCGCCTTCTATTTTCCGGGTGAAGTCACTCAAGAATGGTGTTGGATATCTGTCAGGAACTGTAATTGAATTCAACCGCCTATAATCTCCGACCATTCGATAAGGTTCCGCTGATGGTGTGTTCTTCTTATTTGGCACCAGGTGGATCGGTGTGGACCAATCGCTAGCTGATCGTTCAAGAACACCTGCTTCCATGAGCTCGTTCAAGTGTTTTTCTAGAAAGAGTATTTGATTAGGATTTAATTTTCTAGGCTTAGCTCTAACAGTAGAATTAGTTTCTGTGTCAATTTTATGAGTAATCGAATGTTGGATAGGTCTGTTGTAATTAAAGGGTTGTAGTAATTCAGAAAACTTCTTATGTAATAGGATTGTGTAGACGTTGCGATTATCGTTATTGTTACCAATTTCTGAAGATACCTGTGTAGGTAGAGAAAGCTTAGTAGCAACGGTACTGACCTGGTCAGCATGATCATTATGATCATTAGAAGACGTGTCTGCAGCTTTTGTTGATGTCAAATTAGATGTGACAGTTTTATTGACACAATATTTAAATTATTTGTTTGTAAAAAGTCCAAACCAAGGATAGGAAATGTGACATTAACTATCAAAAATTTCCAGGGTTGGCGCTGTATATAAGAAATGTCAAAGTCAAGTGTCAAATGTACTGTACCTAATATGGGAATGTTCGTATTGTTTGCAGCTTTTAGGTTATCAGTAAAATTTTGTTTGGTTGTATTTTGGAATAACTTAGCAATCTTTGGTGTTATTATAGAATATTGGGATGCAGTGTCAACGACAAAAGAAATATTGTTAATCGTATCTGTCAATTCGATGAAGGTTGATGAGGCATTGGGACAAACTCTGCATCTTCATCATTTGATATAGCAGAGCTGACAATTAGTTTTTTTTCTGGTAGGAACAGTTGCCTGTACATTTACGGGCATTGTCTTGGAACCTAACGTGGTAGTAGCACAGCCTAGATACCTTTGAGCAGTCAGCACTAGTAGCAGTAATAACGCGTGGTTTATAATATGTTGAAACACGAGGGATTGACGTGCGAACATTTTGAATTTGACTTAGTTTGCCAGATAGGTTTTGTATTTGATCGTTTAGTTGGTCAATCTTATGTTGTAAATTTGTATGTAATTGATCAGGTTTTGGAGTCTCGTGTAATTCGTTGATCATATCAAGTATTTCTACAAGATCTAACATAGGTAAATGCAATAAATTTATTGCTTGAATTTTTAAATGGTTTGGTAATTTCGCTATTAGAAAATCTTTGAGAATTTCATCCTCAAAGTTCAAGTCCTTTGATAGTGTTCTAATGTCAGCCATCAATTCCTTGACTTTGCCACTGAATGTCACACTATCCAGGAGTTTTGAAATTCGCGAAAGGCGTGAGCCTACATGAAAAATTTTTATGGCATTTTTCAAAACAGAATACGGTTGTCTGCGAGGTACGTTTACTATGAGATCTTGGTGGTTAGTTATAACATCATTTGGCAAGTTCAAGGTTAGAATATCATATCGTATGCGTTCATCGTTTATATTGAGATGAATAAAATAACGGTCTAATAAGTTAACCAGGATTCTATATTTGAAATGTCAAATGTCGGAAATATATGAGCAGCGATATTTAATATAAAATTGAATTAAGTTATACTTATCTTATCAATTCAATTGTAGATGCCGTAGTTGATTGATTTAGAACTAAGTGTTGTTAGTTGTATGCAGAGGAACCGACTAGCACGTGTTGGAAGCAGGACACACTATAGCTTGATTCAGATCTTCTGATGTGTTCGATTCTTCTTGTTGATTACTTATCGTTGAAAGGTCACCAGTTATAACGGTGGGTGTTTACCAGAAGTTATATTTAATCTTGGAGTTAATAAAAAACGTGTTCATTTTAGATATCTTTTATTACTTCTTATTTATTCTTGTAACTATGGCAATCACTTAGCATCCAATGCCTTCTTGAGGTAATATGTATGTAATGACTGTTTTTATGAATGAATATCATTACAGTACGATAAAGAGGGTAGAAGCAGAATGAGACCCTCAGCCACACGCAAAGTGACGTCTCGGATAAGGTTCGGTAAAGCGGGTAGAAGCAGGATGAAACCCCCCAGGCACACGCACAGTCGGGATCGGACAAATTACGGTAAAGCGGGTCGAAGCAGGATGAAACCCCCAGGCACACGCATAGTGAGGTCTCGGATAAAGGGTAAGGTATAAACGAGAAATGGTCGGTTGGGAAGGGTCGAAAAGTCGGTAAGAGGACTTACTGTTTGCTGGTGGTTCTGCTGGTGAGTCCTGAACGCGGACTGAATAAATCGTCGCTTAGATAGGTGCTCTCGGTGCGTAGGGGAAATAGTAGGAGTAAGGCTCACGCCAAATACCGGTTAGGGAAGGGACGCGTGCTTTTGCTTGAGTCGGCGGTTTATCTGAGTGGTCTCAGATTGCAATAGTCGATAAGCATTTTTATTCTTACACTAAAAATAATTAATAATATTTAGTAACTTCGTTGCAGTTGCACACCTATCTGCGAAGATGGCGCTTTCAAAATTCGCCTATTTTCATATGGTAAAGTATATGGCGTTTCCGGTACTAATAATATTAACCTCATATGTATTCATTAACATTATACTTTTTATACTACTACAAAATAAATACATATGGCATATTTAAGGTTGTGGCAACCAAAGAAAAAGGGGGAATGTACTTGCTTCACTCCTGTTCCCTATAAATAGAATCAAAATAATATTGCATTGGCCCCAAGATTTAAAATTTTTAGACCGAGAAATGTTGTGGTTGGATGCAAATAGCTGTACAAACATGGGGTCAATTTAGAATAGAAGTTACTGTCACTTCATTGTAATATCTTAATAGTAACTGAAACATTGTAATAATTCTGATGCAAAACAAGTAGTAAAAATCACTTTCAAGTGATTCTCCCGGGTCGCAAAAAGTAACGTTCCGTTACTTTAAAGGTTAAACATTGATTTCAGACAGGTGGCAGGAACTTTCAGTACTACCTTAAAGTTTTAATAACTTTAAAGTAGTTTCGGGCAAGTTAATGCTACAATCATAAAAGCACTTTGAAGTTGCAACAACTTTAAAGTAATATATTAAATGGCAATACTGTTCCACATACTTTAAAAGCTACTTCGAAGTAATGGAACTACATTGTTCCAATAAATAGTAAAAACAACTACATAATTACTAAAATATTCCGAACTGAAGTAATTAAACCTATAAAGTCATAAAAGTTGTAATTACGTAACAACTACACAATCAAAGTTCCGATCTCAGTTACTGCTACTTTGATGCTGCTTGGGTTAGCTGGTGTAGCAACTTTCAGGTTTTATCAGCATGTGAAGAAAACTCTTTGCACTTCGAAATTTTGAAGAAATCTTACAATAGCTCTGTTCAATGTTGGTGCAACCCAGAGAAAAAAATCGATGAACCATCTGCTTTGGTATTAGGGGATATCAGGTGCACCTGTTGTTTGTCAGAAGATCACTAGATTACAATGTACAAAATGCGAGAATGAATGTAACTTGCAACACACTTGTAATTCACAAAAAACAATTCACTCACACTTTTTTAAATAGTATAATGTCTGCACACCTATAATGAATGTATACATTTCACTGGTGTTTCTTATCCATTTTTTTGTAAAATACATGTACACGCTTCACAAATAAACGATTTATATTAGTTTAAATTCGGATCGGGCTCGGATTGGGTTGACCGGGTTTTTCGAATCACGTTAAACGAACTGGGTCGATCTTAAAAATTTTATCCGGATACAGATCTCTAACATCTACTACTTATATGAGTTGTACTCATACAAAGGAAATCTGTGCTAGTTACAAACAAACCATAGACATCCAAGTCGACACGCCTCTTTCTAATTGTATAGTGTTGTAAATAGTTATTTATGTCATAAATATGTAATATCCAAAACAACTACAATAATCTATAAAGATGTATTTCAAACTGATTAAACGATTTCCAAAATAATTGATTTTATAGATAATATTTTTGTATATTGTTTACAAACTCTAACTAGATATGCTACTAATTAATTGTTTCATTTCAAATTGAATTAAATGAGAAAATGAATTTTTGTCAAGATAAAATATGATTTTGAACAATTAGCGTCATTGTTGATTGTCTTGGTGTTTTGCTCTTGCATCATACGGGAAGCAATATTCCAAATTATATTGTATGTACACAGTGGGGTACCAATGTCTTAGAAAAAAATCCAATTGTTAAATGTTTGGCAAGTGCTAAATAGATCCTAAGACAGGTTCGAAATTTATTGACCTAAACAATACTCGCGTAATCTAATTGAATTATTTTGTATTATATCTGTTGTCATACGTTATCAAATTTTCGGTAGGTGTATTTCAGTTAATTGTTTTCATCTCGTGTACTTTAAAATGACACATTCGTATTTCATACCTTAATATTTGTGCTTCTTTCAAACGTGTTAAAATTCATAGAGCATTTTATTGCTTTTTTATTAAAAATGTTAGTGTATTTAGTTGCTTTCTCTGTTGTTTGTTTACAGGTGAGTTAAATAATTCTATTAATTATACAGGAAGGAAGAAATATTGTTCAAATAGAGCTATTGTTCAAATTAATTATTAGGCTATTCAACATAAAAAAAATTAAAGCAATAATTTTTAATATGATAGTGCTTGATTTAAAATACAAAAAATTTATTTCTTGTCAAAACTCGGTAATACTTTTCATAATTTTTAATTTTATTATAGTACAATAGTTGTCATTGATATCTTTTACAGGTGCATAGTGCAACAGGATATGGGATCCAACCAGCTGGTAATTATTTTTAATTTTAATTTTTAAATTTTAGATTATTTTGATTATTATTTAGATAGCAACTAATAGTTAAGGGTAAACCTATTAACTAAATTAAAGGGGCTGTAGAATTTCAGAGAACCAGAGAATTTCAGGGGTTTAAGATGTGGGTATAAGGAAAATTGAACTTTGTAAACTGTGAAATCAAAATTTTAGTGTAGATTAAGCAAATCTTAAAAGTATCTGATAAAATTTCTATAACTCATGGGTAGTGTAGAAAATGTGGGAACTGTTTCCAACATCCTACGTAATGGCAAATTTTTTTTTAAATAAGTTCACGAATTTTCATTGTTTATTTAAGATATAGTTTCGATTGTTTTTAGAATTCATTAAAATTAATTTACTGAATAAATTAATAAGCATACGAATTGCTAATAATATTAAAGAAAGGCTTAAAGGAAAAAAGTAGGCAAGTTAGCAGGATTAAGGTCCAATATATAAGGTTCAATGACAGGGTAGAAGAAGGCTTCTTTAGTAGTAGCGAAGAATTTTATTTTATTGTAGGTATTGCTTTGATGGTAAAGATATATATTTTTAATATGACTAGCACCGATTTCCTGGTAGCACTAGTTAGCTGCCCCATATTTCTATTACATGTACGTACTTAGCTAACTATGGTAAACCAGATCAAAATATCCATGAACATCGAATCAATAAATAGGCATGGATGAAACACCTACTTGTCCATGGTTGCATAATATTAGAAGTTTTTATAATTTAATTTTGTTAATTGACCGAATATAATTAATAAGACTTTCCAATATCCCACGTGAAATGACCAACCTTTTCTTAAAGAGACTTTCAGATTTTTATTGTTTCCTTAAGCTATTTCGATTGTTTTCGAATGAATTAAAATTAATTAACTGATTACGTTAATAATCTTATAAAATACCTACTAGTATATATAAAGCATAACTTAATAATTAAAGAAAAAAATAGGCCAGTATACAAAAATAGAGCTTAGCTTCCAGGATCGTAGATCCGAAAGAATCGAAATGTGAAATATTCATTTATTTGTAAAGTTTCTGTAAATGCTTTTTAATTTGTAAAAATTACATTAAATTGAATTAGATTGTGTTAGGTTGTGTGGTCGAACCTCCCTCCAAGTTTAAATAAACTCAGATGAGTAGTTCCATTCACGAAATATTAATTTTCTCATAAGATACGAGTACATTACACGGTCGCAGAATGCGACCGTCTTTATTGTCCGGATTTTATTTCCATGTTAATCACCGCTTAGGGACATACCTAGTCTAGCCATCAATACAGTTACACTCATTTTATGCGTTAAAATACTAAAAATAAGAAACTACAAAGAAGAATAAGAAACTTTAAGATAAAAAACTACAAAATCTTTTTTGAAAAAGTTTTATTGGTTTATTTACAAAAATATATATAACATATAAAAATGTCGATCTCATTCATAATTTCATCGTAAGAAAGGCCTTGAGTTCCGACGGCCACGCAAAAAACGCAGTACGCATCTCGTGGATTGTTAAGTTGGCCACAGCTCAGGCCAGAACCTGCTACAAGGATTCAATGTTGGACTATCTTTTTATAACATACCATGTCTTCCAAAACCGATCACAATTTGTAATCCAAAGGAATCCAGAAGGCCAGTTTTCGGTGCTTATAAAACCTAGTAAATTGTTTTGGAGCCAGGTCTGAGTAACCTTGGCCTAATGGGCGGTTGCAGAATCTTACTGGAAATTCGCCAGCTGGTTTTGGGAAATGGTGTGTTTGAGTTTCTTCATGACGGATTCCAGGATGGAGTCTTAGTACATGTTTTGACTTCTTTTTCGCAGAAATGCAGGTCAGTAATTCCATCACAGGAGATACCTCATCATACCATGACTGAAATATTCATTTATTTGTAAACTTTTTATAAATGCTTTGTAATTTGCAAAAATTAAATTAAATTAAATTAGGTTGTGTAGTAGGTCAAACTGGGTTGGGTTGTGCCTTTTTTCGACACATGAGACCAGTTTGGAGTCTTTACTATAGATGATCGTACATAAACCCTAGTATTCTGCTTATTGAATTTTTCCCGAATAGTAAAAGTTTTTCCTTCGGTAAATAAGTTTTTTCTGTGCCAGTCATCTGTACGATTTTTCAACCCAAGTTGTTTTAAGCTATGGTCAGCAATTGCCCCGTACGATAATTGAATGGCCGAAGGTTTAAATCTCTGTTTATAATCGATTTATGGCTAGACTAGGAATTTTCGTTTAGTAGCCTCTTAAAAAATTCAAAAATCAATTTGTAAACTATTAAGAAATAACCAAAATAGGCTTTTAAATAGGTAAATCCATCCAAAACAATTATAATTTATAATTCATCATATTTGTTATCAAAAAAAAAAATAAGCAAAAGAATTCAACAAAAACAAAAGCCTAGAATTTTAACCTCGAAGAAAACGGCATAATAAAAATAATTCACGATTATACATTGTTCTTTTTTTATACACTCAGATACATTCTTGTTGATGAAGTTTTTTAACAAGTTATTATCATTGTTTTAACATTTCGTTTTATAACATTCAAAAACATACAAAACAAGGATAATTTAAATTCATCAAAAATAAATTAATCAATATTTATTTAGAAATATTTTTTAACTGTAGAAACGATAATCACCTACACTACCGGTGTGAGTTCTTTTACTTCAATGACCTTCAAACCTCTATTTGAAGCTCCACCTTTTACACGAGATTAGTTTTCGCGATCGATCTATTAGTCCAGTCAATATGTTTGAAAAAAGGGCCTTAACTTGCAAAAGATAGGGTAGTTCTGATTTTTAGATGTATTTGGTATGTTGAGGTCCTTATTAAAAGTCTAAGTATTCGACATTGTCGTGCCGACGAAAGCGCTGCGACATCGAAAAAAACGCTGAAAATTTCGAGATTTTCGCAGAATTTCTCCGATTTTTTACATTCTTAGTGCAGAACGACACGACGCGACGTTTCGAAATCCAATAGTTACCAAGATACAGCTCTTTAAAGTTTGGGTAGTTTTGAAATCATTCGTTTTAATAGCTAAAAAAATTATAATAGAAATATAACAAACAAACGGCAGTAACAGAAAAAATCTACACTTTCCGTCGCTTGAAACGACCGGAGTGATCTCTTCAAGTCCTCTACTTACTACATCACCCTAAAGCTGTTCAATTCTGAAATAATAGCTTTTTGCTTGCTCATCTGATTCAGGGGTTGGGTCATTATCTGTTGAAAAAAAGGAATGGGGCTGGAAACGCACCCACCTCGCCCTTTTTCCACAAAATAATGTTCCAGCCCCTGAATTCCTTCTTAAATTCATTTCATATACTATATTCTACTTTAAAATTAAAAATAACCACTTTTACCGTAAAACATACCGTTTTGGAGATATTGTACAAAAACCAAAAACAGGTCGAAATTTTTTCGAACGTTTTCTAGATATGGAGGCGCGCGCGACTGCGTGCAAAGGTAGAAAACTTAGATTCTGAATAAGGACCCCAACATATAAAACTTATCCAAAAATCAGAACTACTCGACCTTTTGCAAGGCAAAACGTATAGATTGACTGGACTATATACTAAGCTATTTACTAATAATAGCAGACCAGTTCGAAATATAGAATATTACTTTTAAAAAGTAATTTTGACAACTGCAAATAATTTAATTTTATTCTTGTCAAAAATGCGTGATGGGTATTAGTAATTTTTCCTGCTGCCGCTTATTCTTTCGTCAAATTCATGTCTTAAGCAGTCATAAGAAAAGAATTGCACCACTCTATTTGAAGTTTGTGAATAAACTCTGATGATACGGTGGGAGAACTCTTCGAGTTGATCTTACCCCAATTAAGAGCTTAACAAGAAGCAGAATACAGAAAATAGTAGAAAGATGACATTAATAAACAGTTTAAATAATGATAGTTGTAAAAAGATATATAACACTTAAATTAAACTGCAATATTAACAGACAAGTAGTTCCAGAAAATGAAAAATAGTAAAATGATTTTAAAGAATACTTACAAGATCTAATTGAACGACTCAAACTTTATTAAAGAATATAGTAAATAAATAATTGGAAAATTTGCTTTTTGTCGCACTCTTGCTATTTACAGATCTTTCAGTCGTCTGCAAATATTTTCGTCGTCCGAAAAGAAGCTAAAAAGGTCCTTTTTGGGGATTGCTGGGACGTGTCAGGACCTACCTCACATACAAGGTCAAATACCTTGTTTGCCAAACTGATAAAAACTAGATTTCTCAACAATATTTGGGCAATTATACGCATTGACGGTATCACATTTCATTTGGTTTGTGTGTATTGAGAATGAGTTATGACTGGTGAGATGACGGAAAGAACTGGAATGTTTACATTTATATAATATGTAGTTTATTCTTGCAATATGGACAATTTTTTTAGCTATAATGCAGCTTTTACTTTGAAAACTAAACACTAATAATAGACAACACAAATAACACTAGTTTACATGGTTTTTCCTCCAAGTAAACGAAAATCAGTGTCTAGTGTATTTTTGTCTGATGAATCTAAATCTAATTTTAGAAAAATTTTATCACGTCAGGAATTCTAAAATATTGGGGGAAAAGAAAACTGAGTTTAATATCAATTAATTATATACCTTATTTCCCAAAAATTGTTTGATACTTAATTTTCGTTCTTTATATGCAAACTGATCAGTTTCCCTTACAATCAACCAACAATAAACCCCCATTACATTTTTGTTCCACCATCCCGGATAATTAATTAATTAAACATTTAATAGTCCGCAACATTGTGTGCAAGAATTCGAAACAATCTTGTAAAATCTACTTCCTAGAAGATTTAGAGTTATTGAATTTAGGTTTTTATAAACTAAATATGATGGAAAGAAAATAATAGTCAAAACTAACTGTGACATCACTTACCGTAAGTTACTTAGTGGCAATTTATTTTCTCGGTTATTATGAAAGTTAAGCACTAATGATATTAATCATTTTTATTTCATTTTATGTGTACTATCACTTGTTAAATTGATATTGATCAAAGGTTGAAGCAGCCCCGGAATTTAGTGGAAGCGGTTAAATACTGTCGTCGCACTGCAAAAATCAGAAGGTAAATACAAAGGCACAATAAATATATTAAAGTAATCAAATCAAGGGTACATATATTGCATTTAATTTAGTTAGTTGAATTTAATTTAATTGACTAATTAAGGAAAATAATATAGCAATATGAATCTAAATCAATACATATCAATTAGGAAATTCTTCTTTACTCAAAAGCTATTACAGAGTATCAGTTAATTTACAAAGCACGTCCATACGAGATTGAGATAGCATCGGATAATAATATTGTATAATTAACGACAGTACAAAATATTAATTAATTACATTCAACTTGATTGCAGTAATATTTATAATAGTATATAGAAAATTCATTCGCTTGAATTGATTGTAAACCAAATATTTTGAAATAGTAATGTGCAATATTTCGAAATAAGAAAGTAACAGCTAGTTAAAAACAAATACCAAATATGATTGTCAACGCGAATAAATTTACTTTCAGAATTAAGTCAATACTATTAATTAAACTACAAACTTTTTTTGGGATTGTATTAATGGGATGGAAACCTCTCCACGGTAGTTGATGATAAATCAGGAATAAAAAATACTAATAACTAATTTCTAAAAATTATTCAGAATTGTTTAATCAAAATGTTCATTATTTTACTGTTCTTAAAAATGTCTTTATAATTTATTATAATTTTATTATTAATTTAAAAGATTATTATAAGACGGTTCTGTCTAAAAATCGTGTTTACAAATTATTTCATCCTAAGAATTTTATTAGATTTTTGATATAGTATACTCAAATTTGTGACTGGGTCAAATTCCAATCTCTTAGTGTTCGTAAGTGTAGCCTGTCTTTCATAAAATATATTTTATTATTAGTGATGGTATGTAACTGTAGTTATATGACTTTAGTAGTCATAGTTTTCTATTGTAATGCGAAAAAATGTACGCAATGCGTGTCAAAAGTGCCTTTTGTTGGAAGTCCTAAACGTAACTGTTTTTATTTCTAATAATGTATCCCACACATATTTCCTCAATATGGCAGACAGGAAAGGTAAGATATCTATCCACATACACTGAGAAAAATATTAACAAAATATGATAACTGTATTATAGTAGAACGATTTTTTGTTCTAACCTGATCTTAGCAACGTTTGCTAAAAACCAAGGTCAGAATAAACAAGCGATTTGTTAAGTAAACTATCTATATATAGTTAAACGGTCTTTTGTAGATTTTACCCGGGTTCTAGTAAAATTTGCCACTAGTATGGGTAATAGCTTAACGAGGATTTTACCTTACTTGGGTTAAATCTACATGTACAGTTGGCTATTTTAACTTACAAGTCAAACTAAAATAGCTTAACTTATTGATTCAAGCTACTATATAAATAGGAAAAGTGAACCAAACGTTATGATTAGAACTTTTACCCTTCGAAAGGGTAGTATTTACTTTGTGATAAGTTTCATTTACCATATGTAAGGCTGAAACAACCTAACACGAATTGTGTCAAACCAGGGAGTAAGGTTGGTAAATTCAACTATTTTTCGGTTGCTTCTAGCATATGGGAGTGTGATTGATTTAACCTTATTGCGTCAATTTAACCAAAACATTTTACTAAAATCATATAGTTCGTATTACACACAGGTATTGTTGTCACTATTTGTACATATTTTCAGGTTGCTGCAACTTATTTTTGGTTACTTTAACCTGACTATTTTTCTCAGTGTAGTAACTATACCCCGATCTAGTCTGAACATTTTTGAAAAAGATTAATTTAACAAACGAAATAATGTACAGGCCTCTAAAACGTCTGTACAAGGCGCTACCACATATTCGTGAGACCAATATAAGACCATTTAACCAAACTTACCTCTATCCAAAAGTGCTTCGTTAAAGCGCTATCGAACATCAAAGATCTTCAAAAAATTCCTATTTTTTGAATTAAAAAAAGAATGCTTTTCACGATGGGGATGAAATTTGACATGTGAGTCTGTAATGGAAATGGGGGATTTTGTTGTCATTTTTTTGGGTGTAAGTAAGTGTTCAAAATCTGATCATCCATATTCAAAGAAGCTCATATTTAATTTCAAACATTTTTTGTCTGTTGTTTGATTTTTCTATATGACATAGTTTAGGCAGAAAAAAATAATTTGATTAGATTAGATAATTAGATGCAGCCATAATGCATCTATCTAATGTAAAATGTGTTGGTGTTCAAAAAAGTTATTAAAACAAAAACTTGATAATAATAATAAGATCTTAATATATAAATTGAATGCAAACGAGAAACACAACAAAATGTTCAAAATGGGTTACCATTTACATGCATACAAAGATGAATACGACATAAAGAATCATTCTGCATCATCATTTAGTGTGTCTATTTGTCTCGTTGATTTCGCACGGATTTGCATGACACTTTCTTTTTAATTTTTAGGGAGGTTTTGCATTTCCCACATGGAGTATTTTGAAGTTTGGTACTCTACTTCAAAATGCGAAGGGCATATTTGGATACATTTCCAATAATATAAACCTACCAAAAGCTAGTGGTGATTTTGTACAAAGGATTAAATCAAAAATCCATGAAAAAGTAATTAACCAGAAAGGGAAATCATCTGGTTCCCGTAAAAAAAGATATTATTTACTGTAACAAAAAAGTATGAAACAGGAACGCATTGAGTGCGTTCGTACTGAACGCAGTACCAAATGTTGCCGCTCTTATGAAAAAGTTTTTCTTTGGTTCTCCGCAAAAAGCTCGATAAAGCAAATCAAGTTGGATTCAGGCGAAATTTAAATCTGCTTATGTGCTTATATTATATATTCAATTAATGACTGATATCCGCACTTAGGGTACTTACGCTTTTGAAATTTTTAAATTCCCTGACTTTCTCTAACTTTTCCGACAAAAGATTACATTAGATTACATTACATGAATATCAAATTATTTTTTCTGCGTAAACTATGGCAGATAGCAAAATTGAACAAGAGCCAAACAATGTTTGAAATTAGAATGTACATATGACTGTTGAAAAAATCTAAAAGATATTGACCAAATCGTTAAATAAATACGAGCTTCTTTGCATGTGGATCATCAAATTTTGACCACTTACTGACCACCATCGAACAAAAAGTTATGCCAAAAAACATTTTTTCATTACAGACTCACATCCCAAATCTCATCTTCATCGCTAAAAGCATTATTCTGTTATTTCAGTACCAAATAGAACTTTTTTTTAAATAGAAGCACTTTTGGATAGAGGTAAGTTTGGTTAGGTCCTATTTTGGCTTCAGGAATATGTGATAGCGCCTTGTACAGACCTTTTGAGAGACAAACTGTATATATGAAAATAGTATCCTGCCCATAATAACTCAAGGAAATAAATATTGAGCGGCTGCTACTGTCTTGTTATATTGCGTCTTACGAGATTTTTTTACTAATTTAACACCCACGTATGTAATAAAAAATAAATAAAATTATCCTTTTAAAATTCTTTGTAGTGTAAAAGTACAACTATATAAACCTAGTTCACTCGTAATGAAGAACAGACCAAGATTTAAATAATGTTTGTTTGTATCTTTGTTGTTAATATTATAAGAATCCACTAATGAATTTTGTTTACTATAACATAGGCAGTTTAACGTTTATACTTATTATTGAAAAGCTATTCACAAAGTTTGGACAAAGTCAGATGAACTCACAATATACTCAAATGAAACAATTTTCCAAGTAAAATGACAGCTAATATGTACTTTCATATATTGTACGACCACTAGTGTGACGTCCATGGTTGTTTTTATTTGCACTTAATACCGTTACATTAGTGTGTAAAATATTTTTTAGTATACGCAGTGATAATTTAAAAAGAATACGTAAACATCACCACAGCTTGTTAAAGAAACACCGCCAATAGAAAGAGCAATATTTTTCAATAATGTCCATGTTCGATTCTATAATCATATTGCCATGTCAGTGAGTGACATCAGCCATAAATCATAAAGCGAGCAGTCACTTTAGCAGATCATTATTAAAAAAAATTAATCAAGTAATGCTATTTTCTCATTTATTATCAACTAAAAGAATTCGCGCCCCTACGCTTATATCCTGTATCGCGTGATATGGCATAATTGAAACAAAGCAAGGTTAAGTAATTGAAAAAAAATTAATTTCAGAAATCAGATAAATTATCAGTGTATTATTATGAACAGTCGGGATATCACAAACAAAGCATTTAGAGAGGCTGACTGCCGCCTATAACCATGAAGGTTTATTTTAAAGTAATATAATTGTTTATAATTAATGAAAAGATTATAAACAATTTAGGAACTAAGAAGGCAATTTAATTTTATTTTTTAATCTAGGTATATTTTGGCTAGGTATATTTTGGGATTGTAAGTGCTTAAATATAAAAAGCATTCAGAACTCAGTGGGAAGATAAAATATTATTATATCTGGACACTATAAAGCATTTGTAAAATACAATTATAGTATTGAAGTGCATTATGTTGTAGACCTTAAATACGTTTTGTTGAAGAAATCATAATTTTACCTTTACTGTACGGTTTGGTAGTAAGGATGGCAAGTAAAAATTTACTTGCCACTTTAAGTAAGAGTAAGTAACTTACAAATATGTATTATGTAAATATTTTGCTTAAAGAATACACTTGGTTATATATATAGAAAGTATTATGTCGTATGGAAGCTAGTGTGATAATAGTCGTTTATAATTTAGCTACGAATTAAAAACTTTTTTGAATACAAATGAATAGGAAGCACAAGTTTATTTAATGAATAGCCTGACCAGGTATCATATGTAACGGTAGTTTCTTACTGAAACTAATACCTGTTCCTTTATTGATTGTGTATAAGAAGGGACTTTTGTGTTCCAGGAATTTCCCGCGTCGGAGATTCTGAAGTATAAATTTATTTATACTTCAAATTTATAATTATAATATATCAAAATTATAATCATATCAAAAGAAATTTATAATCATTAAGCATCGTATCCTGGAAATTAACTCACATCGGAGAACTCAATCAACCTATTCCATAGTATAAATTCTCAATAATGAATTAGCTCTCTAAGAAAGCGAAACTTTTAGGTTTTATACAAAAAAAATCATTTTACCAATAATTTAGATTCTCATTCTTAACACATCTACACGCATTCTTAATCATAAGTAGAGTTTTGCATAACGTACTGATAAGACTAATTACGTTAAAGTGAAAGAAATTGACTATATTCCACAACAACCTTTAATTTATTGATAATTGTAAGTAAAAGCAATTTATGGCTTCATGTAGTTGAAAATTTCAAACATTAGAATTTAAACACAAGACAAACCTTAAAACATATGAGTATATATGTGCCAGTTGCTACTTAAAATGCATGGTCGACGATGATTCAATGGCCTATGATTACTTAAATTTTGCCAAACAACTTAAAATTTTCTTGAACAGTGCAGTCAAAACAAAGTCCCACAATCCGGAGGGTTCCCCTGTGTAGTATGGAACGGGGACAAAAATCCCAGCACTCTGATACTGACACATGTAATTATTATTATAGTTTGACTTGTTATTCGTTAATCAATAAATAATTAATTAAGTAAAAATATGCTGAAATCATTTAATCAATCCATCAATAGGTATTATTATTTTTTATTGGAATTCTAAATACAACAGTGCAAAGTTTCTATAGTAAAACTTCCTTTTTTTATGTTTCGATAGAATGACCCTGATGGATGGCAATTTATTTACGTAGAAAATAACACTGACATAGTATAAAAATAATACCGAAATCTTACTGTTTTACTAAAAACTGCAGTGTTAGCGATTTTCAGTATGTTAGATCCTGACCTTGACCAATGTTTAAAAACATAATATGCACTCAAAATAAAAGTTGCCGGTCGAGAAGAAGGTTCTTTTTTCCTTTTTATAGTAGAGTAAACACTAAATTTTAAATTCCAAGAAATTGTAACTGAAAGAATTGAAACATAGTATGTACCACAAAGAAGGTTCACATGTGAACCAATAATATTCAATGAAATACTAATAACAAACCGGTACATAGAGTATTTACTGCTTATTTATCTAATTACCTACTACCATGCACATTTTAGAAACCAAACAGATTGTCTGTCTCCTTGAACTTCAAAATATCCGTACATTCTTACTATCGATTAATTTACTCCACTATCGATTAATTTATAAAACTGATGTTTTTGAGAAATATTTATCTACTATCGCTGTTACAGTGTTAATCCAGGGATAACCGGGATAAGTGTGGTGCCGCCTGCCAATTTTTTAAAAATTTCTGATTTTTAGGAAATAATAATCAATTGCTGTAAATTGCATAGATTTCTTTATATTAAAAAACAAATATGTAGGTATTTGAAACTATGTTGAGAATATGCCAGGTAAAATTGTATTTTGTAACAAACAAATTATTTTTTTAAACTTTCAGAAAACCTAATTTAAATAATAAAACTAGAATAATCAACTATATACATTTGTAGTTATAATTTTTCAATTTTCAGCTATATATTTTAAAACAGACGATTCTACTCCAGAATTTACAATTTTGCTTAAAAATTCATAATTTGTAATCGGTACATCTCAGAGATGTAATACTTTTGAAAAAACATAAAATATCACAAATAACTTTTGTACATATTTGAATTCATAACGTTGATATCATACACAAATGATTATTATTTTTCATGGGTTAATAGCTATTAATTTACTTTTTCGCCCGAAAGATATTTTATAATTGATAATAAACATATTTATATGAAAAGTCATCTTCTGACCGTGGTACATAATTACATGAAAATCAAGAAATTGCGCATGGTTTTGTTTTTTCCTTGGGAATGTGCGGTACCCTTTGTTTGATCATGTATCATTAATTGTTTACAAACATTATAATGTAATGCTAAATTAATAGAATATTTAAAATGTAATTTCTTACCTATAATTAATAATTTGTTTTACTTACTGCATAGGTAAAACTGGTAATTGCTTTAAAAACTACTGTTCTCCTTAAATAAGTTTGTTGGCCTTCAATTAAAATATTTTACATATGAGGTTTGTTCCTTTATCACATTTTTTACAGCAGGAATTATTACCGTAAAGCCATTATTTAAAGTATTATTTAAATTACTTCTAAAAATTAGGATTTATTTAATGACCTTCACAAGCTTTTTATATTTTAAGATTGTTATTAAATATGTACGTTCTTACAAAATTATTTTTAATTGTTTCACCATTCAGATATAATTAATTTTGGACATGGTTTACTTTGCCTATCAATTTACAATTATTTTAACTTAAAAGGTTAAAAGGTTTGAAGTGTGAAAATGTGGACACCCCCTATACTTAAATGAAATACCTACAAGTATTCTGTAGAGGACGTTTTTAAAATTATTAATCACTATCTCTTTTCTTACAGGGATTGGACGTCCATTAGAACAACGTATAATGTATCCTGTAAATCCCATGTTTCCAGGGAATCGTATAGATGCTCCTGATAATCCACCATCGCTTTTAAGCGGAATAATATCTGTTGCTGGGAATCTAATTTCGAAGGCTGCAGATATCTTCTTTAACATAGGTAGCTTAATTATGGAATTTTGGGTTTGTCCTTTATGCGCACTCGTTAATTACATAAGTCGTCTTTTTGTGGTTTACCTTCAATGGGTGTACTACTTTATAGACTATATAACAGAAGATGATTAAAAATGTATACATAATATAAGAATAAGGAATACAGAATTGCTGACAAAACATAGCAATTTCTATAGTATAATATATATGTTGAAACGGTAACTATGGTATGTAGCCCATCGCTATTATAATAAAATAAAGTACAACTTTTTATGGTAGTTAGGTTGTAAAGTAGTACCTTCAGTTAGTGTGGTTTAATAGTTATTTTAGCTACAATGAATTAAAGAACCTTGCAAACATTAGTTTTCCGAAGATTTTTAGTGCTTTCATTCTGTGTTGCTTATTACATTTTTGTGCTTCCTAAGCTACAGTTAGGCGCACGGTTCTTAATGTCATACTTGTTTAAGTAGTAATAATAATGTTAATATTGCTTGATTAATATCCAATTGTCTTTGTTTCATCCCTATAAGTTTCACTGCAGAGTACCTACATTTCCTTACTAGTTACAAAGCTATAGAACAGGTAAACTTGTGAGTGAGATTATAACATAAAAATGGCACATTAGACACCATATGTACCTGTACGTGTATTTTATTGCAACTTACCAGCAGCGTGCGGTGTTTACGAAACAGTGGAAGCGATATGTCGTATGAACCATCACGCTCGTACGCAATGTGTACGCATACGTCGTATCGCGACTGTTTCGTGGGTGAACGGGAGACCACACGACGTTCACCCCTAGAACTGGCTGCCTTCCACCCTATCCCTATCAAGGGCAATGGACGAAGCTGTCAGATAAAGTGTGTGGTAGAGAAATTCGTGAGAATTCTCGACGGTTACTCATACCGATCAGGGGGAGCCCTGGTAGATGAGACCGGTGTGGGCGGATTCGAATCTCGCCTAAGAGAGGAGGTCATTTATGGTCACCAAGGAACCCGCTGCTTGGCCGAGGGCAATCATGGTCACCAAGGAACCCGCTGCATGACCTAGGTCATGTAAGGTCACCAAAGGAACCCGCTGTTTGACGGAATCTCTAGTGCGGTGACTAGAAGTGAGGTTCATCCCATGTGCTGGGAAACTGCAAGCCGCCAGGTAAATGTGCTTAGGAGCTGTCCTGGCCACCCTTTGATCCGGACTGCAGCTGGGTACGGTGATTGGGAGAAGCTCCGAAAGCCATTACACTTAAGGATAGTTGAAGCGAATATATAGCCTCTCACTAGTAAGACAACTTCACCAATATCGGGTACGCACCGGGAGTCTATAACGTGTAGACTTTAAAGAAGCTTTGTCGAGGGCCCACCAAGCCTAAAATTGGTAGATCGGGGTGGCAAAACCGCTTAAAAACCAAGTCCTGCCACAATTGAGGTTGGATTCGATCGGGCAGTGGTCCCACTTTGCAAGAGCGCATAGCTGGGGAATAGTCCTATGCTGGACGAGGTACTCCGGTGCCGGCGGGTGAGCAGCGTGTTAAGTCAACTGCTCGGTCACTAGTGAACGCTTAGCTAGTAGAGGGTGGATAGGCAACCTCGCTCCTACCAGTGAGTTAATCTGGGAGCAATTGCACGATTGCCGGTTGTGCAACTTGCGCGCTGATTGGGCGTATCCCAATCACTTCCTCATGGAAGGAACGTGGGGGTATGTTAACACGGGTACCCCACGTAAAACAATCTTGGATCTATGTTTCGTATGCACCACACGCTGCTGAAACTTACTAAAGAAATAAAAATCTACCTCTATTTAGGTACTAATATTTTAAATAATAAAATATTTTATCTGCATCCCCATTTGTAAGTACATACGAGCCTCGTCTCATTGAAGTTCGCACACTCTATTTTTGTTATTTAAAGGATGCCACCATGGTGTTTCTTGTTGTTAGAGTGAAATAATGTCTTTGCACTTACGCCATGTTAAGTTTCATGAAATTTTATCGAATCGTTTCCTCACGCCGCCCCTTCAAGAACAGTCTACGGACGAAAGGGGTTGGTAAGAGGCATCCCTGCCCTAGTAAAATTAAAAAAAAAGTGACATGGAGCAAGTGCAGAAGCAACACTTTATTTTAACAATAAGGAACAGTTATTTTGAAGACCAAAGATAGTTTTGGGAAAAAATTGTGGGGTGTACTTTATTTAAAAATATAAATACACAAAAAAATATAACAATAAAACAACATAACTTATAATACAGGAGGTCAGTACTTTACTCTAGCAACAAAAAATAGCTACTTGGAAAAACCAAAAAATCCAGTGTGTAAATTGCAGGGCGCCGATTAACAGAAATATAAGTGTGTGAACTTCACGGAGACGGCGCTCGTAGTTCATTTCACATTTCTTATTATTAAGATGAACTTTAGAATAGCTTCCACCGCGTTTTGTGCTTGGTGAGAACTTCAAAGAGCTCATATAACTTTCTTGTGGGAAAATACAAATCCTGCATGTGTATGTTGTATATACTAGGCTCCTACTCAAAAAGGCCTTTACACCACAAGATGTAATATTTTTAAATATCACTTATTGTACATTATTTATATTTTCAGTACATTCGAACACATTTTCAGTACTATTTATTTTATAATGATGTAGGACAACAAGGCTAATATGATGCTATTTTACTCTTTTTTTAATGTATGGATGTACACGGTGATTTAGTACCTAATGATGGGACTTTGAGGATAAGCTTTTCTGGTCATTAGAAACATAAACCTTAGTAACATTTTTTTGATTAAATGAACTTGGAAATTTCGAACATTTTGCCAGATGTTTTCAGAAAAGTACGTGTAATTGATGCAGGTCAGTTTTTAAATCTAATAAAATTAAATTCAAACGCTTTAGAAATTGACATCATCAGTACAAAAACATGAAATCTGCTGAATGAACACAACAAGGATGCAGACGGCGCACATTCCAATTTGGATGTTGTTGAAACAACTTAAAACGCTCTATTAATCCGGGGGATTCCCCTGCGTTCTAATAGTAGAAAAAGCATGCAGAAATGACATCATTTTAATACCGACCCATTTAATGATATTAAATTTGATTTGTTATTCGTTAATAAACAGATATTGGTTTTAATTAAGTAAAGATAAGTAAGTTGGTTAATTTAATCTATCCATCAACAGGTATTGTTATTTTTTATTTATTTTATTGGAAGTCTAAAATCTAAATACAGTAGTAAATAGTTCCTTTAGTAAAACCTTTATTGCTTTTCACTAGAAATCGGCCGCCTTTCTTATGAATATTTTGGGAATAATGTATTGTTATTCTAAACACAACAGAGCAAAACTGCTGTTTAGGAAAAACTTTATTATTTTGTGGTTGATGATAATTTGTTTACATAGAAATAGTATAAAAATAATACCAAATTGCATGCTCAAAAATAAGTACTGTCTTGCAAAATCAAATCGAACGGTCATTTAACCAAATTATCGTTCTACTTATAAAAAGGGGAGTATCAGGGTTTTGCATTTCATTAGTCCCTGAACTTGGCCGAAGATTTAAAAACATAATAAAGGTAGTCGGATGGGTTGTTTGCTGTATTGCTAATACAGCTGTGCCAATTAGTAACACTTCTTAGGAATAGTAACGGTATCTACATTGATGATTTTATTGCTTTTTACTAGAAATCGGCACCCTTTATTTATTACATAGTATGTACTTGCGGGGAATAAATATTATTTGAAATAAAAAATGGTACAAAATAATACAGTACAGTCAAAATCAAAACAAATCAAAAATCTAATAATCAAAACACATATTGCTACTAATAGAATACTAAATTACCTACAGTGAATTTTCGAAAATACCTTATTTGATTTACTATAACAAAATTAATACGCAAAATATTTTTTATTTATAAACCTGCTGCTTGTATTACACGTAATAGGGGTTAACGTACCTATTAAAAGAATATGAAATTGTCTTACAAATCAGAAATCACAAAACAAAAATACCGTTTCTGAAATATTATATCAAACGAGAGGTCGTTTCTTATTTATTTATCTGTTCTTATTCCACAAAATACTTGGCTAAAATAAAGACGGGATATTACTTTATTATGCTAGCTTGGACATTCTAGAAAACATGTAGTATTGTTTATCACTTTGAATTCTTACATTAAATCTGAAAACATTAGGCTGAACTTCGACGCCGTTTTTCTCCAAAAGTATAGAAGTATGAGAAAAAAGGTATATAGGAATTTTCTTTCTTTAATGGTTATCTAACCACAGGCAAAGTCTGACTATGTCTTAATGGGACACCGTGTATAGCATAAAATAACAAAACATAGCATTGTGTTAGCCTTGTTGTCCCAGATCATTATAAAGTCGATAGTACATTCTACGTTTAGAGTCTGCGAAGAAATGAATTGCTTAATTACGAGAGTTATCTCAAAAGTAAGGTTCTCTATTTTTCTCTCCTTCGCATGTGAAGAAAACAAGCTGAGACTTGCGGAATACTTTATTTTTGAGTTTTTTTATTTTTATACATACTCGTCATTTAAATCTAAACATTTATTATAACATTGCACAATATTTTCTAAGCCGCTACTAATAAACTCGGTATCTTTGTTACGAAAAAAAGAAGACATTTCAAACTTCACAGGTTTCATTTTGTTGTCGTTAGAAAACCTACGACCACTTAAATGTGTTTTTAATTACGGGAATAGCTGGAAGTCCTTCGATGCCAAGTCCGGAAAATACGGTGAGTGTGACAATACTAGTGATGGGAACTTGGGTGTCGAGTGTCGTGATACTGTTCGTGGTCGTGACACTTGAAGTGTCGCGACACTTCGTGTCGAACAGTATCGCTCTTATTAGAGTGTAATTCGAAGTTGCTTGATCATTCTTACAAAGAAATTAAAGGCAGATTTGTTGAACTGGCCAACAATCATTGAATAAGACGTACATATAAAACTATTTTGTTGTAGATTTTTTAGTTAAAATTATAAATTCATGAATTATTTGCAAAACATTAATTTAAAAGCCGAAACCTGAAAAGTTGACGCAACGCCTCCGTGGTTCGATGGCAAACCGTGGCTTGCTAAACTGCACGGGCTGGTGAAATGCACGATCGAACCCCGTTACAAGCATAACTTTTTTTTAAATTTTATTTGTTATTCTTTTATTCGAAAAACGTACAAGAAATAATACATTACAAATAAAAAAACCCAATTAATAAGACATTGTCTTATTAATTGGGTATCTTTATTTTTTATTTGTAATGTATTATTTCTTGTACGTTTTTCGAATAAAAGAATAATAACAAATTATTTAAATTGTTTTGCAACTATTAATCTCACCGACTTTTATTCGAGAACGAACTATTTGGCATATTTCAGATTTCCCATACTAATTTTCTATAGCAAATGTTAGAACGAATGCGGTGTATAAATAATTTAATGTCTTTTAATGTACTTAATGCATAAATATATAACCATAACAGAATTTACTCATAAACCTAATTGTTTTTTAATCCCTAGTTTATGATTTACGTATTAGCTATGAATCTTGACTGCTCGTTTCAATTATATTATATGAACTAGCGCATGCATGATGTGTAAATGCGAAGTATCGTTAAAGAGTCGTGAAGGAGTCGACACTTCACACGGCTAATGGTTTCGACTCGCAAGTGTCGTGATACGCGGGTGGTATCGCGAACCCAACACTAGACAATACTGTCGATTTTCGTGTTGCTTGATAATACCTGGTCGCTTCCGACGAGTAACAGCCCGTAAGTCTTTCAGTACTTGAGGATGCAGTTTCTACTTTTTTCAGTGTGGTTTTGCCTGGTAAACACTAAGCCATACTCTGTCCTTTACTTACAATACTTTTAATTAAAGCGGGCCCTTCATTTTGATGACGCGCTAAAAGATCGAGAGCTGCGCAAAAGCATTGTGTATTGTAGTCATTGGTAAGAAGTCACGGTACCTAACGGTTAAACTCAAGTGGGTTATGAGCCTAGCATTATGCGCCTATGAAAGCCTTAAAAGTCTCCAATAACTCGACCGACTGTTCCTCTGCTGAAATTGATTGCATTCAGTCGTAACTTCACTTACAGTTCACTTTCAACAGTTAAATGTGCGATAGTTTCAGGCGTAACGCTGCAGATAGCCTACCGCTTCGCTCTCTATCTTCAACATTTGTACGTCCTTCCATAAACGTGTTCCTTCAATGCCTTTACACCGACATGCACGTAGTACCATACCATCACATATCGTAGTATGAATTTCACCAGTTGATTTATTCTAGTTACCTAAAAGATCCTAAAAGCAATCCTTGTACTAGTAAATATCCGTTAAACAAATATAGTTAATAACGATCCATGGTAATGCATAGAGGCACCTACAAACAGGTATAAAGAGAACTCTTGTCCAAATTTAATGAAATTACAGAAAATGCAATTATAAATGTAATATGTCATTTTTCCCAAATGTACGTGATTTTAAGTTGAAAAGGTTTTCTGGTATCCACGCAGTCGATAAAATGGTGCACTGCTGTAGTTATTAAATCTTATCATTAGTAGAAAACTAATGTCTAGTTAATACTAATGTATGCCTTGTAAAAAAGGTGTGACACTCAAAGAAGAAGAAGAAGAAGAAGCCTGATCGTCGTTAATTAATTACATAATTAAAATTATTTTTTGTATTGCTAGTTAATTGGGGCAGTTTAATTCTAAGTAAAATACTTTTGTAGAACAAACATCATTTAAACATTTAAAATTTATTTTAATTAGTATATGTGCGTCTAAGGTTACTGCTGAATCGGCAATGCTAGTAAATTTTGATAAAATTATTGAAAATAAAGTGTTTAAGTGTTTTGTAAATATTTCTGTTGCTAATGAGATCTTATACATGTTATCAATTTGCTAGTATTTGTGCGGATTTGAAACACAGTAATTTACTTCAAAGAGATAGAAGGCATATTTGAAGACCACATGGTAAGAATGTCTGTCCCTTTTCGTAAAACAGATTGTAAATCTCGTGAATGGTAATATGTACTATCATTTTGCGATTGTGTTATGACGTCATTTTTACTAGCCTTCAGCTGAGTATAGTTTAAATAAAACTTATACCATTCAGTTACAGGATGACAGGATCTCAATGCGTGTAAGACCTCTCTCATATTTTTATTTACTTTATTGCTTATTTATCAGAAATTCCTTGCTCCAGTGTTTGCGGTAAATTTCGTTAGAAAATTATTAAATTGTTTCAATTTTAGATGAATTCAATTTTTGCGCTACAGACCAGTTTTTATTGTTTCCGCTTTGTTTGCTACCACAGTGAGCTCAACTTACCACAATTGTTGTTGGTTACTATGAAAACAGCAGAGTTGGGTAGTAACTAAGTAGAAGTAACTTACGAGTAACTTAATTACTTTTCAATTTTTAGTAACTGTAGCAATAACTCGTTACTTTATGTCAGTAACGTACTAAAGTTACTTTGTTAATTTGCTCTAAATAATTCCTAGATTTTTAGTTTTATAAGTAAAATTAGATTCACTCTTCATATGATAATTATAATCTGCTAAAGTGTAAATAGCCCTATCATATGAATGAAGGTTTTAAAATGACAAACATGTAGTCGCAGTAAAATTTTACAGCTGTGCTCTCTTGTTGAAGATGAAATTTCAAAGAGAGAATACGGGCGGCGACAAGGTGCGTAGATGTAACGGTACTTTAGATAAATCCTCAATAAGTTGTATTCAATCGAAACGGGGCCTTTGAACCCCTTTAGTATTTAAGTTTGTATTTTTGACAGCAACCAGTTGCTTCCTAAGAGTTACACTGTCCGTATGTATAACATTTTTCTGTCTGTATTTTTATTAAACGTAACTAAAGCAACGCTATGTTTTATTTTAAAATAGTATATTAAAAAACAAGTTTTATAAGGGTTGATTTGGCGCACGAATCCCAAGTTAAAAAACCAGCCGCAGGCGAGTTTTTCTATGGGTTAAGTGCGCCAATGCCCTTATAAAACGAGTATTTTATGCTATTTTTTCTTATGTGCGCCCCCTTTTTTCTTATTTTAATACAAAAAAAAAATTTTGGTCGTCTAGAGAATTTTGTGATAGTTGGTAACAGTTGGTAACACTCGGCGCCCACTTGAGTTTTTGAATCATTTGTCATCATCCGTCACTTCAAATAAATTAGTTATTACTTTTGTTACTTTATTAGTGTTACAAATAAATTAAACATGAGCGAAGACAACTTAATTTGCACTCCGCCCGAAATTCGCGAAATTGCCGAAGCAACAACGCAAAATTTGTTGCCTGACAAATCAGAAGCGGCATACAAAAAACAATTTGCCAAATTTGAAGACTGGCGAAAAGAAAATAATATTCAAACTGTCTCAGAAAATGTTGTGTTGGCATACTTTGAGTCCCAGCGGCAAAAATATAAACCTTCCACTTGATCAATTTCTTGACATTTTTGAACTTGGATGCTTCATATTGCTTGAAACGGCTACAATATTGGGTGTCATCGGCACTTGTTCCTTTTACATAGCAGAAATTGTCTTTCGAGTAGCTACTAGAAAAGAAAATAAAGAAGCAAAGATGATTAAATCCATGATACGTGTCTTGTTTATAGTACCATAAAATTACAAACATGAATTGGACTTACTGATTTGTCCAAGCAGATTTGATGTAGGTACGAGACTTGTTTATGTTACTAATTAGCAATATCCAAAACCTAACCTTCTTTCCAAGTAAAAATAGACCATAACTTCAAGTGAAATTTCATGTAAGTAACAATCAACAAACAGCGAACCAATTCAATTATTAATAATTGATATTAATTAAAAATTTATCGGAGGTTGACAATTTTGACAGATACTTGCAGTTTGAAGTTGTCACATTCCACGCATTACCCATCCAACCCTTAAAAACTAAATAACCCTATAATTCATTACAGTACAGTGTACTTTTATAGATAGCCATAAACGGCTCCTACTGATAGACGTTAATAAACGTATTACAAACGCAAATTAGAAAAAAGCGACTTACAAGTCCAATTCATATGTTTAAATTGAAAGTACGCACTAGAGCTATGTGGGTATAAAATATAAACACTTTATGGAGTTATAATACAATCATAACGTCATCAATGTCAAAATCTAATGGGGGGTATTTTAAGTAATTTTTTTGAGAATTTGTAGAATTTTAATGGAAAATTATTGTACATTACATACTGGTAAAGAATGTGTGTAGTTATGGTATACAGCCAAAAGAAGAAATTGAAGATTTACTTGGGAATTAAGTTTTTTGGATATGAAAATGATTAGTGACAGTTTCGAAAAACTATTTGAAAAGTGTACAACTGTAAAATTGTGTCAACAATAAGCACAAGCTGCAAGCTTCTTTATTGGGCACGTATGTATTTAAATATCAATAAAGTCTATGTTGGAATTAGAAAATAAATCAATAAATGACAACCAAAACCAGGTAATCTTTGTACATGGCTCAATGACTACAAATAATGCAATATTTATTTATGAATAAATTCAGCATGTGTAGCCGGTACAATTTTCAGTTATTAAAAAACCCCAATTTCCAAGAAAAGGTTTTTTGATGTCTTCTTTTAGGATAAATGATTTAAATGAGATTTCGGTGCAAATAAAAGCATTAAGTACCTATTTATTTGGACTGTTAAAGAATAAAATGACAAGGCAAAGCTGCCTATCAACAAAGGTACCTACCTATCAATGATTATATTTAATACCAATTCATTTGAGTCATTCTCTATACATTTTTATTTTTTTGCCAGAATTTTGTAAAAAGTAACTTTAATTGTACAAGTTACCCTATGATAACTACTAAGTTACTTTTAGTTCTATGTAACTTGGTAACGTATTCAGTTAGTTTTCTGCAAAGTATCGAAATAACTTCCTTAGTTACTTTTTCTTAGTAACTCACTGCAAAACAGCAATATAACATAACTACTATGATTCATAACTGTGTCTAGGTTCTGTTACGGTCAGCAAAATTCCATGGTCTCGAAATTAGAAAACCTCGACCCTTGAAGTATTTTCACTGGAGTATCTGTTATGAGGTACTTACCGATCTCATATCGCGATGCACAATACTTGAATACTTACCTTAATCACATGCTTTATGTGACATTACAGTTCTACAATTTCAATACATCAAAAACTAGAAAGTTATACACTAAATGATTACAATAGTCTTGCTCACGCTGCAAGTGTTCCCTCCGACCAGTAGATTTTAATGGTTACCTATCAGAACATCTATTTAGTAACAGTTACCAATCGGAAGACAATAATATTTAAAAAGATCTATAATCAATTGTTTTTCTGTTATTAACTACCACAGAGAAGATCGTTGTACTTTGCCACGTTGTTCCGGGGTTTTCATTAAATTTTTGCTTTATTTCGCTTGTTTGCTTATTTTGCAAAACAGTTCTTTTCAGAACTACAGTTCGTTAGACGGTTTTATTGTTACGCGAGTTTATTATTTGAAATTAATGAATTTTATAAGCTATATTATTTTTGAGACGCCACTATAAAATAAAAGAAGTATAAAAATGTCTTGAAACATATTCATATTCATGTTGCTAACGTGCCAATAATTGAACGTGGCGGTAAATTCAAACCGTCTTCAATCATTTTGGATCACGCTGTACTTCTGTACACAACATATAATGAATTCTCACTATTTTATCATAAATAACTCAGCTGTTAAAGTACATATCGTTAAGAAAAAGACCGGAAAAGGCATGCTTTAGGAGATACTAGATTGACTTAGACTAGATTGCAGTAGTATAACTAGTAAACCTTTTTCAGCTATCAAATCGAGGTTTTTAGAAGTTAAACCATTACGGCGTGTACGTTTAACAAATATTAACAGCCATACGATGAACATGCTTGTGTTTGTTTGTAGCTTCACACATTTCAAGTCATTTGGATAGTAGCTACTCTAAACCTGAACTGAAATACATATGTGTCATTTTTAGAAATAGCAGTAAAAAACATGAGAAGCTTCTTCATAGGTTCTGCGATGTCTTCCGCTTGCTTCCTCTTCAAACTATGAATCCTTATGAACAATATCATAAAAATTTTATTTTAGAAAATGCTTAATTAAAATAAAATGACAGAAAAATCTCTAGCTATTCAATACTAACGATGGGTGGCTAGAATTTTTTCTCTTCTTATTCTGTTAGTTTTATATCTTAGCTTGCACTGCTAACTGCCTGTATAGTATATCATTAAACCTTGCAACATTACTGTAGCTGGTAGAACTGTTCTCCTTATCCTACCTAACATATATTTCACGTTTTTTTTATAGTTTTACAAATTTTCTGATGTCCAATAAACAAACAAACGTACTTTTTGGAATTATACCTACACGCAGACAATTCACTCACACCCAAAAAATATGTGTTCGTCAAACATTACTTCCGCGTATTTGTGAATTTGAGTTAGTAAGTGCCTTATAACAGTTCGCGGTTTATTCTAAGCACTTAACGCTGAGTGTCGTGTAATATTTTTTGAGCTTATTTAAGTTTTACGAAGTAAGTTGAGCTTACTATAGAGTTTATTCGTATATAGTCTGTCTCGGATCCAAAAAAATTATCGCATCATAATTCGTAGAACCACAATTCATCGAACACGGTTTATCAAATTCACAATTCATGGATACCACAACGTTTCGAATATTACAATTTCTCAACCATCGACGCAACAGTTGATCGACATAAAGATACCTAGTTTAGGCATAAAAAATAAATAAAATAAATATGGGATATTTACACTAAATAAATACTAAATAACATTTGGTATTGCTGATCACAGAATGTATAAGTATATTAACTTTTAGAGAGTAGGCTGTATTTTAACCTGAAACAGGTTATGATCAGCCGCGTTCGGTGTTTCAGATCTGTTTACTCGAAGAGCTCGGTTTCCATAGAATCCATTGTTGTAAATAATTGTAACTAAAGCAATAGAGCTTTCAAAGCAAAAACAGTTGAAATACCGAACACAGTAATTATAGCCTATTTTTGGCAATTAAATTTTAGTATCGTCATGAAAATCTGAAAATAGTGCTACCAATGATAAACTCACATTTTTCTGTATTTTTTTCTTTTAAATATGAAAAACCTTAATAAGAAATTTTATGTATTCCTAGAATTATGTTCGATGAATTGTAATTCCACGTACTTTCCCGGACTCATCTGTCTTCATATGTGGTTCCCCAGAGAAAAAGCTAACAAAAAACATAACAGGATTTCATTTAAATGGAAATCTTAATAATGTTTAAGAAAGCATAACTCTATTAAGTAACGGAAGTGAAATGATAGCTACTTTATAGAAACACGTTGCCATCTTTCGGCTGCCCGGCCATAGTCAGAATAACTCAAGAAGGACCTATTCGATTAACCTAAAATTTGGCACAATAGTTCGACTGAGTTCGTTACCAGCTGATTTGTTAGTGTATCGTGCGTCGCGTTTCGTGCGGAACTGTAAAATCTTCTGGTTTCGTGCGTCATCCAGATGGACAATCAGGACTTCTGGTTTCGTGTGCTTACCCTAAATTTACCTGCTGACTTTGGATACTTTTTAAAGTAAGATTTCTACCTACAAATTATTGATTTTCTTTTCAGTATTTTATTCATGTATGTTTTCACACCAAATACAAAAATCTAAAGTATTATAAAAATTATTAGTTTAGACCAGATACGAGTAAATAATTATTCTCATAATTTTTTAAATAGTCATGTGATTTTTTTTAAACCAGTTCGATTGCTTCATCAATTATATTGATTTTCTAAATTCAAGTTATTTATTTTAACTACTTTTAGATCCTAATTAATAAAACGGAAACAATAATGGATAAGTACATATAAATACGAAATTTATTAGATATTAAGAATAAAAATGTATCAGCTTAACAGATGTCAATTTACAAAGCATCCACATCGACACTTAAAGAAAGTAAGGTTTTCCTATATTAGTGTTTCTTTAAATCCTGTATATTATGAATTGCTGTTTCACATTGCAAATTTAGTTATGTTATGAATTTCAAAGAAATTGCAGATAATATTAGCAGTACATAACAAAGTAGGTATGTAGATCTGTATTATCCATCAATATTCTAAATTGAGTAAAGTTTCCGTTTACTTTTTAGCGCTACTAATGGTAAACAAATGATGCTTAAGTAAAAAAACCTACCAAAGAGAGAGAAATTTGCTTACTTTTTAGCTGACTGTGAAATGTAGGATATTAAAGTTGATATTATACTTGATATTCAGATAAGATCAGGTAAACATGTGCAGGTAATAACGCACGAAATAAGAAGTCATTAACGCCATCATTTTAATTCCGCACGAAACCAGAAAGTTTCAGGTAGATTTTCGTCGGCGCACGAAACCCGACGCACGAAACAAGAATATACCAACCAGCTCCGATCACCAATTTTAAACTAGATGAATTAGGTCCAAGGACAAACTGTATTTTCAGAATGTTTGGATTATCGCGGTAAATTATGTCTTAAATTATTAGGTTATCATTTCTGTTAGCGAAGTTTAGATGAAACTTGGTAAAGAGTAAACTTATAAAAAACCCAATTAACAAGAAAGCAGATAAATGGCATTGTTATGTGGCACGGCTTGAAATATTACGTGTTGAATATGATTACATAATAAAACAGTGGAATGTCATATTGTTCAGTGTGCTCTGGCGCGTGCTGGGTCTATTCTAGGGCCCGGGAAAATATTACTTTAGAAGGCCCCACCACCCCACTTCAGTTAATTTTTTAAGGATAATTTATTTAGATTAATTATTAGATCATCTATTATATGGGATTCATTAGTAACTGTCAGTACAATTTTACGTTCCTTTTGCGGAAAAAACTTGCAGAAAATGAAGGTTGTTGTGGCCACGAGTCTGGGAGACGAGAAAGCCATGGAGCTCCCATCCACCACAAACTATGATTTAGCAATTGCGATGGCAAAAGTCTGCGTGAGGTACTATCAGCCGGATTATCTGCTGACGGAACGTAATACCATGACGAATGAAAGCTACTCAGTTAGCCACAAATGTGTTGGAGTCTTCCAAGCGATCGTATCGTCAAACTTGATCTGCTTTTTCAAAGCATCAAACTCTTCACCAATTCTGCTGCCAATACAGATTATTATAATTTGTTTTACGTGGGGTACCCGTATCAACATACCCCCACGTTCCTGCCAGGAGGAAGTGATTGGGATACGCCCAATCAGCGCGCAATTGCGTAGCAATTGCTCCCAGTCTGCTCACTGGTCGGAGCGAGGTTGCCTATCCACCCTCTACTAGCTATCCAGGCTAGTACCGGAGCGATTGACTTAACACGTGCTCACCCGCCGGCACCCTCCCGTCCTATTTCATACGGGGCTAAGTACCTCGTCCAGCAATAGGACTATTCCCCCAACTTAACTCAGTTGAATAGAGAGAGCCCTCCAGTCCTCTTTCATACCTTCATAAGCTCCTCCCCGAGACAGGGGTTGGGGCCACTGCCCGATCGAATCCAACCTCAATTGTGGCGGGACTTGGTTTTTAATAAATGACCTCGGTCAAACAGCGGGTTCCGTTAGAGACCTTAAATGACCTCGGTCAAACAGCGGGTTTCATTGGTGACCATAAATGACCTTATCCAAGGCGAGATTCGAATCCGCCCACGCCGGTATCATATACCAGGGCTCCCCCTGATCGGTATGAGTAACCGTCGAGAATTCTCACGAATTTCTCTATCACACACTTGACCTGACAGCTTCATCCATTACCCAGTTTCCAAGGAAACAAGGATAGGGTAGAAGACAGCCAGTTTTATGGGTGAACGTCGTGTGGTCTCCCGAACACCCAAATGCTGCCAATACATAGATCCAAGATTGTTTTACGTGGGGTACCCGTGTTAACATACCCCCACGTTCCTTCCATGAGGAAGTGATTGGGATACGCCCAATCAGCGCGCAAGTTGCACAACCGGCAATCGTGCAATTGCTCCCAGATTAACTCACAGGTAGGAGCGAGGTTACCTATCCACCCTCTACTAGCTAAGCGTTCACTAGTGACCGAGCAGTTGACTTAACACGCTGCTCACCCGCCGGCACCCTCCCGTCCTCTTTCATACGGGGTCAAGTACCTCGTCCAGCATAGGACTATTCCCCAGCTATGCGCTCTTGCAAAGTGGGACCACTGCCCGATCGAATCCAACCTCAATTGTGGCAGGACTTGGTTTTTAAGCGGTTTTGCCACCCCGATCTACCAATTTTAGGCTTGGTGGGCCCTCGACAGAACTTCTTTAAAGTCTACACGTTATAGACTCCCGGTGCGTACCCGATATTGGTGAAGTTGTCTTAATAGTGAGAGACTATATATTCGCTTCAACTATCCTTAAGTGTAATGGCTTTCGGAGCTTCTCCCAATCACCGTACGCAGCTGCAGTCCGGATCAAAGGGTGGCCAGAACAGCTCCTAAGCACATTTACCTGGCGGCTTGCAGTTTCCCAGCACATGGGATGAACCTCACTTCTAGTCACCGCACTAGAGATTCCGTCAAACAGCGGGTTCCTTTGGTGACCATAAATGGCCTCGGGCAACAGCGGGTTCCTTTGGTGACCTTACATGACCTAGGTCATGCAGCGGGTTCCTTGGTGACCATGATTGCCCTCGGCCAAGCAGCGGGTTCCTTGGTGATCATAAATGACCTCCTCTCTTAGGCGAGATTCGAATCCGCCCACACCGGTCTCATCTACCAGGGCTCCCCCTGATCGGTATGAGTACCCTTAAATACGCTACATCAACAACAATTTTGGGTCGCAACAGTTTAAAAATGGGTCGCATAAATATTTATTTTTACTATATCATTTAGGTTCATGTTAAAAATATATACTATAAGGTCCTGTAATTTTAAGTAATGCCCCCTCTCCCTCTCGTATGTGTCGCCTTATCATTTTATTGATATGTTGATATGATTGATAAAAAAGGTTGCGGAACGCTGCGCTACAGCACTGAACGAGAATGCATGAAGTTCTTTTCTGACGGCCGAGTCTAAATTAATAGGACAGGAAAATTAGTATTGGTACTCAATCGACGCAAAATTTGGTGGTTGTTTTCTAACATAACGGTTGAAGCTCTACTCGGAAATCAAGGCAAACCTGCTTGAATGATTATAACAGTTTCCAAAACTCCATCCGTTTTTTGGAAGGCACCCCTTTTTTTGGACCTAATTTTACTGGTATATAAAACATCTAGACAATTTTAAATTTGAAAGTTTAGGAAGTTCCAATTTGAACAAATTCCAGTCATTGATCACTGCCTCAGGAACAGGGTAATTTCAATCTATTTTCGCCATGCATAATTACTGCATCAACCTTTTTCAAAGCAAATCACTGGGGTTCAAAATCATAAAGGATCGTAAATTCGTGCTACTGCCAATGAGATATTTTTTTGTGCAAACGTCGGCCATGAGGTCCCAATAAAGACCTTAAACCTTACTAAAGATAGGTTCTTCTCTGCCGAATTGAAGCCGCAAGAAGTTCCGGATAGTTACTTATCCACTTTCGCAACTCGAATCCACCAGATCGCAGAACCTGTGTTAACTCCAATTGAAGTTTCTGATCAGAACCTACAAAATCATATCTCCAAATTACGTTATCAATATAAATATGGTTACGCAACGTATCCGCAACATTAGGATACGTCGATTCTTCTAAATTAGCAAGTCTTTGAATGGTTCGCAAGGATAAAAACGGGAAAGAAGATTAGATTAAATCGTTGCTATTCGTCAGGCGTGGTCGAGTTGAACAGCGGCTAGGAATATTGTTTCTACTTTTTCTACTAGTTTCTACTAAATACAATTTAATTGTTGATAACCTAAATTTAGCCGTGTCGTAGGGCCCTTCAAGGCAACTTTATAAAGGACCACCGGGAAACACCCGGTATCCCGGTGGGCCAGCTGGCATAACTGGTGACGTCATCTTTCGGCTGTCTTGCAACGGTTAGTAGTGTTAGTTATAAACAAGGGCAACCACATGGTTGCTGAATGGGTAGTTAAGCGCACAATTTCGTGTAGTCGCATGTATACCTAACCGTACCGTAATTTTATACCTATACATTCTACTACACGAAATTGTGCAATTAACTACCCATTCAGCACCCAGTTGGTTGGGCTTGGTTATAAATAATGAAATAAATTAGCCAAAACAAATGCTGATCTTTGAAAGGATTGGCAAAATAGAAAATAATGGTTGCATTATTTAATGTTTTACCTACCTACTTATTATTTTGCAATACTACGTGTATAAATAACTTGTGCGAAATACGTATTCTAATTGATAAGACATTAATTAATTATGGAAAACCTACAAATAAAAAAATAATTTTATTATAGATAATAATAAATATTCATAAGCTGTATTGTAGACCTCATATCAGCTTATTATTATTATTGTTATTTAAAACAAAAATAATAAATTTCGATATTTTAAAAACAGAATTACAGTTTTCTTAAAAAAAATAATGAATGAATGAGGCGTTTGCAGAGCATTCTCGATTTCAAGATTTGCAAAAATTTGTAAAAAAGCAACAGTGTATAAGATCATGACTGACAGAAATCATAAACTTAAAGTATAGGAACTGATAATTAAACTTGTAGTAGACTGTAAATCCCAATTTACAAGATGTTCAGCCCCAGTTACAATATACTTCAGTAAACGGAGATCGAAAAAGGATGGTTACCCTACAAAAGGTCGGGTAGTTCTAAATTTTTGATATGTTGTATAGATTGGTGGGTTAGTGAAAAATCCAAGTTTTCCAATTCCATCCCTCTCCGCGCCCACCGCCATCTTGAGAAAACCGTCGAAAATCGGCACTTTTTTAGAGTTTTGCTTATAACATCGTTCCGGTGCATCATAGCGCAAAAAAAGTTATTTTCCGGCTTGTAGAGGACAAAATTTCCTACAAATTTAGTATGTGAAGTTGTTTAGTATGATAAATAGCAACGGAGATGTGAAGGTCGCAAAAAAGGCTAAAATTGCGTGCTATGCAAAATTTTTTAGTTTCTTTTCTCTTAACATCGCCGTAACTCCTTAACACTTCATTTTAACGTAAAAGTCTTCAGTATCAATGATGAAGACAATTTAATTAGTTACAAATTCTATTATGAATTTTTTTTTATTACGCTCTATACAACGGAGATTTAGAAAAATAACGAAAAAGTAGCTTTTTTAAAGTTTAGTGCAGCACATCTCTTCGGTTCATTTTTTCTAATTATGAAAGTATTGCCTTTGAGTTCAGACGGAATAATCTTTATAGATGCAAAATGAAAGTAATTATGTGTATAGGTATTGTATACAACTGTCAACCGAACACCTCAAGAAAAGTTTTTATCAAATGAGCACAACAAAAAACAATTCATAGCACTTCTCATGACTAAACTAAGGGCTTCAAACATCGACACCAAACAAGCTGAAGAAGATGCTGACGTATTAATAGTCACCACTGCAAAATCCGTGCACAGAGAAAAATGTATTTAAATTTCATCAACAATTGTGTGGTATTGTAAAACAAATTGGTCTTAAAAAAGTGACAGGGACAATTTGTGTACAATTATAAAACAAGATTGTGTCATTTAGTTTGTCAAGATTTTGTGGAAGTCAATAGTAATTTTGTAGAATCAAATGAATAGTTGTGTATAAGTTTCCATAACAAATTGTGTTACTTATTAAAACAGAATGTGTAATGTTATTGCATACAATTTTATACAAAATTGTACAATTGTTGCGCTAGTTGTGCCACAATTGCTTAATAGTATTTAACACAATTACTTGTTCACATTTATACAAATTGTGCAATACTCTGGCACAAATATTCTATACAGAAGGCTAGATATCACAAATAAAATATATATTTTTACATATATTAAAATATATGTAACTAATATGTATATAGCTATACAATGTATAGTATTTACATACTATACAACGTGTAGTATATACACGTATAACACTAAAATTTTCTTTTGCCGTCGGCTGTTTATATATAAATCTCGAATTTACATTAATAGCGACAATTACAAGTAGTGACATCTATAGGATGTCATCCATAAACTTTGCGAAACACAATAATTAGTAGCAAGCAGTTTGAACACTGCATTATGATTTCATTCAAACAAAATATTGTATTTTTCTAAACATTTTTTACAATTATACTTCAACATAATATGCTAGCTTATCCTCTACAACATTGTTCCAAAGAATGCAGAACTAAATCTGACTGTGTTAAATAATTGTCGTAAGTTCCTGTTAGACAATTCAGTAACGAAATCCTACACAACGCTGGACAATACGATTCTACAATTATAATATAAATTTCTCCAACACCGTTTTGAACAATATTGTGCAAAGCTCTTATGAAGTATTTCTCTCTGTGTGGCTTCACAGTATGATGCAGTGGTGATTATTGGTGAAGATATCGACTTGCTGGTTGTGCTGACCGGAACAACACCTACGGTCAAGAATGTGTACCTCCGAAGACCTGGGAGAGTTAATTCACCTGACATTCTGTACTCCTCCTCATCATTCAAGTACAACTCGCCGAAGAACATCCTGCTCCTTCACGCAATAAGTGGATGTGACACCACCTCCAACATTTTTGGTTTCGGAAAGAATAAGTTTTGCCACCTTTTCCAAAAAAAAACCACTTTTGTCTGAACTTGCAGAGGAGTTTCGGAACCCATATGCCGTTGCACTAAAAATTTCAGAGGTAGGAGAGTGCATTTCGGTGGCTTTGTATGGTGGGGATAATAACCAATCCCTCGCAGCTCTCTCCGCTATGCCAAATTCATGAGCAGCAGCACCAAACTGAATTTTGCAAAGCTATCACCTACAATAGATGCTGTGTAGTACCATTCCCTCCGGACTTACAACCAGGTCATGGTGTGCATGGGAATTGAAAAAAATCCTCTGGATTGGGGCTGGACGAGAGGGAGCCGAAGACTACAACCCATCAAGACTGCGAGAGATGCTGCTTCTCTCGAATTACTGAAAACAGCATCATGCAAATGTATAACTGGGTGCATGGAAGCTTGTGGTTGCAGGAAATCTGGCCTCAAATGCTCTACCCTCTGCAAGTTCTGTTGTGGGCAGTCTTGCGAGAACAGGCCAGACGTTCTTCTCGACGAGGACGAAGATGACATCGATCCAATACCACCAGCACAAGTAGACTCTAACGACAACTCCTCCCCTCCTACTCCACTCCCTTATAAACTTAGGAAGTTGTAAATATTGTATATAATTATCTTTTGTTATATTTTCTGTTTTCTTTACCATGTTTCCTTGAGTTTCCACATTTTCTATATTGTGTTGAAAACTTTGAATTAATCAAACTTGAATGTGAAACCCTTGCATTGGCTATAAATACAACTTATACATGAGGCTTGTAGTATATAATTGTGCTGATGAAGTTATTTAATGGTAATAACGAAATTTTTAAAATGGATGTTTGGCGAATACAACTGAAACTATATAATGAAATGTGATGATAATGAGATTTCTGACAAGATTGATTCTATTAAAGTGCCGAGGAGTTTTTTATTTATTTATAGCTACGAAAAGTGGAAAAAAACTCTATATTTTTCTAAGATCGCTACTTTTGCCATTTTGGGAGCGGCACAGCACCACCGCTATTGATTTCACAAAAGAAATAATATGCCCAAGTTTTACAAAAATGATTCTTAGAATACACCACAAATAACTCATTCAGCGCTAAAGTGCAGTAGAGAGAAGTCGCAGGCAAATAAAAGAAGGAAGTGCAGTTTTTTTAAGTTTTTTCTAGTAGTCGCATGAGACATAACTGACGTTCACCAACGTCAGTAATTACGTTCATTTTGCACCTATAAAGATTATTCTGCCTGAAATCAAAGGCAATACTTTCATAATTAGAAATAATGGGTCAAAGAGATTTGCTGCATTAAACTTTAAAAACGCCACTTTTTCGTTTTTTTTTTCTAAATTTACCCCCACTCCGTTGTATTGAGCGTAAAGATTGATACATAGAATTTGTAGCTAATTAAATTCTTTGCAAGATTGATTCGGAAGACTTGTATGCTAAAATGAAGTGTTACGAAGTTATCGCAATGTTAAGTGACAAGAAACTCAAAACTTTGCAAATTAGGCAATTTTAGCCTTTTTTGTGAGCTTTACAGCTCCGTTGTTATTTATCGCGCAAAACAACTTCATATACCAAAGTTTTAGAAAATTTTGTCCTCTACAAGTCGGCAAATAAATTGTTTTGCGCTAAGATGCACCAGAACGAAGTTATAGGCAAGAAACTAAGAAAAGTGTCGGTTTTGGCGGTTTTTTCAAGATGGCGGAGGGGATGGAATTGGAAAATTTGGATTTTTCACTAACCCACCAATCTATACAACATATCAAAAATTTAGAACTGCCCGAACTTTTGCAGGGTAAAATCCCTTCATTCACTGAACTAATATGGAAACTTACTTTTCTATGGCCATTCCTTGTTCAAAATTATTTGAAACGGATATTATTATGGATCCGACTGGCCTAGAAATGGCAATATTCGTGGCTTTACCTTTCATATAAATAATGTAATAGGCCGAGCAAAGCCATCCCAGACCAACATGAGTTCATGCCTGGGTTCAGAAAAGGTGTTTCAGCTTTGGAATCGAACTCATGTTTGAACGAGTTAACATTTTAATTTTGAATTAAACAGAATGATTTGAACACTGAACTGAATATTTTAGGGTCTTGTATATTTCAAAATCAAAAACAGAGTTCTCCAAATTAACAAGTATACACAGAGAAAAATGTATTTAAATTTCATCAACAATTGTGTGGTATTGTAAAACAAATTGGTCTTAAAAAAGTGACAGGGACAATTTGTGTACAATTATAAAACAAGATTGTGTCATTTAGTTTGTCAAGATTTTGTGGAAGTCAATAGTAATTTTGTAGAATCAAATGAATAGTTGTGTATAAGTTTCCATAACAAATTGTGTTACTTATTAAAACAGAATGTGTAATGTTATTGCATACAATTTTATACAAAATTGTACAATTGTTGCGCTAGTGCCACAATTGCTTAATAGTATTTAACACAATTACTTGTTCACATTTATACAAATTGTGCAATACTCTGGCACAAATATTCTATACAGAAGGCTAGATATCACAAATAAAATATATATTTTTACATATATTAAAATATATGTAACTAATATGTATATAACTAATATGTATATAACTATACAATGTATAGTATTTACATACTATACAACGTGTAGTATATACACGTATAACACTAAAATTTTCTTTTGCCGTCGGCTGTTTATATATAAATCTCGAATTTACATTAATAGCGACAATTACAAGTGGTGACATCTATAGGATGTCATCCATAAATTTTGCGAAACACAATAATTAGTAGCAAGCAGTTTGAACACTGGATTATGATTTCATTCAAACAAAATATTGTATTTTTCTAAACATTTTTTACAATTATACTTCAACATAATATGCTAGCTTATCCTCTACAACATTGTTCCAAAGAATGCAGAACTAAATCTGACTGTGTTAAATAATTGTCGTAAGTTCCTGTTAAACAATTCAGTAACGAAATCCTACACAACGCTGGACAATACGATTCTACAATTATAATATAAATTTCTCCAACACCGTTTTGAACAATATTGTGCAAAGCTCTTATGAAGTATTTCTCTCTGTGTACGCTTCTGATTAGAATCTGACCTTTAAAATTAAATAAATTTCCAGTCAGATACGCTTAAAGGTTAGATAAAAAACTTCTCAAAAGTCCTATAGGCCAGGAGAACTAGACGTTAGCTTCTCAAAAAATCCCAAGCGAGATTTTTGAATGAAGTTTCATTTTGAGGTTGTAAACATCAAGTCGCGATTTAAATTGACTTTTCTCCAATTAAGTATCTCGAAAACTATCAGGTTTTCGGAAAAAGTGATTATAAAATCCTATAGGTTTTCTTCGATAACTAAACGTTTTGGAGAAAAATCAGTGAGAATTTCGGATGATTGCACATCCGAAAATAAATGCACTCCTTTCTACACCACTGCTGAGGTAAAGCAGTAGGCTGGTTTTTTATGTGGTATTTCCAGTAGGCCTAATCCACATATGTATCGTTTGGAATATTTGAGAAGTCATTTTTCGATCTAATTTTCCTGACTTACAAATCAGTAAAGTGTTTGTATAAAACTGATTTATACCATCGATTGCTAGACTTGATAAAAGAGACTTCGGTTGAATCTTCTGTTTAGTATCTCCGTTGTCAACAAAAAGTTTTAGAGCAGCTACTTTATGTTTTGTAACTACGTTTCTTGGTATCTTAGATTGATACGTACCTAATTGATAGGTATGCTTTTTGCCTCCAAACAGCTGAATATTAAAATACTTATGCCTTTTAAGTTTCATGTTGTAACACTTATAATGAGAGTTAAATATACCTCTACCTCACTAGACTTCACATCAAATTATTATTTGATTATGAAAGCTTCTGATAACGTCTAGTCTACTGCCGCTATTGTCTGACTGGAAATGTAATGGTTTAAAAACCATAAAAGTGCAATATTCTATGTATATAATGACAATTATCCCAATAGTCTGAAGTCTTGTCTTCATCACATTTCGCTATGGCTTACCTGAAATTAGATTAAAATTAGTTATCAAAGCACAAGTACTACTAACTCAAAGTGTAACTAAACAAACATAACTGTGAATTTTAAAATAAAGTAGTCATTATTATTTTATAATAATAAGACATATCTTATAATAAAATTTTAGAAAAATAAATTCCTTGGAGAATTCTCATCTATTTCTTCCACATCTGTAGCGATTGTAAAACTCTGATGAGTGATTTTGCTCCAGGAAAATGTGCCCATTAATTCTTGCATTACACCTAATGTCTAAATCTAACGTGGTAATTACTATTAGCGAATTTCTGATTTACAATGCTAATTCCCTATATAACAAAATCACTTATATCTTGGAAACTATGTAATACAGAACATTAGAGTGGGGGTGTTTTGAACAGTACTCAATAAGATCTACAACTTTGCTAAGTGACTTTTTCTCTAAAATAATTAGGGGAGCCGATATTTGAGAAATTGTGTTTTTACATGCTATTCGCCTATGTAACAAAATCGATAATACACCCTGTATAAATAATAACTAAACTGCTTTCACGTGCATTCTAATAACACTAGTATCGTTTGAGCCATTATTTGAAGCAAAAGTATGTAATTATTTCTATTTGTCAAAATAGCACAGCTCCATAACTTTTAGCTCATACTATTCCACCACAACTTCCGTAAGTATTCTATTCAACAGTTTTGCGTTGATGTTTTTTGCAAATGCATTGTGTGCTTATATAGGAAGCCTATCAACATATTTATTTTTCTCAATGATCACTAGACCTAAAAAAGGCTCCGGTATCTGGATGCATCATAATTCAAGTAGACTAACATTTACAATCAGTAGTCATAATTAATAACCATCAACTAGTTCAATTGTAGATTGCAATTTTATACCACACATATTTTGAGATAAGCTGATTGGATTCTATTTTGTGTTTTAACACAAAATAGAATCCAATTATCTCCGGATAAGACAAGATTAAACCATACGACAATACAACATACCAAATTAATGAATTGATGTCAAGGTCATTATTTGTTTCCTTATTTTATAAGTCCTATTTTTTCGTATTTTTTGTTTACTTGGACAAATTATTATGTATTATACATATCTCATTAAAATCCTATTGTACATTATTAATTAATAATTGCTATTGTTAATTGCTTTCTCGTCTCTTTTTCAATTTTATTATACCATTGGACGTGGTTGTTTCAGTTTTGCTGCTGCGATAGGTATATGATATAAGAAAATTATTTGAAAAACTTAAAAAAAATTCTGTATTATATTATGTTAATTCCCTAGTAATAATGATGATGAAATAATATATATATGTAATAATGAAATAAGATGAGAACTTTCTGAAGCTACTCGTGTATAAATATATAAGGATTATAAGGTTCTAAAAGACAAGAGGCAATATTTAACACCTTAAATTTTGTTTCCAACATTGTAATTCGATCAAAAGCACATTGAAGATAACATGCATTGATAGTCTGATCCTAATTCAGAGTTTGACAAAAAATATTGTACATATCATTAATTTCTAGAATGATCTACGTAATATGAAACCAATATTCCATGAGGACAATCGACTTTTTTAGCACTAGCTTTTATTGCACCACCTGTATTTAATAAACATATTATAAATTTTTTAAACATTCTTTTAATGTGGGTAGTGCAATTGAAGTTCTTGAAAATATTGTTGTAGTTATGAATGACTGACCCTGTTCCAAACTTTAACAAACGGCATTGTTTTTATCATAGATGAATCACAAAAGTCATTAAAAGCTAGCTATCGAAAGTATGGTATGCTGAAAGTATCGAAATATAAAATAGGAATTGGGCTACTTTTATGAAGAAGATATTTTCTGTAAATATGGAATATTTCATTAACAGAATGGCATTTATCACTAGAGGGAAGTCTAATCGTCGAACTCTTCCAAAATATCATGTTCAATTCTTTCTCTGTGTTCTATCTTAGAGGAATCTGTTTCACTTACATCTGTAGCAGCAATGTAGGCATTGTTGAAGCAGCAGTTCTACTCTTAAGAATAGAAAATATTTACAATTTCTAAATAAATTCATATAACGAAAAATCTATTATTTTTGTGAATAAACAAATTGAACTTGTTTAAATGTTACAACTTTGTTATTGAAAACACTCAATTAAGAAAATAAATACTGAATTTATTAAATAATTCTCTTTATGATTTTGTTATTTCAAAAATTGAAACAAACCATTTTATTTTGACCAACCTTGTATATTATACGTCATTATCCACTTTTGTACCATCGGTAATATAGAAATCTTGCAAACAGCTGATTTCCATTCAAAGTCGAAAACCAAATTGTTAAAATGGAAATCAATAAAAATCTTTATAAATCTTTAATTTGTTTTAATAAAATAGTTCATAATTCCAAATAATTGTTGAAGAACGAAAATAAATCTTCTGTGATTTAAATATTCAGGTAACTATTCAATTCCATAAAACACTTTGTTAAAATTTTCGATTGTTTACAAACAATCATGTGGTTATTAACCACACCTTAACCTTACTTTATTTTACAGATTTTTGATCTGGAGTCGAGCATGGATACACCCAATGCTTTTTATCAACTGACTTTGTTAATTTTTTCTGGCCTTTTTATGTTTTACTAAAACAATCGAAAAACTCAAAAAAAAAGTTTTATCATGAACTCACTAACGAAAAACATGTGTTCATAATTAGCACTAGCCTTAAATCTAAAAAGACAAAAATGTAGCTGGCAAAATAACGATTAAAACAACATAAGACAATTATAGTCAAAAATCAACATTAACTAAGAAAATTAACAAAAACGACCAGCTTCCAAAAAATCTCATTAAAACTGAATTACAAAGAAAACTCATTAACTCCAGCTATACCTGTACAATAAATGATTACATGGCTAACCAAGGTAACTCATACATATGCAGTTTACATAGAAAAATATTTACAATAAAAGAAAAACAAAAATAAAAATCCATTTATACATTTTTTTAGATCCAACGATGCTTTGCAAGACTCCATACAAATAACAACATATATGAAATCAAACTATACTCAAACTTGTCCAGCATACAGTCCTCCAAGTACCTGCATTCAAACAAAATAATAAATGGTGTAAAATATTATAATAAAATCAATATTTGGAAAAATCGAAGCATATCAGCAAAGCCAATACCTTCACAAAGATTAACACAGATTTCTCAAATACTGGAAATTGTTAAGTTAAATGTACTGTTATAAACATTACAATAATGACCCGTTTTACATATTTCCAGTAGAATATTTTTCCGAAACTGATTTAGTCTTATGGGAAACAGAAAGACTTGTTTTACTTTACTTAGCGTTAAACTCATGTCTAACAAGGAAATAAAATCTTACAGAAAAATGGAAAAACCATCCTAACATGTGACTTGGGTTGCATAAAACATGTATTACTATAAAACCTACAATTTATATCCTTTTTATAAACTCAAACTCTTTATGTAAAAATTTGAGGTTACGTCTTCATGAAACACTTTCTTCTATAATTTCTATTTAAAATTGATACATCTATCTGTAACCTAGCATGTAGCTTTTAGATTAAATAAACCTAATATCCTAGCGGTATCTATCATTTTATTTTATTTAATGCATGAAATAAATATATTTGTCTTTATGATCTGGGTAATTCTTCAGAAATATTAAATTTACTGTCCCTGCCTAATTAATATTATATTACGAATACCTTTTTACCTGTTAGTTCAGTACAGTGAAGATGTAATAGCAGTCTATCTAGCCAGGTATATATTAACAACTGATCTATTTTTTTAACAATAAAAAGTAAACTGTATTATGTCATACGTCATTCACGTGGCATGTCCCTAGTATGTATTCTCAAAGTAAAAAGCAGTTTTTCTAAGGCATCAGTTAATCATTATTGTTCTAATTAAGGAGAATTGTAAAACAAGTTTAGGGCTCTCATTCAGAGTCTATTAATATATAAAATATTAAGCATCGACTACTACGCAATCAATAAAATGTTGTCCCTGATAGTTTCGTCATTTGCGTGGATCTAACTAAGAGAGAAGAACATTATTAAATTTTACGTATAGTATCAGTATTTCTACAATATCAGCATTACACATGTATTGCTTGCATATGTAATTTTAATGAAATCAACATGTAGTGTCTTGTTCAGTTGTTCTATAAACTTTATAGAGGTAGTTTATATGGTTTGATGTAAGAGTACATTTATTTCGCGTCATTCACGTGGTTATAATAATTTCTTACTGGTGTTGAATTTAGAAAAGAATTTTTCGTAAGTTGATACACTACTTGTGTTGTTTAATCATAGCTAGTATGAAGCCTCCAAAGAAAATAGTCTAGGTGCTATGTTATATTAATGCTCTAATAGTCATTCGCGTTGCATTTTCATTGCGTCATTTGCGTGGATTTATAATTCCACATAATACAATTTGTCCACGTAAATTACAACTCCTACATACATTCATGTTCTTACATTATGAGGTGCAAAGAAAATGTGGAAAAGAAGAAAAGAAGAGAAAAACTTAAAAATGATCCAGAAAAGAAACAAATGGAGAAGCTGAAGCATGATGACTGTCATATCACGTAAAATAAAAATTACTAATTTTTATTTTACTTATTATTTATTGCTAAGCCATTATTAAGCAATATCGTGTTAGAAATATCTTTTTATTATAATATTAAAGTTCAGTTTTTTATTAAATATAATCTTTTGTGTCATTTGCATGTTATTTGGATCATTTACGTGGATTTTAACACTGTAAAGGTCGAAAATGCCCAGATTAAGCTCTACTAATCAACAGTATGTGTTATATACAATCAATTAATCATACTATTTCTTAGAAAAACAGATTTCAACATTTTTCTTTTCCAAGAATTTTTCTTTTATTTTTTTTAGAATATTAATAATTATCCTTAGAGGGGCATCCAGTCGGTATATTGTCAATCGTTGTTTTTATCACGAAAATGACGTATTGAATGAAGAGATTCCTACCATCTCTGTTTAAAATGTTTGCCGATTTTTATGACTTTCTGACGTAGAATTTAATTTACGACTGTAGTTTTCTAGCATCAGTTACTGTACAATATACCTTCTTAATGCATTTGCTATTGATGTTTTTCTATACATTCTTTCCCTATCTCAAATACTTCTCGTCGGAGTACTGAGTCTAGATACTTAAAAAAAGGGTAGTACATGCTAGTACAGAAAAAGAGATAAATGCTCTATAGAATAACATAGGATTGAACACAAGTTATAAGCCTCGGTAATGTTAGAACTTTAAGAAAAAAACTCATTAACATGTTACAAACGCAAAATGAAAGAACACATAAAAGATATATACACATAAAAGAACTATATATATAGTCAGGTTACTGCAAAAAACAGATAAGTCACATATTTAATTATTTATAAGTTTGAAATAGCAGAGGTTAAAGTTTTCAGAAAAAATTTGTTTTCACTTCTTGCTTTCTTCGTCATCGGGATCAATTGTTTTCTTTTGTTTAAAACCTCATGTGTATAGTCTTCCACCATATTATAAATACACAATACAATAATTTTGTGTAAAACAAATGCATTTGTCTTGTTTTAGCTGATTTCAGTATGATCACAGTGGACTTAAACTATTTTTAGCACATGCTTATCTACCTTTTACACTTGTAAACGATTTTTCTTGTTTTAATATTCTTAAACAATTTTTAAGCATACCTCAAAAACGCAAAAAAGTGGAGTTATCTTATTTTCGCAGTAACCCGACGATATACTAAAATAAAGCTACTTTATTGGGAAAATTTCATGTAATAGCAACTGGATACACTTAACACAGAGACTTGGAGCCTCGGGTTTCAGGAAGCTTCAAGAATTACTAAACGACATTACAGATTTGCTTAATTACAATGAAAAAATGATTATATGTTTATATTACATAAACATTGTTTATGTAATGAGCAAGACATGCTATTCCAATTATTAACGTTTTTAGTAATCAATACCTTGAACTTTTCTCAAGTTACTTTTAAAAATACTAAATTTGGAATAAACATGCAATCTTTAATCGAAAATGTAATTATTCCCTGAAACAGTTTCTCGTAATTAGAATTTTATTATTGACAATCCTCGGTGGTAAATGGTAAATCCTCCCCTGCACAAAGACAAAAAGAAATTATCAGAGTTAATTAATTTTCTTGTTTTTTCAAGACTACTTACTATCCACTACCCACCGAGAAAAAATTGTAAATACGCCACTGGAACAACTAAAGTATCGTTATTTACCTAAGCTTGCTAAATATTTCTGAGCCTACTAGTTTAAGTCATTGTTCACGGTTTTCTTGATAATTTTCTTATGTAAGAGTATTAGAGTATGAATATTTATTATGATTGATCCTTTTCACCCCTCCAAATCAAATTCATGGCCATAAAATTACTATCGAAAAGTAATACAAATGAGGGAAGATAAGGATTACAGTGCAGGACTATAGTGACAAGAGCAATGCAAGTTTAAACTTGTCAAAGCATGAAAATTCCAGTGCAAACCTGTGCGCGCGGGGTATTGGGAATCTTCCGAACTGTTGCTATATATGTTTATTGTTTGGTGGTGTTTGAGAGAGAATGAGGGAGGCTGGAAGCTGGAGTAAGTAGAAAATAAGTGAAAAAATTTGCGAACAAAACGGAAAAATGGATCATTTTTAATGATTTTTACAATTTAAGGGGGCAAATCCCCCCCAAATCTACCTCCTTGCTACAAATGTTCATGTTTTAGAACTTTTCACCTCTCTAGCCCCTCGGAAGAAATGTAAAGGCGAAAATAATCCTTTTGGTCCCTCCAAATTATGGAAAAGTGATGAAAATAGGTGGGGGGCCATCCCCCGAAAACGGTGGGTGATAGGGGAAAACTGAGGTCATATTCGGATTCAGGAGGTCATTTTACATAAGAATCAGCAAGAATGAAGAAAGAAAAAAAATTTTTTTTGTTGACCAGCGATAATTAGTTCAGTCAATTTAGAACAAATATTCATGAATAGCGGAAAGTTGAAGTAAATTCGTTGATTTTTGCATAGGGCTTCCTTGTGTGTTGTTAAATAACACCCTAAAAGTCAGGGTAAACCTCCTCCCCCAATGCTTTTTGTCATTTTTCTCGGAAACTATTAGGTTTATCGAGATGAAAAAGGTTAGGTTTTTTCGTACCTCGTCTTCTTTTGTATTATCAAAGAAAGAAGATATGTCATACATGGATCAACAATTTGCACCAGTAAATTTGCTAAAGAACTTGCAGGCGTAACTTTTTGATGTTAATAGGACCAATATAAGACAATAATAGTCATGAAGTAGCTAAGAAAAATTTGTTGAGAGCTGGACGCGATCGTGATCCAGTCAACTTTTACTTTAGCATCTCTGCGGCACAATCCATCAGGCTATATTATTAATATTTTTGGTGCCAGTCGGCTGAAAAATTCGTATTGGCAAGTTAATTCTTAGGAGAATACACCGTACTAGTCAATTTTTGTATCCAACCCAATACGTACAGCGTGTTTCGCCTTTTTTAAATCCTAATTATTGAGAATTGAGTAAATTTTTTTTCTTGGACGATTTTTGCTGTAGAATTTAAATACACGATTTAAAACGAAACTGTTGCCTTATGGCGTCCCCTAAAATTTAAAGAGAGTTAGGAATTAAATCCTGTATTTTCAATATTACATCAAAAAGTATTCAAGAAACAAAATTTACTCGATACCAAGATATGATTAGGACTTCAAAAAAAGCGAAACTAGTACAGTGTATTCTCCTAAAAAAGAACTTGCCAATACAAATTTTTTCGCCGAATGACACTAAGAATATCGATAATAGATTTTGCTGCAGAGATGCTAAGGTAAAAGATGACTGGACCACGATCGCGTCCAGCTCTCAACAAATTTTTCTTAGCTATTTCTTGACGAATATGAGACCACAAAAAGTTACGCCCGAAATACTAGTGCAAATTGCTGATCCATGTATGACATATTTTCTTTCTTCGATAACACAAAAAAGCGAGGTACGAAAAGCATTTGAACATTTTTGGTAGGGATTTAAATAAGCTTTATTTTACCTAACCTCCTTCATCTCGATAAACCTATAGTTTCCGAGAAGAACGACAACAACCGTTAGGAGGCTTGGGTCTGGGCGGTAGCGTTTTGGGGGTCATAATCATTAGCTGTCTCACACATTCTCTCGTTTGTGTTATGAAATAAAATTAATTAAATACACGTAGCCACGAATATTTATATCAACGGACTCGCTATATTCGTGTTTATAGGCCAAGAAATAATAGCTTACGGGGCGAGCAGGGAGAGCAACAAGTATAAACAAAATAGCAACGTCGTATAAGACTGGCCAAGATTGTATTTAGGAAATTGGATTGGTTACATACTGAGCTATAGAGGCTATAACCCAGGGCGGCAAAATCCACGGGCGGCAGATTTTTGGAGAAATACCAAAAACACATGTAACAACAATACGAAAAAGAAATAAAAACGTTAACCAATTTAAAAATAAAAATAATATATTCGAATGATGTGTGAAATTACAAGAAATCACTGAAAAGTCTACTGGAGGGGAATGCAGAATGCAAAGGCCAAAAGTACCTAACTTCTCCCATGTCCGAAAAATATGCTTGTCCAGATCAGTTACAAACTGATGCGCGAGTTACTTGGCTAGCTATTCAGCAGGTGCGGCAATATTCAAATCAATTAATTATGGAATATTTATCCGCCTAATGGATAAATTATTATACTAAATATACTACATTTTAATTAAGTTTTTAAAAGAACTTTTCAAATTATTAGAATTTTGATTTAATATTAAATCAAATTTCGATTATACTATCAAGGGGCTAATTTCATGCCAAATCACCTAATGATAAAACATGAACGTGCTCCGATATCTCAGTTTTTTTCCAAGTTTTTTTCTGAGATACATAGATACATATAAAATGACATTAAATTAATTTTTCAGATTTTTCAAATGAAAAATGGCCGAAATAGAAGTTTTTAAAGATTTCAATTTTTTGTTAATTCTGCCATCCGACACTGCTTTATCTGACTAAAATTATCATAACTCGCTTATTTTTTATCTCACCCAGGCGTCAATTCAAAGCCAGTTTTTGGGTCTTTCAAAGTATATTAGAAACGTGCAAAGACATTGCACACTAGAAAAGTAGCAGGCTCTCAAAGCAAAGTTTAGAGTTTTTACAAACTTTATCATTGCTCCTGTGCTATTACGCCTTTGAAATATGTCTCTGCTTGACTTATACGTGGTATGGTTAAAAAAATAAAAGGGGCTAAGTTAGAAGAGTTGTTTCTTGTTACGTCGTTAATTACCAACTAAAGTTACATTATTCTTTCAAGCCATTAACCATATTCTTGCACTGCAATAGTCATTTCATTTTATTTAGAAATAATTACGAACAAATGCATAGCTGTATACAATTTGAATACCTGTTCAACAAATAAAGGGAGAATCTAGGTCACCGAAATCACATACGTACAAAATAGGGGAGATAAAATCAATTTACACTATAATAATAATAATTAATGATAATAAAATTTATTTTCATTCATATTAAATTAAAGACACAATTACAAACGAAATGCTAAAAAGTACAATCCTAACGCACGCTTTGACTTTTTTAACAGTTGAGAGTAACAAAAGACGCTGTAGTTCACACCTGTTGATAAGGCGTTGACCTAGATTCTTTATTGTTGAACTCTTTTAATAATAAATCAGCATAAAAATTTTTATTATGTAGGATTTCGTAATCGCTTATTTGTTCTTTTACGTGTTAGTAATTCAATTTTAAGCAATTGGTAAATATATACAAAAGTGAATTCTTAAATACGGCATTGTTTTTACGAGCGTATTTATTAAAAAATAATAGTATGTAGGAAAAAATAACCTGAAATCGGAAACCTGAAAAAACTAATTGTAGTTCTTTCCGAGGTATTTTTACAGCCTTTGGCGGCACAACGACTAACACTATGCATTGTTTACTGGCACTAATACTGCACGCCGGCTCTGGTAATTTCGATACGTTCTGTTGCGTGTTTGAAACAGAACTGCTGTCTGCATACTGCCGACTCGCGCCAGCATGTAGTGTGGTGGATAGAAATTATTTGCGACAGTCACATTACTGTATGTTATATATACTGTGATATTACTATATATACGATTATAAATAGTTTATTAACTTAAACGATACAGTATTCGCTGCAATATGCTTTTCTTCACGTTCACGTTGCTTTTCTAAATAAATAAACTTTAGAAAGTATTGTTATTAGCCATAAAATGTTCTAATGTATAACTTTATATTGTTGCATGCTTGTTTTTACATGATTTTACAATGCAACTAACCATTTTTATGATCAAAATAAATTGATTTGGTGTATACCCCCACCCACAAACAAATATATAGCACTTTTGGCACCAAAGATGTCGCTTTCGTCATTCGAATTAGCAAATTACCTATCCGTTTTAATAACTTTTGCGGTGTGTTGGATATCCTACTACTTGGTTTGTGCAAAAATAATAAGATATGGTAATAGTTATTTATTGTACTAGTGTGTAATAATACACATTACATTAGTCACGCAAGGAAAGTTTGATTAACTAATTTTCTTAAGTGACTAATGTGCAATTACACACGTGTACAATACAACGTATTATCCAACACCTCTTTTTAATGAGTTTTATTCGAATAATAATTTTTTCAATTTCACAATTCATTTGACAAATTAATTTTTGTATTTGACAAAAATCATTATTATTCCATTGAAAGGTCGTGGAATTATGCAAAACGCCCTATTAATAGCATCATTATTAGGAGGTGTTGGATAAAAGCTTTTGTATTAATAAATACTAAATTAAACTTACATTAAATTATAACATATCTGTATTCTAACACGTGTAGGTAGCTACTAATAGATTTCCACGGAACTTTTATTTTTAAAAGGATTTTATTTGTACTGTATTCAAACATGTCTGATAATAAACTGTCATGGATATTTTCAGGAAATGATCAAAAACTCGTTTAATTTCAAGACTAATCAGCCTGTTTAGCAACAAATAATAAACTGTTATCTGATAAATACCAAGAATGCGGAAAAGTATTTCAATTTTGTAGGTTTCTAGCACAAAACGAAACATACTAATTTTACGATAATTACTTTTATGATTGTTATTGTGGTTTTGAAATTTACCAAATTCTTATCTATTAATTAAAATTTTGTAAACAAATTGCACACCTGATGTCAACTTATACAAGGGATGCATTCTTAACAATTATTGAGATTAATTAATAAAGATTGTCTATTAATCATTTGAAATTACATACATTAATGGTAATTTTGAGAGAGTTCAATAAGCAAACCTTTTTATTTGCGAATTTAAACAAATATTTTATAATATGATAATATTTTTTCTTTCTCTTACTGAATGGTTACAATTTGTCAAATTAAGCTTGGCGAAGTTTGTATGCGCATAATATTTGCGGCATTAGGGTAGGGATAGCTTACAGGGATGCATTTCACCTTACGTTCTCGTCTAGTACAAATCGGTACATTCTATGAAAAAGTATAAAATATATTAAAAAAACACGCTAAGATTTTATCACAAAAACTCGGTAGTTTTAATCCTTCTACCTGAAAAGTCTTATTTTTTGGATTGTTGCTAATTTTACACAAGGGTATAATAAAGATTTGTATCGCTAAAGTAAATTCCAATTTACACCCTTTTTGTGAGTTGAAAATACTTGCACCACAGATTGTACTTTCTCTTTACCTCCTAGATATTGTCTTTGTCGAACACCGACTCTTTCTTTTCCCCATCTGCGCATTTCGCCGGCCAAGCTGCATTTGACGGACAATATACACACTTATACTTAATTTCATATAAAAACCAGTATCTTGGAGGCTATTAAAAAATATGTAATTGGTTATATTTCATACTGTATCGCATTTCCTTCTTTATGGTGACGATCTGAATCCGGTAAAGTGTTACTATAACAACTTAGCGAGACTGGAACAATCAAGCCTTCGAATCTATGCAATTTAATATTACAATAGAAATCAATAATACAGCTACATTTACAACTTAACAGTGGTACATACAACATTAGTATGGTACAATCTGCATTTCCTTGTATACAAATTGGAGGAATAAAACTATTACCAGATGGTTAACCAATCTTCAACTCCCTGTATCATGCGGGCAATTTTCCGTTTATCTTCGATGGACTTTTCAATGTATCTTTCCTCCACCGAAAAACTCTTTCGCCTGCAGTGTCTTTTTAGTACTGTTAGAGTTAGATCGACGCCATCATTGACAAGAACAGCTGCAGACATGCGACGAAAGCAATGCCCAGTATACTTCCCAGGATCTTTTAAATCAAACAACGTCGAAGTTTCTTGAGGCATTCCTCTGATTGTGTGAATTCCTACTCTCTGAGACATACACTTACGCTTTCGGTATCCAACTAATAACATTTTGTGAGGAAAGTTTTTTGGCTTCAGTGGGACATAGTATATTCTGAATAATTACAAAAAGATGTCTCTTTCATAAAACGATTTAATTCGTCTCGGATGTTTTCACAGTTTTAAAAACAATTTTTTCTCAAACATGTCATTGTTTGGGGTCACCAGATTATCCTTCTCTATAATTAATTATAACTTCCATGTACACAATCTCAATACAATATTTTGTGATCGATTTTGTTATTGACAACAAAAAATTCAATTAGGGATGTGTTACTAGAAAAAATCCCGAAATGTATTTAGTTTTAAGTGTGAATAACTCCAACTTTACACACTGTTTTACAAAAACATATTTTTGCAATTTTCAATTAAAATATAAATCTTTTAGTTGTGATTTGTAATCTTATAATGAAGTTCGTTTTTCATAGTCTTCATAAAATAGTATACGTGCAATGCAGGCAAAAACAAATACCCGTAAATTAATTACCGTACAACTCGGTAAGCCTCGATGCACAACTTTTACGACTAATGAAGGCTTTTTGAAAACTAATGAAACACTTTTTGCAACTTGTATAAATGATTAGTGTCTGACCAGCTTTAATGCGGGATATTTACCGACTATGCAGTAAAAAGGGCGTTGTACTACCTAGCGATTGGGAGTTGCTAAAGGTAGGGACACGTCACCAACATGTCACATGAGCTCACGGTGAAATAAAGCACAGGAAACACACTTGCAAATACACTTCGTGTAATATTTCGTCGCTAGTGTATCAGGTGTAAGGCACTGAAGTGTGCCACTTCCAATAATTCATCAGAATAGGAAAATTTTAAAAATGTAGCTGCAATTCTATTAATCCGTCAAAAGAAATCCTTCCTATTTCCTCCCAAACCCCCTGTCGTATACACTGATTTCTATAATCAGCTCGTCAGCTGATCTATTATTATATACAGTGTGTTTCACATCACAGCTTCAATTTCAAAATTTTACCAGGTATTAGAAACTCTTAGAATTAATTTGTGGATAATTAAAAAGTCCATTTATTATCAACCACCTCTACAACAATGGAAGATAAATGCAAAAACTCTAATTTTTTTTCTAAAATTTGGATTTATGGCTTTCAGGTGGTCCAGAATAAATTCGCGGAACGATTTTTACGATTAACCAAGGCCTACTATGTATTTTTGATTTTTTGCATTAACTTTTGATCGTAGTATTCTGGTGGGTTTTAATAAATGAGGTTTTTAATTATACACAAAATTCCTTTGAAGAGGTTCTATACCTATAAAAATTGGGAATTGCTTCGATTATAAATAACAAAGATACAAGCATGTCAAGCTGAAATAAAAATTTTTATTTCCTCCTTCTATGTAAATGACACTTTACTGGCCTTTATGTAACTAAGTAAATGGGTAATTACAGCTACAGCCCTGTAAAACTTTACGGGCTCCTAAAAGACACCTGTAAAATTTTACAATGCTCATCAACAAAAAGCTATGGCAACTAATGTGTTGCTTAACCACAACACCATGGCAACGCCTAGCTATAAATTGTGCTACCGCCTTTGATTCTAAAATGTCTTTTTATAAAAAACTAGCAAATACCCGGCGCGCTTTGCTACGCTTTATTGAAATTACATGTTTTTACTTTTTGTAATTGTCAAATTACCAAATTTGACAATTGACAACATATCTATTCACATCAATCTCAGTACCCATTTTTAACTTCCATATATGGGGTTTTCGCTGTTATTTCGGACCACGATGGCCGATCAGAGTCCAATTTGGTCTTATTTTCTATTCTGGGCCAATACCTTTCCAATGATACCAATTTCATCCAAATCGGTCCAGTGGTTGCGGAGAAAATCGCATACATACATATATACAATCTTTCCCTTTTATATATATAGAAGATAGATACACAATTCATAAAAAAATGCTGGTGAAGGTGGAAATAAAAGTTTGTACGCACACGCTTTGCAATTAATCGTTACTGGGCACGCTAGATTATGGAGGCTCGCTCCTTCGTCGCTCGCCCTACAAACTTTCCAGCTCGTCCGTAAAGGTTAATTTACAAAGCTTGGCACGTAATTAACTATAATACAGTTCTAATACCTAATGTATTACGACTTTTACGATTAAATAAGACCTACTATGCTTCTTCGATTATTTGCATTTATCTTCGATCGTAGTAGGCTGGTGGTTTATAATGAATGGGATTTTTAACGCACTTTTTAACATATCTTTTAAGGAGTTTTATACCTGATTCAAATTTGGAATTGATTCGTTTATAAACAAAAAAATGCAGGGCTGTAGAGTTGAAATTTTAAATAATTGTTAGTCAACATTTTTCAACCAAAATTTTACCCAAAAGGTATTGGGGTTTTCAAGTGACCCAAAACAAATTTCCGTAACGACTTTTCCGATCAAATAAGTCCTAATATGTTTTTAAATAGGTGTCGCATCGGCCCACAGAGCAAGTTACGTCGAAAGAATGACAAATACACGTCCATAGGAATGTAATGTAATTGCGCATTGCAACACGATCTGTTGTAACGTGAATTAGAGAATCAGGCAGTTACTACCTTGGCTAGACTCACAACCTTGCTTTGGCTGTAAAACTTTTGGCTGTGAGGCTTTTTTGCTTAGTTAAACAAATAACCATATTCGATATCTTCGAACAATAGATTGGATGTAGTAGTAGTTGTTTCCGAGACAAACAAAATCCGGAAGTACTTCCTCTCAACACCAAATTCACAGCCAATCATAAATACAATCCAAATAAAACGAAATCTAAAAATACTTAGTTGTTACATAGTACCTTCTTAAACAGGTAACAATTCAACAATACAGAATAAATTATTAACTCAGATACATTGCATTAATGAAGAATACAAAATTAATTGCAATGCTAAATTTAGTGCATCATAACAAATATTTTCGTCTGTAATATTTGATTAATGATGGAGATATGAATGTTAGTTCTAAATTAAATTTTGATTTGGTAATTGTTATTCCGGGTTTTTAAATCACCTCATAAAGGACTTAAGATGTGTATCAGAAAAGTAACAATCCCTGAAAGAATTTTAATAAAATAGATTATTTTGTGCTGTAAAGTTGGCTGCACATAAATAATGTTTGTAAATTGTACATTCTAAATAATAAAAGATAAGACATTAATAAAAGAATCTTGGTGATTGAAAATATTCCGAAATTTGTAAAAACAGTTACCTACAATATAATAATTTGTATTATCTTTTATTTTTTAAATTAAAAAGAAATCTTTTCCTTGTTTCATATTTTCAATTTAATGTACTTAAAATTAAATTTAAAATTTTCAAAAACTAGCAGGGAGCGACCACATGTCAATGAGGAACATATGTTCTAAATCGTTACAGCTAGCCCCCATTCCGAGGCTTCTAAATAGTTATTATTAGTTATAGTTACACCCTGTATACTTAGAATTACTGAATGATACTTTTTAAAAATCGTTTTCTCGTAAAACGATTTTTGGTTTATCTTCTAACCAGTAATTGGCATCTCTATGTCTAGCTGAATTTTTCGAATCAATAATTGCAGGACTGTTACCACTTTTAATAGTTGCAGCACCTTGCAAACGGCTCTTTTGTTGATTTTATGTAATCATGACGTTTTATAAATAAAACTACTAATAAATATAAAAAATCAAATTAATAATATAATTTTAACAATAAGTACAATAAGTTAAAAAAAAGAAAAACAATAAGAACTGACCGCTCACCTATAGCGTAGGAGTTTGTTACCAAGTCCACGGCGTACTCTGGATTAACCTAATGCTAATTTCGATTAAAAGTGTAAATACATAATAGAGTTATTATTATTTAAAATTTTAGAGAGAAAGAGGTTAATGTTGAATTATTCAATTTTGATGATTTCGTTAATGATTTTTTTAATATTTTATAAATGTGTGTTAGTTAGCGTGTTAATTAATATCATTTTTATACAGGATGTTGTCAATTTTAAAAAAATAAGTTCTATTGCATAAATAAATCAACAACCTGCATAATTATTATGGAATTGTTTTTAAATAGCAAGGTATATATAGAGTAATGGGCACCACACACGGTCTTCCTCGAACACGTCGCCGACGATGTCGGGATAATGATGCAATGTTTAGTTTATTGCATAAACAAGTTTGGCTTCGAGCTGGTTTGTAAATAAAATTATAAGTATGTATTTTGTTAAACGTTTTTAACACAATGAAAGATATTATTGACTGCATAATACTAAATACTTCTAATTAAAGAGATTTCAGTCGACCTTTTATTATGAACTCAACAATTATTTCTTTCCTTTTGATACACACGTTTTAAAGAAATACGATACTTATAATTTTATTATGCAAACTAGCTCGAGCCGAACTTGTTTATGCAATAAATTACAGCAAATGTAAATATTGACTCATTTTCCGGACTACTGCACCGACGACGCCGACGTAGCCTCTACATAAAAGAAGGTACGACATATCAGCCGTTTTAGTTTACCAGGACTTAGTAAACTAAACTGCTTGGCTTTTTTTGCGTTTACCTTAGACGATTTAAGGGTATTGAGTTTCTGAATTCTGATCCCGAGCCGACAAACATATGAATTGCAAAACTATAGACTTATTTGCAGACGGAAGTTGGGAAGTAACTGTATCTTGAAACTTCACGTAGAGTTTTCCATATAGAAGGTATGTTTTCACGAACTATAGGAATATACGCTCACAATCCAAAACAACGCTAAACATTTTGTCATTTGGAACTACCGGGTGATTTTTTAAATTTCTGATCTAGTAAGTCGTGATTTTTACGCCGTATCGAAGGTCACCGAAACGTAGGGCGTAGCGTTGATCACACTGCTATTCCAAATGTCATTTATGTGACAAATTGACTACTTACTTTTACATTTATTAAACAAATTGATAAATATTTAAACAGTGATCATTTGCGAAACATATGGTTACAACTCGCTTCAATTTTTATTCCTTGGATTTAAGAAATAGCAAGATTTATTCACAATTATAACAATTTACATTGTTAACACAATATTTATCCAAAATTTACAACAACTGTTGGAAATGTTGACCTTCAGCATCTATACACAAATTAACTCGGCGCTTCATATTTTTGAAATCTGACAGTTGTGACAAATCGAACGATTCAAACTACGCCCTACGTTTTCCGCATCTTTTGTTTTAAAATTATGTCATGGCTTTCTAGATCAGAAATTTAAAAAAACACCCGGTAATAGACCAACGCGGGAAAATTATTGGATCCAAATGTCAGATCCCTGAGGAAATGGTACATGCTTCGAAGACAATACAAAATCAATTCTTTGGTTTCTAGCAAATCGTAAGTTGACGGTTGACTTTCCAATGGCACCACATTGCAAAATTGACCCTTACACTTTGGTAATTGCAATTTGAAAAATATGTCACTGATCAGATAGTTTCCCTCTTCCACTTGGCAGTTCGTTCCTTCTGGTCTACTCACCCTTGATTGGGCTATATTTCGAAGTTGAAGATCCACCAAATGCTCGGATATTTGAAAAGAAGCTTTCCACGATATCCTGATTAGTACGTACACCTAAAACATAGTGAACACCGTGATTTTAATTCAGACTATTTCGTAGAACTTGATTGATAGCAAGAATCGTTTTTGACATGGAAATAGAGCCTTCTTTGAGGTTTTCTCCCCTTTTTCGTTAAAGTTCTTATTGAAGAACCGAATAGATTGAAACCAAATTTTCAAATCATTAAAGGTATTTTCTTGCTCTTACAGTTCATTCCATGTTCACATTTTAATGGATTTACCTTGTAAATTTAACTTTTGAGTAAAGGGCATCCAATCCGTTGTTCATAACTTTGAAGAATTAAGTAACTTCTGTGTTCTCAGGAAACGACACCTCAACTAGTTTTGAAACACGGTTTGCGAGTAATTGCGCTGTTAGCCGCACTTATTGCATATAATTTTGCTTGGAATCTTTACACATACTGTGTCCACATTTGCTAGTCGACAACTCATAGCCCCAAAAACGATCCTTACAAAAGTCGATCTAAAATTTTTAAATTTTTTTGTTGGAATTATTCTTGGAGTTTGAGTTGTTGCTAAAAAGGTAGTATCAAACTACCTTTTCAGCAGCGACTCGATGGGGCCTGTGTGTTAAAGGATAGAGTCACTCTACGTGTAAAAAGGATAGAGCCACTCCGCATGCTATAGGATAGAGCCATTCTACATGATAGTTGTCGTACATTCTTGAATGAAATTATAGTGACAATAATTTATACTGGTCAGATTAACTCCTACATCAACAGTTGCGCCGCAGGGGGCGCATAAAGGCAAACACCCCGTTTCGGCATTCGCTCTTCCAGTATGTGAAACGTATTGTTAGCCGCATTATTTCCGCTGAATCTAGATCAATTAATTTCTCAATAACACAAATGGCGACTGCGACTGCGTCATTTTGGCAACATTTGTAATGATTAGCTTCTCAAAGATTCCAGAATTTGTACTGTTCGAAGCCACGAATTCGTCATAAATCACGTGTTTCCTAATTAGCTTCAGCATATATGGTAAGTCAGCAAACACGTAAATACTTCTTGTTGTGTTTACAGGATTGCTTAATGAATTTTCGACTTCTATGTTTCTCTATAAGGCTTGGTTGTCCACCACAAAGTCGGAGGTACAGCAACCCAGTGTGCACAGGCACGTTGAATTAACGTTAAGAAACAACCGTGGACCATGCGATATATTGACGTCGAGGTGTCGCGAAAATCAACTACTTTTTCTACGTCATGACGCAGCCATGACGATAAGTTGAAGGATGCAAGTGGTTTAAGCTGTGATGCTGTATCTGTTTGGTGGTTCGGACTCACGTATTTGCTACCAACCTTATATCAAGATTATCGCTAACCGCTGGACTAGGAAGCACTTCAAATCAACTATACAGCAAAGTAATAGAGATACGTAATTACAACGTAATATCGACGTCAGGCTTAGAACACACCATAACTTGACATCATTTTAACGTAAAATAAAGTTAAATTGACTTGGTTTTATTAGCGTCATGTCAACGTTTAGCGCTAACTACTGGTTTTGAAAACACCTACCGTCGACGACATAACAATAAAATGTAGAAATGTAATTATTGCGTTATTGTTCGAGGTCATATCGTCATCAAGCTTTAACTACTAATCCAAAACGCACCTTAACTTGACATCATTTTAACGTAATATCAGGTTGCCATACTGACGTGATTTCATTAAAGTCGTTGGATCTAACACGTCTAATAAATCATGTAAGTAGTTAAAAAAATCGCCAAAAACTAACGTTTATCTTCAGTTACGAAAATGACGTGAATATTTCAACTAAGATTCCACGTCTAATTTTCAACGGTTAACGTTTTTTATCCACCTCCACGTCGATGTGTGCTTGCTCGGAAAAACCTTTAGTCCAATCTCTTCGAAACTACAAATGACCGCGAAAAGTGTTTCTTTTGTTATTGACATGTCGTTGGCGTAGTAAACTAGTTGTTTTCAGTTGTGACACAAACCGCCGAGCAAAACGACTTGGACTTTTGAAACGGAGATTTTATCAAAAGCAATGCTACATAGCTTCGATTTTGGGTTCATTGAGTTTGTTTTGAGTAGGGGACTTCAATTACTTTAGGAATAATTTTAGACAGACATTGGAAATTTTGGAGCTGTCGGCAAATTATCCGGGAGCATGGAATATACAAATTCTAGACTGTTTTTACCGTTTCATATCCTTTCAGACTGATATATCGAAGTTCAACTGCGTGTACATTGTAATAACAAGTTAGAACGTTCAAGAATGATAACGTATGCAGTACTTTATACCTTAACAATTTTAGTTTTAGTCCACCGATGTTTTTTTCCAGGTTCTTCTCCGCAATTTCATCTCTCTTGACATTCCAGAGTTGAGGCAAGCGTTTTATCGTTTTGTCTTACCTTAGTATTTTTTCCTCTACTAACTTTAATTCTGTTTGAAGTTACTGGATGAATGCTTTCACATTCATCTAAAATAGAAGAATTTAAGTCAATTGTAAATTTATATTAGCAGTTGATTAATCGTTGATTCTCAATTAGACTGCTTGGGAAAGGATCAAGTTTACTCCGAAACATGTAGCTTCATGAAAATAAATTAATGAATTTTAAGATGTATTGGTCCTTTTTTGATACTCCTTTTATTAATGTTATTAGGTTTGAAGTTTACTAATTTTACTTGAAGACTTAAATTCAGAATCTCATAAAAATGTAATTATTATCATATCAAAAGTTTTCTTTAAATTGTAACTTTAAAACTTATATCACACAATTATAACAGTCCAATCTTAAATTTTGATAAAATGAGCTAATCAACGCTCCCACAAAAAATAGGATATAAAAAACCTGGTTATTTCTATAAATTTTATTTGGTTTACAAATATTATTTCAAATTACTCGTTGGAGGTGCTCACCAGGTTATTGAGGACTTTTCTAGGGAAGGCTTCCAGTGGTTCACTTGTCGAAATTCAAAATATTAAAGACTGCACAACCATATTCGCCATTAACATCAAAGACAGTTTATATTAAGTTCATATTGTTTAGAGTAATGTGTGATTATTTATAAGAAATAATGTATATATTATACATCATTAAGTATCATGATCATATAATATTAATTCACATAAGAAAGAGTTAGTTGTATTCAATTCGAGAAAATATAATAATTATACAATCCCTATATATGGATACAGCTTAATTTTTAAATATCTTATGAATAATTATTTTTTTATTTGGAACATGTAAATGACATATAAAAGTACTTTTCCAGAGAGTTTCATTAGTTTGGTGAAGGAATATCCAAGTAATTAATTTTGATCGGTTTTTCCATTAACTCGTTCCAGTGCTACCCGCCACAACCTACACTGCCTGGAGCGGCCGCTTACCGAAAACTGTGTACTCCGATTTTTATGCCGTTTTTGAGTATTGCATCGAATAGCTTGAAATAATTTCTAAAAATGAAATAAATAAAGATTATTAAAAGTTTCACAGTTTTATTAAAATACAACCTGACAATATTGTTTCGACAGCTATGCTGTCATTATCAAAGGTAATATAATTATAAACAAACACGTCGCTAAGGTAGATACAAAATAGGTAACTAGATAAAATAATAATAATAATAAAAATCATAATTAAACATCTAATACTTCCAGTAACGGAGAATTACTGAGCTCAAGTTGTTCATTCATTAAAGGTACCCTGAGTTTGTGTTTGTATATCTCAAAGGCTTCTAAAATGTCTAATTTGCGTTTGTTATTACAAAAATGTAGGAATTTAATATTATTTTGAGGAGTCATTGTGTGATTTTGTTCTAAAAGGTGTTTGGCGTAAGTCGATTTTTCAGGATGTTTATTTTTGTAATGACGTACGTGTTCTTTATATCTTATGTCAAAATTTCGAAGTGTTTGTCCAATATATACCGAACTACAAAAAGAACAATTTAAACGGTAAATGCCCGATTTCATGATATCATGTGTTCTGTCTTTAGCATTAAATAAAAATGAAAAAGTGTTAGTGTTGGTTTTAAATGTTATTTTATAATTGTTGGTTTTTCTTAGTATATGTGCAATTTTTTCTGATATTAATTATAATTATATTAATAATTATATTACCTTTGATAATGACAGCATAGCTGTCGAAACAATATTGTCAGGTATATTTTAATAAAACTGTGAAACTTTTAATAATCTTTATTTATTTCATGATTATGGAGTTCCACAAAATAAGGCTGGAAACAATAAACAAAATTTCTAAAAAGGTGCAGTAACTTACACTTACAAATTAAATGGCAAGTCAGCTGTACCGTGTAAGATATACATACATATTAAACGTTCTTCATGACATATGCTTGAAGAACCTCTAGGATAATGAAACATAACATTTATTATGAAATAAGGTACTTGTACGTGTACTGCACACTATTTATATGCTCTGAAACTGAATTTAAAAAATACAAAAAAATAATACCCCACAAAATGTATAGTATAATGAACGTAGGTATCTTATAATGTAGGATGATTTATACATTAAATCATTACATCTGTATAGCCAAATGTGATGTTAGGTTAAGAATTATCCTATATTGCAAAATATATTCATTTGTTTATTTATTTTGTCATGTATTTATTTTTCATATTTTAAATAAATGGACGCCCCGCCATTTTTACCTCGAGATTCTTCTTTTGGTCTACCAAGTAGCTGTTTCTTGTTGCTAATGTAAAGTATTACTCCTCTGCCTACTCTATGCCAAGTTTCATGAAATTATGTAGGGAAGTTTCCTCACACCGTTTTGTGATTGAAGAGAAAAGTACCCAAAAACCTTGCAAGAAGCGGTGTAAGGGAACCCCTTAATAGAATTTTATGAAACGTCACGACACTTTCTAGACCAGAAGAGAATTTTGGAGAAAAGATGCGGGGTGACTTTTAACAAAAATGAAACTAGACGAATTAATATGCATCGGGGCTTTGTATATAAAATCAAATAATATACGAGGGTAGATTGAAAAGTTTCCGGAATGGGCAAGAGATGGCGCGCGTATCGTGAAATTGTTATGATGGTTGTCAAGGCTAACCTATTTTAGGAAAGCTGTCAAATTTTCAGACACGTGCGTCGTTCCGTTTATGTTTACTAGGATATCTTGTGAAGCAATTCAGGCACTTTTGCAAAAATGGATAAAAACGAATTTCGTGCAGTCATCAAACATTTCTGGATGGACGGGAAAACGGCGACGGAGATACGAGATATTTTGCAGAAAGTTCATGGCACATCCACACCTTCATTTTCGACTATTAGTTTCTGGGTGAGCGAGTTCAAACGTGGCCGTACGAGCACCAAGGATGAACCACGCAGTGGACGTCCAAAAACGGCCACAAATGAAGAAATGGTCGATAAAGTCCATGATCTCGTGTTAGCCGATCGACGAGTGAAGTTGCGCGAAATAGTAGAGACCACGGGCATCTCATATGAACGTGTGCAAAATATCGTGCACGAACATTTGGGCATGAGGAAGCTCTCGGCGCGATGGGTGCCGCGTTTGCTGACTATGGACAACAAGCGAAATCGTGTGACCACTTCGAAAGAGTGTTTGGCCTTGTTAAATCGTAATCCAACGGATTTTTTTCGCCGATTCGTGACCGTGGACGAAACATGGATCCACCACTACACACCAGAAACCAAGCAGCAGTCGAAACAGTGGATTTCTCCAGGCGAATCTGCTCCGAAGAAGGCAAAGACTGTCCCATCTGCTGGAAAGGTCATGGCCACCGTTTTTTGGGATTCGCAAGGTGTGATACACATCGACTTTTTGCAGAAGGGAAGAACTATCACGGGACAATACTACAGCGATTTATTGGATCAATTCAACGGCATTTTGAAGGAGAAACGGCCTCATTTGCAGCGAAAAAAAGTGCTCTTCCATCACGACAACGCGCCGGCCCATTCATCCCGAATCGCCAATGCTAAATTGGTTGAATTGGGCTACGAGGTGGTGCCGCATCCCCCGTACTCTCCAGACCTGGCCCCGTGCGACTTCTTTTTGTTCACAAACATGAAGACTTGGCTCGGAGGCAAGCGCTTTACGTCAAATGAGGAGGTCATCGCCGCCACTAAAGCTTATTTTGCAGAGTTCCCGAAATCATATTTTTCTAAAGGCTTAAAAAAGTTGGAGCACCGCTGGGAAAAGTGTATCGCCCTGCAAGGATATTATGTTGAAAAATAAAAACAAAAACCTGTTCAATTACTGCGTTTTCTTGCCCATTCCGGAAACTTTTCAATCTACCCTCGTACAACGTAAATAATATAGAATCAATAATGTAGAAAGCAAATGTATATAGAACAACATTATATAGAAAGAAATGATATGTCTAATCATTATAGTATTTTTTATACTTGCGTGTCCTAATGAACCCCATTAGGACACGCATTTGCGTGTCCTAACGAGATTTATTAGAGTACTGGAAACAGTAAAATTTTGTTTTTTAAAGTTGGTAGCACCTAACAGCTGTTCTTAAATGTCAAACTTATTATATTTAAAAGTGCGGTTATGTTATGTGATAAAATGCCAAACTTTTAAAATATAAAATGAACATACACAAAATAAATTAATTAAATTAAAAATTATTTAATAAATTCACAAATTATTCTTTATACATCTTTTGTATTAAAAGTACAGTTATTATACACTTTGATTGTAACAGCAGAAGTGTCCTGGGCATTAATCCTAATGAAGGTAAATTTTATTAGGCTTATTAGATAGCAATTCAGCTACCTCCATTTTTTTTTAACTGAAATATCAACAGCACTCAGCCACAGCTGAAGACTTCCAACGTCCATGCCGTTTTATAGTTATTAAATCGCCACCTTTGTTGGCCAATTGGGAAGCACTTGAACGTCGAAAGCAATTACCTGTAAAAAGCTTCGGGTTGGCTAAATGCAAATAAGTGGCAATAATAAAAGGAACTTTTCCCATGGTGTTTATACCGATAGGAGTAGAAATACATTTTCCATTGCGGTAGGTTATAAAAAACCGCCTGTGGTTTATTTTCTTAGGCCTTAGGCTCAAATATTGCTTAATTAAATCAATCCACAGTTTCTCTGTAATTAAGAATTCTCTTCGAACTTTATTTTTTGTTTCTGTTAAGTCACAGTGAACACATGATCTTTGACCACAATATCGTCTAATAACATGTTGGTCAATTCATCTCTTCGGCAGGCACCACAGAATCACATTATTAACGCAACCTTAAATAATTGAAATATATTGAAAATTGAAAGTATTCAGCACAAAATTTTACTTACTTTCATAGCTAAATGTTGGTTATTTTCTGCAGTTGTTATAAATCTATCAATATGGTTAAATTCCTATATTTTAATAAGATTAAGATTAATTAAGATAAGTTAATTCTTTTTAATAAGATGGAGGGAGATAATATCTGACCATTTTACCTTCTTGTCACAGAAACTAATTATTAATTTTATAAAAACAAAACAATTTAAATAACAAATGCTGAAGTTGAATTTTCAGTGTAGCCAACTGTCAAAAGTACTTAACAAAATTTCACTAACAAATCTTATTTAAAACTAATTTATTTTTTAATAATTATCGAAATAACGACGCAAGCATAAAAAATAGTATAAAGTATTCGTTTCATAAGGCGTTTTAGCGCACTTGTCCTTTAGAAAACTCACCGCTTCGCGGGTCGTTTTCTAAACTCGGACGTGTGCGCTAAAAACGCATCATATGAAACTAATACTTTAATATACTATTAAACATCTATTTTTAAGAATTAAACAGAATAATTTATACTTTTTTTTTGTTTAATAGATGTAGGTAAATATGTAGTTTTGTACAAAAACTTCAATGATCTAGGAGGGAATTGAAATTTTAACTATTCTAGATTACTATTCTATATTTTGCTTTTTATATTATTATATAAACTTTATATAATAATATAATTTATATGATTGGTTTTCTATAGTTTTACATTCTACGTTTACATTGTACATTCTTATTAGTTATTTAAACTAAATATATAAATGTCCTTAACCATTTAGATATAACTAGTTTATGATTATAATAACTTTTTATTTTTTCTAGGGCCTAGACGACCTCAACCACCAGCTTATTTTGGAAATAATCCAGGAAATCGAAATTCAGTTGTATCGTCAGTACTATACAGACTAGTCTTATCGTTGCATAAAATAATAACAAAAATTTCCGAAGTAATATTCAACATCGGCAGCTTTATTCTTCGACATTGGTATTGTCCTCTTTGTGGCCTTATAAATTTAATTGTATACTTTGGGTTTAGATATACAAGTATAGGATTGCAATTATTATTAAATAGATTAGTGGAGTAAATATAACTAATATGTTGTATTACCCATTATTTTAATTGTGAATGTTTAACTCACTCAGTACTTTATTATCTGGATATTTAAATAATATAAAATAATGTGTATATTTTCTAAAAACACTAATATCATACATTAACGTTATGTAAAATTATTTTGAATACTACACATCTATATGTTTTACTAACATTCTTATTGTTAGTACGTAGTAAATAATATTAATAAATTAATAGTGTATTATATGCCAAATTTTAAATGTATGAATTCGTTTTTAGGACACTCCTCTGTCAGCGGCTTGGCTTGGGGCGCCTTAATTAGTATCAACAGAATCTTGGAGATAGAACTAGATAACTAACTGTATCTATTGGATCATCTAAAGACTTATACTGCATAAATGATTCAGCAAGTTAATTTATGTACATATAGCTTTTAACATTGTATTTCTAAGTATATGCTGGTTTCTAGTGACGACTCTATTCGAATTTGACGACAAATCCATATGACTTCAGCTGCAAAGTGAATATGTCAGTGTTATAGCTTGTATAGCTCAATATGTGAGTCAGTGTTATAGCTTGTTAAATGAAATTCTTAAATTACTAATTTAACTTACTTAAAGCTATTTAAAATTATAAAAAATCATTAATTATATTAATTATAAAATAGTAGTAATATTAATTCGGAAATAAATTTATCAAAAACCTATAGTTTTCGATGTATACATACTACACGTCACTAGGAAACAGGTATACATTTAAAATTAGTAATTTACCAAAATTTAGTAGAGTATTGATTATGGCAATTTAATTAGTTATAGTTGAACTTGTTTGTATTCATTTTATTTTAACAGTAGATGCTTATTTATTTGATTGTAATACTAGATAGGATAACACAATGATTGTTACTGTTACTATTAGTATTTAGTTGATTACTACTATGCACCTGTTCCTTTTTGTAGAATTTGATAAAACTGATACTATGTTCAGTTCTGATAGCATGTATTCTCAGTAGTTTCATTTTAATCCTATTTTACTTCAATTTTCTACCACTGTCCTTGTAGATGTTGGTATGCAAGATAAAAGCGAGTAACAATGCCATTGATCCTCCGTATTTTAGATTATTTTGCATTAACAGCAATTGCGGTAGTATTCACTGTAATATTTTACACAACAACCAATTTTAATACTCTTTTTCAAAATTGACTTTAAACTTAAGTATGAGGTATTAGAATTATAGATTCATTTATATACGATATTTATGAAACAATATATTAATGAAAGTTGTTTGTTAAATACACCATTAATATTGTTTTATTATTAATTCATAGTTTTACACCGAGTATACTGTGTTTCGTAAAAAACGTATTGACTTGTTCTATAGCAGCACTGTTGCTAAAGTTTGTATTTACTTCAGGTGGCAAACAAACACTGTGTTCGGCATTTGAGCTCCTTCCGCTCTTAAAGGTCTGTTGCTGTAGTTACAATTATTTATCTACGTCAGCTTGGATAAGAACTCATTATGTCATTTATTTGAGTGACAGTATGATGAGTATGATAATAAAGTTTATTATCATACTGAGTGGGATAAGAAAATCACGATTGGAGATCATCAATTTGCCTGGTTGTTATGGCTTCGAATTCTAACCTGCTGTGATTTTAAATACAAATTTTCATGATGTACGCCAATAAACTGTTTCAATTTATCAAATAATACAGTTTCATTCAATTATCGGCAGTCGTAAATAAAAAATTGTATCTTAACACGTGTAACAAGACCTACTAACATGCTCATGCTCTTACCCGACTCGGGCTGACGCCCTCGTCGTGCAACTCAACGCATTCGCATGTTAACAATGCCGTTATCCCACTAATAAGATAAATAACTATTACGTATAAATTACTACATCGGAAATAACAATTCAATTTTCGAGTTAATTAGATCTGAGATACCGAACGCGGATAAGGTGAGACATAAATTATACATTTCTCTAATAATGCAATTGATGTTTCAGTTGTATAGGTTCTAAGATTTAAGAACAGAAAATATAAATTTCTATCCAAATAATACATTATATTATAAGTGAGTGAAATAGGTCATTATACGCTAGTAAAATGTTTTACAAACTAGCGCGCAAGCTCAAGTGTGGTAATTCTCACGAGTGTCTAATGACATTTCACTCATACGGCGTTTTATCTTACAGTAGCGACTTTTGTACAAAAAAATTCAAAAATGGTACTTCTGTCAAATAAGGCAAATAAAAGTAAATATCATATCACATTGCGTTAGTGTGAATTGTTGGTTGTTTTTGGTCATAGAATTAGTAGCAGGTGTTGTATAATGAAACATGTTGGCATAGCTTGTAAATAATAACTGTTTTTAATTACTGAAAACAATTACATAAACTACTGTAAGATAAAAAACATTGTAAACTTTTACTTAGAGTAAATAACAAAATTTGTTAAGGTGGTTTCACTTTAATATAAAACATCAAACTGTAATTTAACAATAGGCTTATGTTTATAATTTATAACTAAGTGGATAAATTATGTCGAGGTTTGATCAATTTTTGTCTCACATATAACATGCTTGAATATTTATCTATGATAGCATATATCATATTTATATGTACTATTGATTTGTTATTGATCTAGGACAACAAGGCTAATATGATGCTATGTAAATGTATAGGATAAAATAATAAAAAATGGCATCATATTAGCCTTGCTGTCCTATCATTATGAAACCAATAGTACATATCAAATACAAACGTCAGGTTTACACAATTGTTACTTGATAGTGGTTTTTTATTAAGTTTGTAACATTTTCATTTCATTTTCATTTTGTTTGTTTCATGCAACTAAGAGCATAGAGCAGCAATCGCGCCGCGCCGGGCACATTGCTGATCGAATACCACGTCATCCTCTAAATCTCTCGAAACTCATCAGTATATATCTATCTGACAGACAAAATATCTTTATACTGAATATAAACTTTACAATACAAATGCTGAGCGTAGATTTCCCGGCAAAGAGCATCTTCCTAAACACTACAGACTTAGTTTGAAAAAATGCAACTGCAATCGATACACCTTTTTATTGTTTCGAAAAATTACGTTGTTAATACTTTTACTTGCTTCCAATGGAACTAATATATTGCCTCCGATCTGTACATAAAGCATGTCTGGAAAAGTATTGGCACAAAATGAACATTACCTTTTGTGATAATAAACGACAATATAAGAATTAAATTTGTTTTAAAGAAAAGGCATATAGGTGTGTTGATTATCCACAGAATTATTCTGGTAAGAAATATTTTCATTCTACATCATCTAATAATTTCCTTTGCGAAAAACTAACAGTAACTAAAACAAGATTTGCCAAAAAAACCATGGTTTGGTTAGCCATGGACGAAGAGGGAAATCGTTCTGAGGCAGTAAAGAAATTTATTTAGAAAAACGCGTTACAGAAAACCTTATACCGTTTATTAGAAAATACCATGTCAAAGATATGATTTTTTGGACAGAATGGCCACTTCGCATTACGCTTCATCTGTTACAAATGAATTGACAAAGACAAAGAATGGAATCGTTTTTGTTGAAAAAGGAGACAATGCTCCAAATGTCTCTCAAGCCTGTTACATTGAAAAATATTGGGCTATTATGAAGGAATGGTACTCGCTTGAATATAGTTGCAGTAGCGTTTTCAAAAAATATCTAATAGCATGACTAGAGGTCAGAGATTTGGTGAAATGCAAAAAGCTAATGCAAGAGGCAAGAAGAAATCTCTATTTAATTGGAACTCAAGGAGTTAATTCCAGTTTGGAAATATGTATTTGAAACAACACCTCATATTGTTCATTTTAATATAAATCATACTTATTTGTTTGTTTCTAGACAATAAATGATATTAATGTATATTTGTGCCAATACTTTTCCGGATATGCTTTAGTTAATTCACTTGTATTATGGATTCTGAGTAGACGATATATGCGTTTTTTTGTAACACAATAGGTATTTTATAGTACGGGAGGCCGCAACCAGGATTTTTGATTTATTTTAGCATGCACAATCCCCACGGGAATCGACAGTTTGTGAAAAAAGACAAAAAAAAGTCCCCAGCGACGGAAACCGGTAGTGAGCATAAATGCATTTAATTGTTAATTAAAGATGTCAAAGAAACAAGTAAAAAAAACAATTTTGAAATGTCCGTTCTACAGCTCAATGTATTCGTAGACAGCTGAAATTGATGTAAAAAACGCAAACGGACATTTTTATTGGTCCAGAGAAATTTGTTAGGTGAATAAATAAAAATTTTTGGCCATTGTTTTTCCGATATATCTTGGAATGTCCGTTTGCACCATAAATGTTCATTTCAAGTTTATTGAAGTCAGGGAAAAATACGAACGGAAGTTTTTATTGGTCCCGTTGCCCATAATTGGATCTTTAAAATGTCAAAATTTTCCGGGAAATTTTTTAACTTCAGAATGTCCGTTTGCGTTTGGATGATGTTTCTAACATTGAAAGGAGTAAGCAAAAATATTGAAAGGACATTTTCAATGGGTGTGGGCTTAAAAAAATCATTTTCCGTCGAAAAAAAATGGTCTTTTACATGAAAAAAATCACAAAATTTATATTTATTCTACTTATAAATTACATTTACTCTTCTTCATCGGTCAAATTTGCCTCGCAATCGCTGTCGTCATCTGTATCAATGTTGAAGGGGTTACCGAAATTATCCTCTTCATCATTTTCCTCTTCTTCATCATTTTCTAATCAAGTTCTACAAAAAAACTTCTGACATTTAATTGACGTTTCGTTATTGCTCGTCTGACCATAAAGAGGCCCTTGGGCCATAAAAAGACTTTTATGTTTAGATGAGTCTTACAATAATAGTCTAATTATAATGCATCTGTGAATAAAACAAATTTATATACATGCACTCGGAAAATGCAATACAACAGAGAGATTAGACAATGTAATGTCTCTATAGAGAGAATCGACATAGATTGGCGTGCATTTTTTCAATAAAAAGTGTATGCAAAAAAGTTACAGAGAAGTTGTGGAAAACAGTATATCGTGAAGTATACATCACGTCCACGATCCATACATTCTTAATTGAAGAATTGTAAATTAAATTTTCCTGTAGGCTGCCGTTGTTCTCGCTCTCTTGGGATTAACCAGATATCTCGACCACAGTTAAATACGTGAAACTAGAGAAGAGAAAGCGAGGAAATGGGAGAGAAAGAAGAGATGCATCCAACTTTATTTAAAGCATGTTCTTGGCGACTTGTTTATCGAATAAATGTGGCACTCACCGTGGCAAAGATGAATGGAACGAATTTGAATGTAACACAATATTGTCGGCTGTCTCGTGGACAGAAGAATCATCGTTATCTGGCAGATCACTCCTTGTAGCTGCATTTGAATTCTCAGTAGCGTCAGGTACAGCACTATTATCGACGTCCATCGACATGATTGGAACAATTTTATAACTGGTATAACGCTTGTAGCACTGACTATGATAACCGATAACATCGCAATCAACATTGTTGAAATCGGGATCGTTTTCAGCTAGATCTCGAATTTCACGCGCTGCATAAAATGCTCTACACTTGTCAAGAATTTTTTCCTTGAATCGAATCAGTTTAACCAGATTCCCTCCCTCCTCACAGAAAATACACTTTTTTAATTAACTCATTTTTTTATTAATGAGATGCAAATGAAACACCGAACACTTGTTTATCGAACGCGCGTTGAAAAAACACGTGGTGGCGGCTTCTCAGTTTCTCTATAGCCTTAACGGTCCAGATTCAATACCATCTGATGCGCACGCAAGGGAAAGAAAAAATGTGGCGGCTACTCAGCTTCTCCAGCATCCAGTTCTTCGAGGAGTACCATGGACCGTCGCGCATGCGCAACGCTCTGGATTGTATACGCCACCGCGTGGTGTTACGAAGGCTACGAAATGACGTATCAGGAGAAATAATGACTACGGAAAATTTCCGTTCTGCTTTTTTTTGTTATGTATTAAGTCTAAACTTTAATTTAAAACAAAAATGAACCTTGGGAAGATTGTTTTTTTAAACCATTTTTCTCTACAGATTCAATTTCCCATAAGAATAATTTTTCCCACGGAAAATGTCCGTTCTTGGTGGAGTCTTATCATTTTTTATATTCTTAACAAGATTCCACCAAGAACGGACATTCCCCAATGAAAGAAAAACGACTTAATTTTTTACAGACGGAAAATCATTTTTCCCCTGGAAGTGCTCACTACCGAACTTTTTCACAGGGGAATTTTATGTCAGAAATTCGAAAAACTATCGATATCAGTGCTCGTCATCCATGCTAAAATAAGTTGGAATTTTGGTTGCGGCCTCCCGTACTATTAGGTATCAACAGAGCTAAAATATAGGTATAACTTGCAACTAAAGTTGAAAGTAACAAATGTTTCAATTAAACAAAATCAAGGCGTTTTATATTGTAAATTTGTTACAGGCCAGGAAATTACACCAACTAGATGCCCTTCTATATCATTCTCCTTTGTAAAATTGCAGTGTCACATTTGCAGATCCATAAAGAACACTACCTTATTGCTTTGGTATTGAAAACACGAATAGAACAGCGAGGACAGTGAATTGACCTACTGTGACGTTAAAACGTTTATATACCATGTAGCTTTTTTTTATTACAGTTTAATGATTTCTTCTTTTGTATAAAGTGATAATTCCAGTATAGTACGTTTATTAAAATCCAGTATGTGCTCTATTACTTTTAAACAATTAGTTTATAAACTTTGTTAATATAATTTAGATAACATTAAAAAATAAGCTTTACTTGCAAAAAACTATGGCTGAATGTGTTTTTATAAAATCTTGAGAAATAAGTATAGAAGTCTCACTACCTAGAAGAATACTAATCTATACAATATTCATTCAGATTAATATAGTATAAATTAGTACAAATTGTGATGGGTTTTATTTAAAACTAGTTTTATTAAGGTTTTTAGGTGGAGATTTCTAGTGTTGTACGCTGTCACGTACTTCTGCTACTCCATTTCTTCATGTGTTTTTTCAGTGAATGTAAAACGTGATTAATAAGCGAAATAACGTTTAATGTTATCATTGAAGAATGCAGTGGAAAAGTATTTTTAGTGAATGCAAAAGAAGATTTTTGATAAAACGCGATTAATAAGGGAAATTACGTTTAATGTTTATAATTGAAAAATGCTGTGAAAAAGTACACTCTTCGATACTTACTTACTCATACCTTGGTTTTGGAAAAATGCATCTAAATTCGACATTTCTAACATATTTGAAAAGCAATTAAAAATAGTCATTGCAATAAAAAATTGAATACCTTTGATAAACTATAAGATTGATGTAGGATAATATAAAAGTAATAAACCACGGTCTGTCAGAAACAGTGCGGTTTTTAATTAGCTGCAGAATTCTCACCGAAAAAAAAACATCTTCAGTAGCACATCTATCTTGGCAAATCTCACTTCAAAAAGTCGGCTGTTTGCATTTATGGAATAGTACATGGAGTTTCCGGTATTATTAATATTAAAGTACATATTTAATTATAGTAATACTTCTATATGCCATTGAAATTTTAAGATCAGCAATGTTATTAGTCTGGTGCATTTATAATTAAATAAACGGTGTTGTTAAATAACTACGGTTTTGTCGACGACCTATTTTCCATATGTCATAAAAGGTTTCAAACCAATCTATGTACCATATCTATGCTATGCACTGTGTTAACAAAACAAATCTGGTAAACTAGCAACTTTCGCAGTTTTTTACAAACACTCCTTACTAAAACCTGTTTTAAGTAAAACCATATTAAAATTCATTTTTGACAGAACTATAAGCAAAGATTAGAGAGGGTTAAGATAGGAAACTAGCATAAGAGTACTAGGAAAAAGAACGACCAATCTTTTTATGGTCTAATTTTCCCTGAGGCTCTACTGTCGCAACTATCACTATAATATTAGAGTCACTGCATCTAGTTACCTAGGCCAGCTGGTCGACCAGAGTACCGCAAACCGAGGCCATATTGGGCCAAACATAGCACGAAATTGTTCATTATTTGTTCTGTATTGAATTTAATCAAATCCACGTTTACTTTAAAAGGTTTTTCTTATTCTGAAAGATCAAACCTCTAATATGTCAAACACGTAAAACGTGGTTTTAATTTGTCCATTATTAAAAATCATCCTTCTCTGCCCAATATGGCGGCGGTTTGCGTTACTCTGATCGACCAGCTGGCCTAGGTGACTAGATGCAGTGACTCTATATAATATCTAAAGTCAACTGGAGTACCTTCTATTTATTGTCTACGGGAAATTTAAATTTAGGGTTTTTCAACCTAACGCACGACCTTTATGTTGGCGACACTTCATCCTTGCTGTCACGAAATGTCAACTGTCACGTTGTTACATATTTGTTATTTACACATTTTTCTGTGTGAAGGTGGTTTGTGCTCTTTAATCTAAAAAGTAATCTAAAAAATAATTCTTGTTAGAGGTACAGCCGTAATAAAGCAATACAGTAAGGTAGGATAATTTTAATATTTTTGAAGCGAGAACATAACCTAATAAATATTTTAGGTGATTTGTTTATAAAAATCATTGATGCTGCTTTAAAACATCAAACGGTAATTATTCGATATACGGACCCCTATCGTACATGCATACATACCAAGCGCTACGAGTCTTCGTTCGAAAATGTCATAAAAACAGGTAAAGATTATGAAATATTCTTATCAGATGACACAAACACCATTTTTAAGCCATTTTCACGTAAATACAGCCAACTATCTTACTAACTGTAACCTAACATCATAACATTCTAACCTCAAAATAGCCATTTTAACATTGTTTTTCTTATTAATTACCGGCGACCGGCGCGATGTTTTTTCGGATTATTGTTCTCTAAGTTATCCTCCACAACTCAATATAATTGGTTTACCTGGGTTCAGAAGGGTCCGTATATCGAATAATTAATCATCAAACGTTTATTATTACTTATTTTCGTACGACAATACTTAATATTAATGGCTGGGCTTATTCTCTACGGTTCGCTTATGAACAATTCAACGAAACAGTCTGAATTCGATATTACCTATCACACATTTTCTAAACAATGCAACAGACTTGTTGAACGCTCTTTTATACTGTAAGTGTATCAAAGGGCAAAGCAATGGGACGAGCCAGAAAGCTTACACCTCAGGTAGTTGGTGATATCCGCCAACGTATTATTATTCACAGCCCTAATAAATCAAAAAGAAAATTGTCACTACAAACAGGTTTGTTTATTGCCTTGTTGGAGAAAAAAATTATATACAATGCTATTATCGCCATAGAGTAGGATTTCTTTAAGAAAAGTGAATTAAAATATAATTTAGAATAAATAATATATTATTTATTTCTTCTTATAAAAAGAACTGTTTCTTATTGATGAAAACAAGAATTAGTAAAAAGCCACAGAGATTAAGACCACAAATCACCTTTAAACAGAAAAACCAGCAAACAACAAATATCTAATAAATTGACAGTTGACATTTCGTAACAGCAAGAATGAAATGTCGCCAAGATAAGGGTGGCGCGTTAAATCGAAAAACCCTAAATTTAAATTTCGCGCTGACACAAAATGGCGCCCATGACCAGACCTGTACTACACAGACAAGAGAAGGTACTTCGGTTGACTTTATATAATATCATGACCATTCATATTCGCTGACGGCGGAAATGAATGAAGCTAGCTATGGTAATATGAATGGCACTTAATTAAGAGAGGTCGCGACGGTCGCTACATAATAACTGGCACGAAATTCAGAATAGTGAATGTATACTAAAAATAATGATTAACCAACATCAATCCAACATTGTCTATAAAATAAATCTACTGATTTGTTTATTGACATTATAATAACCGTATAGAAGTTAAGCATATAAGTAATTCTAAAATTAAACGTTTATAAGTATTTTACGTTCGATATTATAACAATAATAATAATAATAATAATAATAATAGATAATAATAATGTCATTGATACTGAAACCCTTGTTATACTTATTGTAGGAAGGATAACTGTTGTTGCTGCTGTTTTGAGGACTGAATGTGTTAAATTTTGCAAAGCACAAAAAATTTAGACCTATCATTCTGTAGGTTGCTTACTACTCCTTTAATAAATCGCCACTTATCTCTATTTTTGCACTGAAAGAAGAAAGAAAAGTAACCCGGAACAGCAATTGAAGTGAGAGGGAATACAAAAAATACTTGCATATTTAGATCCTGATGATTATGGTAATAATATTTATTAGCATATGATGGATGATCCTTACTATTATTATTGCAATTTCTTTCTGTGCAGTACTAGAACATTTTTCTTGTAACGTGGACTAGCAACAAAAATAAAAGATACAGTTAGTAAATAGGTTTAAGTTATGTCACCAATGGTGACTAAAAAGTGACAAACAAATACACCAGTATTCTGATCATGATCATCAATTACTTTTTTATCGACCAACTTCCAACTTCTCCGGAGACTATAATGGCAATACTTACAACATCATCGCTTAGCTCCCAATCTTAAAAATACCATGAATAATAGGCATCGCCACGAAACCTATAAACCAAACGCATTTCCAAACATTTCTGTATAGGCCAGGCTTTAAGTTCTTCGAATCAAAAATGGCGCAGGATGCAAACTTATTATATTATATCGCCTTCGAACGACTGAGGAACTTCGCCTTCGGCGTCGAGCGCGAAACTTCGTCCTCGTGCGATATAGGCATCATATCCACTCTTTTTGAATAAACTTTACTCTGACACTTATTTTCTGTCATTTGTATAAAATTAAACACTTATCATTTCTACTTTCGAGTACGCGTCTTTGACTTATAAGTGTAAGTACACCGGCGGGCGGAGTTTTTCAAAAATGAGGCTAATACGCACCTCGCCTTCTCGACAAGTTTCGTGACACTTGCTATACATTTATATATTAGTAAGAAAAACGTTGACTTTAATGATAATTAATGGTATTAAAATTGGACACCTGTCTTATCTGCATTATACACCCTCATTAGATCATTAATTATTATTTCTTGAAGCTCTTCTTTTTCTTTTAAAAACGAACAATTCGGAAGTATTTTGCCAAATTGGTATATTCTTGGTGACGCTTTGCTTTTGCCCTAGATGTATATCTATATCATTTATATATTTCTTTTATTCGCCTCAGCATTTACGTTTAAGAATAAATCTGGCCACATTCTTTCAAGCTTATTGTTTTTGCAGGGATTATCACGTTTTGTTACTGTCATTATGCTGGAAAGCTAGATAAATTTTAGGTACAAAACAAATTGTTTGTCAACCGGATTTTATTATTATTGCTATTATATTCTAGTAAATTGTATACAGAATAAATGTTATAAAACGTTAAAGTTGCTTTATCCAATTTATATTTTATTGAAAGATTGACTTCTATCAGCAACGTGTTAACCTGCTTACCTTATAACCTTACTAAACTTGGTGAGCAAAGCCACACAACAAATACATATTGTAACAAGAGAGAAAAAGAAAGAACCTCTTTTCGAGCAACAAATGGAGTGTTCTACCTCATTCGAGACAATGACGCATCGCACAAGCATGTAAACCAGACGCGGTTTATTCTAGCGCTTTCTAGAATACATAGAAGGTTCCAGCGACTTCTGGTGCGATTATATGAGGGTATAAAAGCGGATTCGCGGATAAAAGAGAGGCAGTCAACAGCAAGTCATGAACTGTGTATCGCGAAATAAATAGTAACTGTATAGATAAATGTTATATTAGAAATTCATAGTCTGTAAATAATAGTTTTAATGGTTTATAATCATAGCGTTAATTTATAGTATATTCATTAGTGTTTGTAAATAAATATTAATTATTAATAGACGATTTAAACAGCACTTTTGTTATTATTTTTAAAAAAGAACGTTACAGTGGTGTCAGGTGTGGGGCTTCAAAATAAATAAAATCGCGTAATAATTAAATAAAGTGCTGTCAGAATAAATTTTTAGTGTTAAAATTAATTTCAACAAACAATTAAAATGGTGATGAAACTATTGAAAGATCTCTTAGTAATAGATTTAAAACGGGAATTGGACGAGAGGGACTTGGATAGTAATGGAAAGAAAGAAGTTTTGATAAATCGGCTAAGAGAATGGCTTTTAGAAAAGAAGGAAGATCCTGAAAATTACCGCTTCGAAATACCTGGACCCGCAATTGATACTAGTTTGTTGTTAAGTAAAATGGAAGAAAGTTCTAGAAAAGCCGAAGAAAATTCTAGAAAGTCCGAAGAGAATTCTAGAATTTTAAAAGAAGAATTACTGCAAAAGTCCGAAGAGAATTCTAGAATTTTAAAAGAGGAATTACTGGAAAAGTCAGAAGAGAATTCCAGAATGTTAAAAGAGGAACTATTGGAAAAGTCTGAAGAAAATTCTAAAATGCTTAAACAAGAATTACTTGAAAATACTAAAGCGCTGGAAGAAAAAGTACTGGAAAAACACGAAGAGAATTCTAGAAGGTTTGTAGAATTACTAGAAAAGGCCGAAGAAAATGTTAGAATGCTAAAGGAAGAAATACTGGAGAATTCCAGGAAATCCGAAGACAGTTCTAGAAGGCTTAAAGGAGAATTGTTGGAAAATGTCAAAGCGTTGGAAGATAAAGTTTTCGAAGAATTTTTGGAGAATGCCAGCGCGTTAGGACTATTGGAAGGTAGATTGGCGGAACAAGATAGGGTAATAAAGATGGTAGAAGAGAAAATAGCCCAAATGCAATTACCACCAACAACTAAGAAAGACGACATGACCGAAATGCTGGAAGATAGAATGAGGCAACTACGGTTTCCCTCAACTTCTGAGAGGCCGTTTAATGAAGTAAAGAAACAGTTTAAAGAAGAAAAGGGTCCTGTCGTAGGGATAAAAGTAAAACCACCCACGTTCGATGGAAAGATACCTTGGTCCACTTACTACAAACAGTTTGAGGCGGCTGCTGGGGCCAACGGATGGACAGGCAAGGAAAAGGCCGTTTCTTTAACTGTGGCTTTGCGTGGAGACGCGTTGAACGTCCTGCAAACAATCCCAGCAGGACAGGAAAATGATTACCAATTGTTAGTGTCTAGATTGGAAATGAGATATGGAGACGAGCATCTTCAACAAGTGTATCACGCGCAAGTGAAGAATCGTATCCAGAAGAATGGAGAAAGCCTGCAGGAGTTTGAAGCCGATGTTGCGCGGCTTGTCCGATTGGCGTACCCTACGGCACCCGATTCATTTCTGGGACAACTGGCTGTGCAGACCTTCATTGATGGGTTAAGAGACGGGGAAACACAGCAATCATTGAGGCTGGCACGACCAAGAACAACTGATGATGCGCTTGCTCACGCCTTAGAATTTGAGGCTGCAAAACAAGCGTCCCGAGGTCACGGGCGTGTTCGGACCGTTGTGGAAGAAGATGAAGGTTCTAAACGTCGTCTAGAAGAATTATTAATGAGAGTTCTTCAGAAGGAAGAGAACCGTAAGAAGAATCATCAAGAAGTTCCAGGGCCCCGTTGCTGGAACTGCGGCGAACAAGGACATGTAGAACGGCGTTGTCCCAAAATAACAAAAGTACAACCGTCGGAAAAGTTAAAAGGGGTTGGTAAGAGAGGGCGAACGTTGACTGTTAGTAAAGATGCCCCAGAGATCATCGTCCATGCCGTAACATCAGGGAATAGTACCAGCAGTTTGTTCATAGATGGGAAAATTGCGAATCGAATTGTTCCACTACTTATTGATACGGGGGCGACAAAATCCATCGTACGCCCTGATGTTCTACGATCAAGTATTAAGTTGTTACCCACAACTACTCAACTCCGTACAGCAACAGGTGAAGTGATACCAACACGCGGAGTGGTGAAGATGAAGATTGGCATTGGAAGTGAAGAACGTGATCATGAGGTGCTGGTAGCCGATATCACTGATGACTTCATCTTGGGAATGGACCTCCTGAGAAAATTTGGTTTTACGTTGGATTTGAAAGAGGGTGTTTTGAAGGTCGGTAACGAAGAACTTCCGTTGCACCCACGAGAAGATCCGGTTGTAAGGGTTTTGCTGACTGAAGATGTGATATTGCCGGGTCAAAGCGAGATGGTTGTCGAGGCAGGTTTGGATGGAGATCTTCGGGTTGGATGTGTGCGAATGATGGAGCCTGTTTGTGATAAGAAGATCCATAGTGGCATACTGGTGGGAAAAGCGCTGATCAAGGTTGGAAAGACAGTACCGGTGAGGCTTATGAACGTTAATGTGGATCCGGTGACATTGAAGAAGAGTACCCTTGTGGGACAGTGTGTGCCAGTATTCCGAGTAGCCAGGTGTATGGCTGATGTTCCAAAACCAGCGCCCAAAGACCATGGTGGAAAATTAGTGGGCATGGTTACTAGTTCGTGCGAAGACCTTAACAGAACAGAAGTGAAAGAGGTACAGGGTTTGGTTCACCGATACCAAGATATCTTCGCTCTTGACGATAGCCAGAAGGGACGAACAGATATAATAAAACATAAAATCAATACAGGCAACTCTATGCCTGTCCGTCAGCAGCCGAGGCGTCTACCTCTAGCAAGGCGAGCAGAAGCCGAGAAGATTATTATCGATATGGAAGAACAAGTGGTCATCGAGCCATCCAGCAGTCCCTGGGCATCACCGGTGGTCCTGGTCAGTAAGAAGGACGGGTCAACGAGATTTTGTGTGGACTATCGGCAGCTTAATGACGTGACCAAGAAAGACAGCTATCCCTTACCACGCATCGACGACACGTTAGATACCCTGTCAGGTTCACGATGGTTTTCGACTTTGGACTTGAAGAGCGGTTATTGGTAAGTTGAAATGGAACCTGAAGACCGGGAGAAGACCGCGTTCACTATTGGTTCCGGACTATGGCAGCTTACAGTTATGCCTTTCGGTCTATGTAACGCTCCGGCCACCTTTGAGCGTCTAATGGAGACCATCCTGAGAGGGTTGTCGTGGAAGACCTGCCTGGTATACCTAGATGATGTGATTGTAGTCGGAAAATCATTCAACGAACATTTGAAAAACCTAGAGGAAGTGTTCCGAAGACTACGTGGAGCCAATCTGAAACTGAGTCCGAAAAAGTGCCACATATTCAGAAAGGAAGTGAAATATCTCGGGCACGTCGTATCACAAAATGGAGTGGCAGCCGACCCCGATAAGATTCGTGCAGTTCAAGAGTGGCCAACACCGAAAGATAAACACCAAGTTCGTAGTTTTCTTGGGTTATGTACCTACTACAGGCGTTTCGTTCCTGGGTTTGCCAATATAGCGAAACCTCTGACAAGGTTAACTGAAGATGGACGCGAGTATGTTTGGAGCGGAGAGTGTGAAACAGCTTTCCAACAGCTGAAGCGTGCCCTGACAACAGCACCAATATTGAGCTATCCACGGACAGAAGGGAAATTCATACTTGACACAGATGCAAGTAATCTGGCCATTGGGGGGGTACTTTCTCAGATACAGGATGGACAAGAAAAGGTCATCGGCTATTTTAGTAAGGTTTTGTCGAAAGCCGAAAGGAATTATTGTGTGACCAGAAAAGAACTATTGGCCGTCGTGAAGTCCGTTGAGCACTTCTACAAATACTTGTATGGACGGAAGTTTTTATTGAGGACGGACCATGCAGCGTTGAAATGGCTTCTACAATTCCGTAATCCTGAAGGCCAGGTCGCAAGGTGGATCGAACGATTACAAGGATACGACTTTGACACCGAACATCGAGCGGGCACTAGTCATCGAAATGCCGATGCTCTTTCAAGAAGACCCTGTCCAAAGGATTGCCGTCATTGCTCTCGTTTGGAAGAGAGGGTTTGCCAAGTATTAAGGACTACCATCGTCAACGACAATTGGTTGCCGGAAGAATTGCAACGACAGCAGGAGGCTGATCCCGAACTAAAAATGGTACTGGAATGGAAGCGCGTGGGAGAAAGGCCTGCCTGGGAGGCCGTCAGCCCTTTCAACAGAACGCTCAAAGCATATTGGGCCCAATGGGAGTCCTTGAAGGTGGAAGACGATCTCCTGAAGCGAGTACTGGAGAGTGAAGATGGCACCACCATTAGGTCTCAGTTCGTGGTTCCAAGAAGCCGAGTGGCTACAGTATTGCGACATCTCCATGACGGTGCCTCAGGAGGACACTTCGGTGTGAAAAAGACTTTGGAGAAAGTTAGGGAGCGTTTTTATTGGGTCAACTGTAAAGAAGACGTGAAGGAGTGGTGCCGGAAATGTGAACTATGTGCCACTGGTAACGGACCCTTGGGGAAACGAAGAGCACCTATGAGGCAGTACAATGTGGGTAGTCCTCTGGAAAGAAAGGCCATAGATTTTGCCGGACCATTTCCCGAAACCGACGATGGGAATAAATACATATTAGTGGCAATGGACTATTTTACCAAATGTCCAGAAGCATATGCCCTACCAAACCAGGAAGCTGCGACTGTTGCTGACGTACTAGTCAAAGAGTTTTTCAGTCGCTTCGGAGTGCCCATGGAGCTGCATTCGGATCAAGGCCGCAATTTCGAGTCTGTACTCTTTGGAGAAGTCTGTCAATTGTTGGGCATTCGCAAGACTCGGACCACACCGTTACATCCGCAGTCCGATGGAATGGTAGAACGCATGAATCGAACAATGGGCAAATATTTGGCCAAGGTCGTCTCCGATCATCAACGAGACTGGGACCAATACCTGCATCTGTTCCTGATGGCTTATCGTGCATCGGTCCACGAAACAACCGGTCAGTCACCAGCGTCTGTGATGTTTGGACGCGAGTTACGGTTACCGTGTGATCTGGAATTTGGGTCTCCACCTATAGAGCAGGAGGTAGCCGGGAATGATTATGTCATCAACTTAAAGAAGAAGTTGGAGGATATTCACGACCGAACCCGAAATAATAGTCGAATCGCGAGTGACCGGATGAAGGCTACGTACGATGTGAGAGCCCAAGAAGGAGGGTTTCAACCTGGAGAGCTTGTCTGGTTATACAACCCGCAAAGGCGTCGTGGCTATTCTCCAAAGTTACAGCGAAATTGGGAGGGTCCATACCAGGTGAAGAAACGAATAAATGACTTGATTTATCGCATCCAGAAATTGCCAAGGGGGAAACCAAAGGTGGTACACTCCAATCGTCTGGCGCACTATGAGGGAAATAATGACGCAGTCCCGGATCGGAAAGATGAGGCTGAGGTGGCTATCAATACCGTAAGGCCTGAAGATGATCAGCCAACCTTTAGAGAATTTATGGCTGCGTTCTCTGGAACTAGAAAAGCGCGATTCGGAGTCACGACTGAGATGCAACAAGATCTCTTCCGGGTCCCTGGTGATTATTGCATTGCCCACTGTGTCTCCGCGGATCTCCGTATGTCCAGGGGGATCGCAGTAGTGTTTAGAAATAAATTTGGACGGCTGAATGAACTTCGAGAACAAAATCCCTCTGTTGGGAAATCCTTACGCTTGCCTGATCATGACCGATCCATTTACTACTTGGTAACCAAGCAGTTTTACTACCAGAAACCGAGTTACGCCGACTTGTGGAGGGCACTATGGAATTTGAGAATCGAGTTGCTTACCAGGGGAATTAACAAATTGGCAGTTCCCAAACTCGGCTGTGGGCGGGACCAGCTGGATTGGAGAATCGTTAGAAACATGCTGGAAGTTGTCTTTAGAGGTACGGACGTCAAGATCTTCGTCTGCAGTTTTGACCCACAGCCCGCATTAAGGCCAACGAAGAGTGTAGACTGTTATTTCTACCGTAATGGAACGTGTAGTCGAGGTGAAGACTGTCGATATCGTCATGACCCGTTCTACAGGAACCAGAGCATAGAACCTGTTCTGGGACAGAACAGACTTGAAGGGGGGGGGCAGTGTAACAAGAGAGAAAAAGAAAGAACCTCTTTTCGAGCAACAAATGGAGTGTTCTACCTCATTCGAGACAATGACGCATCGCACAAGCATGTAAACCAGACGCGGTTTATTCTAGCGCTTTCTAGAATACATAGAAGGTTCCAGCGACTTCTGGTGCGATTATATGAGGGTATAAAAGCGGATTCGCGGATAAAGGAGAGGCAGTCAACAGCAAGTCATGAACTGTGTATCGCGAAATAAATTGTAACTGTATAGATAAATGTTATATTAGAAATTCATAGTCTGTAAATAATAGTTTTAATGGTTTATAATCATAGCGTTAATTTATAGTGTATTCATTAGTGTTTGTAAATAAATATTAATTATTAATAGACGATTTAAACAGCACTTTTGTTATTATTTTTAAAAAAGAACGTTACAATATCTAATGTAATGTATTAACCTAGCAAATGAATTTTTCCGAGTTGACAGGCTTTAAAGCTTCATTAAATTATGGTAGCTTTAAAATTATTTGGTACTTTAAAAAATGTCCTTAATTAGCTATTTTAGTTTGTATGTTTTTATGAAGATTTTAAAATCACGTGCTAAATTGAAGAATCTGTTAAAGAAATGTTAAAAAATGGGTTGCTATTGATGTATCTTGTTACAGTTGAAAATTACACCATAGTAATGTGATTTGAGTTGCATACATGTAAGGGGTTTTCTACCTAATTCAAAATGATTGAATCCGGGTGCCTTGAAAAAAAAGCTTCCAAAAGATTGTCAATTTTAAGAAAAAACACATTTTCGTGTGAATATAGAATTGCTGATTTGTGGCTATCTCTTCATCGAGTTTGAGGTTTTAGTGTAGGTGTGAAGTAGATTCTTAGTTAATGGATATAATCCTCACTTTAACCGCCCCGGGTTTAGGTATGCAGCGACCGCCACTGGTTTTTAGTACCGTTAAAGTTAAGAATTACAATGAACCTTTTCGGCATTGGAAATTAATGCAAAGTTTAAAGTCTGTCGTTCAATGTGAAGAATAGTTCGAGATTCAAAGAGTGTTTCCCGCAACTGTAGCTTCAGTCAGCAGATTTTTATGTGAATTTTGTTGTTATGGTCTGTAGTTTATTAGCTTGAGCCATAGTTCTGGTAAAGTCTTAGTAGTCCAGGCGACAGGGAAATTGGTATATGGGAAAAGTCACAAGACTTGATAACAGCAATTTTATTTATTTAATATGTAGGGGGGTGTGTGGTAAGTCTACATTCAAGTTTTCGTATTAATCGGAGGCTGCGAAGTGTCCGCCATCTTGGAAAAAGAGGTTAAAGAGTTTTTTCAATTTATCTCGTTAACCGTAGGTCTGAGGAAAGAAGTAATTCATAAGAATAAACTTCTTTGTCGGAAATTAGATTCTCTACACTACTTACTCACTACACTTCTTTGAGAAATGTTTGTAATAAAAAAGTTATAAACAAATAACCGTAAAAATTTAGGGGTTGCAAATCTTCGGGGAAAAATAACTATTGCATTTTTGGCCGTACGAACAAAATTGTTCTGACCTTTCTTGTAGGCAATCTAAAAACGAACAATTTAGTGGACTCACTTTTTTGGTTTCATTCCTTGGTATAGTGAAAGGCAGCGGCCGAATGTAGGTAAGTCGAAAACGAGGCAGTAAGCGCGTATAACGTTCTTCCTACTGGTTAATTATTTATCTCCTTAACCATACGTCTGAGTAAAAAATTTGTTATTACCATTTTTGTCGGCAATACGATTCTCTACAACTTCTTCAATATATTTCTTTGAGAAATGTTTGTAATAAAAAAGTTATAAACAAATAACCGTAAAAATTTAGGGGTTGAAAATCTTTGGGGTGAAGTAACTATTTCATTTTTGGACGTACAAGAAAAATTGTTCTTACCTTTCTTTCAGAAAATTTAAAAACGAACAATTTAGTGTACTCACTTTTTTGGTTTCGTTCTTTGGTATAGTGGAAGGCAGCGGTCAAATGGGGGTAAGTTGAAAACGAAGCAGGTAAGCCGTATAACGTTTTTCTTACTGGTAAGTTATTTATCTCCTTAACCGTACGTCTGAGTAAAAACGTTGTCAGCACAACTTTTGTCGGCAATATGATTCTCTACAACTTTCATACTACACTTTTTGTGTCATGTAAGTAGTTACAAAGATATTAAAAATAAACTGCTAAGATATAGGTGGGTGGTCATTTGTATTGAACGTATGTGATGAAATAAGTATTTCATTTTTTGTCGCACGAAAAAAATTATTCTTACCTTTCTTGTACACAATGTAAAGACGGGAATTTTGATATACTTACTTCTTTATCACGTTCTTTGGTATAGTGGAAAGCAGGAGTTGAAAGTTTACCCATGACATATAATACCGAATTTGTTGAACAAATGCATTCTATACGCAATTAAACAATGATTCAGTAATAGTTACATAGAATGTACCTTATTTTGAAATATTTATATTTATTGGACTTGACATAGTGAAATTGTGCTCTAGAACAAGCACAAGCTTTTATTAGCTTCATTGTCAGGCACAATGTATAATTAGTTATTATCAAATAAATAAATAAATAAAAAAAATGTATTAGTAGATGTACTTCTCTAGCGATTCAAATTTTGGTCGACGGGTGGGAGAATGGCCCGGTGCCTTTAACTACTCGAGGCGAACTGCACAGGCGCACGAAAGTCGTAGAATACAGAATGATTGCCATCCACTCAGGTCAATGCTTTTCTTAGAAATTCATCGTGCTCCTCATCTCCTCTTTCAATGCTTCTTTGGAGCAAACATTTTACTCCTCTCTCCTTCACAACGCAAACTTCACCTTCACGTAAAGAAGTTTTGCACACGAAACAGACGCTCATCTTAACTGTTTTTGACTAGGCTAAACAACTAACAACTAAGCCGACTGACCCATGGGACTGACCTGAGTGGATGGCACTCATGGTGTATTCTACGACTTTCATACGCCTGTGCAGTTCGCCTCGAGTGATTAAAGGCACAGGACCATTCTCCCACCCATCGACCAGAATTTGAATCGCTAGAGAAGTACATCTGCTAATACATTCTATGTAATTATTATCGAATCATTGTTTAATTGCGTATAGAATGCATATGTTCAACAAATTCGGTATTATATGTCATGGGTAAACTTTCAACTCCTGCCTTCCACTATACCAAAGAACGTGATAAAGAAGTAAGTATATCAAAATTCCCGTCTTTACATTGTGTACAAGAAAGGTAAGAATATTTTTTTCCGTGCGACAAAAATTGAAATACTTATTTTATCCCATACGTTCAATACAAATGACCACCCACCTATATCTTAGCTGTTTATTTTTAATAACTTTGTAACTACTTACATGGCACAAAAAAGTGAAGTATAAAAGTTGTAGAGAATCGTATTGTCAACAAAAGTTGTGCTGACAACTTTCTTACTCAGACGTACAGTTAAGGAGATAAATAACTTACCAGTAGGAAAAACGTTATACTGCTTACCTGCTTCGTTTTCGACTTACCTCCATTTGACCGCTGACTTCCACTCTTTCCAAAAGAGTGAGTACACTAAATTGTTCGCTTTTAAACTGTCTACAAGAAAGGTAAGAACAATTTTTCTCGTACGACCAAAAATGAAATAGTTACTTCACCCCAAAGATTTTCAACCCCTAAATTTTTACGATTATTTGTTTATAACTTTTTTATTACAAACATTTCTCAAAGAAATATATTGAGGAAGTTGTAGAAAATCGTATTGCCGACAAAAATGGTAGTAACCAATTTTTTACTCAGACGTATGGTTAAGGAGATAAATAACTTACCAGCAGGAAGAACGTTATACGCGCTTTCTGCCTCGTTTTCGACTTACCTCCATTCGGCCGCTGCCTTCCACTATACCAAAGAACGGAACCAAAAAAGTGAGTGTACTAAATTGTTCATTCTTAGATTGCTTACAAGAAAGGTAAGAACAATTTTGCTCGTACGATCAAAAATGAAATGGTTATTTCACCCCAAAGATTTGCAACCCCTAGATTTTTACGGTTATTTGTTTATCACTTTTTTATTACAAACATTTCTCAAAGAAGTGTAGTGAGTAAGTAGTGTAGAGAATCTAATTTCCGACAAAAACGTTATGAATTACTTTTTTCGTCAGACCTACGGTTAACGAGATAAATTGAAAAAACACTTTAACCTTTTTTCCAAGATGGCGGACACTTCGCAGCCTCCGATTAATACGAAAACTTGAATGTAGACTTACCACACACCTCCCTACATACTAAGCAAATAAAAAAAAAAAATTGCTGTTATCAAGTCTTGTGACTTTTTTTACCCTGTCGCCTGGACTATAGTGAAAATTACGAATTCTATAGACTAAGCATTCTAAGCAACCACTTTTAAAAATCTATACGTGCGCCTCTAGCGGTCGCGGGAGTAAACTGTGAGCAGGAAATTTTGAACTAAAGCCTGTTTAGAGTGTTGATGCATAAAACAATTTATTAATAAAACGAAAAGATGAACGTACTTATTAAGTGTGGTTTTCAAGCTGTAGATATTAACTAGTTGTTTTCGAAAGAAATCGTTAAGTAAAGACAACAAATTACTGCAAAGTTGTCATGTAAGTAATGTGACAGAAGAAATAATCGACGACAAACGAATTTTGTCAGGTTCTGTTATCCGGGAAACACCTGGAGCAACTAGCACAAAAAGAAAAGAAAATCTTTATTTCCCAAAAGTAAAGGTAGGTATTTATTTTTGCAAAACACAAGTCAATAAACTGAATTTCACAAAGAAAATATTCGAGATTTCATGGTTAAATTATTTGTATTTAAATTAATTAAAACATTAATAAATTTTGTATTGTAAATGTTTCTTTTTAAATTATTTCATAGTTATTTAATATTATTAAATATAATATTCTATTTAACAATTTATTATCTGTAAGTAAAAATAATTTTTTTATTAGGTTAGTGAAATTCGCAAAATAGAAGATGCAAGTTGCACGTGCAAAGCCGGAAAATGTTATTGCAAGCATGCGGCAGCAATTTGTTTATTTGTTAATGCAGAGAATACTCTGTCCAAGACAGATCAGCCAATGGTCTAGAACAAACCTTCGGAAGTACAACTGCAGAAGTATCATAAAGGGTACACGATTGAAAGCTTATTCTGCTCAGATTTGACAAATGAAGAACCAAAAAAGTCCTACAAATTTAGTGATGTTGTTAACATTTCTGAAAATCACATGTTTGAAACCTCATTGCAAGTTAACATGATTCAAGCTGAAGAAAAGCATGCATCGGAAGTTGTCGAAGATGTATTGCTAAGAAAAAACCGTGTTGCAGAAACAAGATCGTTTATAAATAAATTATTTTCTTTGCAAAACAAGGATGATTATACGTTATACAGTTGTTATGATTGTGAATTAACTTCAAACACTGTAGATAAAATTAACAGAATTAAATTGGTAAAAACTGCATACGCCATGAATTATCCTGAAAAATATGTAAAAGTGAAAGTTACCGAAGAAGAAGCTATGGATATTGCCTTGAATTTTATTAATCAAAGTCAATCTTCATTGTGGTATAAGCAAAGATTTTTCAGGATAACTTGTAGCAGCAAAGCACATAGAATTAAAACAAGGTAAGAAAATTTCGAAGGAGTTGCGTGTCAATTTCTTAAAGAAAAGTAAAATAGATCATTGAATGATGCTATGAAATACGGACTCAAAATGGAGCCTGAAGCACAGGTTCAAGTCTCTATGTATATACTCGGTATTGATACCTGTCACTTTTTTGTTTATTCCCCTGTAAGTCATGTACAGTTGCGATCATTCGCTAAGGAACGGTGAGAAAATCATAACCGCCGATTTTCTAGTTTTTTGCACAATGTAAGTGTAATCTTATTATATAGTATTCAAGAACATTTCATTTTTTAACATTATAATTGCCCAGTTCATAAATCAGGTTGAGTGACAGTGTACATTATACAAAAAATTGAAAAACCGACAATCACTATTTCTACATCGTTCCTTAGCGAATGATCGCAACTGTACATGTGAAAGTGTGTAAAAATCCATATTTTATAGCTACACTTATTCCGAAACTTGAATTATTATAAATACTTTGTTTGAAAAATAAATTAAAATGCGAATATTGTGTATTACACATAAAATTACAAAATCAGATTCTTTGTAGAATGTATATGTTACTGTGACGAAACCGACCGTAAGACCGAAATTTGGTGAATGTCAACATTCATCGGTGATTGTCGACATTCACAAAGACACTTGATGTACGAGGTGTGACAATTTAATTCCCGGAATGGACTTGTAGTTATAACAAACATATGTTCAAAGCTGTACACAAGTGGTTACTGTCGCCTTCGGACTACTCCCCTTGTGCAACTTTACACTGATTAAGGCGGTGCTCCCATTTTTGGAAACAGGCCTGGAACTCATTTTCTGTATAAATAATATTTTTTCGGCTCATAAGTATTTACTTATCATACGCGGTGGCGCTGCGATCGATGGTTTCTTAGCGTATAGGATAACTGTTTATTGGATTATGATCGTGTATGTTTGGGTACGTATTGCTATGATATGGTTAATTTAATTTATGAAAAATAGCAACTGTCTTGTTTGGGCGCCATAAAAATTTCCGGATAAGCGCTGTACTAGAATACAGTTTACAACACTTGATCACAGATTAATTTATTTCTAAAAGACCACTATCAAATTTGTTTAAAGAATTGAAGGCAAACTGAAAAGTTATACCAAAACAAACACCACTTACCTTTATAATTCAAATAAAATTCTGCACCGGCATTGATTTAACAAACCAAAGACAAACTCAGGAAAAATAGCATGAGAAAAATATTCAGGCGGGTCGCTCTTTGATAAAGTAATAAAATATTGCTCATATTCTTTCTGTAAAACACTATTTAGGACACACAAAATAAAGAAAAACAAAACACAAATAAATTTCTTTTGAAAACATTCACACAAAAAAATCAAATTAAATTTAAATTACCTGGAGAGAAACGAGAATAATTATAAACAACTAAGATTACATAAACATGAAACAAAATTGAATAAATATTGGTGTCAAATTGCTTTAATGAATTAAGAGACAATCTAATTCCCTTTTCCTATTTAATTTTTAATTGGTTAAACCAACAATCTTAAACTACTATTTAATAACTAAAGAAATAAACGAATGAAAATTTTAAAGTTGAAGTTTGAAATTAAAAATTTCTTTTAAATTCTAAAAATTTCGCGCTACACAAAATTTAAAAGACACACAAAGTCGAATAGCAGTTTCCTGTAATTATTGGTGAAGTTACCTGGTTATATGTTGACAAACTGACTTATCAAACCGATCTCCAAATTGAATTTTTATTTGTGCAGCTTGAATATAATTATTATTTTATAAAGATGATACATGAATGTTCCATAACGTGAGTACATTCTATACATTTGGTTAATTGCACAACCTTTCCAATTTCCAACCTCATTCCATTTAAAATAAGATTCCATAAATTTTCTCAATAAACTTTAAACCATTTAATCCACTAAACGTTCACGACACCTTAATTAATTCACTTCCACTATAATAGTTTATTCAAATGTTACTTGTTATTCAAACTTAAAATTGACATAATAAAAACAAATTTAAATTTTCGTGACATTTGACATAACCTCACTTTTTGACGTTTGAATTGACGTAAGATTTAACACATAACCTCAAAATTTTATCAAATTATTGTGCAAACTGTCATGGCTTCTGCTTCGTATCAAAATCGAGAAGCAAGTGCCCAAAATTTGGTGCTCTTTTTATAGTATTTGAAAAACAATTGAACATCGTTATGGATTTATTTAGTTCGGAAGTAGAAAATCAATATCTCACCAGAAAACAATCGAACATCGATTTGAAATAAAATTTCTTAACCACATTCTTTAAAAAAATTTAATTTAATGTTAAAATAAATGTTATAAACGGAAAGATGACAAATTTTCCTTTCTTTTGATATATAATATGCCTATCACAAAGCAATTAAAACTGCAGTATTTGAATGACAACCATCTTGGACTTCCTTACAATCATGGTTTGATAAGAAATCAAATAAAAACATTTTCATACCTTTTTACATCCTTTTCCAAACATAAACTTAAACCTAAGATCCTATTAACTACTATTTACATTCATTTTGACACCAAAATCATACATATAAACAATATTTTACCATTATAGCAAAACATGTTAAATCGTTCAAATTTTGAACTACAACGGCTGAGACCTTCTTTACAAAACTTGTTTCACTTGAAACTTCTATTGCTAAAGGTGCAGTAGAATCGAATTATCAAAATTACAGCAAAAAATTTTGGCTGCAAGTTCAAAGATAAATGAAAATTATGCAATTATGCTGAAATTTGTTGCATCGTTAAACCAACATGGGGTTTATTTGAAATTCAAGAATAAAAACTGTAAGTATTGTGGTGATTACTTGCATACACCTTTCCAATTATGCCTTTTATAATTTCCAGGTGAAAAGACACCTTACGATGGCTTCAAATATGAAAAACCAAGTCAACCGATCTATCTACATGTAAATCGTAGGTTGTCTAAATAAATTTTCAATTTTAAGTGAATAATCCAATTAAGATCTACTTTTTATTATCACCAAGTGATGTAGAGTGTATCCTTGACTTATTAAATAACAAAATTACTCAATTTTCTCAAATTTAAAAAAATTGTTTTATGAACACCTGAAAGATAGGCAACCCAAATTACCTATTCAAAATTTTTGACTGAAGATAACACAGCAGTATGTTTTGGTATTTGTTAAATTTCCAAAGGGAAAATTAATTAGGTTTTTTGTGTAAATTTTGTTTCGTGGGGATCCCAAAACTTAACGTAAAACTTTAATAGTTATAGTTTTTGTAGTTCGGAATTTTTGATTAATGTAAGTTGTGATAATTTACTATGTTTTTGCTCGTTTTTGATTTTCAATGTACAGACTTCAAACTACTGATGTTTATTTTACTATCAAAATTTTTGACTATTAAAAAGATTTGTCAGATTAATTTAAAGTAAATTTAAAAGGGAGGTCATTTTACAAACTGTGGACTTCCCGCCTTAAAATGATGCAGCAGCTATTCAGTTTGGTTGTTATTTGTTCCTGAATCTATTATCTAATTAGAAGCTCTAGTGTTTAACATCCACGACACCTGAGTATAATTTGTTTAAAGTACGGTAAGTACTTTTTGTAAATGTTTGAGCATTATAGTTCCACAATTTGAGTAAGACATTTTATATTTATGCAATTATACAAACTAAAGAAAAACGAAAAGTAAATTCAACAGACAAAACAAACAAAGCTGTAAAATGTACATCTGTAAAGTTAAATTAACAATTTAAACTATTTGTTTTAAACGTTGTTTACTAGTTCTGGCAAATATAGTATGAGCAAAAAATAACTCCATCAAAGGTGCCTTTGGAATTTTGAACTCATGTGTATTATAACACCAGAAGATTACTGGAATGTACAGTATCTGGACATATTATTAGGAACATTTAATAATTTTGATGTTAAAAGTTATGTGTTGTTAATACCATGAATAAAAGATTTTTTTACATATGTTTATTAACGCTTATTGCATTAACAAATAATTCAATAAAATAATTCTAAATAACAAACTGGTATAAACGGCGAATTTGTTGAACATTCCAATCACTGAAGGAGGCAATGTCTTAGAGGCAATTCAAAGTAACAAAACGAAGTATGTAGATGTGCGACAATGAAGAAATTATCTAATAACCACCCACGACGAAAAAAACTGAATATCTGTTATAAAAGCAGTTACGCTGGTAGAATTGATCGAAAATATTCCTACTCCAATTACAAAGTGAATGAATATAATTCATTCCTATTCAATATTCCCACTTCAATTACAAACAAAGTAAATGAATATAGTTCATTCACTTGCCATAACTCCATTCACTTGTTATAAGTCCTGCCTAAGGATCACATTCCTTTGTACTTTTAATATCGGGAATTACTAAATTTTAAGTTTCCTTGAAGCTATTGCCATTTAGAAATTCTAGGTACTTTTTGCTGTAGAAACAGCAAAAAGAAAAGACAAGACAAAAAGTCTCATTAATAAACTACAAAATACGTGAAGCTAATCCAATTTTAATATAGACGACCTTAGAATTTTGTCTCTACATACCTGTGAAGTTGATGATTATTTTTTAAAGGTCAGTACTACACTGAAAAAGGATAGATAGTACCTACACTAAAATTGGGAAGAAAAATTAAGTGTAGTGATCGCATAGTTACTAAAACGCTAAGTAACAGCTATAGTTACTTGTCCTCATAGTTTCTTATGTTATGTTATTAATCTTTATTCAAAAACACTGACATACAATTATTTGCTAAGATATATTCCGCCTAAAATTATTTTTTAATAACTTTATTTGGGACAAAGCAGTTAAAAACAATGTTGCTGACCAGAAGAATTCGCTATAAATGTTTATACAATACAAGATTTTTATAAACAGGTAATGTATAATTTGTAATGTATAATAAACGGTATTTTTTATATCTTCTTTTAATTAAATAAAGAAATTTCAATTTTGCATTAGTACTTTTTGTTTAGTTTTAAATTAAACAAATCTAGATATAACTGCGAATAAATTTATTGCTTGTTTCATTATCTTACCTGTTAGTTCGAGTAGTCCTTCCTTCCCTACAACACACGAACCTTAAAAATGTATACAAGCTTCGTTAAAATTAAAATTGTCAGTTTCATTAACATGATTCAAAATTTTGAAAAAAAGAAAACACTAGCCTAATAGAAAACTTAGAATTATACTGTTTCTCGTGGTATGTATTTTGATTACATTTCAGATATAACTATTGGGACGCACTAATAAATATAGATGGCATTGTACAGTAACAAAATGCAAGATCCGTAAATGTATAAGCAAGCTTTGAAATAACAGAAATCGTAATGCCGCCATTTTCGTGCTCTGTAACAGTTGCAGTACGGCTGCTATCGAAATCGACCAACACCACCTACATAACTAAGGCCGCACAACATATTGTAAACGTCATAGTGACGTCACCTACAAAAGGCAAAACAAAAAACAAACAAATGACAGTATGTACTAATAAATAATAGTATTATGTCAATTTGTGTAGTTGTGTTGGTTGGTGTATTGTAATTTTTATAGGTACAGCATATTATTAGCTTGTATAATTAATATAATGTAGGACTAATAAAGTTTTTTTAAATGGTAAACAAGTATTGTGTTATTGTGTACCCGGTGCAGCGGTAATTACAATGAAGAACAAAAAATGCACGTGTTATTTAAGTTTCCGAAAGACGACGAATCACAAAAAAGTGGATTCATAAAATTCACCGAGTAAATTGTATGCCATCGAATTAATGTATGGTAAATTGTTAGTTTTTATTTGGTTTTCGTTTTACCTGTTTCGTGAGATGCTAACAAAAATCTTATTAAAGAGTATAATAATTGTTTGAAAAAAGTGTGACGGTGCTCTGGCGTCTTGTCTTAACAGTAGAAATTACACTTACCAAAGGAGGTTTACTAAATTTAAAACAACCAAGATCCTCGCGACTAAGGGATTTTAAAGATATTTATTATTAAAAACGTTAATAATGGTTATAACACGTCTTGCTCATTACATAAACAATTAAACATATAATCATTTTTTCCATTGTAATTTAGCAAATCTGTAATGTCGTTTAGTAATTGTTGAGGCTTCCTGAAACCCGATTCCAAGCTGTTGTTATTTGGTTTAATGGTTAATCCGCCCCTGTTTCTGTGTTAAGTGTATCCAGTTGCTATTCTTATGAATTTTTTCCAAGAAGGAAGATTTATTTTAGTATATCGTCGGGTTACTGCAAAAATAAGAAAACTGCACTTTTTTGAGTTTTTGAGTTATGTGCTATGTTCTAACTTTAAAAATTGTTTAAGGATATACTATAAAAACAAGAATAATGTTTTACAAGCGTAAAAGGTAGATAAGCATATGCTAAAAATAGTTTAAGTCCACTGTGATAATGGCCATATTCTTGTTCTTCGTGTTCGATATGATACGATCATATAATTTAAGTAGTACAGTAAAAAATAGATCAATAATTTCTTATTACGGCTCTCTATCTATTAGTGGAATTCTAAAATAAGCTTTTTAATTTATTTTATTAATTATTTATTTTTGTTTTGTTCTACATTTTCCCTAATTTAAAATTAAAGACCATCAGAATAACTCAGTGACATATTTTTGGGGGGAAGGGCTAATGGGATTGAGGCACCCCCAATTTTTTTTAATAGCCCAGGTCAGTTATGTCAAAATCTATGTTATGTGAAAATCTAAGTATCTTGATTCGGAACTTTTATAGAGAACCCCCTCCTAGAAGAATTTGTAAATATACCACTGGAACAACTAAAGTTTCGTTATATACCTAAGCTTGCTAGATAATCCCGTTTTATTAATTGGAGACCAGAAATCAAAGCCTACTAGTCGTAAATCATTTTTCACGTTTTTCTTGAAAATTTTCTGATGTAAGAGTATGAATATTTATGTTGGTTGAAAAGAGAATAAGATACTCTATCGATTTCAGTAAAAAGTCCCTATCATGTAATTTAGAAAAGTTGGATGACGTCATCACGCTCACGCCAATTTAGTAAATATAAAATTTTCTGAACTACAACATAGAGAATTGTATGCCATTTAATAGTATATACCAGTTTTGACTGAAAATAAAGTTGCCGCAAAGCGGGGCGCGCTTTAAATCAAACAGACTGTATAGTGTAAAGTTAAGCTCAAACTACATAAGTGTTAAAGATTTTATAATTTAACATAAAACATTTAACACATTAACATATTCTTTAGAAATAATCCAGTCACATTCTTTATTTTACATACAAAGCCTTTATTTATGCTGATTTACCTCTATTTCAAATACTAATTTTACATTCTTCATCAGGGTATTATAATGTAAAAACATATTCTGAACAAACTATGTCTGTATGTGTAAACTTGAAAAAACTCGACTATGTTTACTGCAGCAGTTTTTAAAGTAAGTACATTGTTGTTTTTAATTTCAACATCACAAACCAAGTTAAAAAAATAGAATTGCGACTAACCAGGGTAATTAATTAAATTTCGATGAGATTAGGATTGCATCACAAAAAAGCGTTTTCCCATAAAGTCACTACCTATTAGGGCAGTAAAATAGAATTCGTTGGTGGAAATAAACGTTGGAAAGCGGGAGATCGTTTCGATCGCTTCGTTTGAGGTCAAATATAAGTATCCTAGGTTTGCACGGTCCCTCGACTCGAGCTTACCTGAGGGCATCAAAAGAACCACGAAATCTTCGGATCTTTTTTAGTTTTTCGCTTATAACTTCAAAAAGGTGCTTTCCAACGAAAACTCTACTAGTACAAGAATTAAAGAGCATTAAATTCTGCGTCGGATGAGTATCCAACACTTTAAAATCGGTCCAGTGGTATGGTCGAAATCGACGAACGAGAAACGACAATTTTACAAATTTTCGATTTTCCGTCAGACCGGACGCCCAGAGGCTTTCCGTATAGAAAAACCCGTTGGACTCATTCTGATTGTTAATATAAGTCGAGAAATATCTAAGCTTTGATATTATAGAGGTTGCCGGATTAGATTAATGGCCATTTTTCTATCATTCCCCATCCTAGCAATTAGGATCAATCCATATGAAGTCGTGCAGTACTGGTCGCTCGATCATTTCAAAAAAAGATAATTTTTTGTGTGTTATCACCCCTAAGTATTGGTAGATCAAAACCACTGTCATTTTATTTTTATTCCATTTAATTGAAATATGGCAGCCATATTTGTTTCGTGGTGCACGACGTTGCTTGCAGTTTTTGATGTAAACGTAACTCTTGATATCTCAAGAATGGTTGATCCTAGAGACCTGCGGTAAAAATGATTGTGTTGCTCACATGTCGTACTACATTTTTAAATCTAAACATAATTTTTGTAGGACGCTTACTTATGGGTGTGATTTAATCCAGAAGATTAAAGTTTTTACAAAAATTTCCGCTTTTATGGGGGCATATTTCATATATCCAGATAAAAATGAAGTCTTAGGGAGGATTTTCTATTTAAACGTACACGGTTAGAGGTAGTTTATGTATAAAATATTTTAAATCTGAAATTTTACTATTTTGGTATTTACGGGCTTTGGAGTTCTCGTTATGATACGTCATATCAATATTATGTTTATGATTAAAAAATGTAGTCTGACATGTGAGCAAATGATTATATTTTTATGATTGTATTTTTACCGCAGGTCTCTAGGATCAATCGTTCTTCAGATATCAAGAGTTACGTTTACATCCAAAAACTGCAAGCAACGTCGTGCACCACGAAACAAATATGGCTGCCATATTTCAATTAAATGGAATGAAGATAAAATGAGAGTGGTTTTGATCTACCAATGCTTAGGGGTGATAACACACAAAAATTAGAAATCTTTTTTAGAAATGATCGAGTGACCATACTACACTACTTCATATGAATTGATTCTAATTGCTATGATGGGGGATGACAAAAAAATGGCCATTAAGTTAACCCGGCAACCTCTATAATATCAAAGCGTAGGTATTTCTCGACTTATATTAACAATCAGAATGAGCGCAACGGGTTTTTTTATACGGAAAGCCTCTGTTCGTCCGGTATGACGAAAAATCGAAAATTTGTAAAATTGTCGTTTCTCGTCGGTCGATTTCGACCATACCACTAGACCGAAATTAAAGTGTTGGATACTCATCCAACGCAGAATTTAAAGCTCTTTTTTAATTCTTGCAAACCTAGGATACTTATATTTGACCTCAAACGAAGCGATCGAAACGATCTCCCGCTTTCCAACATTTATTTCCACCAACGGTCCAAAACAGGTCTTATTTTACTGGCCTACTATTGCAAAATACACTAAAAATATTTAAGATTCTTGTTTATGCAAAGGTATCTTGCTAAAATATTCATAACGTAATCTACTAATATCAAACTACATTAGTATGGGCATCTGCATGGACAATAACATACCTACTAGTATATCCTAGCAATTACACAATGTGTTAACTTTAAAGATAAAATTCTGAATAGACCACTAACGAAAAGCGTTTCCGTTTTGGTTTCTAATATTTATAATGGTACATAATATACAGGCAATTAATTCACAACTTTTCTTCTGATGTTGTTGCATTTCTTTATAAAATTGCACTGTTATAATGTAGGTGTGTATTACACCATTTGCAAAAACGTAGAAATAACAATAGCCTGTTACAATAAGATGAACGGAATGTGATATCATGCGTATAATAAATAACTTATTTTAGATAATTTATTAATGAAATTGTTTATGGTGGTTGACTGTTTCGTTAGCCTTCAAAAAGTACATAAATTGAGTTCCATCAAATATGATAAGTCAGATACTGATTATGTGTTCAAAAATGGAAAGGTACTTTGTCGTAGCTACATTAGCTTTGTTTATCATAAAGGTAATTAATAATAATTTTATTATTTATTAATGATTTTAAATTTATAAAATCTTTCTAAATTTTAGATTAGTTATGCATACAATCGTAAGTAGTTTTTATTGTTTTGTAATTGTGTATGTGAAAGACTATTTTAATTTATTTTTTAGCCATCGTGTCTTTAGAAGAACCTGTACAACAACCATTATCAGTTTTTGATTACATTTCAGATATAACTACAAACTTTTTACGAACACATCAATTATTAACATTACTTGGCTTTCTTATTGTTACCCCTATTTTGATGCTATTTGGTATTGAACCTTCTATTTAAGAGTTAATGATAAGATATGTGCATCCTTGTAAATTTTTATAGGATTAAGAAATAAAATTATAAGTTTTTTTTTATTATTAATTGTTCTTTTATTATTAATTTTCTTTATATTGTTGTTCTCATCTTCATACATATAAACTTAGACTAAGTATTAAAGATTTTATAATTTAACATAAACGATATACCTAATGTTCAAATTTTTCACATTAATAATAATTAATATTCTGTACTGAAGATGTAAATAGAATTGAGCCCCGACTATAAGGCTCATGTCATTATTTTGTCCTCATTCAAATTATAATTTGAATACTTATTCAAATAAGTACTAACAATTTATTCAAGTGCAAAATCCATAAGACATTATTACAGTAACCATAGTTACGTATACAGGCACAACGCTATCATACTTTAAACTAAGTAAAATCCCACTCGATTAGAAATAAATATATCTGGTGTTATGCATTTTACCAATTTACTACATACTTTTATCGACTACATTCCAAAATCTTATAATTAATAATTAATACTACCCATCTATACAATCCCTAGACGAAGTTTCTCCAATACTGTATACTGCTAAAATATTGTCTATACATACTGTATTTGAGAAAATTAGCAAGAGTTTTTTCTTCTCATTTTACATATCTTTTAAAAGTAAAACTTCTAAAATCACCAATACTTATACATCATATCCCTAATGACGTTAATTAACATCAAAACAGTTCCTAGAAACGAGGAAAAGGGTTCAAGAATAGCTACATAAAAGGTTGAAGTTACTAAACATGTTTTACACAGTGTGGTGATAAAGAAAAGAACAAAATTCATAATTTCGTTATTTAATGTTTTCAAGCAAAACGCTCGGACAGATCAATTTTATTTTTTAATTACCCACCATGACGTCATCATTGGTTTTTTTAAATGACAACCCCAATTTTTCTTGCTGATTTTTATAGATGGTCCAACTACTTACATGATGGTGTAAAAAAATTGGTACCTTAGATAACTATTGTTTTTGAAAAAATAACACTTAAAAATTTACGCTAATGATAATGATAATTTTGCAAATTATCGTTATCACGTCTGTATCACGTTTGACGGATGAAACAAAAACTAATACTTGAAAATTTGATGTTTTAAAAACAGCACTTGAGTATTTCAGAGAGAGTGTGAAAGAGGCATTTTGCAAGTTTTTTAAAAACGATTTCTCTTTGCCGTTAAAAAATGGCACGTTTAATTGAACGGGAAGGAATAGAAAATTTAATAATGGTTGGATATGGTGATAAGCTAAGAACACATCAGGAAGCACGTGAATTATTCAACCAAGAACATCCTGATAGACCGCGTATTGCAAGATCCACAGTAAGTAAATTGGTTGCCAAATTTACTGAAACGGGATCCGTCCAATATTTGCCTCGGCAAGGTCGACCTCGAGTAAACGAAGAAACCAAATTAGATGTGTTACTTGAAGCTGAAGAAAATTCTCGCCATTCTACAAGACAGCTAGCCCTTAATAACAACGTGGACCACTCTTTTGTCAAGTTATTCAAGAAAGAGAAATATCATCCTTACAAAGTTCAAATGATTCACAAATTAAACGAGGATGATCCAGACCGCCGCTTGCAGTTTTGCGAAGAGCTAATGTTACGCTGCGATGAAGACCCCAATTTTTTAAATAATGTCCTCTTTTCTGACGAAGCCACTTTTTGCCTGAATGGGACAGTACATCGTCACAATTGCAGGTATTGGTCAAGAGAAAATCCTTACTGGACTGAAGACACTCACAGTCAACGCCAAGGAAAATTAAACGTTTGGATTGGAATAATCGGACGGCGTTTAATAGGGCCTTACTTTCTTGAAGGAAACCTTACAGCGGCACGTTATTTGGTCTCTTTGCGGTTTGATTTAGTTCTAGCTCTGACAGCAATGTTTACAAATGATCACAAAGCAGATAAACACCATCAGGATATTTGGTTTCAACAAGATGGGACGCCTCATCACTTTGAAATAAACGTCCATCAATATCTTGACGCCACATTTCCTGGAAGGTGGATGCTGATAAGCGATTACAACATCACAGACTTATTCAAATTCTATATAAATAACGAAAACATATCCAATATGTCACGTAAAGCAAAAATGTTTATTAACTTTTGTGATATGACTCAATATAAACAACATAATTGTATCCTTAATCATATAGGACATCTTTTGGATGTTGTGGTTACAAATGTAACCAATATTGAAGTGATCCGCGAAGAGCCTTTAAGTACAGAAGACTTAATCATCCCCCTTTATTAATTAACTTAAAATTAACTTAAGTAACCAAAATGAATGATGTATGTGTACCAATTCATAAATTAAAGTAAAATTTTCGTAGGGCTGATTTTTGGAGTTATACAATAAGATTAGGGAAGTCAACTGGGACAAGTTAATTCACGACTCCAATGTCGAAAACATGATACATCATCTATACAAAAAACTTTATGTAATCTTGGATCAAACTGTTTCAAAAACCAAAAATATCAAACAAAAATATCCGACATGGTATAACAGAACCATACTTAAATTAATTAGGGAAAAGAAAAACTGCAGAAAGCGATTACAAAAAAACAACAATGAATTTAATAACAATAAATTTAAACAAGCTAGAAGGGAGTTAAAACGCGAAATTCGAAGTGCATATCAAAAATACATTGAAAATAATTTGAATGTTGATAATAATTTCTTGTGAGACTATATAAAGAGTAAATAGAACTCAACTTCTATTCCACTATCAATGAACTCTGGATCCGAAGTGTATAAAGGTATCGAAGAAATAACGAAGGGGTTTGCTGAATATTTTAAAAGTGTTTATGAAATATCATCTCCATTTTTAATTTCAGAAATTCAAAGTAACCTTCGGAATAAATGAAAATATTATAAACTTAGGAACTATTTCAGAAGAGCAAATTATACAAAATATAATGAAATTAAAAAATAAAAAATCAGTAGGGCCAGATGAAATTCCAGTTTATGTGAAGAATGGTTTGTAAAACCATTGCACAAAATATTTAACGCTTCTCTTAGGAATTTTTCCGACAGCATGGAAATTATTCAAGATATGTTCAATTTTAAAAAGCGGTCGACCATCTGACATGCAAAACTATAGACCAGTAGCTCTATTGGATGTGTTTTCAAAACTATTTGAAGGAATAATATTTGACGATCTTTACTTTCAGTTAAAAAATAAAATTAATTCACGTCAACATGGGTTTTTCAAGGGCAGGTCAACAGCCACTAATTTATATACTTTTACACAATTTACAGTAGATGCGTTTGATAGGCGGAGACAAGTTGATACGGTCTATACGGATTTCTCCAAAGCTTTTGATAAAGTTGATCATAAACTATTACTTGAAAAAATGATTCAGTTAGGTTTCTCTGAAAATTTATTAAAATTAATGTATTGTTATCTCATAAACCTAAGTCAGTATATCGAGTGTTGTGGTTATAAATCGGATAACATCGTATCAACATCTCGTGTCCCTCAATGGTCTAATCTAGGGCCTCTGTTGTTTTTAATTTTTATAAATGACATACAAGCTCATGTGAAATACTCTCAGTGCCTGATATTTGCGGATGACTTCAAACTTTACAAAGAAATAACATCAATAAAGGACTGTGGAGAACTGCAAGATGATTTAGTAGCAATCCATAGCTGGTCGTTAAACAATAAACTTAAATTTAATGTCAAATAGTTAGGTCACGCAAAAAGTAGATCGTGACATTTACAAAAAAAATAATTATTTTATCTGCGATTATAAAATGAACTTACATAAAATTGTTAACGTTAGTATAAATGATTCCAACCTCCTAGGAGCAATTAATTTCCATGTTCCCACAGCTTATCTGAGAAATAGTCCTTTAATAAGAATTTGCAATAAGTTTGGTGAAATGGAAAACCAGCTACAGTTAGATATATTTCACGTGTCACTTACAGTATTCAGAACCCGTTTAAATGTAATAATAAGTTAGGAAAAGCAGCACTTACGCAACTAACCAGGAACTAACAACTAACCTTTAATTTTAAGTAAAAAATATGTAATCTTGTTGATAATCTGAATGAATCTAAATAATTTATTGAAATGTTAATATCTATATAATCCTTTTTCTTTTTGTACTTAAGAGAGTTTTGCCATAGTAGTCCTTAATTTTTTCTATACTTTCTACTCTGTAATTGGACATATAGTAGAGTCACTTTTTGCAAAAAACATGCCTAAGTTCTTATTTTTTACTATCTAAAGATAGAGACTTGAAATCTTTTGTAATGCCTTCAGTACTGGACCAATATAAAATTTTATATGTTTAAAATGGGGGCACGCCCCCTCGGGGGGTTGAAACCCCCATTTTGTACCCCTAATTTAATAACGCAACCAAATTGAGCGAAATTTATGTTGGGAGGATTCTTGGACTCTCTGATTATGAATCCAATGAGAAAATTGAAAAATTCAAAATGGCAGAATCAAAATGGCGGTCCTAAAATAACGGCATTTGAGATTGAGAATGCGATTTATGCCGTTTTTATTGATTTTAGAGAAAAACTCATACAGTCAAAAAGTGCTTAAAATGTGATTTTGCAAAGGAATACACTATTCTGGTTAGCTTATTATGTAACCCCTTCGGTCTGCCCTAGTAGTAGAGTCAATTTTTGCATCAAGTTCTTATTTTTTACTATCTAAAGATAGAGACTTGAAATCTTTTGTAATGCCTTCACTACTGAACCAATATAAAATGTAATATGTTTAAAATGGGGACACGCCCTCTCGGCGGGGTTGAAACCCCCATTTTACACTCCCAATTTCCTCCACACTCCCCAACTAGGGAAGTTTTCCATCAACTTGAGCGAAATTCATGTTGGGGGAGTTTCCGGGGTTTCGGATTATGAATCTAATAAGAAAATTAAGAAATACAAAATGGCGGCCTTTGAGATTGGAAATGCGATTTACGTCGTTTCTATTGATTTTAGAGAAAGATGCAAAGAGCCAGAAAGTGTTTAGAATGTGATTCTGCATTGGAATACGTAATCATGGTTACCTTATTATGCAACCTCGTCACTGAGAAGCCAACTAGGGGAGAGTGAAAGGGGTTACATAATAAGTTAACCAAGATAGTGTATTCCTATGCAAGATTACACTCTAAACACTTTTCGACTCTCTGAACTTTTCTCTAAAATCAATAGAAACGGCGTAAATCGCATTTCCAATCTCAAAGACCGCCATTTTTGGTCCGCCATTTTTGGTCCGCCATTTTGTATTTCTTAATTTTCTCATTGGATTCATAATCAGAAACCCCGAAAACTCCCCCCAACATAAATTTCGCTCAAGTTGATGGAAAACTTCCCGAGTTATTAAATTGGGAGTTTAAAATGGGGGTTTCAACCCCCCGAGGGGGCGTGCCCCCATTTTAAACATATAACATTTTATATTGGTCCAGTACTGAAGAAATCACAAAAGATTTCAAGTCTCTATCTTTAGATAGTAAAAAATAAGAACTTAATGCAAAAATTGACACTGCTACTAGGGCAGAGCGAAGAGGTTACATAATCAGGTAACCAAAATAGTGTATTCCTTTGCAAAATCACATTTTAAACACTTTTTGACTCTTTGAGTTTTTCTCTAAAATCAATAGAAACGTCGTAAATTGCATTCTCAATCTCAAATGCCGTTATTTTAGGACCGCCATTTTGGGTCCGCTATTTTGAATTTTTCAGTTTTCTCATTGGATTCATAATCAGCGACTCCAAGAACCCTCCAAACATAAATTTCGCTCAATTTGGTTGCGTTATTAAATTAGGGGTACAAAATGGGGGTTTCAACCCCCCGAGGGGGCGTGCCCCCATTTTAAACATATAACATTTTATATTGGTCCAGTACTGCAGGCATTCAGGCATGACAAAAGATTTCAAGTCTCTATCTTTAGATAGTAAAAAATAAGAACTTAATGCAAAAATTGACTCTACTAATAAGCCTGTTGAGTAAATAAACATTATTATTATTTTGTTTCTATTCTCGGTTTTTTTTAAACACCAGTATCACTCCTACAATCGGGAATAAACCATATTCCTAGGACTGTAGTGTTAGTTGTTTATAATACTTTGCGTATAATGTGTGCTGTTTGCAAGACGTTTGTTTTCTGTATGTCTGATACATATTGAACCCCGGGCAACTCGTTGAGGTTTTTTCTAAACTAGTTCATACCGTGCCCAGTGCTACGATTATAATTGGTACTACTTTTGTCTTTACACCTCATATTCTCTGAATTTCAATGCTGAGGTCTTTGTATTTCAGCCGTTTTTCCGCTTCTTTTCGAATTGTGTTTCTGTCCTTTGGGATTGCCACATCTATTATTAGGCAAGTCTTGTTGGTTAAGTCTTTCACAATTATATCGGGTTTGTTGGCAGTAATAGTTCGGCCAGTATGTATTTGCTGGTTCCATATGATTGTGACTTCCTTATTTGTTTCAACTGATTTTGGTTGATGGTTGTACCAAAATTTTTCCCTTTCCATCCCCATTGCTTTTCCTATATGATAGTGGAGGTAGGAACAAACTTTGTTATTATTATTATTATTATTCTCTTTATTTTTCACGCTACATACATATGTACATATACAAGTCATAATTATACATGGCGGAGTTTAAATATAAAACTAATATTAAAAACCAAGCATCTACTCGGTGCCTATGGTTAACTTTAATAGTTCTAATGGTTTGCTATTAATTCAAAACTTTTCGAAGTATATGAGCACTACCACATAATGCGATTTTTTGAAGCTGTGGTGTCCAGATATTACCAGGTATGTTGTGAATATCCTTTGGCAAACGCTGTAATATTAATCCTAGAGCACCTATCGTTACTGGGATCGTTGTAACATTGATGTGCCACATTCTAGCGATTTCTATTGACAGGTCTGTATACTTTAAGATCTTTTCAGCTTCCTTACTGTCAACATTTACGACTGATGGAATCGCTACATCTATTATTGTCGTTTTCTTTAGAGTATTATCCCTAATAATGATGTCAGGTTTGTTAGCAGGTATCATGCGATCGGTGTAAATCTGTGTGTCATAAATAATTGTAACAGTTTCTCCATTTACTACTGGGGCTGGTTGATGATTGTACCATTTGTCTGATGCCTCAATCTCATAGTATTTGCAGACAGCCCAATGTATGTATGTTGTGACCTTATTGTGTCTATTTAAGTATTCTTTCTTTGCAAGTTGGGGACAGCCAGATAGTATGTGGTCGATGGTTTCATCATACACCTTGCATATCCTGCATTTACTATCTGTTTCGAGATGTAGAATGTTCTTATCATATTGCTTTGTTCTTAAAGCTTGGTCTTGGGCAGCCACTATAAAGGCTTCGGTTTCACCTTTCAGTGTACCTCGTTTAAGCCATTCCGTTGATTGCTGTTTGTTCACTGTTGCTTTTCCTAATCGTTTAGGGAATTGTCCATGCAACTGCTTTTGTGACCATTGTTTTATACGTTTTTCTTCGCATTTGCTTTTTATTCGCAATTTTGACTTTTCGATATTGTATAATGTAGTGGGTTCAGTAAGATTATGTTCTTTTCTAATTTTCTTGGCTTGCGCTAATAAGGACTTTCCAGTTTTTATTCCTAATTCTATTTTTGGTATTAGGATTAATATTGGCTCTTTAGTTTCACAGAGTATTCTATTTACTAAGTTGACTGATTGAGTTTTGTATGCTGTCTCTATGTGTCTGAGACCCCTGCCACATTTACTTCTGCCAATATAAAGGCGGTCTACGTCAGATCGTGGATGCAGAAGGCCATTCATAGTTAACAATTTTCTTGTTTTTCGATCCAAGTCTGTTATCTCCTTAATGGTCCAATTAATTATTCCAAAACTATATTCCACTACTGGTACAGCTAGACTTCCAATTGTAGATATCTTATTTTTCCCGGTTAGTTCTGTTTGTAGAATCCTCCTCACTCTCCGTACATATTCTAGCTTGAGGTTTTGTTTAATCTTATTATGCTGTATGTTTTCATGTTAGTCCCATCCTAGGTATCGGTAGGTTTTTCCCGGTTTTAGATCTTTAATTGTGATTTCTTCATCTATATCTAGATTTTCCGAATATTCTAGCTTCCCTCTTTTTATCGTTACTTTCTCACATTTCTCTAAGCCAGACTTCATATTTATGTCGTCACTGTACTGCTTCACAATTTTTATTAGATTTATAAGATGTTGATTGTTTTGAGCAAACAGTTTCACGTCACCCATGTATATTAAGTGATTAACGAATTTGCCTTGTATCCTGTATCCACTATCATAAGCTTTTTGATAGTCGATCCATCCCATTGCTAAATTTCTCTTGTTCATTTTTGCATTTTCTAATATTAATTTATTCAGTAGAAGTAATTCCTTACAGCCTAAAGATTTTTTGGCACAGCCTTTTTGTTCTGCTGGAAATATATTATTTGTGTCTAGATGTTGATATATTTGTTCAGATATTAATGCTGTCAGTAGTTTGTATAACGTACACAGGCATGTTATCGGGCTGTAGTTTTTTGGATTAAGTGTATCTGCAGTTTTTGGTATGAGAAAAGTTTGACCTTGTGTGAACCAGCTTGGAAAACATCGTTTACCTTTGATTATCTGGTTATATGCTTCTGCTAAACTTACATGTGTAGCTGTCATTTTTTTGATCCAATAATTAGGAATCTTGTCTGGTCCCGGAGTCGTCCAATTAGCAAGGTTACTTGCTATCTTTGTGATACTTTCTTTTGTTACACTTTTAAACCTCATAAACTCAACCTCTCGTGTTTTCTGCTGCTCTCTTTGGATCCATGTAGCCTGTCTATTATGCTCCGCAGGTGCTCCCCATACATTATTCCAATAGTTCGACACTTCTTCTTTATCCGGGGGAACCAAGTTTTCAATTCTTCATACCCAGGTGTCTGTAGAACTTCTTCTGGTTGTGCTCGAACAGGTAATTGTGGCGATAGAAGTTAGCCCTTTTTTTGTATCTTCTAATTCTTTGAGCATATGCAAGAACTTTTTGTTTTAATTGGTCTATAGTAGTTATTAAATCTCTTTCTTCTTTGATGTTATATTTGTGCTTCAGGTAACCTATTTTTTGTTGAGTTCTTAATTTCAGATTTGTTTTATTTTTATGTAATTCCTCTAACAAAGACAGATCTTTTCTCAGTTTACTAATTTTCATTTCTATTCTTCTTTTCCACATTTCCTTTTTATTGGCGTCATTGCGTTTGCTTGTTGGAATTTTTTTGTTTCCCAATATCTTTCTTGTGATTATTATGGCGCCGAGTATATAAGGTTATTCAATTCTGTTAGCGTGGTATCTGGTTTATTACGCAGACATGCAGTTATTATTTTATTCATTTCTGCCGTTAATGCAAGAACTTTTTTGGTTTCATTTAATTTTGGAAGATGTGGTCTACTGTGAAAATCTATCTTTTTAACTATTTCTATTTCTACTTGTAATTCTTGATTTAGGTCACTCTCACTTTCATCATTTTCATCATCTGACATTTTTGCTTCATTCTGCTTAGCATAATGATTGTGATCATTTGAACTATCATTTCTATTCAATTCGTCTATAGTGGATTGATTTACTTCTTCTATGACTGTTCGTTTTTCTGTCAGTGTCTGGTGCTTTATATAGATATCTACTCTTTTATTTATTTCATCTAACTCCATTTGTGTTATTTTCTTGTTGTTTATTATATACCGTCTCTGATTAGCTAGTTTTTTTGAGTCAATATTTGGCCTAAAGTCTGGATTTCGTTTACGCCATAATTCATATACATTTTTCTCGGTAGCAGTATTCTTTAGATGGTGGTAGTAATAGCACCATATAATTTCTATATTTTCTGCTGTAGTCCACTGAACTCTTTTTTTATCATTACTGATTTTCATTTCGGTTCTGGTTACATGACGAGAACCTGGTTCACCTTGAGTTTCCTCTATGTGACCACCTAGATGCTCATTAATCTCAAGTATTTCTTGAGGAGTACTGTCATCATATCGGACCTGTGGTTGACATGTAGGCCCCTGTTGTTTTTGTTGGTGTAATTTTGGCGGGGTTCTTTTCAAAGGCGACTTTACAAGTTTACTTTGCAAGTATATTACCAATCTTGTTATGTTCCAAATCTTTACTTGAAATGCACCTCGGATAAGTACTCTTCTGCATATCCATATGGGGGGGTATCTTATTACTAGAAATAGATAAGGACTCTGATACAGTAAGAGCCTCCTTGTCCCGTTGTATTTTATTGCTTCTTAATTTATACTTTGCTGTAGTCCATGGAACTCGTTTATTTTCGTGATTTACAATTCTTTGCCTTATGGGCAAATGACAGGAGATCGGTCCACTGTGAGTTACCTCGATGTGGTAACCAAGATGCTCCTTATTCTCATTTATCTTTTGATAGATAGTTTTACCAGATTGAGTCTCTGTTGTAGCTTTAATACGATCTCTCTGCAATGTTTTTGTTGCACAACTGATAGATAAGGATCGGATATCTGGTGTAAAATTTGTCTCTATCATCTTTTTATTTTGAGTAAGTTCTCTTCTTGACATGGAGTTAAAAAGGATATCATTATTGTGTGTTTTAGTAATTGATTCAGAAAGTGTAGAGGATGTACTTCTAGTAGAATAATAATGACTTTTCAGAGTACTTAGCAGATCAAAATGTCCATTTGTTGGGTCACCTACTAACAGTAGGTTGACAATTCTAAACTTTAATTGTTCGCACTTGTTAATTATAAGTGGTTTAGATGTAACGTTTATATAAGACACGACCTTCTAGATTTCACGAGACGAAGTCTCTTATCCGGCCTGGGCACTTTTACGATTTCCCATATAAACTTTGTTTCTGAGAAAACGCAAAATTTCGCCGTTTTGGCGCTAGCTGACACGCTGATGTTTATTTGTCACTTGAAGATATATAGGTTAGATAACCCTTACAAATGTCAAGCATTGCATGTTTACGTAAATATTTTGCGAATTAATTAAATAAATTTATATAATTAAATTAATTATGTTATTAAAATTAATTTACAAGTTCAATGACATTATTGAAATTACAATTTTATAACTGCCCGTGAGCTGGATTTAGGATATAGAGATAGTGAGCAGTAAGTACATTATCTGTTCACGTTTTTGCAATGTTTCTGTTTGCCAAACAAGGTTTTAGCAATTTCTAAAGAATTATATTACTAAGTTCCTGCTTGTGGTCGTGGCAAACCAAAACTGTGAAAAAGCAATTGGAGTTAGAAATACCTAGTGATGTTAGAATATTAGACGGATTACATTCTCCAGGTAAATGTTCTACAATATGTATTACAAGTTCGATTATTTGGTTGATTAAAAGTGTAAATCTTCTAGTGGAGTATTTTAGGGCACCTCTGTTTTGAAGATTTACAAATCCTATCAGTGAATTTGAACACGAGGCAGCTAACAGAGAATCTAATAGGCTATTGGCATTTAATCCTTTCTTCAGTTTCTTTGCAATATATCCTGCCAGAAGGGCTACAGATGCTGAAAGAATTCGCAATCGAGATGCATAGATAAAGTTTGGAGTTCTTTTATTAATTCTGTTATATTTTTAGGAAGTTCGATGTAGAAATTGACTCTTTCAGGTATTTGTAATTGTTGATCTGTCGAAATAAAGAAGTATATATTATTTTGCTGTTGAGTGTTGGTGTCCATAACCCCAACGTAAGATTTGAAACCATTTTTCTCGTAAGGTAGGTATAATTTGAAGGAAATTCATGAAATGATATTGTAGGATCAGTACTATTACACATTGCATTGCGGCAGTTACACTTTTTTCTGCTAGTGTTTGCCATTACTAAAGTGAACGAAAAAACAGCAACAAAACTACGAAAATTTAAGCAAATAAGGAAATAACGTAATTATATTAAAAAATAAAGAAAACTGCCTTAAAAGATTAGGAAAATATAATTTATTGACGATACGCGCAAAATCGACAAAAAGTATAAAAGCGCGCGAAGTTAGCGTAGTTTGAAATTGGCGTTTACGTGTTATATATCCGTTTCCGCATTTTTGTGTTTGGTGGCGCCAGCGGAGAAACACTTGAACTAATGGAGTGCGCAGGCCGGATAAGAGACTTCGTCTCGTGAAATCTAGAAGGTCGTGATATAAGAAGAAGCAGTATTAGTATTGAGTTAAATACACTTGAAAACAAAGTTTGTACAATTTTGAAATAATAAAGATTTCTACAGATGTTCCAAAAGTCCCGTGTTTTCTCATTTTCTGACAATAACTATTTCGTGACACTTTATAAAAGTCATCAAATGCAAGTATAAAAGGTAAAAGTTCTTCCCAATGTTCATCAATGTAAGAACTGTCTGTTGCCGAAGTTCCATATGCTTTTCTTGTGTTTTAAATAGGTACAAACTGATAGACCTAAAAAGGCAGTTACCGTCTCCTATTATATCATGTCTTTAGAACTCCATTGGTGAAACTGTTAGTTTACTTTTTTGACGTCTTTGAAACTTGGATGTCACTTGCATGTCACTTTTTGGAGATTTTAAACTTCACTTACAAAAATGCGAAAATTAGGGAAAAGAAAAATACTTTTTTGTACGACCATGCTATTTCTGATTGTTTACCATACCTGGTTTTAGAACAGTAGGTTGTATTTACTGGTTGCTAAGCAAAAACGCGTCGGTAAGTAATTACTTACCGTTCAGTTCTGTCAAAAACAGAACGGTAAGTAAATTATATGTAATTTATAAAATAAATGCATGATCTTTAGATGTCTCTTTCGTGAAAAATCATTTATATTCTAAATAATTGGACTATTTAAAAAATGTATGTTTTTGATTTAAATTTACTTTGACAAAATACCCAATAAATAATAGTAATTACAAACGTATCCATGGTAACGTCAAAAATATCGTGACATTCAAAAATAAGATTACAAACGTATCCATGGTAACGACAAAACCTACTTAATGTTTCGTGGATATACATTATACAGGGCAAAAATGAATTATCTTAAATCTATTTTTTACCATTTTCGAGATATTTAGTTAATACCTTTGTATTCATAATGGTCGTACAAAAAATAGTATAAGCATCTCAAACAGTAAGGAGTTTACCGATCTCCTCCAATATTGGCGACTTCGCTTCGCTCAGTCGCCAAACATTGTCGTCGATCGGTAAACTGTCCTTACTGTTCTTGATACTTAATATACTATTATAAAAACATTATTTCTAAAAAAATATATACAAAATCTATAAATACTTATAACAAAAATAACACGAAACATATCACTTCTTCTTATTAAAAACTTAAAAAGTTTAGCACCTAAAATGAACATTACTTGCAGTGTCACGGGCTACTTATTATTATTATTATTATTATCTTGTTTTCTTTTTTTTTCACTCAGAATCCACCTGGTTTACAAAATAGTAGCATAGAGATGGTCATCCTGGTCTATGCTACACTGAGAAACTTGCGCACAATATGGCATGTTTGCAGTATGACAGCTTTTTGCATGTGTCTGATAACGCCCTGAGGTAGATCTATTTGGCCTAAAGAGCTTTTAAATCTTTTAGTTACTACTCCTGTAGCCGATATAATAACAGGTATTATCTTGACTCTGGATAATTGCCAAGTATGCTGCATATCAATGGCCAGATTCTGATACTTGTTAATCTTTTCTGTTTCCGTTTTTTGTAAGTTGTTACTTAACGGACAGCCGATATCTATGATTAGTACAACCTTTTCCTTTTTGTCAATCGACTACGTCTGGACGATTGTAATCGACCGTTCTGTCCGTTAGGAGGTCGGTCCCAACATAGTACGGTGTCGGTGGATTCTAAAACTGGTTCTGGAGAGTATTTATAATATGGTGAAGGGTTGCTTATTAGATTTTATTTTAACGCTAATTGCCGATGTACTATTTTTGCAACCTCGTTATGTCTACCAAGGTAAGCAGTGTTCGAAAGCATAGAGCAGCCGGCTATTACATGTTCATTGTTATTTTTTCCCCTTCACATCTGTTTGCTGGGTTAAAATATCTTCCGGGTGATTTTCACCAAGGGAGATACCTTTATTGAGTTAGGACACGTCTTATAATGCGTGTGGTTCCTAATATTACGGCCTTTTGGGCTATGTGGACTAAACTTGTTTCTATGTTTAGTTTGATTAAATTCCCAATAAAATTTATTATTATTATTTTGATTTTTCCACGGGATTTACCCGGTATTCTTCATCAGACGGTACCAGATACAAGTCTGATAAACCTGTATGCAGCTTACTTTAATCTGGCCCACGTTGGACCGTCAGTGCAACAAAGGTTTTTCTACACGAGAACACAACTATAAAATTATCATACTTACATTATCATATATGCTCAAAATCATTGCCACAGCTTGAGATTTAAACTCTCTCTTACAAATCTTAAATGTTCAGGTCGCAGGTATTGGTTCTACAGTGGTCTTATTTTGTGAAAAGGGGTAGATAAGAGTTTAGAACACAAATAAAAACACTAAAAGGGCGCCATCTGATTATGAAGCTTAATATTGATGTTTAATTAAGCCTGATTTGATATTAAATTCATTAATCAGAAAATGAATTAAATATAATAGGTTTTTGGATAAAAATTTAGAAATGTTTAGAAAATTTTTAAAGTAAAATTTGAACAAAACTTTCATAATTATATGGTTCCGTTTAGATCATTAGTATAAACTAAACACATATTTATTAAATAATAAAAGCAGAAAATAGTTCAAACACAGGTATAATAATAATAGTCAAACACATAAAAAAACACAAAAACAGTATGAATTTATTAAACTTAAAACTAAGCATTTAGTAAATAATAGTCTACTACGTTATAATTGATAGACTTAAGGCAGTTAAGGCAGACCAAAGATAATTTGAATATTTGTCTAGAATGAAAACTATTAGAATTTTAATAAATATTAATTGCCCCAAAAGTTCAACAAGATCAAAAAAATATCTAGATTTATTAGCCATGAAATATTCCAACATAATATCAAACTCAAGAATTTATTTAAACCAGAAATCTTTTGAAAAGTTTGACGAACAAATATCCATCACTTTAAACTAAAATAAATCTAATTAAATATTTCGAAGATTTATAAATTTAACTTTTCACTATTAATGATGGACTAAAATTCAGTACTACTGAGAGCTCTCTTCTAGTAAAGAACAACAAAATTCACTTGTTTAAAATAGTCCAACCTCAAAATAATAAAGATAAACAATTCTTAAAGTACAATACCTTAAACCTTGGTTTATTTGCTGTACAAAGCAAATCATACTGGTCAATCAGAAATTGGAAAAGGCCTCTCTTGTAAAGAACCGTAGTTATTTCTCGATGATTTGATGGTTAATTGCAGTTTGATGGTAGCAGGTCCAAAGAAATACTTTATAACAATAGTCAATCATCCATACAATTTCAGCGCCAATGTTCGTTAAACACAGTTTAAACAATCTTGTTTAGTTAATGTTTATTGTTAAAATTTATTCTCGAGGAGTAATTGTAATCTCCTTTATTTAAAACTCGACGGATTAAACCAAATAACTGTCTATCATTATCGCCAGATAAAATGACAATCTACAATTTTAAACTATCACCCAAATTAAGTGATTTTTAATAACAACTTCACTTTCTTCTGTTAACGCAGGCAAACAGCGTAATTGTTTTTAATGGTTTATTACACATAAACCAACTATAAATGTTTATTGACGAGACGATATTAGTCAATCTTCTCAAACGAAAATTCTCAAAAGTCAGTTAACTTTAAAAGTTCACTTGTACCACAAATCACAACTAAACTGTACGGGAACTGTACTCAAAAGATTGCATTAATTTTGTATAATTAACTCTGAATTATAACACAATAAACCCGACTTCAAAATCGACTAACTAATCTCAAAGATGGACCGCAAGTTTCTTAATATCGACCCTCATAGCGCGATCTGACCGAGGTGGTCTAGCTTGAAGCACGAACGGGAAGCAAGTCTTTTCGCTGACCTGTCGAGGCGCGAAGGAAGCCAGCCTCTCTGTGACCCTGATCACCCGCAAAAACATGCATCTTATTTGGCCGTAAGGAAGTTTTTTAACTAACCGTCTACAGAGATTTCAACCTAAAGGAATGAAAAGTAGTACTGAAAGAATATGCGCGCAAACTGGTACAAAATAACACCCATCTGGTGTCTAGCCGAAATCGCTAAGCGACAACCTGACTTAAAATTTAAAACGCATATGACAAACAAAGAAAAATTTGTTTTTTTAAGTCCTGCATTCTCGGAATATTAACAGGAATGTTTTTATGAAATTGATGATCAAGTACTTCCCATAATTTTCTGTATCAAGATCTCTCACGATGTAATTGATATTTCACCAGAATATAAGTAAACAAAATACTAAAAAAAAACATCATTTTTATGACGCTACGTTCTTTAATTATATCAAATATAAAACAATCCTTTCTTAAGATGTTTTCATAGGAAATATTTGCATGACGAAATTCTATTTCGAATAAAGCGCAGTCTTACAGGACCGGACTTTAGATTTTTAATAAATATAAATGTAGAATTTTACGTACTGAATGCCGGTGGAAAATGTACCGTTACATGTTTGTGGTCTAACAACGCATGGCCGAATTATTCTACTTTGCTATCTTCATCATGCGCTGTGTTGGTCTATATGCTGCGGTGGTTCCCAAATTAACATTGGGCAAACATTCACAGCGTCTTGTTGACCATGACTAAGGTCGCTGGCTGTACCATCTACCTGTCTAATAGTGAATCTTACGGTAGCAGGTCCGGGTACCTAGCCAGACAGGTCCCCGGCATCTCGTTGTTTTGTCTCAGCTACAGCTGGTATTAAAAGAGGTACGGGTTTACACCTAGTATTCTCTTTTTCTAGTGTTAATTTAGAAATTTCCTTACGATACGGCAGGTGTTAAGTATTACTGGTTTTGCATATTTATATAAATATTAATTGGCAATTGTACGGTTTTGATGCTCTCATGTAGTTGTTTTGGAATTATACCTGTCGTTGATAACACTACGGGTATAATTTGTACTTTACTTTGGTTCCATATTTGTATTATTTCGTGTTTAAGGTCAGTATATTTTCGAATTCTCTCTGTTATTGCGCTTTCCAGATTGTGCGAGTTTGGTATTGTGACATCTATTAAGCATGTTTGTTTGGACACTTTATCTTGTACAACTATATCAGGCCTATCGTTGGCTACTAATCTGTCTGTTGAGATTGAACGATCGTAATAAATTTTGTACTGATCGTTTTCTAGTACAGGCGATGGATTGTATTTGTAATATGGTATTTGTTCGCCATCTAAGAGTCCATATTTTTGAGTCAATGCCTCGTGGATTATATTAACTACCTGATTGTGACGTATAGTATAGTCATGTTGAGTAATTGTCGTACACCCTCCGGTTATATGTTGAATTGTTTCTGATTTGTCATGACATTTTCTGCATCTGTCGTCAGTGATCGTGGGGTCTTTGATGATATATTTTTGGTAATTTTTTGTTTTAACAACCTGATCTTGAATGACCATTATGTGCCCTGTTGTTTCGGGAAAGAGGTAGCCTAACTTCAACCATATGTTGGATGCGGTTCTGTCATTTGTTGGTTTCTCGAGGTCGTATGCATGTCGACCATGTAATGTCTTGTTCTTCCAAATATTCAATTTCTCTTGGTCGGTTTGTATGTTTTCTTTTTGTTGTGGTGTTTGGTCTTGCAGATTGAGTGGTGTATATTTATTATCTATATTACATAAGGTCTTGTATATATGTGATTCGTGCTGTTTGATATGAAAATATGTTCTGAGTGTTTTTATTTGTTTGTTGTGGAAGTTCGTAAGATCTAGGATTCCTAAACCTCCTTTTTCATTGGGCAATGTTAACCGTTCAACGTTAGCGTGTATGTGACGCATTCGATTCTTAGTTAATTCGGTTCTTAGGAGACGTTGGAGATTTTGTAAAACAGTTTCTGTCTGCAGAAAATTATACCAAACGAGTATGTGATGTGATAGCATATGTATTTATTGCTTTAATTATATTTTTTGTATTTAGTTTTGTATGTACTATGTTTCGTGTTCGTTTTCTTAGTTCTATAGTTAGTTGCTTTTTTTATTGTAGTGTGTTCTATGTGTTTGGTTTGAAGTATTCCTAGGTACTTGTAATATTCTGTCTCGTTCATGGCTTCTATAATATCTCCTTGCTGAGTTTCAAAATTCACTAATTCCATTTTACCTCTTTTCATATTTATTGTACGACATTTGTCTAGACCAAATTCCATACATATGTCCTTTGTAAATAAGGCTACTATTTCTATCAGTTGTTATAATTGGTGTATATATCATATAATTTTAAGGGCCTAGGATACTTAAAAAAAATTATAAAAATTGATTAATTCTTGTTTGCGTGTTGTGTAGGTTCATCTAGTCAAAATATTTAAAAAAATCTAATCATTAACAATTTATTAATAATTTATAATAAAAGAGTAGATTTACCTACACTTTCATCAGTTCTAGCACAGAAACTATTCAAACTAAGTTGATGAAAATAGCATATGTTACTCATTACATAAAGACCATTGACATCTCGTCAATATATTTTATTAATTGTTTCATGATTATGAGAATCAGACACCTTTAGTAATTACTGCTGTATTTGTTTTGCATAAATCAAAATTTAAAATAATATTACGTTATGTCAAAGATTACTAGTATTACAAGATGCAGAAAAAATATGAGTATTGTTGATATATCTGATAAAGAGTTATTAATGTAGAAGATTTACAAATTAAAAAGTACACACCCACTATTGGTGCCTACCCCTCATCTTTTGTTAAGAAAAGTAAGCTTATTCTACCCGCCTCCTTTTATGATCGCATAGACCAACCAGTAAAATTTACTGGTAAAAGTAACATTTAGTATTATTTACAAATTATAACATTATTATTTACATTATATATTTCTTATTATACATTTCCTAATGCTATACTTTTGATAAGTTTGCATTCTGAAGAACATCCATTTTATATTTCTTAATATTGATTTTTAATAATTAATCGATTAAGATCGATTAATCATTAAATGATGATTATTAGATGATTAAATCAATATTTTAATGGTTTTTATCTTATTTTAAGAGGTTAAATGATAGACCACAGTCAGCATATTAATTCGCCTATCATTTTTTGTAATTATTGGACTGTTGTTTTTGTCACTTTGTTCACTATTATTATAATTATTTTTAATAGATAGGAAGATAGGCATTAGTTTGTTTGTACAAATATTAAATTAAATTAAAAACCGCTGTACACTGTATTAGTAGTATATCCTAACTACATATTACCCGTTAAACAAAAGTATTCGCTAATTGTACTAATTTGGTATTTGCAATAGTATGGTTTGCAATATTTGAGCATCTAATCGATATTTATTTCATTATACATAGTTATCTGAGTTCAATAACAATAGCTAGGATTAAAGTATGTTAGCTTTATAACGTTTCCTACATTTTCTAAGCATCTTATTCATTATTTTAACAGGTGGTTCAACCAAGTAGAAAATAATCTGCTTTCGGACCTCAAGCCTTCTTGGTAGGACTGTCACTTTCTATTCAAATAATTTAGAATTTTAGAATCTGTCTTTGCTACCGTGCCGCTAATGGTAAAGAGACCATTCATTGACTAAACTAAATTTTTTCAAAGAATCATACAAATATATTTGTGGGACGTAATGGTGTTGGTGTCTAAGAAACAACAAAAACATAAATATAAAAGGTGTCAAAAAAATCTACGTACATCATTTCATATTCAGTGTTAGTAGTATTTGTACGCTTCAGAAGTTTTTATTTTTTCATAAAATATGTCAAAAACAAGCAGCAGCGTGCAGTGCACACGAAACAGTGGAAGCAATCCAGATACGACGTATGCACTATTACGCTCGTACGCAATGTGTACGAGAGTGATAGCGCATACGTCATATCGGGACTGCTTCCACTGTCTCGTATACACGGCACGCTGCTGAAAACAAGAGTGCTTTTGTCTAAACAAAGAAAAAACGAACAAAAGTAGAGTACACATTGTATTTATTTGTTTGTATCAGTGAAGCTTATTTAGTTACATATTACATCGTTTATTATTTTTTAGTTAAGTTCAATATTATTAGTATTAGTAATAACCAGGAGCAACCACATGGTTGCTGAATGGGTAGTTAAGTGCACAATTTCGTGTAGTCGAATGTATAAGTATAAAATTACGGTAGGTTATGGTACGGTTAGGTATACATTCGACTACGCGAAATTGTGCACTTAACTACCCTTTCAGCAAGCATGTAGTTGCCCCTGGTAATAACTAATAACGGTATAATAAGAAATACTTTTTTGGGAAAAATGATTTGAGCCATAATCAATCAATATGGTCAAATCATAAATTTATGTACCAGATCCAGGAGCAGTTACACGTAACGGACCATGCATACTGCGAACTGGTATTGTTCTCTAAAGATGATTTCCACCTGGAAAGAATCCTCAAAAATAATTTGATATGTGATAAAATGTTAAGGAAATTAAAAGAATTTTATTTTGATTGTCTACTGCCCGAGTTAATAGATCCTCGAATAAGCAGGGGTATGCGCGTTTGAAAACCGGAATGTCGAATTCGGGCACATCAAGAACACTTTAAAATCAAAACATGTTCTAGAAAAGAATGCGAAATTTGTAAAAAATAATTAATCTTATACATATATTTTTTTAAATAAAATTTAATTAAAATATTCACATATTTTCTTTTATACACATTATGTCCGAATTAGAATTTGCAGTGGCTAGATAGTAAGGCATTTACACAATTTGTATGCATACAGCAAATTAAATGCGATGTTAAAATTGTTAAGAAACATTTATTTTCAACTTGGAATGATTTTCTACTTGCGATGCCGACTACAAATGCAAAGAGTGTCACAGTAAGCAAGCTTGGCAATTACTTACGCTCAACCTACCTTGCTGACTGATTGATTTATGATCTGTTGCAGAGAAGGATGGTCCTTTAGTAAAAATTGTATATTGATACTAGTGGCGCCCCTATAGCGGATTTAGTTTTCGAAACTACGTATCCTAGGCCCTTAAGTCGTCCACATACAATTGGTGAGATATGATGTGACTATCACATGTAGGACTCCTTAATTTAAAGCCATATTTTGATTTGTTTAGCAAATTTGATAGTGGATTTATGGATAAACAAAACCATAGGGCACTTAATGAGTCACCTTGAAAGATTCCTCGGTGAATTGATATTGGTTTGGTTGTTTTGTATTCTTCACCTAATTTTAATGTTAGTGTTGTTTCCCAGTTATGCATCTCTGTTTGTAAGAAATTTATTATTACAGGATTGATCTTATATATTGCGGTGATATCAGATCACCTCATTGAAAATTTTATTAACGATAGATCGGAAACGTGAAAACAAATATTTCACATATCAGATTTAAATCAAAAGAGGGACATGCTAAGTGATAGGCATAATTAATATAAAGGCTACATATAGGGTCACAGTTAGACTCATCAATATTTAAAATAGAAATCAAGAATATAAATTTCATGCAAACATAACCTAAGTTTCATATGCATATAAAAAGGTTTCATTTTTAGAAAAAGGATATCAATCACTTAGATTGCTTTATCATAATACATGTTTATACAACCCAAGTTATATATTGGGATGGGTTTTTCACTTGTAGAGAAGAAGTAATCTTCTTATTTAAATTTAGAGGTTACGATCTTTAACGTAGGGTGAATTTTTCTGTGTTCCAAGGGACCAACTTAGTTTCGCGCTGTCAGTTTACTGAAAAATGATAATTGGGGTTAATCTTATTATGACTTATATAGCACAATTAGTTTTTAAACCTTGTTATAAAGATTCTGGCCATTTTTATTATTGAATGTTTTAATCTTGTCGTTTTGCTTCATTTTGACGATTATTAACCCTTATACTGTTTTTCCTCACCATTGTTTTTATGTAAACACTTGGAGAACTGTATGCTGGGCAATTTGATTGTAAATTGACTTTATTGTAATCAATATTAAAGCTGGAACTTGCAAATGCATTAGTTGGTTGATTCGATGTTGTATTGGACTAAAAAAATTATGTTTGTTGTAAATTGTAAAGATGTTCCTGTGGAGAATTTATATGTATTAGTTGTATTGGGTGATCATGCATCTATTTTCTAAAGGATAAACCTGTTTTATTTCAATTTTTTATGTAATAAGCTATAACGAGATTTGTACATTTTCAATCGTTTTCGTCTTGTATCTTCGTTACGATGCATTTTGGGATACCAGTGTGTTACATTGTTTTAATCCTTGTTTTAAGTACTACAATCCTGGGATTATAGAATTAAGATTCGTGATAATTATGAACAGCTGTGTGGGTCAGTGACGTCATCAACTTTACGTGTTTCGATTTTGTTTCGGAAAAATGTCAATGCAGGCTTTTGTTTCAACAAAATCTATATAAGTTGGAGCCAAATTTAACAAAGTTAGTCGATAAAACGTTTCCGGCAAAACCTATGCCGGACTCCGGATAAAAATCTGTAATTTAAAGTGAGGTTAGATGTTTGCAACATATGATTAATGTGTCAACGTTTAATATAAATGGAATTTGAATTAAATTGAAGTGTTTACCTGAATATTTTAAAAAATATAAAGAAGTTTTTATTGTTGTTCCACAATTATTTGAAGTGAACGTGATTATTTAAATAAATTCAGGAGAATTTATTTTTTTTCATCGATTTACGTATTGACGTTTTACCAATAGAAATCAGCTGACAGGTTTTGTCACAGTGATGACAATTGAGGATTTATTTAAAGGAAACTAATTTTGTAATATACCAGGTTGGTCGTAATAAAAAAGGGTTTTTTAATTTGATTGACAATATTAAAGTTATAAAGTTTTTTCTTTAATAATTTCAAATTTATTTTGTCAAATCTTAAAGGTTCTTTTGAGAACTTATTTTCTTTCAAAAATAAAACAATTCAATTTCTTTTATTTCAATTTATTTTTCATCAAGATAAACATTTTTATATGTAACAATTTTTGATTTGTGTTGGTTTGTTCAAGTGAATGACTGTAATAGATCTATGTCAGGCTAGTACGACTTTTAACTACATTTGAGCAAGCTTGGGAATCAATTTTTCCCATTGGTCTTATTGTATAATTTTGAACAATTTTTCTTTTTATTTCTTTCATTCTAACATTGCTATTTATTTTCCTTTGTACTAAATAAAGTTTATGTGTTTTTAAAATTACTTATGTGTTTAATTAATGCACATACAAGCATCCAGTTTTCTTTCTTTTTGAATTTAGAGTTTAGCAGTGGTTGTCCAGTTTGCAGGAGCCCTAGTGTTTGCAACATAAGTTTTTTCCTTTTTCAGGCATAAGAGTTAATAAAAGTCTCATAATTCAAACAATTTATGCTCTATCGAATAACCCTAAGCTGGCTGATTGGAATAAAAAAAATTATTTGAGGTGTATTTTTATTTTAATCCACCGTATATAATTTATGTTTATTATTGGAACGGTGGGCATTTTATATCTATTATATCATTTATTTAAATATTTAAAATCACCGCAATATATTTAAAGATTTTAACAACCATGAATGAGGTACCGAGTCGAACGCCTTTTTGTAGTCAATATAGCAGCCATTAAAATTTCGACGCTTTACTTGGGCTTGCTTTAGCATTATGGTATCGATAATCAGCTGTTCTTTACAGCCTTTCGCATTTTTTCTACATCCTCTTTGTTCTTCTGCTAATATGTTATTGCTATCAATGTGTTTAGATATTATTTCTGTTAGACATGATGTTAGGATCTTATAGAGTGTCTGCAAGCAGGTAATAGGTCGGTATTTTGATGGATCTTCGGATATCGGTCTTTTGGGCAGAAGATAGGTTATCCCTTGGGTTAAAAATTTTGGTAGTTGTTGGGGGTCTTTCAGCCATTTGTTGATATATTGTAGTAAGTATGGGTAGTTACTAGTGAGTTTCTTATACCAATAGTTATGTATGCGGTCACTTCCCGTACCTTTCCAGTTACTGGTTTTCTTTATGGCAGTTATTAACGTTTCAATGTCAATTTCCGATGTTATCATTTCATTTATGGTGTTTGCATTGTGTATTTCAGTTTGTATCCATGATGCGTCTTCATTATGTTTAGCGTCGTTAGTCCATATTGATGACCAAAATAGTTGGATTTGTTGTTGTGACGGTATTTTGTGTGCTTCAATGGTATTCTCTGCAGCATTTTTATTACTTGTGATATTTCTATAAAAATTCTTCTCGTTGTTGGTAAATTTATGATTTTGTTTTTTCCGTTCTGAGCATTCAATATATCGTCTCAATCTGTATGCAAGAGCTGATTGTTTTTGCTTTAAAGTATCCATAAGTTCATGTATTTTTTTGTTTTCCTTATCGCGGACAGTGTGTAATCTGTATCTTTTAAATATGTCTTCCACCAGCTTTTCTAACCTATTACTAGGATTGCCCCTACAGTATGCATCGCATCTGGATAATGCTTGTCTTAGGCGATGTATTTTATTTTGCAGTCTTCTTTGCCAGGCAGGGATAACGGGTCTTTCTTGTGCTGATATTTCATTGTTTCCCTTGCTTGATAAGATTTTTGACCCGTTTTATGCTGCAGCAGCTGCTACTGCACAGTATATTCCTGTATGAATTTCTTCAAATTTCTGTGTTCGGGCTAAGTAGGTAGGTAGAATATCATGATTAAGGTTAGTTACTACTTTCACTAACTTTGCGGTTGGTGTTTGTTTGGGAATAATGGGTCTCTTGGTGGGATCCATTCCCCCATATAAGGTTAGTGCAGTGTTAAAGTTGCTTCTAATGGTTCTATATAGTTCCTCGTTGTTTGTTGACATGTCTTTTATGTTTTCGTGTTGATTTGTTTCTATTCGTATGTTATCTTCTTTAGGTTCTGTGTGGTGAGAGTTAGTATTTACGTTGCTAATGTCATGCAATATTTCGTGATTTTTAGTTTTTAATGTTGCTGATACTTCAGCTTTTATTTGATCTAATAACGCTGCTGTAGTTGCCGTACTGGTGTACAATAAATGTAATAAATCAATGTATGTGTTGTGATAACTTAATTACTTAAATATTAAAATTACATCTAGATTCATTAGAAAACAAGAGAACGAATGTCAATTAAATAAAAACTAGTAGTTGAAATATCTTTGATAATATTAATAAGATGTTAATGTATATTGTGCATTAAATAAAACTGTATTATATTGTTATTAACATTGCTATTATCAACAATGGTGACCCTCGACAGTGAACATGTCCAACGACGACGTTGTTACCGTAAATTCTAACATTGCTCGTGTTTCAGTTAAAATTCCACCATTCTGGAAGAAAAATGTTCAGCTTTGGTTTATACAAATCAAATCTCAATTCCATACAGCCGATATTACTAATGACGAAACAAGATACCATTATGTTCTAGCAAACATTGAAAGTGACATTCTAGAACAAATTATTGATTTTGTGTCAAATCCACCAGTAAGTAATAAATTCAGTAATCTTAAATTGAGGCTTATCAAAGAATTCACTGATTCTGAAAAGCGGAAACTGAAGAAACTATTAACAGAACTGGAGCTTGGTGATAAACGCCCCACTACGGGAAATGAGAGATTTATCTAATGGTAAGGCGACTGGCGATTTTCTCAAAACTATGTTTTTGCAACACCTGCCTAGCAATGCAAAATCTATTTGGCTGTTAGCAAAGACGAACTCAACAAGCTAGCAGAAATGGCTGACAGAATACTAGAGACTTCACCACCAAGTCACGTTGCAGCCGCTTCAAATTCTCAGGGCAATTCTACACCAAACTCAGCAACTAAATCAATAAATGAAATCACAGAAGTTGTAAGTAAACTGCAAGAACAACTTGAGTTACTTTCTAAACAAGTGCAAAATATATGCAGAAGAAGTGATTCAAGTCAGCGCAGAGGTCTATCCCACATTCCGATTCTTTTTCACGATCTGAACGAGAATGCTGGTATCACTCGAAATTTGGCAACCGAGCTAAAAAATGTGTTAACCCATGTTCATTTAAAAACAATAGTGTTTCGGAAAACTAGATGGCACGTTGACCACAGCGGCAGTCAACGAAGTCACAACTAGTTGCCGCCTGTATATATCCGACAAGACTACAGGACTTAGGTTCCTCGTCGACTCTGGATCTGAGGTGTCAACCATTCCAGCAACTGTCCGTGACAAGAAAAACTTATCTGAATACAAATTGTATGCAGTAAATGGTACTGAGATTAGCACTTATGGTCAACGTCTTCTTCAACTAGATTTGGGTTTACGCAGAACGTTCAGATGGCCATTCATCATCGCCAACATCGATAAACGAATCCTTGGTGCGGATTTTGTAAAGTATTTAAATCTTTTAATTGATATTCGTAACAGAAAACTTATTGATAACACTACATTGATTTCTTCTGTTGGTAAACTTATTACTAATGATACTCCAACAATTTTAACTGTCAATTCTAATACCTTTTCTGATATTCTTTTACAGTTCCCATCAATCACACGTCCTTCTTGGCTTACAAAGCAAGTCAAGCATAATGTTACACATCATATTGTAATCAAAGGTACACCAGTCACCGCAAAAGCAAGACGCCTCCCGCCAGAAAGACTTGTTGCGGCAAAACAAGAATTTCAACACATGATTTAGTCATATGTAGACCATCAAAAAGCAACTGGTCAAGCCCACTTCATATGGTACCAAAAAAAGATGGAGGATGGCGTCCATGCAGGGATTATCGTAAACTCAATTCAATTACTGTTTCTGATCGCTACCCTGTCCCAAACATACAAGACTTTAACAGTTTACTTGCTGGCAAACAATATTTTTCAAAAATAGATCTTGTCAGAGCTTTTAACCAAATTCCTGTTGAAGAAAAGGACATTGCTAAAACAGCTGTTATTACACCCTTCGGCTTGTTCGAATTCTCTTTCCTTCCGTTCGGGTTACGTAACGCAGCACAATCGTTCCAAAGGTTTATCCACAGTGTTCTTAAAGGTCTTGACTTTGCCTTCGCTTACATTGATGACATTTTAATTGCATCACAGTCTCTAGAAGAACACAGAAGTCATCTTGAACTGCTTTTTCAAAGACTCGCTGACAATGGAATTTGCATACATATAGCAAAATGCATATTTGCTAAAAAAGAAATTCCATTTCTGGGATACTTAGTTTCCTCCTCGGGTATTAGTCCCTCTCCTGAAAGAATGGATGTAATCAATAATTATCCGTTACCTACAAATATCAAAAGTTTACGTCGTTTTCTTGGCATGGTTAATTTTTATAGCCGATCATTACCAAATTCTGCTGCCAAACAATCTGTTTTATTCGATCTAACCAGAAGTGCTGGTAAAAACGATAAAACACAAATTGCTTGGACTCCAGAAGCCAAAGCTGCCTTTGAGCAATTAAAGCACGATGTTGCTAAAGCAACATTGCTTTACCACCCATCTCAAGGATCATCTCTTGTACTCATGGTCGATGCATCAAATGATTCGATCGGAGCAGCGGTGAACCAAATAGGTATCAACAAATCTTTTGAACCTCTAGCATCCTTTTCCAAGAAATTATCAGATGCTCAGCGTAAGTATAGTACCTATGACAGAGAACTTCTAGCTGCTTACTCTGCTATTAAACATTTTCGCTTTCTTCTAGAGGGACGAACATTTACTCTGTACACAGACCATAAACCCATCACTTATGCTTTTAATCAAAAAGCATCACCTCGACAGATGCGTTATCTTGATTTTATTGCACAGTTTATAACAAATATTCAACATGTATCTGGCAAACAAAATGTTGTTGGTGACACTCTGTCACGCATTAACACAATTTCTTGCCCCAATCCAATGCCTTATGCAGACATCGCGCAAGCACAGCAAAGTGATGCTGAATTGCTAAATTACCGTGCTTTTAGTAATACTTCTCTTAAATTTAGCGAAATTCAAACGGAGTATACTAATACTCCTATAATCTGTGACACTTCTACTGGAAAACCGAGACCATTTATTCCAAAAAGTTTTCGTAAGATGGTTTTTGATTCTCTTCACAACTTATCACATCCTGGAATCAAAGCCTCTGCTCGTTTAATGCAGAAACACTTCGTATGGCCCCACATACAAAAAGATTGCATGGAATGGGCACGAAGTTGCATACAATGTCAACGTTCAAAAATATGGCGTCATAATTCAAGCCCGCTTTCCACTTTTCCAATTCCCAATACTCGATTTTCTCATATTCATATTGATATTATAGGTCCGCAGCCACCATCTAAAGGCTACTCCTACTGCCTTACCATGATAGATCGTTTTTCTAGATGGCCTGAAGCCATTCCCATATCTGATATAACAGCCGAAACAGTTGCTGAAGCCTTTTATGACAATTGGATTGCACTTTCGGAACTCCTGAAAAAATTACCACAGACCAAGGAAGACAGTTCGAATCCTCCCTTTTCGCATCTTTAAATAAATTGCTTGGAATTACCCGAATTCGAACTACGTCATCCCATCCAGCAAGCAATGGTAAAATAGAACGCTGGCACCGTTCCCTAAAAAATGCTCTAAAGTGTCATCTTTCAAACCGGTGGACTGAAAAACTTCCTACCGTGCTACTAGGTCTTCGAACTAGTATAATATCTGATTTACAAACTTGTCCCGCTGATATAGTCTATGGTACAGTTATTCGTTTACCTGCTGAATTTCTAGAATCTTCTCCTGACATCGAACAACCGGATATACATACATTTATTACAAACTTACGCCAGAATATAAATAATCTCAAACCTACTCAAACAATCTTACATGGGAAACAACCAACATTCATACATCCTGATCTCAAAATCTGTTTTCGTTCGACATGATGCTGTACGAAAACCACTTCACCACCTTATGACGGCCCTTTTGAGGTGATCGCACGCTTCCCAAAATATTACTCCTTAAAAATTAAAGACAAGCTTAAAAACATTTCAATTGATCGTTTGAAGCCTGCTTTCATACTGAATGATAATCCAACCTTTGAAAATATATCATTACCTAATACTGTAAGATCAGAAAAGATTTCAAATATTTCAAATTCAGTTACATCCCCGCTTGTTCTTCCATTCACTCCAAAGCCACCTCAAACAACTAGAAGTGGCAGGACAGTAAAATTTCCTACTAAATATACACTTTAACGTTGACACTGGCGGGGGGAGTATTGTAGTTGCTGTACTGGTGTACAATAAATGTAATAAATCAATGTATGTGTTGTGATAACTTAATTACTTAAATATTAAAATTACATCTAGATTCATTAGAAAACAAGAGAACGAATGTCAATTAAATAAAAACTAGTAGTTGAAATAACTTTGATAATATTAATAAGATGTTAATGTATATTGTGCATTAAATAAAACTGTATTATATTGTTATTAACATTGCTATTATCAACACTGCTGATAGATTGTTGTTTCTGATAATCATTCTTCGTTGGTCGGAGACCCTTTGAGCAGTTACATTTATGGTGGGATATTTCTCAATGAATTTTTGATGCAGCTTTTTACGGTATGCCGTGAGATCAGTTTCCAGCTCCGTGACTGTATAATACGCCTGCATGATAAACATGTTTATAGGTTGTGTCCATTTCATGCGTTGTCGTGAGCGTCGTGGTTCAGTGGTCCCAGATATGAGCGGATTGCTTCTTTGGGATACACTTTCAGCAGGTTGTTGAGATGAATTACTACCGATAGTTGCGGGTAAGATCTCAGTTGGTGAGGTTATATCTCCTTTACTTTGTTCATTGTTCATAATCTTTTATAACGGAAGTATTAGTATTATTAATATTTATAACCATCGTAGGGTTCTGGTCACACTTGTCCCATTTAATGGGTGCCTGGTATTCAGGGCTATTGTTAATATTTTTTATCATAAATTTTGTAGAAGGTTCTTCTAAGAGATTAGTTACAGGTGTATATTTTCTCCCTAAAACAGAATTTTTATTATTTCTACATATTGAAGCATTTGATGCAGTGGCCTGATTTTCATCTTGAGCCCCTATGTGAAACGGTACATATAATCCGTCTCGTAATTGGTTTTGACTGGGAAATCTCAAATATTCTTGATCTTCTTCATCGGTAAATGGCGACAATGACATTTCGTTTTCGGGTTTAGTATTTTCAGTTGGGTTATGATATTAGTCCAGTCAATGAGCACTCAAAAGAGGGGTGTAGAGTGCATGGAATATGCGAGAATTTTTGACTTCAGGACTTTGTTAGGAATAGTTAGTAGGTAAACATACTAAAAGTCCCGCCCCTGGGAGGTAAGCTATAGGGCGGGAGGGGGGTCGAAAGGTCCCATTTTATGGTTTTTCGCTTATATCTCGGAAACGGTGCATGTAAAAAAATGTTTTAAATAAAGATGAAAGCTGATTAAATTTTCTATAAAATTGTCTCTATACATATTTGTCGAGTTCCCAACGGTTTCCGAGATATACGTTATTGAAAATCGATAATTTTCGAAAAAATCATTTTTACCTCACTCTTTTTGTTTGCTTCTGGTGCCTTTCACGATCGTTTCTCAGAACTTTCAACTTTAGGAGACGAAGTTGTAGAACATTAAATTTCTTTCAATTTGGTATAACTTTTGCCACTTTATCTTCAACCAATCATAAGTTATAGAATTTCTAACATGTACGCTCAATTGGCAGCCAACGAGCAAATACTGCCCATTTGCTCGTTGGCTGCCAGGAGGCTGGGCAGGAGAGGAGACAGTTGGTAGAGTGAGAGTGGGGGGTTTAAAAGGTCCCACCACCCCAACCATCAACCGTGCCCTTGAGTGCCACCCTCCCACCCTCATTCCCGGTTCTTCCAAAAGACCGGGTGAAGGGATGGGGTTCCCGCGCACTATCTTTCTTTCTCTTCAGTTTCAGTCCACTTCAAACGTTCGTCGAGCGTTGTAGAGATAATACAATCTTATGCCATGATGCAGCTACAATTGGCAAACGAGCAATGGCAAAAATGGAAAACTTGTCATTTACAAATATTAAACTATCACGTAAAGATCGCGCACTTCCTCGTTCCTCAATGAATTCGACGGTCAAGATTGACAATGAAAAAGTTGTCGTGGATCCATTCTTGCTTTTTCAGCGAATCTCCATCACCAAGAAACGGACGAGAATTTGAAGAGTTATATGCAATCTGAACTGGCTCCCTACCCCCTGACATTCTTCAACGAAAATAGAATGAGGAAGTGCAGAAAGTCAGCACTATACACACTGTTTACGCACATTGATAAGGACGTTGATTTAACTACCTTTGAATTTATTGTTGATGGGAGATTCCTAGTCCACAAAGTTGTTTGGCAAACAGAGACAACTGTATCAACCATTTGTGATGGTTACGTTAGATTTCTGAAGACCCATTATCATGGGAGAGGTTGTACAGTGGTTTTTGATGGGTACACTGACACATCAGGGAGCACAAAAGCAGCTGAACAGAGTCGACGATATCGACTCAGGAGATGTGTGGACATCAATGTCAGCTTGGAAAGTGAGATGAAAGTCAAACAAGAGGATTTCCTTTCCAACTTTCATAATAAGAGTCAGCTGATAAACTTGCTGATGATGCAGCTGCAGAATTATAGGATAAAAACGCTCCAAGCTTCAGGTGATGCTGACGTTGATATTGTAAAGACAGCTATCAACATATCGCAAAATTCCTCGGTTCTCTTGGTATCCACAACCACAACTGATCACAACATTCTTGTTGGGTCCACCCTGTATTAAATTTATTATTATTTTAAATGTTGCAAATTGCATAGCAATAGCTTAATGATATATATATATATATATATATATATATATATATATATATATATATATATATATATATATATATATATATATATATATATATATATATATATATATATATATATATATATATATATATATATATATATATATATATATATATATATATATATATATATATATATATATATATATATATATATATATATATATATATATATATATATATATATATATATATATATATATATATATATATATATATATATATATATATATATATATATATATATATATATATATATATATATATATATATATATATATATATATATATATATATATATATATATATATATATATATATATATATATATATATATATATATATATATATATATATGTATAATCAGCACTTGCGAGACCTGATACACCATGTGCAACATACTATGCGAGGCCCGTTTTGCACATGCGAGACCCGTTTTCGGGTCTCGCATTTCCAAGGGCTGTATATATGGTTTTTTGTGTTCTCCTGATCCTCAAACACCTAAATTTAAATTTTTGTTTGGGACTCAGAAATACGGTAAATATCGTCTCTTATACGGTTTTTAGTTAACACTTTCTTTATGCAGAGGGCGCGTCACTAGATCAGTATATAATCAGTATATAAAATGCGAGACCCGGTGTGTTAACATCAATATTCTTACGTTTCTGTTATATGCGAGTCCCTTAAACTTGGCAGCTATGTGTTTAAATATTTTTCGTACTGGATCTTACAAATTATTATGAAGGAACATTCCTTAAAGAAACGTTTCTCGTACGAGAGAGGGGTTTAAAGGTTTTACGGGCTTTTTTCTGTAATGAGAAGCATTGTGGAAAAATTATGTTTTTGCAATTTGTATTTGTTGTGTCTGTTTTATGCTAATAAAATAAAAATGTTTTATTTTGTTTACTAAATTGATATTTTATAGTTTACTAACTTATACTAAAATGTATCTTTCATTTCACACCAAATTCTCCAACTGGTTTTTTATGCTATAAAAATAAGCAATTTTAAAAATTATTTTTTAATAAGTTATAAAAAGTTTTAAAAGATATTTTTATCTTTAAAAATAAAACTGTTGCATTTTAAAAAAACTTTTACTATTGTCTTCTTGTTCTGAGATAATCATATTATTATACTTTAATATTTAATATACTATGCTTGCTAGCATGATATACTATTTTTGAAATAAACATTTTATTGAAAGTGAAGGTTTTACTGAACAATAAAAATTAAACTGAACGTATTAGAATACAAATAACAAAATAATTGTTAATTTTAACTGAAAGTACAGTATTGATTGTATATAAATGTGTTATTGGTATCTGATAAAACCAGCACTTATTGGTGATCTGATGATGAATAGTGTATGGGAACCAGCGAGACGAGCGTTTTTTGATGTACGCATTGTAAATGCTAACGCTGTATCGTATGGATCTCGTTCATGGTTTAGTATTTCCAAAAGTCATGCAAATGAAAAACATAACAAATATAACACTGCTGCAGAAGACTTGAGAGGTTCATTTACGCCCTTAATAATTTCATGCGAAGGTGCTGCAGGGATTGAATATGAGTCATTTATAAAAAGAACAGCCTTACGTCTACACGAAAAATGGGATAAACCATATTCGAATATCATTTCTTGGATTAAAACCCACATTCAAATTTCAATCATTCGTTCCATATCTTTAAGAATTAGAAGTTCAAGAAAAAGAATTAGATCGATTGGATGTGAAGATGGAGCAGGAATTTTCTTTCAAAAATCTTAAAAACCTAAAATTTATATCAGCTTATTTTATATTCATATTAATTGTCGATTAGTTAACAGTAATCAATTAATAAGTAGTTAATGTACTGTATTAGTAATAAAAGTTATTGGTATCTAATTAACATTTTTAAAATGTGTTTCTTCTTTTGATTTCTACATCCTTCTTGTTGGACACCTTATTACAATAAGTCTGAATAAGGTTTTTAAAATGTTTTGGCTAACATCTCTTCTCTTCTTATGTCCACTTTGCTTTTTTGCAAACTGCTTGCGAACATTTTGAGGTAGCTTTTGGGGAAAGTATTATTACTAACTATTATTACCTTATTTTGACATTTTTAAATCAAGATTTTTTTATTAATTTATAAATAGTAAAGCTGACATCGGTTTAAAAAGTTTAACTTTAATACAAGTTGATTTCAATACTTCTTGATTATTAGAAACATCTACTATTTATAAACTGTGTAAAAATTTAATAAAGAAAAAACGGTAACTCAGATTAAAGGTTTCAGACTTTCGATTATACCTTAGTTAGCATTTAAGAAGTATTGAAGCAGTCCTTTTGAAATTCCAAATTTTGAAATCAGATTTGAAATCAGCGACTTCAAAACTCGCAGATTAATGGTTTCTGCCGTTCGATTACACCTTAGTTAGTATTTACGAAGTATTGAAGCCGTCCTTATGAAATTCCAAATTTTGAAATCAGATTTGAAATCAGCGACTTCAAAACTCAGATTAAAGGTTTCAGACTTTCGATTATACCTTAGTTAGCATTTACGAAGTATTGAAGCAGTCCTTTTGAAATTCCAAATTTTGAAATCAGATTTGAAATCAGCGACTTCAAAACTCGCAGATTAATGGTTTCTGCCGTTCGATTACACCTTAGTTAGTATTTACGAAGTATTGAAGCCGTCCTTATCAAATTCCAAATTTTGAAATCAGATTTGAAATCAGCGACATCAAAACTATCAGATCAATGGTTTCTGCTGTTCGATTACACCTTAGTCATTATTTAAGAAGTATTGAAGCCGTCCTTTTGAAATTCCAAATTTTGAAATCAGATTTGAAATCAGCGACTTCAAAACTCGCAGATTAATGGTTTCTGCGGTTCGATTACATCTTAGTCAGTATTTACGAAGTACTGAAGCCGTCCTTTTGAAAATCCAAATTTTGAAATCAGATTTGAAATCAGCGACTTCAAAACTCTCAGGTTAAAGCTTTCAGCCTTTCGATTATACCTTAGTTAGCATTTGCGAAGTATGGAAGCCGTCCTTTTGAAATTCCAAATTTTGAAATCAGATTTGAAATCAGCGACTTCAAAACTCTCAGAATAAAGGTTTCAGCATTTCGATTATACCTTAGTTAGCATTTACGAAGTACTGAAGCCGTCCTTTTGAAATTCCAAATTTTGAAATCAGATTTGAAATCAGCGACTTTAAAACTCTCATATTAAAAGGTTTCAGTCTTTCGATTATACGTTAGTTAGCATTTAGGAGGTATTGAAGCCGTCCTTTTAAAATTCCAAATTTAGAAATCAGATTTGAATTCAGCGACTTCAGAAAACCTCAGGTTATAGGTTTTGGCAATTTAATTATACTTTAGTTAGTATTGACGAAATATCGAAGCTGTTCTTTTGAAGTTCCAAATTTTGAAATCAGCGACTTTAAAATCCCCCAGACTACAGGTTTTAGCAATTTACTTATACTTAAGTTAGTATTGACGAAATATTGAAGAAGTCCTTTTGAAGTTCCAAATTTTGAAATAGATTTGAAATCAGCGACTTTAAAACTCTCATATTAAAAGGTTTCAGTCTTTCGATTACACCTTAGTTAGCATTTAGGAGGTATTGAAGCCGTCCTTTTGAAATTCCAAATTTAGAAATCAGATTTGAATTCAGCGACTTCAGAAAACCTCAGGTTATAGGTTTTGGCAATTTAATTATACTTTAGTTAGTATTGACGAAATATCGAAGCCGTTCTTTTGAAGTTCCAAATTTTGAAATCAGCGACTTTAAAATCCCCCAGACTACAGGTTTTAGCAATTTACTTATACTTAAGTTAGTATTGATGAAATATTGAAGCCGTCCTTTTGAAATTCCAAATTTTGAAATCAGATTTGAAATTAGCGACTTCAAAAATCAGATTAAAGGTTTCAGCCTTTCTATTATACCTTAGTTAGCATTTACGAAGTATTGAAGCCGTCCTTTTAAAATTCCAAATTTTGTAATCAGATTTAAAATTAGCGTCTTCAAAACTCAGATTAAAGATTACAGACTTTCGATTATACCTTAGCATTTACGAAGTATTGAAGCCGTCCTTTTGAAATTCCAAATTTTGAAATCAGATTTGAAATCAGCGACTTCAAAACTCGCAGATTAATGGTTCTGCCGTTCGATTACACCTTAGTTAGTATTTACGAAGTATTGAAGCCGTCCTTTTGAAATTCCAAATTTTGAAATCAGATTCGAAATCAGCGAATTCAAAACTCGCAGATTAATGGTTCTGCCGTTCGATTACACCTTAGTTAGTATTTACGAAGTATTGAAGCCGTCCTTTTGAAATTCCAAATTTTGAAATCAGATTTGAAATCAGCGACTTCAAAACTCGCCGATTAATGGTTCTGCCGTTCGATTACACCTTAGTTAGTATTTACGAAGTATTAAAGCCGTCCTTTTGAAATTCCAAATTTTGAAATCAGATTTGAAATCAGCGACTTCAAAACTCTCAGATTAAAGGTTTCAGCATTTCGATTATACCTTAGTTTGCATTTATGAAGTATTGAAGCCGTCCTTTTGTAATTCCAAATTTTGAAATCAGATTCGAAATCAGCGACTTCAAAACTCTCAGATTAAAGGTTTCAGCATTTCGATTATACCTTAGTTTGCATTTACGAAGTATTGAAGCCGCCCTTTTGAAGTTCCAAATTTTGAAATCAGATTCGAAATCAGCGACTTCAAAACTCTCAGATTAAAGGTTTCAGCATTTCGATTATACCTTAGTTTGCATTTACGAAGTATTGAAGCCGCCCTTTTGAAGTTCCAAATTTTGAAATCAGATTCGAAATCAACGACTTCAAAACTCGCAGATTAATGGTTCTGCCGTTCGATTACACCTTAGTTAGTATTTACGAAGTATTGAAGCCGTCCTTTTGAAATTCCAAATTTTGAAATCAGATTTGAAATCAGCGACTTCAAAACTCGCCGATTAATGGTTCTGTCGTTCGATTACACCTTAGTTAGTATTTACGAAGTATTGAAGCCGTCCTTTTCAAATTCCAAATTTTGAAATCAGATTTGAAATCAGCGACTTCAAAACTCTCAGATTAAAGGTTTCAGCCTTTCGATTATACCTTAGTTAGCATTTACGAAGTACTGAAGCCGTCCTTTTGAAATTCCAAATTTTGAAATCAGATTTGAAATCAGCGACTTCAACACTCTCAGATTAAAGGTTTCAGCATTTCGATTATACCTTAGTATGCATTTATGAAGTATTGAAGCAGTCCTTTTGAAATTCCAAATTTTGAAATCAGATTTGAAATAACCGACTTCAAAACTCTCAGATTAAAGGTTTCAGCCTTTCGATTATACCTTAGTAAGCATTTACGAAGTATTGAAGCCGTCCTTATCAAATTCCAAGTTTTGAAATCAGATTTGAAATCAGCGACTTCAAAACTCTCAGATTAAATGTTTCAGCCTTTCGATTATACCTTAGTTAGCATTTAGGAAGTATTGCAGCCGTCCTATTGAAATTCCAAATTTTGATATCAGATTTGAAATCAGCGACTTCAAAACTCTCAGATTAAAGGTTTCAGCCTTTCCATTATACCTTAGTTAGCATTTACGAAGTATTGAAGCCGTCCTTTTGAAATTCAAAATTTAGAAATCAGATTCGAAATCAGCGACTTCAAAACTCTGAGATTAAATGTTTCAGCCTTTCGATTATACCTTAGTTAGCATTTACGAAGTATTGAAGCCGTCCTTTTCAAATTCCAAATTTTGAAATCAGATTTGAAATCAGCGACTTCAAAACTCTCAGATTAAAGGTTTCAGCATTTCGATTATACCTTACTTTGCATTTACGAAGTATTGAAGCCGTCCTTTTGAAATTCCAAATTTTGAAATCAGATTCGAAATCAGCGACTTCAAAACTCGCAGATTAATGGTTCTGCCGTTCGATTACTCCTTAGTTAGTATTTACGAAGTATTGAAGCCGTTCTTTTGAAATTCCAAATTTTGAAATCAGATTTGAAATCAGCGACTTCAAAACACGCCGATTAATGGTTCTGCCGTTCGATTACACCTTAGTTAGTATTTACGAAGTATTGAAGCCGTCCTTTTCAAATTCCAAATTTTGAAATCAGATTTGAAATCAGCGACTTCAAAACTCTCAGATTAAAGGTTTCAGCCTTTCGATTATACCTTAGTTAGCATTTGCGAAGTATTGAAGCAGTCCTTTTGTAATTCCAAATTTTGAAATCAGATTCGAAATCAGCGACTTCAAAACTCTCAGATTAAAGGTTTCAGCATTTCGATTATACCTTAGTTTGCATTTATGAAGTATTGAAGCAGTCCTTTTGTAATTCCAAATTTTGAAATCAGATTCGAAATCAGCGACTTCAAAACTCGCAGATTAATGGTTCTGCCGTTCGATTACACCTTAGTTAGTATTTACGAAGTATTGAAGCCGTTCTTTTGAAATTCCAAATTTTGAATTCAGATTTGAAATCAGCGACTTCAAAACTCGCCGATTAATGGTTCTGCCGTTCGATTACACCTTAGTTAGTATTTACGAAGTATTGAAGCCGTCCTTTTCAAATTCCAAATTTTGAAATCAGATTTGAAATCAGCGACTTCAAAACTCTCAGATTAAAGGTTTCAGCCTTTCGATTTTACCTTAGTTAGCATTTGCGAAGTATTGAAGCAGTCCTTTTGTAATTCCAAATTTTGAAATCAGATTCGAAATCAGCGACTTCAAAACTCTCAGAATAAAGGTTTCAGCATTTCGATTATACCTTAGTTTGCATTTAAGAAGTATTGAAGCAGTCCTTTTGTAATTCCAAATTTTGAAATCAGATTCGAAATTAGCGACTTCAAAACTCGCAGATTAATGGTTCTGCCGTTCGATTACACCTTAATTAGTATTTACGAAGTATTGAAGCCGTTCTTTTGAAATTCCAAATTTTGAAATCAGATTTGAAATCAGCGACTTCAAAACTCGCCGAATAATGGTTCTGCCGTTCGATTACACCTTAGTCAGTATTTACGAAGTATTGAAGCCGTCCTTTTGAAATTCCAATTTTGAAATTGGATTTGAAATCAGCGACTTCAAAACTCTCAGAATAAAGGTTTCAGCCTTTCGATTATACCTTAGTTAGCATTTACGAAGTAGTGAAGCCGTCCTTTTTAAATTCCAAATTTTGAAATCAGATTTGAAATCAGCGAGTTCAGAAAACCTCAGATTATAGGTTTTGGCAATTTAATATTCTTTAGTTAGTATTGACGGAATATTGAAGCCTTCCTTTTGAAATTCCAAATTTTGAAATCAGATTTGAAATCAGCGACTTCAAAACTCGAAGAATAAAGGTTTCAGCCTTTCGATTATACCTTAGTTAGCATTTACGAAGTAGTGAAGCCGTCCTTTTTAAATTCCAAATTTTGAAATCAGATTTGAAATCAGCGACTTCAAAACTCTCAGATTAAAGGTTTCAGCCTTTAGATTATTCCTTAGTTAGCATTTGCGAAGTATTGAAGCCGTCCTTTTGAAATTCCAAATTTTGAAATCAGATTTGAAAGCAGCGACATCAAAACTCTCAGATTAATGGTTTCTGCCGTTCGATTACACCTTAGTCAGTATTTACGAAATACTGAAGCCGTCCTTTTGAAATTCCAAATTTTGAAATCAGATTTGAAATCAGCAACTTCAGAAAACCTCAGATTATAGGTTTTGGCAGTTTATTTATACTTTAGTTAGTATTGACGGAATATTGAAGCCTTCCATTTGAAGTTCCAAATTTTGAAACCAGATTTAAAATCAGCGACTTAAAAACTCTCAGATTAAAGGTTTCAGCCTTTTGATTATACCATAGTTAGCATTTACGAAGTATTGAAGCCGTCCTTTTGAAATTCAAAATTTTGAAATCAGATTTGAAATCAGCGACTTCAAAACTCTCAGATTAATGGTTTCTGCTGTTCGATTACACCTTAGTTAGTATTTACGAAGTATTGAAGCCGTCCTTTTCAAATTTTAAATTTTGAAATCATATTTGAAATCAGCGACTTCAAAACTCTCTCATTGAATGTTTCAGCCTTTCGATTATACCTTAGTTAGCATTTGCGAAGTATTGAAGCCGTCCTTTTGAAATTCCAAATTTTGAAATCAGATTTGAAATCAGCGACTTCAAAACTCTCAGATTAAAGATTTCAGCTTTTCGATTATACCTTAGTTACCATTTACGAAGTACTGAAGCCGTCCTTTTGAAATTCCAAATTTTTGAATCAGATTTAAAATCAGCGACATCAAAACTCTCAGATTAATGGTTTCTGCCGTTCGATTACACCTTAGTCAGTATTTACGATGTATTGAAGCCGTTCTTTTGAAATTCCAAATTTTGAAATCAGATTCGAAATCAGCGAGTTCAGAAAACCTCAGATTATAGGTTTTGGCAATTTAATATTCTTTAGTTAGTATTGACGGAATATTGAAGCCTTCCTTTTGAAGTTCCAAATTTTGAAATCAGATTTGAAATCAGCGACTTCAAAACTCGCAGAATAAAGGTTTCAGCCTTTCGATTATACCTTAGTTAGCATTTACGAAGTAGTGAATCCGTCCTTTTTAAATTCCAAATTTTGAAATCAGATTTGAAATCAGCGACTTCAAAACTCTCAGATTAAAGGTTTCAGCCTTTCGATTATACCTTAGTTACCATTTACGAAGTACTGAAGCCGTCCTTTTGAAATTCCAAATTTTTGAATCAGATTTGAAAGCAGCGACATCAAAACTCTCAGATTAATGGTTTCTGCTGTTCGATTACACTTTAGTTAGTATTTACGAAGTATTGAAGCCGTCCTTTTCAAATTTTAAATTTTGAAATCATATTTGAAATCAGCGACTTCAAAACTCTCTCATTTAATGTTTCAGCCTTTCGATTATACCTTAGTTAGCATTTGCGAAGTATTGAAGCCGTCCTTTTGAAATTCCAAATTTTGAAATCAGATTTGAAATCAGCGACTTCAAAACTCTCAGATTAAAGATTTCAGCCTTTCGATTATACCTTAGTTACCATTTACGAAGTACTGAAGCCGTCCTTTTGAAATTCCAAATTTTTGAATCAGATTTGAAATCAGCGACATCAAAACTCTCAGATTAATGGTTTCTGCCGTTCGATTACACCTTAGTCAGTATTTACGAAGTATTGAAGCCGTCCTTTTGAAATTACAATTTTGAAATTGGATTTGAAATCAGCGACTTTAGAAAACCTCAGATTATAGGTTTTGGCAATTTAATATTCTTTAGTTAGTACTGACGTAATATTGAAGCCTTCCTTTTGAAGTTCCAAATTTTGAAATCAGATTTGAAATCAGCGACTTTAGAAAACCTCAGATTATAGGTTTTGGCAATTTAATATTCTTTAGTTAGTACTGACGTAATATTGAAGCCTTCCTTTTGAAGTTCCAAATTTTGAAATCAGATTTGAAATCAGCGACTTCAAAACTCGCAGAATAAAGGTTTCAGCCTTTCGATTATACCTTAGTTAGCATTTACGAAGTAGTGAATCCGTCCTTTTTAAATTCCAAATTTTGAAATCAGATTTGAAATCAGCGACTTCACAACTCTCAGATTAAATGTTTCAGCCTTTCGATTATACCTTAGTGAGTATTTGCGAAGTATTGAAGCCGTCCTTTTGAAATTCCAAATTTTGAAATCAGATTTGAAATCAGCGACTTCAAAACTCTCAGAATAAAGGTTTCAGACTTTCGATTATACCTTAGTTAGCATTTACGAAGTACTGAAGCCGTCCTTTTGAAATTCCAAATTTTGAAATCAGATTTGAAATCAGTGACATCAAAACTCTCAGATTAATGGTTTCTGCTGTTCTATTACACCTTAGTTAGTATTTACGAAGTACTGAAGCCGTCCTTTTGAAATTCCAAATTTTGAAATCAGATTTGAAAGCAGCGACATCAAAACTCTCAGATTAATGGTTTCTGCAGTTCGATTACACGTTAGTCAGTATTTACGAAGTATTGAAGCCGTCCTTTTGAAATTCCAAATTTTGAAATCAGATTTGAAATCAGCAACTTCAGAAAACCTCAGATTATAGGTTTTGGCAGTTTATTTATACTTTAGTTAGTATTGACGGAATATTGAAGCCTTCCATTTGAAGTTCCTAATTTTGAAATCAGATTTAAAATCAGCGACTTAAAAACTCTCAGATTAAAGGTTTCAGCCTTTTGATTATACCTTAGTTAGCATTTACGAAGTATTGAAGCCGTCCTTTTGAAATTCCAAATTTTGAAATCAGATTTGAAATCAGCGACTTCAAAACTCTCAGATTAAAGGTTTCAGCCTTTCGATTATACCTTAGTTACCATTTACGAAGTATTGAAGCCGTCCTTTTGAAATTCCAAATTTTGAAATCAGATTCGAAATCAGCGACTTCAAAACTCTGAGATTAAATGTTTCAGCCTTTCGATTATACCTTAGTTAGCATTTACGAAGTATTGAAGCCGTCCTTTTCAAATTCCAAATTTTGAAATCAGATTTGAAATCAGCGACTTCAAAACTCTCAGATTAAAGGTTTCAGCATTTCGATTATACCTTACTTTGCATTTACGAAGTATTGAAGCCGTCCTTTTGAAATTCCAAATTTTGAAATCAGATTTGAAATCAGCGACTTCAAAACTCGCAGATTAATGGTTCTGCCGTTCGATTACACCTTAGTTAGTATTTACGAAGTATTGAAGCCGTTCTTTTGAAATTCCAAATTTTGAAATCAGATTTGAAATCAGCGACTTCAAAACTCGCCGATTAATGGTTCTGACGTTCGATTACACCTTAGTTAGTATTTACGAAGTATTGAAGCCGTCCTTTTGTAATTCCAAATTTTGAAATCAGATTCGAAATCAGCGACTTCAAAACTCTCAGATTAAAGGTTTCAGCATTTCGATTATACCTTAGTTAGTATTTACGAAGTATTGAAGCCGTCCTTTTGAAATTCCAAATTTTTGAATCAGATTTGAAATCAGCGACATCAAAACTCTCAGAGTAATGGTTTCTGCTGTTCGATTACACCTTAGTCAGTATTTACGAAGTATTGAAGCCGTCCTTTTGAAATTCCAATTTTGAAATTGGATTTGAAATCAGCGACTTCAAAACTCTCAGAATAAAGGTTTCAGCCTTTCGATTATACCTTAGTTAGCATTTACGAAGTAGTGAAGCCGTCCTTTTTAAATTCCAAATTTTGAAATCAGATTTGAAATCAGCGAGTTCAGAAAACCTCAGATTATAGGTTTTGGCAATTTAATATTCTTTAGTTAGTATTGACGGAATATTGAAGCCTTCCTTTTGAAATTCCAAATTGTGAAATCAGATTTGAAATCAGCGACTTCAAAACTCGAAGAATAAAGGTTTCAGCCTTTCGATTATACCTTAGTTAGCATTTACGAAGTAGTGAAGCCGTCCTTTTTAAATTCCAAATTTTGAAATCAGATTTGAAATCAGCGACTTCAAAACTCTCAGAATAAAGGTTTCAGACTTTCGATTATACCTTAGTTAGCATTTACGAAGTACTGAAGCCGTCCTTTTGAAATTCCAAATTTTGAAATCAGATTTGAAATCAGTGACATCAAAACTCTCAGATTAATGGTTTCTGCTGTTCTATTACACCTTAGTTAGTATTTACGAAGTACTGAAGCCGTCCTTTTGAAATTCCAAATTTTGAAATCAGATTTGAAAGCAGCGACATCAAAACTCTCAGATTAATGGTTTCTGCAGTTCGATTACACGTTAGTCAGTATTTACGAAGTATTGAAGCCGTCCTTTTGAAATTCCAAATTTTGAAATCAGATTTGAAATCAGCAACTTCAGAAAACCTCAGATTATAGGTTTTGGCAGTTTATTTATACTTTAGTTAGTATTGACGGAATATTGAAGCCTTCCATTTGAAGTTCCTAATTTTGAAATCAGATTTAAAATCAGCGACTTAAAAACTCTCAGATTAAAGGTTTCAGCCTTTTGATTATACCTTAGTTAGCATTTACGAAGTATTGAAGCCGTCCTTTTGAAATTCCAAATTTTGAAATCAGATTTGAAATCAGCGACTTCAAAACTCTCAGATTAAATGTTTCAGCCTTTCGATTATACCTTAGTGAGCATTTGCAAAGTATTGAAGCCGTCCTTTTGAAATTCCAAATTTTGAAATCAGATTTGAAATCAGCGACTTTAAAACTCTCAGATTAAATGTTTCAGCTTTTCGATTATACCTTAGTTACCATTTACGAAGTACTGAAGCCGTCCTTTTGAAATTCCAAATTTTTGAATCAGATTTGAAATCAGCGATATCAAAACTCTCAGATTAATGGTTTCTGCCGTTCGATTACACATTAGTCAGTATTTACGAAGTATTGAAGCCGTCCTTTTGAAATTCCAAATTTTGAAATCAGATTCGATATCAGCGACTTCAAAACTCTGAGATTAAATGTTTCAGCCTTTCGATTATACCTTAGTTAGCATTTGCGAAGTATTGAAGCCGTCCTTCTAAAATTCCAAATTTTGAAATCAGATTTGAAATCAGATTTGAAATCAGCGACTTCAAAACTCTCAGATTAAAGGTTTCAGCCTTTAGATTATACCTTAGTTAGCATATGCGAAGTATTGAAGCCGTCCTTTTGAAATTCCAAATTTTGAAATCAGATTTGAAATCAGCGACTTCAAAACTCTCAGATTAAAGGTTTCAGCCTTTAGATTATACCTTAGTTAGCATTTGCGAAGTATTGAAGCCGTCCTTTTGAAATTCCAAATTTTGAAATCAGATTTGAAATCAACGACTTCAAAACTCTCAGATTAATGGTTTCTGCTGTTCTATTACACCTTAGTTAGTATTTACGAAGTACTGAAGCCGTCCTTTTGAAATTCTAAATTTTGAAATCAGATTTGATATAAGAGACATCTAAACTCTCAGAATAAAAGTTTCAGCCTTTCGATTATACCTTAGTTAGCTTTTACGAAGTACTGAAGCCGTCCTTTTGAAATTCCAAATTTTGAAATCAGATTTGAAAGCAGCGACATCAAAACTCTCAGATTAATGGTTTCTGCTGTTCGATTACACCTTAGTCAGTATTTACGAAGTATTGAAGCCGTCCTTTTGAAATTCCAAATTTTGAAATCAGATTTGAAATCAGCAACTTCAGAAAACCTCAGATTATAGGTTTTGGCAGTTTATTTATACTTTAGTTAGTATTGACGGAATATTGAAGCCTTCCATTTGAAGTGCCAAATTTTACAATCAGATTTATAATCAGCGACTTAAAAACTCTCAGATTAAAGGTTTCAGCCTTTTGATTATACCTTAGTTAGCATTTACGAAGTATTGAAGCCGTCCGTTTGAAATTCCAAATTTTGAAATCAGATTTGAATTCAGCGACTTCAAAACTCTCAGATTAAAGGTTTCAGCCTTTCGATTATACCTTAGTTACCATTTACGAAGTACTGAAGCCGTCCTTTTGAAATTCCAAATTTTTGAATCAGATTTGAAATCAGCGACATCAACACTCTCAGATTAATGGTTTCTGCTGTTCGATTGCACCTTAGTTAGTATTTACGAAGTATTGAAGCCGTCCTTTTCAAATTTTAAATTTTGAAATCATATTTGAAATCAGCGACTTCAAAATCTCTGATTGAATGTTTCAGCCTTTCGATTATACCTTAGTTAGCATTTGCGAAGTATTGAAGCCGTCCTTTTGAAATTCCAAATTTTGAAATCAGATTCGATATCAGCGACTTCAAAACTCTGAGATTAAATGTTTCAGCCTTTCGATTATACCTTAGTTAGCATTTGCGAAGTATTGAAGCCGTCCTTCTGAAATTCCAAATTTTGAAATCAGATTTGAAATCAGCGACTTCAAAACTCTCATATTAAAGGTTTCAGCCTTTAGATTATACCTTAGTTAGCATTTGCGAAGTATTGAAGCCGTCCTTTTGAAATTCCAAATTTTGAAATCAGATTTGAAATCAGCGACTTCAAAACTCTCAGATTAAAGGTTTCAGCCTTTAGATTATACCTTAGTTAGCATTTGCGAAGTATTGAAGCCGTCCTTTTGAAATTCCAAATTTTGAAATCAGATTTGAAATCAGCGACTTCAAAACTCTCAGATTAATGGTTTCTGCTGTTCTATTACAGCTTAGTTAGTATTTACGAAGTACTGAAGCCGTCCTTTTGAAATTCTAAATTTTGAAATCAGATTTGATATAAGCGACATCAAAACTCTCAGAATAAAAGTTTCAGCCTTTCGATTATACCTTAGTTAGCTTTTACGAAGTACTGAAGCCGTAATTTTGAAATTCCAAATTTTGAAATCAGATTTGAAAGCAGCGACTTCAAAACACTCAGATTAAAGGTTTCAGCCTTTAGATTATACCTTAGTTAGCATTTGCGAAGTATTGAAGCCGTCCTTTTGAAATTCCAAATTTTGAAATCAGATTTGAAATCAGCGACTTCAAAACTCTCAGATTGAATGTTTCAGCCTTTCGATTATACCTTAGTGAGCATTTGCAAAGTATTGAAGCCGTCCTTTTAAAATTCCAAATTTTGAAATCAGATTTGAAATTAGCGACTTCAAAACTCTCAGATTAAATGTTTCAGCCTTTCGATTATACCTTAGTGAGCATTTGCGAAGTATTGAAGCCGTCCTTTTGAAATTCCAAATTTTGAAATCAGATTTGAAATCAGCTACTTCAAAACTCTCAGATTAAATGTTTCAGCCTTTCGATTATACCTTAGTGAGCATTTGCAAAGTATTGAAGCCGTCCTTTTGAAATTCCAAATTTTGAAATCAGATTTGAAATCAGCGACTTTAAAACTCTCAGATTAAATGTTTCAGCTTTTCGATTATACCTTAGTTACCATTTACGAAGTACTGAAGCCGTCCTTTTGAAATTCCAAATTTTTGAATCAGATTTGAAATCAGCGATATCAAAACTCTCAGATTAATGGTTTCTGCCGTTCGATTACACATTAGTCAGTATTTACGAAGTATTGAAGCCGTCCTTTTGAAATTCCAAATTTTGAAATCAGATTCGATATCAGCGACTTCAAAACTCTGAGATTAAATGTTTCAGCCTTTCGATTATACCTTAGTTAGCATTTGCGAAGTATTGAAGCCGTCCTTCTAAAATTCCAAATTTTGAAATCAGATTTGAAATCAGATTTGAAATCAGCGACTTCAAAACTCTCAGATTAAAGGTTTCAGCCTTTAGATTATACCTTAGTTAGCATATGCGAAGTATTGAAGCCGTCCTTTTGAAATTCCAAATTTTGAAATCAGATTTGAAATCAGCGACTTCAAAACTCTCAGATTAAAGGTTTCAGCCTTTAGATTATACCTTAGTTAGCATTTGCGAAGTATTGAAGCCGTCCTTTTGAAATTCCAAATTTTGAAATCAGATTTGAAATCAACGACTTCAAAACTCTCAGATTAATGGTTTCTGCTGTTCTATTACACCTTAGTTAGTATTTACGAAGTACTGAAGCCGTCCTTTTGAAATTCTAAATTTTGAAATCAGATTTGATATAAGAGACATCTAAACTCTCAGAATAAAAGTTTCAGCCTTTCGATTATACCTTAGTTAGCTTTTACGAAGTACTGAAGCCGTCCTTTTGAAATTCCAAATTTTGAAATCAGATTTGAAAGCAGCGACATCAAAACTCTCAGATTAATGGTTTCTGCTGTTCGATTACACCTTAGTCAGTATTTACGAAGTATTGAAGCCGTCCTTTTGAAATTCCAAATTTTGAAATCAGATTTGAAATCAGCAACTTCAGAAAACCTCAGATTATAGGTTTTGGCAGTTTATTTATACTTTAGTTAGTATTGACGGAATATTGAAGCCTTCCATTTGAAGTTCCAAATTTTACAATCAGATTTATAATCAGCGACTTAAAAACTCTCAGATTAAAGGTTTCAGCCTTTTGATTATACCTTAGTTAGCATTTACGAAGTATTGAAGCCGTGCGTTTGAAATTCCAAATTTTGAAATCAGATTTGAATTCAGCGACTTCAAAACTCTCAGATTAAAGGTTTCAGCCTTTCGATTATACCTTAGTTACCATTTACGAAGTACTGAAGCCGTCCTTTTGAAATTCCAAATTTTTGAATCAGATTTGAAATCAGCGACATCAACACTCTCAGATTAATGGTTTCTGCTGTTCGATTGCACCTTAGTTAGTATTTACGAAGTATTGAAGCCGTCCTTTTCAAATTTTAAATTTTGAAATCATATTTGAAATCAGCGACTTCAAAATCTCTGATTGAATGTTTCAGCCTTTCGATTATACCTTAGTTAGCATTTGCGAAGTATTGAAGCCGTCCTTTTGAAATTCCAAATTTTGAAATCAGATTCGAAATCAGCGACTTCAAAACTCTCAGATTAAAGGTTTCAGCATTTCGATTATACCTTAGTTTGCATTTATGAAGTATTGAAGCAGTCCTTTTGTAATTCCAAATTTTGAAATCAGATTCGAAATCAGCGACTTCAAAACTCGCAGATTAATGGTTCTGCCGTTCGATTACACCTTAGTTAGTATTTACGAAGTATTGAAGCCGTTCTTTTGAAATTCCAAATTTTGAATTCAGATTTGAAATCAGCGACTTCAAAACTCGCCGATTAATGGTTCTGCCGTTCGATTACACCTTAGTTAGTATTTACGAAGTATTGAAGCCGTCCTTTTCAAATTCCAAATTTTGAAATCAGATTTGAAATCAGCGACTTCAAAACTCTCAGATTAAAGGTTTCAGCCTTTCGATTATACCTTAGTTAGCATTTGCGAAGTATTGAAGCAGTCCTTTTGTAATTCCAAATTTTGAAATCAGATTCGAAATCAGCGACTTCAAAACTCTCAGAATAAAGGTTTCAGCATTTCGATTATACCTTAGTTTGCATTTAAGAAGTATTGAAGCAGTCCTTTTGTAATTCCAAATTTTGAAATCAGATTCGAAATCAGCGACTTCAAAACTCTCAGAATAAAGGTTTCAGCATTTCGATTATACCTTAGTTTGCATTTATGAAGTATTGAAGCAATCCTTTTGTAATTCCAAATTTTGAAATCAGATTCGAAATCAGCGACTTCAAAACTCGCAGATTAATGGTTCTGCCGTTCGATTACACCTTAGTTAGTATTTACGAAGTATTGAAGCCGTTCTTTTGAAATTCCAAATTTTGAATTCAGATTTGAAATCAGCGACTTCAAAACTCGCCGATTAATGGTTCTGCCGTTCGATTACACCTTAGTCAGTATTTACGAAGTATTGAAGCCGTCCTTTTGAAATTCCAATTTTGAAATTGGATTTGAAATCAGCGACTTCAAAACTCTCAGAATAAAGGTTTCAGCCTTTCGATTATACCTTAGTTAGCATTTACGAAGTAGTGAAGCCGTCCTTTTTAAATTCCAAATTTTGAAATCAGATTTGAAATCAGCGAGTTCAGAAAACCTCAGATTATAGGTTTTGGCAATTTAATATTCTTTAGTTAGTATTGACGGAATATTGAAGCCTTCCTTTTGAAATTCCAAATTTTGAAATCAGATTTGAAATCAGCGACTTCAAAACTCGAAGAATAAAGGTTTCAGCCTTTCGATTATACCTTAGTTAGCATTTACGAAGTAGTGAAGCCGTCCTTTTTAAATTCCAAATTTTGAAATCAGATTTGAAATCAGCGACTTCAAAACTCTCAGATTAAATGTTTCAGCCTTTCGATTATACCTTAGTGAGCATTTGCGAAGTATTGAAGCCGTCCTTTTGAAATTCCAAATTTTGAAATCAGATTTGAAATCAGCGACTTCAAAACTCTCAGAATAAAGGTTTCAGACTTTCGATTATACCTTAGTTAGCATTTACGAAGTACTGAAGCCGTCCTTTTGAAATTCCAAATTTTGAAATCAGATTTGAAATCAGCGACATCAAAACTCTCAGATTAATGGTTTCTGCTGTTCGATTACACCTTAGTCAGTATTTACGAAGTATTGAAGCCGTCCTTTTGAAATTCCAAATTTTGAAATCAGATTCGAAATCAGCGACTTCAAAACTCTGAGATTAAATGTTTCAGCCTTTCGATTATACCTTAGTTAGCATTTGCAAAGTATTGAAGCCGTCCTTTTGAAATTCCAAATTTTGAAATCAGATTTGAAATCAGCGACTTCAAAACTCTCAGAATAAAGGTTTCTGCCTTTCAATTATACCTTAGTTAGCATTTACGAAGTAGTGAAGCCGTTCTTTTGAAATTCCAAATTTTGAAATCAGATTTGAAATCAGCGACTTCAAAACTCTCAGATTAAAGGTTTCAGCCTTTAGATTATTCCTTAGTTAGCATTTGCGAAGTATTGAAGCCGTCCTTTTGAAATTCCAAATTTTGAAATCAGATTTGAAAGCAGCGACATCAAAACTCTCAGATTAATGGTTTCTGCCGTTCGATTACACCTTAGTCAGTATTTACGAAATACTGAAGCCGTCCTTTTGAAATTCCAAATTTTGATATCAGATTTGAAATCAGCGACTTCAAAACTCTCAGAATAAAGGTTTCTGCATTTCAATTATACCTTAGTTAGCATTTACGAAGTAGTGAAGCCGTTCTTTTGAAATTCCAAATTTTGAAATCAGATTTGAAATCAGCGACTTCAAAACTCTCAGATTAAAGGTTTCAGCCTTTAGATTATTCCTTAGTTAGCATTTGCGAAGTATTGAAGCCGTCCTTTTGAAATTCCAAATTTTGAAATCAGATTTGAAAGCAGCGACATCAAAACTCTCAGATTAATGGTTTCTGCCGTTCGATTACACCTTAGTCAGTATTTACGAAATACTGAAGCCGTCCTTTTGAAATTCCAAATTTTGAAATCAGATTTGAAATCAGCAACTTCAGAAAACCTCAGATTATAGGTTTTGGCAGTTTATTTATACTTTAGTTAGTATTGACGGAATATTGAAGCCTTCCATTTGAAGTTCCAAATTTTGAAACCAGATTTAAAATCAGCGACTTAAAAACTCTCAGATTAAAGGTTTCAGCCTTTTGATTATACCATAGTTAGCATTTACGAAGTATTGAAGCCGTCCTTTTGAAATTCAAAATTTTGAAATCAGATTTGAAATCAGCGACTTCAAAACTCTCAGATTAATGGTTTCTGCTGTTCGATTACACCTTAGTTAGTATTTACGAAGTATTGAAGCCGTCCTTTTCAAATTTTAAATTTTGAAATCATATTTGAAATCAGCGACTTCAAAACTCTCTCATTGAATGTTTCAGCCTTTCGATTATACCTTAGTTAGCATTTGCGAAGTATTGAAGCCGTCCTTTTGAAATTCCAAATTTTGAAATCAGATTTGAAAGCAGCGACATCAAAACTCTCAGATTAATGGTTTCTGCAGTTCGATTACACGTTAGTCAGTATTTACGAAGTATTGAAGCCGTCCTTTTGAAATTCCAAATTTTGAAATCAGATTTGAAATCAGCAACTTCAGAAAACCTCAGATTATAGGTTTTGGCAGTTTATTTATACTTTAGTTAGTATTGACGGAATATTGAAGCCTTCCATTTGAAGTTCCTAATTTTGAAATCAGATTTAAAATCAGCGACTTAAAAACTCTCAGATTAAAGGTTTCAGCCTTTTGATTATACCTTAGTTAGCATTTACGAAGTATTGAAGCCGTCCTTTTGAAATTCCAAATTTTGAAATCAGATTTGAAATCAGCGACTTCAAAACTCTCAGATTAAAGGTTTCAGCCTTTCGATTATACCTTAGTTACCATTTACGAAGTATTGAAGCCGTCCTTTTGAAATTCCAAATTTTGAAATCAGATTCGAAATCAGCGACTTCAAAACTCTGAGATTAAATGTTTCAGCCTTTCGATTATACCTTAGTTAGCATTTACGAAGTATTGAAGCCGTCCTTTTCAAATTCCAAATTTTGAAATCAGATTTGAAATCAGCGACTTCAAAACTCTCAGATTAAAGGTTTCAGCATTTCGATTATACCTTACTTTGCATTTACGAAGTATTGAAGCCGTCCTTTTGAAATTCCAAATTTTGAAATCAGATTTGAAATCAGCGACTTCAAAACTCGCAGATTAATGGTTCTGCCGTTCGATTACACCTTAGTTAGTATTTACGAAGTATTGAAGCCGTTCTTTTGAAATTCCAAATTTTGAAATCAGATTTGAAATCAGCGACTTCAAAACTCGCCGATTAATGGTTCTGACGTTCGATTACACCTTAGTTAGTATTTACGAAGTATTGAAGCCGTCCTTTTGTAATTCCAAATTTTGAAATCAGATTCGAAATCAGCGACTTCAAAACTCTCAGATTAAAGGTTTCAGCATTTCGATTATACCTTAGTTAGTATTTACGAAGTATTGAAGCCGTCCTTTTGAAATTCCAAATTTTTGAATCAGATTTGAAATCAGCGACATCAAAACTCTCAGAGTAATGGTTTCTGCTGTTCGATTACACCTTAGTCAGTATTTACGAAGTATTGAAGCCGTCCTTTTGAAATTCCAATTTTGAAATTGGATTTGAAATCAGCGACTTCAAAACTCTCAGAATAAAGGTTTCAGCCTTTCGATTATACCTTAGTTAGCATTTACGAAGTAGTGAAGCCGTCCTTTTTAAATTCCAAATTTTGAAATCAGATTTGAAATCAGCGAGTTCAGAAAACCTCAGATTATAGGTTTTGGCAATTTAATATTCTTTAGTTAGTATTGACGGAATATTGAAGCCTTCCTTTTGAAATTCCAAATTGTGAAATCAGATTTGAAATCAGCGACTTCAAAACTCGAAGAATAAAGGTTTCAGCCTTTCGATTATACCTTAGTTAGCATTTACGAAGTAGTGAAGCCGTCCTTTTTAAATTCCAAATTTTGAAATCAGATTTGAAATCAGCGAGTTCAGAAAACCTCAGATTATAGGTTTTGGCAATTTAATATTCTTTAGTTAGTACTGACGGAATATTGAAGCCTTCCTTTTGAAGTTCCAAATTTTGAAATCAGATTTGAAATCAGCGACTTCAAAACTCGCAGAATAAAGGTTTCAGCCTTTCGATTATACCTTAGTTAGCATTTACGAAGTAGTGAATCCGTCCTTTTTAAATTCCAAATTTTGAAATCAGATTTGAAATCAGCGACTTCAAAACTCTCAGATTAAATGTTTCAGCCTTTCGATTATACCTTAGTGAGTATTTGCGAAGTATTGAAGCCGTCCTTTTGAAATTCCAAATTTTGAAATCAAATTGGAAATCAGCGACTTCAAAACTCTCAGAATAAAGGTTTCAGACTTTCGATTATACCTTAGTTAGCATTTACGAAGTACTGAAGCCGTCCTTTTGAAATTCCAAATTTTGAAATCAGATTTGAAATCAGCGACATCAAAACTCTCAGATTAATGGTTTCTGCTGTTCTATTACACCTTACTTAGTATTTACGAAGTACTGAAGCCGTCCTTTTGAAATTCCAAATTTTGAAATATGATTTGATATAAGCGACATCAAAACTCTCAGAATAAAAGTTTCAGCCTTTCGATTATACCTTAGTTAGCATTTACGAAGTACTGAAGCCGTCCTTTTGAAATTCCAAATTTTGAAATCAGATTTGAAAGCAGCGACATCAAAACTCTCAGATTAATGGTTTCTGCCGTTCGATTACACCTTAGTCAGTATTTACGAAATACTGAAGCCGTCCTTTTGAAATTCCAAATTTTGAAATCAGATTTGAAATCAGCGACATCAAAACTCTCAGATTAATGGTTTCTGCAGTTCGATTACACCTTAGTCAGAATTTACGAAGTATTGAAGCCGTCCTTTTGAAATTCCAAATTTTGAAATCAGATTTGAAATCAGCAACTTCAGAAAACCTCAGATTATAGGTTTTGGCAGTTTATTTATACTTTAGTTAGTATTGACGGAATATTGAAGCCTTCCATTTGAAGTTCCAAATTTTGAAATCAGATTTAAAATCAGCGACTTAAAAACTCTCAGATTAAAGGTTTCAGCCTTTTGATTATACCTTAGTTAGCATTTACGAAGTATTGAAGCCGTCCTTTTGAAATTCCAAATTTTGAAATCAGATTTGAAATCAGCGACTTCAAAACTCTCAGATTAAAGGTTTCAGCCTTTCGATTATACCTTAGTTACCATTTACGAAGTATTGAAATCGTCCTTTTCAAATTTTAAATTTTGAAATCATATTTGAAATCAGCGACTTCAAAACTCACTGATTGAGTTTTTCAGCCTTTCGATTATACCTTAGTTAGCATTTGCGAAGTATTGAAACCGTCCTTTTGAAATTCCAAATTTTGAAATCAGATTTGAAATCAGCGACTTCAAAACTCTCAGAATAAAGGTTTCAGACTTTCGATTATACCTTAGTTAGCATTTACGAAGTACTGAAGCCGTCCTTTTGAAATTCCAAATTTTGAAATCAGATTTGAAATCAGCGACTTCAAAACTCTCAGAATAAAGGTTTCAGTCTTTCGATTATACCTTAGTTAGCATTTACGAAGTACTGAAGCCGTCCTTTTGAAGTTCCAAATTTTGAAATCAGATTTGAAATCAGCGACATCAAAACTCTCAGATTAATGGTTTCTGCTGTTCGATTACACCTTAGTCAGTATTTACGAAGTATTGAAGCCGTCCTTTTGAAATTCCAAATTTTGAAATCAGATTTGAAATCAGCGACTTCAAAACTCTCAGATTAAATGTTTCAGCCTTTCGATTATACCTTAGTGAACATTTGCAAAGTATTGAAGCCGTCCTTTTGAAATTCCAAATTTTGGAATCAGATTCGATATCAGCGACTTCAAAACTCTGAGATTAAATGTTTCAGCCTTTCGATTATACCTTAGTTAGCATTTGCGAAGTATTGAAGCCGTCCTTCTGAAATTCCAAATTTTGAAATCAGATTTGAAATCAGCGACTTCAAAACTCTCATATTAAAGGTTTCAGCCTTTAGATTATACCTTAGTTAGCATTTGCGAAGTATTGAAGCCGTCCTTTTGAAATTCCAAATTTTGAAATCAGATTTGAAATCAGCGACTTCAAAACTCTCAGATTAAAGGTTTCAGCCTTTAGATTATACCTTAGTTAGCATTTGCGAAGTATTGAAGCCGTCCTTTTGAAATTCCAAATTTTGAAATCAGATTTGAAATCAGCGACTTCAAAACTCTCAGATTAATGGTTTCTGCTGTTCTATTACAGCTTAGTTAGTATTTACGAAGTACTGAAGCCGTCCTTTTGAAATTCTAAATTTTGAAATCAGATTTGATATAAGCGACATCAAAACTCTCAGAATAAAAGTTTCAGCCTTTCGATTATACCTTAGTTAGCTTTTACGAAGTACTGAAGCCGTAATTTTGAAATTCCAAATTTTGAAATCAGATTTGAAAGCAGCGACTTCAAAACACTCAGATTAAAGGTTTCAGCCTTTAGATTATACCTTAGTTAGCATTTGCGAAGTATTGAAGCCGTCCTTTTGAAATTCCAAATTTTGAAATCAGATTTGAAATCAGCGACTTCAAAACTCTCAGATTGAATGTTTCAGCCTTTCGATTATACCTTAGTGAGCATTTGCAAAGTATTGAAGCCGTCCTTTTAAAATTCCAAATTTTGAAATCAGATTTGAAATTAGCGACTTCAAAACTCTCAGATTAAATGTTTCAGCCTTTCGATTATACCTTAGTGAGCATTTGCGAAGTATTGAAGCCGTCCTTTTGAAATTCCAAATTTTGAAATCAGATTTGAAATCAGCTACTTCAAAACTCTCAGATTAAATGTTTCAGCCTTTCGATTATACCTTAGTGAGCATTTGCAAAGTATTGAAGCCGTCCTTTTGAAATTCCAAATTTTGAAATCAGATTTGAAATCAGCGACTTTAAAACTCTCAGATTAAATGTTTCAGCTTTTCGATTATACCTTAGTTACCATTTACGAAGTACTGAAGCCGTCCTTTTGAAATTCCAAATTTTTGAATCAGATTTGAAATCAGCGATATCAAAACTCTCAGATTAATGGTTTCTGCCGTTCGATTACACATTAGTCAGTATTTACGAAGTATTGAAGCCGTCCTTTTGAAATTCCAAATTTTGAAATCAGATTCGATATCAGCGACTTCAAAACTCTGAGATTAAATGTTTCAGCCTTTCGATTATACCTTAGTTAGCATTTGCGAAGTATTGAAGCCGTCCTTCTAAAATTCCAAATTTTGAAATCAGATTTGAAATCAGATTTGAAATCAGCGACTTAAAAACTCTCAGATTAAAGGTTTCAGCCTTTAGATTATACCTTAGTTAGCATATGCGAAGTATTGAAGCCGTCCTTTTGAAATTCCAAATTTTGAAATCAGATTTGAAATCAGCGACTTCAAAACTCTCAGATTAAAGGTTTCAGCCTTTAGATTATACCTTAGTTAGCATTTGCGAAGTATTGAAGCCGTCCTTTTGAAATTCCAAATTTTGAAATCAGATTTGAAATCAACGACTTCAAAACTCTCAGATTAATGGTTTCTGCTGTTCTATTACACCTTAGTTAGTATTTACGAAGTACTGAAGCCGTCCTTTTGAAATTCTAAATTTTGAAATCAGATTTGATATAAGAGACATCTAAACTCTCAGAATAAAAGTTTCAGCCTTTCGATTATACCTTAGTTAGCTTTTACGAAGTACTGAAGCCGTCCTTTTGAAATTCCAAATTTTGAAATCAGATTTGAAAGCAGCGACATCAAAACTCTCAGATTAATGGTTTCTGCTGTTCGATTACACCTTAGTCAGTATTTACGAAGTATTGAAGCCGTCCTTTTGAAATTCCAAATTTTGAAATCAGATTTGAAATCAGCAACTTCAGAAAACCTCAGATTATAGGTTTTGGCAGTTTATTTATACTTTAGTTAGTATTGACGGAATATTGAAGCCTTCCATTTGAAGTTCCAAATTTTACAATCAGATTTATAATCAGCGACTTAAAAACTCTCAGATTAAAGGTTTCAGCCTTTTGATTATACCTTAGTTAGCATTTACGAAGTATTGAAGCCGTCCGTTTGAAATTCCAAATTTTGAAATCAGATTTGAATTCAGCGACTTCAAAACTCTCAGATTAAAGGTTTCAGCCTTTCGATTATACCTTAGTTACCATTTACGAAGTACTGAAGCCGTCCTTTTGAAATTCCAAATTTTTGAATCAGATTTGAAATCAGCGACATCAACACTCTCAGATTAATGGTTTCTGCTGTTCGATTGCACCTTAGTTAGTATTTACGAAGTATTGAAGCCGTCCTTTTCAAATTTTAAATTTTGAAATCATATTTGAAATCAGCGACTTCAAAATCTCTGATTGAATGTTTCAGCCTTTCGATTATACCTTAGTTAGCATTTGCGAAGTATTGAAGCCGTCCTTTTGAAATTCCAAATTTTGAAATCAGATTCGAAATCAGCGACTTCAAAACTCTCAGATTAAAGGTTTCAGCATTTCGATTATACCTTAGTTTGCATTTATGAAGTATTGAAGCAGTCCTTTTGTAATTCCAAATTTTGAAATCAGATTCGAAATCAGCGACTTCAAAACTCGCAGATTAATGGTTCTGCCGTTCGATTACACCTTAGTTAGTATTTACGAAGTATTGAAGCCGTTCTTTTGAAATTCCAAATTTTGAATTCAGATTTGAAATCAGCGACTTCAAAACTCGCCGATTAATGGTTCTGCCGTTCGATTACACCTTAGTTAGTATTTACGAAGTATTGAAGCCGTCCTTTTCAAATTCCAAATTTTGAAATCAGATTTGAAATCAGCGACTTCAAAACTCTCAGATTAAAGGTTTCAGCCTTTCGATTATACCTTAGTTAGCATTTGCGAAGTATTGAAGCAGTCCTTTTGTAATTCCAAATTTTGAAATCAGATTCGAAATCAGCGACTTCAAAACTCTCAGAATAAAGGTTTCAGCATTTCGATTATACCTTAGTTTGCATTTAAGAAGTATTGAAGCAGTCCTTTTGTAATTCCAAATTTTGAAATCAGATTCGAAATCAGCGACTTCAAAACTCTCAGAATAAAGGTTTCAGCATTTCGATTATACCTTAGTTTGCATTTATGAAGTATTGAAGCAGTCCTTTTGTAATTCCAAATTTTGAAATCAGATTCGAAATCAGCGACTTCAAAACTCGCAGATTAATGGTTCTGCCGTTCGATTACACCTTAGTTAGTATTTACGAAGTATTGAAGCCGTTCTTTTGAAATTCCAAATTTTGAATTCAGATTTGAAATCAGCGACTTCAAAACTCGCCGATTAATGGTTCTGCCGTTCGATTACACCTTAGTCAGTATTTACGAAGTATTGAAGCCGTCCTTTTGAAATTCCAATTTTGAAATTGGATTTGAAATCAGCGACTTCAAAACTCTCAGAATAAAGGTTTCAGCCTTTCGATTATACCTTAGTTAGCATTTACGAAGTAGTGAAGCCGTCCTTTTTAAATTCCAAATTTTGAAATCAGATTTGAAATCAGCGAGTTCAGAAAACCTCAGATTATAGGTTTTGGCAATTTAATATTCTTTAGTTAGTATTGACGGAATATTGAAGCCTTCCTTTTGAAATTCCAAATTTTGAAATCAGATTTGAAATCAGCGACTTCAAAACTCGAAGAATAAAGGTTTCAGCCTTTCGATTATACCTTAGTTAGCATTTACGAAGTAGTGAAGCCGTCCTTTTTAAATTCCAAATTTTGAAATCAGATTTGAAATCAGCGACTTCAAAACTCTCAGATTAAATGTTTCAGCCTTTCGATTATACCTTAGTGAGCATTTGCGAAGTATTGAAGCCGTCCTTTTGAAATTCCAAATTTTGAAATCAGATTTGAAATCAGCGACTTCAAAACTCTCAGAATAAAGGTTTCAGACTTTCGATTATACCTTAGTTAGCATTTACGAAGTACTGAAGCCGTCCTTTTGAAATTCCAAATTTTGAAATCAGATTTGAAATCAGCGACATCAAAACTCTCAGATTAATGGTTTCTGCTGTTCGATTACACCTTAGTCAGTATTTACGAAGTATTGAAGCCGTCCTTTTGAAATTCCAAATTTTGAAATCAGATTCGAAATCAGCGACTTCAAAACTCTGAGATTAAATGTTTCAGCCTTTCGATTATACCTTAGTTAGCATTTGCAAAGTATTGAAGCCGTCCTTTTGAAATTCCAAATTTTGAAATCAGATTTGAAATCAGCGACTTCAAAACTCTCAGAATAAAGGTTTCTGCCTTTCAATTATACCTTAGTTAGCATTTACGAAGTAGTGAAGCCGTTCTTTTGAAATTCCAAATTTTGAAATCAGATTTGAAATCAGCGACTTCAAAACTCTCAGATTAAAGGTTTCAGCCTTTAGATTATTCCTTAGTTAGCATTTGCGAAGTATTGAAGCCGTCCTTTTGAAATTCCAAATTTTGAAATCAGATTTGAAAGCAGCGACATCAAAACTCTCAGATTAATGGTTTCTGCCGTTCGATTACACCTTAGTCAGTATTTACGAAATACTGAAGCCGTCCTTTTGAAATTCCAAATTTTGATATCAGATTTGAAATCAGCGACTTCAAAACTCTCAGAATAAAGGTTTCTGCATTTCAATTATACCTTAGTTAGCATTTACGAAGTAGTGAAGCCGTTCTTTTGAAATTCCAAATTTTGAAATCAGATTTGAAATCAGCGACTTCAAAACTCTCAGATTAAAGGTTTCAGTCTTTAGATTATTCCTTAGTTAGCATTTGCGAAGTATTGAAGCCGTCCTTTTGAAATTCCAAATTTTGAAATCAGATTTGAAAGCAGCGACATCAAAACTCTCAGATTAATGGTTTCTGCCGTTCGATTACACCTTAGTCAGTATTTACGAAATACTGAAGCCGTCCTTTTGAAATTCCAAATTTTGAAATCAGATTTGAAATCAGCAACTTCAGAAAACCTCAGATTATAGGTTTTGGCAGTTTATTTATACTTTAGTTAGTATTGACGGAATATTGAAGCCTTCCATTTGAAGTTCCAAATTTTGAAACCAGATTTAAAATCAGCGACTTAAAAACTCTCAGATTAAAGGTTTCAGCCTTTTGATTATACCATAGTTAGCATTTACGAAGTATTGAAGCCGTCCTTTTGAAATTCAAAATTTTGAAATCAGATTTGAAATCAGCGACTTCAAAACTCTCAGATTAATGGTTTCTGCTGTTCGATTACACCTTAGTTAGTATTTACGAAGTATTGAAGCCGTCCTTTTCAAATTTTAAATTTTGAAATCATATTTGAAATCAGCGACTTCAAAACTCTCTCATTGAATGTTTCAGCCTTTCGATTATACCTTAGTTAGCATTTGCGAAGTATTGAAGCCGTCCTTTTGAAATTCCAAATTTTGAAATCAGATTTGAAATCAGCGACTTCAAAACTCTCAGATTAAAGATTTCAGCTTTTCGATTATACCTTAGTTACCATTTACGAAGTACTGAAGCCGTCCTTTTGAAATTCCAAATTTTTGAATCAGATTTAAAATCAGCGACATCAAAACTCTCAGATTAATGGTTTCTGCAGTTCGATTACACCTTAGTCAGTATTTACGATGTATTGAAGCCGTTCTTTTGAAATTCCAAATTTTGAAATCAGATTCGAAATCAGCGAGTTCAGAAAACCTCAGATTATAGGTTTTGGCAATTTAATATTCTTTAGTTAGTATTGACGGAATATTGAAGCCTTCCTTTTGAAGTTCCAAATTTTGAAATCAGATTTGAAATCAGCGACTTCAAAACTCGCAGAATAAAGGTTTCAGCCTTTCGATTATACCTTAGTTAGCATTTACGAAGTAGTGAATCCGTCCTTTTTAAATTCCAAATTTTGAAATCAGATTTGAAATCAGCGACTTCAAAACTCTCAGATTAAAGGTTTCAGCCTTTCGATTATACCTTAGTTACCATTTACGAAGTACTGAAGCCGTCCTTTTGAAATTCCAAATTTTTGAATCAGATTTGAAAGCAGCGACATCAAAACTCTCAGATTAATGGTTTCTGCTGTTCGATTACACTTTAGTTAGTATTTACGAAGTATTGAAGCCGTCCTTTTCAAATTTTAAATTTTGAAATCATATTTGAAATCAGCGACTTCAAAACTCTCTCATTTAATGTTTCAGCCTTTCGATTATACCTTAGTTAGCATTTGCGAAGTATTGAAGCCGTCCTTTTGAAATTCCAAATTTTGAAATCAGATTTGAAATCAGCGACTTCAAAACTCTCAGATTAAAGGTTTCAGCCTTTCGATTATACCTTAGTTACCATTTACGAAGTACTGAAGCCGTCCTTTTGAAATTCCAAATTTTTGAATCAGATTTGAAATCAGCGACATCAAAACTCTCAGATTAATGGTTTCTGCCGTTCGATTACACCTTAGTCAGTATTTACGAAGTATTGAAGCCGTCCTTTTGAAATTACAATTTTGAAATTGGATTTGAAATCAGCGACTTTAGAAAACCTCAGATTATAGGTTTTGGCAATTTAATATTCTTTAGTTAGTACTGACGTAATATTGAAGCCTTCCTTTTGAAGTTCCAAATTTTGAAATCAGATTTGAAATCAGCGACTTTAGAAAACCTCAGATTATAGGTTTTGGCAATTTAATATTCTTTAGTTAGTACTGACGTAATATTGAAGCCTTCCTTTTGAAGTTCCAAATTTTGAAATCAGATTTGAAATCAGCGACTTCAAAACTCGCAGAATAAAGGTTTCAGCCTTTCGATTATACCTTACTTAGCATTTACGAAGTAGTGAATCCGTCCTTTTTAAATTCCAAATTTTGAAATCAGATTTGAAATCAGCGACTTCACAACTCTCAGATTAAATGTTTCAGCCTTTCGATTATACCTTAGTGAGTATTTGCGAAGTATTGAAGCCGTCCTTTTGAAATTCCAAATTTTGAAATCAGATTTGAAATCAGCGACTTCAAAACTCTCAGAATAAAGGTTTCAGACTTTCGATTATACCTTAGTTAGCATTTACGAAGTACTGAAGCCGTCCTTTTGAAATTCCAAATTTTGAAATCAGATTTGAAATCAGTGACATCAAAACTCTCAGATTAATGGTTTCTGCTGTTCTATTACACCTTAGTTAGTATTTACGAAGTACTGAAGCCGTCCTTTTGAAATTCCAAATTTTGAAATCAGATTTGAAAGCAGCGACATCAAAACTCTCAGATTAATGGTTTCTGCAGTTCGATTACACGTTAGTCAGTATTTACGAAGTATTGAAGCCGTCCTTTTGAAATTCCAAATTTTGAAATCAGATTTGAAATCAGCAACTTCAGAAAACCTCAGATTATAGGTTTTGGCAGTTTATTTATACTTTAGTTAGTATTGACGGAATATTGAAGCCTTCCATTTGAAGTTCCAAATTTTGAAATCAGATTTAAAATCAGCGACTTAAAAACTCTCAGATTAAAGGTTTCAGCCTTTTGATTATACCTTAGTTAGCATTTACGAAGTATTGAAGCCGTCCTTTTGAAATTCCAAATTTTGAAATCAGATTTGAAATCAGCGACTTCAAAACTCTCAGATTAAAGGTTTCAGCCTTTCGATTATACCTTAGTTACCATTTACGAAGTATTGAAGCCGTCCTTTTGAAATTCCAAATTTTGAAATCAGATTCGAAATCAGCGACTTCAAAACTCTGAGATTAAATGTTTCAGCCTTTCGATTATACCTTAGTTAGCATTTACGAAGTATTGAAGCCGTCCTTTTCAAATTCCAAATTTTGAAATCAGATTTGAAATCAGCGACTTCAAAACTCTCAGATTAAAGGTTTCAGCATTTCGATTATACCTTACTTTGCATTTACGAAGTATTGAAGCCGTCCTTTTGAAATTCCAAATTTTGAAATCAGATTTGAAATCAGCGACTTCAAAACTCGCAGATTAATGGTTCTGCCGTTCGATTACACCTTAGTTAGTATTTACGAAGTATTGAAGCCGTTCTTTTGAAATTCCAAATTTTGAAATCAGATTTGAAATCAGCGACTTCAAAACTCGCCGATTAATGGTTCTGACGTTCGATTACACCTTAGTTAGTATTTACGAAGTATTGAAGCCGTCCTTTTGTAATTCCAAATTTTGAAATCAGATTCGAAATCAGCGACTTCAAAACTCTCAGATTAAAGGTTTCAGCATTTCGATTATACCTTAGTTAGTATTTACGAAGTATTGAAGCCGTCCTTTTGAAATTCCAAATTTTTGAATCAGATTTGAAATCAGCGACATCAAAACTCTCAGAGTAATGGTTTCTGCTGTTCGATTACACCTTAGTCAGTATTTACGAAGTATTGAAGCCGTCCTTTTGAAATTCCAATTTTGAAATTGGATTTGAAATCAGCGACTTCAAAACTCTCAGAATAAAGGTTTCAGCCTTTCGATTATACCTTAGTTAGCATTTACGAAGTAGTGAAGCCGTCCTTTTTAAATTCCAAATTTTGAAATCAGATTTGAAATCAGCGAGTTCAGAAAACCTCAGATTATAGGTTTTGGCAATTTAATATTCTTTAGTTAGTATTGACGGAATATTGAAGCCTTCCTTTTGAAATTCCAAATTGTGAAATCAGATTTGAAATCAGCGACTTCAAAACTCGAAGAATAAAGGTTTCAGCCTTTCGATTATACCTTAGTTAGCATTTACGAAGTAGTGAAGCCGTCCTTTTTAAATTCCAAATTTTGAAATCAGATTTGAAATCAGCGAGTTCAGAAAACCTCAGATTATAGGTTTTGGCAATTTAATATTCTTTAGTTAGTACTGACGGAATATTGAAGCCTTCCTTTTGAAGTTCCAAATTTTGAAATCAGATTTGAAATCAGCGACTTCAAAACTCGCAGAATAAAGGTTTCAGCCTTTCGATTATACCTTAGTTAGCATTTACGAAGTAGTGAATCCGTCCTTTTTAAATTCCAAATTTTGAAATCAGATTTGAAATCAGCGACTTCAAAACTCTCAGATTAAATGTTTCAGCCTTTCGATTATACCTTAGTGAGTATTTGCGAAGTATTGAAGCCGTCCTTTTGAAATTCCAAATTTTGAAATCAAATTGGAAATCAGCGACTTCAAAACTCTCAGAATAAAGGTTTCAGACTTTCGATTATACCTTAGTTAGCATTTACGAAGTACTGAAGCCGTCCTTTTGAAATTCCAAATTTTGAAATCAGATTTGAAATCAGCGACATCAAAACTCTCAGATTAATGGTTTCTGCTGTTCTATTACACCTTACTTAGTATTTACGAAGTACTGAAGCCGTCCTTTTGAAATTCCAAATTTTGAAATATGATTTGATATAAGCGACATCAAAACTCTCAGAATAAAAGTTTCAGCCTTTCGATTATACCTTAGTTAGCATTTACGAAGTACTGAAGCCGTCCTTTTGAAATTCCAAATTTTGAAATCAGATTTGAAAGCAGCGACATCAAAACTCTCAGATTAATGGTTTCTGCCGTTCGATTACACCTTAGTCAGTATTTACGAAATACTGAAGCCGTCCTTTTGAAATTCCAAATTTTGAAATCAGATTTGAAATCAGCGACATCAAAACTCTCAGATTAATGGTTTCTGCAGTTCGATTACACCTTAGTCAGAATTTACGAAGTATTGAAGCCGTCCTTTTGAAATTCCAAATTTTGAAATCAGATTTGAAATCAGCAACTTCAGAAAACCTCAGATTATAGGTTTTGGCAGTTTATTTATACTTTAGTTAGTATTGACGGAATATTGAAGCCTTCCATTTGAAGTTCCAAATTTTGAAATCAGATTTAAAATCAGCGACTTAAAAACTCTCAGATTAAAGGTTTCAGCCTTTTGATTATACCTTAGTTAGCATTTACGAAGTATTGAAGCCGTCCTTTTGAAATTCCAAATTTTGAAATCAGATTTGAAATCAGCGACTTCAAAACTCTCAGATTAAAGGTTTCAGCCTTTCGATTATACCTTAGTTACCATTTACGAAGTATTGAAATCGTCCTTTTCAAATTTTAAATTTTGAAATCATATTTGAAATCAGCGACTTCAAAACTCTCTGATTGAGTTTTTCAGCCTTTCGATTATACCTTAGTTAGCATTTGCGAAGTATTGAAGCCGTCCTTTTGAAATTCCAAATTTTGAAATCAGATTTGAAATCAGCGACTTCAAAACTCTCAGAATAAAGGTTTCAGACTTTCGATTATACCTTAGTTAGCATTTACGAAGTACTGAAGCCGTCCTTTTGAAATTCCAAATTTTGAAATCAGATTTGAAATCAGCGACTTCAAAACTCTCAGAATAAAGGTTTCAGTCTTTCGATTATACCTTAGTTAGCATTTACGAAGTACTGAAGCCGTCCTTTTGAAGTTCCAAATTTTGAAATCAGATTTGAAATCAGCGACATCAAAACTCTCAGATTAATGGTTTCTGCTGTTCGATTACACCTTAGTCAGTATTTACGAAGTATTGAAGCCGTCCTTTTGAAATTCCAAATTTTGAAATCAGATTTGAAATCAGCGACTTCAAAACTCTCAGATTAAATGTTTCAGCCTTTCGATTATACCTTAGTGAGCAGTTGCAAAGTATTGAAGCCGTCCTTTTGAAATTCCAAATTTTGAAATCAGATTTGAAATCAGCGACTTCAAAACTCTCAGATTAAATGTTTCAGCCTTTCGATTATACCTTAGTGAACATTTGCAAAGTATTGAAGCCGTCCTTTTGAAATTCCAAATTTTGGAATCAGATTCGATATCAGCGACTTCAAAACTCTGAGATTAAATGTTTCAGCCTTTCGATTATACCTTAGTTAGCATTTGCGAAGTATTGAAGCCGTCCTTCTGAAATTCCAAATTTTGAAATCAGATTTGAAATCAGCGACTTCAAAACTCTCATATTAAAGGTTTCAGCCTTTAGATTATACCTTAGTTAGCATTTGCGAAGTATTGAAGCCGTCCTTTTGAAATTCCAAATTTTGAAATCAGATTTGAAATCAGCGACTTCAAAACTCTCAGATTAAAGGTTTCAGCCTTTAGATTATACCTTAGTTAGCATTTGCGAAGTATTGAAGCCGTCCTTTTGAAATTCCAAATTTTGAAATCAGATTTGAAATCAGCGACTTCAAAACTCTCAGATTAATGGTTTCTGCTGTTCTATTACAGCTTAGTTAGTATTTACGAAGTACTGAAGCCGTCCTTTTGAAATTCTAAATTTTGAAATCAGATTTGATATAAGCGACATCAAAACTCTCAGAATAAAAGTTTCAGCCTTTCGATTATACCTTAGTTAGCTTTTACGAAGTACTGAAGCCGTAATTTTGAAATTCCAAATTTTGAAATCAGATTTGAAAGCAGCGACTTCAAAACACTCAGATTAAAGGTTTCAGCCTTTAGATTATACCTTAGTTAGCATTTGCGAAGTATTGAAGCCGTCCTTTTGAAATTCCAAATTTTGAAATCAGATTTGAAATCAGCGACTTCAAAACTCTCAGATTGAATGTTTCAGCCTTTCGATTATACCTTAGTGAGCATTTGCAAAGTATTGAAGCCGTCCTTTTAAAATTCCAAATTTTGAAATCAGATTTGAAATTAGCGACTTCAAAACTCTCAGATTAAATGTTTCAGCCTTTCGATTATACCTTAGTGAGCATTTGCGAAGTATTGAAGCCGTCCTTTTGAAATTCCAAATTTTGAAATCAGATTTGAAATCAGCTACTTCAAAACTCTCAGATTAAATGTTTCAGCCTTTCGATTATACCTTAGTGAGCATTTGCAAAGTATTGAAGCCGTCCTTTTGAAATTCCAAATTTTGAAATCAGATTTGAAATCAGCGACTTTAAAACTCTCAGATTAAATGTTTCAGCTTTTCGATTATACCTTAGTTACCATTTACGAAGTACTGAAGCCGTCCTTTTGAAATTCCAAATTTTTGAATCAGATTTGAAATCAGCGATATCAAAACTCTCAGATTAATGGTTTCTGCCGTTCGATTACACATTAGTCAGTATTTACGAAGTATTGAAGCCGTCCTTTTGAAATTCCAAATTTTGAAATCAGATTCGATATCAGCGACTTCAAAACTCTGAGATTAAATGTTTCAGCCTTTCGATTATACCTTAGTTAGCATTTGCGAAGTATTGAAGCCGTCCTTCTAAAATTCCAAATTTTGAAATCAGATTTGAAATCAGATTTGAAATCAGCGACTTCAAAACTCTCAGATTAAAGGTTTCAGCCTTTAGATTATACCTTAGTTAGCATATGCGAAGTATTGAAGCCGTCCTTTTGAAATTCCAAATTTTGAAATCAGATTTGAAATCAGCGACTTCAAAACTCTCAGATTAAAGGTTTCAGCCTTTAGATTATACCTTAGTTAGCATTTGCGAAGTATTGAAGCCGTCCTTTTGAAATTCCAAATTTTGAAATCAGATTTGAAATCAACGACTTCAAAACTCTCAGATTAATGGTTTCTGCTGTTCTATTACACCTTAGTTAGTATTTACGAAGTACTGAAGCCGTCCTTTTGAAATTCTAAATTTTGAAATCAGATTTGATATAAGAGACATCTAAACTCTCAGAATAAAAGTTTCAGCCTTTCGATTATACCTTAGTTAGCTTTTACGAAGTACTGAAGCCGTCCTTTTGAAATTCCAAATTTTGAAATCAGATTTGAAAGCAGCGACATCAAAACTCTCAGATTAATGGTTTCTGCTGTTCGATTACACCTTAGTCAGTATTTACGAAGTATTGAAGCCGTCCTTTTGAAATTCCAAATTTTGAAATCAGATTTGAAATCAGCAACTTCAGAAAACCTCAGATTATAGGTTTTGGCAGTTTATTTATACTTTAGTTAGTATTGACGGAATATTGAAGCCTTCCATTTGAAGTTCCAAATTTTACAATCAGATTTATAATCAGCGACTTAAAAACTCTCAGATTAAAGGTTTCAGCCTTTTGATTATACCTTAGTTAGCATTTACGAAGTATTGAAGCCGTCCGTTTGAAATTCCAAATTTTGAAATCAGATTTGAATTCAGCGACTTCAAAACTCTCAGATTAAAGGTTTCAGCCTTTCGATTATACCTTAGTTACCATTTACGAAGTACTGAAGCCGTCCTTTTGAAATTCCAAATTTTTGAATCAGATTTGAAATTAGCGACATCAACACTCTCAGATTAATGGTTTCTGCTGTTCGATTGCACCTTAGTTAGTATTTACGAAGTATTGAAGCCGTCCTTTTCAAATTTTAAATTTTGAAATCATATTTGAAATCAGCGACTTCAAAATCTCTGATTGAATGTTTCAGCCTTTCGATTATACCTTAGTTAGCATTTGCGAAGTATTGAAGCCGTCCTTTTGAAATTCCAAATTTTGAAATCAGATTCGAAATCAGCGACTTCAAAACTCTCAGATTAAAGGTTTCAGCATTTCGATTATACCTTAGTTTGCATTTATGAAGTATTGAAGCAGTCCTTTTGTAATTCCAAATTTTGAAATCAGATTCGAAATCAGCGACTTCAAAACTCGCAGATTAATGGTTCTGCCGTTCGATTACACCTTAGTTAGTATTTACGAAGTATTGAAGCCGTTCTTTTGAAATTCCAAATTTTGAATTCAGATTTGAAATCAGCGACTTCAAAACTCGCCGATTAATGGTTCTGCCGTTCGATTACACCTTAGTTAGTATTTACGAAGTATTGAAGCCGTCCTTTTCAAATTCCAAATTTTGAAATCAGATTTGAAATCAGCGACTTCAAAACTCTCAGATTAAAGGTTTCAGCCTTTCGATTATACCTTAGTTAGCATTTGCGAAGTATTGAAGCAGTCCTTTTGTAATTCCAAATTTTGAAATCAGATTCGAAATCAGCGACTTCAAAACTCTCAGAATAAAGGTTTCAGCATTTCGATTATACCTTAGTTTGCATTTAAGAAGTATTGAAGCAGTCCTTTTGTAATTCCAAATTTTGAAATCAGATTCGAAATTAGCGACTTCAAAACTCGCAGATTAATGGTTCTGCCGTTCGATTACACCTTAATTAGTATTTACGAAGTATTGAAGCCGTTCTTTTGAAATTCCAAATTTTGAATTCAGATTTGAAATCAGCGACTTCAAAACTCGCCGATTAATGGTTCTGCCGTTCGATTACACCTTAGTCAGTATTTACGAAGTATTGAAGCCGTCCTTTTGAAATTCCAATTTTGAAATTGGATTTGAAATCAGCGACTTCAAAACTCTGAGAATAAAGGTTTCAGCCTTTCGATTATACCTTAGTTAGCATTTACGAAGTAGTGAAGCCGTCCTTTTTAAATTCCAAATTTTGAAATCAGATTTGAAATCAGCGAGTTCAGAAAACCTCAGATTATAGGTTTTGGCAATTTAATATTCTTTAGTTAGTATTGACGGAATATTGAAGCCTTCCTTTTGAAATTCCAAATTTTGAAATCAGATTTGAAATCAGCGACTTCAAAACTCGAAGAATAAAGGTTTCAGCCTTTCGATTATACCTTAGTTAGCATTTACGAAGTAGTGAAGCCGTCCTTTTTAAATTCCAAATTTTGAAATCAGATTTGAAATCAGCGACTTCAAAACTCTCAGATTAAATGTTTCAGCCTTTCGATTATACCTTAGTGAGCATTTGCGAAGTATTGAAGCCGTCCTTTTGAAATTCCAAATTTTGAAATCAGATTTGAAATCAGCGACTTCAAAACTCTCAGAATAAAGGTTTCAGACTTTCGATTATACCTTAGTTAGCATTTACGAAGTACTGAAGCCGTCCTTTTGAAATTCCAAATTTTGAAATCAGATTTGAAATCAGCGACATCATAACTCTCAGATTAATGGTTTCTGCTGTTCGATTACACCTTAGTCAGTATTTACGAAGTATTGAAGCCGTCCTTTTGAAATTCCAAATTTTGAAATCAGATTTGAAATCAGCGACTTCAAAACTCTGAGATTAAATGTTTCAGCCTTTCGATTATACCTTAGTTAGCATTTGCAAAGTATTGAAGCCGTCCTTTTGAAATTCCAAATTTTGAAATCAGATTTGAAATCAGCGACTTCAAAACTCTCAGAATAAAGGTTTCTGCCTTTCAATTATACCTTAGTTAGCATTTACGAAGTAGTGAAGCCGTTCTTTTGAAATTCCAAATTTTGAAATCAGATTTGAAATCAGCGACTTCAAAACTCTCAGATTAAAGGTTTCAGCCTTTAGATTATTCCTTAGTTAGCATTTGCGAAGTATTGAAGCCGTCCTTTTGAAATTCCAAATTTTGAAATCAGATTTGAAAGCAGCGACATCAAAACTCTCAGATTAATGGTTTCTGCCGTTCGATTATACCTTAGTCAGTATTTACGAAATACTGAAGCCGTCCTTTTGAAATTCCAAATTTTGAAATCAGATTTGAAATCAGCGACTTCAAAACTCTCAGAATAAAGGTTTCTGCATTTCAATTATACCTTAGTTAGCATTTACGAAGTAGTGAAGCCGTTCTTTTGAAATTCCAAATTTTGAAATCAGATTTGAAATCAGCGACTTCAAAACTCTCAGATTAAAGGTTTCAGCCTTTAGATTATTCCTTAGTTAGCATTTGCGAAGTATTGAAGCCGTCCTTTTGAAATTCCAAATTTTGAAATCAGATTTGAAAGCAGCGACATCAAAACTCTCAGATTAATGGTTTCTGCCGTTCGATTACACCTTAGTCAGTATTTACGAAATACTGAAGCCGTCCTTTTGAAATTCCAAATTTTGAAATCAGATTTGAAATCAGCAACTTCAGAAAACCTCAGATTATAGGTTTTGGCAGTTTATTTATACTTTAGTTAGTATTGACGGAATATTGAAGCCTTCCATTTGAAGTTCCAAATTTTGAAACCAGATTTAAAATCAGCGACTTAAAAACTCTCAGATTAAAGGTTTCAGCCTTTTGATTATACCATAGTTAGCATTTACGAAGTATTGAAGCCGTCCTTTTGAAATTCAAAATTTTGAAATCAGATTTGAAATCAGCGACTTCAAAACTCTCAGATTAATGGTTTCTGCTGTTCGATTACACCTTAGTTAGTATTTACGAAGTATTGAAGCCGTCCTTTTCAAATTTTAAATTTTGAAATCATATTTGAAATCAGCGACTTCAAAACTCTCTCATTGAATGTTTCAGCCTTTCGATTATACCTTAGTTAGCATTTGCGAAGTATTGAAGCCGTCCTTTTGAAATTCCAAATTTTGAAATCAGATTTGAAATCAGCGACTTCAAAACTCTCAGATTAAAGATTTCAGCTTTTCGATTATACCTTAGTTACCATTTACGAAGTACTGAAGCCGTCCTTTTGAAATTCCAAATTTTTGAATCAGATTTAAAATCAGCGACATCAAAACTCTCAGATTAATGGTTTCTGCCGTTCGATTACACCTTAGTCAGTATTTACGATGTATTGAAGCCGTTCTTTTGAAATTCCAAATTTTGAAATCAGATTCGAAATCAGCGAGTTCAGAAAACCTCAGATTATAGGTTTTGGCAATTTAATATTCTTTAGTTAGTATTGACGGAATATTGAAGCCTTCCTTTTGAAGTTCCAAATTTTGAAATCAGATTTGAAATCAGCGACTTCAAAACTCGCAGAATAAAGGTTTCAGCCTTTCGATTATACCTTAGTTAGCATTTACGAAGTAGTGAATCCGTCCTTTTTAAATTCCAAATTTTGAAATCAGATTTGAAATCAGCGACTTCAAAACTCTCAGATTAAAGGTTTCAGCCTTTCGATTATACCTTAGTTACCATTTACGAAGTACTGAAGCCGTCCTTTTGAAATTCCAAATTTTTGAATCAGATTTGAAAGCAGCGACATCAAAACTCTCAGATTAATGGTTTCTGCTGTTCGATTACACTTTAGTTAGTATTTACGAAGTATTGAAGCCGTCCTTTTCAAATTTTAAATTTTGAAATCATATTTGAAATCAGCGACTTCAAAACTCTCTCATTTAATGTTTCAGCCTTTCGATTATACCTTAGTTAGCATTTGCGAAGTATTGAAGCCGTCCTTTTGAAATTCCAAATTTTGAAATCAGATTTGAAATCAGCGACTTCAAAACTCTCAGATTAAAGATTTCAGCCTTTCGATTATACCTTAGTTACCATTTACGAAGTACTGAAGCCGTCCTTTTGAAATTCCAAATTTTTGAATCAGATTTGAAATCAGCGACATCAAAACTCTCAGATTAATGGTTTCTGCCGTTCGATTACACCTTAGTCAGTATTTACGAAGTATTGAAGCCGTCCTTTTGAAATTACAATTTTGAAATTGGATTTGAAATCAGCGACTTTAGAAAACCTCAGATTATAGGTTTTGGCAATTTAATATTCTTTAGTTAGTACTGACGTAATATTGAAGCCTTCCTTTTGAAGTTCCAAATTTTGAAATCAGATTTGAAATCAGCGACTTTAGAAAACCTCAGATTATAGGTTTTGGCAATTTAATATTCTTTAGTTAGTACTGACGTAATATTGAAGCCTTCCTTTTGAAGTTCCAAATTTTGAAATCAGATTTGAAATCAGCGACTTCAAAACTCGCAGAATAAAGGTTTCAGCCTTTCGATTATACCTTAGTTAGCATTTACGAAGTAGTGAATCCGTCCTTTTTAAATTCCAAATTTTGAAATCAGATTTGAAATCAGCGACTTCACAACTCTCAGATTAAATGTTTCAGCCTTTCGATTATACCTTAGTGAGTATTTGCGAAGTATTGAAGCCGTCCTTTTGAAATTCCAAATTTTGAAATCAGATTTGAAATCAGCGACTTCAAAACTCTCAGAATAAAGGTTTCAGACTTTCGATTATACCTTAGTTAGCATTTACGAAGTACTGAAGCCGTCCTTTTGAAATTCCAAATTTTGAAATCAGATTTGAAATCAGTGACATCAAAACTCTCAGATTAATGGTTTCTGCTGTTCTATTACACCTTAGTTAGTATTTACGAAGTACTGAAGCCGTCCTTTTGAAATTCCAAATTTTGAAATCAGATTTGAAAGCAGCGACATCAAAACTCTCAGATTAATGGTTTCTGCAGTTCGATTACACGTTAGTCAGTATTTACGAAGTATTGAAGCCGTCCTTTTGAAATTCCAAACTTTTGAAATCAGATTTGAAATCAGCAACTTCAGAAAACCTCAGATTATAGGTTTTGGCAGTTTATTTATACTTTAGTTAGTATTGACGGAATATTGAAGCCTTCCATTTGAAGTTCCTAATTTTGAAATCAGATTTAAAATCAGCGACTTAAAAACTCTCAGATTAAAGGTTTCAGCCTTTTGATTATACCTTAGTTAGCATTTACGAAGTATTGAAGCCGTCCTTTTGAAATTCCAAATTTTGAAATCAGATTTGAAATCAGCGACTTCAAAACTCTCAGATTAAAGGTTTCAGCCTTTCGATTATACCTTAGTTACCATTTACGAAGTATTGAAGCCGTCCTTTTGAAATTCCAAATTTTGAAATCAGATTCGAAATCAGCGACTTCAAAACTCTGAGATTAAATGTTTCAGCCTTTCGATTATACCTTAGTTAGCATTTACGAAGTATTGAAGCCGTCCTTTTCAAATTCCAAATTTTGAAATCAGATTTGAAATCAGCGACTTCAAAACTCTCAGATTAAAGGTTTCAGCATTTCGATTATACCTTACTTTGCATTTACGAAGTATTGAAGCCGTCCTTTTGAAATTCCAAATTTTGAAATCAGATTTGAAATCAGCGACTTCAAAACTCGCAGATTAATGGTTCTGCCGTTCGATTACACCTTAGTTAGTATTTACGAAGTATTGAAGCCGTTCTTTTGAAATTCCAAATTTTGAAATCAGATTTGAAATCAGCGACTTCAAAACTCGCCGATTAATGGTTCTGACGTTCGATTACACCTTAGTTAGTATTTACGAAGTATTGAAGCCGTCCTTTTGTAATTCCAAATTTTGAAATCAGATTCGAAATCAGCGACTTCAAAACTCTCAGATTAAAGGTTTCAGCATTTCCATTATACCTTAGTTAGTATTTACGAAGTATTGAAGCCGTCCTTTTGAAATTCCAAATTTTTGAATCAGATTTGAAATCAGCGACATCAAAACTCTCAGAGTAATGGTTTCTGCTGTTCGATTACACCTTAGTCAGTATTTACGAAGTATTGAAGCCGTCCTTTTGAAATTCCAATTTTGAAATTGGATTTGAAATCAGCGACTTCAAAACTCTCAGAATAAAGGTTTCAGCCTTTCGATTATACCTTAGTTAGTATTTACGAAGTAGTGAAGCCGTCCTTTTTAAACTCCAAATTTTGAAATCAGATTTGAAATCAGCGAGTTCAGAAAACCTCAGATTATAGGTTTTGGCAATTTAATATTCTTTAGTTAGTATTGACGGAATATTGAAGCCTTCCTTTTGAAATTCCAAATTGTGAAATCAGATTTGAAATCAGCGACTTCAAAACTCGAAGAATAAAGGTTTCAGCCTTTCGATTATACCTTAGTTAGCATTTACGAAGTAGTGAAGCCGTCCTTTTTAAATTCCAAATTTTGAAATCAGATTTGAAATCAGCGAGTTCAGAAAACCTCAGATTATAGGTTTTGGCAATTTAATATTCTTTAGTTAGTACTGACGGAATATTGAAGCCTTCCTTTTGAAGTTCCAAATTTTGAAATCAGATTTGAAATCAGCGACTTCAAAACTCGCAGAATAAAGGTTTCAGCCTTTCGATTATACCTTAGTTAGCATTTACGAAGTAGTGAATCCGTCCTTTTTAAATTCCAAATTTTGAAATCAGATTTGAAATCAGCGACTTCAAAACTCTCAGATTAAATGTTTCAGCCTTTCGATTATACCTTAGTGAGTATTTGCGAAGTATTGAAGCCGTCCTTTTGAAATTCCAAATTTTGAAATCAAATTGGAAATCAGCGACTTCAAAACTCTCAGAATAAAGGTTTCAGACTTTCGATTATACCTTAGTTAGCATTTACGAAGTACTGAAGCCGTCCTTTTGAAATTCCAAATTTTGAAATCAGATTTGAAATCAGCGACATCAAAACTCTCAGATTAATGGTTTCTGCTGTTCTATTACACCTTACTTAGTATTTACGAAGTACTGAAGCCGTCCTTTTGAAATTCCAAATTTTGAAATATGATTTGATATAAGCGACATCAAAACTCTCAGAATAAAAGTTTCAGCCTTTCGATTATACCTTAGTTAGCATTTACGAAGTACTGAAGCCGTCCTTTTGAAATTCCAAATTTTGAAATCAGATTTGAAAGCAGCGACATCAAAACTCTCAGATTAATGGTTTCTGCCGTTCGATTACACCTTAGTCAGTATTTACGAAATACTGAAGCCGTCCTTTTGAAATTCCAAATTTTGAAATCAGATTTGAAATCAGCGACATCAAAACTCTCAGATTAATGGTTTCTGCAGTTCGATTACACCTTAGTCAGAATTTACGAAGTATTGAAGCCGTCCTTTTGAAATTCCAAATTTTGAAATCAGATTTGAAATCAGCAACTTCAGAAAACCTCAGATTATAGGTTTTGGCAGTTTATTTATACTTTAGTTAGTATTGACGGAATATTGAAGCCTTCCATTTGAAGTTCCAAATTTTGAAATCAGATTTAAAATCAGCGACTTCAAAACTCTCAGAATAAAGGTTTCAGACTTTCGATTATACCTTAGTTAGCATTTACGAAGTACTGAAGCCGTCCTTTTGAAATTCCAAATTTTGAAATCAGATTTGAAATCAGCGACTTCAAAACTCTCAGAATAAAGGTTTCAGCCTTTCGATTATACCTTAGTTAGCATTTACGAAGTACTGAAGCCGTCCTTTTGAAGTTCCAAATTTTGAAATCAGATTTGAAATCAGCGACATCAAAACTCTCAGATTAATGGTTTCTGCTGTTCGATTACACCTTAGTCAGTATTTACGAAGTATTGAAGCCGTCCTTTTGAAATTCCAAATTTTGAAATCAGATTTGAAATCAGCGTCTTCAAAACTCTCAGTTTGAATGTTTCAGCCTTTCGATTATACCTTAGTGAGCATTTGCAAAGTATTGAAGCCGTCTTTTTGAAATTCCAAATTTTGAAATCAGATTTGAAATTAGCGACTTCAAAACTCTCAGATTAAATGTTTCAGCCTTTCGATTATACCTTAGTGAGCATTTGCAAAGTATTGAAGCCGTCCTTTTGAAATTCCAAATTTTGAAATCAGATTTGAAATCAGCGACTTCAAAACTCTCAGATTAAATGTTTCAGCCTTTCGATTATACCTTAGTGAGCATTTGCAAAGTATTGAAGCCGTCCTTTTGAAATTCCAAATTTTGAAATCAGATTTGAAATCAGCGACATCAAAACTCTCAGATTAATGGTTTCTGTTGTTCGATTACACCTTAGTCAGTATTTACGAAGTATTGAATCCGTCCTTTTGAAGTTCCAAATTTCGAAATCATATTTGAAATCAGCGACTTCAGAAAACCTCAGATTATAGGTTTTGGCAATTTAATTATACTTTAGTTAGTATTGACGAAATATTGAAGCCGTTCTTTTGAAGTTCCAAATTTTGATATCAGCGACTTTAAAAACCCCCAGACTACAGGTTTTAGCAATTTAGTTATACTTAAGTTAGTATTGACGAAATATTGAAGAAGTCCTTTTGAAGTTCCAAATTTTGAAATCAGATTTAAAATCAGCGACTTCAAACATCCTCAGATTAAAGGTTTCAGCAATTAAATTATACTTTAGTCAGTATGGACTCCATCTTAGTTTCACCCTTTATAATTTTCAAAGTTTGACAGCAAATGTAAAATGTTGTTTATTCCAAATTCCGATATATACTTCAATAACTTAATTCATCAACAGAAATTGCTTAATTTATTTTTCTACATGTAATGTGTTGTCAAATCACAGAGTGACTGGACTGTATTGCTTATTTCTTTACATAAAAACAAGGGCTGCTAAATTGACGTTCTTGTTTTACAGGGCAACTGAAAAAATTTTGTAAAGTCAATACTCTGATACATAAGAAATGTGAAGATTTATAAAAATCGACATCCTACATATTTATTTTAAAGTTTGTTCAAATTAGGGCCTGTATTATAAAACTTTTTACTTCCTAGATAAAATTTACTTTGAGAGTAAATTCATTTGTTCTGTCAATTTAATATGCAAATTGCCAGAATAAATTAATTTACTCTCAAAGTAAATTTTATCTAGGAAGTAAAAAGTTCTATACTACCGGCCCTTAACGTAATATAATAAATGCCATAAAATTATATTTTAATTGTATATTTTGATTTATTATTATCTAACAGCATCAGTGATTGATTAAATACTCAAGGATAATATAATAATGCGTAATGTTTGCTTAATTTAAATAAATAAAGCTTTTAATTACGTGTAAATATCCCACACATATTTTGAGAACGAAAGAATCTCCTTAAATTCTTATCCATCTTATTAAATCTTATAATTTTATTAAAATTATCGCCCATTTGTAGTAGCAAGCAAATCCGTTTTAATAACGATATTTAAATGACGCATAAATGAAATGTATTAAAAGTGTTTATTAGCTTTAACAAAATATAATATGATAGAATTTTTGTCACGTTAAATGACGCAATCTTTACTCAGAAATACAATGCATAAAGTGAAGTCCCGTTGAAATGACGTCACTGTCTAGCGATAAAGTCATCAGTGTTACCAACAAAATTACTGTTAAGTGTGGGGACGCAGGGTAAACCGTTTCCGATTTGTATACAAGTGTATACAAATCGCGCGCTATTAGCGCTGCATGTTGCAAACGCTCGAACTACGATTTTATACACGAATCAGGAATGGGTGTCAAACTGCGCAGAGCTAATTTTTACATTTTCGTCATCTAGACACTTTAAGCTTCATGTGGTGCAATTTTGAGGCACAAGTCACTCAGCGTCCGTATATCCAGACGCCGAGTGACTTCGGACGCTGCTTGAACCTAAGATTTTACATGGGGGGACGCTTAGTGGTGCCCTATAGATATATATATATATATATATATACATATATATATATATATATATATATATATATATATATATATATATATATATATATATATATATATATATATAAGATTTGTCATTCTTCCTGACATAAAATAAAAATTGTAGATCTGTTCCCGTATTAAACTTCATATTTAGAACTGTGCATTTTATTAAAAACTGGTCAAAAATACATCAAGAAACAAACATGGTCCTTTCGAGCGAAATACATTAACGCGGTTGAAGAATCGACGCAAATTGGTGAGCAGAAATCAGACAACCGGCGAGTACAGTCGGCTAGCGCAGTGGGTAGTATCGACTCGCGCTTCACATACATATCTTCAAGAAACAAGTAGGTCTATTCCATTTCTTAACTTTGGCCTATTTTTGAATAAAGATGTCAGAAGAAATAAAAAAATTGAAAACCCAACGCTGAGTTGTGAAGGGTCATTTAACGTCTTGCAGCGTTTGTCGATGACGTTACTAATCATAACAAAATCGATGAACTTAATGTGCGTTTGCAAAGATTGGATGGTGCGTGGTATGAATTCGAAAAGATTCAAACACAAATTGAAATGCTTGACATAAGTCAATCAGAGACCTCCGAAAGACAAACTTTCGAAGACAAATACTTTAAGTTAAGTTGCATTAGGTAGGTCAATAATACAGAAATATAATTTAGATTTAAATCAAGGACTCTATACGTCCAGTGACGTTAATTCAGTTTTAAATTTTAATATTAAACTTCCTAAAATCGATCTTCCTCATTTTCACGGATCTTATGGAGGTTGGTTACCATTTTATGAAGGTTTCAAAGCGCTTGTGCTTGATAACACATCGCTTAATAATATTCAAAGATTTTATTACTTACTTTCTTGCTTAAAAAGTGACTCGATTCAGGTAATTCAATCCCTGGAGGTAAGTAACAATAATTTTAATAAAGCTTGGGAACTTTTAAAAGATCGATATGAAAATAAGCGTGTTATAGTGCACAGCCACGCTAAAGGTATTTTTGAACTTCCTGCAATGACTAAAGAAAATCACGTTTTGTTGAGAAAGATTATTGATATTTTTTTTGAAACATCATAGGGCATTAAAGTCTCTAGGTCAACCTATTGATACTTGGCACATCTTATTAATATTTATATTAAACAATAAACTTGATATGCATACAAGGCGTGAGTGGGAAGGTTCTATTAAATCTAATCAACTACCAGAATTGAAAACGTTCTTAGAGTTTCTAAAAAATAGAGCTCAACTACTTGAAACATTGGATACGAGAGATGGTTCAAAATCATTAATTCATAAGGATAAGCCTAATGTGCAATCCTTCAATCATCTCGTTACCAGTGAAGACTCTAAGCCAACTGATAACATTAACATAATTTGCTCCTTTTGTAAGGGCACCACTCATTTTACCTATAAATGTTCAAAACTACTAGCTCTTGCTCCTAAGTTAAGATATATTGAACTTAGGAAATTCAAGATTTGTTGTAATTGCTTAAAGGCTGGACATTTGGTAAATACTTGTCGAAGCAACAGAGCCTGTAAAACATGCAAAGAACGTCATAACACAGCACTACATTCAGGTAACTACTCCTCAGATACTGAACATCCAAGTCATTATTACAAAAGTCAAGCACAGATCAATGAAAATTCACAAACAGCACATATTTCACAACAGGTCAGCAGTGACTCATCCCCTGTCTTACAGCACGCTATAGAACATAGTACTATCGACACTAATTATCCACAAAACACTACAGCACTTCTTTCAAACGCATAAAAGGACATTCAAGTCTTACTTTCAACAGTTCAAGTTTACATTTATGATGCTAACAATAAGCCAATCAAATGCAGAGCTTTACTTGACTCAGGTTCGCAATCTAATTGATATGCCTATCACAGGTATAAACCAAGCAGCATTAAATATACGTGAAATAATTAACGCATATATTAAATCAACTGATGATACATATTCAGTTCAGCTTCCTTTCTTAGTTATTAATCAAATAACAGGTAATATACCGCAGATATACTTCAATTCTTCAGACTTAAACATTCCCGGTCACATTCAACTTTCTGATCCTCAATATCATAAACCTGGAAAGATATGTTACTCGGGTGCGGTATTTTCTTTTCATTACTCACATCACAAAGAATTGTGTTAGGCAAGAATAGCCCCATTCTTCAGCAAGCAAAACTTGGCTGGATATTGGCAAGTCCATTAGAAATATACAAAAATAAGAATTGCATTACAGCAAATTGTTCTTCTAAGGCTTCTTCTAATTGCCTTCCCATGCAAAGTACAACGTCAGTTAACCAACAACTTGAAAGATTTTGGCAAACAGAACATTTGTGGTTACCACATTCTAAGCTCTCTAACGAAGAACTTGAATGTGAAATACATTTCCGTAAACCTTTTTATCAAGACAGTACCGGCCGTTGCTCGGTTAAACTTCCTTTAAAGGACAATTAAATTAATTTAGGCGAATCTGTTTCTTTAGCTATTAAGCGTTTAAAATCCATAGAAGTAAGGTTATCTCGTGACGAAAATTTAAGACAGCACTATAATGATTTTCTTCAGGAATACGAAGACCTTGGTCACATGACTAAAGTTAATACTGACTTCGATTGTCCTAATAAAATTCATAATTACTTACCGCACTATGCGGTCGTTAAAGATTCTAGTACTACTACTCGAGTAAGAGTGGTGTTCGATGCATCGGCAGAAACGTGCACTGGAGTTTCATTGAATGATGTGTTAAAGATAGGTCCCACTTTACAGAGTGATTTATTTGAAATAATATTACGTATGGTTTTCTCCTTCTTTTACAACTTTTAGAACACCCGCTTATAGGACTTAAATTATCTTCTCAAACTCAGATACGGCACCTTCTATTTTCTGGTAAGTTTTAAATTTTTGTTTCTTCTTCTTACTGACCTTTAAATAGTAATTTTATCATATATAATTTAACAAGTGGTCTAATTTTTTCCGACAAAATTTGTCGTTTCAGATATGAGTAGCTTTGCAACGAAAACTACACGAGTCGACGCAGGAGACGAGTGTAATTTTCCAAAAGCAAAAGCTACGAATGTCTTAAACGATAAATTTTGCAAGAAAAAATTAGACCACGAGTTGTATTCGGCTTGACAATCCACAGAGCAAATTATTATTTAGCGTATGTAGTTAATATTAATTTATTCTTGTTTATTGTTTCCAGCCTTATTTTGTGGAACTCCATAATCATGAAATAAATAAAGATTATTAAAAGTTTCACAGTTTTATTAAAATATAACCTGACAATATTGTTTCGACAGCTACGCTGTCATTATCAAAGGTAATATAATTATAAACAAACACGTCGCTAAGGTAGATACAAAATAGGTAACTAGATAAAATAATAATAATAATCATAATTAAACATCTAATACTTCCAGTAACGGAGAATTACAAAATTCCAAATTTCGAATTTGTTAAAAGAGATGTCTTTGAAACAGGACAAAATGTACAACACATCTAACATATCACTTCTTCAATCTATAAAACAGAAAATCACAGAGAACAATCTAATTTCTGTTAAAGCAGATAAGGGTAACACTTTGGTAATTCTTTCAAAAGATATTTACATACAAAAAGTTAATGAATTTATTAATAAAGAAAATTTAGATACTTTGAACAAAAACCCAACCACAAAATTCCAAAAAGAAATAAAACAAGGTTTAGAAAACTGCAATATCTGCTTTTCAGAATTAGAAAAGCAACAAATAATTAATAAAAACCCACAAATACCTAAACTATATGGATTAGTCAAGACCCACAAACAGAATATGCCAATAAGACCAGTTGTATCATACATCAATGCACCTAATCACATTTTATCAAAAAAACTGAACCAGATTATTAACACGATAGGTTACAAATCGAAATACTCTGTTAGAAATTCATTATAATTAGTAGATAAGCTGCAAAACATACATCTTCCACCACATTCAAAACTTGTTAGTTTTGATATTTGCAACATGTTCTCCAGAATACCCCCACAAGAATGTATTCCTTTATTAGATAGTTTCTTGATCAATAGTAATATAGAATTAGTTAAAAGGTTAGAGTTAATTCAATTATTTGACCTTTGTATAAGTCAAAATTATTTCACTTTTAATAACATAATTTATTTACAAAAGGATGGTTTACCTATGGGTAATTCTCTAAGTCCTCTATTAGCTAACATATTTATGGACAAGTTTGAAGATCGAATATTTGAATTAAACCTCTCTAAACACATTATCTTCTGGTTTCGTTATGTTGATGACATTTTAGCTTGTTTTGACAGTTCTTTTGAGGTTATCAATGAATTTTTAATTCTTATAAACAATATCCACCCTAATATAAAATTTACACTAGAAACAGAACAAAACAGGGCTATAAACTTTCTAGACTTAAATATCAAGATTAACACAGACAATCTATTTGAATTTTCCATATACAGAAAACCAACACAAACAGACATAACAATACCAAATGAATCTTGTCACCACAATACACATAAAATAGCAGCCTACAGATCATTAGTACACAGAGCTTTAACTATTCCACTAACAAAATCAGATTTTAGCAAAGAGATATCAACCATTAAACAACTAGCACATGCAAATCATTACAATCCGAACATGATTGACACTTTAATTAAACAAAAAGATTATAGGTTAGCTATCAAAAGAATATATCCCATTGACAATCAAACAGAAGACACAAATTACATATCTATACCATATTTTGGCAAAATATCAGAAAAAATTGCACATATACTAAGAAAAACCAACAATTATAAAATAACATTTAAAACCAACACTAACACTTTTTCATTTTTATTTAATGCTAAAGACAGAACACATGATATCATGAAATCGGGCATTTACCGTTTAAATTGTTCTTTTTGTAGTTCGGTATATATTGGACAAACACTTCGAAATTTTGACATAAGATATAAAGAACACGTACGTCATTACAAAAATAAACATCCTGAAAAATCGAATTACGCCAAACACCTTTTAGAACAAAATCACACAATGACTCCTCAAAATAATATTAAATTCCTACATTTTTGTAATAACAAACGCAAATTAGACATTTTAGAAGCCTTTGAGATATACAATCACAAACTCAGGGTACCTTTAATGAATGAACAACTTGAGCTCAGTAATTCTCCGTTACTGGAAGTATTAGATGTTTAATTATGATTATTATTATTATTTTATCTAGTTACCTATTTTGTATCTACCTTAGCGACGTGTTTGTTTATAATTATATTACCTTTGATAATGACAGCGTAGCTGTCGAAACAATATTGTCAGGTTATATTTTAATAAAACTGTGAAACTTTTAATAATCTTTATTTATTTCAATATTAATTTAATTAAATTTGACATTTCATTTTGACAAGTGGTTTTTTCTTAGTGAAAAAACCACTAGTGGTTTTTTCACTATAAAACTAATTTCATTGGTCCCAATTTGAAAAATTCTGTAATTTGATTGTTTAAAAATTTTCGAGTTGGATTGTCATAAATATCTTTTTGAGAAAGATTTTCTCTTTGTCAAAATTTTTCTCTTTCAAATGTTCTTGTTATTATTTTTCTAAGGGAAACAATTATTAATATTTTCAACCCATTCTTTTATCTTATTACCAAGATAGCGATATTATTAATAATTGTTTGCCTCCATGGTGTTCAAATTATATTCTCTATTGTAGAATATTATTTAATTTATTAAACTGATACAATTCTCTTTTTTTTAGTTCGTTGCAAACCCAAGGATTATTCATATGAAGTCATATTCATAAAGAAAAGTCAATCTGCAAGATACCCTGTCAACAATGACGATAATTGACTCTCCAACACAATCCATACAATATCTTTATCTTATTAAAGATCATCACCTTCTTTTTTTTTATTTAAAATCTGGAATGTATCCCTCTGATTTTTAAATAAAGTTTTAACCCTTTGAACAATAATTTCTAATTGAAAATATCATTACAATACATGTAAAAAAGGAAATCAATTTCAGTTATTATGTTAGTTTTTAAGTTTTAACATTACTAGACTAATATATTAATTCCGTGTAGAAGTAAATAAGTAAATAAATATTTTTTATTATTTAATTCGTACGCGTTATCTTAATTTGCTGTAACGAACTTTTCTTAAAATAATACAAATTTAAGTATAATTCGTTGTTCACTTGTGAGAAAAATAATGATAATATTTGCAGATTTATTTGTATTTTGTCTTCCTTTTATAACGTTCGTTTGAAGTGGAAGTTCATATGTAACCACTGCTGCGGGTACACATACTACGTCATAAATGATTACGATTATCAGGAACATAAATAACAATATTATGTACATTAACAAAAATCATTACATACTGAATAATTAAGGTTTTCTAGCTTCGTAACTGTGAGCTATAGTTAAAAATAGAAACTAACTAAAAATATAAATTTCGTTTTCGGACGCTCAACGCAATTGCATTTTACTGTTACGATAAATTCTTTGAATTCATTAAAACTGTATAAATTAAAGTTCCTTAAACTGTACAGTAAAAACATTTTTTCAATATAATACATCGGCAGTGTTGGGTAAATCCGTTAAAATGTCATCATTGAAATTATTCATAAGCGAGATTGTTATTGTATTGGTACCCTATATCAGCATAACTTTCACAAATATTACCAGTACTTAATTGGAGTTGTAACTGATTATTGCTCTAACAAACGTGACGCATGTATTAACAGAGGTGTTCTAATTTAATTTCTAACAGATATCATTATTTTCATATACGATAGCCTATACGGTTTTAACAATTTAAGTATCATAATGCAACTTCTATATAGACAATTATTTATCATCACCCTAGTTTCTGTGTTATTTGAATTATTAGTTGCTGATTTGCCGCAGGGTAAGTTCAAGATTATTTTATAGATTTTAAGTGTTTGAGTGTTTTTAGTGTTTAAGTATTGATAGTAAAAGTTAGTATATCAAACTGATTTATTGAAACATTTTGTAGAATGTATTGTTATTTTGCTGTGAAACGTAAACAGTTTTAACTGCTTTGTTGTGATTAACATTTTAATATACGCATAATTAGCAATTACACTATCGCAGTCAATATAATATTAATTTTATGATAAACTTTAATTGCAACCTCCTCATTTTTCCGCCTTTTAAACTTATCAAAGTAATTAACAATTTTGTTTACGCAGTTATTTTCCATACAGTTTGATCAGCATTAGTTTAATTTTCATTTAGAACAGCTAGGTTAATGGGCGTAATATGCTGTTTCTGTTATTTCGATATTTTCTGTAACCTAATTTTTCTGGTTTTAAAAATAGGGACATAAATTATGGCCCTATTTTTAAAATCGGAATAACTTCAGAGCCAGGAAAGATGTAATGATAAGGATTAATATTGTCAAAAAGCTCTTTAGATCATAGGCGTCCGGTATATTTTAACGAATTAAATTAATTAAAGAAATAATTAACGAATTTACTGAAATTCGTAACCTATTTTTGGGTTACAACACAGACTTATAAAAGGTGGTTATCACTATACGTCTAGACGGCGGCAGGCAACCAACAGTCACCGGATCGACAAAACATTGCAATGATTCAAAGAGTAGATATTATAAGAGGCGAAAGTTGGTAGAGAGACCTCAATTCCGAGAGAGATAGAATAGCATAACCACTTTAAAGGGCCCATTCTCGGCGACTTTCGGCTCGCATTTAATATGTTGCGATTCCATTGGACGGGAGCACAGGAATGCCAAAGATGGCTGCTTATTTTCATTCTTTTATACTTGTCAAGTCAATTCGTTATTCTGTATGTGTCCCGTGAAAGTGTACCCATATTGCGACAAACAGTTAATGTGTAGTGTGTTTTTTTTGTGATTATGAGAGTTAAATAAACAAATAATTGAACATTTATAGTTGAACCAAAACATGAATGGAGAAAACGTAAACACCGCGGGTGTTTACAAGAACTGTAGGAATACATTTTATTTGGATAACAACGACATTCACTTCTTTCGATTTCTAAAAAACGAAGTATTGTGTTATTGAAGTACCGTATTAGTTTAAGATTATTTTTTTTAATTCTTTAACCTCAAAAATAGATGTAATCTAATCTTAAAACACACCTGTTAACTCATAGCAGCGAGAAACCATTTGAGTGTAATCTGTGTGACTACAAATGTTTTCAAAAGTTACTCAAAGTGTTAGTCTTAAAACACACATGTGTTGGTGAGAACCATTTGAGTGTAATCTATGTGATTATAAATGTTTACTAACGTTTACTGTTTAAAAGACATGTTAACTCACACTGGTGAAAAACCATTCAATAAGTAATTTATAGTTTGTATACTAAATACATACTATATATCATTCTATAATGAACTGCAATTCATGCGAAATGTTATCATTAGTTGATTATTAAATATTTTATACTGTTGAGAGAGAATACCATATATGTATCTACCAATCACTTGTAATAAGCTTTTTACGTTTGTAAAACTTTATATACAATAAAGATTTGAATTAAATTGAATAAAGATAACAATTGGTGTATAGTTTTATTAAAATCATCCCTTATATACTGCCCAACTAGTATACATACGAAATTAACAACTCTGGACGTTAGCTGGTTGAGTTCAGGCGTGGTAAATATTTAGATTTGTCGCGCATTTCTGCTAATGATTAAAGGGCCAAGCGTTCCAAGGTCATTGAAACTGATGACGAGAGATCAAAGACGCCTCTTATAATATCCTACTCTTTGATTGATTCACACTTTAAGGCTGATTCTCACTATACGGCAGGCTACCAACAGTCATCGGACCGACAAAACATTGTCCTGTACATTTTATATGGCCGCGACGGCCCGTATCTGTGATGGTTGATGTGAATGCCTTCATATAAAATGTACAGTACAATGTTTTGTCGGTCCGGTGACTATTGGTAGCCTGACGTATTGTGAGAATCAGCCTTTATGTTACGGTCAACAACACAACAGTTTGCCGCGACATACTGTTCACACTAATACGCTATGTCCTAGGTAAATACGATATGTACGGTGCGGGAAACGCATGCACCGCAAACGGATGCGGCGATTGTAATTGTGGCAAATGTAAATACGACAATAAAAAATAGCACATCGTGCATATGCGATAACACATACTGCATATCAATAGATTATTATTTTATATGTGCGTTTCTCAAGCATGGCGCTGTCAGGAACCACACGTACAGCGTTATTGTTGAATAATTAATAGTTTGGTAAAATTAAAAATTAAAAAAAAATTAAACAAAGAGAAAAACACACATAGAATTTACAAAGACAGATTAAATTTTGGAACATTCCATCATTGATATGAACAGTTGCGATCAGATGAAAATACATTTCGTCAGTATAAGGTACAAGAATAACCCCAGCTACTTTTGATTACGTAGTGGAAGCAATCCGTTATTCTTGTTACCAATGTTCAACTAATGGCTGTTCTTTAGTTTACGTCCACCACCCGCAACTCCACATGCTATGTACATTAGATGCGTTTCATCGAGTTGAAAAATAGTGTCCATAAGTGAAATTGGGGAGGGGGGCAGTAGTTTTCCGGATAATCACCAAAACTTCCTTCCCAAACTTAAGACCTCCATCACTCTATCTGAAAATGCATGTTTTGATGCGCATGCGACCTAACCTATTCTAACCTAACATAACCAAGATTAAATTAAAATACGTATGAATTGACGAACAACACAAACCTAAGTAAGGTTATGTTAGGTCAGTTTAGGTTATAAATTCGGTTGTAGGTTAGGTTAGGCTAGGCTAAAAGTTAGGTTTTAGATTAGAGGTTAGGCTAGGTCGTCCAAAACAGTTTTTGGTGATTATCTCGAAAACTACTGCTCCTTCCCAAATTTCACTTGGACACTATGGTTCAGCTCGATGAGACGCATCGAATGGTTTATAGCATGTGCGGCTGTGGGTGACCGACCTAATCTAAAGTGTTACCCAACTAATTTTCAAGTACCAATTACAGTAAAGGAAAGGTTTTTTCTAACCTTAAGATAAGTAAAAAGCTAAATAACATATTATTTTTATTAATTTATTTTTAAAAACATATGTTCATATTGTTTATTACTATTAATACTGTCTGTAACATGGGCGTTTGATAACCCTGAATGTCTAATGATGAGAACTTCCATCGTGCGGGCTCAGCGATAATTGCGTTGTAAAACAAAATATTTTGATTTTTAAAATATAACTTGCGATGCTACAACGTAAAATCGTGCGAGTCGCAGAAACACAGTGTTTACTTCGGACACCATAATTACTTTCTTCAGGTTTTGTCGTTTGCGATTAACGCATCGCACGCAAAACATCGGACGCACCGCATACATCGTATTGACCAAGAACATAGCGTAACCGTTTCTTTCAGGAACGGACCGACACCGAGGGTTTGTATTTAGCATAGTATAATAATTTTTCGAAGAAAAATTTATTTTTACACTTCGGCATATTTAAGACATATTTAAAAGGTATAGTCGATTTCAGAAGGGATGCAGTTGGAAACCTATCGGTCTTAGGTTAGTCCTTAAATAAAAAAATAACATTTGAAAATGAATGCATTAAGGAATATGTAGCTCCATCTATAGATAAACTAATACCTAAAAGTCAAGGATATGTTTATTTATCTAATCTGCACTTCTTCGACTGATAAACTTTACAGTAAGAAAGAAGGAAGGAAGCGTTCCAAACATATAGTTTTGACAATTAAAAGTTTTTATAAAAATTTCTTGTTTCATATCGAGGGCATCAGATCAGATCTGCCAAATTTGTGATTTTCTGTTTTTACGGCGTATTGATTCCTGGTACCGTCCTGTGTGTTGTCACAAACGGGCCTATGTTTTGTATGGTAAATTCATAATAAATAACTAAAATACATTGGCATATTAACCAAATTTACATCTTTCATCGGAGCAAAAAGGCGTATGTACTTACGCCTCTCGTACTACTATTCGCGACTGTGTCCAGTGCACGTGTTTTCACATAGGACCAAGTGTACTCTCATGATCACCGCTGCCTTGGATAATTTGTAGTATCCAAGGCAACAAATGTAAACAAAACGCCAGAAATTAATTCATAAAACAAACAGTCAGAACATTAATAATTCTCTCGTCTTTAACAGCCAACGAATAAAGCTTATAAAACAGGCGTCGGCAACGTATGACCCGCGGGTCACCAAGTGACCCATTTGATAATTTCAAGTGACCCAATAGTGTAAACAAAGTATAATATATAAAAATAAATTATAAAACATAAATATTAAACGAACTCTTTGAGAAAATATAAAAATAAGTAATAAGATTAACATTTTGGTTTGATTACAATGTTGCAGAAATGAATATAGGCGGAATATAGCGACATTGTCCGAAATGAAAATACCCATTGATCCGAAACGTCTTCTTAATAGTCACATTTGATGATTTTGACCGGTAGCCAAAAAAGGTTACCGACGCCTATTATAAACCATAATCCGTCTTTTACTCGACGAAATACAGAAGATATAGTAATAGTACTCAAAAAAATTTAACGGTACATTAAAAAATTCTATTCTTCATTGATGGGGTACACTTGGACCTTAAAGATACTTCAAAAACTATAAGAAAAAATTACAGTGGGTACTATTTATATTGTGAATAACTATACCAAATTTCAAAAATATTGAATGTGTACTTTTTAAGTTATTCTAAAAAAACTTCTAAAAATCCAGGTATTCTGGCAATAATTTAGTCACTGTTTAGGCAATAATTTTGGGAAAATAGCTCAAATACTATGAAACTTAAGTGGTCTTATTTTGGTTAACTTTGAATGTACAATTTCTCTAGAATTAATTTTTCACGTAAAAAATTTGAACTAATTTAATTAACCGTATAAGCCCTAATTGCCTGAGATTTTCATTTTCCTAAGAAAAATTATTCTAGCAAAAAAGTTAAATTATTTAATCTAACTTTTTTTTTAAATTTAATCAACAGCCTTGGTAGTGTAATGTCTAAAGTGCTGGACTTTCACCCAAGCGGCCCGCGGTCAATTCCCGGTGCCGGCAGATCTGGTTAAGGTTTTCTGCAGTTTTCCTTAGCTGTGACACAAATGTGGGATTTGCGCTGTTCCAACTGTAAGTCGGCTGCAGCTAGCAATTATTATTATTATATGATTATAATTTTAACTAAAATCTCAAATAGATAATTCAGAAAATTCTATTTTAAAAGATTTTTATTGCTTCCTGTAAAATTTGCTTTTTGGCTCTTACACCCCTCTGATCTGATGCCGTCAATATGTTCATGTACCTATCGGACGTTGGTAAATCAGAACAGCTTGTTAAATAATGAATCGAATGACTTAAGATTCCGCACTACGAAACGTTGAAGTATTGATAAAGTAAGCGCTATAACTAACACCAACACCGTAATAATTGCTACCAATCTATCTAACAAGTGACCAAAAACCAAAAGCTCTAATTAAGTGACTTATATTTTACATTTGATTTACATTCCATTATCATGTGAACCAATTACTGTGACATTAAGCGATATAGTTTCCATAGGTCACCTGACTAGAAAAGTGGAATGGAGTTTTTATGTAAATTTTTACGTTTTTGTTTAATTGAATATTTGAAGTGAATTAAATTGAGAATATAATTCACGTGTCACATGGTACATTTTTTATTAATTTCATTGGTGAAAGTACAAAAACAAACTCGCAGAATAGGCTATCAAATCGATGATAATTCTATCACCGCATGTTGACTGTCACCTGTTTTTAATAAATAAAATTGTTTACTGTCAAAGTGACAGAAAGTTTCAGTGTTTATTTTCTTTCAACGTTCATTATATTCTCTCACCAAATATAACACGTGTTATGATTAATCAACGATGATACCACTCGTTAAAACCTTTAGAAAATTGAACTCGTGCTTCGCACTCGGTCAATTTTCGTCGGTTTTAACTCGGGCTATCACCGATGATAATCATAACACTAGTTATATTATCCCCGATAATATAATACATTGAATAATGAGCCAATCGTTGCTCCTTAAATTTAAAATATTGACCAATAGGACCTTGTACCGTAGTGACAATAAGCGACTAACAATTATTATCGATTAGGTATTAGTTAACTTGCGTTTGTTTCACTTGTCAAATAAAATAAGTGAAGCTAGATCTGAGAATAAAGCTGCTGTCATTACCCCTATAAATATTGTGGCTACAAATACGATAACGGCAACCAATAATACCGAAGTTTTAGCAAAAAATGGTCCGCGCGTTCTTTTTGAAAACTGTACATTCAATATTCAAAATTTTAGTTGTGATGAGTTGCGTTGATTTAAAAGAGGAATATTATGTACTTAATTAAATAAAGCTTTTTCTCTTAAATGTGCATTTGTGGTCCTCATTTTAATTTATTATATTCTCTTTCTAAATATAATTCGTGGTACGCTTAAGAATCGATAATTTTTTTACAAATCGTCGGTCGAGTACTATAATGTTCTATCAGCACTTTTGGCGGGAATCGAGATAAGTCGAAAATTGGGTTGCTAAGTGACATATTGTTCTATCAGAATAGACTTCTGCAAGCATTTGTGAAATCCCTTGGTTGTGTAGACAGAATTATATTGTTCCAACTGCAACTTTTAAAAGTAGCTTATTGTTATAGTGTTCTATCAGCTTCGACCAATAGAAAACCGGAGTGCTTGCTGTTGGAACATTATAATTCTAATCTTTTCCTTCACACATGTTTTACTTTAATTATCTTGACTTTAACGTTGATTAAAGTGTTTGCTAATTTGCTTGCTGTGGTTTGCTGTGGTTGTGAATAGAATGGAAGGCGTTAATTTGAGGTACGTACTTAAAATATAAAATGCTCTAGAAAAGATAATAATGTAATATCCGCTTTAATTAGCAGAATTTATGTTTCACATAACCTCAATCTGCCGAATATAAAGTTTGTTTATGTGTTTTTTTTTATATTTTAGCGCAATATACACGGAAGAAAAGAACGAATTAAACGATCCCTTTCATGCAAGTGGCGATTCTGATGCCGATCCGCATTATCTACCATCAGGTGAAGAAGAAGAAGGATCTATTCGTAATTTTACAGAAGATGAAGCCGGAGTAGAAGTTGCTTGTTTGGCGGAAGACAACAACAATCATGCAGCGCGTGACATCGTGGAAAATGAGGAACCTTCAGATGAAATAAAAAAATTAACACGAAAAAGGGGACGCAATCCGGATTCCTGGAAAAGAAATATCAATAAGAAGTTATGCGAAAGTGGTCAAGCATACAAGAATGTAAAGGGAACTATTCGCACAGCCAGGAAGGTAAAGAGTTTGAAAGACTGTGAAAATGTTTGCAAATATTTATGTAGAAAAAAAATTTCGCAAAGTGACCGCGAAGCAATTCACAAATCATTTTGGAGATTATCGAATAATGAGAAGTTGCATTTTTATAACAATAATACAAAACGTGATCTTATAAAACGCCGTCAAACTCAAAACAAATCTAAACGAGAATTTTCATTCAAGTATTTTTTTCACATTCGTGATGAGAAATTCAGAGTTTGCAAAGTCTTTTTTCTCTCCACTCTTGATATAAGCCAGAGACGCATTGAATATTTTTACAAAAAAAAGCGATGTGAACTAACAGCAGTCCCACTTGAAATGAAACAAGGAAAACATGCCAAGAAAGTTATCACCAAGCCACAAAAAGATGTCATTAGGAATCATATTAATTCTATTCCACGAATTGATTCTCATTATTGTAGGCGAGATAGTAAAAAAGAATATTTCGACGTTCAATTAAATTTGAAAAAACTATATGAATTATATCTACAGTTTTGTATTGATACTCAACAAGAACCATTAAAATTGCACCATTATCGGGAAATTTTCAACTATGAATTTAATATTGAATTCCAAAAGCCCAAAAAAGACCGATGCGATATGTGCGAAGAGTATCGTATTAAACAGAAATCAGGTCTGCCTGACATTGAAAAGGCCACTTTTGAAAAACACATTGCTTTTAAAGAAGCTGCCAGAGCTGAACGAAACATTGACCGACAAAATAATGATAAAGAAACTGCAATCATCTGCTTCGACATGGAAAATGTCTTTGCCTTACCACGAGCTAATATTTCTTGCTTCTTTTACTCCAAAAAATTAAATACTTTCAACTTGACAGCCCATTGTAACATCAACAAGCGAGGTTATTGCGCCATATGGTGCGAAGGTACTCATGGTCGTAAGGGCATTGATATTGCTTCTGCACTTATTCGTATTTTGGAAAATGTACTACGAGATCTTCCTGATACCAAAAGAATTATTTTATGGTCTGACTCCTGCGTCCCGCAGAACAAGAATTCCATAATGAGCATGGCATTGCTCAAATTCTTGGAAGCAAACCCAAATATAGAAAGCATAACTCAAAAGTTTTGTGAACCTGGACATAGTTCAATCCAAGAAATTGATAATCTTCACAGTCAGATTGAGAAAAAACTCAAAAATGTGAAAATATTTAGCCCGCTGGGTCTTTTAAGATTATTGCCAACAGTAAATAGGAAGACTCCTTTTAAAGTATTCTATATGAGGGCTAATGATTTCAAAGAATATCAAAAAGCAGCTGAAAAACTAAATTTTAGAAGTATACCTTTTGCTTCTGTAAAGCAGGTAAAATTTAGCTCAACCAATTTTTTTCATGTTGAATATAAACTTCAACATGATGGACCTTCAACTAAAGTCTCCATAGTTGCAAGCAAATCTGGTTTACGAAAACAAAAAGAAACGTCTTCTGCTTTATTATCCTGTTTGCCGTCGGTGAACACTTGCAAGGAACCTAAAGAATCTTTGCTGCCTTTCGACAAAATTTTGCACTTGAAAAAGTTGTTTAAATTTATGCCGCCTACAGACAGCCAATTTATATCAAGTTTTTTTAAAGAATACAATAACTCAAAAGTCTTTGCAACGGCATTATCTAGACACAAAAGAAGTCAGAAAAATGAACAAGATGTGAGTATCGAGTTGCCATCCACCTCATCCAGCCCTCCAGAAACAGGAGTAGATGTGCCTTCGACTTCTTCCTAACTTTACTACATATTATTTTTTAAGAATAGATAACTTTCGAAAATTTATTTGTCTATTAGAACAATCTGTTTCTTGGTTTATAAAATTTGAGGTTTTATTAAAGTCATATTGTTGTATCAGCGTTTTATTGTTTTTTATTATATTGTGCTGCCTTTTATTTTCTGAAAAAAAATAAAAAAAATATATGCATGTTCACAGTACGATACAAGGAAAGTTAAAAAAAACATTGGGGCAATTGCATCGTTCCAACGACGAAATATAATTGTCGTGATTTTAAATTGCTTATAACAAAAAAGTATAAAATTAGCAGATAGAACATTATAGTACTCGACCGACGAAATGTCAACTCATGCCAGCCCCATTCTTTGGAAAATACAACTCGTGCTTCGCACTCGTTGTATTTTCGTCGTTGGGATTGGCATTCGTAACATTAAAAAAAATTATCGATAATAAGCGTACCACTTATTATATTATCCCTGACAATCCAACTCGAAAATTTTTAACCAATCAAATTACAGAATTTTTCAAATTGGGACCAATGAAATTAGTTTTATAGTGAAGAAACCACTAGTGGTTTTTTCACTAAGAAAAAACCACTTGTCAAAATGAAATGTCAAATTTAATTAAATTAATATTAACTACATACGCTAAATAAAAATTTGCTCGGTGGATTGTCAAGCCGAATACAACTCGTGGTCTAATTTTTTCTTGCAAAATTTATCATTTAAGACATTCGTAGCTTTTGCTTTTGGAAAATTACACTCGTCTCCTGCGTCGACTCGTGTAATTTTCGTTGCAAAGCTACTCATATCTGAAACGACAAATTTTGTAGGAAAAAATCAGACCACTTGTAATATTATATATGAAAAATTAATATCATTAAAAGTCAGTTCAGTTCTTATTCGCTACTTTGTAACAAGTTAAGAAAAAGAAAGAGTCAACAACATGTCAATGTACAACATATATTCACTATAAAATTTAAGATTACTTGTGTATCAACTAATAAACGACTAGTGATGAACTCGAGCCGAGCCAAGCTCGACTTGATTCCGAGCTAAGTTTCGAGTCGAGTTTAACAATTTTTTATTCGTGTCGGGTCAAGCTTTACGTATGTCGAGCCCGAGTCCAGTCGAGCTTTTCGACCTTTTCAAGCCGGCTCGAGAAAATTGTACACTTTGCACAGTTTCTTTAACCACAAAGATAGATGAAAAGTGTCCCTAATTTTACTAAGATATAGGTATTCTAATATCAAAAACTTTGACCGTATCTCAAACGTCAAACCATCTGTTGCAAATTCAATGATTTAGCAAATTTCCATAATAAATTTGGAAAAAATAAGACTATCCATAACTACATTGTATCTCTCAGAAAAAACTTTATTAAAAAAATATAATGCTCGAACAGGTCAATTTTTAATCTGTATTCATGTATTTGCAGTAATAGATAGGTAATTTTTGTTAAATGGATTCTACTTAATCATTTGAGGTCACCAACCTACAATACTTATGGTTGACATGATGAAGATAATGATTTTCAAGAAGTTTAATAAAAACGCAAAAGTAGATATAAAGAAAGTTTTTAATTTCTGCTTCACCAACAATGCGAAAGTTTTTTCGACTACAATATGAATTTGGAAAATAACTATGATTACAAAACGAGCCGACTTGACTCGACTCGAAACTCGATTCGATTTCGATTACCAGATTATTTCGATTCAAGTTTTGAGTAGAGCTCAAATATATTTTTCGAGTCAAATCGAGCTTTCTAGGAAAGCTCGGCTCGAGTTCATCACTAGAGTGAGTTTGTCACTCTAATAATAATTCATAAGCAAAAGAAATAGTATATTAAAGAACAAGTTTTATACGACATGATTTATTGCACGAATGCTAGTTTAATAAACGACCGCGTAGCGGGAGTTTTTTAAAGCATGAGTGCAATAAATGTCTTATAAAACGAGTTCTTTATATGTTACTATTTTTTGTACTTTGCACCTCTTTTTTACTAATTTTATCCGTTTTAAAATAAAAATTCGCACTTTTAAAATTTGGGAAATTTTATCGTGGTTGGTACTAACAATCGATAAATGTCAAATTTTGACATTTGAAAATTCAAATTTTAATTTAACAATGATTTCAATGACATTTCATTTGTCATGGTTCATGACTGACAACCTCGAAAAACTAAATTACACTAGTTCTAATTCGAAACTCAAATGAGCTGGTTCAGCACTACTTTCGGTTCTGAATGAGCCTTGATATAAACGCAAAGTATAAAATAATATATTAAGTATCAAGAACAGTAAGGACAGTTTACCGATCGACGACAATGTTTGGCGACTTCGCTTCGCTCAGTCGCCAATATTGGAGGAGATCGGTAAACTCCTTACTGTTTGAGATGCTTATACTATTTTTTGTACGACCATTATGAATACAAAGGTATTAACTAAGGAAATATCCCCGAAAAAAATAGATTTAAGATAATTTATTTTTGCCCTGTATATCCACCAAACATTAAGTAGGTTTTGTTGTTACCATGGATACGTTTGTAACTACTATTATTTTTGAATGTCACGATATTTATCAAACTCGTGAGAATGAGTGAATCTGAAAACGAATATAATTGGGATATTGAAGAGGCCTGAGTAAATTTAAATAAACAACATACATTTTTTTAAATAGTCCAATTATTTAGAAAATAAATGATTTCTCGCGAAAGAGACATCTAAAGATCATTCATTTATTTTATAAATTACATATAATTTACTTACCGTTCTGTTTTTGACAGAACTGAACGGTAAGTAATTACTTACCGACGCGTTTTTGCTTAGCAACTAGTAAATATAACCTACTGTTCTAAAACCAAGTATGGTAAACAATCCGAAATAGCATGGTCGTACAAAAAGCAACACCCTATTAGACGGTTGATAGACACTGACTGAGATAAATATTGTCAAGTATATGTGCACTAGAATAAGCGTACAAACGTGATTTGAAGTTTTTAATTTTTCACAAGCTAACCAAAAACCAACCTTTACGAAAAATGTGTAAAATAATATTTTTATCTGTACAGAATTTTTGAAGAAGCAATCGAATGTATACTATAGGAAGAAATTATTGAAGATAAATTCATGAGTATAAATATAAACCAAAAGTGACGCCAGATATAATACTTTTCAATTATTATGTTACCTCAAACGTAAAAATTTAAAGATAAATTTTGTGGTACAATTCGGCAGATATTAAATTACCTTTACGCCCTACTGCATCGAAAAGGGTACTTTACATCTTGGTGACCGTGGCGGAAACGTTGACATTACATCGCGGGCGGTAAAGTGTAAAAAAATCGCCCGCTGTAAAAAAATCGCCCGCATAATCCAACTTTAATATTAAATCGCGGGCGGTAAAGTGTAAAAAAAACGCCCTACTGTAAAAAAAACGCCCGCATAATCCGCAATGTCACAATATTTTCAGTAAAATTTACAATTTGGTTTTATTGTTTACGCGTGAAGTCATAGTTACGATCAGCCATCACGCCGCCTATTTTTAACGTTGTGAAATTATGAATTATGATAGATGATTTTACGATAATTTAAAGTTAATATTTCTTTTGCAGTTGGGCGTAAAACGTTGTACGTACCTCGGGCCGAAAGTAGATTGCGCCCTTGGCTAAATTAAGGCCCTCCTTCGTCGGGCCTCAACCTTTAGCCGGCGGGCGCAATCTTACACTTTCGGCCCTCTATACGTAAATAACTATTACAATTTATTTTGTGTTTTTGTATTTTAGTTATTTGATAAATTGTAAATATACATTACCATAGTATTTGATTTGACTACTGCATTTTTAGATTAATTGAAACAACAGCTGATTGTGACTTACATGCAATCTTAAGTTTTATAGACAATAATTGATATTCTTGATAAATATTGCAAAAGATGACACATTTATTTTAATTAAGAAAAATTAATACATCTTCTAGTAACTTAGAAATTCTGATACAAAAAGGGTACTTTTCGCAACAACTCGAAACCTATCACTCTACAAAACTGGCGACCACTTGAAATGAAATTGCTTACATGAAGAATGTTCGGTCTACATTTCAATAAAATTTAAAAAATTATAAAATTTAGTTAAGAAATTAAACGGTTTCAAAAAAAGGAATTAGGAAGTTTTCTTTTTATTTAATTTGTACACTTTACTTGTAGACTGGAACTGAAACTTCTATAGAGTAGATAAGATCGCGTTTGTCTTTATTGTATTTTTTATGTAATATTTTATTTTATTTAAGTAATAAATTATTGGTATTTGTTCTAGATTATACATGTGTGCTTCATAAACTACCAGGCGCATGTACTAAGCAGATTCCAAGATGGTGGTATAACACTGCTGGAAATTTATGTGAAGAATTCACTTATGGTGGATGTGGAGCAAATGCCAATAACTTTGAGACAGAACAAGAATGTTTAGAATATTGTAAAGTATGCCACTTGCCCAGAATAGTAGGACCGTGTAAAGAAATTTTACCTAGATGGTGGTACAATACTACCGCCGGTGAATGTCAGTATATGATATATAGTGGTTGTCTTGGCAACGCTAATAATTTTGAAACAAAAGAAAAATGTTTAGCAGTTTGTGAACCGTCGATTGAAATATTTATTGAAACATCTACGGAAACACCCACTGAAACATCTACGAAAACATCCACTGAAACATCAACGGAAACATCTATTGAAGTAGTTTAATTATGGCATGGATAAGCAATAGCATAAAGTTTATCGTTTGAATCTTCGGACTCACGTCATAAGAGACACCCAACATTTACGTATATAAACTGATCAACATTCGAAAATTGGACTTTCTGTCTTTATTACTAGATGATAGACAGCAAAAATTGTAATAAACTGATTTGCCTGTGCTACCGATATTATTGGTACTATTATGTGTTCTATTTTTAATGATTACCTTTGTACTGCATACTTTCAAAAGTTTTACTTAAATTATAGTTAGTTTAGTTATGTAATTAAGAATTTTATTTTATGTAATTTTTTACAGTCGATGAATAAACTAACCAAACACGTTTAATTATACAGTGCGTGCGTAACCTAAAACCATCCAGTGTATGGAAACCTTAAATAACCGAATAACAGAAGAAATGGCATTCATAAATGAAGAAATTGTTAGAAATACGTCTTAAACGTATTTTCTTTCCGGATAGAATACTGTTTACAAGTCAAAGGTCACTAATTAGAACTTTTAATTTAGTTTTTTGACGTCTAATTCAATAAAGTTTTCTTTCAATAAATCCTTTTTTTAATAAATTCCAATAATCCTACTTATATTACTAATATTGTATTGAAAAACTGTAACCGAAAATAGTGACATACACGGGGTGTTTTATTAAAAAGTATAAATACTTATAGTTAGTTCTCGACAATTGGAAAAGTAACAGCACCACCAATACTACAATTGAATGCGCAATATCGAATAACGCCGTAATGCCAAAAAGTCATGAGATTTCAGAGAAATGAGATGAGGTTTCGGAGATATTGTCGTGTATTATCCATACTTTACCCGTCGATGTTATATGCAAATGATGGAAGAAATTGAAATCTTTCGTATAAATCTTTCAAGTTGCTAAAGAAGTCGCCCACATTCTTCTTATTAAAGCTTGTTGAATGGGAAAGGCTAATTGCTTCCGGTTTCCTTAACGAAAGCTTTTTATTTCTATTCAGAAACCCTCCAAACTAGTCCTTGCTGGCACGATTATCAATCTTCCAAGAATCTGGAATATTTTTGTTGTTTGCTGTTGCGTATTGGTAAGCAAGTTCTTTAGTTTGTTTTGTAGTAAGGTCAGATTGCATGTTACCAGCTTTTAATAAATATTTGCCTGTTTACAAAAACTGAAGCAATTCCTTTATTTTCAGAGATTTCTTGGTTTTTAACATACCTTGTTAATTTAGTCTTTGGAATAATGTGCTTTTTGACAATGGCTCTAATAGACAAATTTTCCTCTTGCTGCAGTTCTTCATTATAGGCTATTTTCAGAACATCTAGAGAAATATTCTCCGAGGGTTTTCTTTTTAAATTTTCTGCAGTTTTCTTATAAATACTTAGCATAATGAAACTAAAGCAAAAACAGCAATTTTTGGAGAATAAAATAAGAATAGCTGTATATGTTTTTTGCAAAAAGATACGTTTGACCATGACCCAAACATACCTCTTCCGCACTAGCCCAAACATCTCTTTGGTCTAATGTAATAAATTAAATTGTTTCATTAAAAAAATATGGTTATGTTTAGAGAAACTTTACTAGCAATACTATTTAGTTCATATATAAGACAATCTTACCTGGTAATATCTTGGTACTCAACTAATAAACACAACTTAATTACCAACAAATTAGTCTTTGTAGTATCATCAACTAATCTTTAAAAGCTTACTTAAATGAAGGAAAATGATAATTGGTGTCCACATTATAACATCAGCCATTACTGCCCTAGGATTGAAACCTTAATCTAGGATTAAAATCTTGTCTGACCTTATAGACAGCCAAACAAATATGCGACATGCGTCATATTACATATTCAGCAGCTCTACTATATTTTGTGACTTATGATCCATGCACCATGCATACCTAGAGACCAAACATACCAGTTCTCCCTACATTAGTTTTAACTGCTTAAAATAGCAAGCTATCCGAGTGATAACGTAAACAAGGCAAGCAACCGGCTAATGAACGTGGCAATCCATGCGGTAATAGGGCAGCCGGAGGATAGAGGCTATATCTCGGAACGCAAGCGGCGAACTGGAACTGGGTAACAAATAAATTATTTTTTTATAAATACAGTGTGTAACAATTGCGACGTGCTTTTTTTATAAAATTTGTAACACCCTGTAACGTTTAACAGTTACACCAGCAAGTTAGAATTCATATCGTACTCTAGCCTTATCGTTTCTTAACATTCTTGTTTTTGATTCACGTTATTATCTCTATTAGTACCGGAAAAACACAATTGTATAGCATATCATGATTTACGTAAAGGTAATATCAAAACAACAAATTAAATGGACATAAACAAAATGCCAAAGCAAAAGAGTGCCAATAGCTAGTATTTCCACCTCTATCACGAATAACGTTTTGGCAACGCCGATTCATACTTAAAATAAGCGACCGTATTTCATTTTGGTTTAATTCTTCCCAAATTTGAACCAGTCTCCGGGCAACGTCTGCTAAGATGTTTAATTGATTACGTTCCTCTTGTAATCTTGTACCAAGTTTATCCCAGAAATTTTCAATTGGATTTAAATCCGGACTTCTTGCTGGCCATGCCATAGTATCAATTCCGACTTCTTCCATATAATCTTGTACAACTCAAGCACCATGAGGTGTGGCATTATCCTGCATTAACATAAATCCTTGCCCTATATATGGCACATATGGGAACCACGTAGTTATCTAAAACCTGTCGTATGTCTCGTTCAGCTGTAAGGCTTCCATTATCTATGACGACAAGTTCCGTGCGACCGGTCAAAGAAATACCTGCCCAGAACATCACAGATCCACCCCCAAATAATGTTGTATTGGAGAAATTTCACTGAGAATATCGTTCATTGGGACGTCTATATACACGGAGACGTCTATCATTACTGTAAAGACAAAATCGGGACTCATATGTAAATAACACATGTTCCCATTGAGGCTCTGTCCAGTTAACGTGCTCTCTGGCAAAATTTTACCTAGCCCTCTGGTGCTTTCTGGTTAAAGCTGGAACTCGAGTAGCAACTCTAGGTCTCAAATTACATGCTCTAAATCGCTGTCTAATGGTTTCCCCACTAATTTTTAAACCACTTACCTGTCGTAGCTGAATTTGTAGACTTCGCGCTGTTACAAAACGTTGTCGTAAAGCTGAAAGGCTCAAATATCGATCATTAATTCTTCGATAACTCCATACTTCTTCAGGCAATATTAATGCTTGGGCACATTCTTCACGAGTAAGATTTCGTGTTTCACGTTCCATATTGACAAAAATATTGTAAAAACACAGCTATCAACACAATAAACACACTCCCGTCAATTGCCTTTTCTCATTTACCTGTTTTTCCGGTACTAATATAGATAATAAAGTGAATCAAAAACGAGAATGTTAAGAAACGATAAGGTTAGAGTACGATATTAATTCTAATTTGCTGATGTAACTGTTAAACGTTACAGGGTGTTACAAATTTTATAAAAAAAATACGTCGAAATAGTTACACACTGTATTCATAAAAACTGATTTCTTTGACAAAACAATAGTACATTCACATTTTCGTATAAAAAACGAATCATACAAAAAAAGAATCATTGAAATCGGACACATTATGGTCTAGACACAAATTAACTTCAAACTTTTGGTTATTTTTTGGTGGTACGTTAATTTCTTGAAGAAGTGTATATGTCAATTCTTAGTTGATTACAAATAATTTGGTATCTAAACTCTAACATCGCTGGGCTAAAAGTAATATAATATCTTTTAAGTGGTAAAATTGACAAGTTAATTTTGTGTTGTCATATAAACAAAATCTTCTATATTATATATTGTAAACCATGTGCAATTCTATTATTTGGATGAAACTATAATGAAAATATAATTATCAAGATATTATTATAATCAATATAAATTTAATATTTAATAAAATTTCTAAAAAAAAATCTCACTTACCTGATGCAACATAATATTTTCGAACTCAGGTGTAACTATGTAATGTTATGTTCATATTATCCTTGTTATGTTAAGTAAACATTCACAGAAATGCGAGTAGATGGCGCTTGAAGACTTAAAGTTACTGACTAATTCCATACTAAATCACATAATTTAAAAACCTGACCGTGCTTCGATATGTTAGATTTTGTTCGATTTTTTACTTCCTTAGATACATATAAAATAAGATTAAATTAATGTTTTCAGATTTTTTGGATGAAAAATGGCCGGAGTAAAAATTTTGATTTCAAATTCTTGTTACCCACAAACTGGGGACTGCTTATTGGGAAACGGTAACAACCTTTAACCGCAGTTAAATCTGTCGGATGCCTGCTAACTAGTGCGAGGTCATGGATCTCACTAAAGGTCTTCTGTAATGGGCACCAAGAATCGTCTAAAATAGCTACACTATTGACCCACAAAATCTGAAAAGAACAACACATTTGCGACTACTACCAATGTGGTTGACTTTTCCCAATAGTGGCTTATCGATGGCTGAAAATATAAACTCCAAATACCACACATACAAATAATAAATTTTCAAGTAAGACACGTACAGTGCTTTATTATAAATTAAACAAATTATCAATTAAAACAAATTATTCAATGTGTAGTAGCCTAGGCAAAAATTGAAAATTGGTTATTGATTTCTATACACAAATTGAAAGACGAAAGGATTAATGCGAGCGCGATTACTCACTCTATAGTTGACTTGACCTCAAGTCACAAACATGTAACTGGCGCGGTAAATTAACGAATACCTGTGATGTAGATTGCGCAATCGTTAACTCAGATTTTTAATTGTTTAACCAATTCATTACGGAGCAAAGTCATACGTATTCACTCGCAAATATTCCTAACAATATAATACAGTAATAATGTGACAAGATTATATATATGAAACAAATACCTAGATATAAGTGCTACACGCACACTGGGGAAAAACCATTTAACACAAAATAATAATATACAAATATACAAAAATGTTTTATATACAATAAAGGGTTGTCAAACGTTATTGTTGTTGTACCCAGTTGCTATATTACAACTGACTCACGATACGGTGTCTTCGAACTGAAGAGGAACGTCACCAACTAGGTCGAACGTAGCGTGATCGAACGAGACAACACCAACCAAATCTGCGTAATGAATTTATAACAACCCAAATATACAACGTATACTTGATATACAACAAGTTATAAAAATGAGTAAAGGATAAACCCAAAATAAAAAAAAGGTCTGTAAACAAATAGAATCAAATTACCAGAATGCACTAACGAACACTTTATAAATACCTTCGGTGAAGTGTGACCTTAAGAGATAATTATATCGCCTCCAAATTGTGCTAACGACTATAAAAAGAATTAAGTATAAAAGACTGAATGATAGCAAAGTTAACCTACAAACACTTACGGGCACGTGCGATTCTAACCTCTAACAAGAACAAGTGGAAATATCCCATAACGGCTTCCAAACTAAATTGGAAAAACTATCGCCACAAATTAATCACAAATCTGCGCTAAGGCAATTCCCAATACACAACGCAAGGAAATAGATTAATTAAAAGGCGATGTCCAGCAAATTCTTTAAAAAAGAAGTAGCTTGTCAAGCGTACGAAATCGTAGTGAGTGTTCTGCTATCAACACAGGGAATTAGTTCCACAACAAAATGGCAACTACCAGGAGAGAAAATGCAAAAATCTCTAAACGCTATACAAACTAACACAAAAGCATAGCTATACAGGGTGCTACGAAATTAGCACGTAACATTCTGCTACCCTAACACTCTACATCAACTAACTAAAACTGTCATAACTCCATTATTTCTTGAGTTATCTGGCTCATCCAGGTGTTAGATTAAACGTACGTTTTTACTTTTACCTTTACAGTATACTAAAAAACGTGCAAAAGACATTGTACAATAGAAAAGTAGCAGGCTATTAAGGTAAGTTTTACTGTTTTTACATATTCTGACTTTGTTCCTGTGCTACAATTATCACCTCCTTGAAACTTTTTTATAGATCATCTTAGCGTATACTAGGTATGGTAAAAAAATAAAAAGGCTGTTTTTTGTAGTTTTAGAAAAGAAATTTTGAAAAAATTTGCTTTCAGAGCCTGGTACTTTTTACGGTGCAATGTCTTTGCACGGTTCTTGATATGAAAGATCCAAAAATTAGATTTAATCTGACACCTGAATGAGTCAGATAACTCAAACAATAAGGGAGTTAGGACAATTTCAGTTAAATGATGCAGTGTTGCATAGCAGAATTTCAAATGTAAATACTTCTAGACGACTCTCTGCATCATCTAACTAAAATTGTCATAACTTCCTTATTTTTTGTGTTATCTGGCTCATCCAGGTGTCAGATTGAAGCTAGTTTTTGGATCTTTCAGCGTGTAGTAAACGTGCAAATACATTGTACAGTAGAAACGTAGCAGACTCTGAAGTCAAGTTTTTCAAAAATTATTTTTTGCCAAAACTACAATCAACACTCCATTTATTTTTTTAAATATCAAGCATATACTAAGGTAATTTTATAAAAAAAAAGCTTTAAAAGGGTGATAGTTAAACACAGGAGCAATGTCATAATTTGTAGAAACATTGAAATTTACCTTCAGAGCCTGCTACTTTCCTACTATGAAATGTTTTTACGTATCTGATCTTGATATACTCTGAAAGATCTAAGAACTAACTTTAATCTGACATCTGGAGGAGCCAGATAACACAAAAAATAAAAGAATTATGACAAGTTTAGTTAGATGATGTATATTGTCGGGTAGCAGAATTTGCATAAAATCGAGATTTTTAATAACTTCTAATTCGGCCATTCTAAATTCAAAAAATCTGAAAAAATAATTTATTGACATTTCATATGTATCTATGCAAGGAAAAAATTTGAACAAACTCTGAGACAATGAAGTACATGGCTCTATTATAGTCGATTTGGCATGAAATTAGCCTACTAGATATTTATGTTAAAGTATATTAAAACAATGCAGAATCAGTGGCGGATTTAACACTTAAGGGGCCTGAAGCGTTACAAATATTTGGGGCCCCATAGTATAAATCAATTACTGCAATTTATATACCTTTTATTTTTTAACAAAAATTAAGTACATGTAACTATTAATATCGGGCGCGGATTCACGGTGGGGAGATAGAGGAAATTTCCTCCACACGATTTTTTAAATAATCCGACTTCCTGTCATGTGCAGTCACCCGAGTGTGAAATTGGCGTTTTTTACGTGTTACACACTATACTTTATCTACGACCATATATTTAACCTATAATAGGATTTGAGATTGAGATACTGAATTGTCAAAAGTAGACAATGCCCACAGTTTGTGTGCCAACAGGTGTTAGTTGTAAAAATTAAGAAATGCGTATAACTTAATATAATTTAAATTTAATACTAAAATTTGAACAATTATTTAAATTAATAATAGTAGTGTTGTTGGTATCTTCAATTTTTTAAATGTCATAGACACATTTTTAAATGTATTTTGGACGTGTTGTTCCGCCGCTGCTTTTTCTGTCAATGTAAGTAAATCATAACCTCAATTCTACAAATACATTGAATACCTAATGCTTCATTTGAATGTAATCTGAAATAATAAATTTTCAAAACATTTTTAGATTTACATGTAATAGCCCGGTTGTGCTAAATCTATGGATTAAAGCCATCAGAAGGATATATCGTTAAATCAATTTTACGTTAATTCAATAACAAGTTTTGTAATAACTTTATATGGTAATAATAACTAAGTCGACACAATAGCTCAGAGGTAGAGATGTGGAAGGTCCAGGGTTCGATTTCCAGCTGGGTGATAATTCTTTCTATATGGTTTCGCATTCAAAATATAATTTTAAGTAAAGCATTAATTAAACAAAACGCCTTTTCACACGAAACTCTATTGCGTCGACCGTGCACCTTTTTTACCCGCCTGTACACGATATGAACTGTTTTTCTCACATGTTTCACTATTCTCGACAAAGTAAGTTGCCATGTCAATAATTTTATTTGTTGCATGTCCACTGCGATCCTGGGCAAGGGTTCCGATGACCGCGCTGATTGTGCAAGACCAGCATTTGGACAGACAGAGGATACATTCCTCGCAGGTCTGCTGTGGAACCGTATACTCCATTACAATATTTTACCTATCGGTCTGAGTGCCGCTTGCCTTTTCGTACGAAACTCTAATGCGTCAACCGTACATTTTTTTACCAGCCTGTACACGATATGATATGTTTCTTGTTTCACTTTTTGCGAGAAAGTGGATTCCCACGACAGTAATTTTTATTTATCGCGTGTCCAGTACGGTCTTTGGTAGGAGGCCTCTGTGGGGCCCCCTGACTTGTGGGGCCTGAAGCGGCCGCTTCCAACGCTTATGCCTAAATCCGCCACTGTGCAGAATGGCGTTCATTTATAATAATACAATTTAATTTTTAAAAATGTTCATGGAAAATAAGGCAAATAAAACAGATATTATATACTACTTTTTGGCTTAAGCACAATTTATTGTTTTACATTAATCGTTTAAAGGTAGATTTTAAGTACGTGTCTACTTACTGAGTAATTCTCCGGAACTTGAAATTCCTTTGTAAACCTGCGTTAAAATGCCAGATTGTTATTATTCACATTTATTTCCATCAGATTTGGGAATTGGGGTAGAGTAAAGCCTTTTATGTCCGATTGCATTATAAAGTACTGTTTATTGTATTGTTTTGCGGCAGTGAACTGGCTTATTATTGTACTCGTAAAATAAAGTGGTAGTAGTAAAATAAAGTATATAGTAGTAAAATAAAGTATGACAACTGTATATTACATGTCAAATTTTCTTGTGTCAAGAATAGATGTCAAATTTATAAACTGATTTTTTTTTGATAATTAGTCAATTTTAGAAATCGAACATAAAGCTTTGTATGCAACTCTTACATAATCGGACCTTATAGACTAGCCCTTTTTATAGGCCTTGCTCGCTTCGCTCGCTCGGCAATAAACTGGGCTTGTCTATAAAGTCCTACATTATGTACTTGTTACATAAATAGCTATTTTACCATATTTTCTCACGTTCTCAATTTATTCACAAAAAAATACAATTACAAAGTTTTGAATAAATATTGCTTTGAATATAGTGTATATTAATTATACGTGCTACGACAACACTTACCTCATGTTGAATCCAAATATGAAAAGTCAAAAACTTTGAACCAAGTTAAACAATCTAAGAATGAAAGTTTTGCAAGCAGTGCACAGTGTCTACAACCTAAATCATCTTGTGGATACTTTGCTAGCAAGATTGATGATTTCCCTAGTGTTAGAGGTGGAGAAATCAGTTAAAGTGTTTAACATTATGTTTAAGATTAATTAATATAAAATTAGCAACCTTGTTAACGATGTGTTTCTTGTTGTTAATTGTATTTGTTAATGGATAAGGTGTATCTTTTCAATAGCCATTTAAAAATCTACGAATTTCCTCGGGGTTTCACAAAACATTTTTTGTGTGAAAATATATTAATCACTCTATAGAATATTGTTGAAAATTAATGCAAAATGATAAGGTAGCAACGATGTACGCTTTTTAAATAATAATATATATTTATGTATTATTATTTAAATTTAGTTATTTTTCCATTCCAAATACAGTACAATTATTTTTTATCGAGAATGTACTACATATTCATATTTTTCTGTTCTTTTATTTAATAGATAAGATTGTATTTTAACGGTCTTAATTATAGATATATCTTATTGTTAGTTGTTGTAAAACAAATTAGTAAACATAGGGAACGACCTTTAATGTACCAAAATAGAAAACATTGCACTATCAAGTAGTTAATAATACAATATACATCGATTGCCTTATTAAGAGGGTAATTTACAAAACATATCTGAATCCTATTATGCAAAAATTAAAATATTTGATTTTTTAATCTGAGCTCACTTTTATTTACATAGATTGTATTAAACTATTTAATGACCTTCGCATTTTATCTTTGTATTTTATTATACTGTCATCCGTTATATTTATAAATAGGTTATACTTTTATAAATAGGATTTTCTTACTTATAAGTTCTAGTTACCTATAAGACTAAAACGTGCATGTAAGATTTCTACGGCGTAAATTAAAACAAATTCCTTCTACACACAACACAAGTTTATTTCACAAACTTTCATACCAGAATGGCTCGTCGGGTCCCTTTTTATTAACATTTTATAGTTTCCGAAATCCTAATATCATAAATCTCATTATACAGGGTAATTCATTTTAAATGCACGCCGGTTTATGGGGCGAAACATGAAGGAGCATAGATCACAAAAATGAAAAAAAATCACAAAAAAATGTTGGCGCCCCTCAATAATTCACCGAACTGAAGCCGGTCCTGGTAGTCTGGTTGATAGATTGTCAAGGTAAAATAACACGCAACAGATGCTTGTGCACTGCGCAAAGTTTTACAAACGCAAAAGTTGACACTTTAAAAATACTGTAATAGTTAAGAGTGCTTAGTAAAGGTCATCAGTCATCACATGGTATTATTATGAATTTTTAAAATAATACTTCATATTGTTAGAATATTTAGTGTTAAATGTAATTAGATATTTAATATTGGGTTGTTGTTGTGAACAGAAAATCTTAAATAGAGTGTTTTAACAAACACTTCAATGCTGATTATAGTAAAACAATTCGGGGGTTGCCCTATGTTTGGTAAATAGAAAGGAATGCGGCAAAAATGAGATCATGCATCTGTAGCTGCAGCTGCAATGAATCTCATTGCCAGATCGACCAAGTACATAATAGAATACATATCTGACTTTACATAACTTTACAGAATATTGCACAATGTGTTCATTATCATTAACCAAACAAGAAAATGAAGAATCTAGATCACCGAAATGACGTGAGTGAACATGCAAAAAGGATCGCGAACCACGAGGCGATCACGCGAATAGACGCAGGCGATTACGTGCTCGACTCGAGTAATTTACCGGATAAGAGAAACAGGGACGATTTTCCCTATTTTTTACTTTTAACGGGTTATAACTAAAATCTTTACAATTATTTTTCTTTAAATGCTTTTATTACCCTATGACATTTAAAACGTAATGAATTTTTTAATTTTAACTCGTTATTAGGGTGTATGTATTCAACGATGACAGAAGTAATGTTAAAAAGTACAATCACAACGTACGCTGCTGACTTCTTTTAACAGCCGTGGTAACATAAAATGCTGTTTACACTCTTATCTGAATGTGTTTCACACCTGTTGATCACGCATTGACCTAGATTCTTCATTTTTTGTTTGAGATAGTTTTGATTCTATTATTACTCGTTAATCCCAATTAAGAACATTAATTCCAATAAGAACATATTTGCTAATATACAAATTCTTTAAAACAATAGAAAAATAGTGATTAATTAACAAAAATTCTACATAATATTCCGTTATTGTGACTGTGAACTTAAAGAACAAAAATGTACAAATACATATATCTGCTTTAGTGTCATTCAACCTTAACATAACAATAACAAACTCCGATCTTTTAAGTTGCAGACAAAATCGAATTCCTGTTTTTAAAAACAAGACTGCCTTCCGTAACTGGGTTAGTTACGATGTCAGGACCGGATCCAAAATTCATTTTCTGGAAAACTATTCGTTTTTGACCTATACTGGTCAAGGTAAATTAGCTGTACTGCCTCCCCTTCACCTACCATTTAAAGGATATCACATTTCTCTGAATCGCCCTGAATTTACAATTATATTATAGTTCAACAAAAACTAAAACTAATTCCTGAAGTTAGGATAGTAGTGACCCGTATTGTCAGTGATGTGTAGCGTCGTTCACACGGCCAATTCTGACCTCGTTCGTTCTCGAATGATACAGGCAAAGTAAAAACGTGTCAAACCTGTAACAAACACAAACAACAGACAACACATCCAACAGCTAAATTAACAAAAATAACTGTAAGGCTTTGTTTGCACTTCTGTATAAAACATGAATGCACACTGTGAAGCGTCCTGCATTCCAACAATATAAGTTTTGAATAACATACTACAAAGCGTTATACATTCCAACAGTATAAAGTTTTGATACATTCGGTAGAAAGCCCAAAGGCCCAAGAATCAAAATTACGTCATTCAATTGTGATTTCTGCCAAAAAGCGCTGGAAATACCCAATTTCCAAGCATCAACACTACAAAATAACATACTGCGAAAAAGCGTAGCTCAATTAAAACAATTTCGACAAAATGAGTTTCATACGTTCGTACGCTAGTTCTCGGTCTTTCTCTAAACGACTAGAAGTGACATTTGGAAGAGAATCTGTAAGATTAGCGATTTCCAGAATGCTACCATCAATCAATCAATCAATAAGGAAATGGGCGGAAATCCTGTAGTCTTTTGTTTCGTCATATTTATGGTCTTCTGTTGTTTGTTAAGTGCGTTCTGTCATTCGGATTTAGTCTCCATTTCTGTAGTTTTTTTACTAACCTTTTGGTCTACGACGGTTTTTACGTATCGTTCTACTGTATTCTACTACCCGTCAGCGCGTGGTGCACTGTTGGCAATCAAATGTTGCACCGCGCCAAGGTTAGTTAGTTTTTTGAGCTGTGTGAGATTGATTCCCCTATCACAAATAAATCTTTTTGTTTAGCCAAGGATATTTAAATCAATTTTGCGTGCCTCACAAGTCTCAGAAACAGAGAGCTGCCATTTTTTCTTTGCCCGGTCACATGCCGTTTCAGCATATTTCTTGGCCCAGATATCAAATTTTTGTTTCAGAAGTTTTTTTATCAGCTATAACTGAACTGTTTCCTATACCTTTTAGCATCACGTAGGTGTGTTCCAAATGACATTGAAAACTAGTAATTACCCTCTAGTGAATAACTTACATTCCGCCCCAGTGTTAATCTTATCCCAACCCCTTGGACCTTAAATTCGATACAGTAATCTATGTCTAAAGTTACAAAAACACAATTAAGTTTTGACGTTGAAGGTTGGTCATGTTTTCTACGGACACACTTATCAATCCTATAAAACTAATAAGTTTTGCGACCGTCAATTGTAAAATTTTACACAATACTACTTCTATTTTTACACATAATTTTATGAAATCAATTGCATTTAATTTCATTTTTTATGAAAATCAGTAGAACTTCTTTTTACGAAATCCTCAATTTAACGAATCTTTTAATGACATTCTGCCTTTTGAGTAATATACATTATACAATATATGTTTTTTGTCCTATTTTACGAAGTACAATTCGATTTATGAGCAGGTTTCTATGAAAATTTTCGAGATTTTTTGTCTGAATTGAAGTCTTGGAACTTCTAACTTTCAAAATTACGCATAAAATTAAAACCTTCAGTTTTACATGTAATATTCTGTGCGGTTCTTTTTATAAAAATATGCCTGAAAGCAAGCGAAAACGGAAATGCTTAAGTGATTTGGAAAAAAATGTAAATTTTAAATAGAATTGACAGTTCAAAAAAAAAAGATGTAGCGTTAGACTATAAAATATAAAATTTTTTAAATCATAAATTAATTTCCAATATTAGTTACGTATATTATGTAGGGCAATAAATGACCGATGCAGACAAAATTTTGTTTTAATTTGTTTTTATTTTAAAAACATTCAAATTTTATAATTTTAAATGTTTTTCTGTGTACGAAATTTCCGTTCAACAAACTTTTTTCTTAGATTAAGCAACTTCGCTAAATAGAAGTTCCACTGTATATCGATATATAAAATAAGTAAATTGAATTTGTTTTATTTGAATTTTTTAATAAAATTGTTAGGCACGCTACTGATCCCAGGTATGTATAATTCTGACAGTCCTTCCTTTACGTGCGTTTATTTGAAATACAATTTTAACTAACATATTCCAATATAATGTATTCCAATATAATTAAAGCTTAATGTTAAAACTACATCATATTAAAAGCAGAATAAATTTTGATAACGCACTAATAAAATATAATCTAATTTAGATACTCATGCATAACGACGTACGTAGTTCTATTTTACCTGCGAAAATTAATTTCTTGCATGAGAATTTTTTTCACTTCCGCTGGAACACTTAAAGGCACAACAATTTACCGCATTGAATAATTTATGTTTTCTTGTTAACTAAATAATATATTTATTGTAAAACACAAATAACTTCGTCACCGAAGTCCAATGTTTGCCATCGAATTAATGGCGACTGGTAACACCAAGAAAACTATACACAGGAGGCCAAACTGCAGAAGTGGGGCTAATGCAGCGGCTAGCATTAGCGACTTCAAGCGGCGATTAGTTAAATATCAATAGTTGTTGCAAAAGGTTCCTTAAAAGTAGGAAAACTAAATTCATAATAATTGATAATTTAATAATAATAGTTTAAATATCATTACACTCATTTTGTTTATGAAATTGTTTTGTTATAAAATAATATATAAATCATTAAAATCATTGGATCTTATAATTAATGTTCAAATAATATCATCAAAATTGAGAAATTTTATTAGGGAATATATAAATGATAAAATATAGTAATAAACAAGGATATAATACAACGAATAAAATATTTGCCATAGATTTGTCATACTTTGAAAATGCCTTCAACAATTATAGTTCAGCCAAAAATACAAGAAATGAGTCATCACAAATGGCGAAAATGTAAAATGCATCTAGAATTACGCGAAGGCCACGCTGTAATATATATGATAAAATCAACAATAAATGAGCTAGAAAGAGCTATAGCTTGAAAATCTGTTGGTTCTAGCGTACGTCACTGAATTTTTAGCAACGTGAAATTTGCGCTCTTATCTTATCTCTCCCCGGGTCGTATTCGTTTATTTAGGTGTGAGTACGAAAATGACTCATTTCTTGTATTTACCGTTGAAGTTTTATAGTAACATAAAACACAAACAAGATAAGTATTAAAACTTTTCCCATCATTATTCGATTAATTTGTTTAGAAGAAAATAACAATGATGATGCTAATATTTAGTTTTAAATATACTAATAGAAGTGGCATTTGAAAAAACAAAGCTTTCTTTTAATAAAATACGCTTTAGGGTTTTATTTTCATCGTATGTTCTTAGAAAACTTTGATCATGTTTACCGCTTTATCATGCTCTTCATTTATTATCTATGTTACAGTCCATTTTAAGAGCCAGCAACGGATTCCTTACAGTATTTTTAACAAGCGTATAACTGCTATGGAAGGTCCCCTTGAATATACTGAGAAGGGAACCCAACGTCTGGCAACTCTGCGGTGGTGGTTTTAAAGTCCTCGCGCTTCTGAAGGGTGTAAAAAAGTACTAAAAAGCAGTATAATAGCAATCTGGCGCTTTGCTATATTAAAGATATAATAATCTGTTATATAAATAAAAAAATTTACAGACGTGTTTGCGAGTGGTAAGTTTACGCCAGATTCGTATAAAGTTGTATAATAAAGGTAACCATATAAAATAAAATAAAAAAGCTGTAATTTATATATTATTATCATAACACCTTCACTATGGTATATTTAAAAAGCCAGATCGAAATTGTGGTGGAAACCTCAAATGCTTTACCAGAAGAAAATATGCAACTATAGCCTCTATTTCAAACAGTAACGACATCCTGGAGCAAACCAGGCACAAACTTTAATAAAGAAAAATCACCACATGCATATTGTTTCGTCATTTTAACAAAAATTTGTTTAAAAATTATAATTTCGTAGTTGTATATTACATTAATATGATCGTTTTTACGTGACATGAATGTCGGTTATCAAATTCATGTTAAATTGTGAATATGTTTGTATATGATGATTATTAAGCCTAAGATTTAGTGCAAAACGAAATGTCAAATCTGGTAACTTCCAATGTCACCAACATAGTTTTGCTACAGTGACGAGATCAATCGTTGTCGCTACTATTTAAAAATAAAGGGGGCTATATATGCAACATTCTTGAAGCGCGATCTTCACATAGCTGTGCTACTAAGCGCTAAGTTTTTTCGATGAAGGTCCTGTTATTATCGCAGCCAGTGTTAATAATAGGAAGCTTCAGAAACTATAAACACCTAAAGATGGCGCTACGGTTCGCAAAACGGAATTAATTTCTTTAAAACTAAAATTTGAAAATGTAAATAGAAACATTATTTGATCGCATCGCAGTTCTCTGCTCACAGTGTTGTCAAACATGCGTGATTTTTCAAAATATTTTAAGTTTAACTGAAATTTTTAATTTTTAAATGCCAAGGAATAATTTAAGGTAGTTGAAATCAAAAAGGGGAATATAAAACTGCTAAATATCTTTAAAAATATCAGTTGTTCTTGCTGGTTTTAAGAAAAAGTATTACTATATTAAAATATTGAAAATATATATTCGTTTTAAGAAATTAATCAAGACTAATTGAGAGTGAAATAGTTTATTAAAAAATTAACCGTCACATGCTCTTAAGTAAAGAAAAACAACATTTACTTCGGGAATTTATTAAATAATAGTGAATTGATAATAATGAATAGTGATAATGAAATATTAGGAAAGTTAAATTACTTTTAAATGTCCCGCCAATATTACCACCCAACGCTTCCTGGTGTAGAAAGCGTTCAACTAAAAATGACTGATTTTCGTGATGCCATTTTTAAATTTCCGCGCAGTGTACATCTATTTTATTTCAATTAATACTAAATAAGTAAGAGTTATAGATAGTATAAGTTATAGATTTTGCTATTAAACAGTGTTATAATGACTGTATTATGTTTAGTTTGGTTATTTTTTAGAAAACGTTAATTCTACAAGATTGGCGATGTTCGACTACGATTATAAAATTTTAAATATCTACTCCTTACACACTATGATCCACACTACCTCAGTGTTAGCAATTTAACAGTTTAGCAATCGTCATCAACCGTTATCTTCCTAAAAAAACGATTATTAAAAGAAAACTGAATGAAAAACGTGAGCTATATTTTGACGCTAATATTTTGCGCTAATAACGCGCCCTTAAAGTATTAAATTTTGTCTCCCATTTTTCAAAATAAGTTTCCGGTATTAATCATGTTAAAGTATTTGTTAAAGCGTTAAAAGTTATGAAAATAGTTAAATAACTAATGCGTATCGACAATCATTCCCCATACGCGCTCTATTATCCGGATCCCCGCATATGGCTGACTCACTCGCACTTACGCGTCTGCATAAGGCTATCTCTCTCGCACTTACGTCAAACGTGTTTTATGATCTATCGCTTTGTTTCTACCACAATTTCGATCTGGTTTTTTACATACTATACTGAAGGTGTTATGATAATAATATATAAACCCCAGCTTTGTTATTTTACTTTAAATGGTTACTTTTATTATGCAAGTACTTGTTTTACACCCTTCAGAAGGGCGAGGGCGCTAAAACTGAGTTGCCAGACGTCGGGTTCCCTGCTCAGTATATTCAAACGGATCTTCCATAGCAGTTATACGCGTGTTAAAAATACTGTAAGCAAATCCGTTGCTGGCTCTTGGACTAAATGTGGTTACTGATCGCTCAGTTTCATAAGGTAAAACTTCAAACTAACCTCATCTGTTGCTTGAAAATTAATAATTAAGGCCACTTAATTAATAATTAAGTGTTAGTCAATTAATTAATTATCTATTAGTTAAGGTTTATTAGATATTTAGTAAATATGCTTCTATGCAATTTTCGAGATTGGCCGGTCATTAACGGCATTGGCCTGTATTCCTGTATTAAACTGTATTCCTATGTTTCTTCAGCTTCAAGATTTAAGATAAATATAGATGTTACGATCAATGTAGTAAACCGGCCAATGCCGTTAATGACCGGCCAATTGCATAGAAGCATATTTACTAAATATCTAATAAACCTTAACTAATAGATAATTAATTAATTGACTAACACTTAATTATCAATTAAGTGGCCTTAATTATTAATTTTCAAGCAACAGATGAGGTTAGTTTGAAGTTTTACCTTATGAGACTGAGCGATCAGTAACCACATTTAGTCCAAGAGCCAGCAACGGATTTGCTTACAGTATTTTTAACACGCGTATAACTGCTATGGAAGATCCGTTTGAATATACTGAGCAGGGAACCCGACGTCTGGCAACTCAGTTTTAGCGCCCTCGCCCTTCTGAAGGGTGTAAAACAAGTACTTGCATAATAAAAGTAACCATTTAAAGTAAAATAACAAAGCTGGGGTTTATATATTATTATCATAACACCTTCAGTATAGTATGTAAAAAACCAGATCGAAATTGTGGTAGAAACAAAGCGATAGATCATAAAACACGTTTGACGTAAGTGCGGGAGAGATAGCCTTATGCAGACGCGTAAGTGCAAGTGAGTCAGCCATATGCGGGGATCCGGATAATAGAGCGCGTATGGGGAATGATTGTCGATACGCATTAGTTATTTAACTATTTTCATAACTTTTAACGCTTTAACAAATACTTTAACATGATTAATACCGGAAACTTATTTTGAAAAATGGGAGACAAAATTTAATACCTTAAGGGCGCGTTATTAGCGCAAAATATTAGCGTCAAAATATAGCTCACGTTTTTCATTCAGTTTTCTTCTGCTTGAGTTTGACCTCATGTAAGCCTAGTTACCTATGCGTATACCCAAAGCATTAGGGGTATACGCTATACGCTTTCCTCTCTCCTACCTAATCTAAGAGTTATCAAGTCAAACCAAAGTAAATACTGTGTTACGCCTTCGCTGCTGCAAAGCGAATAATAAAAATTTCTGAAATTCATTTTCTTGAAAGGTTATGCCTTTAAAGTGTTTAATTTGCATTTAATAGTAACTTTAGTTTTACTACATAATTAGGTGTTAATTTTTACTTACCAAAGTAGTTGTAATAAGTAATATAAAAATTATTTTAATCGCTGCTAAGGTTTCTGATAGACATATTTGTATAAAAGTAATTATTGTAGATATTTTGTTAAACCTCTGACGTAGCTAGCTCTATTATGATAAAAATAATTTTCTCATGCATATATAATTGTGGATTAACCAGGTATTTACCATTTTATAAGTATAGTAAAGCCGATAGTACTATAACAACTTATTAGTATTGAAATGAAAACGTTCAGAAAATTTATTTTTATTTTATCTTTTATGGTTTCAGTCAATGAGTCAATTACTGGTTGTCACGGTAAGTAAATTTCCTTCTGTTTTGTTATTTTTACTTGATGGTCTGATAGTTTTTAAAATATAACCGAGTATACCTTTAATCATATTTAACATATTTACACGAATTTATCTGATCAGTTTTTGTAAAGCATTGGTCAGCTGTAACTGTCAAATGAATTTCCAAAAGAGTTTTGGAAGAGACTTCAAGTAGATTTTTCTTCACAATAGACCGTTGGAATTTCTTTGTTCGCAACTGTACATACTTACAGCAACCTACATACTTCGTTGGACTCCACCCGCCTGGCCTGGCATGTCGGAGGGCCACTTGGCTCGTAATAATGTAGTACAGTGAAGACCCGCTAATTCGGACTAATTTATTTAAAAATAAATAAAACTACAAAAATATTTACGCAAAAACTGCGTTAAAAACACAAAAAATAATATTTTGCATTATTATGTTGTTAACCAAAAAAGGCAGTGATTTTTGCTTGTTCCGTGTTTTTTGAACTTAATACGTTAGTTATGATTTTTTTTTAAATCTTCCTACATCACAATTATTTCAAGTTTTCTTCCGCCCATTGCAAAGCCACCGCTTTGCAACTGTTTCTTAAAGGACTCCACTGCGTGCGAATCATTGAACAGCTTTTCTCCCGCGATTTTAATACACACAGATTGTGTTTTTTTAAAATTAAGTATCAAATCTTTACTTGCCCTGACGTCATCGTTTTGAAAACATCTTTTATAAAGTCACAGCTGCGTGCAGAGTATACGAAACAGTGCAACCAGTCACAATACGACGTATGTGCTATCAGGCTCGTACGCTATGTGTACGAGCGTGATAGTACATACGTATCGCGACTGCTTCCAGTGTTTCGTATGCACCGCACACTGCTGGATAGATGCTTTGCCTTTTCGGCCAAAATTCCGGAGGATATTGGTGACATATTTAAAACCGTGCAAACAACTTTTCTTCCATCTCCGGATATTCCGCAGGTTTTAACGTTTTTTTTAATTTTGTTATAATGATCCTTAACAAATCTGGAAATGTTAATATTTAAAGTTACAATGCGGTCTTTTTACATTTAACAAATTTTAAATTTAGCACAAAATCTTTTTATATGCAGTCTGACGGAGACACATAAAGTGGTAATTCGTAAAAGAAGTATCAGTTCTTTTTTAACTTTTAATCCTTTGTAACTAATATGAATTATAAAGTTGCAATGTAACCACTTTTAAAAAATACGTGACTTTTTATAATAAGAATTTGTCAGACATAAATATAACGTAAACATAAATAAAATAAAATCTTATTTATCTTATCTACAACGGTAGTTTTGTATCAAATTATACATCTGAATACCCATTGCATTCGTTACTGTAAACAAAACTTGATGAATAAAAACAATTAATTCTAAAATTCGGATTATCAAAACCTTAAGTCCGGATTACAATGTAATCAATGTAAATAAATTGCGGGTCCGGATTATAGTGGTATTCGGATCAACGTAGATTCGGATCAACGAGACTTCATTATATTAGTTTCTGGCACTCGCACAGTATATCAAAATTGTTGATATATGTAGACGTGATATATATCGCCGTACCACAAAGCGCACTAATTATGAAATAAATCAAAATGATTAAAAAGTTTTACAAATTTATTATAACCCAATTTTTATTTATATAATAGTAACCACAAACTTATTGTCCTCAAAATTAGTGATATAAAGTTTGTTGTTACTATTGTATAAATACAATGTTTATTGGGAAGCTACCTGACAATTGTTTGGACAGCTAAGCTGTTATTATCAAAGGTAATATAAATATAAACAAACAAGTCGCAAAACGTAAATACAAAAAATAGAGAGATAATAATAAATAAAAAGATAAAAAAATTAAATATTCAACACTTCAAGTAACGGAGAATTACTGAACTCAATCTATTCATTCATTAAAGGTAACCGGAGTTTGTAATTTGGAAGTGTTAATTAATTTTTTAATATTTTTAATGTTTTCATCTTTTTATCTACTTATCTATTTTTTGTATTTACCTTAGCAACGTGTTTTTTATATTTATATTATCTATGATAACGACAGCTTAGCTATCGAAGCAATTGTTAGGTAGCTTACAATAAATTTGCAAAACTATTTACTAATCATTTTGATTTATTTCGTGATTATGGAGTTTTACCAAATAAGGCTCGAAACAATGCGTATCCTATAATGTAGCTGTATTATTGTTCAATAATGATTATCTAAGGATACAAGCATTAGTTTTCCATGTCAATGTCCACATCAATCAGTTATAATTAGTATTGTTCAACCATTGAAGTGTGCATCCAGAAGTCAACCCCCACAAGTCATAAATCAAAATTATTATTTTTTACATACCTCTTATTGATTTTAATGCATCACGTAAAAATTTTTATATGAAATCAATTCTGAAAGAAAATAAATGTTATATATTAAAAATAAAATACACATACTTATATTTTATAGTATTTATCTTAACTTTGTGGCATAAATCTTTCCGATCAAAGACCATAAAATCAAGATTAATTTCTCAGAATGTCTTTAATTTTATAAATTTTTTTAAGTATCTTGTCTTTAATAGAAATTTATTTCAACTTCTGTAACACGATAGAATTATTGTTATAATTTAATTTATGTTTTTAGTTTCTGTTTGCTCTACTTCTTGGAATAAATAGGAATACCCTACATATTAAAGATCAGTTTTCACTTAATAATAATACTTTTATTCATTTACCTAGTTATAAAATTTACATAATGTGAATTATAATTTTTAATAATTTAGAAAAATACATTTAAAAAATATATCAATGTAAATAAACAAAAGAAAGCCGAGACATTAAAACCACAAGATCGAGCGTGAGAAGACATGTATGTGTTTATTTATTTATATTGAAGATTTTATATAAAACAGAACACATTTAAAAATAATACTCAAAGACGTAGAAATTTTTGAGTAACATACAAAAATACCCTGTCACACTATTTGTGTATTAGAAAGCTTATTTAAATAAACACTTACTATCGATTGCAAAAGTTCTGAGCTCTAAGTTTGAATGCGCATAGCAAAAAACTAACCGCTCCAAACAAAACTAGTTAGATAGAGAGTTTATTTTTGTATGAAATAGTAAATTTGTAAATTATCTGATTTTAGGTTTTTGAATTTTTGCTAATTATATTACAAAAAGTACGATTTTCTTGGGAGTTTTGACGTAAAGCGTAACTTTAATAATTAATATTTCAATAACTACTCGACGGAATTTCATAGAATAACTTGAGAAGTAATACGGATATCAAATTACAAAAATTCCCACATACATAAAACACTATTAGCTACTTGCATATTTAAAATTATACTCAATTCTGTCAAGTAGTTATTAACTAGTTATTAGTTATTAGTAGTTTTAACTATTAAAAACACGCTTTACGTCAAAACTCCTAAAAAAGTAACTTTTTGTAACATAATTTGCGAAATTTAAAAAACCAAAAATAAGATAATTTTACAAATTTACTACCTTATACAAACATAAATTATCTTACAGTTTTTGTTTGAATTAATTTAATCCGTCAATTTTTTGCTATGCGCATCAAACTCAGACTTACATTCAATAGTATTATATAAAGCTACTTTTGGATATAACATGATAAACCTCTATAATGATATTTGTTTTACTTTAATGATTGTTTTGTTTTAATGTTTTAACAATAATTGTTTTCAAGAATTATGTTATAAACACGATTACTAACTTTTTTTATTTGTTTTAATGTATAAATAATATCGATGGTAGCAAAATATTACCTATAAAATAATACTGTAATTTGTTGTGTACCGTACTTTGTTGTAATTATTCTTGCTGGTAGATTCTTATTTGTTACTGTTTTTTCCTCTAGATAATACGTGTCTTTTGCCTCAAGAAACAGGACCATGTCTTGCCATTATACCTAGATGGTGGTATAATGCAACTGAAAATGAATGCGAAAAATTTACCTACGGTGGATGTGGAGGAAATGCAAATAATTTTGAAACAGAGGAAGCGTGTCTACACCGTTGTGTATGCAGGTTACCTCAAGTAGTAGGTCCATGCAAAGCTGCTTTGTCAAGATGGTGGTACAACTCCACTGTTGGCGAATGTCAGCCATTTACCTATGGTGGTTGTCAAGGAAACGCTAATAATTTTAAGACAAAAGCAAAATGTTTAAAAATTTGTGGTAATATATCTACTTAAACATTTGCAGAGATCTGCTTAGATTTATATTTCAAAATTAGACTTCCTTTTATTTCATTTTTATTATTTTTTTGGTACAATGTATACTTTAAATAAATCTCCAATTCACATTTAGATTATATTTAGACTAGCATAATACCCATTGAAAAATCAACGGTCCCCTCTGATCATGTCAGTTATCCACGAAGTAAGAAAACAGCTCTACTTATAAAAGTTAATTTTTTGGGATGCCGTTGCTCAGGATGTGCTACTGTAAGCAAACGAATTGTATCTCTTAAAAAGGTCTACAAAAAAGTCCGGTATGACATATACGTTTCTCTTACAGATTACTCACAATCAAGATTTTTATAATAATTATTTTTGCGGAAAACTCTTGTCCCCATGGAATGTTGCCTTACTCCGCCCCTGGATGAAATGCCGGTAATTTTTTTTTATCTTCAGAATTGCGTCAAGTATAATCAAGTATAATCTGTGAAAATCTGAAGTTTGTAGTTTACGCCATTCAAGAGATATATAGCCATAAAAAATGCCCCCCCCTGCGGCCCCTCGAGTTTTTTAGGATTAAAAATATACTCATGCAACCCTTTGGGGCAAGGCCCACCTGCCTGTAAAGTCTTCCTAAGTCTTCAAAATATTTTTGCACAACAGAGTTCAGAAAAATACCAATCTTTTTAACTTAAAAACAGGAGAAATTAAAAAGACGTTCGTAAAAAAACGTACATTCGTACGCTCGTTTACCACGAGCCGATCAACGCTGTATAGAGCTGACACTAGCTAATGTCCCCGCACTTAATTTACGCCTTAACAAGTCAATCTACGTTGATATTATTCATGAAATCCGCCTATTCCGAATTCCCGCTAAACCGAACAGTGTTCGGTCCCAATTAATTCGGAATAGCGGGTCTGTACTGTACTTAAAAAAATGGTTAAGAACACCATCTGTGCAAAGCAATACACAAACAAAACCTTAATTTTGAAGTAAGAGCCGGATGTGACGGTGCTTTAGGAATGCTTTAGTGAATCTGTACTTTATTTCTTTTTCTTTTGGAAATTAAAGACTTCGATAGTGAATGTATGTATCTATTAATTCTCTTTTACAATAATAACAACATAAAACAACTGAACATATGAAAACCTATGTAACTATGACGCAACATTAAGAAGATGAGGTTCAACTTCCAAAAAGTAAGAACAATGCACTTAAAAGACTGAAATACATAGAAAATAAAATGGACAAACATCCAGATTTTGCTAGAGATTACTGTGAGAAAATGGAAGATTATATTCAAAAAGGATACTTACGAAAACTTTCTAATGAAGAAGCTAACGTCGAGAGCAGTAAGACATGGTACCTACCACACTTCGGAGTAGTCAATCCAAATAAACCAACTAAAAAGATTAGAATAGTCTTTGACGCTGCGGCTAAATCTAATGGGGTAAGTCTTAACGATAATTTGTTGACTGGCCCAGATTTATATAATTCTTTAGTTGGTATTATAATGAATTTTAGAATAAACAATATAGCATTTGTAGCTGATATCAAGGAAATGTTTCTTCAAATATATGTTAGAACCGAAGATCAGTTTGCACAAAGAGTTTTATGGAGGAATATGGACAGGAAACGTGAACCAAATGTATATCAAATACAGGTAGTATTTTTTGGTTCTGTATGTAGTCCCTGTTTAGCACAAGAAGTGAAAAATATAAATGCACTAGAACATATTGATAAGTACCGACATGCAGTACAAGATATCATTAAAAAGCACTATATGGATGATTATCTAGGAGGAGCTGAAAATGAAAAGGCGGCGATTGATCTTATAAATGACGTTATTAAAGTACATAAACGTGGAGGATTCGAAATACGTAATTGGATAAGCAATTCAAGAACAGTATTGGAAAAAATAAATTCTGAACTAGTAGCCGATGGAATTAAAAATATGGATTTAAAAGTAACTTCTGAGAAAGTCTTAGGTTTGTGGTGGAATCCAGGTGAAGACACGTTCAAGTTCTACACAAAATTTGGAAAAATAGATAAACACATCTTGGAGAAAGACGGAAGAATACCCACAAAAAGGGAAGTACTAAAAGTTGTAATGTCCGTTTTTGACCCTTTAGGTTTCATAGGCAATGTTGTAGTAGAAGGTAAAATCTTACTACAAGAAATATGGCGAAGTGGAGTTGGATGGGACGATGAAATTACTAAAACATGTTATAATAACTGGATGTTATTGGTAAATAATTTAATGAAAATAAAAGATGTAGAAATTCCTAGACAATATTTCAAAAATGTACAAGAAAATGAAATAGATTTGCATATTTTTACAGATGCATCACAGAAGGCGATGGCAGCAGTAATTTATTTGAGAATTGAAAAGAACTGTAATATTCAGGTATCATTTTTATTTGCCAAAACTCTGGTTGCCCCTTTAAAATGCATTTCCATACCCAGACTTGAATTACAAGCAGCTTTAATGGGCGCTAGAATGTTTCATTTTATTAAAAAGGAGTTGAATTTAAAAATAAAGAAAACAGTTTTTTGGTGTGACTCGAAGATTGTCCTTTACTGGATAAAATCTGATTCTAGAAACTTCAAAGTATTTGTTGGTCAGCGAGTAGGGGAAATACAAGAATTAACCAATCCTGAAGACTGGAGATACATTTCGACTTTGGAAAATGTAGCTGACTACGCCACTAAAATAAAATACAGTGAAACAATAAATCGAAATAGATGGTTAGAAGGAGCAGAATTTCTATATAAACCAGAGAAATTGTGGAAAGATCATCAATTTCAGAATACAGACGTACAGAAATGTACAGAAGAATTAGAAATAAAGAGAGAATATATTAATGTTGTATCTTCCGAAACAAATTCTTTAAATAATGCAACACCTGATCCTAGTCGATTCTCAAAATGGTTCCGATTAGTAAGAAGTACTGCATGGATGTTAAGATTTATCAAAAATTGTAGAGCCACAACAAAAACATGTTTGGAACTTTCCTCAGAAGAAATAGAAGAATCCCAAGTACTGTTATTCAAAAGAATTCAACAAGAATGTTTCAAAGAAGAAATTAACTTAATAAAATCTGGCAAAGAATTACCTAAACATAATAAACTTTATAAATTATGTTGCTTTACAGATAAAAAAGGACTACTTCGACTGGGTGGAAGATTGGAGAATTCATTATTACTTGATGCATTTGACCGAGTCTGGCACACTGGGCTCTTATTTAGAATTAAACAAATTCTTCCATCCTACTTTAGTATACTTAAATCATATCTCAGTGACCGGAAATTTCAAATAAAAGTAGGCAATGATAAATCAGATTTCCACCCAATAAGAGCAGGTGTACCGCAGGGCAGTGTTCTCGGTCCGCTGTTGTATGTTATCTATACATCGGACATACCAACCTCCAGAAATACAACACTTGGAACATTTGCCGATGACACTGCCATACTATCAATAAACGAAAACCCCGATAGCTCAGTCTCAGACCTACAAGAACATCTTAACTCACTACACAACTGGTTTGAAAAGTGGAGAATCAAAATAAATGAACATAAATCCAGTCACATTACTTTCACACTTCGTAAATCCCCAACTCCTGACCTATACATTAATAACGAAGTAATACCCAAAACAACCGAAGTAAAATATCTAGGAATGAATATGGACAGCAAATTAACTTGGAAAAATCACATCCTAAAGAAAAGAAAACAAATAGACTTAGTAGCCAAACAATTACACTGGTTAATCGGAAGAAGATCAAAATTGGCTATAGAAAACAAAATTCTAATCTATAAAACGGTTATTATCCCCATTTGGACTTATGGTATAGAACTATGGGGATGCTCCAGTAAATCTAATATCAATATAGTCCAAAGATGCCAATCAAAAATCCTGAGATCAATTGCAAATGCACCATGGTTTGTTACCAACGCAACACTACATACTGACCTCAAAATAAATTTTGTACAGGACATCATCCAACATAAAAGTACTACTCATCACTCAAGACTTGAAACACACAACAACCCCTTACTTGAACCGCTGTTAACTAGAGAAAACAACAGAAGACTCAAAAGACACTGGCCAATGGACTTAGTCTGAAGTACTTGTGATTTCGTCAATGGACGAAATCTCATCATGCCACCCTACTACTATAACATACTATTAGCTTATAGAATATGTATTCTGATTGCTGATTAAAGTAAATAAATAAATTAAAAAAAAAAAAAAAATTATTACTTGATGAAGCCATGAAAAGACCTATTATTTTAAATGCAAAACATCCATACGTTAAACTTAGAATAAATTTCGAACATGAAAAAGTATACCACCATGGCAAAGAAACTGTTATAAATAATTTAAAACAGGAATTTTGGATTTTTGGTTTGAGACAAGCTGTAAAATTAATCTGGAAAAACTGTCAGAATTGTAAAAACAATAGGGCTGTACCAAAGCCACCGATTATGGGACAATTACCATCTTGCAGAATAGAACCAACAATCAGAGCTTTTGAGAAAACTGGATTAGATTATTTCGGACCAATAGAAGTAACAGTAAAAAGATCTAAAGAAAAACGATATGGAGTTTTATTTTCCTGTATGACTACGCGAGCTATACACATTGAAGTTGCACAGGATTTAACAACCAACAGTTTTCTTCACGTGTATCGACAATTTGGATGCAGAAGAAGCTTTCCTCGTGTATTGTACTCAGATAATGGTAGTAATCTAAAAGGAGCAGAAAGAGAAATTCACAATAAACTGCAGGATTTCGACCAAAACGAAATTATTCGAAATATGACTATGCGAAATACCAAATGGGTATTTTGTTCCCCTTTATCCCCCCACATGGGTGGCTCGTGGGAAAGATTAATACAAAGTATAAAGAAAAGTTTATATGAAATTCTCAAAGAAAGGTATCCACAAGAATATGTATTAAGAACTTTATTAACAGAAGTTGAAATGATAATTAATAGTAGACCATTGACTCATGTTCCTCTTGATTCCGAAGATGCCGAAGCGTTAACACCTAACCACTTCTTAATGGGGCCAAAGTATTTGGAATTTTCCGATATAAAGACAACCGATCAAGATCTACACCTTTTAAATAAATGGAAAGCTGCTCAACGTTTAGCAGAACTGTTTTGGAAACGATGGTTAAAGGAATACCTACCCAACTTAATCAAAAGACAAAAGTGGTGTAAAAATCAAAACCCCATTAAAATAGGCGATGTTGTTATTGTAGTTGACCCAGATACCCCAAGAAATACGTGGCTAAAAGGTATAGTGAGTGACATATATCCTAGCAAAACAGATAACGTAGTACGAGTGGTAGACGTAAAAACATCCAAAGGCACCTATCGACGGCCATTAACAAAATTATGCATCTTAGAAGTCAGAAGACAAGAAGACAAACAAGAGACAGGCGAAACTACATAATAAAGTAATTGAAGGCAATTACAGGAGGGAGAATGTTGCGTCATAGTTACATAGGTTTTCATATGTTCAGTTGTTTTATGTTGTTATTATTGTAAAAGAGAATTAATAGATACATACATTCACTATCGAAGTCTTTAATTTCCAAAAGAAAAAGAAATAAAGTACAGATTCACTAAAGCATTCCTAAAGCACCGTCACAAGGTTACAGTTCGAACCTGCATTTATAGCTGGTACTTCCAGGGTGTGGGTTTGTTTGTTTGATGCTGCCCTTGCTTTGACTTCCATACGATTCCAGGAAGGTTCGTGGGTGCAAATGAGCCATTAATATGCAAAACGGTTCTTAGTAGAAATGCATAGCGAACGTGACCTGATAAACGTGGCTATACTTAGATTGTGCTCAGGGTCGAGAAGACCTTGGCGCTCCAGAACTGACTTAACAGTTACATTAAATGAAATATTATGAGAATAAATTGCAACATATTAGACTGCATAAAATATATATAGGTAGTTTAAGTAAAAAGTGACTTAATGTAATGGAAATTAGAGCTATATGTAACTCGCGCAGCCCCACCTATTTTAAGGTACGGTCTGGTTTAGGCGATTAGTCGAGGCGTTTAAACGTGGCGTTTAATCGCTTACGTCTAATCGCTTATAAACGCACCTAGTGGTCTTTTTAGCGCGGTTAAAAAATGAATAGTCGCCAGTCATTATTTTTCGTTCGGAAAAAATGTACACTAGTAGACTTGTGATTGCAACACAAAAGATGATGATATGTTGTTATTATCATTAATGCATAAACAACGAAGAAAGGTTCATAACATGTTTGTTCAAAGAAGAAAGGAAGGGTGTTTTAGTACGTTGATAAAAAGTCATTTGCTGACGAAACGAAATTCAGAGAATACTAGGATCACCAGATGTCAGTTTAATGAAGTGTTAAATGCGGTATCCTCTGACATAGAAAAAACTTCGAGTAAATGCGTTAAAAGACCAATTACAGCCAGGAAAAAACTTGCTTTGGTGCTAAGGTATGTCGTGTTGAGAATAATACCTGTAGAAAGATGCAAAACCGCAAGCGACTAAGTAAACACGCGCGTTAAATTTGCCTGACAACCGATTTTACTCGGAGACGTGTCGTCTTGTGGAGACTTGTGTCGACTTTCGCTTAAACCAGACCCATCCTTATGATATGCGTATTTAACCTATTGGCACGATTAGACGCCACGTTTAAACGCCTCGACTAATCGCCTAAACCACACCGTACCTTTAGGGGTATATAAGCTGGTTCGCCAGACTGTTAGTTCAGTCTATTTCCGCTACAGATGAAATAGAAGAAGCCGAACACCGAACCAACCGATCAGAACCGCTTCATGTGCGAAGTAATATAATTATAATACACTACCGAACCGAACATTACCGAATACCCTACCGAACACAACCGAACCGACCGAAATATATACCGACTGAGTTATAGTGTATAGTGTATTTAACCGACTAACCTTGCTTGCATATAGTTTGCACCGTAACCGTTTCTAACCTTTTCCTGCAACCCCTATCAGTACTTAAGGTGTTAGTTTGGCTTGGCATAGTAATTTGGCTTGGTATGGTAATTTGGCTATGTGATGCTGATATATTTAGCGCACGATATTGTAATTAATAAACTAAAGGTTTGCTGAAGTGGAGTTTTATTTGTGTGAAGAATAGTAGTAATAATAACCTGTAAGTGTGAGCTATTTAAACCCGGACGAAGAGCCCTGGAGACCGTATCTTCATTAAAGTTGCCCTAGGCCCCGCCACTTTGTGCTCGCAATAAAAAGTACTGGCGCCCGACACCGTACCGCATCACGAACATTCTTCGATAAACGTTCAGTCCTATATAAAATGCCCAGGACAATACTGAGACTATCAATTATCATCAATCATTCAAGATCCCTGGATTTCCAGAAGTAAAATCTTTTGCGTAGTTGTAGGAGAACTAATGCGTTATTGCAGATCCTCCACCACACCCAGAGCCTGCACATTCGTCAAAAAGAACTTTAAATGTATGTCGCCAACTAGTGATTTAGCGTCAGCCAAAATAACACCAGGGGGAGAAAGGTAGAGGGAGTTTATAGCCTACCTCCCTTTGGTGACCCACAGTCTCGTTCGATCGGTCGGGTGAATGGAGAAGCTGGCGATATATACCAGATATCTGGAATCGCAACTGACCATTGACTGTTATGCTAACGCACACCATGTATCCTGCCTCAAAGTCAATGACAATATTGAACTAGAAATGGCGGTGGAGCAAACTACAGACGCTGTCATCAACACTTACAACAACAACTGTCCCCTAATCTTAAGGGATTCCAATAGAAAAGGTTCCATAGTGTAACGAAGACCTTAAGAGAAGGGATGCGACGACTATTCAATATGATAAAAGGATCAGGAGATTGGGAGGAATACTGGAGATCTCTAACTCAGTATAATAAAGCATTGAGAAGGGCCAACAAGAATCTCATTGAAACTGTGAGGAGCACTGTGAGGAGGTTGAACAACAAACTCCAAAAGGTACTTTTTAAGGACTCCCAGCACTCGATAAGTACTCTAGAAACTGCAACTGGGGAGTTTACTAAACATGAAAGGAGACACTGACTGAACTCGTTCGAGCTCATTTTCTTGGATGCGAGGTAGATTGTCACTTTCAGTAAACTCAAATCGGCGATAAACTCATTTAAAGCATACAAATTACCAGGACCGGACGGAATTATTCCAGCCGTGCTACAGAAGAGACCTGAACTTCTGAAGGGCTATGCAAGTTATTGAGAGCCAGTTTGCCTTTAAGATAACTACTAAGACTGTGGAGATTAACCAGGGTGATACTTATACTCAAGACTGGTAGAACCAATTACTCACAGGCAAAATGGTATAGACCTATCAGCCTAGTGTCCTTCGTACTAAAGACTATAGAGAAAGTATTGGACAGGCACATTAGGGATGACATACTAAGACGGTGGTCCAGGTAGCTGGGGGCTGTCCGCAGGGTGGAGCTCTCTTTCCGCTGCTATGAACCTTCTGATGGATGGACTTCTTAGAAATCTCTACAGTGCTAGTTGTACTCCCTTGGGAGACGCTAACGATTAGTCATAGCAGTAGACGTAGAGGGGAATTCATAAACACGAATTCTATTGGATTTCATGTCCCAATGTCTAGTAGTGTCGAGGGTAATGGATGAAGATTTTTCTTCTAGAAATTGTGAAGCGACAATGGTTGTAGGTTAGGTCTGTTAGTAGTATGGACTTCTCTGTATGATAAATAATGATTGTTATCAGGATTTGACAACATACTTTGCATCTAGCTTTGAATGTACAGTATACACCTCCAGCTAATGGATAAAGACGAATTGTGAAAAATGATAGAATCATTATAAAATTCTTTCTTGCAAACTCAATTGTGGGATTGTTTTTGGCGCAGGCGCATTTTTGATATATTCCGAAAATCATTAAAGAAAGAGTAAATTGCAGTATTGGTTTAGATACGGTAGGTACTGACTGCTTCTTGATTAAATCCCCTCCTGGCTTTAATAAGATTAAAAGCTGGAGAAGCTTCACATACTTGATGAATCAAGCTGTTTGAGTTATTCTGTGCATTGTTGAATATTTGCCTGCATATTGTAATTCCAATTAAACTATTGGCAATCGTCTTCAAGGACCCCTTACGTTTTCGAATTGCGTTTCTCGTGAATGCCATAAAGAAATATTGTGCACAACAATCTTGAAAACGTTACTAAAACCAATGCTGTCAAATATTGCTAAGACTAGATTTGGTACAACCTTTGGAACACTTTTATCTTTGAAACCACTTTCTAGAAAAATATTAAATCGGTAATTATATAAGAAAAAATAATTTATTGTTCTATTAAATTAATGAAATATCTGTAGCTTGTAATGTAACTGTTAACGATTTTATTGCAATTCTGTAACAATATCCATTAACAATAATTACTATCGTTTATAATAACTTATAAACCTATGCAACGTTAATAAATAAGGCCTATTCAAATTAATGGATAAACCATAAAAAAAGCTCTGTTTATAAATATAAATAGCGCCAAATGGAGAAACAAAAATGTAGCAATTTGATGGAGGCTCCGGATTAAAGTGTCAAACTGACACGCCGATAAAGCAGGTCGTGGCAATTTATAAATTACACGTGTCGTTCACATGTCACAAAACATGACATAAAATATGCCATTTGTAAATCAAAAAATATGGTTGGGCCCCGGGACATACGAAATTCCAACAGAGTTATTTGCATTGAATAGAAAACGATTAGTTGATAGACTAAAACCGCTTATAAAAAATGGCAAAGCAATTGTTGTATTGCAAGGTGGAAAAGAACTACCGATCTATGATACAGATATGTGTTACATATTTAGGCAAGAACCATATTTTAGATGGGCTTTTGGAGTTTCTGAAGCGGGGTGTTATGGAGCTATAGAAGTGGATAATGGAAAATCGTATTTATTTATTCCTCGATATCCTGAAAGTTACGCTGTTTGGATGGGACCATTACATCTTCCACAAGATTTTAAAGGAAAATATGCAATTGATTATGTCCACTATGCTGACGAAATAAATACTACATTAAGTTCACTTAAACCAACAGTTCTACTGATATTAAATGGAGTAAACAGTGATAGCGGTTTATCGCCCGAAATAGTTCACTTCCAAGGAATCGAAGAATTTACCCTAGACGATAAAATTCTTTTTCAAGAAATTGCAGAACTAAGGGTAATAAAGACACAGCATGAAATAGACCTTATGCGTTATGTATCTGAGGTAGGATCTGCAGGTCATCGTAAAATAATGAAGATGATTAAACCGGAAACACCTGAATATCGTTACGAGTCAGAATTTCTCAATCACATTTATGGAACAGGCGGTTGTCGACACACACCATACACATGCATTTGCTGTTCTGGTCCAAATTGCGCTATTCTTCATTATGGTCATGCTGGTGCACCTAATGACCGTATTATTAAAAATGGAGATATGTGCCTTTTTGATATGGGGGCAAATTATCTCGGTTACGCGACTGATATTACATGTTCGTTTCCAGCAAATGGCAAATTTACTCCAGATCAAAAAATTATATATGAGGCAGTATTAAAGGCAAATCTTGCAGTTGCCAACCATGCTAAACCAGGAGCTAGTTGGGCTTGTATGCATATATTGGCAAACCGGGTTCTTTTAAGTAGTCTCAAAGACGGTGGTTTGTTAAAAGGAGATGTTTCAGAAATGGTAACCGCAGGACTTGGGTCAATTTTTCAACCACATGGGTTAGGTCATCTTATTGGCCTCGACTGCCACGATGTGGGTGGGTATTTATCCAGTTGTCCTGCAAGATTAACAAATCCCAAAGGTTTAGAAAAATTAAGGTTTGCAAGGGTTTTACAAAAGGGGATGGTGGTTACAATAGAACCAGGTTGCTATTTTGTAGATATTTTATTGGATAAAGCTTTTGAAGATACTGTTCTTTCTAACTTTTTAATACGTGATGCTGTGGAAAGATTTAGAGGGTTTGGAGGAGTAAGAATTGAAGATGTTGTCATTATTACTGACACTGGAATTAAAAATCTAGTTAATGTACCACGCACTATAGAGGAAATAGAAAACTGGATGTCAAAAGATCAAGGAACAAATAGAAAGGGAAGTCTGTAAAATTTCCATAAATAATAAACTCTAATATAAGGAAAGATATTTTGGGTAATTTAAAATTAATAGAAATGCATGTAAAAGGTGAACTACATTTTTGCTTCAAAACAGTGATGTCAACATGCTGAAAGACGTGTTTTGAAATTTAGCAAATTTCTTGGGTTAAGTAACGCGATTTTCAATCCTATTGTCAGTATTAGAGTTAGATTGTGCAGATGTATAATTCGTATCAAATAAAATTATAAAAGCGGTATTCCTTGCAAGATGTACTGTAATTTGAGAAGTATAAAACAATGATTGCGGTATTTATCACGTAATTTGAATGCTTGACGTTTAAGTGTTTAAGCGAATATAACTTATTTCAATCAAACAGTATATTTGGTAAGACAAACACCATTTCTACTAGTTACCAACTATCACTAGGTTATGTACCTATAGTTGTACTGCAAGATACAAAGTTATGATGACAAATGTTCCCAGGAATCTTTTGAATTGCTGAAACTACTAAGTGCTCATCCATCATGTAAACAGATTCCAATCGAATTTTCAGTTGAAGGATTACATATAGATTATGGGACATTTTTAAACTTGTACTTTTGTGTTTTTTTAATTATAATTTCAGGTCAACTTCAAATTTAATTAATAATTAAAGATTTACTTTAAATCACAATTTTTATGCAAATTCATATAGAAAAAATTATCACCCCCTGAGCTATCCAAAGGAGACTTCAAGCTGTTGAGAAGATTGCAACCCTATAAGGAGTACTAATTATATGGGGTATACTTAGAATATAAAACTGTAGGAACGAGCGTAGCTACCCGGCACAATGAGCTTTAAAAGCGACGTATATGAGGTCGCACTGGCCGCTATTAGACACCACCTAAATCTAATTTTCTCTCAAACTCCGACAAATACGAAGAAGAGAATTACATTTCATAAGTAAATATTCGTTGGTTAAAATATTAAATATCAAATTTATATTCTAAGAATAGTTTCAAAATACTATGTTTTAAAATTGAGGTTATGTAGTTTATGTGCGTATTTCGTGACTGTGAGAACAGCCAATGGAAATATCTAACTACAAAACCGGAAACAGCTACTCCGCCATATTGAGACCCCATCCCGGTCGTATGTGGTAGATGATTATGTTCCTTCTTACAGTTTTATATTCTGAAGGGCTATATTAAGTTAATTAATTGATCGACTAGATTTCTTTAAATTAACAAAGAATTTTAGTGTTATGTGCTGTATTTCGGATTCATTTGGTAATTGTTCATATGAAAGAAAAATTTGATAGTAGTATTTTTTCTAGGTTAAGGAAGTAATACATTAGGCTTCACTTTTAAGCGGTATTAGGCGCATCGTTGGTACCACTAAATTTTAGGACTCTGTCGGAGACTAATCAATTAAATGCAATTACTAACAATAATAATGTCATTTTTGGTTTGATATTTATTAAAATTAATCTAATTATAACACGCTTTTTTAATTCCTGGGTTAAAGAAGATCGCCACCATAAATTACACATTTTCATCCATCCATATATAATATAACGAGCTTGTCCGGGGTTTATATCCTATTTACTTTGAAAATTGACCAACAGGGACGCCACTGCGCGGTGGATCCGGGCGTATCCTACAGATTTAAATGGTCCTTACAGCTGGCGTTACCGCGCGTTGCAAATTTATAAGTTTATAAAAAGTTTATGCGAAGAAAGAACTTGACATAAAATCAGCTTTTTTTAATTTCTTAATTTCAAGGTCCGTACCCACATTATAAATAATTATATTAGAATAGTTAAGGGAATGAAGTGGTCAAGGCTTATGCTAGTATAATATAATTATATTCTGGTTATATCGTTATATTCTGACAGCTTTGGAGGATCTCAATATCAATTTAAGAAAGATAACATTCTAGAATTATTATACAGAAGGTTACAAGATACAGATTCTAACATTGTTCCATATTCTGTATATTCTGCAGTGTTGAACGTTGACGAAGATATTTCTGCCTCTTACGTCAAAATCAACTTACACTATTTTAAATGAGACAGTACCTAAAACTAAACTAAAGAACAATAAGAAATAAGTATAATTATTTTTTAATTAGTACAAAATCCCATGTTTATCTGACTATACGATACTAATTTAAGGCTACTTCTATTTTTACTCATAATAAATGATAATGTTCATTATTTTAAATATTAGTTGTTTACTGACGACTAAAAAGTTTACAGCTCAATTTACACGTACCAGAACTGTATATTTTACAATTTGATCTAGATAATATACATCAATGGTCTTTAAAAAGTAAGCTTCCGTCAATCAATGCTCCGTAATGATACATACGAGAAAAAGTGTAACGTGCTCAAAATTAGGCATTTAAATTATACCAAGATCTTTAAATATCTCTCCCCCCACACTGTGTAATAACGAATATTTTGTATCGTTTAAAAATTAAATGTTCTCTCGTCTCATTTTAAATAGCAGCTAGATTTCCATTGCAATTCCCACGGGTAAAAATCATATCAGGATGCAAGTTTTCGTAGAATCATTCCTATGAAAAATATTTTCAGCCCCTTATCTTGATAATAAAACTAAAAGCTATTTGATTTATTAGTCTATGCAGTTCAAATAATGTGGCATCAAATTAAACCATTTGTATTTTAGTGACGGACAAAATATTGTATACACTAAACATTTTATTCCGAAAATTTAAGCAATCACAAATGTAATAAATTATCTTAAGTTATCAAGTTATCAATTTGATAAATATCTCCTTCTCTGATAAATTCTTATTAGTAAGAAATTCTGCATTTTCCCTATTGGATACAAATGTCGTCAAATTTAGTTTGCTTAAATACCCTTCTCTTATGGAATTGATATTAACAATTCAAGCAACATTCAATTTAGTTTTTAAGTACCATTCCAGTTAAAGTTAATGATAATAATTTATTTATTCCGTAATGGAGATTATTGCAAAGTTTAAAGTATTTCGTTAAAGTAAAATAAGTAGTTCAAAATTTAAGAAGTGTTTCCGCAATGTTCCTGCTTCAGTTTGCAGTTTCTGCGAAATTTTGTGTTGTGATCAGTGGTTTTAGTTTAGTTTTTTGTCTTGAACTATATTTAGTGGAGTTTTGTGAAATTAAGAAGTGTTAAGGATAACTATATCAAGTATTAATGTTACTCAAGTTATTGACGTAAGTTTCTAAAGATGTTTAATTCAGATTGTCTTTGTTCGTTTACGAAATTTCAAGTAATCTTTAGGTTAAATAACTTATTTGTGTACAATTTATCTAGCTTGGAATCCCGATATTAAATAATATGTAGGCCTTATTATTGCATTTAGGAATGATGAATCTAACTAGTATAGTTTATGTGTAATATACTGAGATTATATATATCAAATTAATAAATATGTTAATAATAATAATAATTAACTTGTCGATTGCATCTTCACCATGCCGTGAAGACCTGAACGATCTCGGGGTGGAGAACCTAATTTCAGGGTCCAAGAGGAAAGCGGGACGGGGGAGTAGCAGAAGACAACCCTACCAGACGAAGGTCTGCCGAGGACATTCGTTACCCAGCGATCGAATAATTAAGACGCCTTGACGCTGTTAGCTGAGATACGAAGTTAAATAAATCTCTTTTGTTTGATATTGTGTTTTCTATTGTTTAATAATAACTGAAACTTCTAACAAATAAACCCATTTTACAAATAAGTAAATGATTTGTAAAGCCCCCACGTTCTGACAGGCAGTAAATACTGTGGTGTTATAAGTTTTGAAAATATTAATTTTAATATTTCTTAAAATTTTAGAATTCGGCTAGCTAATATAGCAAATTAGACATTTTAGAAGCTTTTGAGATATACAAACACAAACATAGGATAGCTTTAATAAATGAACAGATTGAGGTCAGTAGTTAGAGTTATATATTTAATTCTTACTATTTTTATCTAGTTATCTATTTTTTGAATTTACCTTAGCGACGTGTTTATATTTAAATTACCTTTGATAATGACAGCTTACCTGTCGAAACAATATTGACAGATAGATTATAATAAACTTGTGAAACTTCTACTAATCTTTTATTTATTTCATGATTATGTAGTTGCACCATATAAGGTTAAAAACAATAAATCATACGAAGTGAATTATAAACACCATACTATTTTTATTAACCTAATAGGCTAACTCAGTCTTCTAAAATGTGTTTGAGTATGAAAAACATAAAGCGCCAAGCAATAATCTTACCAATTATTAATACCTGTAAAAGCATACATCGAGAACACACCTGGAGTTCTGCAGCTGGACGAGAAATATTTTAATAATCTTTGTGATAATTGTATGTTAAATAATTGTATGACACACAATAAATAAACAAATATTATTATAACTTATCAACACAGGTTTTACTTATTCAACACATAAAATTGAATAAAACTGAAATATAAAATCAGAAATTAACCAAAATCCAATGTGTTTTAATTAAGCTTGCTGAAATGAATTTTCAGTTTGTTTATAGCATGACAATGATGCTATAACAATCTTCATTTCAGCAAACTTCTATAACTAAATTAAATTTATTACAAATATCGCTAATGAGCTCTTTTCTTCAAAGTATTTTTATTTCTGATCAGAAATCACTTACTTTTAAAATATAATCCCAATACGAAAACACATCACTTATTTTCCCACTGGTGAACTAAGAGGTGTAGTCAACACAACGCAACTGACACTTGTTAGTCAATCGAAGTTAATGATATTGATAATACAAAAATTCAATTTTTTTTTAATTATTGTATTACATAGCATATTTACAATCTGTTACACATAAACAATAAGTAAATGTTGTGACTTTTTCCTTAAATCTAAATACATAACATAGACCTGCCTAGAACCATCCAATGATAATTCTATTTTTATAAAATTATCTAACTAATTGTAAAATTAAAACCTAGACATTATTCTCATGTGACTAGGTACACTGTACATTTAATCTAATCTGATGGACAAGTCCAAGGGTTTGAACAGCTTTAGCCTTCTAATGTCATTATTGTGTGATAGTTCAGTGACTAGTTCATTAGGGTGCACTGTGAGCCTACTTTAGTATTTAACACTGTAATTTTGATTACTTCGCGCACTGACTCCATGTTCTGGTTCTTTTGTATTAAGTAGTTTGGCACATACCACGGTGCGTTGACAATACACCTCAGTACTTTATTCTGAAACCGTTGTAGGATTTCAATGTTTGGATTCACTGGCAGTACCCCACAGCTGAATTCCGTACGTCCAGATAGGTCGAATAATAGCTTTATAGAGTAGAATTTTATTTTCCACCCAAGGTCATCAATATGACAACAATGTTGATGACCTTGAACCCAAGGTCATGAAAATGGCAACAATGTATCTTCAAGGTCATCAATACGACAACAATGTTGGTGACCTTGAACGGAAGGTCATCAATATGGCAACAATGTATAGTCATGGTCACCAAATAGTGTATCTTCCAGGTCACCAACAACATTCAAGGTCAAGCTGTAGATATATATAGCAGGTTGCAAGTATTGAAAGTTCAAAATGTGTGTAGAAGCTAATTTGCAGAATACGTGCTTGACAGAACGAGTGTTATCATTTCGTAATGTGAAGGGTATACAAACCCCAAAATCTTTAGCTGAGGCCGAATTTGTCTACACGGGACGTGAAGATAGAGTAGAATGTTTTTATTGCCGAGTGAAAATTTTCAATTGGGAACCGTCGGATCGCCCAATCGTAGAGCACCTGAAATGGTCACCACATTGCGTGTTTGCAAACGTGCTAGCACCCATTAACGATGAAAGTGGTAGAGATGTTTGTGGTTAAAAGAAGATGCAAGAACCAAATACAACATAGAATATAACGCGAGGGAACAGGGAAGATGTTACTAATCAAGGCGGTAATATTATTGACAACCTTGTAAGTGGGTGTAGTGTACGTTGCAAAACTCCCAGATACAACAGCAGCCTTTATTTGCTATGACTTCAATACGAGTGTTTGGTTTGGAATGCAACCAGTGACGTTGCAACAAATGGGAATGTTTAAACACGAGGTCGGCAATGGAACGCAAGAAGCACGATTCAGGGTCAAATTCGTGTACCCAACATATTAGGGTAGCTGCGGCGCGTCCGTCACTCGACAGAATGCTCTAACTCGTCACCCATCCACGAGCGGTAAGTAACCATTCCTGTGAGGTTGTGTGGTGGGTTACGATTATTTTCTTGATTACAGCTCGGGGAGCTTCGGATGCTGTAGGGCATACTGGTAAAAGACCTGCACCTAAGAAAGGGAAAAAAATCTCCCCTCGAGGTACGTGTACACATGGTTAACGGTTTTAGTGTTAGTGATCTGTGCAATTGTTTCAGGAAATACCTCCGCGACGGTGTATTGCGATGCGTGCGAGATGGATGTTCCACGACTTGGCTATGTCGGACATCTACGCAGCAACCATCGTAATGCCGCATCAGTGCAGTCGGAAGAAGTGGTGGTCCTGGAGACGGCGTTCAAGTCTCGTATAGCCAGTTATCCAGTCTCGGTGAGAAATCATCACATAAATCTCAGAGAATTTACGGATGAAACCCGCGAGAATGTGTTAACACTATTAGATAGAAACGTTTAGCGCTTTCGTAGTGTGAAAGTCAACCTAGAAGTATTCGGAATGTACTTTTTGGAAAGTCGAAATTTGCACGACATTAAATCGTTTCGCAAATGAGATTGTGACCGTGGCTTCGAATCTGACCGATTTGTATGATGATTTCGTTGAGGCGCTGGATACGAAGATGTCGGACTTTAATGATCGGAACTCAGGTAATGAATAGTTACGGGTTACGATTCGATTGCTAATTGTAGGGTCCTTACAGGTTGGGTACTGGAGCAGCTGTTATTTATAGAAGTCAACGTCAATAAATACAACCCGCTCCGTGCTTCCTCCTATGTTCCACTTCCGCCGTCGATACAACATAAAAAGGCTGTAATCAACGTGCAAAATAACGATCAGTGCTGTTTTGGTTGGGCCTTGGTATCCGTTTTGTATCCGCCGAGGGGACCTTCCAACAGGACGACGTCGTATCCAAATTTTGCGCAACTGTTTGATTTTGACGGTATCACCTTTCCTGTCAAACTGGATGCTATCTCGAAATTTGAAGCGCGTAATCCACGCTTATCCATTAACGTGTATGGTTTGGAAGCTGTATTTCAAAACGGAAAGATGAAACAAGAAGTTGTAGGGCCTCTATATTACTCTAAGCAAAAGAAAGAAGTGCATGTAAATGTATTATTAATTTCTGATATGGAGGGTAATAGTCATTACTGTTGGATAAAACACTTTTCGCGTCTGGTGTCGTCACAACTGTCGATTCATCATGCAGCAAAATACTTTTGTGACGGCTGCTTGCAGTATTTTCCAAGTGAAAGTAGATTAAAACAACATTCACGTTTTGATTGCAATCATGTTTACACCAAGTTACCAACTATCGAACCCGTGCGCGATAAATTGGGGCACGACCGGCAGGGTAATCTATTGAAGTTTGAAAATGTTCAAAAGCAACTTAAGGTACCTTTTGTCGTTTACGCGGATTTTGAAGGTGTGTTGAAACCTTTGGAGACGATTGAGCCAGATCCTCGAGGAAAATTTACCATGAAATCTTACGAACACGAACCACATTCCTTTGCGTATTACATTAAGTGTTCCTACGATGACGCGTTATCTAAATCTGAATTGTACCGTGGTCCGAATGCAGCAAGTGAATTTATGATGCGCTTAGAAGCGGATGTTAGAAGGTTGTATAAGGATCATTTAAGACATGCGACTTTTATCGTACCGACAAACTTTGAACTATGACAATGCAACTATATGTCATATTTGTGACAAACCCTTTGGTGAAAACGACGTTAAGGTGAAAGATCACTACGGCCTCAGCGGCGAGTACCGCGGTGCGGCTCACTCCTTGTGCAATTTAGTGTACCAAATTCCCGACTTCATACCGATATTTTTCCATAATTTGACCGGATATGATTCACATCTATTCATAAAGCAATTGGCATTAGAAAAAGAAGCAATCGACGTGATTGCGCTCAATAAAGAGAAATACGTTTCGTTTTCGAAACGGCTTTTGGTGGATGAAATTAGGAACGGGTCCCAACGACAACAGGTATATCTTAAAATGCGCTTTCTGGACAGTTTACGATTTCTAAATAATTTGGATAAGTTGTCTCAAAATCTAACTTCCGAACAGTGTTCGACTATTAAAAAGTATTTTGGAGATGGGGTTAGCTTCGACTTACTACGGCAGAAAGGTGTGTTTCCCTATTCGTACGTCGACAGCTTCTCCAAACTCGAACAGGACACGTTGCCGACGTATGAGGACTTTTTCGATCGGTTGACAGGGGAACACTAATCTCTCGATCGCGGTATGCTCGCGCTGTGGAGGTGTCGAATACGTTTGGATGCACGACTTTGGGTGACTATTCCGATCTCTATTTGAAAACCGGTATCTTACTTTTGGTTGATGTCTTTGACAACTTTAGACGTGTATGTCTTGAAAATTACAAGTTAGATCCGGCGCAATATTTTACTGTACCGGGTTTAAGTTAGGATGCTATGTTGAAACGCACGTCTGTAGAATTGGAGCTGCTCACTAATCTGAACATGCTCCATTTCTTTAAGAAAGACATTCGGAGAGGTGTCAGTATCTGTGTTGGCAGGAAGTGTTTCGCGAATAATACGTTTCTTCCAAATTATGACGCGTCCAAGCCCCATTCTTTTATTATGTATCTCGATGCTACCAATCTCTACGGTTACAGTATGCGACAGTATCTGCCGCAGCGCGACTTTGAATGGCTGAGTACGTGCAAAATTGAACGGTTCGAGCTAAATTCCGTGGCGAAAAACGCCGATGTGGGTTACGTGCTGGAAGTAGATCTACACTATCCAACGCAGTTGCACGATTTACACAATGACTTTCCTTTCTGCCCCGAACCTTTGGTGCCGCCTACGGATAACGCGAGTCACCCAAAATTAATTCCAAACTTGTACGATAAAACGCGTTACGTTATCCACTATAGAAATTTACAACAGTGTCTTAAGCATGGTATAGAATTAACCAAAATTCATCGAGTGTTAAAATTTCATCAGCCTGGTTGCGTTCCTATATTGATTTGAATACCACCTTACGTAATCAGGCTACGAATGAAGCGGACAGGAACTTCTTTAAATTAATGGTTAACTGTTTATTTCGCAAAACAACGGAAAATGTCGATAAAATGGTGGACGTTCGTTTGGTCAGTCATTGGGAACGTCATGGTAGAAAGCATGGGGCTGAGACGTTAGTAGCAAAGCCTCAATTCAAAAGCGTTGCTGTTTTTTCGTAAAATTTGGTTGCTATAGAATTACAAAAAGTGTCCGTTACATACAATAAACCGGTGTATGTGGGTTTTACTATTTTGGTTCTTTCTAAAACGATAATGTATGAATTTTTTTATGATTTTCTAAAACCTTTATATGGTGATAACGTGCGCTTGCTGTACACAGATACTGACTCTTTCATTATAGAAATTCGTACTGAAACTTTTTATGCTGATATGAAGCAACACTTAGATAAATTTGACACCTCAAAATTCCCACCTAACAACATTCACGGTATACCGCGCACGGTCTCGGTGGTTGGTAAAATGCAGTTTCTACGGTGCAGGTGCTAAAACATATTGTGTAAACGTGCTTGACCGCAATGGCGATTAAAAAGGCGAAAGGGGTAAAAATGGCGGTAATTACGCGCGCTCTCACCGTTGATGACTACCGTCACGTTGTGGAGGATGGTGTTGTGCTCTTCCGCAAAATGTTTATATTCAAATCACGTTTACATGATATGTACACAGAACTTCTGAATAAAGTAGCGTTATCACCAGCCGATAACAAACGTTACATTATTCCCGGGTCGCACAACACTTTAGCATGGGGACACCGCGATATTCATCCGGGGCTTGATAGTTATCAGAATTTGGATCGTCTGTTAGAATTACTGCAAGCCGAAGTGTAATTTTGGAACTCGTTTGTTCGTAGAACCGACGGTGCTGATTAGTATTATCACAGAGGTCCCAACTACGTTGACAACAACCTTTTCATTGTTATGTATTATTGTAAATAGTATTTATGCTTTGTAGTTTATAACCACGTATGTATTCTACTCATTATTGTAAGTTGTCCTACATTCCATACATATTGCATGTATTTATTATAATCAATATGGTATTGTATTGACTAATGTGAATAAATTATATAAATCATACCCTGTGTTTCTATAAATGTCTAAGCGGTAGAAGAAGAAGAGATAAAGCACACTATTGATATCAAAAAGTGATTTATTATTGTTTACTGCTTACATAAAATGATACTTAGTTATATTAACATTGCACTATACTACTTAATGCACTATACTACTTAATCCACTATACTACTTAATGCACTTTACTACTTAATGCACTATACTACTTAATGCACTAACATATATCATACGCTGCTATATACGAGTTATGGGTATTATCAAAGCCCAACCACTTGACTAGAACGTGGTCTCCCTTTTTTAACACCTTCTCTACTAAAAATACTTCAGGATGTTTAGCCATCTGTAATTCCTCCGTGTAGAAGCCTCCACGTATCTCTTCCCCGTTCGTCTTTCAAAATATACGTTATGGGATTGGTTCGATTAACCTTTTTAATTTGGAAGATTTCGGTACTCCATGCGTATAACTTTAAAGTTAGTACACTACACATAATGCCAAAGTTTATTAGCGAAATGGATTTTGCTATTATGATAAGATAATCTTAGTTCGTTTAATAGCAATCGCATTGTTGTAATTTTCTCGGTTAGCAAAAAGGCGAATGTTTGCATTGTTCTAATTACTAGGTAATAAGACTGTTTAATCGCGTGACCTTTGCATAACATTTCGCGTTTTGACATAACAAAATTTTGTTGGTTAAGGCTGTTGCGAAGTTCGTTGATGGTTATCCGAGAAAACAAACTAAACATCAAAATTAAATAAAGAAAAAAAATATTAATCCTGTTATATCCAAGAACAATCTCTTCTTATGGCATCGTTGGAATGGCGAATCGAGAGATGTCAGCATCGTTGTGTCCGAGAATTGCTAAAGACATTTTTCAGGAGCTGTTACTACGGGTGTCGTAGCTTTTGGTTCTTGAGGAACGTTATTGATGTGATCTCCATCAGGAACTGGAGGCGTTGTAGCTTGTAGATTCCAGGAATCTTTTACTGGATCCAAGGGAGTCTTCGTAGAAGATGAGGCGGTTGATATCCCCAAACCGTCGGCCTTCGGAAGCTCTTGCATTTTCTGATTTAAAACACCTTGGTTAGGATTCAATATGCTGTATTTTAGCTGTACCCTAACTGACTGTGATGTTTTTTAAATGTTTGTAGAAGATTTTGATTCTGTTTGGTTGTTGAATAAAAGCACTTTTGAAATTGAATAATTTGTAATAGTTTCTGTAATGGAAGTATTAACCTGTGAGACGTGCTTTTCAATAATTGAATGCTCAGATTTATTAATACAGGAAGTATCAGTGGATGCAGGTGCATTGGAAAGAGCATTGCATTGATAAATGACGTTTTGAGTATCGTCACTTAATTGGGGGTTAGGATCCTGCGATATTTGATTACAGTTTGTAGTTATGAAATTATGAAGAGAAATGATTTCGTTTTTAAATAGGTTAACTAGACCAAAAAATTCAGGTGAATCATTTTACTGTAACCAGAAATCTTTAATCTCTTTGGGAGAAGAGATAGTATTTGATGTTGGGTTGTATGGAATAGATTTATCCAAAGAATAACCCATGTAATAGTTTAACAGTTCGTTGATGAACGTGGTGTATGGTTCGAATGAAAGTTTATTGTTATCAATAAACCTGATAAGATTCGAATGTAGTTGTAAAATATTATATGGCAAGTTATGAATTAGGACATTATATCTTTTATTTCATTTCGTATTTCAAACAATTCTTTATATACCACAATTAGTAATATAAAGTATATCTTGATCTCCGTTGTCAATGATACCGGAGTTCAAGACGTTCTTGATCTCCGTTGTTGTTGGCAACGTAAATAATTTGATGTTGCATTATAGCCACATCCATGCATGCATGCTGCTTTTTATCTCCTTAGTTACGCGTATGATGACACAGACATGGCAACTTGCTTCTTTATACAATAAATTCGGAAGGATTTTAAAAAGGAGAAATTAGGATTGAAATACGAAATAAAATAAAACAACTTATGCAATACGGAGATCAAGCTTGGATTATACATCTTCTTGGATTTAAAGTATCGCTTGATCTCCTAATTACATAATATATATTATATTATATGTAGCCGTCAAACATGTAAAATCCGCATACTTATACAGGGTTATGATAATGTAATGCACAAAATTCATAAAACGTACAACGATTATTATGAAACTTACGTTTATTTCGTTTTTTATTCATTTTCTCGTTTTTTTTTCTTATGTGAGCCCTACTGCAACTATTGTTCCCTAGTGTAACAAAACAAGCTTTCTCCAATAATGTAATAAAAATCTTAGCTTCCCATTAAAAAAATATGTTAATGACGTCATAACTTTGACAAATTTGACGTGTTATTTTTGTAACTTATGTCAAAAGATGCGGAATAAAAAAAAACATTTGACGTGTTTTTGCATTTTGTTCCAAAGTGATCGTTGTACGTTTTATGAATTTTGTGCATTACATTATCATAACCCTGTATAAGCGAAACTCTTTTTATACTTATATTCGTACTTTCAGACCAACATGAATAAAAAACAATGGTCCTTTTGTGAATTAGATAAAATGTCACAAAGTGAATATGCCCTCATATTACAATACGTCGTTGTTAATGTATACTGGCGTATCTACTTTTTAGCAACTTTACGACAGCGCGGTTTAAACGCTTATAACAACTTTATTACAGATGACATGATGAATTCTCTGAAATGTTGTAACTAACAACATTGCTAGTTACAACATTTCAAAGAATTAGATTCATATCATCCGTAATAAAGTTTTTATAAGCATTTAAACTGCGCTCCTCTAAAGTTACTAAAAAACAGATATGCCAGTATGCATTAACGACGACGAATAGTGTAACGAAATACTTCACACTAGCTTGGACACTCAACGCTCAGTGGTTCTCACAGGGACCGCCCCGCTTCTTGAGTGTACTTGTTTTAGGCTTATTATTCGAAAAATAACAAGAAAACAAAAACTTTGCAAAAAAAGTTGTGCTCCTTAAAGGGTTAAAATTCCTCACAATTGCATAATAAAGTGATAATGATTCTTCTTGAGTTCAGTAATGTACACACAGGTACGTATAAATGTTGTTATATTTCTTTGCTTACATTAACATGAGCGTACATGTCCCAATTTTTATTTGATAATTTTGAGTCAAGGAGGCAGATATTCCGCCTTTACATCTCTAACTGAAATTGTTTTCTCTTTTAGGTCCTTTTATACGTTTCGTATAAACAATCGAAAAAACATGGAATTTTTACAATTTCAATTGTTCACGACGTCACATAAAACGAACATGTGATTATAATTAACGAATTACTTAAATCTAACTACATATAAATGTAGTTCATCAAAAGCGACGAACAAATCAATATAATACACTTATGGTCTAAAATGTTTCCTAAGCTGAGAAATTTACAAAAATGCAAGCTGTCAAACAGATAATTAAAAACTTAATTATTCTTTAATTACATAAATTCCATCTATGGGACTATATGGAACAGCTGCTTCACGACACATAGCAACACATAGCGACACATACAACATACAACAAACTGCTGATGTTTCTGTCATAACAAAATCATTTATTTAAAATTTGTTTAGATCAATTAAACGTAAATTTTAAGGGGAGTCTTTTCACAGACTGCAGACTTTTCGATTTCTGTGATTAACACCCACGACGCCTGAGCTATAATTTGACTAATGAGATATCTCTGTCGGAGCATAGTTTAACGCAAGTATGATTATAGAAGAGTTTATGTTCAAGTGTTTGGTGTATTGATTGATTTTAATGTAAATTAATTTACCACGTAAAAGTAGAGTTTTTTGCCTCTTACAAGACATCGGTTAAAGACATGAGTAATTTATGGTAGTAAGTTGTTCTTTACGGATTGGTAAATTATAAGAAATGCAAAACACCTATCAAAAATTACGACTTTCACAACGTTGCTTAATGGAATAGTGCGATCTCATCTTAAATATTGTGCGATAGTATGGTAACTTTTGTATTAAAAAATAACCAAGAAAATCCAGACAGAATCTTTACGTTTCTTGTATTATAAAAGATATAGTACTATACATTTTTGATGTACATGATGATCCTTTTACTTCACGTCAAGTATTTAAATATATATCATTACAGAGCAAGCGAGATTGTTATAGTTATGCATCTTTAATGCTACGTCGCGTTTTTTATTATATTTTTTAAATTAATCCGTTAGTTAATTAGTAGGCCAGAACGTTCCTTGTTCTTCATAGAATCAAAAGAAGCTAGGAAAGTGTACTTACGTAATGTTTATATAAACGCTAGCAACAGTTTTATTTTTATCCATTAGTGAGGGTTTTATGATCATGGATTTTGTAATAATCCTTAACAATGTTAAAATTGAATGAAATCATACAATCTTGAAAACTTTTAACATGTTAAGGTAGATTCTCATGCTCTCAATTTCCTACAATGGAACGATAGGAATGCTCACTATGTAAGGTGTGTAGTTAACTATCTGAAACTGAATTAGAAAACCGACGCACGATAAATTTTAATATTCTCCTACACCAGAAAATCGTTTAACTCCTTGCTCGCCAATGTTATCAAACTAAGAGTAATAGATTTCGGGAGTTTACGGTGGCGTGATATGTCTGGAACTATTAATTGTGAAATCACAAAACTATAGTTGTGAATTGCAAATGCCTTTCCTAAAATCTTCGGAAGTTGTTAGAGTTACGAGTATGTATCTTTTGAAAAAGGTCTAACAAACCGAAACACGTGTAGAGAGCATTTTACATAATGTATGGAAACATTTAAAAACAGTATTTTTAAACTATAGATCCAAAAGCTGAAGTTAAATTTTTTTTATAAGAACATGGACTCTTTCAACGAGAGAAAGATGAAAACCAATGTCGCTTCTAATATAAAGTATTTTATTAACAGAACTTTAAATTTTCTTTATCAGGAACTGGAATATAATTTATTACACATCCGTATATTTTAAGAAAGTTCAGTCAGCTACATTCATAGACTTTTAAAACTCTCGTTCTGCGATATTTTTCACCAATATTGCTAATGCAACTAATACTGCTAACTTAGACTAGTAAATAGTTCATACTTCGTACATCTTAGACCTACTCCCATTAAATTGGTTTTCACTTCATAACTCGAAAGGTAAATATTTCTTTCTCTACCCATATAAACTTTATCAAATTATTTAATAAAAACGAAGACACAACTCAACTCATCAATGGCAAATAAATGGAGTTTATAAAATAATTATTACAAGTTGCGACGAATTCTACTTGGGTTTGACCAAAATGAACTTCGATATCAAAATCAAAGAACATTTTTCTGCCATTGTTAAACAAAATTTCTTCAAATCAAAGGACCCCGCACAAACCTAATGGAAATTGGATTTCGGTGGAATTGGCTGAATTTTTGATATGTTGTAGCTAGTGGCTTTGTAATCAAAAGTCTCCATTGGCACAACCTTCAAAAATTATATGTTTGACCTCCACGAGGTAAAATTTGGAAAATAGTTCGTATGAAGGGTACTACATCTCGCATGCAAGGCGCAGTTCGTTATTTTGCCGTATATGTTCACTATAAACGGAAAATATATTAAAAGTATTTTATCAATATGAAAGATTGTTTGTATATAGTTCTAGTAGTTTATAATAAAAGTTTGATTTTTAAAATATAGTTAAAATATAGGGGGTTACTAATGTGAATTTGCAGATAATGAATTTCTCAGAAGCAAAAATAAAGTCTTAAAACTTGGAAATACCTGAACCCAACTGGTCACTATTAAGGAATTATGATGCATTGTTAGAAATTCTTTGAATGCAATTTACATGTACTATTGATTTCATAATGATCTAGGACAGCAAGGCTAACATGATGTCATTTTATTATTTTTTCTCAATGTAAATGCATAGGATAAAATAATAAAAATAGCATCATATTAGCCTTGCTGTCTTAGATCATTATGAAACCAATAGTACATGCCTACTTAAACTTCTAGAAGATTAGTTATAACTGTTTTAAGTAATCCCATGGCTAATGGTCACATTACACAAACATCTTTAAACAAATATTTGAAGTAAATGTGGTCAATGGTCACAAAAGAGAAGTGGTCAGTTTATACAGTATAAATTACATTAAAGTAATGGGACTTTTGCAGGGACTGAAAAAAAGTGGTCAATATGACCAGAGGGTCAGTTTAGACAGGTGGTCAGATTTACAAGTTACTGTATTGTTTTCGGTGTTAATATCGATGTGAACTATACTTCATGATTGCACTACGAATTAGGTTTTATTTGGTTAGAGTTTAGTTTCTTTTATAGTATTTTGTTTATGTTTGCACCTTTTGATAAAATTGATAAATAGGACGTTTGGTTAAATTTTGTTTTTGGAAATAATGATGTCAAGCTCAACGTCTAGTTGGTTGGAACTTTCTGGAATGTAATAGCTCCTTTTCAAATCTTAAAAAGATATCGACGTCTTTGGCTTCGCGTGGATAATTCTTCGGTGTGGATACAGGTGGCTAAAAGCCGCGTAGTACTTCACAAGTCAAATCTATATTGCGACTTGTTCAGTGAAATTACGAAAGGGAATTTCAGATTTTCAGCTTTGTTTTGTGTTCTAGAGTTTTAGTAACTATCGTATCGTCGTGTTTATGGTTTCATTTTTTTAAGTGGAAATTAAGTGTTCCTGTATTTAGTTTGGAGGTTTTAGGAGATTCAGTAAAAGTTCAGTATTTCGATTAATTTAATGCTGACGTTATAAAGCGATTCAATGAAATTAGTGGTATAATCTGGCCCTTTGAGTTGTGAATAGCTATTTATGTAACAAGTAAATAATGTAGGACTTTATAGACAAACCCAGTTTATGACGCTCAGGTCGTGCGAGCGAAGCAAGCAAGGCCTATAAAAGGGCGAGTCTATAAAATTCGATTATGTAAGAGTTGCATACATAGTTTGATGTTCGATTCCTAAAATTGGCTAATTATCAAAAAAATCAGTTTATAAATTAGACATCTATTCTTGACAGGAGAAAATTGGACATGTACCTATAAATATACAGTTGCTATACTTTATTTTACTACTACCACTTTATTTTACGAGTACAATAATAAGCCAGTTTACTGCCGCAAAACAATACAATAAACAGTACTTTTTAATGCAACCGGACATAAATAGTTATTTATGTATTAAGGGCATAAAGAAGCTTTTATGGCCAGAAGCGTTCTTTCTAGCCCGAGGCGTCAGCCGAGGGCTAGGAAAAGGCTGTAGGGCCATAAAAGCAAGTTATGCCCGAAATTCATACACTATTTTATGCACAGATTGTTTTTATCTCAAATCTATTATTGTGTAAAAAACATAATTAAATGAGTACGTAGGTTACATCAAGCCGCTGTACGTATACTTATGTGCTTATATACGAAGTACGTTACTATAGTTACTATCTAAAATACTTAATTTCAGCTTATTTTCATTGGTGATAAGTTTACAAATTATATAAAGAACTAATCAAGTTCTACAAATACAGCTCTGACATTTAATTGACGTTTCATTATTGCCCGTCGGATCATAAAGAGGCCCTTGGGGCATAAAGAGACAGTTATGTTCCGATAAATCTATCAATAATAGTCTAATTATAATGCATCTGTGCATAAAGATTATTAAACTAGATTTGTATTAGAATATTTACTAAATTTGAGTATGTTTTATGAAAATTCTACGTAAACAGTTTATAATAAACATGACATTTTGATAAGCTCTAGCTTTAATAAAGTTGAAATAAATGTCCCATTTATTTGAAAACCAATTAATAAATAGGTGATTCGATTTTGTTTTGACAATAATTCCATCGATCGAATAATAGTAATTAAAAACATACAAACGTTAATAATTTAAAAAGTCAGAGTTCAACAATAAGTGTCCTGTGTTCTTCCAGTAGCAATGTTAATGTGTGAGTTTTATGTGATGTTTAAATTGAAGCTAATAAGTGTCTCGTTGGATAAATTCGAATAACGAATGTACTGTGTCATGTACCAATGTACGTGCTACTAATTAGGTTATTCAATTTATGAAAATAATTCTGATACCACCCTGTATAATAATAAATAAATTCGTCATGGTTGAAATTAAATATCAATTTAAACGTTATAAATGATTTCATTCAGATATACTGAGGTGTTATGGATTTCACCGTTTTTGAAAATTTCATTGATGATGTTCGGAAACGTTAAAATGAATATTTCGTATCGGTTCTCAATTTAAATGAGGGGCAGGTTATATCATGGGCATATAATTACTAAAGAATATAGTTAGGAGCTTAGTTAGATTCATCAATGTTTAGAGTAATAACTTATGGTTATAGATTTCATGCAAATATAACCTTACTTTCTAAATAATCACATGCACATAAATAAATTACATTTATAAATAAAAAGGATATGATTTGATAGACTATTTGATCACAATCATGTATAGGCAACCTAAGTTACATTTTGGGTCACACTTCCCACTGGCCAGGGAAAGTTATTTTCTTATTTAAAATTTCCAGTTACGATCATGCAGCGTTAAGCATATTCTTTGACATTCTTTGAGGCCAGCTCAAGTTTACACGGTTATTTTCCTGTAAATAGTTTAAGTAGATTAATTTTGTTATGTTTGATATAACATAATTAGAATTTGAATTCATATAACAAAATTTCTGGTCATTAAAAGTTATGGAGGTTTTGAGATCCGCTTAGTTCGGGAAAACGCACTCTTATAGCCTTTATCCTGGTTTTTATTGTCATTGTTTTTATATGTGTGCCTTAAGCAATGTACACTGGACATTTTATGCACAATTTGGTTAACGTAGAAGTTATATTCAAGCTGTGGTTTGTGAAAGCATCTTTTGGTGTATATTGATGTTTGTACTGTAATAAAACCATGTTTGTATGAAATTGTAAAAAGATTTTTATGTACGTAATAATTCTACCACTCACTTTGTATACCCATTTAGCTAATCTGTAAAGATGAACTCATAATTTGTGTAATTTTTGTATGTAAATCATGTTAAACGAGAATCGTCATCGTTAAGTGTTTTTCGATCATATCTCCTTTAATACTCATCTGAGGACCATATATGTTATATAGTTTTTTAATCAGTGTTTTAAAAGCTACAAGTTGATAATATCAGATCTGGGATTAGAGAAGATTAAAATCATATGTTTTCCGGCTCATGACGTCATGGAAGCGGCAATGTTCGTTTGTTTTGTAGAATCTGTCATAGAGGTCATTTGTTATGGCATTTCATATAAAATCCGCTGCATTTTCCAACAGTCAGTCGAAAAATATTCAATGCAAAGAGCACGTCGGCTCCAGTTTCCAAAGCTGTAAAATTTGAGGTTATATGTACCAAACATATGTTGTTGACAACTGTCAAAGATTATTGAAATAAACAAAAGTTGAAATTAATTGAAAAAGGTGTTTACCTGAAGTATCTTCGTGGATTAATAAAGTTTTTATTATTGTGCTTCGTTATATAAAAATAAAAGTGAATTTATTTTTGTGTTCATCGATCTACGCATCGATTATTTTTTCATAAACAACAGTCAGCTGTTGGTTACAGCAGTCTTGGCAATTTGGTAAATGGTTTAAAAAAGGAAACTGTACGGAAAATACAAGGTTGGTTTCGAAAATAATTGTTCTTGTAAATAAAAAGAAAGATAAATACTAAGTTGTAAAGTTCATCTTAGGGAATTAAAGATCTAATTGATTAAATTTCTTTTAAATTCTTTGTAAGAATTTGTTTTGATTTTTCAATATAAATAAACAAGTCATATTTGTTTTAACAAAGATTTATTAATTTTGAATAATTTTTAGTTATTTATAAATAATCATTTTTGTTAGTTTGTTTAAACGGATAACGGTATTTATACCTTTGTCAGTTAAATACGACTTTCCTTTACGTTTAAGCAAACTACAGGATTTATTCCTAATTACATTTGTAAATTTATATTTTCTTTTCCATTGACTTTCCTTTTCTGATTAATTTTTGTTTTTAAATAAAGGTTTTATGTTTTTCAATTAACATATGTGTTTAATTGATGCTAATACAATCATACAGCATTATTTTCTTTTTCCAATTCAGACAGTTACAGGTGTCCAGCTTGCAGAAGCATAAGTGCTTACAATTTATGTTTTATAATTTATGTCACTGCCAATTCTTGTTTCCAGGCATAAAAGAATATAAGAGTCTCGAAAGTAAAATAATCTATGTTCCACCGAAAAAACCTGAGCTAGTTAAAGGGAGGTAAAGAATATATGTGGGATTATTATTATTTTCATTATTTTTTTCTTCAGGATCACCGCAATACATTTAAAAATATAAACAATTGGCCTAATATAAAATAATGTATTACTCACGGGTAATTAAATTAATATTAATAAGAAATTTTGCAATTTTCGGATTGTATGAGATATCATCATGATCCTATTTTTAGTGGTTGTTTGTGAATGGGGGCACTTTTTAAGTTTAGAGAAATTATGAGATGGCAGCCTTTTTTGAAACAGTTTATGTAAGTTCCAAGTTGGGGCAACAAACGAGCGGTCCCCATGTTAATAACCAGGTTAGGTCTACAAAGATTTAAAATATTTTTACATTTGTTATTTACTAAATAAATACAGTTAAAATCAATTTTCATGAAGTTATATCGGCACAACCAATTGTTAGTGTTTTGATCGCAGCTTAAAGTTCACTTTTATAACACAGATTTATTTAAATTTTATCATACCAGCTTAACGGAAATTCAATATTCCATTCAATAATAAAACTACGACAAATGGGTTCGCCCTTCATACTATTTATTTCTTGCTTCTACCAGCAATGTAAAAGCATTAGAAACTAGCACCCACGATCCTGAACTAAATTTGAAAAAGGGAATTGTGTCTGCCGTGACAAAAGTTTACCATATGTATCGTTACAGAAGCAGTATGTATTTAAGTGTTTAGCTTATTATTGATTATTGTTGTTGATTTTGTATTTATTAAGTTGCCGCTAAAAGTGTATGTTGTATGCAACATTTCGTTAAATAAATATTCTCAAAATCCCAACAAACACTAATATATGTATATAATTAAGGATTTTATATTTGACAAGGTTAATAGCGTCTCTACTTTAGCACTTAAGGCTTAAACAGAGGTTTCACATGTTATAATATGTGTTAATTAATTTATTTCTCGTTTGCATTACGATCCACTGCATAATTACCATTTCGTTATGACAAAATCATACATAATTACAACAACAAAAAATCATATTTAGGAAGCTCTTTAACATAACCTCACGGTCACTTTAAATGTTAATCTCGCGTGTTTCTTTAATATATTCGTTTTACTTTAATATAGGTTGGGCAACACATAAACGCCGTGGAGTATCAACCGATTTATTTTGTCTCCAAATTTTCATAGGTGAGGCCTCGTGTTAAAAATATAAGTACTTTTATTTTCGCAGCTAAATTTGCAGTATAAACAATAATAATTGATAGAGAATAAACTCTCATAAAATTTATTACATATTCCTTTATAAAACTTCAATTTATATAAAAATAAAGGTGTTTAATAAACAAATAATTATTTAAAAAAAATGATTTATATTTACCTGAATTGACAGAAGTCATTGCAAAATGTATATTTCAAATAGTGTTTGGGACGTACCAGGGGGCATTGACCAATGCACATAGAACTTTGTTTTGAAATCTTTGTAATATTTCAATGTTGGAATTACTAGCGGAACCCCACAAAGGAATGCCGTATGTCCAGATAGGTTTGAGAATTGCTTTATATAACAAAAGTTTGTTTTCATATAACAACTCTGACTTCCAACCAAGAAGCTATGCCTAACTAGTTTCGCTTAGCAAAAAGGCCTGGTTGGAGGCCTGAGTATTTGACAGTTTCCGTTTGTGGGAGTTGGGTACCGTTTAAAGATACAGGTGGACAGGTTTGACCGATAGGTTTACATTGAGAGTGAAAGTGATGTGTGCAGATTTGGTTTCGTTGGCTTTTATTTTCCAGCGTTCTAACCAGTCTTCGTACTGATGCAAATGTGTTTGCAAATTCCGTGAAGCAACAACGGGATCAAGATGTGACGCTAGAATTGTGGTATCATCAGCATAGGTGGCGATCATAGTTTTGTCTGGTTACAGGTACGGCTGCTGTGTATAGAGAGTATAATATGGGCCCCAGTATACTTCCTTGTGGGACCCCCGAGTGAATTGGATAGAGTCCTATGTAGGTGTTCTGATATTTAACTAGATAAGTCCTATCGGTAAGGTAGGATCTCAGTAGCGAGTATATTGGATGCAGAAAAGTGTATTTTGGTTTGTAAAATAATCCTATGTGCCATACTTTGTCGAAAGCTTGACTTATGTCCACACAGACAGCTGAACCGTAGCGTTTGTTTTCAAAGTCACTATTGATTTGATTTACTATCCGATGGATTTGTTCCGTGGTACCATGGGCCTTTCGAAATCCAAATTGATGCGAGGGTATCGATTGTTGTTCGGAAATTATTGGATTTAATCGCTTTAATAGGACTGTGCTACTTTCCACTGATAGAGAAAGTATTCTAATCTTAGCATAGCATTGAAAATGTAAGTTATAATCTTAAATCTTTTTTGTGAAAGTTCTTTGAAAACTTTACCAGTTATCAGGTCATATTCCGGTGCCTTTTTAAGACTGATGGAATGGTATATAGTTTATTCCACTTCAAGCTGATTTGTTTTTGTTATTGACAAGTCCATCTGATGTGGGGTTACTAGTTGTTGAGTAATTTCTTCTTTTAGTACTCGGACCTGAGATGGATTATTCTGAAAGCCTGTGAGTAGGTGTTCAGCAAATATCAGTGCCTTTTGTTGATCAGTTCTAGCCCAGGTGTTGTCTCTTTTTCGTAGTGGTAGAATCTGCTGTTAGGATTGTTTCAGCTTTCGAGTAGCCTTCCATAGAGAGTAATCTGTGGCTTCAGTTGGAGTTAACGCACGTAGATAGTCTTGTATTAAATCATTTCTCATTTTGTATAGCCATTTTCGACGAACAAAAAGTTCGTCTTTGAATTCGTGAAGTCTGTCTGTCTGTCGGTCTGTCGCCTTTTTCCATGTTGACTTTTTTGAATTTTTCTTTTTGGAATCTTATAGTACATCAAATCCTAAGAAACTTTTAGTTGAAACATTTTTTTTGTATCTTTTCTGGAAAGTGGTCAAAATGACCACCGAAAATTTCGGTAAATTTTTGAAAAATGAAAAATTTTGTATTTTTTCGGACTTTAGGAAAAATTTTAGGACTTAGAATTTTAGTTTTTATGACAAGTAATGTGTTACGTCAACATTAGTTTTCAAAAACAAATTAGTTGTTTTTGTTCGTCATGGCAATGCTAGCTCTGCGCATTGTCACTAGTTTTAGCTCTTTCGCCATTTTGTTGTATTTTTGCATGTCAGATGGAGCCCTTGTTAGATGCCCTCGTTTTCTAGCTTTTCTTTTTTCTGCCAGTTTATCTTTTAATAAAGCGGGGAGTTTGTCGAGCAGTTGTGTGTGAACAATTTACTTCACTTATGTTTAGTGTAACAAGGCAAACTGAAAAGTTGTACAGAAACAAACACCACTTACCTTTGTAATGAAAAGAAAATTTGCTCCGGCTGTGATTTTAAAATCCAAAGACAAGCTCAAGAAAATTACATGAGAAAGTTTCAGGCGGGTCGCTCTTTGACAAAAAATAAAATATTGTTCAACTTTTACCTGCGAAATTCTATTAATGGTTTTAAACAAAACAAGAAAAATACACAAATGAATCTGCTTTTAAACATTTAAATATTTTATTAATAAACACATGAAAAAAAATTTAAAAATATACGAAAACAAAAAAAATCCTTATTATCTAAAATGGATTCATTTAATTGATGATGCCAGTTTGATTTAACAAAATAAGAATCAAAAGACAGTGTTAATGTTATTTGTCTTGCTTGAGTTTTATTTGATCAATCCCACAATCTTCAATTATAATAAAATAAAACAAAAAAAAAGGAAACGAAATAAAAACAAAGTTAAATTTTGAAAATAAATTGTTAAATTCAAAAATCTTGTGCCATTCTTGGATTATTGCACACACTATTATTATTTGGCAGTTCTCTGTAAATTTACCTGGTTATTTGTAGCATTGGTGAACACGCATTTCCATAATTGTTCTTGTAGGTCTTCTTTTGTAATTTATTACAACTATTAAATATAGAACAATTTACCTCCAATACGTGAGTACATACATCAATTGTCTATTTTTCAAAAATTCTTATTACATCCAGTTATAAAATTTGCTACCATCCAGAAATAAAGTTATAAATCGTTTTCAAAAAAAATTTTCTTCTGATAAATAAATAGTCCAAACACTAAACTAACACTTCACTTTACCTTTTTATTTAAGTCACTTTAATTGTTCAATGTTATTTTCATTATTAAACTCTTTTTAAAAAAACTAATTCAATTTGTATGACATTTGTCATAACCTCACTTTTTTGACATCTCATTGACGTAAAATCTGCCACACATAACCTCAAAATTTTAACAATCCAACATGGCTTCTGCTTTATATGAAAATCAACAAGCAAGTAACCAGATTTTCGATTTGTTTTTTCTGTGATACCGTCTTTAAGCATTGATTGTAATTCATTCCTTACATTTTCTCTATATGCATACGGCACCGGATATGTTTGCAATTAAAATAAGATTGATTATTGACTTGTATTTTGTGCTCATAATTTTTTGCAAAAGAAGTTTTTTTATTACAAAGTTCTATATTTTCTTTTAATATTTTAATCACATGATCTTTATATTTTTCATTACAATTTATTTTATTAAATGCATTTAAATTATCATTTTGAAATGTTTTACTACTACTATTTAAATAAACTAATTGACTTTCTGATTTATAAAATTAACATTTGTTTCGGGATCTAAAATTTCTTCCTCTGGATCATGATCATATTTAACCCAATTAATTTTTTTGTCACCTATTTCTATTAAAGCAAGTTCTACATTAATTTTAACATTGTATTTTTTTAAAGTGTCCATACCTATTATTATTGGAATTGTTAAATCTGGGACTATTAATAATTCTAAAGATAATTTAATATCGTTCATATACACATCATAATATAATTTCTTTTTAATTGCTGTTAATTTTTTCTTATTTGCTGTGACTAAATTTATATTTTTGATATTGATGATAGAATTTTTAAATTTTTCCATATTGTTCAAAAAAATTTTTTGATTAATTAAAGAACATTCTGCCCCAGTATCAAGTAACGATAAAAAAGATTGATTAAAAATTTTTAAATTAATAAAAGGTAAATTTTGTATTAATGTATTTTGATTTAAATTAACTTCTAAATTATTTTTATCTGTACAATCGTTCGGAATTTTGATGAATTCTTTTGGATGAGTATAACAATGTTGAATGATGGTACTATTATTTAAGAATCCTGTCTATCATCGGTTTCGGATTGATTATCCTCCGCCCCTTCAGGTTCCCTGTTTCGATTTGTACGAGCCCCAAAATTACATTGTACATCGTTACGATCCCTATTCCTGTTTTGATTTCTACTTTGGTCCCAATCACCTGTCCTTTGTCCTCTCTCATTCATCTTTCTATCAGGATTTTGTTGTTCCCTTCTTGTATCCCTATCCTGCCTACCATTATTGTTACCGTAATTTGAGTTGTAATAATTTCTTTGTTGATAATTTTGGTTCTGGTCCCTTCGATTATTATTATAATTATTGTTATTATTAAAATTGTTATTTAGATTTTGATTAAATCTATTATTGTGAATCCCATTTTGATTAGAAAAATTTTGCTTATGATTGCTTGAATATCCATTATAATTCCCATTTTGTTGATTATGATTCTGTCTAAATTCCCTTTTGATGCCTGTATTCATATTGCCATGAATATCATATCTTTTGACTAGTTCAATTAAACCATCCATCGTTCTTACCCCATCTAATAAAGTTTTTCTGCTTATCTCTCTTTCAAAAGGAGCGGACAATTGACTATAATTGCCTCACTTAAAGAATCATCTAACTGATTATATAAATGAATTTTTTTTATGGCATAATTTTCCCTTGATATTCCTGAATTATAATAATATTTTCCCTGACCTAGTTCAATTCTTATTCTTTCTTGTTCCTCTAGTCCCCAATATTTTTTTAAAAACAAATTTTCAAAATCGTTAAAATTAAAACATCTGTCCTGTACTATATCGAACCACACTTCAGCATTACTTTTCAATGAATTTTTAATAAAATTGACTTCTGTGTTATAATTATAATTATTTTTTAACATTAATTTCATTAAATAAATAAAGATTATTAAAAGTTTCACAGTTTTATTAAAATACAACCTGACAATATTGTTTCGACAGCTATGCTGTCATTATCAAAGGTAATATAATTATAAACAAACACGTCGCTAAGGTAGATACAAAATACGTAACTAGATAAAATAATAATAATAATCAGAATTAAATATCTAATACTTCCAGTAACGGAGAATTACTGAGCTCAAGTTGTTCATTCATTAAAGGTACCCTGAGTTTGTGTTTGTATATCTCAAAGGCTTCTAAAATGTCTAATTTGCGTTTGTTATTACAAAAATGTAGGAATTTAATATTATTTTGAGGAGTCATTGTGTGATTTTGTTCTAAAAGGTGTTTGGCGTAATTCGATTTTTCAGGATGTTTATTTTTGTAATGACGTACGTGTTCTTTATATCTTATGTCAAAATTTCGAAGTGTTTGTCCAATATATACCGAACTACAAAAAGAACAATTTAAACGGTAAATGCCCGATTTCATGATATCATGTGTTCTGTCTTTAGCATTAAATAAAAATGAAAAAGTGTTAGTGTTGGTTTTAACTGTTATTTTATAATTGTTGGTTTTTCTTAGTATATGTGCAATTTTTTCTGATATTTTGCCAAAATATGGTATAGATATGTAATTTGTGTCTTCTGTTTGATTGTCAATGGGATATATTCTTTTGATAGCCAACCTATAATCTTTTTGTTTAATTAAAGTGTCAATCATGTTCGGATTATAATGATTTGCATGTGCTAGTTGTTTAATATCTCTTTGCTAAAATCTGATTTTGTTAGTGGAATAGTTAATGCGCTGTGTACTAATGATCTGTAGGCTGCTATTTTATGTGTATTATGGTGACAAGATTCATTTGGTATTGTTATGTCTGTTTGTGTTGGTTTTCTGTATATGGAAAATTCAAATAGATTGTCTGTGTTAATCTTGATATTTAAGTCTAGAAAGTTTGTAGCCCTGTTTTGTTCTGTTTCTAGTGTAAATTTTATATTAGGGTGGATACTGTTTATAAGAATTAAAAATTCATTGATAACCTCAAAAGAACTGTCAAAACAAGCTAAAATGTCATCAACATAACGAAACCAGAAGATAATGTGTTTAGAGAGGTTTAATTCAAATATTCGATCTTCAAACTTGTCCATAAATATGTTAGCTAATAGAGGACTTAGAGAATTACCCATAGGTAAACCATCCTTTTGTAAATAAATTATGTTATTAAAAGTGAAATAATTTTGACTTATACAAAGGTCAAATAATTGAATTAACTCTAACCTTTTAACTAATTCTATATTATTATTGATCAAGAAACTATCTAACAAAGGAATACATTCTTGTGGGGGTATTCTGGAGAACATGTTGCAAATATCAAAACTAACAAGTTTTGAATGTGGTGGAAGATGTATGTTTTGCAGCTTATCTACTAATTCTAATGAATTTCTAACAGAGTATTTCGATTTGTAACCTATCGTGTTAATAATCTGGTTCAGTTTTTTGGATAAAATGTGATTAGGTGCATTGATGTATGATACAACTGGTCTTATTGGCATATTCTGTTTGTGCGTCTTGACTAATCCATACAGTTTAGGTATTTGTGGGTTTTTATTAATGATTTGTTGCTTTTCTAATTCTGAAAAGCAGATATTGCAGTTTTCTAAACCTTGTTTTATTTCTTTTTGGAATTTTGTGGTTGGTTAAATTAAACAACTAGCACATGCAAATCATTATAATCCGAACATGATTGACACTTTAATTAAACAAAAAGATTATAGGTTGGCTATCAAAAGAATATATCCCATTGACAATCAAACAGAAGACACAAATTACATATCTATACCATATTTTGGCAAAATATCAGAAAAAATTGCACATATACTAAGAAAAACCAACAATTATAAAATAACATTTAAAACCAACACTAACACTTTTTCATTTTTATTTAATGCTAAAGACAGAACACATGATATCATGAAATCGGGCATTTACCGTTTAAATTGTTCTTTTTGTAGTTCGGTATATATTGGACAAACACTTCGAAATTTTGACATAAGATATAAAGAACACGTACGTCATTACAAAAATAAACATCCTGAAAAATCGAATTACGCCAAACACCTTTTAGAACAAAATCACACAATGACTCCTCAAAATAATATTAAGTTCCTACATTTTTGTAATAACAAACGCAAATTAGACATTTTAGAAGCCTTTGAGATATACAAACACAAACTCAGGGTACCTTTAATGAATGAACAACTTGAGCTCAGTAATTCTCCGTTACTGGAAGTATTAGATATTTAATTCTGATTATTATTATTATTTTATCTAGTTACCTATTTTGTATCTACCTTAGCGACGTGTTTGTTTATAATTATATTACCTTTGATAATGACAGCATAGCTGTCGAAACAATATTGTCAGGTTGTACTTTAATAAAACTGTGAAACTTTTAATAATCTTTATTTATTTCATGATTATGGAGTTCCACAAAATAAGGCTGGAAACAATAAACAAGATTAATTTCATTTGTGAAAGATAAGCATTAAGATTTTTAATAAATGTTTTTGGGTGTATTCCATAATTCCCATTAAATTTTGGTAAATTATTCTCATTAACATTTCCTATCACTATCGCACTACCTCCTTGGTTATTATTATAACCTCCCTCAATAAATTCTTTAACTTGCCCATCTAAATGATTAACTTGGGCCTCTATCTGGTCACACCTTGACTCTGTATCTTTTCTTACTTCAATGATATTCTCTTCAACTTCCTTTTTATGTATCTCTAACTCTATATTAGAGCTTTCTATTTTGTTCTCTAAATATGAATTTATTTGCTCCTGTTCTCCCCTTAAATGTTCAATTTTTTCTTCAACTATATTTAATTTAGCACCTACATTTCGCCCCAACCTCCGCATTTGAATATCTATTTTTTGTTCTATTCCACTAATATCTTGTCTTAGCTTTTTCTGACTCTGATTTAATCCACCAATATCCTGTTTTAATTCCTGTTTTAACTCTTGATTTCCTTGTTTTATTTTCTATTCTAAGCTTGTCTGTACCCCACTAATAGCTTTTAATAACATTTGTATCGCATCTGGATCTCCTAACCTACTAGCTTCTACATTCTCTAATCAGAGCTCTAATTGTTCATCTCCTTCCACTATGTTCTCTTCCGGCTGTTTCGAAGTACCTGTTACATCTATGTCTTCCATTTCGACATTTAAAATATCATCCCCCTCTTCACATTGAATCATCCTACGTTCTCTTAAACTTTCAAATTTCAATCGGCGTTTCTCCCTCTCAGTTTTCTGATCCATTTAAAATTTTATTGTATCTATTCCCAAATAAATAAACTTCTTAATTTAATTCAAAAGTGCCCTTAAATTTTGTCAAAATTTGCCTCACGTTTAGGGCGACATAAATATTCTATGGTGTATTATATTTTAATGTGATGTTTGTTTAAACATTAATAGTATATTACGTTATAAGTCCGGTAAACCCAAGTTTACAGTAGCGAGTTGAAAACGTTTCGGGACGAGGCGACGAAGGAGCCGAGTCTCGAATGTTGAAACGAGCTACTGTAATGGTTTACCGGAAGTATGACGTAAGGCGTTTTATTTCATACTGCCTCACATTGTTCATTTTTTAAAAAAATGCATTTAAAATTTTCAGTCCGGTAAAATTTTTTACCGGACTCAAATTAGATTTTCAGTCCGGTAAAATTTTTTACCGGACTCAAATTGGATTTTCAGTCCGGTAAAATTTTTTACCGGCCTTGTAACGTAATAATTCATTTACCGGACTCAAATGAGTCCGGTAAATACCCTTTTACCGGACAGTATGAAATAAAATATAATACACCATAGCAATGTGTATTATATATAGTCACTAAAACTGGTGTGTGATCTGAGGTGAGTTCCAAACATGCCTCAGTTACAATTGTTTTTGGGTTGTCCTTTCGTGATACAGAAATCTAGAAGATCTGGTAATTTATTGGGATCATTTGGGCAATAAGTAGGTTGTCTTGTTGTTAAATACATTAAGTTGTTGGTTGTAATAATTTTTACTAACTCGCGACCTTTAGCCGTAATAGTCCTGGATCCCCAACTTGTGTGTTTTGAATTGTAGTCTCCTCCAACCAGAAATCTGTTTACTAGCGTTTTAAAGAAGTTGTCAAAATGAATGTATTTATTGTTATGCCTGGGCGGACAATAAATGCTGACAAGGTGATCTATCTCTCCCGTGTTGTCTTTAATAGAAACACTGGTGGGTTGTAGTTTCTCAAGTCTGTACTCAGCTCTTTCGCAATGTTTAATTGTTTGTTTAATGATTATTCCTGTGCCTCCATGAACCGTATCATACGGATGATTTGTAGTATATACATCATAATTAGGTATTTTTATAAAACTTCTGCTTGTAAAATGGCTTTCTGATATTAAAAGTATGTCTATGTCAAAGTTTTTTATAAAACACCTGTACTTCTTGCGCATGTCGACACAATCCGTTGGTGTTCCAGACTGCTAATTTTAATAGTGGGGCCATTATTTGGATTTACTAACAAGTGCTGAGATGAGATTGATGAGTGTACTCATTTAGGACATTAAAGTTTTCATCATTTGGTTAAGTTCTAATATATCATTTGAAGGTTGTGCTGCGATTGTAGTGACAGTTGGGTTTTCTGGAGATGCATTTAGATTGGGACGATCTTGCAGTGTTTGGGCATAAGTTATTCCTGGTTGAAGAGGTCGTATTGGCGTTGTTCGTGGTCGGAGGGCTGAGAAGAATTTCTGTTGCAATTGTTTACGTACCAAGCACCTCTATAATTAGCCGGGTGATGTTCATTACAATTTACGCACTTGACATCAGTATCCTTCGTTTTTCTGGGACATTCACTTGTGAAGTGTTCTGCTGTACATTTTACGCATCTTGGAATATTTCTGAAGAATTTTTTCATATGTCCAGATCTTTGACAGTGCTTACATTGAGGGATTTCTCTTTTGGCATGTGGGGCTTCAAATCATACTTTTGTATTTAAGAGTAAATCTATTTTATATATTTCTTTGTTGTTTTCTTGAGGTTTAATATCAACAAAGTGCATTGGTAGTGGTTTATTTGTTACTCGTTCTTTTACATTCCAAATATTTGTTACTGTATGTCCTGTTTCTTGCAGCTTGAGTTTTATTTATATCTTCTAATTCGGTCGTCGGATGTATGTTTTAAGTACTACTCTAAAGGATCTTTCATTTCTCGGTTTGTATGTATGAAATTCTGTTTTCTTTTCAATTAGTGCTTTTACTATGGTAGTGTAGACTGTGCTTTCTAGTGGCTGCACTTTTATTTGATCATTGTATAGTGTTATTAATTCATATTTGTCTTTAGCAAGATTATTAAGCAGCTCAATTAGAGGCTTTATATTTTAGCGCCTGATATGAATATGGGTGGTGGTTTGGGTGTGGAAGTGTTTGAAGTTTCTCCATCCATCTTTTCTTCATCTGCAAAAACACTGAATCTGTTGTCTCCAAGCCAATAATCAGTTTTGTTTGTGACGTGTGTTGCGTGATCATCAGCGACTCTGATTCGCTTTTTGTTGTGTGCGACTTGTTGCCATTGATTTATTGGATCAGGTACGTGCATTAAATTAATTGGCTGGGTTAGATTTAATATGGGTACTTGAGTACTGCAGTGTTGTTGACTATTATACATAGTTACATTTTGGGAATATGTTTGTTGTTGCGGAATTGGTTGAGAGAAGGACATGTTCGTTGGCATTTGTAGGTAGGACCACGAAGTGGGCGGATCGCCGTAATTATTTACATTTGATTGGGTTGCAATATAATGCCCGGGGTGTTGCGCGTAAGCCATTAATGAATAGTATGTACATAAGTCTGTACTTACAGTTTTATGTGCGGAAGTCCAGCAAAATAATTGGCACCGGATAAAATTTAATTCTTTTTAAATATCGTCTATTTGTAAATATAATAATTTTTATAAACAGTACACTTTACCCTAAGGTCAAGTATGTGTTGATTGATATCTTGAACGCACAGCTGTACACAACCTTGCACTTCAAAACTCAAACGTGAACTAAGATATTAAAAATGAATTATTTTCATTTTGTTGTACTCACCATAAGTATTCTTGTACAACGATAACTGTTTTTCTAGAAAACATGTGTAGTTAGTAACTTTTAATCTACATAATCTTTAATAACTGGTACCTATAAAAGTTGCGATTACCACATTTCTACAGCACATGCCGCCACTGATGTTTATACAAATTTAGTCTAGTCAAGAGCAGTAATTAATTTAGTGTTCTTTGGCAGAATTTGATAATATTTTATTGCTGATTTATATTGTAAAAAGTTAAATCTTTTTCTTTGAAATACACCTAATCATAATCATAAGCTACCTACCTAAGGCTAACCTACTAGGTATCTTATTATATACATAAATTCTAAATAAAGAGTTTTATGATGTGAGAAGGGAAAAATAGGTAGTTGTGTAGCATTTTCTTATTATTATTGAAACAATGACTTTATCAAACTGAAGGCGTTGAATAATTAAGTTACTGAAGATGTGAAAATAAATATGTACCCATGTATATGTATAAAAACACATTTTAAATCACATTCTGTAATAAGTAACCGGAACAGCCGTTTAATAAAAGGTAACTGTTTATCTATTAGTTACTTCAAAATGAACAAATCGAGGTTTATCGTTTGTGCAATCGTTTTATTAGTAGTGGCCCAAGTATGTTACCCGAAAAAAAAGTTCAGTATAACATTTATTTACAATTTTTATTGTTATTTTCTTTTTTTAGGTGTATGCAGAAAAATCAGGTGAGCGAATACTAAATTGATGAAATTTAGATATTTATTAAATATCTACCGGAGACCTTATAACAAGTAGAAAGTTAAGAGTTATTAGCAGGGATATTTTTGGATTTTTTGAAAGATAGTTGCTAAAGTACAGAAAATAAATACGCATAAGAAAAGTAAAACGGAAATCATGAAAGGGATAAATTAAGGATTGTCGATAATTGTGTTGTTAAGAGAAGTATTGAAAAATAAATTTTTTAAATTTCAAATTTAATCTCACTTTCATTAGCATTAAGCATTAATGAAGTGAGCGTTGCATTGTTAGCATTTTTTATATTTTATTAATTTTATTTTTTATTCTGGTTTTAAATGTGGTTATATTTATTTTCTTTATAGTAATTAGTGGCTGGTCTTATAATAATTTGAATTATGGTAGACGGAGAAGCTTTTAAAGTTTGTAAATGGCATCAATGTATTTCTTGCAAATAGTTATTTCTAAAAACCAACAAGGTATTAAAATTTGATTATTACCTTTTACAAAATATTCAAAAAGATTGAAAATGTTATAATCAAATTCATTTATTTTAGTTTTCTATTCAAAACTTTAAAACCATAAAATCTTTAACGAGATTTTATATAATTTTTTAATTGACAGATATTTGGGAAATTTTTGTATTAATTTATTACGACAAATTAGTTTATAGAAATTGAAAGCACAAAGAATGCAGAATCACATAAATATTCATGTCACAGTCACAGAAGAAGTTGTTAGTAAGCTGCCATTTAGAACCATTCCAGAAAGAGACAAATTACAGAATACAATATACCAGGTGTTCTGGAAAATTGTTATTTTCAATTTTTGAAATCTGAGATCTTTTCCGTGAATGGAACATCCATAATGTGTCGTGCTAAAATATAACATTGGGTATTAAATTTGAATTCTGTATATTGAACTAAAGTTAAAAAATCGTTGCATAGTACAAGCACACTCATAATTATTGATATTTGAAAACCTACACACATTCTACATTATTGCATAATTTTGAACCCCATTCTAAATACGCATTAAATTCCTTGTTTAACACAGATAAATATATCTTGATTGTTGAAAACACAATTAATATTGTTTAAATACCTTACCTTATTTCACGTTATTACTCACAAAAAAACACACAATCGACTATAAACACACAAACTAACACCTGTTAAATGTGAAAGAATATAGAAGTAATAATAATCAGTCCTGAATGATTTCTATTAAAAACTAAATCTTCGGACGTTGCAACTATTTCCACTCTAAAGCTTGTTAATTATTTTACAATTTTTATGTTATACTGCCATCGAAACGAATATCGAAAAAACTCAACTGTTGAGTTTTTTTAACGACTCTCATTACGGAAACAGTGGAAGTTAATTTGCTGGAAATAAATACAGAATTTGCAACAATTTGCATTTTTTATTAGGTGCGACAGTTTCCGAAAGAACACTTTAACTTTTAATAAATGATCACTAATCAAGACGAATTCTGGAGACGTTTCATTAGAACATTAATTTATTATTTTTCTGTTAAGTCAAATAACTTTGTTGAACCGACAAACACACAGCAAATTACCATAGTATTTATTTTCTCACATAAACGATTTAAACCATAAAACTCGACAAACGGTAAATTAGCACAAACTTGCGATACATAAAATGAAATTTCGTCTTGATACAAATCCACGCTATAAAACTGTGTCATCGCAATTGACGTAGACTAGCCCTTACACTAGGATATACCAGGATATCTTATCCGTACTTTGAAAGGATCAACTCTGAATTCGTTTTTGAAGTTTTAAGAAGGGCTGTATGAATTTAACTAATCAAATGTAAGTATGACAACAGCTTGTATTAGCAATAATAAAATCTTATTTTATTAAAACACACACAGAACTATTAAACGTAACATTTGAAGCAATAAAGCTGTTCGGTCAAATAAGAATAATGGCCTGAATGCAGAAAGTACTCCGTTGTTTTAAAATTCAAAGAAACTCGATGCAATTTGCGAGATTGTTTATCAAAATTTCGTTTGCATGTATTGCCTGCAAGCAAACATTTTGTCAGTGGCGGTGGGTGCATACCACAAACTCGAGGCACATGACAAACTGGTATATCGCTATCATGCTCGTACGCATACTTTAAAGCAGTATATCATCATGTGTTGCACTGCGAGTGCCCCGGGTTTGACGTATGCACCCACCGCTACTGCATTTTGTTAATTTTTTTAAATAATATCAAGCAGAATTTAAAAAAACACGTGGCTAAAGTAATATATCAACCCATAGGAAACAGATTTTATTGGCACAACTGATGACTTGGTTTCAACTGGATACTACGAAATTTACATCAAATAGGACGTATCTCTGCATTTTTAAATATTCGTTTAAATACAACCTTTCGCATCCAAAAATAAAACTTTATGTTTTATACACCAAATTAAGTTCTAACCAAAGCGGAATAAATATCAGCCATAATGATCTCGTTACAGTATATGTAGTTTAAGAGATGACTGAGGTGGGGAGTTTTCCAATCAACACACTGTATTTTAAATGTTAAAGTTATTACATTACATAATTCAAAATTTATGCCCTATGTTAAAAACATACACAGTATAGAAAACGATGCATACCATGACTATTTTATATTTTTATTTTTTCAGGCTGTTTGTGTAGAGAAGGATCACAAGATGTTGAAGTTACCGACAGTTACCTACAGCTACTCATTCCTAGTTAAACTCTTCAAAATATTTAAATATATATTGCATAGCATTTATCATTCAATTTTTCATTCGCATTCTAAGGAAAGCTCGCATCATTCACATCATAGCTTTTGAGGACTTATTTTTATTGTTAATTTTTCAAAACCGCGTATAGAAGTGTAGATTAAAATGTTAAACGATTATGTAGTTTGTTAAGAAGTAGTCAAAAATTTTAAAATTTTGTATCTTTAAAATAAAATAAAATATATACATTTCAAGTAGAGATATAGAAATTTTATATAATGAGTACTTACATGTTTGATTTTTGCGTCTATAATCATATAACTCCTTTAGTGTTTAGTCAATGTTTATTCTTATATAAAATTGTTAACGGTAGTATAAATGATTCCAACCTCCTAGGAGCAATTAATTTCCATGTTCCCACAGCTTATCTGAGAAATCCGTTAATCTTTCAATCTGACTTTACAAGAACCAACTATCGAAAAAATAGTCCTTTAATAAGAATTTGCAATAAGTTTGGTGAAATTGAAAACCAGTTACAGTTAGATATATTTCACGTGTCACTTACAGTATTCAGAACCCGTTTAAATGTAACAAAATAATAAGCTAGGGAAAGCAGCACTTACGCAACTATCCAGGAATTGATTTAGTTTTTCTTTTTACTTTTTTTAATTTTTAAATTTAATTAAAAAAATATGTAATTTTGTTGATAATCGGAATGAATCTGAATAATTTATTGAAATGTTAATATCCAAGTATATAATTTTTTTTTCTTTTTATAGTTAAGAGCGTTTTGCCAAATTAGTTCTATAATTGTTTCTATATTTTTTACTCTGTGATTGGGCATAAGCCTGTTGAGTAAATAAACATTATTATTATTATTATTTAGTGTTCGAGTGGTGTTCGATGGATACAGATGGGTTCTGTCTACGGAGGTGAAAGTGCGAAATTTCTCTAGAAATTGCTTTTGACTGTAATACTGCTGTCTCTGTTAATCTCGGGTGTTCGGGAGACCACACGACGTTCACCCATAAAACTGGCAGTCTTCTACCCTATCCTTGTTTCCTTGGAAACTGGGTAATGGATGAAGCTGTCAGGTCAAGTGTGTGGTAGAGAAATTCGTGAGAATTTTCGACGGTTACTCATACCGATCAGGGGGAGCCCTGGTATATGATACCGGTGTGGGCGGATTCGAATCTCGCCTTGGATAAGGTCATTTTTGGTCACCGACGGAACCCGCTGTTTGACCGAGATCATTTATGGTCACCAAAGGAACCCGCTGTTTGACTGAATCCTAAGTGAGGAGAATCGAAGTTAGGTTTATCCCGCTTTTGGCAGATGGGAAACTGCATGCCGCCAGGTAAATGTGCTTAGGAGCTATCCCGACCACCCTATGATCCGGACTGCAGCCAGGTACAGTGATTGGGAGAAACTCTGAAAGCCATTACGCTTAAGGAGAGTTGAAGCGAATACATAGCCTCTCACAATCAAGACAGCTTCACCTTAACGGGTACACACTGGGAGTCTATAACGTGTAGACTTAAACGAAGCTCTGTCGAGGGCCCACCAAGCCTATATATTGGTAGATCAGGGTGACAAAACCATTAAAAAACCAAGTCCCGCCACAATTGAGGTTGGATTCGATCGGGCAGTGGCCCCAATTCCTGTCTCGGGGAGGAGCTTGTGAAGGTATGAAATAGGATGGAGGGCTCTCTCTATTCAACTGAGTCAAATTGGGGGAATAGTCCTATTGCTGGACGAGGTACTTCACCCCTATGAAATAGGACGGGAGGGTAGCGGCAGGTGAGCACGTGTTAAGTCGATCGCTCCGGTACTAGCCTGGATAGCTAGTAGAGGGTGGATAGGCAACCTCGCTCCGAGCAGTGAGCTGACTGGGAACAATTGCGCGCTGATTGAGCGTATCTCAATTACTTCCTCATTGGAAGGAACGTGGAGGTATGTTCACACGGGGACTCCACGTAAAACATTCAGATAATCTCTGTGTCTGTTAATCAGACCGAGTTCCTTGCAACGAACTGAACAAAACAAGGACTCAATCTTTCCAGGCAAACTGTCACTGCATCCTTTATCGGGATGTATGAATTGACATGTGACGATATGTTGGTGTCCATTATGACTCGCTTAGCACCCGCCACGGATGAGCTTCTGTTCGTAATTTTCAGCAGAGAAAATCTCGCATTCAACAGAATGATCGCTTGATTATTTATATGCGATCAATCGTCAAATTAGACGGATTACGTTCTAGTGTTAACCATTTAAGTAATATTTCCCATCAGTTACCATATCAGTTACCTTGAGGGAATTGTATTGTAAAAGACCTTTCAGTTTATAGAAAGGTAGAATTCTTCAAATATTTAAAATTAATACAATATACAGGGTGATTTCTTTGTAGGTCTTTTCTTTTGGGTTTTGTTGCTCGTTGTCTTTTATTCCTGTTCCTGCCCCTCTGACCGTGGGCTTAATTAGAAGGGGTCGTAACAAAACAACAAAATATCGAAGGGTGAAGCGAAAACCCCTAAGCAAGGCTTTAAATTACACTAAAACAGCGGTGGCTCTTCGAATGGTAGGATGTTTGTCTAAGATTGTATGTATTTTGTGTCATTCTATTTATGTTTATATATATTTATTAAATGTGTATACAATTTATTTATGCATGTTAATTTTAAGAACTAGTTAACACGAGATCTCGAGTAGTGAAATTGTCCTAGGGTAGTTTTTAAGTTTACAACCTGCTGTGATACAAATCACCATTCATTCATTTTTTTTATTAGACAAATTTTTGATCAGCACAATAATTACAATTTCAATAAAGCCATACTTAGAAAGTTTACATTTCACTACGTGTGTTTTATTTATTTATTATTTATTTATTTGTGTGATTATAATATTGCTTTCCAGCTCGTCAATTGTAAGTATATATGCACTGTACGACCAAAATTGTGGAAGTTGCCCATATTGTAGTAAAAGATCTATTTCTTCGTTTATCTGATAAGCTTGAAGCTTTAGTAATAAGCATTGTTTTTAAACGAAGTGGCGCTTGTTTTTTTTTTCTTTTATATCTTGTATTACCCCGCCCCTCTCCGACTTATTGGGGTTGGCCGGCAAAAACTAAAGCAGTGTTATTTGGATCAAGCTGATACTTCCAGCACAGCTATATTTTGGTAGGTTAGGTATTTATCTATATAAAAATAGCCTTTGTGTTTCTGTAGGTTGTAGGAGAACAAAAGGTCGAAGCTGACCCTCATGAAGTCTAGGTAGGCTGCAAATATCCACTGCAGTGTGTGAGCACAGTTTTACCGAGACACTTGCTTATTATTTCTCCCCTTGTTACAGTTTCAAATCTGAGTACTGTGCCAAATAGCCACTGAGAAATCTTAGTGGCCTGCCCATATCAAATTTTTCAAAGTTTACTGTTAAACGTCTTCTGGGATGTTTTTATCATTAGTTCTGCAATAAACTCTTATTTTTTAAACCTGTCATATCGGCACTTCACTGCGTCTTTCACCCTCCTTACATATAGAACACCGTTAAGATGTGTGCATCAAAATACTGTATGAGCAAAAAGTAACTCCATCAAAGACGCCTTTGGAATTTTTAACTTATGTGTATTAGCACCAGATTATTTTAATAACTTATTTCAAATAAAAAGAAGTACGTATACACAGTAAAAGATTTACTACACCATTGATCGTCTCAAGTTGAGACTACAGTGTGTGTTCTTAAGGACAACGGGGTTGCCAAACAACTTGCAAGCAACTTTTAAAAGCACTTTATAAATATTGTAGTTGTAACTGCATAAACCTTTATAATCCCTATTGTTCGAGCAAGTTATATTGCAGGTAGTCACTTCTTCTGACAGCGGTAGTAAAACAAAATTGCAAAATTTGCTGCTGTTCATGTAGTGCGCATATAAAGTCTGGAACTATCGAAATAATTCTTTTATTAAATATTTTAGAGAAAAATCCTCGAACACGTCGAATTTTATCTTAAAGGACATATTTTGTGTAATCGTTATTTGTAGATCGTCTTTTGTTTCCGAGTTATGACGATAACGATTTTTTTTAAATGGAAATAATTTTTTATGATGGATTTGGAAAGATAATGTAATGCTAAGATCAAATATGCTAAAAAAAGTATGATACTGTATTAAGAAATTTCCGAGATAATTGCAAGATAAAATAAATAAAAACAATCAAGAGTTCCAAGTTTTAATAAAAAAAATAATTCTTTGAAGAACTGTCATAAGTTTAACGCTAAGTCACTTGTTACATGGATACTTGATTTTTTTATTAAGAAAATTAAACTCTTGATTGTTATTCAATCAAAGTTCAAATCAAGAGTTCAAATTTTTTTATAAAAAATCAAGTAACCATGTAACAATTGACTTAGCGTTAAATTTATGGCAGTTCTTAAAAGAATTTTTAATTTTTTTTATTAAAACTTGGAACTCGATTGTTTTTTAATTTTTGTTTTAAAACTTTAAAAGCAATTATCTCGGAAATTGCTTTCCAAATCCACCATAAAAAATTTGGGTTTCCATTTAAAAATATTTTCGCTATCCCCATAACTCGGAAACAAAAGATGATCTGCAAATAACAATTACACTAAAATATGTCTCATTTAAGATAAAAATCGACGTGTTCGTGGATTTTTCCCAAAAATATTTAATAAAAGATTTATTTCGATAGTTCCATACTTTATGAGTTAACGCCAGTACTATTACAAAACTAATAATTTTGAGTATAATTAAAAGTCAAACGTTTTATTTCGAGTTTTTGAATTTTAGGTAAATAAAAAAGCACAACACAAGTTATAGTTATTTGGTTTTTATTAAATAAAGAAACATTAAAACTAATAAATTCTTGTATACTATCAAATTGTATACTATCAAACTACACTTTTTTAATTGTACAGCTTTTATATAAATCAGTGATAAATTGAAAACAAATAATATGAGTATAAAAAGTACAACAGCAAAAAGTTCAGCATTAGCACAAATCATTCGAAATCACTTTCATCTTCTACATCAATTTCACTATCAGTTTCCAAATTTATAAGTATTGGCTCAATATCGTCCATCAATCCATCAATTTGCCACATGTTATCTTCTGTTTTAATTTCATGGTTAACATAATTGTTCCAGTTTTCCGCTGTCGCGATATACTTAATCCCACTATGAGAAAATTGTATTATTACTATAAACATTTCATTCATAGTTTTCTATGATTTTTTCTAACGTATAAATTGAAAGTCCAAAATTCTAGTTCTATTTAGATAATGTTATATCAGATAATTCGTAAAAAGTATTTGGAATTCAGAACTAAAATTAAAAGAACCCATCATAGAATTTCCGATTTCTCTCTATTAAAACCGACTTTTTATCATTAATTTCACTAGTTTACAAGATTCTTTCTATGAAAAGAATTTTCTAGCGTATTTTTGTCTGCTGAATCTGAATTTAGAAAAACTGTATTACGTCACCATTTTAAGATATTGGAGAAAATGGAGAACATAATTTAATATACTTACCTTACATCACAAAAATTAAAAATGTTTTGTTTTTCGTTTACTGTCTGGAAATAAAATGAAATAATCATGAAATAAATAAAGAGAAATAAAAAGTTTATAATTAATAGTTACAAACAATGTAGTATTTAGTTCTAAAATTTCTTTTGTTTGTAACCAAAGAATCACTATAGTATTCTTTTGTTTTAAAAAGGATATTAAAAAGTGACTAATTTAGTGACAAACTCTCTGTTATTTTGGATCTATCAAGCAGTGCACTATGCAATGTGAATGTTTGCTCAAATATTTAATCCATATGAAAAATTTGTTGCTATGCTGATAGACGTTCTCCGGTAGCTCAGTTGGTAGAAATACCACCTAGACAGTGGAGGATCCTGGGTTCGATTCCTAGCCAGAGAGATATATTTTTCTATATGAATTTGCATTGAAAATATAATTTAATGTAAATCATGAATTAAGTTAATAAAATTAACCTTTATCTAAAATTTAATTTAAATATTTGAATTCTTCAAAGTATCTTCTATCTTATCTTCTAACTTACCCATAAATATGTTAGCTAAAGAACTAGAAAGATAAGTAAACTATCTTTTTGAAAATATATTATTTTATTTTATTAGATACTTCTTAAACTGCGTTTGAATTTCGTTAACTTTTTTTGACAATTCCTTACCCCCATTCCGCGAATATAAAAACGCACCCTCGTATCTAGTTTACCTTCGTTAACAGTTTATAATTATAGTGTTTGTAATTAGTGTATGTAGATAATATTTCTTTTGTTAAGAGACGATTAAACTGCATTTTTTCCGTTTCCCACGGGAAATGGAAATTCTAAAACGTAAAACATTTCCTTTTTGCTAAAACTCTGCAATTCTAATTTTATTCTTTCATATGCGATAAGGCGACTTCCTGCAAGGCGTGCAGAGTTGCATTTTTATAATATTAATCAAAAGAAAGTAAGTTTTGTCTTAGGGTTTATTAAACACACGTACACTGTTAATTTAATTAAGTTTGTTTTGTCATCTATACTGTTTTCCAAATGTTTTCATTTCTACATAGGGTTTTGGTTTAAGTCAGTTCTGATTAGGTCCTCAAGAAAGAAGGAACTCACTTTCGATTTAAGTTTTATAATTTTTCAATTTTCAATTATTTCAATTCAATATATTACTTCTTTGTACGTGAAAGTAATAAAACTTCAATAATTCATGTTGGTTGTGAATAATGTTATAAATTGACTTACTAATTTAATTAACAATAATAAATAAACTCGTCTTTAATTAATAACTATAAACTGCGTTAATATTATTTGGATTACCTCTCTCCCTTTCTGTAAGAAAGCGAAATTATAAGGTAAGTGCACTCTTTTATTATCTAGCCCAGCACTTCAACCCCTGGCCTCTGACGACGGCGCTATCAACTATAATTTATACTTAAGTTTTCAGCTTAGGGGTACGTGCGGACAAGGGTTACAACTGGTGGTAGCGGTAGGATTTACTAAATAAAGTATACATTTCTTATCAACAAAATGGAAACTATTAGAAAAACTATGACGGACCGTTATCTACAAAAAGATGTCACACCGAAGAGCCACAGGATGAGAACGGTACTGGATAACAATTTCCGACTTGCCGTGCCACACGATGATAACTTTATAGACCATGTCAGTACTATTCGATTTATTTAACTTATTTAACTAATATAAGGCATATAGTAAAACTTTTATTGTAATATTATTAAAGCGTTTTATTTTAAATTTAGGAAATCCTCAACTCGTTTAGATATTCGATTATGTATAAGCAGAGGAGATTTACAAAGGACCTTTTTGATACCCTGAATTCTTGAGTGGAAAGCATAGAGGAGATTGTATATGTTGTAGCTAATGTGTCTATATCAACGAAATTCATGGTTATGTATGTATAATTATATATGTTTATATTATGATTAACTATTATTATTATTTATATTTCGACATTATTGTACTTATCGCTACTATCTCTAGAGCTGGAATGTTATAACCTATGAATTAATGATTTTTATTTCTGCTTAGACTGTAATAATTATTTTCATCAGTTCGTTAGTTTTCCTAGCGAATGTTCGTATAATGTATGTATTTAGTTAATCCGGTTGTATTGCGTTCTCTTTTGTAAGGTTTTGTTTATATCATTATTAGTATATTATTTAGTTGTGAGTTTCTGCAAATTCTTCAAATGTCCAGTGTAGCAACTTCCATTTTATTTAAACCACAGAATAAAATTACATTGTCGAAATTCTAAAAATTCAACAATGTATCAGATTTAAATGTTTTCGACCTATACAATGCACTCATAAAGTCTGAAAACATGTAAATAATTGTTTTTCAGTTAATAAGTTTTCTAACAAATTACATTTCTTCATCCCTTCTCTTTTTCGAGCAATGACGACATAGCCATTTTTCTTAAATGCAACCACTCAGTTTTTCTTCATATTTTTGAGTAGGCCTTTGAAAGACAATTTAAAAATATACCTTTTTCCTCCTATATAACTATAATAACTAGGAGATATCGGGAGGGGTTTCCGAAAAACGACAGAATTTAATATATAATATCTTGAAAACTATAAACGTTATAACCATGACCTGTTAACTTTTCTATTTGCTGGTATGTACATAGTACTTTAACGGAATATGTAAAAAATGTGAAACTGTTTGTAGATACATTTTTGCATAATTCGGTTATATAGTTCGTCCATGTAAATAGAAAAATGTAGCAGATCATTACTGTAACTCTTATAGTTTGCAAGATATAAAAATTGAATTTTGATATTTTTCAAAATACAGTCCCCGATATCTCCCTAGTTACTAAAGTAACGATGGCAAATATTTCTTGCACTTGTCTCTCAATGACCTACTCAAAACTTTCAAAAAATATTGGAGATTGCATTTAAGAGAAACGGCATGATGTCATTGTTCGAAAACAAGAGAAGATGAAAAAATTAATTTGTTGGGGGTGTCTTTTTAAAAAATAAAATTGACCTATCCGAGGTACTTTCTCTTATATCATTATAGTTACCATCTGAAAAGGACTGCAAGATATCGTTTTCTCTTCAGATATTTCCATAGATTCGGGATCTAAAGTACTCGTCGGCGCCACGGTAGAGTCAAGAACTGCACGATGCTTCAGTTTCAAACTTGTTCAAAAATTCGATAATGGCACCTGACAATTGTTCTTTCTGTATTTATTTTTCTCTTTTTTGATGTGGAAATTTAGTACCAGAAAGTTTTTTCATTTTCTGGGGTTATTAAATAATTGGAGAGTGATAAATAAGAATTATCATGTGTTAAGAAAAAAATTTTCTCCACGACCACTATGGAATTTGTATATTCTGAAATTAATTTTGATAATAAAAACTTAATATTCTAACTCTTGTTTTAGAATAAATATTCTAAAACACTACCCTACTTATGTGTTTTGCGTGTATTTCATTCCATCACTAGATATGGAATGAATGTTCTATAACAGTTTAATAAAAAAACGGTTAGCCTTGATTTCATTGTTTACATTAAATATCATACTTTTTAAGGTTATTGTGCTTGTTTTCAAATTGTAAATACTGCAAAGTTTAAATTTTCTTGTGGTCTTGGAGAAAGCACGGTCTGTTACTCGGTTAGAATCGAAATTCGATGCTCGTGGTTCCTCACGCTCGCTTTTAGCTCGCGTTCGGAATCTTCCACTCGCATTGAATTTCTTCTAACCTCGTTACAGAATATACTATTCATTCTCCCCTTTACGAAAGTGTAACTTTCTATCTTGAAGCAACCGAAAGCGAAAGTAAAACATGCGGGGTGGTTGCTAAGTATGAAAAACTTTCGGTCCCTGGACAACGAAGTAAAGCTGTGATCTTTTAAAATATAATATTATAAGGTGGCTGTTGTCAACATTACCTTGGTAACAATACTGTTGTATATACAAACATCATTTTATTATAATCACTGAATCATCATTTTATTTATTTACTGTGGTTAATAAATGTCAAGGGGAGAATGAAAAGATTAATTCATTACACGCTGCGAAAGTCCTTTCAGGTATTCGGTGTTTTTAACTAACCTCGGCTACGATTACGCTTCGCCTCGGCCAATCATAAACACCTTGCACCTAAAAGTAAACTTTCGCAGCTTGTAATGTAATAGTTATTTACATTACCAGATGCGTAAGTGAACTTTTTTTGGCGAGGAGGTAGTTCAAGGGCCGAGGCGAAAGCCGAGGTCCGTGAAGCCTCCGAGGCTAAAAAAGAAACTTAAGCATCGTGTATTGTATTAAATTTTTCCTACTACGACGCATCAACAATACCAACGTTTTATAATTATTTTAAAAGAATAGTAAATACGCCCTGTCACCAGCGTGCCTTGGATCTTGGCAGTAACAACCAGAGCAACAGCTTTTGTTTTTTTACAAACATTTCATTTTTCGTCTCAAACGTCATGAATTGTGTTAATTGTGTGTAATCCCCAATAGGTACTTATTATAGTTTATTATTTTGTGATTATTGGTATCGTAATAATTATGGAATGTGACGGCTGTGACGGAATTGAAAGAGCCGCTGGAATCGCGTTAGGCTCATTGTTGCCTGCAAAGTCGAGTGAGCGATATAACCTAACTTTCCAACAATTCATAAAGTGGTGCGAAGAAAAAGGCGTTCAGGACAATATTTCCGAAAACGTTTTGTTGGCATACTTTCAAGAGAGATCAACAGTTTTAAAATCGCCATCGAGTTTATGGTCAGAATACTCAATGTTGAAAATGACACTTTCATTGAACAAGAATCAGGATATTTCAAAGTTCACGAAACTGAAAATGTTTTTGAAAAGGAAAAATCAGGGATTTGTGCCGAAAAAGTCGAAGATTTTTTCTAAAGAAGAAATAGAGAAATTTTTGGTCGAAGCACCTAATCAAACCTACCTAATGATGAAGGTTGTTACTATTATGGGGGTGGCAGGGGCCTGTCGTGGTGATGAGCTTCACAAAATGAAATTGAAGGATGTAGAATATGATAAAGAAAATGTAGCAGTTGTAAATATTAAAGAGTCTAAGAACAACATGCCGAGAACTTTTGTAGTGTCGAATAGTGCAGATAGCCAGGTTGATTATTTAAAACTATTACGTGACTACATAAAACTCAGACCCCGAAATGCACAAGATGAACGACTGTTTTACCGCTATGAACGTGGCCGATGTGTCAACCAGGTAGTTGGAAAACATACCATTGCTAAGGTAGGCACCCATGATGAATGATTATTATGATTCTTATCTGTTCTGCTCTTTCTAGGTCCCATATGAAATCGCTATATTTTTAAAGCTAGAAGAAGCGACTATGTACACTGGGCACTCATTCAGACGAACTTCTGCTACATTGTTGGCAAATGCATCAGGTACTGACATTCTAGACTTAAAGAGGCACGGCGGCTGGAAGAGTGGAACGGTTGCTGAAGGCTATATATCCGAATCGATCGCCAATAAAATTCAAGTCGCGAATAAAATTTTACATGGATACAGTGATACCAAGCGCAGTACCAAGGAACAAGTGTTTCGTGATGAAATTGAAAATGAAAGTACCACTAGTTTTAATTTGACTGAAACTGTAACTGGTTTAGTATGTGAGACTGAAAAAGAAAATAAGCCAACAGTTGCACTTTCAAATTGTACAAATTTTACTATCACAATAAATGTGAATAAGTAGATTTATTTTTTCTTTGTTGTATTTGAATGTATTGTATTTGACTAATTAAACTACTGTAAAATGTGTTGCTGTTTGTCACAAAATAAAACAAGTTCTCCTCGTCCCGTAAGTATCCTCCTTGTCGCGTAAGTATTGTACTTACGAAGCTAGCAACCACGCAGCCACACGCTAGATAGGTTTCACTTTCGTTTATTAGTGTGTTGCTAAGACAGTAGACGGAGCTTTCTAGATACGTAGTAGGAAAATAACTATTGTTAAATGAAAAATCCATACTCACCATTATTTAGGATTATTTTTCTCGGTAGAATCTTATAAAATCACGCAGGTAAATTAGATTTATAACATTAATCAGTTGAAAAAGTATTCACGCAGAAAAAGAAATTTCAAACAATTGCACAACTCATTAATTAATTATGAAGAGCGTGTGAGCATGTAAGAAAGGAGCATATTTATACATATTATCTTTCTTGCGCAGCATCGAATTTTAGCAAATTTCTCCGACAAATTGTGCAAAATCGATTTGTGATATGAAGTTGAAACAAATTAGAGTAAGAAGTTTTATATCTAGTTGTTCTTCCCTCTTCTACTTATGATGTTATATTATCTTATATTTATTAGAAAAAAATATATAAAATATCGCCAAAATTCAAAATTTTACAGTACAATTTAAAGTCACAACTTGGGTCTTTGTGAAAAATTAAAAAGAAGAGAGGACATTGGACTTATATTTAAGAAATATAGAAAAAAATATAGTAACCCTACATTTTGCATATTTTGTCGTCAATTCGTGGAATGCAATATAGATAGTCGGGAGTGTGAACAGACAAAGAAAATGATATCCTAAGCTCAGTAATACACAATGCCCACTATTTAACAATTCGTTATCATAGTTCACGAAGCCTACTAGTAGATACCTCTGACAGCCGATTGTGGATAAGCAAATTTAGCAAATATCCCCTTAACACTGTTTATACAGTGCGATTCTAAAGTATGAAATAAATTCGATAAAAGGGAAAGTATTGATTTTTGGAAACATTCCAAAAACACGTCAATTTTGTTTTTAAACTCCGTATTTTTTGACATAATATTCGAATATACAGGGTGATGTGTTTAAGTGTGGTGACGTCATCGGCGTTTTTTTAAGTAGCAACTTTTATTTTTTATTCCATATTCTGATACTTCATCTAATTACCAACATGATAATGTAATAAGTTTGTTACCTTACATAAAAAATTTAAAAAAAAATAATTATGAAGACGGGAAAGTGCTATAGCCACCACATTTAAACGCATCACCCTGTATATCCGATATGTCAAAAAGTGCGGGCTTTAAAAACAAAATTGACATGTTTTTGGAATTTTTCCAAAAATCAATACTTTGCGTCTCGCTTTGCATTTAAGTGTGGTGACTAATAGCACTTTCCAGTCTTCATAATTATTTTTCAAACATTTCCTTATGTAAAGTAACAAACTTATTACATTACCATTTTGGCAATTGGATGAAGTGTCAGAATATGGAATAAAAAATGCAAATTGCCATTTAAAAAAAATGCCGCTGACGTCACCACACTTAAACGCATCACCCTGTATATTTGAATATTATTTCAAAAAGTGCGGACTTTAAAAACAAAATTGACGTGTTTTTGGGATTTTTCCAAAAATCAATACTTTCCCTTTTATCGAATTTATTCCATACTTTAGAATCGCACTGTAGATATGTAGTAGGGCTTGACGGAACTGCGTAGCGATTAATGAGTTTGAACATGTAAAATTAATCTGTAATTAGATGTCGATGTTGATGTAATCTGCCTTCCCTTGATTGCGTCAACCGCCCGCTTACGGTGGGTCTGATGCAAGCTTTTGCCGAAAATATTAACGAAAAACAAATTACTTACATGTTTTATAAACTTTACGAGCGCATTATATAGCGAAACATATGCAAAGTTTGCTGCAGAATTCTTAATTTTGTTAGGTCCGGAAATCTACTGGAAATACAAGATTGTAACATTCAATACGTATAAGTATACACTTTGTACATTATTAAATCTTGTTACCTGCTTTTTCCAATTTTGATATTCGTGCAAGACATATTAGGGCTGCCGGGATCTTCTACTAGACAAATTCTCTCTTATACAGCACAAATATAATAAAATGATGCTCGTAAAATGCCGGCGGTATGACAGGGTGGTTATAGTGTATTATATCGCTTAACAGAGTTAAGTCGAGTTTACCCCGGAATGTACTCGGATAGGTAAACTACACTGCCTCGTCTCACACCCACATTTCCACTCTGCTGCTCGGTGTACCCGGCACCTCGACACCGAAAGGTATAAGGGGTTAAAGAATATGTATGTATGTTCGTAAAATATCAATTTCATAAAAGTAAAACCCACTATACATTAGCCGTCCTCCCGGACAACATCTCGGCTGTCATCCTAGTATGACAACCGGGATGTGGTTCGGATAACAACGCAATATTTAGATTTGGTGTAATTTATTGCAGTAAACAGGCACGATTGTTTACGTAGTTAATTTATTTCTTTAAAATGTGTTTATCAAAATGAATGAATATTATTCACTTCATAAAAATGTCTACTGAAATCTCTTTCTTTAATTTGAAGTATTTCTAAATAGTTTATGCAACTAACAAAATATTTGTTTTAATAAACCTTTTATAAAAATTGAAAACTATCTAAGAAAAAAAATATTATTATAATAATACATCGTTTGCACACTGAAACACAGAATCCAAAATCGTGCTTTCTACCGTTAACTATATTCATTGTTTAGCTAAATTATGTATTAAATTAATAAAAAAACATAGTTTTCATTTCGTAATAAAGATATCATAATCATATCAAGATTATTATGCTTATGATAGATATTTGATACCTATACGTCTCCTTCATAACAAAATTAAATAAAAAGTGATAATGATAAGCAACGATACCTATGTATTATAATGTTTACTTTTACTCTAATCTAAACATATCTAGGATGACATTCGGGATGTGGTCCGCAACGGATAATGTATGGTGGGTTTAATATTTACAGTAAAACAGTTTCCCAAAGTTCCATGGTGAGTAAAAAATTTGAAAATTATTTTCTGCAGTTATTTGTTATTCAAATTCTTGATTATGTGTATACAATAATAATTATAATAACCGCTAAGCAGAGAACACTTTAAGTAAAAACAAGAAAATATTCAAACCATACTAGATGCATGCAATATATATCAGAGATCAACAAGATTAATATAATATAATTAATTATTAAATAAATATTAAATTTAAATTTTTTAAGTATAAGTATAAAATTTGTAAGTATACACTGAGCTATTTTCAAAATCTTACAATATTTCTAATATAAAGATTTGCAACTTTTCAGTATGTTTATGAGAAATTTTTAAATATTTTAGACTTGATGATATTCAAGATGATTCTGTGATAAGAAAAGGACTTCCATGTGCGCATCTTGTTTATGGTGTCCCGCAAACATTAAATACTATCGGTTTTATGGTGTCACACTTTATTAATGATGTGATAAATTCAACCTTTGGTCCGGTAAGTCCCATAATATTACCTATAACCATCATACAAAATAATTCATTTACAACATTTCAGGACGCTGTTGTTTGTAATGATTTACTGATAGATGCTATTCGTGGACAAGCGAAGGAGATCTATTCGAGAGATAATTTCATATGTCCAACGGAAGAAGAATACAAATTGATGGCACTAAACAGTAAAAACGCATAAAATAATTAGATTTTGAATAATCTATACTAGTATTACATAAGAATTTAATATGTAGTAATGGGAAGTTTGAATGTAGTCATTACTATGTAAATCTCGGTTAATATTTGTTGGCGGTGTGCATCATAAGACCGGCCTTTCTATCTCTTCTTAAATCTAACTGGTAATTAACCGCCCATCAAAATTACAAGAGCTAGGATAGATCAACCCTTAATTTACTTAACACAATTCTTATGGTGACCTTGGCAATCAATTGTGTAGACGCAGGTAGCAGAGCTAATTGAATACTTCTAATTAAACTGCCAAATATTTGTTGTTTGTCATATACTGCTGAGTAATTATAATTAGGTGAATAGCTTCTGCAATCCACCTACATGTCTACCTCGGCACCTCTGGCGAGATCTCTTGCGAATAACGGTTGAATTTCCGTGCCATCTTCCGAGTTAGAAATACTCAGGGGTATACTGTAGAAGATACAAAAATATACTAAGCAAATCCACAATTGTTTACTCTAATTTGATGTTCAAATCCGGATGCAACTCCTCGGCGTTGAAGTTGAACTCGCTAACCATGTTTTTCGATATAAAGATCATCCAGGATCATTTTCCACCTATTTTTAGCCGGAGTTGAACTCGACGTGCATCTGTATACTTAAATATACGAAAGGTGTTTACTTAATTCTAGGACATGTTTCATAAGACATGTATATTATTTATTTGCATTTCTTCAATATTACAATATCGTTTTTCTACATAATCTCCATTAATATTTATACATTTCTTCCAACTTAAAATAAGTTCCTTGAGATCTTCTTTAAAGAATCCCTTTGAAGTGTCTTTAATCTACTTGTTTATGGCAGTTTTGACCACATCAAGGGAGCCAAAAATAAATGCCGCAAAGTGGTTGCTTTGTTTCACCAAACAAATGAAAACTACTGGGGGCTAAATGGGCAGTATATGGAGAGTGTGCAGTGTGGTAGCACTACACAAACCTGGTAGTAAATCCATTTTGATTCAGAATAAATAAAGGTTGTTGAGTTGATTGAAATACCCGACAAGTGAAGCGCATAGTAACAAAATATTTTTAGAAGGCAAAATGGATAAATGACAAACACTTCACATTTTTTACCCACACTCGTATTAGCTCTATTTATCATTCGTATGAGAAGACCATCGACTTAAAGAACATAAAAAAATATTGTGAAAACTCCAATTTAAATTGACTTGAAATAGGGATTTTTTCATTATACAAAAACTACTGATTTGGTGAAGTTCCAACATATTTTAGAAAGAATTATAAAAAATAAAGAAAAACCGCTGCCAATTTAACTGCCACAGTGCTTTCAACTTCTCTAGAAACGCACCGCCACTGGTTCGATTTCGTTTATCTACGGACTGTGTCTGTATTTCAGCACAGTAATTTTCCGATAAATTTTAGTTTCTTACTTTTAAAGTGTATGTAGGTTCCACGAATTTTCTGAATACTTTAACTATCTAACAATACCCCGTCATTGCTTAAATTTTGCTCCTTTACGAACTTTAGGATGTAGTTCAACTGATGTTTTCAAATATGGAAAAATTGCATTAAAAGAAAATGTTCTGACATTTTACGTTCTCATACTTCCTCGAAGATGAACGAACACTTTTAAAGTAAACATTAACTGTCATGGAGTTTTGGTTTCATAAACACAGGGCCGATATTTTCACCTACTTGTAACTTTATCTGGCGGTTAGTTGTCGTGGTTACAATTGTCGAAACAATTGTAACTATGCCAATGAACTTCCAGATTTTACGAAGATATGAAAAGACCGAACCTAAATAAGATAATAAGAAAATAGTTATCAAAGAAAGCTGTGACGTCACCTAACAACCTCTGCATCAATTTATTATTTACCATGTTCAAAATTCGGTTAGCTAACTCCAACTGTAATTCTTAAACCAGTGACTGACCATTGACCACAAAACCCACTTTTCAAAAAACATTCTTTTCTCTCGGTCATTATAAAAGATCACCTGTCTAGAGGGTACGAATCTTAAGCAAAACACCGTGTATTGCCGGCGGTTTTTACCTACGGGAAATAAACTGCTTTAGGGTTGGAAGAAATGCTTCTGCAGAAAAGAAAGAATAGTATATTACATAACGAGCATGGAAAGTGACATATTTCACACGATAGTGAATGTAGACGCACGAGCCGCAAGCCGAGTGCGAGTATCACACGAGGGTGCGAAAGACACTTTCTAACGAGTATGTACACTATTTTTCGTACGACCCCAAAAAAAACGAGAATTTCCTTCAAAATTCATCTCGATTTTTAACTTTATTTACAACAAAGTGAAATTATTATAGAGTAACAATTTTTTAAGTAATTTTTAAATTTTTTCATTTGTAACATTTATAGTAGTAGATAGGTACAAAATCCCATGTTATTTGTAATGAATCAATGATGAATCACAAATCCAAGATGGCGGCAACTCGTGACCTCGCACTCGCGATATAACGCATGACGTAATTTCATCTTATCGAATATCTTTACAATAATTATTATATCTACTTCTATTAATAATAATAATTAATACTACTTAACGAACCGAATTTAGCCGTGTATTGCTGATAATAATGTCAAATTTTACATTAATTACATAGTAATTATTTTACTCGAAAGGATTTATTACTGTATAACACAATAAGACATATTCGTATTAATAGGATGAACTTCTTGTTAAGTATACAGCGTATTTTGAAACTATTCCGGAAATTAATAAATATAAAATGTAGATCAATTTTTATTTTTACAGTTGGTTTGTTATGAATCAGCCTGATTTTAACGTACAACGTACAAATTTTGTTTACGGTGCGGATTACAATTTTCGTAGAATTAGTCACCCGACTAATCTGCTTCGCAGACTTAATCTGCTTAATTTTTAAGCAACGGCTATCATCATCAGTTTGTTTGTTTGATTTTCTAAAACAAGGTCAAGACCCAGCTGCGATTATACTTAAGCAAGGTTGCTAGATATGGCAATGGTTTTTTCTAAATTACTCGAAAGCTTATTAAAATAGAAAAAAAATTATTTAGGTTTTTTTGTTCCTTTTGATGTCTTCTATCACCTCTTAAAATTAATGCGTTCTAACTCATGACACCCTGTATAGTTTATAAGTATCGTCTTTGATAATGATAGATTAGCTATTGAAACACTGACAGTTTAATATAAATTTAAAGTTTACAAAATATCACTTTAAATATGTTCTTAACCGTATTCCACGTGTGGCGACCCTAATTATACCTACCTGAGTCTGATCAAGGGGTCAGATAACGCTTATATCGATCGTTATAATAGTTGTCTAAAAAGGTTACACAATATTGCGTAATAAAAATGCGCCTACCCAGTAGCGTAACAAGACGGCATTGGGCCCCGGGGCAAGATAATCATTAGGGCCCCCACACAGTCGCAAAAAGAGGAAAAACTTAAATAAAATCTTAATAATAAGACATTGGTATGTATTTTTATTACTAGTAATAGTTTACAGCCTTTTATTATTGTTGTTATGTTCATTTAAGCATTTCATGTTTTAACCAAAAACCGACGATGACAGTTTATGGATATTTGACATTAGGTGCTACGGGAGAGTCAAAGTAAAAACACTTATTAACTTAGTGATTCTCAACCTGTGGGGCGTGCCCTCTTAAGAAGGCGCAAAATAACAAAAGGCGACGCGAAGACATGAAAAAAATGCTAGATATTCGAAAAAACTTATTATTGAAACTAAAAAAAAGATACATTCTGTTAATACAAAAATAAGATGGTAAAAGGTAGGTAAAATACATATTATAAGTAACTCGCTAAACGTAACAACATTTATACTGGCAGATACATCTGCGACGCAGATCGGAACTTCGTGAACGTGAACGCGAGAAATTCGTTGGGTGCGGCAGTGTTGCCAAATGCCAGATTTTAGCCTTGTGGCTGCATATCAGCCGTAAAAGGAAAATAGACAGAAAAAATATCAGAACTTCAAAAACTGTTATGAAAAGTTGGGCCCCAATTTACTAAAAAGGTCGAAAACTGCTGTATTAACTTTTAGGCTTCTAATATAACTTTTAGAACCAAATTATTAATATTATTATTTTAATGTGCAGTTAAGCATTAGTTAAAACTACCAAAAGGTATTTACATTACGAGATGCATAAGGAAACTCTTCTGTCAAGGAGACACTTTAAGGGTAAGGGACACCGTAAGAGTCTCCGAATCGAAGAAAAGAGCCCTCACATCGTGTAATGTATTAATTTGTTCCCCCCCCCCCCAATATTTATTGTAATAATAAGAAAAATTAATTGAAACTAAGATCGCGGCTGAATATTATGAGGTGACTGGTTGTGTGAATCTTGGAAAACACCTGGCGACCCGTGAACATTTTCAGACAACGGGTTTCTCCGCATAAAAATTAGATATAATTCACGTTTTTGTTCTGGCCACGTAAGTGCTACTTTCGTACCTAGCAACGAGCACCTTGCATGTTTTACTTTCGGTTGCAGTTGTTCCGTCAAAATAGTAAACGACTTACGTAATGGGGAGTAGGAAAATATGTTGTTATTGTGTTGATTGTGACGTAGATTCCAAGAGTGTTTTACATGGAGTACCTGTCGTTAGACCTAATCTCCACGTTCCTTCCAAGAGGAAGTAATTGAGATACGCTCAATCAGCGCGCATATGCTTAGCAAATGCTCCCAGTTACTCATTGGTCGGAGCGAGGTTGCCTATCCACCCTCTACTAGCTCACCAGGCTAGTGCCGGAGGTATGAATTAACTTAATACGTGCACACCCGCCGACACCCTCCAGACCTCTTTCATACGGGGTCAAGCACCTCGTCCAGTATTAGGACTATTCCCTAACCTAGGTTCGGTACATCGGAACCCTCCAGAGGGTTCTTTCACCAAGCCTTAGTTGGGACCACTGCCCGATCGAATCCAGCCTCAGATGTGGCAGGACGTGGTTTTTAAGCGGTTTTGCCACCCCGATCTCCCTGTTATAGGTCTGGTGTTGATTGTGACAGAGCGAACGAATAGATATTTGTTTAACATTTGTTTAATTGTTTAACTAACTAACTAGCTTAAACCAACGAAGATCAGTTTCATGGTATCTGGTAACCAAAAGGTCTTGGTTAGTAACTAAACTATGCTAGCTTACGATTTAACAAATAAAACCATATAGTATGATTTTCTATTCACTACATTTTGTAAAATTCATCCTAAGAATAAGAAAATAATTAAGTCAGTGACTCAGTAACGCAAAAATAAAATTAAAAACCAGATTAAAAATAAATCATTAGAACAACTACTCTTATACAGGAATGATAAATAATAAATATATCAACTTATCAACAAATAGCATTTTCAGGTTTCACAATGGGCCACCCAAAGTCGCCGGGCCCCGGGTCTTTGCCCCGAACTGCCACATGATAGTTACGCCACTGCGCCTACCAGCGCAACTTCGCTAATTAACAAATTAGCCAATAAACAATGATATTTACAAGACACTTGTGCCGATGATTCACCTTGGAAAACTAGAAATCTTGGAAAAAAATCCGGGTCTCTAGAGATTTTGGGACTAGAGTTCTTAATTTGTTAATTAGCGAAGTTGCAACAATTAGACAATAAACAATGATATTTACAAGACACTTGTGCCGATGGTTCGCCTTGGAAAGCTAGAAATCCTGGCAAAAATTCCGGGTCTCTAGACATTTTGCGGCTCGAGTTTTTAATTTGTTAATTAGCAAAGATACAACAATTTAGCAATAAATAATAAAGTGACCCTTCTTCTGACTTCAGGGCTAAAGGAAGCCCCCAAGAAAACATTTTCAAGTCATGTTCATTGAATCGTGTGCGAGATTTGCCGGAAATTTAAGAAAAAAGGGTTATTTGTTAAATAAACAATTAAAAAGTTGCGAGCGTACAGAGGTTAGATGTACCTTTTGTTATAGGCAACTCCCTGAACATTTTGCAGAAAACCGCATCTCAATCGGACTTTTTCGCAAAAAGTTAGGAATTTTCTCTTTTTTCATGCTAATTTGACGCGACTATATATTGATGCCATAATCCATAGTTACAATTGTTTCGACAATTGTAACCACGACAACTAACCGCCAGATAAAGTTACAAGTAGGTGAAAATATCGGGCCTGTGTTTATGAAACCAAAACTCCATGACAGTTAATGTTTACTTTAAAAATGTTCGTTCATCTTCGAGGAGGTATGAGAACGTAAAATGTCAGAACATTTTCTTTTAATGCAATTTTTCCATATTTTAAAACATCAGTTTTCATGTCAGTTTTCGCTGATTTCTTTTTAAATAGCGAATTTGACAGATACATAATGTCACCTGCATAGGTTAGTCACCCGTCAACTTTGATATGGCGTATTTCAAGTATTTTTGGAAGCAGAGGTGATTGCCTCATAAAGTTTATTTCTTATCAGAATATTAAAAAAATCCCATATATGGCATATTGCACTACTTATTTGGACTATAGCCCCTCTATTTCAAATAGTAGCGGCATCGTGAAGCAAACCTGACACAAACTTGAATAAAGCAAAGATTACTACATGGATATTTTACCTTAATTTAATAAAACGTTAATAAAGATTACAGTTTCATAGGTTTATATTATATTAATATGGAAGTTTTTTTGCATAACACGTTTGTCCATTATCATATTAATGTTAAATTGCGAATATTTTCGTACATGACTATTATTATACTTAACATTTATTGCAAAACGGAATGTCAAATCTGGTAACTTTCAGTGACGCCCAACATCGTTCTGGTGCTTTTGCTCCAGCGACAAGATCAATCGTTGTCGCTACTATTTGAAGATAAAGGGGCTATAATTTGGACTATTAAAAACAAATTACTAAGCTATACTTTAACATGAATACGTTTCTAAAAAAATCGTTAATATCACATTTAACATCAAAATGCGTCGGTATATGAATTATATTAGTGGCTACATAGATATCAACGAAATTTCCATTACAAAATTTATGTTATGTTGTTATGAAGCTCTATGTGCTACACGGCATTAAACCATATCTAATGCCCATATACATATTGTCATGATAGTTGACATACAAAAAAAGCAATTCACCCACTCTATTAGTTTTAAATAAGTTTATTTTCAAAGCGACACGTTAGATTAGTTGCATAACCTCATTTTCAAATCTATAAATTTGAGTGATTTTTCTAGTATGAAGCTAGATAGTTAATTATTGTTAACGTGCACACTAGTACACTATAGTTATATAAAGGATATCTGGAAGACTGATTTATCCATAGATTGTAGTTAATTATCCTTGTCCATTAACAATGTGAGAGATGATTATCTAATTTTGCTTTTAAATTAAGTTTAGTCCAAAGTGAATGTAACATTTAACCTAAAACAGACAAGGTGTATTGTAATGAGGAGGTGTACAAGTATTTACTACCTTCCCTTAGCAATTAATAGTAAAAATGTCTTTTCATGTTAACGAGATTCTTCAGTTGCTTTAGTTTCTTGTATTCTAACACTTTAGCGCTCTTGATTAAATAATTTTGGGAGAGGATTGTAAAGCTGCTTCATTACCACATAATTGTAACTATCTTAAATGTTGGGGCTGCTTTTTATTAATGATATCAGTTAAATAACACATAATTGTGTGCGATTTTGGATCGTGCATTGAAATATTTTAATTGGCTTTAATTTTCACATTGTTGATGCCTAAAAAAGTGAAATAATGTTTGTTAAGATATAATGTTTAAATTTGTGAAGATTGTACTTTCTTGATTTCATTGTCGAGACGAATCTAAGCAGAGGGCGGATATTTAGGAATTTATAAAAATACAGTTGGCAAGCTTGTAGCGGCAAATATTTAAAGAGATAGATAAAATTGTACATAGATTTAGTCTATTTTTTTTATTATATTATCTCATACAGCGCGGTAAAGGGAGGGATGCGAAGGCCCATTATTTATCGAGCGAAGCAGCTACAGCTAGTGATCGATCGTAATGGAATCGTTTTACATTTTATTAGATATTTCAGTTAATACTTTTCCAAAATCCATAAATCAAGAACCATCGTAATTATGAAAGACGTGGTTACAATTTTACAAGAATACATTATTTTGCTAAATGTTACTGTTTCCGAGATAAAACGATGTAAAGCAGAAAATGGTCGAATTTAATTAGGATTTCTGCAGTGCTTGAAACGAGAAATTTGCATAAACGTAAAACCTTCTCAATTTGCGCTTATGGGATTTACGTGCATTTCCAAACGCAACCCCATATTAAGTCTTTAAAATTAATAAGAATCTGTACAAAAATATACATAATTTTTTATTACAGAGGTAGCTTATATCTTCTATTTTCCATCTATGTACTTAACTCGAAAGAATTAAGAACAAATAAAGAATTTTTCTTATGTTTTTTTAAGTAATCATGTGATTTTTTAAACCAGTTCGACTGCTTGATAAATTATATGAATTCTTTAAATTAAATATTTTAGCTACTTTTCGATCCTAATTAACAAAGGGGTAATAATAATGGATAAGTACATATAAATAAGAAATTGATTAGATATTAAAAATAAAAATGTAAAAATTAAAATATATAATTATACGAATACTTGTTAAATTTATGGCAGATGGCAATTTACAAAACATCCATATCGACATTTAAGGGAAGTAAGGTTTTTCCATATTAATTTTTTTTTTAGTTTTCTTAAATCGTGTATATTATGAATTCTTGTTGCATATTGCAAATTTATTATGTTATGGATCTCAATGAAATTGCAGGTAATATTAGCGGCACATAACAAAGTAGGTATCTCTAAAACGAAATTCTTTGAAAAGAATTCCTTCTATGCAAAGAAAAACACTATGGATTTAATATAAGTAATTAAAAAGATTTCTTGGCTTTTTAGTCAAATTTTGACATTGAAGGAAATTTAAGTAAAAACGTACACATAATTAGTCTGTATTATCTACTTTCCAGTAGATTTGTATTATCCATCAATATTCTAAATTGAGAAAAGTTTCCGTTTGTTTTTTAGTGCTACTAATGGTAAACAAATGATGCTTTAGTAAAAGAGAGTACTAAAAAGAGAGATTATTTGCTTACTTTTTAAATGGTTCTGTGTTGGCTGATGATATTAAAGTTACTATCTTACTTGATATTTAGATAAAAACATGTGCAGCTAATTAACGCACAAAATGAGAAGTCATTAACGCCATCATTTTAATTCTCACGAAAGGAGATGGCTTTAGGTAGGTTTTCTTCGGCGGACGAAATCCGACGCACGAAACAAGAATATAGCGGCTTGACACTGACAAGCCTTTGTGCACATAGGACTAATATGTTACTACCGCCGCCAATGTTCAATCATCACATACAAGTTAACACTTACAAATGTATTTATTTAACAAAATAATGAAGTCACACGCTCACACATTTACTGATTTTGAACTTGTTGCGTTGTAATCTGAAACAACTGTGAATGCTTGACCTGTAAATATCCACCCTAAATAACCGGGTTCTTAGAAATTTAACTTTCTCCAACCAGGGGTAGGAAGCGTAACGAATTGTTCACTTTTCGTTTTCAAAAATGTACGAGGGTAGATCAGTATTTACGGTCCCTGACATAGTAGGCTTTGCATGATATCGTCACTCATTTTTCTATGAGAACTGTCATTACTAATTATTTGTTATGTCAAGTTTTGCGTAGGTGCGTGTTGTTCTTTGAAAGTTATTAATAATTAAGCTGGTCGATAACAGACAATTTTTAAAAATGGAAAAAAGTGAAGTCAGAGCGGTGATAAAGTATTAGCAAAAAAAAGGATTAACACCTACTGAAATTCACAAGGATATGACAGACGTTTTAGGGGACTCTGCCCCTTCTTACCAAGTGGTGAAAAATATGTCTCGTGAGTTTAGATTAGGCAGAACAACTTGCGAACATGCGAAAGGTGCGGGACGTCCAGTCTGTGTCACCGTTGACAAAAACATCAATTTGATCCATGATATGGTAATGGCAGATAGAAGACTGACTATTCGCCATATCGCGGAAATAACGAACATCTCTTATGGGTCAGTTGAAAATATTTTAAGAAATGTTCTTGATCTCAGAAAAATTTCGGCGCGTTGGGTTCCAAAGATGCTGACCGTCGATCAGAAACGCTCTAGAGTGCTGCATTAGGAAGCCAATTTGGAGTACCTGAAGGCCAATCGGCGCAAATTTCGAGTTCAACGGGCGGCTGGAAAGATTATGGCCACAGTGTTCTGGGATGCAGAAGGAATTTTGATGATCGATTATTTGCAGCGTGGACACACAATAACGGGTTCTTATTATGCAGGGTTAATTCCAAAATTGCGCGAAAGCATCGACCGAAAAAGACCAGGAAAGTTGGCACACAAAATTTTGTTCCATCAGGACAACGCTCCAGTCCACAAGAGCTGCATTGTCATGGCTGCCATACAGAACGCTGGCTTTGAAATCCTAGAACACCCTCCATATTCACCAGACCTGGCACCCAGTGATTACCATCTATTTCCAAAATTAAAGGAAAACCTGCGTGGAAAAAAATATGGAGACGATAATGAAGTTATGACCGCAGTAAATGGCTGGTTTGAGGAGCAACCGGAAAACCTCTTCCTGAAAGGCATTGAAGCATTGGAACATCGGTGGACCAAGTGCATTGAAGTCCAGGGAGATTATGTTGAGAAATAAATAAATAATGTTTTAAAAATTCTTTCTCTTTCTATATCAGGGACCGTAAATATTGATCTTCCCTCGTATCATTTTTTCTGGTTTTACTAAAATACAAGATAACACTCATACAAAATGTGTTTACTTAAAAATTAGTTTACTTTTAAAGATTTAAGTGTTGGATGAAAGATATTGTAAGTACAGCACGCTATTCCTTATAATATTTTTATTTATAATTTAATGGCGTGTTTTCCTTTAATTGTTTTCGCGGGAGTATTCATCTTTTAAGAGTAATTATTTGTTGATGTCCGTGTAGGTAGCGCCTCTCTTACGTTTAGTGGATCGCTAAACGCTGGGACACAGAAGAGGGGTCACATTGTTTTTGTGGAAGTATAGCTAGTGGACTGAGTGTGCTACTGGCTTCTCGCTAAACTGCGTGTTTCAGCGACTGCCTATTTGTTGTTTGAGTATTCCCATATAAACTTTGGTTATACGTGCCACAACTCTGTCCCCAATGGACGAGCTAATTTTTGATGAAATTTGATTATCATCAATTTTTATTTTTTTTGTTTGGAATGTCTTACCAAAGGGACAATTGATGAATACTCTCGATCACAATTTATGACGTGTCATACAACTACGATATTAACCATTTTGTGCGTACTTACTGAGATTGAAGTTTCGCATAATTTCTTCATTGTTCCAAAGACAGGCAATCCTGACCACCGATTTTAACACAATTTATACACGTTTTTGTTGTTTGTTGTTTTTTTTACGTAAGTTTACAATATATTGTCAGTTAAAATTTGATTGTATTCCTTTTGCATTTTTGTTAATCAATTTTTACAATGTAATTTGGTATGTTAATATTTATTCGAATGAATTGCTTTTTTGTTTTTGAATTCACTTGTAAATAAAGTCGCCATCTCGAAATACGTATTCATCTATAAATTGCTATTATATTCAGAGAAAATAATAGAATCGAATTTAATTTTTTTTAAGTTAAGGAATCGTTTAGCAACATAGAATGAGTATCCAAGCTTATTAGTTTCGGATAAAAATGAAAATTTTGACCTAAGTTTACTTGAAATGTGCCGTTTTCTAGAGTTTTATAAATGAAAGTGAAAATATGTTGTGCTAATTCATAATCAAGAGGTAACACTTTTAAACTTGTATTATTATCGTTTCGACACCTCGCAGGCAGATCAAAAGTCCTAAGTGCTAGTGATAATGTTATAAATATGAAGACAGTATTCATTGACAAGCTGCTGAAGCCATAGACGTTTTATTAAATTAATTTGAACAACAAACATACATGATCTAATACATATTTTACACTTGCGCGATATGAAGCAAATGATAAAAATAACACGGTAGAACACAAAAAAAGAATTTCCAGGTTTTCATATAGCTTTTTTAAAGCTTTTTAGTATGAAGATTACATATCTACTGTTGGGTTTTTCGGGTCAGGTCAAATGTTATTATTTCATAAAACTTTATTCTACTGTACTACTTCTCCTACCATCAAGATTTATAGTAGGCGTTTATTGTATTAAAATGCGAGCAAAATAAAGTATTGGTGTGCAGGTTCATTTTTTATGAACGTATTTAAAGTATTAATACTAAGTGCATGCATATACATTCAGTACACAACATCTAGTTCCAAGTTTTTATCAATTGCTTCTATCCCACTACCACTTTTTTGAACCCTTTTTTTATCCCTATAGCAACCCCATGCGTTTCCAATATGTAGAATCAGATATAAAACGTTGCATGCAAATGCAAACTATCCCAAGGGAAGAAATGAAATTTATCGATATACGGAGTATTTCAAAATAATTGACTAAGTATTCTATTTTGGATATGTGGATACCTATACATAGTAAACGCTACAAGCGTTACCAATACTTATAATGTGTACTTGCTGCACACTGTTAAACTAAAAGATAACCTTTCCTTTAAGATACTATTTACATTAATATTTCAGATGATACAACGTGATTTCTAAGTCAACAGTATTCTATGTAAATAACGTGTTAAATGTGTGATAACATGTAACGTATTTTGCAAATACAATCAGTGTTAGACACCGCGTATAGATCAAGGGACACCAAGAGTCGGAGAGAAACTCGATAGAAAATTCAAAAGCATGCCTTATTCTCGCATAATGAGGTAAAAATAGGAAAGATAGATGATAGTGTACATGCCTCGCGTTCAAATTCTATTAAGTTTGTCCTAATTTTACTAGTCAGTCATAGGATCAAATCGAACGACTTCGATGTCTAGAACTATTAGAGTTGTTTTACCACGCCCGCCGATTGTCCTATTAAAACAAGCTAACCTAGGTTCTATGTTTCTTCAAGTATTCTTAATTAGTATGATTAGTATTTTGTATAATTCTCTTAAGAAGAAGACAAAAGATACACTGCTCCAATAAACTATTGTAATGAACGGAAAAAACCCTATACACTGCCGGTGAACATCAAAGCGGCGAAATCAAAAATAAGTTCGCGTCGCATCTAGAACCTACTAGTGGCGGCAACAGACAAAGCACCCGCGAAAATTCTCTAATGAGTTAGTGCATGGAAGCTTTCATGAGAGATATATAAAGCACCACCACGCAAGAAAACTGACCAGTCAACAACGAGTTAATTAAATACGCTCATCGTGTGGTAACAGAAAATAAATGTTGGGATAAATATCAGTGTATAAATATAAATCATGTAATAATAATAACCTGTAATTAATTTAGTTAAGTCAGTTAATTAGTCCAGGCGACAGGGTATAAAAAGTCACAAGACTTGATAACAGATTATCTTAATGTTTTACGTGGAGTCCCCGTGTTAACATACCTCCACGTTCCTTCCAAAGGAGGAAGTAATTGAGATACGCTCAATCAGCGCTCGAATTGCATAGCAATTGCTCCCAGTCACTCACTGGTCGGAGCGGTGTTGCCTATTCACCTTCTACTAGCTATCCAGGCTAGTACCGGAGCGATTGACTTAACACGTGCTCACTCGCCGGTACCCTCCCGTCCTCTTTCATAGGGGGTGAAGTACCTAGTCCAGCAATAGAACTATTCCCCCAACATAACTCAGTTGATAGAGGAACCCTCCAGTCCTATTTCATACCTTCACAAGTTCCTCCACGAGACAGGGGTTGGGGCCACTGCCCGATCGAATCTAACCTCAAATGTTGCGGGACTTGGTTTTTAAATGGGTTCTCCACCCCGATCTCCCAGTTATAGGCCCGGTGCGCCCTCGAAACGAAGTTCTGTCGAAGACTTGATAACAGCAATTTTGTTTTTTTTTGTTTAGTATGTAGGGTAATGTAGGGTTGTGTAGTAAGTTTAAATTCAAGTTTTCGTATTAATCGGAGGTTGCGAAATGTCCGCCATCTTGGAAAAAGAGGTTAACAGACCTACGGTTAACGAGATAAATTGAAAAAACACTTTAACCTCTTTTTCTAAGAAGCGGACATTTCGCAGCCTCCGATTAATACGAAAACTTGAATATAAACTTACCACACACCCCCACTACATACTAAACAAAAAATTGCTGTTATCAAGTCATGTGACTTTTCCCATATACCAATCACCCTGTCGCCTGGGCTATAATAGTTTATTATTCTGTTTGTAATTAGTGCTAGTTTCATATTTCCCTTGTTAATAAACAATTAAAACAGCACCTTTAGTATTAGGTATTTAAAAAGAACGAATAATTATAATATTGCATGTGCTGACATCTATAGCGTTTCAATAGAACTACTGATCGTGGGAAATCATTTCCCACGGTCATTACCGTTCAGTTTAGAAATTGAAATTGGAAAAAAACAATGAATCATTTTCATGGTTAGTAGATGGTGCAAAATGTATAACTTTCTATAGAGGTCGTAGATAAAATATTTTATTTCTGGGTTCACTAGAAAGTATCACAAACTTTCTAGCTCGCCCTTAAAGATTAATTTACAAAGCATTTTCAAAATGTTTCATATCCTTACAGTTCAACTAGCGGAATTGAAATTTATATTGTTAAAATGGTAGGTAGGTACTCCACAAAGAACAGCAACTGTACGAACCATAAGCACGTGCCAATTAAAAAAGTAGCGCATAAATAAATAAAATTTAGAAACGAACTTACAGCTTAATATAAAAACTCGGTATTAGATATACCTAATATTGTTTAAAAAAAACTTAAACAGTGTATATTAATTCCGGTAGTTGACCATAAAAACAATTTGAAACGGAAAGTTCTATACCTACACATACTAATAACAATTATTTGCAGCTAAAAGAGGGATTACTAGTGTCCCTTTATCTTTAAATAAAAGAATTATCATTAATTTAAATTAAATTATATTTCTGTATATTTCTAAGTATATTTATAGTACATTGAATGTTGCTAATTTCATAAATAATGCTCATAACTAACAATAAGTAAGTTACAAAGATCGTTGTAGTTTATACATAACATAGCACACTTCTGGACGACGTAAAGGATTGGCTTCCCAACACTTTGTATAGATCCTGGTATATTCATCATAGATTACAACTAAACGTGAATTTGGGCGATAATCAAATTTTATTACCTGGAAGCAAATTATAAATTAATACACGCCGCGATATGATTACTATCCATTTTTTTCTAGAGTCCTCTGACTTTGAAGGCGTATTGCTCGGGAACTACTAAATCAAATTAAATATTTTCAAAACGAGAAAATAGCAAATTTATTTCTACATGTAACAGCAAAATATCATGTTTCTAACTGATATATCTTTGTTTTTATCGGACGATACGCAATAAAAGGTGCCCATTTTTAGGGACAATTTCATTAAAAGTAAGTTCACTAATTGTTTTCTCAGAAAGTATATGTCATATATCTATAAGATTTTTGTAGGGGCTACAAAGAAACCTTGCGGTTCTTATGCTATTAATTTTCAGCAAAAAAAGCTTTCATTTAAGATTTATGTGAGAAAATAGCGAATATTTTCATATATATCTTAAATAAACCACTTTTTTGTCCGAAAATTAATAGGATAACAACCGCAAGGTTTCTTTCTAACCCCTACAAAGATCTCATAGATATATGTGATATACTTTCTGAGAAAAAAATATTTAACTTACTCTCAATGAAATTGTCCCTAAAAATGGGTACCTTTTATTATATATCGTCCGATAAAAATAAAAGTATATCAGTTAGAAATATGATATTTTACTATTACATGTAGAAATAAATTTACTATTTGCTCGTTTTTAAAATATTTAATTTGGTTCAGTAGTTTTCGAGCAATACGGTATCAAAGTCAGAGGACTCTAGAAAAAAAATTGATAGTAGTGGTGTTAAAATGGGTGCAGTAAACTACTACCAGAGATTATTAAAACATAGTGTTAATAAGACTGCAGACATTACTAACGATGTTTCCATGATCAAAAGCCGAAAGGCCAATATAATCCTTAGCGATAAAAATTGTCCTATGTATAATTTATATATCTATTTTTTTGAAAAATCAGTCATATTTGTAAAAGTGCAAACAGATGGAGCTGCCACACTTAATCAATTTTTACTTACTTTTACTAGGATTTTCAGTAGTAACGAGAAGATCTACTAGAATTAGCGAGAATTGTTTTGTTGATACACGAAACGTGTTACCATAAACATATTATTTATTAAAAGAAAACATATAAATGTCATCCGCAACTACAACAATTACAATTAAAATGTTAGTTACGTGTACAGTGCTATTAAATTAAAATGCAATATGCTCTAGATTCATTTTAAAATAATCATATCAAACCATTGCATTTACTGTAGTTATGTGCATGCAACCAACAATGAATAACAGCTCAAAATGCGCTAGTAACCTCTTCATTTCACTTGAGGATAATTTAAGAGGCTAATTTCATGCCAATGATCTAGAGTCATTTACTTCAAATCTCAGACTTTGTTCAATTTTTTTCCGTACATAGATACATAGGAAATAACATTTAAATAATTCTTTCAGTTTTTATGTATGAAAAATGGCCGGAGTAGAAGATTTTGAAAATTTAGATTTTTTGCAAATTCTGCTATACGACACTGCATCAACTGACTAAAATTTTCTTAACTCCCTTACTTTTCGAATTATTTGGTTCATCCAGATTAGCCAGTTTTAGGGTCCTATTCTGTATCTTAATGTTATAAAGGGTGTTACAATAATACGGATCGATGTTAAACGTTAATTAAAAATCAGTAGTGTACAAAATTAAATATAATAGAACCATTGTGGCGTGGGCTGTGTGGCATGTGGCGCCATCTTGTTGAAACCACATGTCATCGATGTCATAATCATCCAATATTGGCCACACAAAATTGTTCAACATTGCGCGTTAGCGCTCGCCATTCACTCTGACCGAATTCCCAGCATCATTTTCAAAGAAAAATGGTCCAATGATTCCTCCGGCACAAAATGCACACCACATAGTGACTTTTTGTGGATGCATTGGAGTTTCGACAATTGCCCTTGGATTTTCATCAGCCCATATTCTGCAATTCTGCTTGTTGACGTAGCCAGTGAGATGGAAATGGGCTTCGTCGCTGAAGAAGATTTTCGTGGAAAATTCATTATTCGCTTGTCTTTGTTCGTGTATCCAATTGGCAAATGTTAGGCGCTTGAAATGGTTCGTCGGCTTAAGTTATTGCGTTAATTGAATTTTGTACGCGTGCAACGACAGATCTTTCGGCAATATGCGATGCAAAGTGGCCGTGGACAAATGCAATTCCTGTGCTCGATGTCGAATAGAGGTGTTTGGGTTCTCGGCCACATTCTCCCTCACGGCAGCAATGTTTTCGGCCGAGCGTCCTGCACGTGCAAGTACTGGCTTCCGAACATCTGCTACAGACCCTGTTTCTTGGAATTTCTTCACAATTTTGCCAATAGCACTCTAGTTTGGTCGATTATGCGGTCCGAGAAAATCACGAAGAGCGTGAAATGCACTTCTGTTTGAACGTCTATTTTCGTAATAGGCTTCAATAACTTTAACACGTTATTCAACACTCAACTTTTCCATGATTTTATTTGTAAACGACTGAAGATATCAAAACAAAAAACTAACCCCAAAAAACAATTGACGTTTAAGCTCCATTCATTCATTTAACATCTGTCCAAACTATTGTAACACCCTTTATTAGTAGATATGCAACACGGGTTCGGCGACAATCCTTATGGAAATTAACATGGGAAATCGCTAAGGTCCAACGTAGTAATTTTTGGTCAATTTCAAGGTCATTCGCGGTCTAGCGCGTGACCTCACCGCGTTCGAGTAATACGCGGATTAGCGTGCGATATTACCACGTATACGGATCAAATCTACATGATCTAATTAATATTCAAATGAGGTGTGATCTAATTAAATGCGCTAATTAAATGCGCGAATTAAATTAATTGATCTAATTTAATTAAATTAAATTAATTCACGATATCATTTGCATATGTCATCTCTCATTTACCTAGCTCATTTTTTATATGCATACGCGAATTAAATTAATTCACGGTATCATTTGCATATCTCCTCTCTCATTTGCATATCTCATATCTCATTTGTCATCTCTCATCTCTCATTTATATGTTTCAACTCTCGCATGCATACGAGAATTAATTTAATTCACGGTATCATTAGCATACCTCATCTCTCATTTGCCTAGCTCATTTTTTATATGCATGCGCGAATTAAATTAATTCACGGTATCGTTTGCATATCTCATCTCTCATTTACATAACTAATATCTCATTTGTACATCTCATTTTTATATATCATTTGCATCTGTCATCTCTCTCTCTCTCTCATAAATTTATTTTAAAATAAATCTTATGTTGTCATTCCTAATTGATATTTAAATATAGATCTATGCGTAATTAACATGTAGAAACATCTAGGGTAATAATACGAGAAAAATTTATTTTCAAGTATACAAAGTACCTCTAAAGGTTACTGTCAATCACCAGTCGGATTATCTCTATTGCATTTTGACATGTTTAAATATACGTCATAAACATTTAAAATACAGTCTACAAGTAAATCGATAATGGTCATGTAATTATTATCATAGCATCTTTTCATTTATAATTAACTAGTAAAAAATGTATTGTTTCATACGACTGACAAACATTCCTTAAAACTGCATTCAACTATAAATAAACAAAACGCTCTTACAGACGACTGAACAATTCAAAGGAATTTAGATTTTCTAAAAATTTGTTAATAGATGTAAAAGCAATTAACAGGTTAAAATCTTTGAAGTTACTTTCAAACTAATGTTATTGCATGAAAATACGTACAAGGTAGTTAGTCACGTTGTTTTTCAACATTCCTTAAAACTGCTTTCAACTATAAATAAACAAAACGCTCTTACATCTCTTATTAGGATTTTATATTGATAATGAATTCAAATAAATTCCCGAAAACACTCTAAATTGAACACGATTAACAAGGCTTGCGTTTAACCGCTATTTTTCTCTTTTTAGATTTAAAAGGTATTAGATTAACTGAAAGAATGTATTTTAAAATTGATGGCTTATAATTATTGTTCATCAGCTGCGAGGACCTTCTGCTGGTAGACATCTACTTTCGCTTGACAGATAATACCCATTGCTTATATGTAATTTGATAAGAGATGTAAATAAATCACACAAATATGGTTAATACACTTTTATTTTATTTAGCTATTATACATTTCAAGTTAAATTATTTACTTATCTACTACAACCATAATTAAAAACGTTATATTGTATAAGCATCATCAGTTTAAACTAAACTACCTATTAAGAAATACTAATTATCAAGACTAAATAAGGACTTTTAGTAATATCTTACAGACAAAGAATATTATATTCAATCATTAACATAGAAACATTAAACTAAATATATTTTCCTACGACCCCATACGAAAGTGAACAATAACAAACGCTACCGACATTAAGAAAGTGAGTCATATAACACGCGTATGTTAGGAACATAACACACGTGTGTGTTATGAAAATACAGCACGCTAAGCAATATCTAGAAATCCATGAATTTTGTTTACATTAAAATGATGACATTAATGTTTAATCCAATTTTGAGAAGCATACGATTTCCACCGGCTGTATTATGTCGGCTATATAACAAACGACGTGTTTTCTAACAAAATTAATTGGGAGATTATAATTTAAAAAAAATATATTAGCATTCATTTCCATAAATAAACTATTCTAGCATCTGAATATAAACATGAAAGATCATACCTGTTAAAATTAGCTGTAGTTACCAAGAAACCACTTCACAAATTAACGCAAATTATAAAACACGTTAAATTTAAATCAATTGAAAAATATCCGGCCCAATCTTTATAATTATAATTACGCATATGAACTATAATTACCAACTCAAGAGACACTACATAAATGATTTTTAAACGAGAAGCTAATGCTTTTACAGATTGTAACTGATTCATTCTGTTAATTGTTTTTTTCGAGGAATTTCAATGTTTTGTTTATTAACGCATGAGTAAACACTCATGTTCCTACACCAAAAACAGGTTTCACAAAATCTCGTACTACTAGGAAACCATTCTGTTCCTTTTGTAGATTTGCAGAACGACCTTGATTTAAATGATAGACTTATTGTTTTTTATTTGTTTAAAGTTTAGCAATACGTATTAACGATTCAACAATTAATACAGCGCCTCGTTAGTCAACAATTTATGAAGGGAAATCAATCCCAAAATTATTTCTAACGGACAAAAATTATGTCTTTAAAGTGTAATAACATTTATTGATTCTCTAAATTTCTTGCCGATGTCTTTGAGCAAACTTCCAAAAAAAACATTCAATTTTCCAGGCAGCAAAGGTTTAGTTCCCGCATTTGTTTAACGTTCCTGAAAACGAGAATTATGTAGGGCCTCTTCCAGATTCATTTTGCTACCTTTATATGTGCTAAGTAAAATAATAAACAGATATTTCGAAAATGTTATGTAATCCCTTTCTCTGCCGATATGTTTTCTACAGTGTGTTTCAAATATTATACCCTGTTCTCTCAAGAATGCATAAAATTTTCGAAATATCTGTTTATTATTTTACTTAGCACATATAAAAGTAGCAAAATGAATCTGGAAGAGGCCCTACATAATTCTCGTTTTCAGGAACGTTAAACAAACGCGGGAAATAAACCTTTGCTGCCTGGAAAATTGAATGTTTTTTTTTGAAGTTTGCTCAGACATCGGCATGAAATTTAGAGAATCAATAAATGTTATTACACTTTAAAGACATAATTTTTGTCCGTTAGAAATAATTTTGGGATTGATTTCCCTTCATAAATTGTTGACTAACGAGGCGCTGTATTAATTGTTGAATCGTTAATACGTATTGCTAAACTTTAAACAAATAAAAAAACAATAAGTCTATTATTTAAATCAAGGTCGTCCTGCAAATCTACAAAAGGAACAGAATGGCTTCCTAGTGATAGGAGATTTTGTGAAACCTGTTTTTGGTGTAGGAACATGAGTGTTTACTCGTGCGTTAATAAATAAAACATTGAAATTCCTCGAAAAAAACAATTAACAGAATGAATCAGTTACAATCTGTAAAAGCATTAGTTTCTTGTTTAAAAATCATTTATGTAGTGTCTCTTGAGTTGGTAACTATAGTTCATATGCGTATTTATAATTATAAAGATTGGGCCGGATATTTTTCAATTGATTTAAATTTAAAGTTTTAATTTTTGAAGTGGTTTCTTGGTAACTACAGCTAATTTTAACAGGTATGACTTTCATGTTTATATTCAGATGCTAGAATAGTTTATTTCTGGAAATGAATGCTAATATATTTTTTTTAAATTATAATCTCCCAATTAATTTTGTTAGAAAACACGTCGTTTGTTATATAGCCGACATAATACAGCCGGTGGAAATCGTAAAAAATTAAATAACGATAGCAGATATCTCTGTAATAAGGAATTTTTAAATTAATTTTCAACATTACTTTAACCTGTTTTAATTAAGGCCTTTTGGTAAATTTCGTTGTTATTTAAAATTTCACATTGTATACTCTGTATTCTAATGAAATTCTCTGGTTATTACCGTTAAGTGTGTGATAGAACTCTGTATAATGCTTTTTATTTCAAATATTTCAGTCTTTTGGATTGTTGGTAGAAAGAGTGATAAAAGACCGCATCTATACCGATCTGTCTATAGCATCACAACAAAAAGGTAATAACCGTTTAAATAATTGTTTTTATATTATATAAACTATATTTCCGTTTGCCAGAATTGATGGAATTTTAAAGCATAATTATTATCGTTAAATTAGTTGTATCGTTATTATTAACTTTCAATTTTGTTTAAAGTACCCTTATTTAAACATTTATGTAAATTGAATGCGGTTATTTAAAAAAAAATTCGAGGCTGAAGTCTTGGTTGAAATTAAAATGTTATTAAAAATAAATATTAGCTCTTAAGTAAAGAAAATACTAAACTAGTCTGCCCGAAAAACAAACACTGTATTGTTTTCAATGTCAACACTTCATATAAACCTTGTATTGAATTGCCTCTGGTAGAATATGCATGAATCTACATGCTTAGCTTAATGAATTAGTTGAGAGGTTAACTTATGAGTAATTAATTTGGATATTTAACTATAGATTGTATCATTTTCATGTATGAATATGAGAAAATAGGGCAAATTATTATACCTTAACAACCTAGACCGGTTTAAAATATAACCAAATTTCTTGCAGTTTCAGTTGATTCCCATTTTCAGTTTAAAGTATTGAGAAATATTGATTGATAGATCTAAACATATAATCTGATTCTTTCAATTGTTAATTTTTTCAGAACTACTGTAGTCCTTGTAATGTTGTTTAGTTTTTCAACTAGCGGTTGTTTGATATTAAAATTCTTTTCTGATAATGTATGTCAATATAAAATATATTTAAAAGCAAATTTGTGTTGCTACCGCAGTAAATGAAAATATAAATAATACTCATTTTAACATCCAATTCTATTATGGGCTATTTATAATAATATCTGTTTTGCATGTGTTAGTATGTCTTCGTTTTCATACTTTGCATCCGTTTACACGATTGCATTCGGTTAAATATATTATTTTATAGTATGTGTACTTACGTGTTTATATGTATGTATTTATATGTGTTCATATGGATTACTATGTCTGTGTTTGTATGTGTTTATATGGATTCATAGTCTTGCTCCTCATGTTTATATGTATGAGTAGTTTGAATATATTTATGGTAGGCAAACGTATGTGTTTATCTGTGATCGCTTAAATGATTTGTATTGATTAATGTCTGTTTATATGTGTATTTATAAGCCTTCGTATTCAGTTATTATTTTATAGTATGTGTACTTACGTGTTTATATGGATGTGTTTATATGTGTTCATATGGATTACTATGTCTGTGTTTGTATGTGTTTATATGGATTCATAGCCCTACTCCTCATGTTTATATGTATGAGTAGTTTGAACATATTTATGGTAGGCATACGTATGTGTTTATCTGTGAACGTTTAAATGATGTGTACTGATTAATGTCTGTTTATATGTGTATTTATATACATAAGTATTCATACTTCATACCGAATGATAGTAAATGTGATTGTTCAGTATGTTTTGGCTAATAGTATCAGTCTCCTAATAGTATTTGATAGCTCATACTTGTTAATAGAAGTAAATTATATATAATCTCAGCAAACCTTTATTGTCTAACTAGATTACTTTATTTGTTTAACTGTCTTGCATACCATAATATTCAATATTTCTCGTCTCTATCCAGGTGAAACACATACTGCTAATAGTTTAAATAATAGGTTTTTATATTTGATTATTTATCAATGAAAACAATAAAAAGTATATCATTTATTCTTATTACAGATCTTGAAAATAGCTTCTTCTTCTTAAAAAATGGATTACTAATTAATACCCCTTTTATATGTACGTAGAAACCGCACGTAATATCCATTAAATATTAACAATAGATAGTCGCAGTTTTAATAAAACAAAAAGGATTTATATGTAATTTTACCAGCTTTATTAAATCGAGGCGTTTAAAGGTTAAAAAAAAGCACAGAAAGAAATGTTTTATCAGAGCATTTATGCGTGTTTATGCTGTATAGAATAAATTCAATTTATCTTCGTGTTCATTTAATATGCTATTGTATTTAATCTAATTATGATGCAAAGCGAAAAACAATGACATTCAACTTCATTTTCTTTCTTGTCAGATCTAAGGACTTTTCGTATATATCTCTCTCTTATCTAGTAGTAACGTTTGTCTATCAAGAGAGCGAGATCAAAACAAAATATCATCACGCGCGTTCCAATCAACAAAAACCTTTCGCAAAGGGATCTGCATATTAGATCAAAACAGTTTCAAGGTTTCAACATGCAATCACCTATCACTATTGTAACAAGAGAGAAAAAGAAAGAACCTCTTCTCGAACAACAAATGGAATATTCTACGGCATTCGAGAGAATGACTCATCGCACCAAGCATGTGAACGAGACGCGTTTATTCTAGAAATATATAGTAGTTTCTAGCGGCTTCTAGTACGTTTGTAGCAGGGTATATAACCGACTTCGCCGATAAAAAGGGGCAGTCAACAGCGAGTCATTAACTGTGTATCACGAAATAAATAGTAAATGTGAATATAAATGTTGTATTAGAAATTCATAGTCTGTAAATAATAGTTTTAATGGTTTGTAATCATAGCGTTAATTTATAGTGTATTCATTAGTGTTTGTAAATAAATATTTCTTATTAATAGACGATTTAAACAGCACTTTTGTTATTATTTTAAAAATAACGTTGCAGTGGTGTCAGGTGTGGGTTTAAAATAAATAAAATCGCGTAATAATTAATTAAAGTGCTGTGAGAATAAAATTTTTGGTGTTAAAACATAATTTCAACAAACAATTAAAATGGTGATGAAACTATCTCAAAGTAATAGACTTAAAACACGAACTTGAAGAACGAGATTTAGACACAACGGGCCTTAAAAGTGTGTTAATAAATCGGCTAAGAGAATGGCTTTTGGAGCAGAAAGAAGACCCTGAAAGTTTCCTCTTTGAAATACCTGGACCCGCAATTGATACTAATTTGTTATTAAGTAAAATGGAAGAAAATGCTAGAAAGTCCGAAGAGAATTCTAGAATTTTAAAAGAAGAATTACTGCAAAAGTCCGAAGAAAATGCTAGAAAGTCCGAAGAGAATTCTAGAATTTTAAAAGAAGAATTACTTAAAAATACTAAAGCACTGGAAGAAAAAGTTTTTGAAAATTCTAAAATGCTTAAAGAAGATTTACTGGAAAACTCTAGAACGCTTAAAGAAGAATTACTAGAAAAGTTCTAGAAGGCTTAAAGGAGAATTGCTGGAAAATGTCAAAGCGTTGGAAGACAAAGTTTTCGAAGAATTTTTTGAGAATGCCAGCCCGTTAGGATTGTTGGAAGGTAGATTGGCGGAACATGATAGGGTAATAAAGATGGTAGAAGAGAAAATATCCCAAATGCAATTACCACCAACAACTAAGAAAGACGATATGACCGAAATGCTGGAAGATAGAATGAGGCAACTACGGTTTCCCTCAACTTCTGAGTGGCCGTTTCATGAAGTAAAGAAACAATTTAAAGAAGAAAAGGTTCCTGCCGTAGGGATAAAAGTAAAACCACCCACGTTCGATGGAAAGATACCTTGGTCCACCTACTACAAACAATTTGAGGCGGCCGCTGGGGCCAACGGATGGACAGGCAAGGAAAAGGCCGTTTCTTTAACTGTGGCTTTGCGTGGAGACGCGTTGAACGTCCTGCAAACAATCCCAGCAGGACAGGAAAATGATTATCAATTGTTAGTGTCTAGATTGGAGATGAGATATGGAGACGCGCATCTTCAACAAGTGTATCACGCGCAAGTGAAGAATCGTATCCAGAAGAATGGAGAAAGCCTGCAGGAGTTTGAAGCCGATGTTGCCCGGCTTGTCCGATTGGCGTACCCTACGGCACCCGATTCATTTCTGGGACAGCTCGCTGTGCTGACCTTCATTGATGGGTTAAGAGACGGGGAAACACAACAATCATTGAGGCTGGCACGACCAAGAACAACTGATGATGCGCTTGCTCACGCCTTAGAATTTGAAGCTGCAAAACAAGCGTCCCGAGGTCACGGGCGTGTTCGGGCCGTTGTGGAGGAAGAAGAAGGTTCTAAAGATCACCTAGAGGAGTTAGTACTGAGAGTTCTTCGGAAGGAAGAAAGCCGTAAGAAGAATCATCAAGAAGTTCGAGGGCCTCGTTGTTGGAATTGCGGCGAACAAGGTCACATACGACGTCGTTGCCCTAAACCAAAACAGGTTCAGCAGTCGGAAAACTAAAGAAGGTCGACGAGAGTGGGCGAACGTTGACCTTGAGTAGAGATGCCCCGAAGATCACCATTCATGCCGTAACATCAAAGAATAGTACCAGTAGTGTTCGTAGATGGAAAAATTGCTATACGAACTGTTCCACTACTTATTGATACGGGGGCGACAAAATCAATTATACGCCCTGACGTTCTACGAACAAGTATGAAGTTGTTACAGACAACTACTCAACTCCGTACAGCAACAGGTGAAGTGATACCAACACGCGGAGTGGTGAAGATGAAGATTGGCATTGGAAGTGAAGAACGTGATCAGGAGGTGCTGGTAGCCGATATCACTGATGACTTCATCTTGGGAATGGATCTCCTGAGAAAATTTGGTTTTACGTTGGATTTGAAAGAAGGTGTTTTGAAGGTCGGTAACGAAGAACTTCCGTTGCACCCACGAGAAGATCCGGTTGTAAGGGTTTTGCTGACTGAAGATGTGATATTGCCGGGTCAAAGCGAGATGGTTGTCGAGGCAGGTTTGGATGGAGATCTTCGGGTAGGATGTGTGCGAATGATGGAGCCTGTCTGTGATAAGAAGATCCATAGTGGCATACTGGTGGGAAAAGCGCTGATCAAGGTTGGAAAGATAGTACCGGTGAGAATTATGAACGTTAATGTGGATCCGGTGACATTGAAGAAGAGTACCCTTGTGGGACAGTGTGTGCCAGTATTCCGAGTAGCCAGGTGTATGGCTGATGTTCCAAAACCAGTGCCCAAAGACCATGGTGAAAAATTAGTGGGTATGGTTGTCAGTTCGTGCGAAGACCTAAATAGAACGGAAGTGAAAGAGGTACAGGATTTGGTTCACAGATACCAAGATATCTTCGCTCTTGACGATAGCCAGAAGGGACGAACAGATATAGTAAAACATAAAATCAATACAGGCAACTCTATGCCTGTCCGTCAGCAGCCGAGGCGTCTACCTCTAGCAAGGCGAGCAGAAGCCGAGAAGATTATTACCGATATGGAAGAACAAGGGGTCATCGAGCCATCCAGCAGTCCATGGGCATCACCGGTGGTCCTGGTCAGTAAGAAGGACGGGTCAACGAGATTTTGTGTGGACTATCGGCAGCTCAATAACGTGACCAAGAAAGACAGCTATCCCTTACCACGCATCGACGACACGTTAGATACCCTGTCTGCTTCACGATGGTTTTCGACTTTGGACTTAAAGAGTGGTTATTGGCAAGTTGAAATGGAACCTGAAGACCGAGAGAAGACTGCGTTCACTATTGGTTCCGGACTATGGCAGTTTACAGTTATGCCATTCGGTCTATGTAACGCTCCGGCCACCTTTGAGCGTCTAATGGAGACCATCCTGAGGGGGCTGTCGTGGAAGACTTGCCTGGTCTATCTGGATGACGTGATCGTAGTTGGAAGATCATTCAGTGAACATCTGAAAAATCTGGAGGAAGTGTTCCGGAGACTGCGTACAGCTAATCTGAAATTGAGTCCGAAAAAGTGCCACATATTCCGGAGGGAGGTGAAATATCTCGGGCATGTCGTATCACAAAATGGAGTGGCAGCCGACCCCGATAAAATCCGTGCAGTCCAAGAGTAGCCAACCCCAAAAGATAAACACCAAGTTCGTAGTTTTCTTGGATAGTGTACCTACTACAGGCGTTTCGTTCCTGGGTTTGCCAATATAGCGAAGCCTCTAACAAGGTTAACTGAAGATGGGCGCGAGTATGTTTGGAGCGGAGAGTGCGAAACGGCTTTCCAACAGTTGAAGCGTGCCTTGACAACAGCACCAATATTGAGCTATCCACGGACAGAAGGGAAATTCATACTTGACACAGATGCAAGTAATCTGGCCATTGGGGGTGTACTTTCTCAGGTACAGGATGGACAAGAAAAGGTCATCGGCTATTTTAGTAAGGTTTTGTCGAAAGCCGAAAGGAATTATTGTGTGACCAGAAAAGAACTATTGGCCGTCGTGAAGTCCGTTGAGCATTTCTACAAATACTTGTACGGACGGAAGTTTTCATTGAGGACGTACCATGCAGCGTTGAAATGGCTTCTACAATTCCGTAATCCTGAAGGCCAGGTCGCAAGGTGGATCGAGCGACTACAAGGATACGACTTTGACACAGAACATCAAGCGGGCACTAGTCATCGAAATGCCGATGCTCTTTCAAGAAGACCCTGTCCAACGGATTGCCGTCATTGCTCTCGCTTGGAAGAGAGGGTTGGCCAAGTATTAAGAACTACCATCGTCAACGACAATTGGTTGCCGGAAGAATTGCAACGACAGCAGAAGGCTGATCCCGAACTAAAAATGGTACTGGAATGGAAGCGCGTGGGAGAAAGGCCTGCCTGGGAGGCCGTCAGCCCTTTCAACAGAACGCTTAAAGCATATTGGGCCCAATGGGAGTCCTTGAAGGTGGAAGACGATCGCCTGAAGCGAGTACTGGAGAGTGAAGATGGTACCACCATTAGGTCTCAGTTCGTGGTTCCAAGAAGCCGAGTGGCTACAGTATTGCGACATCTCCATGACGGTGCCTCAGGAGGACACTTCGGTGTGAAGAAGACTTTGGAGAAAGTTAGAGAGCGTTTTTACTGGGTCAATTGTAAAGAAGACGTGAAAGAGTGGTGCCGTAAATGCGAACTATATGCCACGGGTAACGGACCCTTGGGGAAGCGAAGAGCACCTATGAGGCAGTACAATGTGGGTAGTCCTCTGGAAATAATAGCTATAGATATTGCCGGACCATTTCCCGAAACCGACGATGGGAATAAATACATCTTAGTGGCAATGGACTATTTTACCAAATGGCCAGAAACATATGCCCTACCAAACCAGGAAGCTGCGACTGTTGCTGACGTACTAGTCAAAGAGTTCTTCAGTCGCTTCGGAGTGCCAATGGAGCTGCATTCGGATCAAGGCCGCAATTTTGAGTCTGTACTCTTTGGAGAAGTCTGTCGATTGTTGGGCATTCGCAAGACTCGGACCACACCGTTACATCCGCAGTCCGATCGAATGGTAGAACGCATGAATCGGACAATGGGCAAATATTTGGCCAAGGTTGTCTCCGATCATCAACGAGACTGGGACCAATACCTGCATTTATTCCTAATGGCTTATCGTGCATCGGTCCACGAAACAACCGGTCAGTCACCAGCGTCTGTGATGTTTGGACGCGAGTTACGGTTACCGTGTGATCTGGAATTTGGGTCTCCACCTATAGAGCAGGAGGTAGCCGGGAATGATTATGTCATCAACTTAAAGAAGAAGTTGGAGGATATTCACGACCGAACCCGAAATAATAGTCGAATCGCGAGTGACCGGATGAAGGCTACGTACGATGTGAGAGCCCAAGAAGGAGGGTTTCAACCTGGAGAGCTTGTCTGGTTATACAACCCGCAAAGACGTCGTGGCTATTCTCCAAAGTTACAGCGGAATTGGGAGGGCCCATACCAGGTGAAAAAAACGAATAAATGACTTGATTTATCGCATCCAGAAATTGCCAAGGAGGAAACCAAAGGTGGTACACTCCAATCGTCTGGCGCACTACGAGGGAAATAATGACGCAGTCCCGGATCGGGAAGATGAGGCTGAGGTGGCTATCAATACCGTAAGGCTTAAAGATGATCAGCCAACCTTTAGAGAATTTATGGCTGCGTTCTCTGGAACTAGAAAAGCGCGATTTGGAGTCACGACTGAGATGCAACAAGATCTCTTCCGGGTCCCTGGTGATTATTCCATTGCCCACTGTGTCTCCGAGGATCTCCGTATGTCCAGGGGGATCGCAGTAGTGTTTAGAAATAAATTTGGACGGCTGAATGAGCTTTGAGAACAATATCCCTCTGTTGGTAAATCCTTACGCTTACCTGATCATGACCGATCCATTTACTACTTGGTAACCAAGCAGTTTTACTACCAGAAACCGAGTTACGCCGACTTGTAGAGGACATTATGGAATTTGAGGATCGAGTTGCTTACCAGGGGTATTAACAAATTGGCAGTTCCCAAACTCGGCTGTGGGCGGGACCAGCTGGATTGGAGAATCGTTAGAAACATGCTGGAAGTTGTCTTTAGAGGTACGGACGTCAAGATCTTCGTCTGCAGTTTTGACCCACAACCCGCATTAAGGCCAACGAAGAGTGTAGACTGTTATTTCTACCGTAATGGAACGTGTAGTTGAGGTGAAGACTGTCGATATCGTCATGAGCCGTTCTACAGGAACCAGAGCATAAAACCTGTTCTGGGACAGAACAGACTTGAAGAGGGGGGCAGTGTAACAAGAGAGAAAAAGAAAGAACCTCTTCTCGAACAACAAATGGAATATTCTACGGCATTCGAGAGAATGACTCGCACCAAGCATGTGAACGAGACGCGTTTATTCTAGAAATATATAGTAGTTTCTAGCGGCTTCTAGTACGTTTGTAGGAGGGTATATAACCGACTTCGCCGATAAAAAGGGGCACTCAACAGCGAGTCATTAACTGTGTATCACGAAATAAATAGTAAATGTGAATATAAATGTTGTATTAGAAATTCATAGTCTGTAAATAATAGTTTTAATGGTTTGTAATCATAGAGTTAATTTATAGTGTATTCATTAGTGTTTGTAAATAAATATTTCTTATTAATAGACGATTTAAACAGCACTTTTGTTATTGTTTTAAAAAGAACGTTACACTATGTATTATTACCAACGGAATTTTATCTATCTATTCTATACTAACCCCGCCGAACTAACCATAAAGAAAATATCTATAACTTGGGAGACATCATACAATATATATAGTATATATATTTAGGAAAGTTCTTACGCCGGCAGTAGTACCTGATGTTTGGCTTGGTTTACGGTTCGATAAAACACAACATATACTTTTCGAGTTTTCGAGACTGCTGCTAAGAGCTTTCTTTACAGCATACAACAGACGAAGTCGATCCACTAGTTGATCAGGCGTACTCTGACGTATACAATCCGGTTTCATCTTGTTTAACTTTTTGGAGAGACTAATCCCAAAGTCTGTTATTCTGTATAAATTTGGCCTGATTACATTTTCGTATTTCCAATGTTTAACGCTTATTAGTCGACCGTTGCGCCTATAGTCTTTCTTATGAGCATTAGTAAGTGAGATTATTTTCATATAGTTGTCGATATCTTCCTCTGTTGGACTAGGAGAGCTTATTCGTTTAAGCGTTAGTAAAGTAAACAGGCCGGATGTTCCATTGAAAAGTATGTTTTTAATTAAAATATCTTTTCTCTGAAACTGTACTCGTGAACAAGCAAATCGCCACTCATCGATGTCATTATATAGACCATACCTAGTTTTATCTACGTTTTTGTTTTCTCCGTTAGCTAATAATGCTCTATAATAGTTAGAGAATTCCTGATAAATCTTTAAGTCAGAATGGCATTCTTCTTCATCATCGTCATTTTCAACAGATATAACTGAAGATGCTTGTTCAAGTTTCGGTGAGAGATAAACGGTCCCCGGTCGAGGATCAGTTTTATCACTGTGAAAGTAGGCTAATTTATTATGTATAGTATTACGAGCGTTTATTATTTCATCATCATCATCGAGCCTTATTTCTTTATTTGTGTCATGGGGTTCATTGGTATGCATACGTTTCAGACTCGCGTCTTTAACTATTACATCATTTCTAGGCGTTGTCTTATTATTATTATTCACGCCTATGGTACAATGGATTGTTTTCAAGTGCCTTTTATAACTACTATTACGTGAAAAAGATTTGAAACATTTAGTACATGGGACTTTGTGTCCACGGTGTATACGGTGGCTTGTATACCCAGAGCGTCGAATGTTCAGACCGCATACATCACACAAGCGTCCATACCGTCTAATTAATGAATGATCAGGAACTATGTTTAGATTTATAATTAATTTAAACTGACTTGAGTCATACCTAATAATTGTTTCAACGTGATCTAAGATGTATCAAGAAAAATTTCTTGAGTTTCTTTACGATTGGCTCATATAAGGCTAAATAATTGTCTCATCATAATGGCTCATGATAATAATCATAAATGGCTTATAATTGTCTTGTACGTAATTCACACATTAGTAATAATGATTGAAGTATACATTTATCTGAGCGTAGCTTTCGAAACAATTATCATTCTGTTACTGCTTCAAGTTCGAAGGAAAGGAAACCGAAGATTTTCTAGCTAAAAGAATTTAAATTTTTGTGAAATAATTTAATATTTAACTAGTATAAGATAAAGTTAGTCATATAACTATGTATTTTAATAATAATTAAGTAAATATATTTAGTTTAATGTTTCTATGTTAATGATTGAATATAATATTATTTGTCTGTAAGATATTACTAAAAGTCCTTACTTAGTCTTGATAATTAGTATTTCTTAATAGGTAGTTTAGTTTAAACTGATGATGCTTATACAATATAACGTTTTTAATTATGGTTGTAGTAGATAAGTAAATAATTTAACTTGAAATGTATAATAGCTAAATAAAATAAAAGTGTATTAACCATATTTGTGTGTTTTATTTACATCTCTTATCAAATTACATATAAGCAATGGGTATTATCTGTCAAGCGAAAGTAGATGTCTACCAGCAGAAGGTCCTCGCAGCTGATGAACAATAATTATAAGCCTTCAATTTTAAAATACATTCTTTCAGTTAACCTTTCGCTACTCGCGCGGGGTATTCAAATACCCCAGACCTATCATAAGCGCTTAAAATTCGGTAATTCCCCGGAATATGTGAACTACGTTTTAGGTATTCCTCAGTCGCAGTATGCTTAACACAATCGTGCCGAACGCATCGCAAACACGTGCTGCAGATTTCAAAAAAAAATTGCAAAGTAGTGCGAGTGCTTTTCAGAAAATTGATTTTTGGTCATCGATATTGTATGGTAAGTAAAATTCTCCTGAATATTTTTTTTATGTGTATGTGTGCATGTACATATGCATTTCATGCGTTCTTTTATACATTGGTAAGAATTTTTACAATTAGAATTTGACGGATATTATTGTTTTCAGATTTTTTTCTAAACAGTCTAAATTGAAGATGGGAAGCAGAAATCCTGATGATTGGCTTAGATGGTTAGAAGAAATAGAAAAAGAAGGAGAAGATAGTGAAGCGAATATAGAAAATGAGGAAATTTTTGGAGAAGACGATCCCAATGAAATAGAGAATGATGCCTTAGAGGCAAGAAGTGACGGTTCAGATACGGAACAAGAAGTAGAACAAGACGAGAGTGATAATGAAAATGATGAAGAAATTATAGAGTACAGTCATTTATTTTACGTAGGCAAAAACGGTAATATAAAATGGGGGAAACACAAACCACCAACGTCTCGTCCCCGATCCCATAATCTGATTCGCAAAGTGCCAGGGCCTAAAAGTGAAGCAAAAAATGCAAAAACTGGCATAGACTCATTCAGTTTGTTTATTGATGCGGCCATGATACAACAAATTACGGCATCTACAAATACATATATTGAACATATAAAACAAAACTATGCTAGAGACAGGGATGCAAAATTGACTGACGAAGTGGAAATGAAGGCATATTTAGGAGTTTTATATATAGCAGGTGTTATGAAATCTGGACGACAAAATGTTCTGGATTTGTGGAACAATAATGGATTTGGCATTGAAGCCATCTATCTTACAATGAGCTACAACAGGTTTAGATTTTTATGCCGGTGTCTAAGATTTGACAACATACACGACCGAAATTTACGTCGAGAGCATGATAAACTAGCACCTATTCGAGACATTTTTGATACGTTTGTACAGAACTGTCAAAAAAATTTCACACCAAGTGCTTACTTGACTATTGACGAACAGCTTGTAGCTTTTCGGGGACGATGTCCCTTTAGACAGTACATTCCGTCAAAACCAGCGAAATATGGTATTAAAATTTTCGCAGTTGTTGATGTCAAGAATATGTACACGTATAATCTAGAAATTTATCCAGGAGTCCTTACCAGCAAAGTAATCGTCCAGCAGATGTTGTTAGAAGATTGGTAAAACCACTGAAAAATACCAACAGAAATATCACAATGGATAACTGGTTTTCAAGTGTACCTCTTGCAATAGATCTGTTGAATAATTACAAGTTGACTATGGTAGGAACTCTCAAGAAAAACAAAGCCGAAATACCCGAAGCATTTGTTTGTACCCGACAAAGACCAATAGAAAGCAGCATGTTTGCATTTCAAAAGAACATTACTATGGTGTCGTTTATGCCAAAGAAAAATAAGATTGTGATAGTAATCTCTACTATGCATCACGACGATGAGGTTGATGAAGTCACTAAAAAGCCTGAAATTATCATGGAATATAATCGAACAAAGTCTGGCGTTGATGTAGTTGATAAAATGTGTGTGGCTTATAATGTAGCTAGAAATAGTAGACGATGGCCACTTACTGTATTTTTCAATTTGCTAAATATTGCAGGAATTAATTCACAGATAATATATAGCATAAATAAACAAGAGAAAACTACAAGGAGAAACTTTTTACTGTCTCTTTCCCTTGATCTGATCAAGCCGCAAATAATGAAACGAATTTACATGACAAACATACCAAGAGAGATTAGAGAAAAGTGCAAAATGTTGATCAATTTTAGCGAACCTGAAGAAGATAATATAGAAGAAAAAAGACCAAGATTAGGCAGAGGTCGATGCCATTTATGCCCTAGAAAACAAGATAAAAAACCCCTGTTACCTGTGTCAAATGTAAACAGTTCACATGTAAAAGCCATCAAAATATTGTTTGTGACGAATGTGTCAATGAAACACAAGAGAAGCGAGCAAATGAAAGCGATTAGTGTACCAACACAGTGATTTTGACATTTTTTATTCAAGTTTGAGTTTGTTCATTTATTTAGTTCTTTTGTTTAGTTTATTATCGTCAATAACATGAAGTTGTTTTTTCTTTAATAAATAAGGTAATAATACGTTTCAATAAGTTTTTTTGCTTTGATATGTAAAAAAAATCTACTAAACAGGCATTTTTGAAGTGGGGTATTTAAACACCCCACGCGAGTACTGCCGTGAAGAATCACCGCGCGAGTAGCGAAAGGTTAATCTAATACCTTTTAAATCTAAAAAGAGAAAAATAGCGGTTAAACGCAAGCCTTGTTAATCGTGTTCAATTTAGAGTGTTTTCGGGAATTTATTTGAATTCATTATCAATATAAAATCCTAATAAGAGATGTAAGAGCGTTTTGTTTATTTATAGTTGAAAGCAGTTTTAAGGAATGTTGAAAAACAACGTGACTAACTACCTTGTACGTATTTTCATGCAATAACATTAGTTTGAAAGTAACTTCAAAGATTTTAACCTGTTAATTGCTTTTACATCTATTAACAAATTTTTAGAAAATCTAAATTCCTTTGAATTGTTCAGTCGTCTGTAAGAGCGTTTTGTTTATTTATAGTTGAATGCAGTTTTAAGGAATGTTTGTCAGTCGTATGAAACAATACATTTTTTACTAGTTAATTATAAATGAAAAGATGCTATGATAATAATTACATGACCATTATCGATTTACTTGTAGACTGTATTTTAAATGTTTATGACGTATATTTAAACATGTCAAAATGCAATAGAGATAATCCGACTGGTGATTGACAGTAACCTTTAGAGGTACTTTGTATACTTGAAAATAAATTTTTCTCGTATTATTACCCTAGATGTTTCTACATGTTAATTACGCATAGATCTATATTTAAATATCAATTAGGAATGACAACATAAGATTTATTTTAAAATAAATTTATGAGAGAGAGAGAGATGACAGATGCAAATGATATATAAAAATGAGATATTAGTTATGTAAATGAGAGATGAGATATGCAAACGATACCGTGAATTAATTTAATTCGCGTATGCATGTGAGAGATGATACATATAAATGAGAGATGAGAGATGACTAATGAGAAATGAGAGATGACAAATGAGAGAGGAGAGCGGTGAGATGACAAATGAGATATGAGATATGCAAATGAGAGAGGAGATATGCAAATGATACCGTGAATTAATTTAATTCGCGTATGCATATAAAAAATGAGCTAGGTAAATGAGAGATGAGATATGCAAATGATATCGTGAATTAATTTAATTTAATTAAATTAGATCAATTAATTTAATTCGCGCATTTAATTAGATCACGCCTCATTTCAATATTATTTAGATCATGTAGATTTGATCCGTATACGTGGTAATATTGCACGCTGATCCGCGTATAACGCGAGCGCGGTGAGGTCACGCGCTAGACCGCGAATGACCTTGAAATTGACCAAAAATTACTACGTTGAACCTTAGCGATTTCCCATGTTAATTTCCATAAGGATTGTCGCCGAACCCGTGTTGCATATCTACTTTTATTAAATGTAATACTATACATAAAGTATATAGTAACATTATGTTACTTAACATGGTCACAGTATAAAAAACATACAGTAACGTGACTCTCGCAAATAGTTACCATCCACCATACAACAAGCTGACATGTGCCGGCAGCACATAGAAAGCAGTTATACTTCATACACTCGACCGAGCACATCAAAATACCCAATCCCGTATAACTCGAATTGTGCAGTGCGAGTGTCCCTATTACGGAATTAACAACCACAGAATCAGGAAACGATGCAGAGATTGTTTTAATTGACAAAGATTACCAAACTTCTGATAAATTAGAAAAAGCTTTATTCGATATATATGCGGTTAATTGAAAAAAAATGTTCAGTACATACATGCGAAACATGAGTTTCATTTAATTTATTTTATCTATGAAAATACTTTTTCAACAACAGTTCCAAGATATTTGTTTTTTTTTTTCAATAAACACCTACATGGTGTTCGGGGTATTAAAACTAGTCACAAATGACTAACCAATAATTTGAATCTGATAAATCTTAATCACTAAACATTTGTGAGTTTTATTTAATTTATTTTATCAACAGTAAAAACACAAGAGCTTTTTTTTATCGGATAAATTTCTTTTTGTAACGAAATAATTTTGCAAATCAGTAATTTTACGAGAAAAACTGACATGGCAAACTCCCGAGACCGAAGGTCGAGCGATTTTGCCAAATGTCAGTTTTTCGAGCAAAATTACTGATGGAAAAATTTTGAGTTAAAAAGAAATTTATCCTTAAAAGAAAAGCTCGAGTGTTTTTTGGCAAGATAAATTAACGACTGAATATATGAATGAACAACAACAATAATTATTTTTATTGATACAATTAAATTATTTGAATGAACAGTTATTAAATACACAATTGTTATAAATAATTATAACTGACAGGGCAGACATTAAAGTGACGTAAGCGTACTAGATGTAGTCTTGTTATGAGGAACAGGCGTTTTTATCGGTGCTAAAAAAGGATGCACCTTTTTTATGGCTGTCAAAATGACAAAACTGTCATCATTAAATGACACATTTTATATAGGAGTTAATTTATCTATGGAAATACTTTTTCAACAACACTTCCAAGATATTTGTGTAAATGAAAATGTGGTCAAATGCTTTTATCCATCTGCAAATCATTAATATTTTTACATTCGTGCAATAAATTTAAGTATAATAATAATATAGTATATCATTTACACGCTCGACTGCGAGTGTATAACGCTTTAATAGACGTTAACAGACATTTTAAATCATCCAAAAGTAGTAAAAAGTTAATTATATTGAAACATAATTAATAAAGCTTTCGTTTTGTAAATGAATATTCAATTATGTACGTTAATGTAAGTTCAGTTAATAACAAACTAATTGTTCAAAGGCGTCAATTAATTTTGTTGATTCAAACAATTCTATTTCGTATTTTATTGAATACGTTGCTGGATATTATCTGGCAGCATTCGTAGGCGATGCCGACCGAGAAACTCCGGTGCACTGCTTCGTTTATAGGCGTGATATTCGAAGGTGGATTAAAAATATCAATGGTGCCGCACACAAGTAAACCTACTGATTGTTATATATACTGTGACATGGTCTTATAACGGTCGTCATCAAATACTTATTCTGTAATATGTATGTTCGCGGCCCTTGTAGCGTAACAGCAGAAGCGATGTTTTTAGGTTTATATAGTAGAACAAAAGATTAGTTTGTGATCTTTATATTGGATCTTTACTTCATTCGTTGTGGTTTCCTTTGTTAAATGTAAAATGTACATAAAAGTACATAAAAAGGTTCCAAAATTTACAGACTTATAAAATTAATTTTAAAAAGTTACTTTCATTAGCTGAGGTTCATTTAATATTATTAAATCCATATTATTACCTACCTGTAATAATATACTTAGGGATTCATCCTACCATCCTACTTGAGGATACCATAGCAATTCAATAGGCAATAGCAATCGCGTACGCTAGAGGTGACGACGTAAGTCAGAGTACACGCTTAGCTGTGCCGCTGCACTATTCTCATATTTAGATGAACTTTTCTGTATATACAACGAGCCAAAAGTCTTAGAGAGTTTATTTATAACCTCAGATTTTCCATGTTACGACGATAACGGCAAGTCAAAAGCAGCCGTAACCTAACAGCAGCTATAAACACACAACATGTTATTTAACAACTGTTAGCTTACATCGCTATAAGATACAGAATAACCGTCGTATGTAACGTGACGCTTACTGTTCTATGGATACAGAATAGGACCCTAAGAAACGTGCAAAGACATTACATAGTAAATAAGTAGCAGGCTCTGAAAGCAAATTTTAGTGTTTTTGCAAATTTTGACATTGCTCCTGTAATACAATTATCACACCTTTGAAATTTACTTAACTTAAAAAATTTAACGTTAAAAAATAAAAAGGGTTTTTTGTAGTTTTGGAAAAAAATTATTTTAAAAAAAATGTTTCTTCAGCGCTGATCTTCATCTACTACTTTTCTACTGTGCAATTTCAACACATTCCTTAATATACTCCAGAAACCAGAAAAATCCAGAAACTAGCTTTAATCTAATACTTGAATCAGCTAAATAAACTAAAAAATAAGGGAGTTATGACAATTTTAGTCAGATGAGTGTCGGATAGCAGAATTTGCAAAAAAAACGAAAAAATCTAAAAAATTAATTAGTCGGTTTCCTGGAGACAAAAGAAGAGTGATTCCTCGGAATTCGCCTTTTGGGCACCGATTTTAATGATTTTTTTTAAATTGTAGGTAATCGACTATATTTCAAAGTCTAAATGTTGGATTTGTCCGCTAATGCCCTGTTTAATAGTTATTCACAAATTAATATTTTCAAACATGTTTTATTAATTTATTAGTCAAAATTATCTCGTTGCTTTCAAATGGTTCTGGAATTTTGATAAATCCTGAAAACATCGTTCGTTTTTGTTAATCTACGTGAGAAATATATTAAATATGTTTTGTATTTTTTGTAAATTTTTTGTAAAAATTGGTTATTGCTCATTACAGCTAGGTACCTTTTTTATTTAACAACTTGAAAATATAAAAAGGAAGCACAGCTGCTATCAAAAAATTTATTTATGCTCTTGCTCCTGACTACTGGCCATAGACTATAAACGCTTTCAATAATCTCGCTTCGAAATATTATTATTTTTAAAGACGCAGTTCAGATGAAAGTTTCAGATACAACAGAAACATTTGCAAAAAATAAACTCCAACCTGTTCTATACCTTCCTATATTATGTTCTATATTTTGAAACTTACCCACAACTTTGTGTTGCTTCCTTAATAGTAAGTTATATTAAAATTACTTTATATTTCACCACGGATCGCACAATGTTCTTTAAACATCTACAATGTGTAGCTATTGAGGAAACTTTTCTTCCGAAAATAATTTCAGCCCCCCCCCACCCTTATCTACCCAGTGCGAGCCAGAGATACTAACACCGAAGTGAGATATCAGGGCGTCTTATATAACATTTGTGACCTTTTGCTTTAAACTGTACCGTCAGGTGTGAATCATCGACACTACATTGTACCTTACAGGTAAGTCAATCAATTTTTCAATTAAAATGCAAAAAACTCTCACGCTAAATAATGTATATCGAATTTTATAAAAACGGTCCTCAATTGGAAAATGAATAAGGTAAAAGTATTTATTGCAATGTTTACAAATTTGCAACAATTTGTGATTATATTTCTCTAGTCTAGGTGAACTTGATGGCATGCCACCTTTAGCACCTTATGCAGCACAACAAATCAAATATTGGTTTTAAGTAAAAATTACCCCTTCCACGGTTAGACCCCTTCCACCCCATCACAACAATAGTGATTATTCCAATAAAGAACTGTTATAGGCTTACTCAGCTTACTGTTTAAAGCCTTACAAGGATAACTTTGAACTGTCAAATGATATCAGGTAAGTATTTCGGAAATTCTTTAAAGGTATAACTTTAAATTTTTAAAAACTCAATTTTTTAAGACATAAAAAAATTAAAAGGAACAAAGATAAGAGACTCAAATAAAATATTCCTTTTTATTTGTTATACCTGTTAAATGCCGTTTGGTACGGCAAGGGCATAAACAGGTTTTTCGAAATTGAAATTTATATGTCTCAGAAAAATACTATTTCCTAATATCAAAAGAATTAAGGGAAAGTCTAAAGTTTCAAAACAAGAAATTCCCTTCTTTGTATTTTTGTTTCCTATTCATATTATACATTTATGTAGTATCTATTTTCCTTTGACATAATAAAATTGTAATATAAATCCTAAAAATATAAATTGTTTCTATTCCGTAATACTTAAATTATATTTCCTCAAAAACAGAACGAAGACGGACCTGAAGGCAAGTCCATACAACTGTTGTTGAATGCTCTTTCTAAGATAATTTAAAAATAGTTGTTACTGTCAGTACTTGAGTCTAAAGATATTTTAACAAAAGGTATTACTCAGGCCCGGATTAACATTGATTTACGCCCTAGGCCAAAGTTTATGACTGCCCCCCCCCCAATATATACATAAATAATAAAATAATTTCAAATCTTGAAAAAACCTTATAGTTCAACAGGTTTTTTACTAAATATTTATATATTTATATATATTAAGTTCTTAAAATTTAATAAAAATTTTTATTATTTTAATAAAAAATAAATTGTTATTAATTTTTTAATACCATTGAATAATCATGAGTTAATTACTTATTGAACGATGAGCTTGCATTCCGCTTGAGCTTCCACGATTATTTTCTCAACTGTTATTATAATATTTATCTATCTACGCCCAACCCCCATGGTGCCCCCCCCCCCCCCAGAACCTGCACCCTAGGCCATGTCCCAGGTTGGCCTTACGGGTAATCCGGGCCTGGTATTACTGCAGGTACTTGAATCTTAGAGCTATAAAAACCAATTTCTGCAGGCCCGACTTATGTACTTCACATTTTTGAACCACTCTGGTACTAGCAACCGGAACTATTATTCATATGATACTCGTCTTAATAAAAATACTACAAAGAATTCAAATTAAATCGACAATGAACACGAGTTAACATTTAATCATTACTCAAGCCAAGTGGTGACCTAATTAAATGTATGCGAGATAAACGCCTCGAAGCGGAACGCCCACGATTGCAGGTGCAGTATCAAACCCACGGCCACGTGTGTGCATAACAAGCAGCTGCAATACTCAGAACTGTATCTAATGCATTTTATATGAATTCCTAGAGGAAGTAGAATGCTATCATCACGTAGGCACAGCCCACGGCCACGTGTGGTCAATTGGAGGACTTCACACCCACAGAAAGGGTATATAACGACCAGCACTTGATAGAATAGCTCAGACTGAGTTATAACGAAGCTTGGAAGATAGAAACGTTAATTGATGTTTACCTTCTTTCAAGCAATACTCCCAGCTTTAGTTAAAATTGTATAATAGTATTTAAGTGATTATGCAAGTGCATATTGTATAAATTCACTACGAATAAATATCCTATTGTACTTAACAATAAACTGTGTTTATTTTGTAACTTGGGCTCCGTCTTTTGCGTTTTTAAAATAAAGTACCATTTTTAAAAACGCCCTTCAACGACAAGAAACGTTAATTGGTGCAGTCGGTAGGATAGGCAAAAGGGCTCAAGACACCGTTTTTCGAAAATTAAAAGCACCGTCGAGTTCCTTGGCTTTTAAGTCTTCATTTGCCTATCGAATCAGCATCTGGGAACCAGCGATTCAAAGGACAAGCATCGCCTGAGACCGTAGCCGTTTCCAGAGCATCACCTGTACGTAGCATCGCCGTTTCCAAGGGACAAGCATCGCCCAAAGAACGCATCGCTGCTGCAGAAGCCTGACTATTGGAGTCATTCCTGACTATCGGAGTCATCTTAACGGCAAAATTCAAGCCAACAATGAAGATAGAGTATGAAACTAACTATCAATTATTATTGTTAAAGGCGCATTGCGCAAACAAATATCAAACAAGTTTACAAATTATATTCAAAAATCAAACAAGATTAACAATTTATTAATTTTAAGTTTAATACATACTAAACCCTTTAGATTTAAGATCACGTTGCTTGTAGTAAGCGAGACGGATTGGTGTATCAACTAGTGATACTTAATTTCCAGCCCACTTGCAAGCAATGGGTAGGCACCTTTAGATTTAAGATCACGTTGCTTGTAGTAAGCGAGACGGATTGGTGTATCAATTAGTGATACTTAATTTCCAGCCCACTTGCAAGCAATGGGTAGGCACCTTGAATAGGTCCTTACTAACATAAAAATCATTTTTGAATATTTCAAACTTTGTTAACAAATGTATAGAATTTTTAAGTATTTATTTTTAAAGTGCAAACGATTTACTAATCGTTTTCATGATTAATACTGATACGTCATCAGATAGTGAAACTAAATTACCGATTAACAAAACTTTTGTAAGATCTGCACCACGATCGATAAGTTTACGTCCATCTAAATTATCGATCAGCAAGCAAAGCCATACTACAATGGCACAAGGTAATCAACCTCAAGCACAACCCCAAGTAACACCAGCCCCTATTGTCCAACAATGTGTAGGCTACCCACCTGGCTTCCATACAAGCCTTTTAAATGAAATTCCAACCTATGACGGAAACCCCGTCGAATTATCTGAATATATTCGAGCTGTAGAAGACATTTTCTGCCAATTTTGGCAACCACACGACCCAGCGGCTTATATCAACAGACTTTTACTTTCCTCAGCACGCAACCGCTTAAAAGGCCCAGCCTTAGAGGTCGTAACTGGACAAGTATTTGATTCATGGCATTCTTTAAAAGACACCCTTCTTAGTAATTTTGGAGACCAACGATCGGAACTGAACATCCGGATCGATCTGTCTCGTATGAGATAATTATCACGAGAATCTCCCGTAGAATTCTATAATCGAATTAGATCCTTATTAGCCATACTAAATTCTAAAATTGCACTAGGCTCGGAAATACCAGAAATAAAAGAGTACCAAGCCCGAGATGCTAAAGATTTAGCTCTTAAGACCTATTTAGGAGGACTTTCCGAACCTTTTGGAAGTTTCCTTCGTAGTAGAGCACCAACGTCGCTCGAAGTAGCCTTAACTTATATAAAACAAGAACTGGACATACGATATTTTCAAAATACACAACAAAATAACTCACAACCTAAGTTTTTACCACAACCAGTTCCCCTAAGCAATTTCAATAAACCCCAACCAACTTTACAACCCCCTCAGTTTAAACTACGATCATACCAGAACGTATTGCCACAATTTAAGCCTAATTTTAATCCCACTCATCAATTCAAACCAAATGTTAATACTACAAACCAATTTAAATTTAATCCAGTAACGCAACAGTTCGGAAATAATTCCCGACCTAGACAATCCAACAATGTTTTTGCACCCAAAAGAGATTTTCAACCACGAAATTTCCTTTCTGAAGAATTATATTCAACAGAATTTCAAGCAGAAATCCCACCTGTTAATCAAATTAACACTGACTTTGAATACGACCACTACGATGAGACCCACGGAGAAGAAATTAACGAAAATTTTCGCGAAGAAGCCTCGGAAAACAATTAAAATCTTTTACATTTAACCCTAAATCATCTACACCCTTTATAATTATACCCCAAACAAATGAAAAACTCTTACTAGACACAGGGAGTAGCAAAACTATCCTTTCACCCGAATTTGTTTATAAACATTACCCCGAATCCATTTTTGAATATCCTTTTGAAATTACAACCTCTCACGGTACAACGTATCACAATCAAGTAGCAACAGTTCCTATTTCCCTTTTACTCGATAAAATAGAAGGAAAACATTTAGTATACCTTCTTAATTTTCATTCCAATTACATTGGCATTCTTGGAAATGACTTGTTGAAGAAATTAGGAGCAAGAATCAATTTTCGTGGAAATTATATCCAACGAAACGGAAAAACCGTAGTACCATTCTTTTTCAACGAACCATCTCTTAAAGAAACTATATTAATACAACCATCCTATTTCGAAAATCCCGCTTCAAAGAAATCCAAAATTTTAAATACTTCAAACAACTTTACTCCGCAATTTGACCCAACATATATTAGTTTTAATCAACGTGAAAATAATCTTCCTTCACAAAATCTGTCGGAACAACATAAAAATGTTCAAGAAAAATCAGCTTCAAACAATGCTTATTATAACGACTTCGAAAATATTTTTCATTTTCCAAATTTTCTAACTCAACCAAATAGAGAAAACATTGTCCCGACGATAACTCAAGAATCAAATCCGAAGGATCAATCAAATTTAAATGATACAGAAATCTTTATTTCAAAACCTATTCGAGTCAAAATCAATAACCTTGACAGCTATAAAAATCAAAATTTACGAAATAGACCCAAAAAACGCAAATCTTATGAAGCGAAACTTGACCCAAAATCAAAACGGATTAAAAGCATACAGACCCCAATAAATAAACCACCCCAAAACTGTTTCCGAAAAACGAAGAAAAATACGAAATCCAACAAAAATTCAAGTCGTATTAACAAGGCCTGGCTGAAAAGAAATAACCAGCAACTAATGGAATACCTAAAATTTCAAGATCAAAATAAACAGATAATCCCCCTTAGGATCAATAATAGACGATTTACATATTTAAAGCCCAAAATGAAAATATACAACATCCGAACCTAAAACCCTTTAAAAATTAAAATGACTATTAGCAAAGAAAATTGAAAACGATTTGAAACTAAAATATTTTTATAGACCCATCTACTTATTATATTATGTAAATGTGATGCTAATTAACAAAATTCCCTTCTGCAAAGTTAAAACTGCATATAGCGCAATGATAAAAGTACAGTACAGCAAATAGTATATACGCTAAATCTCGGAATGTGACCTTCAACAATTACACTCAGCAAAATATATTTTAAAAGGAGACAGCTGTTCAATCTCAAGTTACTCACTGATAACAACAATGCATTTCATTGCATTTCATTGCAATAACAGAAAAGATAATTTTGCTGCGAGGAATTATTACATTCAAATGCTTTGATAAAATAAATGAAACTTAATAATTAACCATTTAGTGTCAACAAATAACCCTTTCGAATAATTTTAACAATTCAATTTACCCAATTTTATAAATACTTCTAACTCAATGTCAACTCCAGACAACTAATTAACCCAAAAATATTTAAATACATATAATAACATACGTAATACATAATACCTTCTTCAAGTTTGCTTTTAAAATAAACCTCATAAATTTTAACGTCAGTTAAAGATGAAATTAAATTATAGCTGAAATTGTAAACCCAGTACTACAGAAATAATTATTAGAACCATCAATAGAAAAACTTTCCTGGAAATCATTTCCCAATAAAGCAATTTTTATTTTAACATAAAAGGAACAATTTGAACTTATAAACTTTTTGGACTTCAAGCATTCATCTATACAATGTATTTTAACATCGCCATACGTGATAAAAATTTAGTTTACTGCTAGCAATACAACAGCAATACCCCCCTTGATAATTAATGATGATACGAAATAACCATAAAAATAATCAAAAACTCCAGAACTTAATTCTGACCTATACAGTGTATACCTGACAGACCAACTCCATAACCTAATCCTCACCTATACAGTGTAACGCTAACAGATCAGACTCACAAGATCTAATTTATTTCTTTGTTATCCCTACGATTAATCATAAAACTACATAATCAAAAAAGATCCATGAACATGACACATGACATATAGCATGAACTACGAAAGACATTGCCATTAGCCATGATAATCAATTACTACTAATACGACAATATTTAGACAGAGCCGATCAATTAGTCAATCAATTCAATCTTTACAACTATTTATCACCACATGTATGGATCTCGAAACCTCGTTAACCTTTGCCCAAAACCATCAGCTACATTTATCTTTAATTGATAACAACGATTTGTTATCGATACTATCTCAAGTCTCAAACACACTACAAAGACTACCTACCAAACAAACTTTGGATGTCCCATTTCCTGCTGCTCACAACAACCAATTTCAAATGGTCATTCCCATCTACAACACCATACTGTTTAATACCGACTTTAGCATTCCCATCACCGATAATCAATGTATGCAAATAACCCCTTCACATTATTTCTGTTCACAAACAAATTACTTCACAATCCCAAATTCCAAATTGTGCGAAACACAATTATTAGCCTTCAAGGAAGCACAAAACTGTCAACCTGTCATATTTGAATTGCATACGACAAAAGTAATAAAAATAAATCGATCCACCTGGATCATTAGTTCCCCTAATAAAACGATCATCGATAGCAGATGTATCGACTCTATAACACGAAAGACCATTACTGGATCAATATTACTCCATCTTACCAGTGGCTGTTCCGTTCTAATCAATCAAAACGAACTTTTGGCTACATTTCAATGATCTTCCCTAGAAGAGAAACAAATCGCTATGGCATCCATCGGAGAATTGCAACCCGATTCAGTCCATGTACCCGAAATTACAAAAATTGACCTATCACCTATAAATGTTCATCAATTAATCCAGAATCAAGCGAAATTAACAAAGGACATGTCTACACTCGAACGTATTACTCCTATCAGATATACTCCATTACATTATGGCCCTTTAATTCTCACGCTGATCATGACTATCATAACAATAAGTCTTATCTTCTTTGTATACTACAAACGCAGATTATTTGCCACCAAAATGAATCTACTAACGTCACCCCTTAAAGAACCCGACAATGTAACTTTTAACGCAACTTCAAGTCCCTTGGTCCAAAGCAGATCACCTTTAACATAGCTATTATTGTTATTATCAATACTAACCTAACTATAATTACACATTAGTATTAGTATTATATATATATTATCATTGTTACTCTGTTCTATATTCATATTATGTATTCTATTATGTATCTATGTAATCTCCATATACTAAGTACTATTTTATTTACTGTCTTATTATGCATGCTTGTTATTATCAATCTATTTGTGAAATGTGACACCTCCTACTTTTCATTTAACCAGTCACTTTATTGTAACCACTGAAATATTCTTCTTCAAAGTATATTTCCTTCTTGCGTGGGAGGAGTTAACATTTAATCATTACTCAAGCCAAGTGGTGACCTAATTAAATGTATGCGAGATAAACGCCTCGAAGCGGAACGCCCACGATTGCAGGTGCAGTATCAAACCCACGGCCACGTGTGTGCATAACAAGCAGCTGCAATACTCAGAACTGTATCTAATGCATTTTATATGAATTCCTAGAGGAAGTAGAATGCTATCATCACGTAGGCACAGCCCACGGCCACGTGTGGTCAATTGGAGGAGTTCACACCCACAGAAAGGGTATATAACGACCAGCACTTGATAGAATAGCTCAGACTGAGTTATAACGAAGCTTGGAAGATAGAAACGTTAATTGATGTTTACCTTCTTTCAAGCAATACTCCCAGCTTTAGTTAAAATTGTATAATAGTATTTAAGTGATTATGCAAGTGCATATTGTATAAATTCACTACGAATAAATATCCTATTGTACTTAACAATAAACTGTGTTTATTTTGTAACTTGGGCTCCGTCTTTTGCGTTTTTAAAATAAAGTACCATTTTTAAAAACGCCCTTCAACGACAAGAAACGTTAATTCACGGAGAATTTTTTATAATACTTGCTATGCCATTTGTTTAAATTATCAAACAATAAAGTGTAAACCGATTTGTTACCAACCACCACCTACGCTAAACAATCAGTTGACTGGTATCTAAGGAGCGAGATCTGTGGATTTTGAAAGGAATTAAATCTACCTAATGTCCCAGAACTAAGACTAACGGAACGGTATTGAGCTATTATGAAGGGAAAGTTAGAGAAGACAGGGAAACCGTTAAAAATATACTAGATCTAAAAAATTCCTTGCAATACAATAAACAAGCAGATAAGGAAAATCAATATAAGGTCTTTAATTGCAGGGTTTAGGGAAAGCATGAGAAATGTTATTAATAGTACAGACTGAGAACCTATATTTTTATTTATATTGTTAATTTCAGTTTATGTTAGTTTTAGTACCAATAAATAAATTGGTCAAAACTACTTCTATGATTTCCTAAAATGTTTTACTTTTGGACAGAATATAAGTGTTCATGCCTTAGTTCTGAAATGTGTCCAGCTACTTCCCAGCCAGCACACTGACGTTATAATGACGTTATCTTTAAGTGATTATTGGTCGGCGACGTCATATGACTAATAAATGATGTCCATAAGACGTCATGTTATGGGACGTACGTAGACGTCTTCAAAACGACGTCTTTTAGACGTACAATAAGGTCGTTTTTAGACTTCTAATATTATTAATTATGATCTATCTAGATAACCAAAAAGTGATATATTCCATAAAATATTTTTTTATTTACATTTGCAGAATCCAGAACACATATGCCAAATACAAATAGCAACAACATCTTTCGTGTATTTGTTTTGCTCTTTAATTAGTAACGTTTCTACTTATTATCAAAGTTGTTGACGTACCTACATTTATAGTGTATGTGTAGGTGCAACTACCGCATAATAATTGTGTGGTTTGTCACAAAGGGTGACTATTAATAATTATTTGTTCCGTCGCAATACTAACCTATACAATTTTACCCGTTTGACAATTTTGTGAGATTACTATTGTAAATAGATTAATACTAATACAATGGTTTCTTAGTACTTACTAATATTATTCTAGTATCATCAATTATTTTGCATATTGTTTTAGCAGCTTTTCAGTTATTAAATGTTTACTTTTGTTTAATAATTATGTATGAAATAGTATATAATAAATATTATTTCCAACATTCAACTATTTATTTATAATTCCTGTCGTAGTCCTAGTATAGAACGTTTTAATGGAGTCATTGAACAACGTTTTCATGACGTTCAAATACGTTTTAATAAAGTCTCATATTGACATCCTTGGGCTGTGACATAATGCTGTCAGTTTTACGACACTTTAACGTCATTTTAATACGTCCATTGACGTAGTTACTGACGCAAAAACGGCGACATTATGACGTCAGTGTGCTGGCTGGGTTATAGATAGATGCATACCTTAGTAATAAATCTTTCTAAGTTTTATAAAATGGGAGTGGTGCCAATCACAGTAATTATAGGTACCAACACCTGCTTGATTTGCCCTACTATTTTGTCGCGTGAACCCTCTTGGTATTTTTCTTATACTATTTGTTTCACCCAACTAAGAGTATAGCTCCGGCACCTTCTGAGTGCGAGCTTGAGGTTGCCGATTGAATTACCACGCCGTTCTCTTAGTTCCGTGAACTCATCTGTATAAATACACTGAAAAGAAAGTTGATACTAACAGAACAATTACTTATTAAATGCGCCATATTCTACTTATATTTGCTTCTGGGGGCAGTAAAAATGGAAAAGTAAAGCTAACTTACTTTATAAATAATTGTTTCTTTGCTATCAATATCTGAGTAAGGCGTTTCTCTATATCTCATTTGCCAAAGCACAATGCCTAGTGAATATACGTCACACTTTTCTGTTGGAAACTCTCCAAAGAATAGTTCAGGAGCTGCATATGCTACGGTTGCCTAAAACGTTTTTGTAAACGTCAGCATTTAGACAATTTTTTGCATAATCTATAAATATAACAGAGACTAACAAAAGTATATATTATAGGTAGAATGATGCAATAAATATCGATGGGTTAATGTAATTATTATTATAAAGTTTAATATTTAAAAAAAACAATTTGTTCATCAATACTTTGTTCCTTTAATACTCACGGTTGGTACTTGCTATCATTCAAATCTCCCAACTAATAGTTATTAAAATAAACATACGTGTTGACCATTCCATTTTGATGTTTTATACAACTTAACAGAATTTCCAAAATCACATATCTTGCAGATTCCGTATTGATTGACTAGTACATTGCTTGGTTTTAAATCTAAATGCAACACTTTATTTTCGTGGCAGTATTTCAACCCTTCACAAATATCTCTTGCATATTTAACAATTATTTCCTGGCTTAATTTCAGATTTTCATCATCCAGTAGGCTTTGTAAATGGCGAGAAAAAAATAAATATTCCATTAGAACTATTCCATAATTTGCATTGATATTGTGAATCACTTCGATAACTTTTACAATATTTTTATGATTAAGTTTTAAGGCGTTATTTTCTCTAAGATACAAACCATTTTTAGTTAATTTTATAACTTTTATAGCCACATTATTTCCTGAAAAAGGTTGAAGTATGTGAACATTTTTGGCAGTAGTATACCTTTATCCTTACCATTATATATCCCAGTCAAAACTGTACCAAAGGAACCTTTCCCTAGTATCGGTAAATGACTAAATGAAGCTAAACCATTTTTCAATATATTATTTTTATTTGGAGAATTTAGCAACAGCGAATCATTACTACAATCTGTAACTGCAACTTTTACATTATTATTACTATCAGTACCGCTTTTGTAATTTTCTTTAAAATGTGCACTGTTTCCTTTCAATACATCACCAGAGACAGTATCAAAATTCAAAGATTTAACAAAATTTCTGGATCTAAAATTTAAATCTGATTATTATCAAACAGTAAATGCTTAAACTTTATCAAACTTACTTAATATTTACACGTAAATGATTTTCATTTCTGTATGTTGTTGCTTTATTGTAACCTACGCGAGGTGATAAGGGCGATTTAATTTTTGCTTTTAACAAATGCCTAATCGGAGTACTCATGGCTTAACAATACGTGTTTGAGGACAACAATACACCTAGTATCAGAACACACACCACTGTCTTTCTAATATGTTTAAAACTTTTAGAATAAAATATTGAAGATGTTTAAGCTATTCAGAATATTGAATGGTGCCTATTAAATTTTTATTATAGGTATTGTTGTAAATAATTGTTGTAAATAAAATCAACATCGTTTGCCTTAGTTACAAGATAATAAAGTCAAACAATCACTTGTATTAAAAGAAATTATTAGTTGTTATAGGCAGAACTCAGTATCTTTCTTATAGTAATTAATTTAAAACTTCATTTATTTCTATCTCCCACCATACCTTCATTTCATACAATATTACTCTTTTAAAGGTGGAGGCGTACAAAGATGTTATCAAAAACGTTATAATACGGAAAACTATGTTAAAAACGTAAGGAACAAAATTAAGAAGCGCCACTTGCAGTTTGGTGCGCTACTGTTTTTGGCAAATCTAAGATTTTGACAAGCAAATATAGTTGAGTCTTTAAATTATTTTTAGAGCCTTGCAAAAAATAGTGAATTTCTCCGATTGTCTCAAACAACATAATATATTTAAAACAGTATTAACGCAACTTATTGCTTACATAATCAGCAGAGCTCAATACTAAAGTATAAATTTTTATCATTTTTGACAAGGTAGTTGGTGATCAAAAAGTCCACTATGTCACGTTATATTAATAATTCGTAAAACAAACGATATATTGGTTATAAGTTTCTTTTCTAATGCAGTATTATCCTTGTTTATTACTAGTTCAAATGATTTATGCCATGTATTTATATGAATGCTTTTATTTTGGAAATATTTTAATCTATTGGTTCGACGATGTCACAACTAGGTTCACTGCGTCACATTTTTCAACGTGACTAAGTGGACTTGTGACTTAGTGGACAATTAGCAGAAAATTATGAATAAACCTATACCTAAATACTCTTATTCGTTGATAGATGATTATTTCAGTATAATTTTAATCCATTAGTATCTTAGAGGCTCATATATAGAAATTATTGTTATTAATCAAAATATTTACGTAACTTAGCAGACATGCAGTTTACATACTTGCCAATGCATCTGTTTTTGCAATAATAACTCGATCTTTTGATTTTAACTGCCAAAATTATATCGTGATTCAAAGCACTAGTTAGCTATGCGTCATCCAATGTGTTTGTTAGTTTCGCATTTGGTTGCTTTACCTTTTTATTAGGATGACACAACTTAAATTTTGTGACAACGAAAAAATATAGAAGACAATGTTTAATTATAGTTATAGATAAAATGAAATTGGGGTAAAATACGAGTTAGATATTTGGTGGATCATAAGACCAACAAAGGCCAATACAGGTAGTTTATTTATTTACTTCTTATTAAGACCTTTTTTTTCTAGGACTGTTTTTGATCATGAAGTATGTCTGTGGACATGGGGTTTTGTATAGCTGCAGCAGAAAGAATGCCCCTTTTTTCATATTGTTAGTATAATTTTTTTAATCAGTGGTAGAAAATGAGTTTGGTATATCTATACTATTAATGTGTATACGATAAATAATAAAAAATTATGTATTGAGTTATTGCAATTATTGATACATTCATTAAGGGACACAGTGAGATTTCGAGTGGCTATAAAAAATGAAATAAATAAATATTAGTAAAAAGTTTCACAGTATTTATTAAATTATAACCTGACAACATTTTTTCAATAGCTAATCTGTCATTATCAAAGGTAATATAAATATAAACAAACACGTCGCTAAGGTAAATACACAAAATAGGTAACTAGATATATATAAAACAGGCTGCACACTCGTTTTGAGTTTTAACCACCCTTTATTGGGTTCTGTTGACATTTTTCGTGTGGGGGGGTCAGTCCACTGCTTTATTCTTTCTCTTATAAAGTCCAGACCCTGTAAGTTCCAATGCACGTCACATCCTACGTCATAACCTCAAATGACGTCATTAAATTAGTATGTTTACATTCTTTGCATGAGTGGAATGACTATTTATGTATATGCAACCAATTTAGCACATGTCTACAGGATGTTATGGCACTTGGGTCATTAATTGAAATGGCAAATAGTGCAAAGAAAAATAAGCAATTTTCATTATACAAGTAAGGGAGAAAAATGAATAATAAACGCGAAAAAGGCTTTTCGTTTAATTTACAAAAACTTATTAGGTGTCACTGGAATTAGGATAGGTTAAGATTAAATAAGCATTTCCAAGAATTACTTATTTGTCTGTTTTGCTGAAGTACGTACCTTACCATGAACTAAAAAACACCAGATGTGTTTAATTTAAACAAAATGTTTAAGTTTGTAAAACGATAAAATAAAGCGATTAAAACAAAATAAAAGGATTTATGAACAGACGCCATGTTTATGCCTAAAGTAACTGAACTAAGCATATAGCATATTGTGAAAATACTTACATTCAGTAACAAGGAAAAGTTTAAATAACACAACTACATAGTTTTACTTAATTTCTAAAAAGACAAATAAATAAGATACAGTATAATAATAAACAAACAATATACAAAAATATACATTTATTCTATAATAAATATTCAAAAATATATTTATTCTAATCGTCTTCACCATCATCGCCGTAGCAGCTGCTGTCATCGTCCGAATCGCCGACATGTATTATAAGGGGTTGAGTATCCTCAATAACAAATCGAACTTCCTTCTCTCATTGCTTGTTTATTGTTTGTTCGTCTTTGTCAATACATTTCTTCCATATTTCTGGTGCGATTGTATTTAAAGCTTCTTTCCAGATATCCAAGGCATTTTGGCCAGTGAAGGCTCTTCTAAATTCTTTAGCAGTTGGTGCTCAAACCACTTCAAGAAGTTATCTTTGTTCATTTCACCACAATAATCGACATTTGTAGTTTTTGAGGCAAATATTAGTGATGCTTCATTTATAAAAATATAGCATGTGCGGCTGCGAGTGGCGACCTTAAACTGGAGAACAGTCAAATTATTTATACGAACGTTTCTGATGCATCTCATAAACAACATACGGATAGCTACTTGGTCAAAATTGTCTCTGTTTCTAACAGGCTTCGTGCGTATTCTTTTCCGTTTAGGACTTCTCACAAGCTGATTGTTTCTTGATGCTTCAGAAATACCACTTATTGTGCAAATGTTGATGTTAAGCGCATTTGCAGCTCTCTGTAAACAACCATTTAAATTATAACTGATGCATGATACACATATCCATTGTATAACATTCTTAAACGTACCTACCTCTCTTACTGCAGTGAGTGGTAAGATTGTAGCACCATTATTACGTTTTTTCTCAAAATAATTAACTAAGGATAATATTAGCTTCTTTGACTGTCTCAAAAGCGGGGGTGTTATCCTAACCTCACTTTAATATTCCTGCAAATCGCAGAAATTACGCAAGATAATGAATTATTTAGTTTTGAAAAACTGTTTTTAATAGTTACGCAACATGTAGACACGTGTACAAAATATATCGCGAAGCACAGTTGCAAAAATATAACCATCAACCTCAACCTTATGACCACAACCAGCAAACGCCAAAACACAAATTAAAACAATGAAAATAAAAATCGATTGTAGATAGATATGTAAACGAGCAAACGAGAAACAGCAGTATTGCCAACAGTCGAAAGACAAATATGAAAGTCATACGCAGTTAATTCTTTTACAGTTTTTATTTCGACTATACAAATTCAAAATATAATAGATGGGAATAAATAAGATGATTTTACTGGATTACAGTAAAATTTACATGTGCAAAATAATAACTCAAAAAACCTTTAAAAACAAGCACTCGTATATTTATTTTTGTCAAGTTTACAACAAAAAACCGCCCTTAAAGAATTTGAAAAAATTATTGATGACGTGCATCGGAACTTACAGGGTCTGGAGTATATCTACAAATTGATGTGTGTTTTTGCTTTTTCCATGCTTTCCGGTCTTGCATTTCTTCGCGCCATCTTTTTATTCCTAGAACTTTAATGTCTTGTAATAGTTGATCTTCCTATCGTGTTTTCGATCTGCCTCTTTGCCTATCTGCCTGTGGTTTCCATCTCGTAATTCTTCTCAGTAAGGATGTCTTCTTTGCGATTTAGATATCCATACCAACGTATTCTTTGTGCCTTGTTTGTTCTTACTATGTCTTCCCCTTTCAATAAATCATTTATTTCAAAATTCATGAGTCTTCTATATTCCTCATCTCCTACCTTTTTTGGGCCAAATATTCTTCTTATGATCTTCCTTTCAAATATTTTCAGTTTTTCTTCGTCTCTCTTAGTCAAACACATAGTTTCGGCTGCATACATTACTACTGATCTTATTGCTACTTTATATACTCTTAATTTTGTCTTTTTGCTTATTGTTTTATCTTGCATGAACATCTTGTACTTGTAGTAAGCTTTAAATGCCGACTGAATTCTTTGTGTTATTTCTAGACTTCTGTTATTTTTGTTGTTAACTGTTATTCCTAAATATCTATAGCTTTCAACTTCCTCAAATTTAAATCTTCCTATCTCTCTTTCTTTTTTGTTGATGGCGAAATCTCTTCTACTTACTCTCATATATTTGGTCTTGTCTTCATTAATTTCTAAATCTCTCTTTTTTGCTTTTTTCTCTATTCTAATATTCTCTTTCTATATGTTTTATCTACCATAAAACCAGTTCCATGTTGTCCTTGTTTGTCTTCTCCTCCATAGTACAATGTAAAGTCGTCCTTTTCTATTTTACCCTCCACTTTCCAACGTATTTCTTGCAAGGCTAGTACTTTTATATTATATATTTTCATTTCTTTAGCTATTTCTTTCATTTTTCCTATTTCTAGCATTGTTTTAATGTTCCATGTTGCTATTCTTGCTTTGTTCTTTTCATTGTTTCTTTTTATTTCTTTTCTTTTCTTTGCTTGCTTTATTATCTTTAGTGTTTCACGAGAGACTTGCATTTTTCTTGTTCTTGTCTTGTTCTTGCACAAATTGCAAGACAAGAACAAGACAAGAATCAAAATCAGTTCCACAAGACAAGACAAGAATCTTTTCTGCAAGAAAAGCAAGATTTTCTTGCATTTTCTTGCAGTCTTGCTAAAATTCAGGTTTTGAAAAGATATTGGTATGTTTGAATTATTATTGGCAGTGTTTTATAAGTCTAGATATATCATGAATTTATAATGTTTTATTTATTTATTTAAAAGCTGTATAAATAAAACAAAAAATATAAAAGCAATATATAAAATATTCTTCTATTACACTATTACACATATTTTCTAGTGAGGTGACTAATAATATATAAACATTTAGGTGACTAGAAATTACGTAATAACCTAAAACCTAAAACAATAAAAGAACATATTACAGAAACGTAATTAAAAGTTTGGTTCTTTATTATAATTATTAGCCATTGAAGACGTCAAACCAGGAATTAACGTATGTATAAAGGCTTCACCATTTTCAAAAGAAAAATTAGGATAGACTTTTGTATGATTGCATTACACTGTCAGTATCTTCCGCTTATCCGTTTATAAGCAAAATATTAATTTGTTCGCTGCGCCATTTATCTGTCCTTAAAGGTGTCCTTGCCTGTGTCAAATGTTTTGTCGATACTGACTACGCTTTATTGATCCATACGTATGCTAGGCGAAGTCCAATTGATTACTGACAATGAGGTTGTGATTCATTAACAGAACGGCACAGCTAATGAACAGCTAAATTCCCGAGTCGCAACAGTGTAAGCATTCCAACAAAATCAAGAAAAGTCCCGGCGTAAATTCCAACCGCAAATATGCAAGACTCTTGCAAGCAAGACAAGATTTTTGTTTGCAAGAATGAAGCAAGACAAGCGTTTATTAGAATTCTTGTCTTGTTTTGCAAGACAAGACAGGAAGTAGTCGTACAAGACAAGAAATCTTGTCTTGTGAAACACTAATTATCTTATCCAAATCATTTCCCTTTTTCTTGCCATGTCGTTGTCTTTGATTTCTTTCAATTTTTTGTCTAATAGTTTTTTAAATTTGTTGGTTGTTGCTCTTGGTCTCCTTCTAACCTACAGTACTTCACCCCTTTTTTCCATCTTCCCCCTCAGGTGATCCTTGACTTGTTGTCCTTCCTTTTCTGCTATCCGTTTTTCCTTTCATATTTGTCTTTTCTTGAATTTCATTTTCTGTTACATTCTTTTTAAGATCCTTTAGTGTATATACATCTCCTGATATCACAAGCTAATCATATTTTAAATATGTCATGTATCCTTTTTCTCTTGCTTCTCTAATATAAGGTAGTAATTGTTTTCTTGTCTTTCGTACCTCTTTGGGTAGGTCCTCATTTACATATATTTTTGTTCCCTTCAACTTTTTCACTGCTTTCAATATTTCCATTTTCTTTTCATGTTTTCTTAGTTCTATTAGTACTGGTCTAGCTTTTCCATCCTGCTTGAATCCAATTCTTTTTGTGGTACTTATGTCATTTTGAATGTCTATTTGAACTTCCATTTTCTTTACTACGTCCTCAATTTTCGCCAAAATTATTGCTTCATGCTCCTGTTCTTCTTCCTTTATTCCTTGAATAACCAAATTTTTCCTTCTCATTTCTCTTTCTACATCTTCTAATCTTTCCCGTTGTCGTTTAATTATATCTCTGAGTTCTTGATTTTCCATTTTGATACCTTCATCTTCTAATTGCACTCCATCTATTTTGCTTTTTATTTGACCCAGTTTTTCATTTATTTCTTTAAGAATTACTTCCATTTTGCTCGTAACACTGTAAGTGTCTATTTAATCTATACTTCCTATACCCTAATTTACTTGAATTTATGAGATTATTATTTACAGAAGCTAATTTTAAATACTAAATTTTATTTTGCAAAGTAAGGCGTCCTCTTTTTCAAATGGTTCGACTTACTTGCTTTTACAAGATCACTTCTTTTCCCTCTACCGCCAGTTCAGATAAACACTGCGTCGCGTCTACAGTTTCCTGTATTGAAACTCTACTTAATTCGAGTTTCAACCCGCAGCCGCTCTGGCTAATGTTTATCGTCACTTCCTGTAGGTGGCTCTTTAATATTTCATATGTTCTAACCCAAACTAACCTTAATTATTAGATATTTTACTAATACGACTTTTTACCTTTAATTTCCAGGTATAGATTATCCTGTTATCTGGTTATTTACCACTTATTTTTCTTCACTACACTGTCACTTGCTTTTATCCATCAAAATTTACTACTTTTATCCTAAAATATTCGCTATCAATTCTTTTACATGCTCTCTACCATATAGGCAACACACATCGGTAACTAGATAATAAGATAAAAGAAAATAATCAGAATTCAATATTTAAAACTTCCAGTAGAAATACGGAAATAATTAACGGAGAATTACTGAGATCAATCTGTTCATTCATTAAAGGCACCCTGAGTTTGTGTTTGTATTTTTCAAAAGATTCCAAAATGTCTAATTTGCGTTTGTTATTACAAAAATGTAGGAATTTCATATTATTTTGAGGAGTCATTTTGTGATTTTGTGTGATAAGGTGTTTGGCATAATTCGATTTTTCAGGATGTTTATTTCTGTAACAACGCACGTGTTGTTCATATCTTAAGTCAAAATTTCGAAGTGTTTGCCCAATATATACTACAAAAAGAACAATTTAAACGGTGAATGCCCGATTTCATGACATCATGTGTTCTGTCTTTGGCATTAAAGAAAAATGAAAAAATGTTAATGTAGGTTTTAAAGGCTATTTTATAATTGTTGGTTTTTCTTTATCTATGTGAAACATTTTCTGATATTTTGCCAAAATATGATATAGATATGTAATTTGTGTCTTCTGTTTGATTGTCAATAGGACGTATTCTTTTGATAGGTAACCTATAATCTTTCTTTTAATTAAATTGACAATCATGGTCGGATTGTAATGATTTACATGTGCTAGTTGTTTAATGGTTGATATCTCTGCTAAAATCTGGCTGCGTTAGTGGAATAGTGAAAGCTCTGTATACTAAGGATTTGTAGGCTCCTAGTTTATGTGCTTTGCTTTCTACATGCAAGAAAAGCGTAAACACTCGAGCTAACGCTGTCGTGGCTACCCTATTCTTTCGTGTCTTAAATACCTAATAATTAAATTAGAATTTGTTTCTTAATTAGAACATTTTTATTCACTTACTTTAAATGTCATAAACAAGCAACTGTCTGTAGTTAATGACCATTAGTTTATGTAAACTAAGGTCAGTATTATACCGGTCTAGGACAACTAAACGCTTCCAAACGAGCGCGGCCAACTGGACTCGAGATAAGTAGGCGCAGCGACAACTGGACGCAAGGACAACTTGGCGCGAGACAAGTGGACGCAAAGACAACTAGGCGCGAAAATCTATTAGGTATACATGCTACGTTAAAATGTTTCTAATCAGACAAGATAGTTATATAATGATATTCGTATTGCAGACGTATACGTACAAATTACTTTCAGTATAGATATAATAAATTGTCTATTATCATGAAGTCAACTCAAAATGATTTTAGAAAACGGATGCATCTGAAATATAAGCCTTGTCATTATAAAATACAGTGCGAGTGTAAAATATGGAATGTGTCTTTTATTAAATCTTTTAAAAAAATCCTCTGACAAGTCAATGTCTATCTTAAATGAAATATATTTTAGTGCAATTGTTATTTATAGATTGTCTTTTGTTTATGATTTATGACGATAGTGAGATTTTCTAAATTAAAACTTTAAACTTCTATGATGAATTTGGAAAGAGCTTGAAATTACAAGACCAAATATGTTAAAAAATTATGATACTGTATTTTGTAACAAATATCGAATTACGATCAATAAAATTCTGCGAAGAACTGTCATAATTGTAACGCTAAGTCAATTGTTACATGGCAACTTGATTTTTGTATGAAGACTTGGAACCCTTGTTATTCGATTTTTGTTTTGAAACTTTAAAAGCAACTTGTTCGTTGGCAATGTTGTTATTTTAATCTGGTAAATATGATATGATATACCTTTACTTATTCTGATCAGAAACATTTTAATATAATATGTATAGTAATAGATTTTAGCGCCCAGTTGTCTTGTGTCAAATTGTCCCGGAACCCGCTTGGCCGCATGCAGTTGTCCCCTCCTCGGTATTATACAGTTTTTGCATCTGTGTAACACTTACAACAAGATTAATTTCCAGAGATGTACAGATTGTGCAAAATCTGTATTTTATTATTTGATGTTATTAACAAGAATATTAAAGTATTATTAATTTTTTTTTAATAAGTTTAATGAGTTTTTGACACTGATACACAAAATAGTCCAAATGCCTTGGAGGAAATCGGTCTTTGCTTATTAGTCTATCATCAGAAAATTCTTAAACATACTCCAGGGTAGCTTGTGCAACATGTGTTCTAGTGGAATCTTGTTGGAAATAGTTATTTTGGAGTTATGATTAATAAATATTGGGCCAATATTTCTTTTTCGATATGTCGCTAACCTACTTCTAGTTTTACCAACCAGGTATAACACTATTCTACCTACATTAGTTAGATGTAAATCATATCAACAGCAATGATTGCTAGATTGAATCCTAATTAAATGTATAACTGCTAACTAGCCAATTACAATTTGTCGATATGAATTAGAAATTCGCTAGTTACATAATTCAATTGACTTTAAAAATGTTAATGTCAATTAACTATACATATATAAACAAATCTCTATATTCAACAGTGTATTTAACTATTCTAATATGTTTACACGGCAATGCTGAAATTAGGATTAATATGTAATTTTTTAATAAGAAAATTCATCTTAAACGAGCGTTGGTATTAATTTCAAAATTAATTTATTCCTCTCTTCAAGCAGTGTGAGTAGTCTACTAGTGCTTATATATCTCAATAGTTATAGTGTAGTTACAATATTTTTATGTTTTCTTTCTTACTGATGACGTATTGTTCTTGTTGCGACACATATGGACCATGCAATCTTGAAAATCTGTAAAATACATGTTAGGTTTAAGAGATTTGTTTGTTATTAATGAATACCACCAATAAGGTTCTAGAATTTATCTCGAATAAAGCGCCGGCTTGAAACAGAATTTGCTTTTGGATTCGTTGTATGACTAATAGTATAATATGCTTGACTTCAGGGATATACTGCGAATACCAGTTCGTTCCGTAAATGGCCCAAGAAACATTATAGGCCTAAAACACAATAGTATAGGTGTTGGCGATAACTAGTTTTTTCTGCTAGAAAACTAAAATATGAGCATGCATAAACTTTGTTCTTTTTTCTGTGGGTATCTGCACTACGAGAAAACCGTTTGTAGAACATTGTATCCGTCTAAAATGCAAATACGAAGATAAACTCCTTAGGGCAGAGATCTCCCCTTGCTGTGAGAATAGACATCAAACTAGCTATCTTAAACTGGTATTCGGTACTTCGGAGAAGCGGATACTTACCACTATTAGAATCAGCAGTGATCTTAGTGCTATTTTGATACTTAACTAAACACTTTCATCAATTTTTTGTGCTTTACCTGTTCTGCTATGTAGTCCAGCAGAATGCAGTAAATTGATAATTGCACAAAGCAACAGATCAATATAAAAGTATAACTTACTTTATCTTGAGTGTTGTCACTAAAACAGAAACATGTAATTTGTTTAACGAACAGATTGATAGTCTTTTGGCCGGTTTCACAAAGCTTGATTAAGTTCTGATTATCTTAATCGTGATTAACTTTGAAAACCAGAAATTTCATTGGCTGAGATTTAAGAGACCAGAAATTTTATCCAATTATATTTCTGGATTTCAAATTTAATCATCATTAAGTTAACAAGAACTTAATCAAGCTTTGTGAAACCGGCCATTAGATTTACATAGAAAGCTTTTGTTTGCAAAGTCAACCTACCATACATATCATGGCTTCATGATATTAATATACAGGGTCGAAGGGGTTCCTATGCGCTAACTGTAATGGGTGATAAAAGACATCCAAAGGAACAAAAAAGTTGTGTACAACTTTGTTCTAGGACGTACCACTTTTTCAGAAAAGGACAATATAGTTGTAAACTTTAACACCATTTTGCCGGATTAATAATATTAGTTTAATTATGGGGTTTAAAAATTCAATGTTTTTAAAAAATTTGTAAATGTAAAAATAATTCGATTTTACACGTAAACGATTGATCATACGAAAAAATGTTATTAAGGTTTTTTGTTGTGCTAGATAAGATGCATCTTCTTACAAAGCCCCATATGAATAAAACAGAATTGGTGCTGGGTTTCTCTATTTAAAGGAAAGATTTCCTCATAAGCGATGCGGAAATGAAAGAAGGAATTTTTATGAATCCCCAAATAATAACTTTAATCGTTGATAAAAACTCCGAAGAATTGTTAACTGAAATTGAAGAAAAAGTGTGGAGGTGTTTCAAAAGCGATACAAAAGGTTTTTTGGGAAACCACAATGCGTAGGGTACACCGTGCGGTTGTAAATGAATTGTTACAATTATATAATAATGCAGCTATACAGTCTGTTGATTTAAAGCGCCTCACTTTGTAGCAACTTTATTTTCAGGCAGAAATGGTATAAACCTATATATTACTAAATGGCATAAAATTCTCTATGTTCTGGTTCAGAAAGTTTTGTATTTACTAAAGCGGCGTGAGCGTGATGACGTCATCGATCTTTTTTTTAAATTATATTATAGGTATTTTTTTACTGAAATTGATACAGTATTGTGTTCTCTTTTCAACCACAATAAATATTCATATTATTACATAAGAAAATTTTCAAGAAAAACGTGAAAAATGACTTACGACTAGTAGGCTTTGATTTCTGGTTCTCCAATTAATAAAACAGAAATATCTAGCAAGCTTAGATAAATAACAAAATTTTAGTTGTTCCAGTTGCGTATTACAAATTTTCTTGGAGGGTGGGGGTGTATTTTATAAAAATTCCGAATCAAAATACTTAGATTTTGACATATTGAATGACCTGGACTATTAAAAAAAAAATCGGAGGTGGCTCCATCCTGTTAGCCCCCCCCCCCAAATATGCCACTGTTATTATTTAGTTATTGATGCACTGGATTAGTGGATCGGTAACGTGATATACTTTGTACCATTCGATTCTTTTTTAATAACTTCTTGTTTCATAAGGGATACCAAACCATGATTGCCAGAAACATTGGACAGTCGCGCGTGGGTGCTAGACCGCCCGAAAGACTTTAAACGAGCGTCCTTTACAGGGCGACTGAAATGCATATTTCTTATGGCCATATTCTTGTTGCTCGTGTTCGATATGATATGATTAATACTTTCTGGGATGGTAAAAAATAGATCAAGAATTTCCTATTGCGACTCTCTATCTATTAGTGAGATTCTAAAATAAGTTTTTCAATTTATTTTATTGATTATTTATTTTCGTACTGTTTTGTTCTACACTTTCCCTAATTGAAAATTAAAGACCATCAGAATAGCTCAGCGGCTTGTTTTTTTGGGCGGGGGGGCTAACGAAATGGAGACTCCTCCGATTTTTTTTAATAGTCCGGGTCATTTATGTCAAAATCTATGTTATGTGAAAGTTTAAATATTTTGAATCGGGATTTTTATAAAGTACCCTCCCCACCCCAGAGAAAAATTTGCAAATACGCTACTAGAACAACTAAAGTTTCGTTATTTACCTAAGCTTGCTAGATAATTCTGTTTTATTAATTGGAGAGTCATAGATCAAAGCCTACTAGTCGTAAATCATTCGTTCTATCTAGTCGTTTTTCTTGAGATTTGTTTGATGTAAGAGTATGAATATTTATGATGGTTAAAAAGAACAAAATACTCTATCCATTTCAGTAAGAAAATACCTATTATGTAATTTAAAAAAAAGACCGATGACGTCATCACGCTCACGCCGATTTAGTAAATACAAAACTTTCTGAAGCAGAACATAGAGAATTTTATGCCATTTAATAATATATATGGTTTATACCATTTCTGACTGAAAATAAAGTTGCTACAAAGCGGGGCGCTTTAAATCAAACAGACTGTATAGTATGTCTTTCAAAATTTATTTGTTGGACTGTCACCTAGTGCTTTTTCCAAGAATGTTGGTGCCGTTGCCCGTTAGTGATGAATATGGAGAGCGTTACCACCAAGATATTTTTGATGAGGAAAAACAGTATCGATACTGATAAATTGAGAATGTTGGCAGGATTACTGTTACTGGAAGCTTAAGAGAGATACTCTAGATGTCAAACACAGAAGGAAATCAACAATTTTAATCGCATCACATTTTAAGTAACGTGAACAGCATCACAAATGTACAAATGTAAATATACTCGTACGTACAGTCTGTTTTTTGTAAACGATAATATAGGAAATCCAATGGAATTTTATCATTTTCCTCCTAAATTTGTACCCTTTTAAATGTAAATACAAATGTTGGTATCAGTCGAAAAGAGAATTTATTTTGCGTCAAAAACATATGAATCTTTATAAAGAAAACCAAATACTATTTAGAAAAATACTTAAAAAACTGATTGATTTATTGCCTTGGTAATAAGCCATCAAGAAAAACTTGAAGCTGTACGCCGATTCGTCAAGAGGTGAACGCATCAGATTCGTAATCAGAAATCGCGGGTTCAAGTCCTCGTATCCTCGTTTATTTTTTTTAATTGTGTTTTTTCATTGGCTTTTCTGATAGGTAGTTAAAATTGTACAAAAAGTAACAGTAAACCCCCATAGCAAAACTATCTAAAAAACTACTAATAATTGTAAGAATGTTCTAAAAATAATAATGTACAACCCCAACAGGCAATAGTATTCTCTTGTGCGCCATAGATGGCGCTTGCACATTAGACAGTGTAGAGTCACCTAGGCCAGCTGGTCGACCAGAGTACCGCAAACCGCCGCCATATTGAGGCAGAGAAGGGTGATTTTTAATAATGGACAAATTAAAACGAGGTTTTACGTGTTTGACATATTAGAGGTTTGATCTTTCAGAATAAGAAAAACCTTTTAAAGTAAACGTGGATTTGATTAAATTCAATACAGAACAAATAATGAACAATCTCGTGCTTCGTTTGTCCCAATATGGCGGCGGTTTGCGGTGCTCTGGTCGACCAGCTGGCCTAAGTAACTAGATGCAGTGACTCTAAGACAGTGTAAACCCCTTTATTTTCAAATAGTAGCGACAACGATTGATCTCGTCGCTGGAGCAAAAGCACCAGAACGATATTGGTAACACTGAATCTTAGGTTTAGTAATAACCATTGACAAAAATATTCACAACTCAACATTAATTTTATAAAGGACATTCATGTTCTGTAAAACCGATCATATTAATATGAGATATACCTACGTAATTGAAATTTTTAAATAACTTTTTATTAAATTTCCGTGACAGCATGCGTGTAGTAATTTTTGCTTTATTAAAGTTTGTGTCAGGTTTACTTCACGATGTCGCTACTATTTGAAATAGAGAGGCTATATGTCAGTGGTATTATTAACGATTACTTTCTTTTGTTATTTCGAATATCCAATTTGGTAAAATGGCATTTTTTAAATTAAATTTTATTATCAAGTCAAATTATTTTTAGAGAGCCTAAAAGGACCAGTGCTTTTTGCATGTTTTTGAAGCACGAGTGCGCGAATACTACGTTCGCGTTCAACAGTTATGTTTGCAAAACGTGATTTGGAAAGCAGCGAGTTCAGAAAATAATTATATAATCGAATGCAGCGTGCAAACCGCTATTAGCGTCAGGCGCTTTCTTTTATCTGCAAAAACAATAGTATATTACATAACGAGCATGGAAAGTGACATTTAGCCGCAAGTGCGAAAGACACTTTCTAGCGAGTTATGTACATTATTTTTCCTCCGACCCAAATAACGATATATTTCTTTCATGATTTATTTATCTCGAATTTTAACTTAAATTACAACAAAGTGAAATTATTATAACAATTTTTAAAGAGATTTAAATTTTTTTTATTTATAACATTTATGGTAATGGTTTGTTGTTCGGCGAAACTCCAGCCTCTGAACTAAGCCGCACGTGGCGGGGTGGTGCTACATTATTATATACAAGTTATATCGAAAGTCCTAAACGACGTTTAGAAATTAGTACAGAATTTCAAGTAATTTTTATAGAATCAGTGTAGATTTGGTAGCATTGTAAAGCTGGGATATTCCTTTATGTCCCTCTTATAACGGATTTTCGTGTTAATTGTTCTGTTTATAGGAAATATGTCGTAGAAATCAACAATTTTAGCATTTATTACTCACCTATATTTCAAAAACAAAAGAAAAATATTGAAAAGTATTAAAAGGCGGACATAGAAAAAAGATATCTTGAATATCTTTTTTGTTTGAAATCAATAGACCCATTTCTTTTACAGAAAAACGTTAAGAGCGTAAAGCGAACAATGGATTCATTCCAGCAAATGAACGGACTCTTAAGCAGCCTTGGCGGACGAACGGACATGATTCCATACTTGAATATTTCGTTGTACACAAGGTTTGTCGTAACCTTTTCCTTTTTAATTCTTCTTCTGCTTTCTCTCTATCATTTTTTTTCTTCCCCCTATCAGTCGCTTTATCTCCAATCTCCACACGTCTATTTCTCTTATCTTCCAACCTTTCCATTTCGATTTCTCATTTTTCTCTCTAGCATTTTTCTTCCTCTCCCAGTCAGCCTATTTATTTCCGATCTTTGCACGTCTATTTCTGTTATCTTCCAACTTTTTCTTTTTCGATTCCTTATCTTCTTTCTCTGTAGCATATTTTTCTTCTTTCCCTTGTCAGGCTCTTTATTTTCGATCTTTGTATGTCTATCTCGGTTATCCCCCAACCTTTTCTTGCCCTTTGATTCCTAATTCTCTTTATCCCTGACTTGTCTCTTTCTTTATTGCAATCGATCTTCTCTTGGATCAGACTCTTCGTTGTCTCTCCATCTCGCTTTCTGACTTGAATCTTTTTGCCCCTAATTGTTGTTGACCTCCTTTTTTGTGCTTTCTTCGAACAGACTCTTCGTCTTCTAAACCTTCTTGACGTGGTGTTTTAATTTCCTCCAGCACATCAAGGTGACCCTCTGAGAGTCTCCCTGAGAAAAGTAGCCTTTTTGTATGGAGGTCAACTTGAACCTGAGTATCAGTTATAATATAATCAACTGAATCCGAAGTAAAAAAGTTCATTTTAAAACGGTCGAAATAAACTCGCCCGATGTTGCGTCGCTCCTTATATATGAACAGAACAACGCTTCTAGCGAAAGAAGTGTCGCCTCGTAGCTCAGGATGTGCTACTTCAATTGAATGTCTATTTCCCTTAATAATAATGTCAATAGGATCATAACATGTAACATTGTAACTATAATTTAACATAATCATGTTTGATTCATAATTAGCAATGCCTTTCTTCGTAATTACTAATAAGCGCCAAACTTTTTTTGCTCAAGTAAATGCTATAAAACCACATAAGTTGGCCGTTTTTCAAAATAACTTTAAACAAATGGCAGGCGTGTTCAAAGAAAATACATAATATAGTTATTCTAATTATATATGTAATTTTTTATTATATTATGTGTACTTTATATTAGCATAATATTCGAAAATCAATGGCGTGTAAGAAACCGCAACTGCAAACGCGCCATCCATCGCTGGCAATCAGCGTGCTCCCATTAACTTTGTGGTTTTTGTAAGCTCAGTTTTTTGTAAAAGCTGTTGAATTTCGAGAACCAGTGGATAGATTTTGATGCCATTTTCACCATTTGATAGCTTGTTTCTTAGAAAAGATTTCTATGTATACAGATTGCTCAGCGGATCTTTCGAAAGTCGAGTAATGAGCAAAGTGTGAAATAAGTAATTAATTGGCTTAAACAGGGACAAAACGCATTACGCTGCAAACATGATGACATATAAAGGCAAACTGCAAGCGAACGAATTGTAGATCTCAAAAAGATCTACAAAAAAGGTCCGGTATGGCACATACGTATCTCTTACAAATTACTCACAATCAAGATTTTTATAATAGTATTTTTGCGGAAAACCCTTCTTCCCCTGGAATGTTGCCTTACTCCGCCCCTGGATAAAATGTCAGTAATTTCTGTATTTTTGTATCTTCAGAATTGTTTTAGATATAATCTGTGAAAATTTGAAAGTTTGTAGCTTACGCCATTCAAGAGATATATACCCATAATGATTTTTTTAAGGAATACCTCCCCCTGCGACCCACTCGGGATCGCATTTTTGGTGCATTGACTTAACATCATCTTGAATATCACGTACGACGCTTAACAGAGTTGACGTGACGGATAGATCCTCGTTATCATCAATACTAAACGGATTTGTTGGACGAGGATGGGTTTCCGCAATCTAGACATTTCCAAGCTACATCACTTATGGAAAATGACTTGAATTCTGTAGCCGTAAGGTTAACGCATTTTCCGTGAAACTAGAGTTCACATTTGCCAGTGCATTGAAGACCAGGAGATTTACTGTTGATGGTTTTAGAGCACGTTGAGCACCAATTCGTCATTAATTATATGTTAATGTTAACTACCGAAATAAAATGAATATACAGAAGACACCCTATATAAATTGAATTATAAGAAATGTTTACGAAGTTATCAATAGACAGCTGTTATATGAACTTGATATCACCACTAAATAAACAATAAATTATAAACCTTATGCACGAGGCAATGTAGAGTTTGTTTTTGAACGTAATCTAATAAAGTTAATTAATTAATTTTAACTTCACTACAATTAACTTCAGTGATTTTAAGTAATTTTTAGTGAAATATTTTAAACTAAATTACTTAATTTAGTTTTAATCTACAACACTACACTAAACGTGACACCTGCAACTTAGCTTGCATTTGCTTGCAATGGGATATCTATAGCACAGTATATACATATAACAATCAGTAGGTCTACTTGTGTGCTGCACCTTTGATGTTGTTAATCCACTTTCGAATATAACGCCCATAAACGAAGCAGTGCACCGAAATTTATCGGTCGACATCGCCTACGAATACCGGCAGATAATATCCTGTAACGTATTCAATAAAATAGGAAATAGAATTGTGTGAATCAACAAAATTAATTGACGCCTTTGAACAATTAGTTTGTTATTAACTGAACTTAAATTAACGTACATAATTGAATATTCATTTATAAAACGAAAGCTTTATTGTTAATTATGTTTCAATATAATTATCTTTTTACTACTTTTGGATTTATTTAAAATTTCTGTTAACGTCTTTTAAAGTGTAATACACTCGCAGTCGAGCGTGTAAATGATATACTATATTATTATTATATTTAAAATTATTGCACGAATGTAGAAATGTTAATGATTTGAAGATGGATAAAAGGCGTTTGGCCACATTTTCATGTGGTCATGTGGTTCACATTTACACAAATATCTTGGAAGTGTTGTAGAAAAAGTATTTCCATAGATAAAATAAATTAAATAAAACTAATGTTTCGCATGTAAGTACCGACAAAGATTTTTTATCAAATAACCGCATATATATCGAATAAAGTTTTTTCTAAATTATCAGAAGTTAATAAACTTTGTCAATTAAAACAATCTCTGCATCGTTTCCTGATTCTGTGTTTATTCATTCCGCTGCACAATTGGGGTTATACGGGACTGGCTAATTTGATGTGCTCGGTCGCGTGTATGAAGAATAACTGCTCTCCGGCACATGCCAGGTTGTTGTGTGGTGGATGGTAACCATTTGCGAGAGTGACGTTACTGTATGTTATTATACTGTGTCTATAGTATATACAGGGTGGGATTAAAGTATGGAATATTAAAAAACACAGCGAACTCAACCGGTTTTTTTAAAAACGCTGAAACACGTCGATTTTGTTTTTTAGAAATACACATTAATATGTGTGATTCACCTCTCGACTTTCATTTGTTTCTAAGTTATGACGTCATCACAAAAAATTTTAAATGGCAATATAGATTTTTTATAGTGGAATCCGATAGTGATTTTCTTCCCTTTATGATCATGCAAATAAATAATAAGGTTACATAACAAAAATTCTGAGAAAAATCGATCTGATATATTGATATATTGATACCATAATATCAATAACATTTAATGTTCAGATCGATTTTTCTGAGATTTTTGTTATGCAACCTTATGATTTATTTGCATGATCATAAAGGGAAGAGAAATCACTATCGGATTCCACTACTAAAAATCTATATCGTCATCTAAATTTTTTGTGATGACGTCATAACTAACAAACATTTACAAAGTTCAGATCGATTTTTCTCAGAATTTTTGTTATGCAACCTTATGATTTATTTGCATGATCATAAAGGGAAGAAATATCACTATCGGATTCCACTATAAAAAATCTATATTGTCATTTAAGTTTTTTTGTGATGACGTCATAACTTAGAAACAAATGAAAGTCGGGAGGTGAATCGCACATATTAATGTGTATTTTTAAAAAACAAAATCGACGTGTTTCAGCGTTTTTAGAAAAACCGGTTGAGTTCGCTGTTTTTTTAATATTCCATACTTTAATCCCACCCTGTATATTGCTATATATCTCTTAAATGACGTAAGCTACAATTTTCAAAATTGCACAGATTATATTTGAAGCAATTCTAAAGGTAAAGAAATTAGCGGCGTTTTATCCAGGCAGGGAGTAAGACAATATTCCAGAGGGAAAAGAGTTTTACAAAAAATTATTATTAAAGAAAGCTTTGTGAGTAATCTGTAAGAGATACATATATGCCATCCAGACCTTTTTGTGGATCTTTTTGAGACCTACAATTCGTTTGCTTACAATTTGCCTTTATCTGTTACCGTTTTCGCAGCGTAAGGCATTTTGCGTTTTTTTGGCAATTTTATTGATTATTTATTTTACACGTTGCTCATTATACGACTCTCGAAAGACCTTTTGAACAATCCTTATGTAACTGAACATTCTCCAAGAAACAAGCTATCGAATAGTGAAAACGGTATTAAAATCTGTTCAGTGATTCTCTAAATTCAACAGCTTTTATGGAGACATAAGTTAATTGTAATTATTTGTGCGTGCACCTATAATAATAATAATAATAATAATAATTGCTACAACCCATAGCCTGGAAACCAGGCCCCAGAAGCTATAAGCTTGTGCGGGAGGGAGGGGGCGATTATTATTATTACGTAGGCCCTAAGTGCGGCTGCAGCCGACTGACAGATGGAACAGCGCAAATCCCACATTTGTGTCACAGCTAAGGAAAAGTGCAGAAAACCTTAACCAGATCTGCCGCCACCGGTAATCGACCTCGGGCCGCTTGGGTGAAAGTCCAGCACTCTAGACATTACACTACCAAGGCTGTTGAATCATATGACCTATGAATCATATAATAGTATCTCAACTATTCTACGAATGGTACGGGGTATGTGGTATGCACGCAGATTGCCGGCGGCGGCATTACCAGCAGCTTAACTTTTGTAAATCGATTTTATTTCTTCCTACATTGATAGCTGAACCAGAGGGTACGTTGATTTTTCAACGGGGGTTATACTAGTGACATAATAATATTGAGATATAGGGTCGGACGGGGCAAAAAATTAACACTGTTTCAATTTTTAATTTTGTGATAATGAAAAATTATAAAGCAGATCTAATTTATATTACGTATTTAAGTGTTACTCACATTTCTCCTCTCATATAAATATTGACATAACTATAAAATAAGCCTACCTGTCAAGAAGCATCAGCATTGATGCACAAAGTGCTGATATCAACGACACGCATTCACATAACATAATAGGTGAGAAAGTCTTTGCCAATTGGTTAACAATTCTTAAACAATATTAAACCTGTATTTTAGAATTGTTGTGGTGTATATATTTATATTTTTCAACTTACCGTAATAATAAGTTGTGATATCTGATATAATCAGAAATGTTCTTCAGATAACGTATTTTGTCTTCTTTCGAGTTAATATTACTTACATCAAGTTGTTCAATTTTATTATGCAACAACATAAATTGTGTAATAATAATAATGCATATACTCATAAAGATTTCGTCAATTGCATTTATTTGAAACGCTACAATGTAGAGGAACGTGATGCTTTGCAGAATAAAGTGGAATAGGTAATATTTATCATGACCTTCAATTAACCATAATCCTAAAGGTAGTTGCTTAGTATAATAGCCTTGTCCAATAGTTAGAGAAATTGTCAGCATACACAAAAACACCCAGAACTTTTGCAAACGTAGAGTGAAAGGAAAAAGCAACACAAAGATGTTTTTCAGTTTATCAGGACTATTTCTGGTATCCCAAAGTAGTTTGGTATCTTCTATTAAAATGCGTAAATCATTTCTTTGTACTGCCATGATGAGTACTTTACAAAAAATCTGCAAGAAAGAGTTTATTAAGAGAGCACGTTACAATGATACGTTTTAGATGAACAAAACAAATACAGTATAATCTTCCAGTATTCAGAAAAAACCTGACTAATTTCGTATTTTAGTTAATCCTTATGTCGGTTCTGTAAAAAGTATACGAAATGAAGTACTCTTTAAAATGTTATATTGTTTCATATTTCTAAAAAAGATTAGTTGCATACGGTCCACACATAATTTTTTATAAAAAAATAGTTTTCTTGTCTTATTTAATGTAAAGACAACAAAACATTTATTTATTGTGTTTTGTTACATCTTTTTATTTCAGTCCCTTAATTTTTTAATACGCACAGCCATAGTTGAAGTGGCGAAATTTTCCAATTAAAAAAATCCCGCCGCACCAAGTGGGACTCGAACCTATGACCCTTGGAACACGACACCACTCGTTAATATTTATTTAGAAAAGCGCTTATCATAATCCATATACAAGGGTGGTCCCAGAAGTACCCGACCCAACAAAGAAAACACAAAAATTTTGGAAAAAGATTTATTTATTTTTCAACGTAATCTCCTTTCAACTCTATACACTTTTCCCAGCGGTGTTCAAAAAAGTTCGATACCCTTTTTATAATAAGAACTGTCTTGCTCCTCAAAATAGCCATTAACTGCTGACATCACTTCTTCATCGTTGGAAAATCTTTGACCACTGAGCCATTTTTTCAAGTTTGGGAACAGGAAATAATCCGAGGGGGCTAAATCTGGCGAATATGGTGCATGAGGTAGCAATTCAAACTTTAATTGATTAATTTTGGCCATTGCAATAACGGATTTGTGAGCTGGCGCGTTGTCGTGATGAAACAACACTTTCTTTTTAGCCAAATGCGGCCGTTTTTGCTTGATTTCTTCGCTCAAACGTTGCAATAAGTTTGCATAATACTGGCCGTTGATAGTTTTTCCTATTTCGAGATAGTCAATAAAAATTATTCCACGCGCATTCCAAAAAACCGACGCCATAACCTTGCCTGCAGATGAAACGGTCTTCGCCTTCTTTGGAGCCGGTTCTCCCTTTTGAGTCCATTGTTTCGATTGTTCTTTTGTCTCGGGCGTGAAATGATGGACCCATGTTTCATCCATTGTTACGAAACGGCGCGAAAATTCTGCTTTGTTGCTGTGAAACTTTGCTAAACACTCAATTGAAACATTTTCACGACACTGTTTTTGCTCGAGTGTGAGCAAACGCGGCACCCATCTTGCACACAGCTTTCTCATGTCCAAATTTTCAGATAATATGCGATGAACCACACTTTTTGAAATGCCCGTAATGTCTGCTAGCTCGCGCACTTTCAGTCGACGATCATCAAGTACCGCTTTGCTGATTTTCTTCACCATTTCTGGAGTCGTCACCTCATTTGGTCGACCACTGCGATGCTCGTCTTGGCAGCTCGTACGGCCTCGTTTAAACCCAGCTACCCAAAACTTAAGTGTTGTAAAGGAAGGAGCAGACTCACCCAGAGTAGAATCCAGTTCAGCTTTTATATTGGTTGGGCTGAGGCCTTTCAAATAAAAGTATTGTATCACATAACGATGACCAATTTTCTCCATTTTCACAAATTCACTGACAACGTTCACTACCCAAGCAGCATTTTTAGTCACCGCTACGTACCAGCAACCACCGGTGGAACTATAAAGTTTTTGCCGTTAGTCACAAGAGCGTAATTGCTACGGTATTGTTACGTGTCTGGAACCAAAATGGGGAACAATTTTTGGGTAGCAGGTACGTGGCGGCGTAGTAATTGCTACTTTCGTGGAACTTCTTTTCTCTTTGACACATCATGTCGCGTGTTTGTTCTCTCTTGCTCTTGCAACTTAACAAATATTCTATCATTTTCTATACTATATAATGCTGGATCGTGTCACAAAATGAACTACCAGTTTATTTGTAATACGTACTTAATACAAAGAGCGATGAAATGTTTGATTATTTTGTCATTCCAGTACACCAAAATTATAAACCATTGCAACTTTTCTGTTAAATATGATGATGATAGATCGAAAAATAACAACGCGCCTTCTTTAATTATATTTTTTAGTAAAAAAATGTCACAAATGTCAAAAAATAAAACATGATAAATATACACGAAATACTTATACGTTTGATACACATGATAGAAACCATTTTTATATTATTCCTGTTATGTTCTTTTATGTGTTTAAATAAAAGATACTCAATTATTGTCATTAATTATCTTTATTAATATTGAGTGAGCTGGGCGAATTAAATACACAATGCATAGACTGTAGAAGACGTATATCCTCCAAGGCGGCTCGAGTGTTACTGACGCACGCCCAGAGCATGCCAGGATTGGTTAGTTAGATCACTATAAATAAATGTTGCCAACTTCAACCTACATACATAACAATCCCTAAGGCACAATTTGGCACTAATTTGTTATTTTTATTGAAGGTTATATAGTAAAACATCTATTAACAATCATAACAAATTGCAAATTGATTAATGATTATTGATTAATCCAACATTTTACAAGTAAATATGGAGATGGAGTAGTTTACGAAAAATTACTTTAATGTGATTTTTCTGGGTAGCAAAAACGTAAGTGTTACATTCAATACTACTGTAAGGTTTTAAAAACTTTAAAGAAGCTTCGGGCAAGTTACTGCTACAATCATAATACCACTTTGAAGTTGCAACGACTTTAAAGTAAGTATACTAAGTGGCAATACGGTTCCAAATACTTTAATAGTTACTCAGAAGTAATGAAACTACATAGTTCCAATAAATAGTAGAAACAACTACACAATTACTAAAATATTCCGAATTGAAGAAATTAAACCTATAAAGTCATAAATTTAGTTGCAGTTACGTAACAACTACTCAATCAAAGTTCCGATCTCAGTTACTGCTACTTAAATGCTGCTTGGGTATTGATGGCTGCCAAACAAATACTGAACAACGTGGCGCTTTCAAACTTGAAATATATGCTTTATAGACTGCGTACTTTCCAATACAGTGATATTTTCAAACAACTACCGCCACCTCTTGGTCAGGTCGGATACTTCTGGGACCATCCTCGTAAGTTTTGATCATTTTTTCGTGTGAAGCTATCAATAGTACTATACTAAATATAACGACGTTGTCCAGATGACCTGTCTTCAATTATGCTATAAACGGGTCGGTGGCAACATATTCGACATTACTATAGTGGTAATCGAAAAATAGTATTATGTACCTATTTATTATCACTCGAAAACAAACTAGGTAGATAACTGGTTTCCCTGTTCATTAGGCTTTTTAATAATTTTTTTCAACAATTAGAAGAAGGTTAGTAACCATAGCTATATTATTGTCTTGAAACGATATACCGGGTGGGGCAATAGTGTGGAGAAGTCCGATAGCTCCTAAACAGTAACAGCTAGAAAAATCGTTCTAATACGGATGTAAACAGTGGATAGGGGCGCATCTGGAGAAATTATTTTCAAATATACAGGGTGTTGCAGAAAAGTGTGGCACGCTTAAGGTAATTTTTTTTAAATAGAATGCCACAAATATTTTTGCATATTTAACACCGCTCTTGGCAGGTTTATTCATATCTAAAATTTTAGCGCCATCTTATGACCGGTTTAGAAGTTATATTTTTTTTTCAAAAAAATTGAGTTTTACATTATCCCACTTAACAGTTTACCGCTTTCACGGCCGCAACTGTCAAGACGAATTTAAGTAGGGATTTTGTTGCAGGGGCTTGTAGGGTGCTCTTCTTTAAAAGAAAATGGACCCACCATGTACAGGGTGTTCAAAATTAATTTTTAGATTTAGAGAACTTCAAAGCTAAAATTCACAACTTTTTCAAATGCAACACCCTGTATATTTTGTACCTTTGTGATGCAGAAATAAATAACGAACATTTTTTGTATGTACGTTCCTATAGCTATCTGTAACTACTTTTGATTGTTTCAGGAAAAACTGCAAGAAGTACACAATTAAAAACAATTATTTATTTAGTTGTCAAGCGTATTGGTTGTTTTTGTTCATCAAAACATTAAAGCATCTAGCAATTGTTGTGCACGTATGCAAAACGTATAGTTCTCGCAGTTATCGACCATCAGTGTTTAGTTCTAGTAGGTGTTTTAGTTTTTCAAAATGAATTTTAGTAATGAAGAACTTGTAGACATGACTTTTGTTTTGGGCGAGTCGGAAAGAAATTGTTTGCTTGCCCGCAGAATTTACCACCAACGGTATCCTGAACGGAGACTCCCTAAAGTTCACAGCTTTCAAAACCTGCTCGATAGATTTGTGAGGACCGGCAATGTACAGTATGAAAAAGTGAACGAATTAACAATGTTGTGAACGAAGAAAATGAGTTATCTGTTGTGCTGGCAACGATTGAGAATCCCCATGTTAGTCAGAGAGAAGTGAGTTCATCTGTAGGAATAAGTAGACGTTCTGTTGGTCGAATCTTAAAGAAAAATAAGTTTCATGCATATCACCATGCATATTCAAATGCACCAGGAATTAACTGATGACGATTTTCTAAAACGTTTACAGTTTTGTAATTGCGCCATAGGTAAAATGCAAGACGATGCTACATTCTTCAACAATGTTTTGTTCACTGATGAGGCAACGTTTCATAAAAATGGATTTGTTAACAGGCATAATTTCCATTATTATGCTACAGAAAATCCCCACTTTTTCAGACAACTTGATAACCAGCACAGATGGTCCATAAACGTTTGGGGGGGAATTATTGGAGAACATGTAATAGGGCCACATTTTTTTTATGGTACATTAACTGGAGCTATTTATCTTCATTTTTTGGAGAACTATCTACTACAATTATTGTCGAACCTTCCTCAAAGGATCCGAAATGGGATGAGGCTTCAGCAAGACGGTGCTCCACCGCATTATTTACATGCAGTAAGAGACCACCTAAATAATATCTACCCACATCAATGGATTGGAAGGAATGGACCCACCAAATAGCCTGCGAGATCTCCTGATCTTACAAAAATGGATTTCTTTTTATAAGGATATGTGAAAGAAATTGTTTATACAGAGGCACCAACCACAATCCAAAATATGAAGGAAAGAATAATACGTGCTTTTAGAAGTATCACGCCGGCAATGTTAAGAAACGTACAAAGATCGTTTCAAAGGCGCATCGAAATGTTGTGTTCATGCAAATGGACACCATATGGAGCATTTGTTATAGTTTTTTTTTGTTTTATTTGAAAAACCTCGATTTTTTAAATAAATAATTTTTTAATTGTGTACTTCTTGCAGTTTTTTCTCAATAAATCAAAAGTGCTTACAGATAGCTATAGGGACGTACATACAAAAAATGTTCGTTATTTAATTCTGCATCACAAAGGTACAAGATATACAGGGTGTTCCATTTGAAAAAGTTGTGAATTTTAGCTTTGAAGTTCTCTAAATTTAAAAATTAATTTTGAACACCCCGTACATGGTGGGCCCTTTTGATTTTAAAGAAGAGCACCCTACAAGCCCCTGCAACAAAATCCCTACTTAAACTCGTCTTCACAGTTGCGGCCGTGAAAACGATAAACTGTTAAGTGGGATAATGTAAAACTCAATTTTTTTGAAAAAGAATTTCTAACTTCTAAACCGGTCATTAGATGGCGCTAAAATTTTAGATATGAATAAACCTGCCAAGAGAGGTGTTAAATATGCAAAGATATTTGGAGCATTCTATTAAAAAAATTTCCTTAAGCGTGCCACACTTTTCTGCAACACCCTGTATATTTGAAAATAATCTTTCTAGATGCACCCTTATCCACTGTTTAGATCCTTATTAGAACGATTTTTCTAGCTGTTACCGTTTAGGAGCTATCGGACTTCCCCACACTATTGCCCCACCCGGTAGTATGTAATTAATTTAGCAATCCATGTGGTAAGTTAAGTAATAGCAAAGTAAATAAACCGGCTTTCCTATTGTACTTGTATGTAGCTTGAGAGCTTTGTAGCAAAAAAATACTGAAAAATTGTCCATTAGACTTTTATATTATTTTTTCATGGAAGAGCGATATTTTACACTTCCGAATTGGCAGAAGTTTCAATTATTGAAATTTGTAACTGCTTTATACCGATTGTTTAATTTTTTTACTTAATCTTAGATTATTTAAAGAACTACATAATACATACTTGTATATGTACTCCAAATGATCCTACGTTCCTTAAAAATACAAATGGATCTCCAAAGGCCAAATAAAAGTGGTACAATACCATTGCCATTATTATACTACTCGCAGTTGCCATAATAATGGTTGCAGTAATAAATATGAATTTCTTTACATCTGGATGCTGTCCACACAGTCTTAAGCAAGCCAATGGAAATTTAAGAATGATTTCACTTCTTCCATCGTCCATTGTAAACTGAAACAGATATTAACTATCTAACGAACACTCGTCACGGAAGAAATCGGGACAGCAATAGCAGAGAATTTTAAAAAATTTTGGTTGTGAATGAGATTTTAGATAAAATGTTTGTACTTTTCAGAAGGATTATTGCAAACCATAAATTACTACCAATATTTTATCTAAAATCCCATTCACAACTAAAGATTTTTAAATTCTCCACTACTGCTGTCCAGATTTTTTCCGTGAAGAGTGTACGCTAACAACGTTATAACAATTTATTTATTTTTTGTTATTTTACGCTTATACTACGTGGGAACCAACAGCTAAGGTTGTATGTCCCCCATCTAACATACAACACAAACGTTCCTGGAGGTTCAATATCCATAAAGTAATTACTCCTTTCAACTTTCCCGCCTCAATCAGCATCTGTATCATAGCTCATGTTCACTGAAAGACAAATTAAATGAGACCCGTATAGGTATTCTAATTCGAATAAAACCGACGAATTTGATAAAATTTGAAAATAAATTGCATTAAAAATATTTCAGTTTAAGTTTAAGTTCGACCCTGATATATTTAGGCAACCCAACAATCACCTGTGCGCAGCTGATTTTTTAAGTGCCTATACGAGTCTCATTTAATTTGTCTTTCAGTTTACAAGAAAGGGGATTCCGGATACTTACTTTTGAAACAACATATTCTCAATATAAAGAGCTATATATATACACCGTGTATCCATTTTATTAATTAATTTATTAATTAACGTACCTAAGGAATTATTAAAAATTTTACATTTATTAAGTGAACACTTCACATTTAACAATTGTTTTTACACAGACATTTCCTAATGAAATACAAAACGTTATAATAAAATATAAATTAACAATAATTTTTTAAATGTTCATAAATAATATTGTTAAGTTTTTGAAAATTACTAGGTACCTACTGTTGTCTAATAGTAACAGTATTTTTGGTTAAAGAACTCCAAGCAATAATAAAATATATTGGTTAACTAATAATTTTGAGGGCTTTAAGTTATTAATAAACTTTTTGCTCAATCTGACCATTCATTAAATACACCGTGCGTTTGTATTTGTATATTCATGAAATTTCAAATTGAATTTTCTCTATACTTACAGAAAATTTACACATACAGACATCACTTTTCTAATGTTTCATATCATCACAAAATTCACAAACTAACAGCTTATGTCTTTAGTACAGCTAACTTTAACTATTGTAATGAAACGATCACATTTTATAAAACAATTTTAATTATTAAACAATTAGCACAAGCTAATCATTATAATTAAATAAAAAATAATCACTTTGGCAAGATATCAGAAAAGATTGCAAATATGTACAATACGAAACATTACAAAACAACCTGTAAAACTAACGCCAACACTTTTTCATTTTTTTTCAATGCTCAATATAGAACACCCGATGTTCATGAAACACGGTATTTGCCGTTTAAATAGTTATTTTTGTAACTCAGTTTATATTGGACAAACACTTCGAAATTTCTGCATAAGTCACATAGTTACGCTGTTACAAAAATAAACACCCAGAAAAATCACACCAACCAACCAACCAAACAGAATCACACAATAACACCTCATTACAACAAACACCAATTAGACCTTTAAGAAACTTTTGAAATATACAAAAAGAAACGACCGGTATCTTTAATGAATGAATGAATTGAGCTCAGTAATTCTCGATTATTAGAAGTGTTTATAGTTTTATGTACGTATTGTACCTAGTTTTGTATATATCCTAAGCAACGTGTTGTTTATCATTCTAATTTACTGTAAATAATGACATATTATTATATATCGAAACAATTGTCAGGTATAAAGATATTACTAAATTTTGTGAAACTTGTAATTAATTATTTTATTTCTAGTTCATTTTATGATTCTGGAGTTTCACGTAGTAAACTTCGAGACAATGAACTCTACTTAATCATGTATTAACCAGCATAAAGCAATCAAAAATAGTTCATTTTGCGGGTATCTGTGTATTAATTTCATTAATGCATTATAAATACTCCTCACCATGGAGGGTTGCCATCCGACAAAGTATAATATTTAACAATTTAACAAATTACTTTTTATATGACTGTAATTAACTGAATCGCAATTTGATTTATAACGATTATGACCAACAAGAAACTAATACTATAAATGAATTTATTGGTACTTATGTTTTAATCAGCATAAAACACAAATGAAACTAAATTCTGCACGCGAATAACCATATCTTCGGTAATATCTAACGAACAGTATCTAGTTAAATACCTCTGATACAGGATGTCCAGAAATGGATTTCACTTTTCAAACTCAAATAAACTTGGTAACCATGTAAGATAATGGGGTCGGCTTAGCTGCGTTTGGTAGTGAACTGATGTGGATTGTTAATAACAATCTTAGAATATAAAATTTCAAAATACTGTTTTAAAATTGAGGTTATATAGTTTATGTGCGCATTTTGAGACAGTGAGAACCGCTAATGGAAATATCTCATTACAAAACCGGAAACACATATTCCGCCATATTGAGACCCCATCCCGGTCGTATGTGGTAGTTGATTATGTTCCTTCTTACAGTTTTATATTCTTAGGTGACAATTGAGCAGCGGTCAGGCGGGCATCCTGCGCTCTTTATCGACGCTTCCTTTAAGGCGAACGATTCGCTTGCAAGACGAAATTTTTGTAATCACTTCAATACTACAAGGATGGCGGATAACATAAATAAGTTATTTCAAAAACAATACTTAATAGATATTAATAAATCATAACATAACCTTAAAAGGAAATAAGTACTACACATTTGTAATTTTTGTTAGTTAAAACCTACCTGTAAATAACAGTAGCTGATTCTCAATAAATAAAATGCATAGTATAGCTTTTAAAGAAAGGCCTTATTATTATTATTATTATTATTATTATTATTATTATTATTATTATTATTATTATTATTATTATTATTATTATTATTATTATTATTATATGTAGATATTCATAAAAAACATCAAGATAGATATCGACTGTAAACTTTGACGTTATGTAAGCAAGTTAACGTTCGAACTGATGCAGTCATATTCGATGATGTATCAACTATATGCTTTGCCTTTTAGATAACGCTTCTCATAATCTTTTGCTCATTCACATAATTTATTCTAATTTACATAATGTATGCAAACGGATTCAAATCTGCATAATTATTCTTCTCAATTAAATAATGTATGCAAGATACTCTGAACCTTTATTTTAATGGCTGAATACTAATGTGGTTTTCTAAGAACTTCAATTTAATATATGATAAGTAGGCGCATTTTATGACCATGGGATGGTATATAAACGCGGACCTAGATGAGATCCTTCAGTCCGAGTTACCAAGGGCTTGGGGATAGAAACTGATGACCAGGGTCATTTTTTACCTTCCTTCAAGCCATATTCGGCCAGAAAGCCGTAGAAACTGGTAGCCAGGGTTACTGCTTACCTCGGTCTTTCTGAACATCATTACTACCAGTTTCAGGTTGAAATTGTATAATAGTATTTAAGTGATTGCATAATCACTTAAATACTAATTGCACTTGCATAAGTGCATATTGTGTAATTTCACAACGAATAAATATGTTATTGTACTTAACAGTAAACTGTGTTCATTTTTGTGACTTGGACTCCGTCTTTTGCGTTTTTGAATAATAAAGTATTATTTTAAAAACGTTTTTTCATGTCAAGAAAAGTTAATTCGCACACTGACAAACAAAAGTTTTCAAGAAAGTAATTGATGAGACCGTTGTATTTATATGATTTATATAGGCATTTACGTTTCTTATAAATTAAGTACAATGCAACTAAGAGATTACGCTCATACAGTGCTATTTATTTACAATGCAATATAAATCGTATAGGATTTTGTGCTGTATAATTGGTTGCATAAGTATACATAATGTTTTTACTTTATTTTGCAATCTAGAGTATATTGTACAAATTGCATTTTAATTTAATAGCACTGTGTAATACTTAGTCTGTCAGAGAAGTGTCGTATTTAGCCTGTTAAACATTTGCTTAATGTAGTTTTTTAAATGTATTTTCATACAGTTGTAGTCCCGGTTTTATTTTAAATGTCGAACTTAATTATTATTTAGTTGTTTATTTGATTGTTAATAATCTTGTGTCAAAAGTTGTAAATATTCACAATTAAATTCAAACCGACTCTTGGTTGAAATATGTTAGTTATTGTACTGAAAGGAATACACAATGTTTCCCAAATACGGAAACATTTGCATACATAGAAGTAACAAAACCTAAAATAGACAACAACGAAAGATATATTTCATATTAAACATTTACAGTTTAAACATTTTTTTGCCAAATACCTAGTAAGTGGCATTTTCCATTATATCAAAATTCCACCATCTCTATTATCTATGAATTCAAATTACAATAATAGTATATTACGTTATAAGTCCGGTAAACCCAAGTTTACAGTAGCGAGTTGAAAACGTTTCGGGACGAGGCGACGAAGGAGCCGAGTCTCGAATGTTGAAACGAGCTACTGTAATGGTTTACCGGAAGTATGACGTAAGGCGTTTTATTTCATACTGCCTCACATTGTTCATTTTTTAAAAAAATGCATTTAAAATTTTCAGTCCGGTAAAATTTTTTACCGGACTCAAATTAGATTTTCAGTCCGGTAAAATTTTTTACCGGACTCAAATTGGATTTTCAGTCCGGTAAAATTTTTTACCGGCCTTGTAACGTAATAATTCATTTACCGGACTCAAATGAGTCCGGTAAATACCCTTTTACCGGACAGTATGAAATAAACTAATTTATGAAATTGAAGTCGATGTAAACTCTTTGTGAAACATTTTGTTAAATAGTTTTAAGAAAAACTTTGTATTTAAAATGTTTCCAAATATTATGCAGAATGATCTACACGTGTTTCAGCTAGTGTTAGCAAAATTCAGTGGCGTGCGGTCCATGGAAGCAATGCTTCCCTTAAGAATTTATTAAAAATAAAAATTAATGCTAACAAAAATATTTTTATAAAATTATGGTTATTGTTTATTTAAATTTGTATTATTTAATCAACTTAAAGCTCAATATCAATTCCGTACAGCAAAAAGTATAATTATTTAGAGTACTTTTTTAAATTAGGCTAATTAAACTTGCGCGGAAAGGTAATACCGATTCAAATGTGTTACATACACTGCATATAAGCACTGATTTCATTGCTTACTGCTCTTCTCCTAGCGTTGATTAGCGGGCGTGAAGATACAGATGCGGTTGACATTTGTAAGGTCGTTACTTTTAGTGTGCTCCGTGCCCAAATATTTATTTATTATAATTTGGTTATTTGTTCGATTTGGTGTTTGTTAAATTTAATGTTACTTAAGTAATGTAAATCTGCGAATGAGACTGTATTTTGAAACATTTTATTATTTCAATTTATATAATTTAGATTTTTCCAAAAACAAATAATTCTATTTAATTTATAAATAACATATTAAAAAACTTAAAGTCTTCTCCATAAAATTTATTGAAACGAGTAACTAAATTACAATTGTTTCGGCCCAAAAATAATCAATAATAATAAAATTGGAGGACATCTACAGATTAAACCATAATTAAAAACAAACACAAATATGTCTCTACTCTTAAAAATATCAGTTGATTACAATCATTTACATCTTAGTTAATTATAATTTTTCATTTTGCATTTAATTGCACCATTCATGATGATCGCAAAAGTCTATTTAGTTTGCTCTGTATGCAAATTTTAAATTGCATTATCGTCATGACTGCAAATTCAACAGCTTCGGTGGAAGGTCGAGTACTTTCGATAAATCTGAATCGTGACGATTTTTTTGTTCAGTTTGTAAATTATTAGATAAAGAATTTTCTGCATACAGCTTTGGAGAGAAATTACAAATTATTGAGAAAGGCAGATCAAAACCAGAACTTTCAAATTTAACAACAAAGATTAAAACCTGCACTAGTAGTCCAGTCAATTTAGAACAAATTTTCATGAATAGCGGAAAGTTGAGGAAAGTCCGTGAATTTTTGCATAGGCCTTCCTGGAGGGCTGTTAAATAACTCCCTAAAAATCACCATCTGTAGGTGGCGAGCTCAATGAGATAATGAGAGTAAACCCCGCCCCCTAACGGTTTTTGTCGTTTTTCTCGGAAACTATTAGGTTTATCGAGATGAAGGAGGTTAGGTAAACTAAAATTTATTTAAATCCCTACCAGAAATGTCCGAATGTTTTTTCGTATCTCGTCTTCTTTTTGTGTTATCGCAGAAGGAAGATATGTCATACATAAATGAGTAATTTGCTCCAGTAAATTTGCTCAAGGAACTTTCGGGCGTAACTTTTTGTAGTCTCACATTCGTCATGAAATCGATAAGAAACATTCGTTGAGAGCCGGACGCAATCGTGGTCCAGTCGTATTTTACCTTAGCATCTCTTCGGCAAAATCCATCAGGCGATATTATCGTTATCCTTGATGCCCGTCCGATGAAAGTTGTGTATTGGCAAATTAATTCTTAGGAGAGTACACTGCGCTAGTCAGTATTTGTATCCAACCCAATACGTACAGGGTGTTTCGCTATTTTTTCTAATTTGACTGGACTACAGGTATTTTACTAAAAAAAAAACGGAAAATCTAGTTGCATTAAAAATACATAGTATAGTGTATTCGGAAATGAAGCGGAGTAAAAAAATCACCTGTTCGGTGTTTGGCAACACTGGAGTCTCTTCCTATTGGTTGTAACAAAGTCAGGTACACTTAGCTGAAAAGTGAATTGGTATTCAGATGTTTTTATTGTGTTTCTATGTGGTTGTTTTATTATGCTTCAATATGGATTCTTCACCAAGAAAAAGGGGAACGCATATTCCGTTGTCTGTACAAGAAAAAAATACAATTGTTAATATTCTAAAAACTGCGAAAATGGATAAACCGGAGATGAATGTAACACAGTCAGTTGAATATGTGTCAAATGCTATTGGTAAGTTATTCAATTGGTAATTATTCGATATACCGACCCCTATCGTACATGCCATACATACGGAAATACCAAGCGCTACGGGTTTTCGTTCGAAAAACGTCATAAAAACAGGTAAAAACTATAAAATATTCTTGTCAGATGACACAAACACCATTTCTGTGGCATTTTCACGTAAATACAGCCAACTTTTTTACTAACTGTAACCTAACATATAACATTCTAACCTCAAAATAGCCATTTTAACATTGTCTTTCTTATTAATTACCGGCGACCGGGATTATTTTTCGGATTATTGTTCTCTAAGTTATCCTCTACAACTTAGTATAATTGGTATACCTGGGTTCAGAAGGGTCGGTATATCGAATAATTAATATTCAATTTACTTAGATCACATTTATAGTATTTTCTGCTGATTTCGTACGGCAACATAATTTGACATTCATTTGACATTATGATAACATTTATGAAAACACGTCCTATTGTGTTTTATTTTATGTATATACAGAATGGGAAGCGTTTATTTACAATTTCTTGTAATGTAGGAGTATCTACAAGTACCGTATTCAAGGTCAAAAGAGAATACAATAAGGTAAAAGACTTACAACCTCCAAAAAAGTCTACCGGAAGAAAATCCCTCGTGAATAGCGTAGACGAACACGACATGAATTTAATCCGGCAAACGATAAATGGGTTTTTTCGTAACAATAAAATACCATCGTTAGACGATATACACAAAGCAGTTCAAGAAAACGAAGATGTCACAAGCTTTAAGAGGACGACATTATTTCATATAATTAAAAAATTAAATTTTCGGTAAGACCTTTCATTTTAATATTGTTTTAATACAACGTAAACTTTAATACACTTGTTGACAGATATGTAAAACGTAACCGAAAAAGTGTTTTATTGGAGAAAGACGACATTGTGACCTGGCGGAGGCAGTTTTTGCGTACAATTAAAGACTACAGAAGTAAAGGTCGGAAAATATACTTCCTTGATAAGACATGGGTGAACGTGGGCCACACCGTTTCCAAAGTGTGGGTAGATGAAAATATAAAATCTAAAAGACAGGGTTTTATTGGGGCACTTACCACAGGTCTAAAAAACCCAACAGGTAAAGGGAAACGACTCATCATTTTACATATTGGGCCCGAGGATGGATTCGTGGAAGGTGGCTTATTGTGTTTCGAATAAAAAAAACTGTTGATTACCATGAAGAAATGAATGCCCAAATTATTGAGAAATGGTTTAGTACAATACTTAAGAAGTTAGAGCCGAATGCCGTAATTGTAATGCTCATTAATCTTAGAGATGATGATTCATTCGAAGACATGTCGGATGATGAAATATAAAATTTAAAATATATGTATGGATGTTACTTACGTTCTAATGTGATTGTGTTAATGTTTCGTGTTTAATTTGTTAATGTTCTTTAATTTTTATTTATTGTATTTATTTGTTTTTGAGCGAGGATTCGGGGTGACGGAGCATCCCTCGTACCTCATGGCACCGATTACTATGATTTGGCCAACTCTACTATAATTTAGCCGAATCTGGGATCATTCCTCCCCCACTACAGTAGGGATTTGTATCGCGAGAAACATCGTATCGTATTGATACGGGACCTACGGTTTTACATCCTAGTTTTACATCGTAGTTGTCTACTACGAAAAATTACCAGCTCAGCCGGTGATCGAACCTGCGATTTTTGGTTTATGAAACAAACATACAATCCGCCGAAGCTGACGATTTTTGTAATAATAAAATATTCAATAAACTTTATGCTGCCAGATTGTTAATAAATAATATGTCAATAAAGTTATCATTTATATATGCTATGTTTGCTTTACTGCTTGTTTAAATGACGTACTACATAAATAAGAGTTCATAGATTCGCATGAGCAACAAACAGTACGACAGATGAAAAATTTTTATGCAGATTGATACGGGCTTGTGTTAACTCCACCCCTATCACACATTTCTTACGTGATCACTCCGCTCCTATTTCGCATACAGTATAGTAGTTTTTTTTAAATAAAGAATAAGAGTCAACAAATTCCAATTCAAGTATAAAGCGTAAAAGTTCTTCTTTCAAAAACTTTTAAGCTTAATAATTATAACTCTGTTTTTTATTGTTCCTAGCAGGGGCGGATCCAGAGAATTATTTTGGAGGTAGGGAAATTTGTGGAAAAATAATTGTTTTAATAAATAATAATTAAACAAACATTATTTGTTTCTATTCTATGTATACTTATTTCTAAATTTTAATACGCACCGTGAATCCCAACTTGAATCCCCCGTGAATCCGCGCCTATACCTAGGTATATTAAAATTAAAATCGTGTTTGCTTCCCTAGCCTAAATTCTCACCGTACGCCACTGGCAAAATTCAATCTGACTAATGATTGAAAACTAATGACTAAAAATTTAATCATGACTAATGATTAATGATTAATTAATTTCAATCATGCCTGATGACTATTAATTGATTAGTTTTAGTTTTAACCAATTAATCAAAACTAAAAATTTTTGATTGGGGCTGCAGTCAGCATTCCGTACTACTACCCTGCAGCTATTTACATCCTACACTTAGCTACCCACTAATTAACTCCAATTTATAGGTAAACAAATTTATATACGAATAATCTATCAGTATTTTTAATACAATAAATTCAACAAAAATATTTTCTTGTCATTTAATCTCGTTCATTAAAAACATAATTGTAAAAGCATAGTCGCTCAGTTCTTTTATCATTGCTGTAAATAGAGGGTTTTCAATTTTTGACGCCAGTGAAGTTAGAGCATCCGCACTTTATTAAATTTCAAGAATTTTTGTTTGGATGTTGAATAATAATTTTGAACTAATTGTGAACTTATTTTGGACCAATTTAAAAAAAGCAACCTCTATTAATCAGAAATGGAAATTCTAATGTGGGGGTCCTGACTCAAGCTCAAGCTAGCAGATTGCTAGATTGGTAAATTAACCCCTGTAAATAATTCCACGAAAATCAATAATAAAAAGCTGATAGAACCGTGCCATAACGTTGCAATAATTCAAGGCTATTGATTGGCAGATAACTCATTTTTGAAATCATCCCCTAAATTGGTAACTCCCCCTGTCGAAATGTCCCCTCCGAATCCGAATCCCCTGTCTGAAATAAAGATGAAAAACCGTGCCATTATTTTGGACTAATTAAAGATTAACCATTAGTATACATCTAAGTTTTGAAATAATTCCATAACCTGGTAAATTACCGCTACCCTTATGAATAATGCCAAGAAGTTGAATACGTATTCTTTGTGTTAAACGATATTTTTAAAATCATCTCTTAAACTGTCAGTCACTCCTCATAATAGTATCACGAAGTTAAGTAAAATCCTGAATAACCGAACCATAACTATAAAATAATTAAAATATACCCGCAGGGTGGCTGGAAGCGGGCAGCCATTGGGAGTAGCGCCCCCACGGGTACCAGCTCAGTACACCTCGTTCCAACACACATACCTGCCCGTACACACAACCATATAAACACACTGTTTTTCAAATTTAACCTAAACACACATACACTACACACACGTACACTGCATACGGGCAGGTCACCAACACGCACACTCATTCCTTGTTTGGCAGCGTGGGGAGGTAGTAGCAGTCTGGGATCCTTGGGCTCGCCTGCTGGAGGGTACAGCGGATAAAACTGGGTTCCGGGGTGTGCACTCCCAGGCTGCAAGGTAGTACAGGGGCCCGGGTCGGTCTAGCCAACATGACCTGGCTGCCCTATCAACTTGCGAAAATCTCGCTTATGCCGTAATGCCAGGTGGCGCCTGGACCGGGAACCTTGCGGTATAATGCGGGGGGCTCCGTCGAGGCCACCAGAGTCGAGTTCACAGGAATCCTTTGGCTGTTGCTGGTTCCTCAAGCTGTCAAACATAAAAGGAATGAAAAACACACATTCTATACATACACACTTTTTTAAACAAATTATCAAAAACAAAAATGAATGACAGTATAGGTAATGATGTTACAAAAGTGCCCCTGTCGCAAACGGAGCTTCCCGGCTCCACCCCTCAACCCACCTTATCCTATTCCCCTTCCCATCCATTAGAACTCCCTTCTTACAACGAATTTAGAACCCTTTCAATACCTCCTAATCCCTTTTCCATACCCTCTGAAATAAATACCCCTGAGACTCGGTCTCCAGGAAAAAGAAAGAAGACTAGTGAATCGTTAATTGAAACTGATAATGATACAGAAACAGGAAGTAATAAGAAATGTCCGATTAGCTACTCAAAAATTAATTTTCTACTAATGCAACGAGAAGAAGGTTCATTTAATGACGTAAGCCCATTTTTAATTTTTAACAGTTTAAAGAAACAAGTAGGTGAAGTCAAGAATGTTAAAAAGATAAACGACGGTCTGTTAATTGAAAGTATGAATAAGGAGCAAACGAAACGTTTGTTAGATATAACGAATCTTGACAATCTGAAAGTTAAGGTAACACCTCATAAAACACTAAATTTTGTTAAGGGAGTAATCACATGCAAAGACCTTAATAACTGTACCATAGAAGAGATTAGGGAAGAATTATTAAAATCCAGGCATGTCGCAGATGTAAAGAGACTAACTTACAAGAGGCAGGGTGAGATAATAAACACATCGTCGTATGTACTCACGTTCACGGGGGCCGTTCTTCCGGAACGGGTTAAAATAGCTTTTTATTCCCTCCCAGTTCGCGCCTATGTTCCAGCACCTCTGCGTTGTTTTAGGTGCCAGAAGTTTGGTCACGCTGCAGTTAATTGTCGGAAAGAACAAGTTTGTATTTGTGGAAAACCAATGCACCAAGGTAACCCCTGTGAAACTCCCGTAGTATGTGTTAATTGTGGAGATAGTCATCCAGCAAATTCTAGGACATGTACAATTTATAAACAAGAAGTTGCAATACAAAAACTAAAAGTAACCAAGCGTATTAGTTATTTTGACGCCAAGCGCGAAGTAATGCTTAATACACCTTCGATAGTTACCGGTCCGACTACTTCATATGCCAGAGTTGCGGCTAGGCCTATTCAACCACCAGCGGTGCTAAATCAAAATATGCTAGTTAATCTTCTCGTACCAGAAATTGTAAAAGCACTCGAGACGCATTTAAATAATTTATTCAATACTACTTCGTTAAGACCCCTTCTGCCTGATCCTATTAATACTAATCCCTCCCCCCAACTACCAACTCCCATCTCCTCAATATCAACCCCTCAATTACCATTCCCAATCCCCCCACTTTCACAACCATCGATGTTTATATCACCCCAAATTCCCCATAAACCTCTTCATCCATCCACTAACCCTAAAGACACCCAGCATAGTTTATTCCGTCCACAAGACTCCCAGTCACTTTCCCAAACCGCCTGTAATATGGACAATAGTGATACTCTGCTGAAAGCGAACTCAAGTTCTGATAATGAACTTATTCCTTATACAGGAACAACTAAAAAGAAGAAAGGATGGCCAAAAGGGGTCCCTAGAGGTCCTCGTTCTAAAAGTAAAGATTCCTCTATTCAGGAGAATCTCTCCCAGTAGTAATTTTAATAACCTTTCCAAATGGACAATATAATCCAATGGAATATTAATGGTATTAGAACCCATAATAGCGAACTTAAGTTGTTGCTTGTTGAGAAACTACCTCTTGTTGTAGCATTACAGGAAACACACTTAAAACCTGAATCCCTATACGACACTAAAGGTTATACCATTGTTCGGAAAGATATCGTACCTAATCTTCGAGCTAGGGGCGGTGTTGCAATACTTATAAAAGAAACTATACCGATACAACCTGTAAATGTAAACACAGAATTGCAGATAATTGCTGTAAAAATGTTTTATCCAATTGCTCTAACCATCTGTAACATATATTTACCGGATATTCACTGGGAAGTAGACGACTTGCGTGATGCGATTCTTCAATTACCCAGACCATTTGTGCTACTTGGAGATTTCAATTCTCACAATCCGATATGGGGATCGGCTCATCTAGATCCTCGTGGACGAAATCTGGAAAACCTTTTTGAAGATTTGGAGTTGAATATTCTTAATACGGGTAAAGGTACTTACCTGAACTTAAGATCAAACGACTTCTCCTCTATAGATCTTTCAGTTAGTTCTCCAGAAGTTAGTCATTTGTTTTCATGGGATGTGCTTGATGATCTGTATTTCTCGAACCACTTTCCTGTAATGTTACAACTTGCTACAACTCGCTCACAACTACAGCCATTAACGACAGTTAGGAAGTTTAGAGAAAGTAAGGCTGATTGGTCAAAATTTCAAAAGAACATTACTACCTTGCATTTAACGGACACTGTTGCTTCTTCAGTAGACCACGCTACTCAATCTATTCTTTTGGCTGCTGAAGAAAGTATTCCAGTTATCACAAACCGACAGAGACCGCAAAGAGTACCGTGGTGGGATGAAGAGGTGGCCAAAGCAATTAAAGCTAAAAAACAAGCACTTAATCTTTTTAAAAGACACCCTACTGCCGAAAATATCGTTAATTTTAAGCGACTCCGCGCACGAGCTCGCCGTGTCATTTTGGAAAAGAAGCGGCGCTCTTTCAAGACATATGTATCAACTCTCACCCCACAAACATCACCTTCAGACGTTTGGGGGAAAATAAGATCATTAACAGGAAAGAAACTTCCTACTACATCACCTGTATTAGACATCAACGGAGAGTTGATAACAGATATTCCAAAATTGGCAGACGAATTTGCTCGCCACTTTCAATCAACGAGTAATTCTGAAAATTACAACGATAACTTTCGTCTTAATAAGGTCGCTATAGAAATTCCATTGGATTTCACAGAACGAATAGAGTCGTTCTATAACGTACATTTTACTATGGAGGAACTAGAAAAAGCTTTACAGGAAACTAAAGACTCGTCGCCAGGTCGAGATACTATTAGTTACAATATGTTAAAACATCTACCTGAAACTGTCAAAGTCGAATTATTACAATTATACAATCAGATTTGGAAGACAGGAATCTATCCAGAGCAATGGCAAGAATCTACTATAATCCCATTGTTAAAACCTGGTAAGGACCCCAAAGTAGCCTCCAACTATCGCCCAATATCCCTAACAAGCTGCCTTAGTAAGACTCTTGAAAAAATGGTCAGTTTTCGACTGATGTGGATCTTAGAAAAGTACAATTTACTATCCAAATTCCAAATGGGCTTTAGAAAATTCAGATCAACAAACGATCAACTGGTTTACATCGAAAATGCGATACAGTCAACGTTCCTAAATAGAAATCATCTAACAGCAGTTTTCTTCGACCTGGAAAAAGCCTACGACGTGACGTGGCGATATGGCGTATTGCAAACTCTACATGAGTGGGGACTTAGAGGCTGTTTGCCAAATTTCATTGCCAGTTTTCTTTCCGACAGAAGAATCAGAACTCGTGTTGGAAATACTGAATCTAACACCTTTACTGTCGAGAATGGCATACCCCAAGGATCCACGCTTAGTGTGGTTTTGTTTGCAGTAGCCGTAAATGTTTTGTTGTCAGGTATAGACCACAGATTTGGGAGAAGTTTATATGTAGATGATCTCTGCATCTTCTATGCAGGAGACAATTTTAATTCCATCCATTCAGTCCTACAAGAAACTATAAACTCAATTGTAGATCGTGCAGAAAATCGAGGCTTCCGTTTCTCCACGCTAAAAACACAGTGCGTTCATTTCTGCAGGTTGAGATCCTGTCATCAAAATCCTCAACTTATAATAAATGGTCTCCCTATAACAAATAAATCAGAAATAAAATTCTTAGGAGTTACGTTCGACAGAAAACTACTTTGGGGTCCTCACATTCAAAACTTAGCAGCCAGTTGCAAGAAGCGATTGAATATTATCAGGTGCTTATCTAGCATTAAATGGGGCGCAGATGGGAGCATACTTCTAAACGTGTACAGAAGCTTAATTCAATCAAAATTGGATTATGGGTCGATAGTATACGGTGCAGCCCGTCAACCACACTTAAAAGTATTAGACCAAATCCATTCGACGGGTATAAGACTCGCTCTAGGCGCTTTTAGAACCAGCCCTACCGTATCTTTGTACTGCGAATCGGGAGTACCACCGTTGAAATATCGAAGGTACCGTTTACTTATAAATTATGCTATAAACATATATGCTCAACCACGACACCCCAACCATGCTTTGCTATTTAATGAAGAGCAAACTACGCTATACATGGCAAGACCCACTAGAACTCGTCCTGCTGGAATACGTCTAGATGCCATACTGCAAGAACTCAGTGAAACATTGCAGCCAGTTTATCAAACAGGAAATTATGAAGTACCACCTTGGCGAATTCACTTACCCCAAATGGACCTCTCTTGCTTGCAAGGAGGGAAAAAAGATGTTAATCCGAAATTATTTCTCAACCATTTTAAAAACATTTTAGATCACCATCCTAGAGCCGAAATTATATATACAGATGGTTCCAAGTCGGAAATGGGAGTCGGTAGTGCCTTTATCATCCTCGACGACTCTTATCACTGGAAGCTACATGAAGCAGCTAGTTCATTTACAGCGGAGTTATATGCACTATGGCAAGCTCTTCATAGTATAGAATTTTCTAATAAATCTAAGTTTTTAATTTGTACAGACTCACTGAGTTCTTTGCAGGCGTTATCAAATAGATTTTCATTTGATCCTTTAGTTCAGGAAATACAAGCGTTACTTGACTGGCTCTATAAGAAAGAAAAAGATATAACTCTAGTCTGGACACCTGGCCACGTAGGGATCCAGGGTAATGAGAAAGCTGACGAGGCAGCTAAACTCGCAGTGGAACATGACCAACTAGAGGATATCTGCATACGGCCAAAGGATCTGAAAGATTATTTAAAGGAGAAAGTTCTAAACCTGTGGCAATTAAAATGGGACGAAGTTGACACACAACTTAAAACAATAAAACCGCTAATAAAACCGTCGAAGGAAAAAAGTCATCTAACACGCCACGAACAAACCATTATTACCCGTTTACGTATAGGACACACCAGATTAACATCATCTTACCTGTTACAGGGTCTCGAACCCCCCATCTGCCAACACTGTCAAAGACAACTGACAGTAAGGCATATACTAGTGGATTGTCCTTCCTATAATGAAGCTCGTTTAAGAACATCTCTTGCAAATAATATTAGCGAAATTCTGTCAATTCGAAATGAAGACAACGTCCTAGAATTTATAAAGAGTATAGATCTAGCAAATAAATTATAATTTTACACGCATTTATTTTACTCAGTATACACAAAACTTTTTTATTTATATATTTCATACACTTATATTCTTATATTCATTTTATTTACATATATTTTACATATTATTTACAATTCTATTTATTTACAATTTTATTTATTTACAATTTTATATATACAATCATTTTATCGTGAGTTTGTTTCGTACTCAGTCCATTCGTTTATCCCTAAGCCTCATGTTCAATTATCTCCACACTGTTCGTCTATGTATGTGAATTTTATTGAACCCATATTTTATTTATATATATTTTTTTTTTTTTTTTACTGTATATAATGTCATTATATGAGACTATAAGTCACAGTATTATATCGTTTCATAAACGAAACTCGTAAAGCGGCTAATAACCTCAGCTGTTGATGCCGCTAAAACATAAAAAAAAAAAATTAAAATATTCACTGGCAGATAACCCACTTTCTAAATCAAACACTAAGAGCTGTTTTACACATCCGAGTTTTTATGCAAAATTCTTACCCAAGTTTTTGTTGAAATTTTTCAACAAAGTTTTGGTAAAGAAACTTTGACGTGTATAAAAAGAGCTGTTTACATGCTGTATTACACATGACAATAAGAATCTCCTCAAAATTATTGTCATACGCACGCGTGTTTGCGAAGCAGGTGGGTAGCATTCAAATATACCGCTCAAAGTGAAAGGCATGTTTACTTGTAACAAAAAGATATCAATTAGTTTACTGTCAAACTGTATTACTCACGAACTTTTAATAACATTTTTATTAAATTAATAAAACTTCAATTTTTTAAAATGTATGGTTATTATTTATATTAGCATCTCTCGAAGAGACATTTATAATGAATTAACAATTCATATGCAAAAATGCTTTATTGTAAAATTTCACTTTCAAATAAAGCCAATCAGTACAATCTGTGCTGCCTTGATTTTTTTTGTACTATATTTATTCAGCGGCCCCAGTATAGTAACCGTGAAAACGACCAATTGCAAACAATCTCCAAACTCAACGGTAAAGTATGTGAGGAAGGAGTTCTCAATAATCCGTAGTTCTATTAAAACGCCATAGATGCAATATTTATAATATTATTAATTATTTGAAATATAAAATGTTATAAATTTTAGATAAAGGTTAATTTATTTTGTTTAATTAATATTTTACATTAAATTATATTTCGAATGGAAATCCATCTAGAAAAAAAACTAAGGTCAGACCCGGGGAATTTAACCCGGATCGCTCGGTTAGTAGCTACAGCGTAACCATTGAGCTACCGAGACGCCTTTCAATGATGTTTTTTCTCATTATATTCGTTATAAAGTTACAATGATTGTTATTTAATTAAACAACGTAAAATTAATTAATGTTTTACATTATTATATAATTTTTAATGTAATTTTATTTATTATAATTGCTAAATTACAATAAAAACATTGAAAACATTTATAATTTGCTACTTAATGCGAGAATATTTGACATTTTGCGCAGAGGTTAATAACCTTGACAATTGAATTGTGATTTTTGTACATATAAATTATTTTTTGAAAACGAGTACATACGTATGATTATTTAGCTGTAAGTACTAAATAGTAGATTGACTGAAATTATACAAATTGTAAACGTATTATTACTATTGTCTTTACAAATTTAATGTTTACTTTTGTCGTTTTTATAATTCTAGATGTATCATGAGTGAATACGATGAAGGAAAATTGGGGTGTACACTCGTACACCTCCAAACATCGTGGAAGCGGCTCACATTACATCTCTTAATTTATTGCCGAATATTTCACGTAAAAAATATGAATGCGAGTATAAATTCTAGGTTAAAAAACTTTCTTAGCTGTTGGTGGTTTATTACTTTTTTTGCTGTCGTAGATAAAGTATAGTGTGTAACGCGTACAAAAACACCAATTTCTCACTCGTGTGATTGCGGCATTCGACTACACCCGTGAGAAATTGACACTTTTCTGCACTTGTAACACAATATACTATTATATACAATTATAAATAGTTAATTAACTTTTATTTTAGGATACAGTACAATTAATATTAACTTATAACATACAATAACAAATTAAACGAATTCCGAACCTGTTACTGTAATAGATGGTCGTTCGCATTTTGTCCACTTCAATAAATAAAATAAAACTAAAGACATTTATTGTGGGTAATTTTCTATTTAGCAGTTAATTTCGAAAATATAGTATATGTCAGTGAATGGTCTGTAATTAGGCCATTATCTCAAAATTATGACATGGGCTTTTTTCTGAATGTTATTGTATTTGGATTTTTTTCCATTATTCGTGCTGGTGAGTTTCTGTTGAGAGGTTTATTTTGAAAATAGATTGTATGTCAGTGAATGGTCTTTAATTAGTCTACAATTATTACATGAGTTTTTCCTAAATTTTATCATATTTTTGACATTATACATGTGGGTTGGTTTTCTATTTTGTGGCTGATTTCCAAACGTGACTGTATGTCCGTGAATGGTCTTTAATTATTCCAAAATTATGACATGGGGGTTTTCCTGAACTTTATCGTGTTTAATTTCTTATCATTATTCGTGTGCGGTAGTTCTCTATTTAGGGGTTGATTTCGAAAATTGATTATATGTCAGGATTGGTCTTTAATTAGTCCAGAATGATGGGGTAGTTTAAATAAATCTTTTATGCACTGTTGTTTTCATATTTTTACATTGTATTTAATTTCGTGGCATAACTCTCGAGGGATGAGTTTAGGAGATTATTTAAAACATTAGTTATTTGTCAATAAATAGACGTTTAACTAATCTAAATTTGCGCTGAGAAAAATAGTGAGGTTCAAGTAACCAAAAATAAGTTGCAGCACCCTGAAAATATGTACAGTGACAACAATACCTGTGTGTAATAATACGAACTAATATATGATTTTAGTAAAATGTTTTTGGTTAAATTGACGCAATAAGGTTAAATCAATCACACTCCCATATGGTAAAAGCAACCGAAAAATAGTTAAATTTACCATACCAGTTGGGTTACTTCAACCTTACTCCCTGGTTTGACACAATTCGTGTTAGGTTGCTTCAGCCTTACATATGGTAAATGACACTTATTACAAAGTAAATACTACCATTTCGAAGGGTAAAAGTTCTAACCATAACGTTTGGTTCACTTTACCTATTTATATAGTAGCTTGAATCAATAAGTTAAGCTATTTTAGTTTAACTTGTAAGTTAAAATAGCCACTGTACATGTAGATTTAACCCAAGTAAGGTAAAATCCTCGTTAAGCTGACATTACCCATACTAGTGGCTGATTTTACTAGAACCCGGGTAAAATCTACCAAAGACCGGTTAACTATAAATAGATAGTTCATTTAACAAATCGCTTGCTTTTTCTGACCTTGGTTTTTAGTTAACGCTGTTAAAATCAAGTTAGAACAACAAAAGATCGGTCTACTATAACATAGTTATCATATTTTGTTAATATTTTTCTCAGTGTGGGCACGTTTTTATCAGCATTTCTCATTGAATTTCCTGACATTAGTCATAGGGGTTGGTTTACCAATTTAGGAAATGATTTCAAAAATTAGTTATCTGCCAGTAAATCTGTCTTTAATTATTCCATAGTTTTGGCTCAGTAATTTCACCATTTTTACTTAACTTCGTAATACTATTTATGGGGAGTGATAGTTTAGAGGATGATCTCAAAAATGGCATCTGAGACAATGAATACTCTTTCATTATTTCAAGATTACAGCACAGTTTCCTCAGACACTCTTACGTATTAAATTTCGTGGCATTATTCATAAGGGTATCGGTGATTTAGAAGGTTAGGTGGTGATTTAAAAAATGTGTTATATACCACTGAAGAGTACCCCACTTTAAAATCTTCATTTCTGATTAATAGTGGTTGGTCCAAAATTAGTCCAAAATCATGGCACTAAGATTTTTGAAAATCGGTAAAGTAGTGGGAGTGCTACTAACGTACATTATAGATGCTTAAAGAAGTACATTTGGCAGTTAAGACTAGGGTGTCACCTAATAATAATTTTGACACAATAATTTTGTGAAAATTGTACAAAAGGGTTTTAGTTACCTATTTATGATTGAGACTAAAAAAGACTTAAATGATTAATGATTTTTTCATTTAGTCATGATTATGACCAATTTTTCAATTATGATTACTTTAGTCATGATTAAATTTTTAGTTAATCAATCGATTGAAAAAATTAGTTGATTACGCTCAACACTGACTACATTTAATTGAACCGCATCAACATTTTGGCAGTTAAGACTCAGTGTGGCACCTAATAATAATTTTGTGGAAATTGTACAAAAGGGTTTTAGTTACCTATTTATGATTGAGACTAATGATTAAATGATTAATGATTATTTGATTTCGTCATGATTATGACTAATTTTTCAATCATGATTACTTCAGTCATGATTAATTTTTTAGTTGACGTTAAAGTTAAACAGAACAGAACAGATTGTACACCGAGTGTTAGGTACATGTATTATTTGGTGTTATTGTACATACCTAAGCCACTATGCAAACTTCAATAAGGCTCTTCAATGAACTTAATTAATTAGCTTGAGCTAGTTCTACTTTGCCGTTGTACGGAACGCCAATTAAAACAGAACAGAAAGCACACCATTCACTGAATATAATTAAGTATCTCTTTTATTTTTTTTTCCCTTTTATAGTGCAGTAGTTATCGATGATCGAATACAAATTAATATGAATGAATGTAATTATTCTACATTATAAAATGATACCAGACTATATAACTACACAATTCAATATTAAGAATTATTATTTATTTAAAATATTAGACGTATTTCACAATAGCACATAATTAATTTTGTTTACAGACAAATTAGCTTTTCTCAACTCTTGAAATTTATATATAAGTTTATATATAATTCACTTAAAGAAGCTACTTGTAAACTTGAATTAAATATTAGTAGAATACTTTTCAATACGAATACGTCATTTCGATATACTTTATTAATACAAATTGTGTGAGATTCAACACAAAAAACTCAAAACTAAGAACTTTGGGTAGCATGGTAAACTGAATTGTTGGATATTACTTAATAATTATGTTTTAATTAAAGAGTGTTTCATTGTAACTACGAGTAATTCCTCGTAGCAACATTGGCAACATGATGAGCTAATCTAAGCTAAGCTATATCTGGTGCTATATACTTGTATTTAAAATAACTACGTACTCTCGGTACAGCCCGTTGGATATTGAGGTCCCGGGCATAAATATGAGGTGGGATCCCAGTAAATAAAGTATCTATATATTTAAAACACAAGACTTATTTTTATTCCAGTTCGTTTGAGAGTTTCGCTGGACCGATTTACGTAATTATTTTTTTTAATGCATTTCTTGCTGTGTAGATTAGTCAACACTATTTCATTTTTATTTATTTAATTTTTTATTTTTAATTTAAATAAATCTAAAATGTTTAATTTGAGATGTACGGATGGGACATTCACTTGCAACGCCATCTCACTTTCCACGGTGGTAAGTTTTAGAACTATTCACGATTAAAAAAGTTTTCTCAGTTTGCTGCATCCCACCACATGCATCATTAAAGTATTGAATGTTTGTTGTTATAAATAACTGGGGCGATTATTATAAAGATTTCATTATTGGCGATCACACTTATTATCGCGTTTTAATTAACACTGTTTTACATTACGAAAATTCTATATCGTTCGATAGTGAATATATCGGTCATATTGAATTTTATTGTATAGGTTAATTATTATTTACTAATCTATATATTTAAAACACGGCTCAGTTTTGTTCCACTTCGTCTACGAGTTCTACAAGTCCGATATGCTTTATCCTTTTTTATATTAAAGTTTTAATTCTGTAGATTAATCAACACCACTTATTTTTTATTTTTATTTAATTTTTATATTTTTAAAATCGTTTTGTTTTAGCTGTGAAGTTTTAGTTTTGCGACTTGTTAATTATTTATAATTTTAATTTAAAATGATTATTTGTAATCGTTGCATTTCAATATTCCCAATGCCGTAAATTTACAGCGTTTGCTTCGTCACGTTTAAGAACTAAACATCATATAACGCATGTTCATTTAAATTCGTAATCTAGCAACCTTTGGAATTTTAATGAAAGAAGACAGAGCGACAGATATAATACGTCGCAGATAGAGACAGGCAATAATCCAAAGGTTGCTAGATTACGAATTTAAATGAACACCCGTTACATGCTTACTATTCCACCAACAATTGTTATTCGAGATTCATAGTATTTGCCGTGGATCATTTTCACGAATCTCCGTCTGTCTCTGTGAGGGTGTCCGTTTTTTTCTAAATTTTTAAATATTGCAGATTGGGATATTTGATGAAAAAGTAAAATAGTAATGTCTTAGAACTAATGTTTTATCTCTTAAGGAAAATGGACAAAATAACTGAGAAAGTTTAGAAAGCATAATTATGATATACATATGAATTCAACGTAGAATTCAGTCATGGAGGAGCAGTCCGAGGCGGAAGGTAAGCCAAGAGAAAGGAGTTAATTCTGAGAAAGAGATAAGTTGGGAGGGAGTAAGCCGGAAAAAGGAGTAGGCCGGGGATAACTAAGGGAGGATAAATCAGTGTTGGTGGAGGGGGGATAAGTCGGAGATGTTTGTTAAAAAACGCGTTCAAAAGTTCGTCTGAGAATGGTAAGCTTAGTATTTTCAACTGTTTTTGCTCGATTGCATTTATTTAATAAATATTGATATTAAATAATCACTCTTGGAAATCCGAAGGATGATTGTAATCACACAATGAACGTTATATACAGGTTGATTCAGAAATAAAGGTAATCCTCTAAATAATAGGTAGAGGGGAGGCAGTAGAGTTAATTTACCTTGACAAGTTTAGGTCAAAACGAATAGTTTTCCAGAAAATGAATTTTAAAGTTTAATGATTTTTGGATACAAAAGGATCCAAGGTCAGGACCGGATCCAAAAATTCAATAAAACTTTAAAATAAGTTTTCTGGAAAACTTCGTTTTTACCTATACTTGTCAAGGTAAATTAGCTCTACTGCCACCCCTCTACCTAGCATTTAAAGGATTACCTTTATTTCTGAATCACCCTGTATAAGGACGTCCTTCAATAAATCAGCGTTTTTTCCCTAGTATATCATAATAAATAGTGTTTGCAAATTTCCGGAAATTTAATTTTTGAAAACTTGCTGTGGAAATATTTCCGGAAACTTATTGAAATGGCAAATATCAAAAAGTTAACGAAATTCAAACGCAGTTTAAGCAGTATCAAGGTGAATCATCAATCAACTTGTTAGATTTTTTTACGTAACAAAACACAAAAATCGATTTCAAGGAAAAATAAAAAAACAAATGATTGAAGCTAAAGGAATTAATTGAATTAAATAATAAAACATAATACGGTACGCTGACGATCCTCATGAAATTGACCTTTATGTTCGATTATGGATGAATGATTACATTAAGCAAACATTAAACAAACTCAATCAAAATTTGACGCGGCGAACTTTGGCTTTCACAAACTTGTTGATGACTTCGCCCAAATCTCCCTTCAACGTATTCGTGACTTTGCTTTAATGAACAAGTCAAGTCCTCAAGTCCGCAAGTCTATCTTGGCCCATTGCATTTCGCAATTAAATTTTATTATACCCTCAGTCTATGTTGTACAAATATATATATTATTAATTGTATAGTTTGAATTGAACATTTTACAATGGGGGGCCCATAACGTAACAAAAATTGAACAATTCGAATTTTGAAAAATAAATATCAACAATATTGCTTTAAAAATGAACTGGTGAGCATTTATGGTAGATAAACGTCAAAACATAATTTTCGTCCTTTCATATTGACTAAACCTGAGATTCTCAAAGGTTTTTACAAGTATGGAAGCGCGGAAGTTGTTGTTACGCCTGGAAGGATCTATCGAACTGAATTTTCGGAAAAAGATATAATTCACACTTTTTACGATTAATATCTAACCCGATTGTTTTACATAAGTCTACGAGCTTCGAAAAACCCTCCAAATCAATATATGGTGGTTCACTCAAGGTACTGTAGTGGATACCTGCATTCTTATGATTAAGAAGGCAATCAATATAATAAAAAAGATTAATAAACCAGATCTAAAAAGTTATAAACGGTCTTTTATTTTGCTTATAGAAAATTACTTCATTTTTCTATAAATTATCAAGAAATATAACAACACTTTCTACCAAGGCTCCAAACCGTTATAATTGGTGACCCCGTACGAAAACATTTAACCTTTAACCCAATTCTGTCTTCATGCTGACTGATTTTCCTGACTCATCAGAATTCATCTCTGCCCCTGAAATCTTTTGGAAGTGGTCAATAGAACAGTTACTGGATTACCAGCTTCATTAATAACTACCCCTCGGAAGAATATCCTTTTTTTAATCAGAGATAAGTATTTTGCAATAAATTGTTTAGGTTTCAATATGGCGGATCGGCAAGATTCTTCAACTTTTGACATCTCCGATGCAGAGCTATCTTTTGTAATAATAGACAGATTGTTATTTGGATTATTTACAAATTGAAGACGAACGTCAAAAATATCCCGTATTGATTTTGCACTTACTATTATTTGACGTTTTGAATGACCATCACAATCTTATCGTAATGTCACCTCATAGATCACCGTACACAATCCTAGAAAACTGCAATTAAAGTTCGCGTGTTTTGCGCACTTCTAAACTCCTAGACGGTTTATCCTTCAATGTAAAGTTAAAGAATCTGCTACTTTTTAATAATTAATAATGTTAATTTACTTTAAATAAACAAATGGTTTAAATAAGAATGATTGCAGGATTTCAATAATTAAACATCTTTTAATATCTTGGACCATGTCTTTATTCTAGAACCTTCATTTTACAGAGAGCGTCGCCATCAGAGATACCAACCTTTGCGAGCACATACTACTCAAATATTTATAACTATATACAGAATGATAGCACGTAAAGGGTTAATATATCCTAACATTTATAAGGAATTCGCAAGAAACTATTGATAAAAGTTTGAAAGACTAAGTTCACGCTGCCCTTCGTCGCCAAGTCTACGACCATTCGCTGTACCAACGGATTTGAAAAATACCGTCGTTTCTAAAACATGCGAACGTGAGTTCGTTTAGTGGTTTCAGTTTTGTTGCCATTAAATACATTCTTCGCATTGAACAGAAGTTAATATACTAGTTTAAATACAGAATATTCATAAAAGCCAAACCAGAAAGTAACCTTTTTCTAAAATATTTCTAAAACAAGAGAGTTTGACAATACTCCGAAGTAGCATTTATCCACAATCCTTTACAATACTTTTATCATTTATTGATGATAAAAAGTAATGCATCAAACAAAAGTACTAATCGAGAAAGTTGAGTCAGCAATAATTAACAGCGGTGCTATATATGAGTTATAAAGTGACATCTTTTGAATCTTTTATATTACATCTTTTATATTATCTATTATATATTGACAATAAGATCATCTAATTATTATTACATGATATGCATTCCTAAAGTGCTGCTTTCCGTAACAGCTTGAATAGTCCTTCACGACCGACTAGATGCTATACTAACATTGCTGCTCAAATATTTGAATTGATAATCAACTGCATTGTTTTCATTCAAGTATAAGAAAATATTTAGATATATTGTTCTATGGCATTGAAGATGTCATGGTCTGTATAATAATCGGAAGTGTTAAGAAAGGATATATACATACATAGAACAAACATTGCACGAGGGCGATCGTGGTAAACGTATTGAATTTTGTAATAATTGGTTTAAAGACATGTGCAGACAACACCCACAGTTTAAATTTAAAGTTTTGTAGACCGATAAAACACAAGTTCCGAAATGCGGTATGTTCAATAGACATAATGAACGTTTGTGAGTGAAATTTGGGTTCAATGCTTGTTGCGGCGTCATTGGTTCTACAATTCTTGGCCCGTATATTCTTCATGGCACGTTAACTGGTAACCGCTATCTGTACTTACTTCAAAACGATTTCGATGGTATGTTGCATGAATTAAACTTAGAGGCTCGTATTTTCCTTACATGGTTTCAACATGATGGGTCCCCCCATATAATCTACTAGCAGTGAAAAATTACTTAAATATACCATTCCAGGATTGTTGGATTGCAAGAAATGCACCAGTAGCATGGCCACCTCGATCCCCGGATCATTCAATTTGGACTTTTATCTATGGGGAATGGTAAAAACAAAGAATATGCACAATCCTATAACACATTAAACGACCTGAGAGCAGCTGTGTTACAAGCGTTTGCTAGTATCGAGAGACGTTTCATTAGAAAAGCCATAAATTCAGATATAAAACGGTGTAACTTGTGCCTTAATAACAATTATGGACCTTTTGAAATCTTTTCAAAGAATCGATATTCTTCGTTTTCAGTTGAATATTCTTTGTTTTTAAGTCAGCAAATAAACTTTATTGTTATTTATTAATTTAATTTACTATAATTTATATAATATAAATTTTTAGTTTTTAAATTCTAATGAAATATAATCAAATTAAAAGATTAATTCAAAGTTTCACAAGTTTTATTAGTTTATCTTAACCTGGCAATATTGTTTCGACATTAAAATGTCATTATCAAAGGTACATAAGATTGATAAACAAACACGTTGCTAAGGATAAATACATACAGAAAATAGGTAACTAGATACAATACAGACAAAAACTAAATATCTAACACTTCTAATAAAGGAGAATTACTAAGCTCAGTTTGTTCATTCATTAAAGGTACTCTGCATTTATGTTTGTATATTTCAAAAGCTTCTAAAATGTCTAATTTGTGTTTGTTGTTGCAAAATGTAAGAATTTAATGTTGTTTTGAGGTGTCATTGGGTGGTTCTGTTCTAAAATGCGTTTGGCATAATTCTATTTTTCTGTATGTTTAAGTCTATAAGAGCGTACGTGTTCTTTGTATCTTATATCGAAATTTCTAAGTGTTTGTCCAATATAAACCGAGTTACAAAAAGAACAATTCAAACGGTAAATGCCGGATTTCATGATATCTTGTGTTTTGTCTTTAGCATTGAATAAAAATGAAAAGGTGTTGGTGTTAGTTTTATAGGTTATTTTGTAACTGGTGGTTTTTCTTATTATAGTTGCAATTTGTTCTGATATCTTGCCAAAGTATGGTATTGATATGTAGTTTGTGTCTTGTATTTGAGTATCAATTGGAAATATTCTTTTGATAGCTAACCTATAATCTTTTTGTTGAATTAAAGTGTCAATCATGTTATGGTTATAATGGTTTGCATGTGCTAATTGTTTGATGATTGAAATTTCTTTATCAAATGTGATCGTTTCATTGCTATCAAATTCTAATGCTATCAAACATTTAATTGAATTTCAATAATACACAATCTTCTTTTGGAAGCCTTTTCACAACGGTCAACATATTTGGAAATTCCGATTTTAACTAGAGTTGCATCTTTTGAGAATATTGTCACATAATTTATTAAATTAATTATTTATTAGGTTTATTTTTGAATAATTGTTAAATATAATTTTGTAACTCCATTATTAGAATAACCTACATTATTATGTTAATAATATCGAAATTAAAAGATAAATATTATAGTATAAAAAATAACTATGAGTTGTTTCTATGACTTACTAGTTACTACGTTAACAATTTCAATGTTAAAAAAGAGAAAAATGGCTACAACTCTTTTATTTTTGGAAATATACATATCAAGTGTCATCGCTAAAATCACCGAAAAAATACCTTTTTTTCATAGTCATAGCCAATTATGGTTTCCATTTAAAACACCATGCACACACTATAAAAACACGAATTTGTTTCATAACTGAAAAACGAGAGCTTTTTCCTTTGCTCTTTTTCTAAAACCAATATTAAGAGAAGTATACGCACATAAAGAAATTATAATAAATCAAAGTTTTCAAAATAAATCAAAGTTAGCCATGAACTTTCTCTCAAAAGCAAAGATTACATTAAATAGAGCTCATAAAACTACAATTCTTTCCCCATTTGACCATCTCTCTATCTGCGCTAGTTACCGAGATCCCTATGCTAGAAATAAAGAATGACTCATCCTGTATAAAGCTGCCTTTTAATTTGAGCCTATTTACTAAATATTTACTTAATTTATAATCGAAATTAAATCAATAATAAGAGTATCCGTTTAAAGAAACTTTCTCAGCGTAAGCTAAGAAATTGTTATTTAAAGAAGAAATTGTTATGCAGTTTGCTTAATATAAACAGAGCTACATCATGTAAGCATACGATGCTTCTACACAAAGTTAGCATTTTGACCTTTACCGCCGTGCTACGCCCAGCTTATCAATATAAATGATACATTCTTCGGCCAGTACGGCCTTTATAGACTAAATACTCATCTCTGAAAGTTTAAAGCAAATTGGAGAACACAATTTTTTTCAGTTTCCGTTCTAGTCAAATTTGTTTCAGTTTCTCGGAGAAAGCTTTGCTTTACATGACTAGTTAGAAAAAATATTTTTCTGCCTAGTCAGTAACATAAAACAATAACGAACAGGCAGATTTGTTTACAATTATATACCTCATACCTTAGATACTTCATGTTGAGTTAATATTTGCTTCAAATATTTTAACAATATTTGAAATTATTAATTTTTCAAATCATTGCTGTTTCAGAAAAAAATATTATAGGTAACACATAAGTAAAGTGTCGTACAGAACACTCACTCGTCCTGGAACAGTTTACTCATCCTGTAATTTAATACTTTTCTTGATGTTATTTTTTAACGAAAAATCGTAAAGAAAGTGGCAGTTTTTAAAACTATTTTATTAAGCAAGTGCAAAATTACAAATGGTCAGTTTGACAGTTATAAAGTATTTTTGGCCAAATTTAACACCACTTAAGGAACGCTATTCTACTCTTAATTCAGAGAACTCGGAAAGAATTATTATTTAACGCTGGTAGCCTTTATAATATGAATTCTAAAGTATTATGAACTATAAGTATTTTTTATCATAGTTAAACGTCAATTAAATCTCAAAGCTGTTTCTGGTACAACTAGATCTGTTTTTAATATAATTTGTAAACTTATCAACAACGAAAATAAGCTGAAACTAAATATTTTGGAATATTTACTATAGTAACGTACTTCAAGTGTAAGCACAGCGACTTGATGTACCCACGTACTCATTTAAGTTATATTTTTATACAATAATATATTTGGGATAAAAACTTAATCTGTGCATAAGATAGTGTATGTATAGCGGGCGTAACTTGCTTTTATGACCCTACAGCCTTTTCGAAGAAATAACACTTCCGGCCATAAAAGTCTCCTAACGCTCTTAATACATAAATAACTATTACAATTATTAGCACAGTAAAGCTAATTATTTAATGAAATAGTTATGAAATAAAATTGCAGTAACCTGTTTCTTTACAATTGGTAGAATGGCTCATGTATATCTGCAGGGAATAGTTATTTATGTACCAAGGGCGTTACGATGAAGATAATGCCAGGTGGCCGACGGTGTTCCAGTTCGAGGACTTAGTCGCGATGGACATTATCATCTAGTAACGCTTGTGGTGCATACAAGATTTTATTTTTCATTAGAATATGTACAAGTAGAAAATTCGTTTTAAGGTGGGAAATTAACAAACTCCGGGAAAATTGCCGTTGGTGTCGCTACAGGTACAAAACATTAATTAATTTAGTTCACTTTCAGACCTTTAAGATTATACTACCAAACCATAGGTGGCCCTCGCGTCGGAAGTACAATGATTTTTAATAATAATTTTGTATAAATATTACAGAATTCATATTAAAACGTCGGTATCGCCTCCATTTTACAATAAACTACAAAGCCGATCGCTATAATTTTTACATATTTAGTTTTAGTTATATTTAATTTTTAGTTTAGAATAGAGGTATTATGTTTTGCATTACATAAGGGTCATCCATGCCAAATCATCACAGCTCACAACCCGGCCATCTCAGATTTTCGTGAGATTTGGTAGGATGGTAGAGGACATAAAGTAACCTACGTATGTAAAGTTATAGTGCTCAGTGATACACAGTATTCATATAGCAGGGCTGCAAACCATGGTAAAAAATGTAAAATTTACGCTTAAAGGTCAACAAAAACAATTCATAACTCTGTTTGTAATTACTGTAGAACTTTCATCTTAGTTATGAATAGCTTTTGTTCACCTTGTAAGCGTAAATTTTACATTTTTTATAATGATTGCTGTATGAATACCATGTATCACTGAGGGCTATAACTTTACATACGTAAGTTACTTCATGTCCTCTACCATCCTACCAAATTCCACGAAAATCTGAGGTGGTCGGGTTGAAAAGTTCATTTCTTTGTGATGATTTGGCATGGAATGACCAATAATTGATTTACAGATATCCGAAGTTATCTATGTAAGCTAGTTATGGTAATGTATACTTTTAAATGTAAGCCAATTTAAAAATTTTAAGTTGCATTCGAAAATTAAAAATCATTGGTTTGAATTAAAATTAAAAATAACACTACAATGCAGTAAACACATGCTGCAGCTACAGCGCCATCCCTTTCAGAGTAGCTGAACTATTGTCCACCAAAACTGCATAAAAATTAAAATAACGGTAACTGGTAACTGTAACATGAGTATTGTTGTTATAAATAAACCTTTATAAATTAAATTTGTTGATCTGTGAACTACTCGAATACTTTCAAATTATTATAGAGAGATATTTTAGCTTTAAGAAAAAAATAACCTAGAAAAATACGTAAATAACTGAAAAAATTCTTATAACTATGGTTACAGTTTTTATGTTTATTTAGTTATTTTCGAACAAATTTTAATAATTCTTTTATGAATGTATAGTTCATACTTTTATCTACAAGATTCTAATGTTGGATACACAGTCTATAATATATTCTTTCTTAAAATAATGAAATTCAGAGGCTCTGCACAGCGTATTTTTATACAGTCACTTCCCCCCTTAATTTGTAATTGTTAGCGTTGCCAAGTGCGTTCTTTATATTTTATAAAACTAAAAATTTTTATGTTTGTCGGATGGTAACATTAACAAACGGTAACATTTTTATTAAATTTGCAAAAGTCAAACAGAGATAATGTTTTTATTGTTGGTTGTTACCAAAATGAAAACAAGAAAAATCCTATTAGCTATTACCAATCCATTTAGTTTTTATCCTATTTAATTTTTCTAATGGTCCAGGTTACTATTGAACTCGACACCGACTGCAAAGTAAACGGTGAGCGGGCGTTATGAATTATAATGTCAGGTTTTAATGTTTTTCGTTGCCGTAACCATTACAGAAATAAGAAGTAAATCAAATTTCGTGGCTAAGCAAAATTAGTGTTCGAAAACTTTCTTTTATTTAATCAACTTTGTATTTCTTGCCGTATCGTCGAACTGATAAATTATATTCTCCACTCATTCCAAAAGTAAAAAAAGGTTAGCTGCCCAAAAAGTTGGCAATATAAAATTCTCCGTTCCGTGTTTCATGCATTCTGCATATACATATGTACTTACTTACTTTAATTGAACTTTATAGTATACCTACTCTTGCTTGTCCTTCACCATTGAATGAATGTTAAAATAATAATTTTCATAAAATAATGTAGTAATTAGTCAACTACATTGTTTTCATCAACAACAAAAGGTAATACGATCACTATTTTTAGGTGTTGAAGATGGCATGGTCTGTATACTATGTAGCAATCGGTTCTGCTAAGAACGTCCAATATACTTAATTAGATGCAAATGATTGCTTTATTTATAACGTGAGTATATGTATAAACAAATAATTTGTTGCAATTTACATTAGTATAGTAATATATAAACAAGGTGCCTAATATATATTATGTATTGTAATGATAATTTTCAGATTACTTTCATTCATACCAAGTCTATTAAATAAAAAAGATACAATAAAAAGTAGGTATCAAAGTTATTTATTAAGAATAGAAGTAGACATGTGACATAGTAGGACATGTGAAACTAATTTCTAAATGTAAAATTAACCCAAAAGTATCGTTTAAGAATAACTACACATATACACTTCATTTTATATTCCTACACAAGACAGATAAAGACTAACAGATAACAGTACTTAAAATGCATAAAAAATCAATAATATTAATTAGCAATTATCACAATAATCCAATCAAATTAGATTGTTTAAAATCCTTGCATAGATAATCGCAACCCATGAGTAGATTTTCAAATAGCGCAAACCTTCACGCAAAACGAAAAAATTATTAGAACTTTCAAAAGACAAGCGTGTGTTAAAAATTGGTAGACAAATCTGATCTAGTAAACAAATCGCTTCAGTTTTGCAATACTGTTGCATATATTGAATGTCTATATTGAGCCATGGTAGCTCAGTGGGTATGGCACTTGACTACCAATCTTAAGGTCCTGGGTTCGAATCCCAGGAATAATACATTGAAATTTTAAAAATATCTAAGGCTTCCAGGTCGACTCAGCCTGTGAAAATGAGTACCTGGGAAATCATTTCCTGGGGTAATAATAGGCGGTCGGTACGTAAAGCTAGCCACTTTACCACCCTTGAGTACCGAGCGGCTCGAGAATAGTAGCCTACCCTGCTATACCCCAATGGGCCTTCATGGCCTGTGAAAGGGGACTATTATATATTACTACTATTATATTGTATATTATATCCACACATATTGTGACGCCTGTTTGCAACAAAAAGATTTGGTTTTGGTTTTTACAAGGCATAGATTTTACTTTAACGGCGGCTAGATCCAGGAATGATAGCCTTCCGGGATTGTAACCTTCGGTAATGTGAAGTAAAGAACAGTCCTTAGTAGTTGCAGTGAGGAGCGAAAAACCACCAAATTTCACAAAAGATCTTGACCTATAAGTGGTAAGTAAATTAATGGAAAAGATACAAGAAATTACGACCAGAAAAATGTTCTGGAGAATAGAAATTTACATCACTCTAGAATTTCAGAAAATAGTTTACTCACGGTTTAATTAAACAGAAAACACATGATTCATTCGAGGTCTAAGCGACTTGCTTTGATTTCTTATAGTTGCGTGCGCAGCTGTCTGCCAAACGTTTCTAGCCGAAAGTTTCTTTCGCATCCAGGACATATTGTATTTTCAGTGGATTTAGGTTTGAGATTGTTGGTCGTTTCTTCTTATTCATTTGTTGAACCGAAAAGCATTTAATTTTTTTTATTGCAGCAGTAGACTTTTTCCCTCTCTATTTCCAATGTAGTGTTGTTAGATGTCGATTTTAGGATCGTGGACATCTTCCCTTTTCGCACACGCATTCTTTTAACGTCTGTCGTTAGAATAGGTATTATGTCTAATGAATAGTAATGTACTTGTTCACGATTCCCAGGACGTTTAGGTTCAGGTTCCCGTTCAGGTTCCTTTCGCTCTGGCGTTGAGGAATTGCTCAGTCTCGATGTTGATAATAAATAATTTGGTTTACGGTTCTTTTCACTTGACGCAAGCCCTTCAGATTCTGTATAACTCCTATAGCTGATCCCTTACGTTTGCCGATAAGCTTTGCCAAATAGCTCGGCGCCTGGAACTAGGTAATGACTCTTCCTGGATTACTCAACATTCACTGGTCATAATAGCAGCTGTAGAAATTTCTTAGGGATTTGAAAAAGCACCTGTCTAGCAATGCTGTCTGCATTTTGTAACTGCTGTATCGTTGAAGACTGAGCAAAGGGATGTTGACTGCATGCAAAACTGTATTGTCCCTAGGGCAATAAGCAAGCAATGATTGCCCAGAATAAGCAAAACGCCATACTCTTTAAATGCTCTCACGTCATTTTGAAAGTGGCGCAGCTATTTAACAAATATCTAAGTTTATTTTTACACACAATTCTATTTCCTTCATAATAGTACGAAGTATTATCTGCTAGTTATTACGATAATACATACATACATACATAGATATATATATAAATATATATATAGTAATTTGATTTAGAACAGCGTATGTAAGCCGCCAAGAGTAAATATAAATTAATTAAATGTTGATATAATATGGAAAAATTATTTATCTCGGACCAGGAATCGAACCTGGGGTCTTCTGCTATCCGGGCAGATGCTCTACCGCTGAGCTATCCAAGAACTGATTGCTGGGGATATATATATATATATATATATATATATATATATATATATATATATATATATATATATATATAACATACTACGGTAGCACCTATCTCTCGACTTAGTCCACCGCACCAGCGTACGTGCCGGTACGAATCGAGATACGCTCGATTAACGCGCTAAAGCTATTGCTATAGCTACCAGTTCACCACTGGTGGGAGCGAGGTATACCTATCCAGACCTCTACTAGCTCTCCAGGCTAGTACCGGAGTTATAAACGTACTCACTCGTATCTAAACTAAATCTCCCGGCACAGGAGACGACCCCTTGTCCAGCTTCGGACTTTTCCCATACTTTTATGGGACCACTGCCCGACCGATTCCAACCTCAATGTGGCTGGGCTTGGACGGTTGTGCCACCCCGGTCTACCATGTTTTAGGCCTGGTGTGCCCTCGACAGCGCTTCCTTTAATTTTACATAAGTAAAATCGCGGTGTGTACCTAAAAGGTGAAGTTGTCTTGAATAATGAGAGGCTATGTATTCGCATCATTATCCCTTAAGTGTGTAGTGGTTCGAGTAAGTTTCATTGAATCATCGGACTGGAACTGCACAGTTATATGAGATTCAATTACTTCCCACTCGGATTCCAATCTACCTGATAGCATGCAGTTTTCCATCGGCTGAGTTTTCCCCCCCAACCTGAATAAACCTCACTTGAATTCTCCTCCGTCCAACTATATTAATCAGCGGGTGACCAGCAGTGCGCCATAAAAGACCTCATCTTAGGCGAGAATTCAATCTATCCACACCGGTACTCATGTTTGTAAAGTTCCCTTTACAACGTTAATGAGTTTCCGTCGAGACCACTTTCGTGAATCTCTACCACACATGAAATACTGACTGTATCATCCATTCCCCAGATCTCTGGGATAGGGTAAAATACAGACAGTTTTATGGGTGAACGCCGTGTGGTCTGCTCCGCCCACCCAGTTATTATTATTAAGAGTTTGGAAATGCAAATATCTTCAGAAAAGATGAATTTACTAGTTTACATTTCAGGGCATTTTTTATTTAAAACTTCTAAAACCAAAAGTTGTTGTCAGTCATGCAAGATTCTTCCACAAAGCTGAAAATTTTGTTTATATTGATAAGATATCACGTGGTAAATTGAAATACTTAACTAGATTTTACTGCAATTTAAATAGCATTTAAGAATACTTTCAAAATTATCGTAGAAAACTACGAAAGAAAATCTAAGAATAAAAAGAATTTAGTAATGTTACTGTTTCTTCGACAGTGACGGATTTACGCACAAGCGGTGAAATTGAGGGAGTCCCTAACAAGCCAGAGAGCCCCGCAGAGGACACTTATCCAGGACTGCAGTGGTCACGCCACAAATAAAAATTATTGCTATGGGAACTCACTTTGTCGCGAAGAGTGAAACATTAAGCTGTGCATCTCATGTACAGTCGACGTAATAGTTTCGTTCGAAAAGGCAAGCATTCAGAACGACAGATAAAATTTTATAACGGAATCTACTGTTTCGCAGCAGACCTGCAAGCCTGCCTTCTAGCAAAATCTGTGCGGTTATCCAACTTGACATTCGGGGAAAGGGAACTATACCACGCTTTCGAATCCGGGTGAAATTCCTTAATGTGATTTGTCAATTGTCAATTTCCTAATGTTGAAACAATTTTTGAAAAAAAAATAAGTTTGGCGATATATAATGCAACTGGAGAACGATCTTTCTCTGTTCTTAAACGTGTAAAAAATTCTAAATTTAATTTAAGAAATAATCTAAGTCATTTAAACAATATATCAGTAATATTTATTGAAAATGACATTATATAAAATTATGTTTATCAATATTATGAAAATAATATTGATAAATTTGCTGCTTCTAAAAGCACAAAAGTTCCATTATAAAATAACTGATTATGAAATAATATATATTATGTAATTAGATAGATCCTCGAAGATGTTATAACGCCTCGGCTGGCGCCTCGACGTTATAATACATCTTCTCGGATTTAAAGTATCGCTTGATCTCCGTATTGCATAAGTTGTTTTATTTTATTTCGTATTTCAATCCTAATTTCTCCCTTTTAAAATTCATCCAAATTTATTGTATAATGAAGCAAGTTGCGTTGTCTGTGTCATCATACGCGTAACTAAGGAGATAAAAAGCAGCATGTCACGTGTGGCTGTTATGCAACATTAAATGATTTTTACGTTGCCAACAACAACGTAACGACGATCAAGAACGTCTTGAACTCCGGCGTCATTGACAACGGAGATCAAGTTGTACTTTATTTTACTAATTTAGTATATAAACAATTGTTTGAAATACGAAATGAAATAAATGTATTTATCTAGGATCACTAAGAAAATTACACATTTCACAATGTAGTAACCATGAAACCGACTCATTACTCACAATCTTTAAACTATACGGAAATGACCATGAGAAATGATTTCGTATTTTCAGTGGTTCTGTTAAAATCCCATAGATATATTAGCATATACAATATTTCTAATTATTTAAAATAAATAAAAATATAAATTTTAGTTAAAGTTAATTTATTTTGCTTAATTAATGCTTTACATTAAATTATATTTTGAATGCAAAACCCTGGCTGGAAATCGAACCCTGGATCTTCCGCTTTTTGAGCGATATCTCTGCCTGTGAGCTACTGTGTCGACTATCAGCATATAGAGTTATTACTACCATATAAAGTTATTATAAAATTGTTATTGAATTAACGTAGAATTGATAATTTAACATTATTATAGAATTGTTAATATCTATTAATATTGCATATTAATAGATATTATATTCTTCACTTCTGGCAACAAGAAAGTGTAACAATCTAGACCAGAAGAAAATTTAGGAGTAAACTTTTAACAGAAATGAAAGTAAACGAATTAATGTGCGTCGAGGCTCGTATAAATTTTGTTTTAAAAATAAAACTCCCTCCATCTTTGCCAATATCCTTTTATGTAATTACACAAAACGAATTAATGATGAAGAGCAATCAAATTGCAAATCTAATAGTAATTCAATTCAGTATTCAGCACATCTCGAATATAAATTCGAGTGAACTCTCCCCCTTGACCTGTCCATGGCCTGTACTACAGCGCCACAGTGCGTATTGCTGCTTCCGTAGAAAATCCGAGTACTTCCGATGCACTTGAATCGCGCCGAGTTTAAAGAAAAATTATAAATAATGGCATAGTAAACGCAGAACTTCCAAATTTAATTTTTTTTACAACGTGCGCCAGATATTTTCAAATTGAAGCTTACAAAAATGAGTGGCTAACAGTCTGTAGTAGTTTATGGTTATTCTTTCTGCCTTGCCTTCTTTTTACTTATGAAAACGGTGTTTGGAATAAATCTGAATTTTTCCAATCTGTCCACATATTTATCTACAATCTCATGAAAATGGGACCTACAAAACCGGAAAATTGAGATGCATTATTGGTAAATACTTTTTTCTAATAAAGAATATAATCTGCTACAACAAATTTCAAAATATATAAAGCGAAAAAGTTCTTATTTAGAAATCTTATATAAGCCTAATAATTGTGATACTGTTTTTTATTGCACCTAGATATACTAAAATCAAAATTATTGTTGCTTCCCCTTGCTTAAATTCTCACCGCATGCCACTGACTCCTACAATACAATATCAATGTCCATCACCCAGTAGGGTAATAATATCCGCGTTGGTAGGAACCTGTTTTTTTAAACAGATAATCCAGCGCTAATCATGAACAATTCTGCCATTTCAGTGTGATTAATCTTCATTTCCTTATTCGTTCTCTAGTGCACTATCTAATTAGACTGCATCCACGTATTGATTTCCAACAAAAACAGCAAAGAATAACAGGTTAGACAGTAGTATTTTTAAATTTTACATGGGTCAATAAAAGATATAGAAGAAAACTACTGTTGGTATCAATCAATAATTGTCAAAACACATAAATCACAGTCCTTATTGTTTCAGAATAAGAATTTTGCAATATGCGATACTAAATTAGCGAATACGTGTAATATAAACCAAAAAGGTATTGTATGGTTGTTCGCAACTGTCACATAAGTAGATATAAGAATTTTTCCTTCCATTGCATTTTTAGTTACTAAAATGCAGATTGTGCTGAACGTTTTGGTAATTGTGGCAGTTTTCTATACCGAGGTAAGCCAAACATTTTTCATTATGGGGGTAATCTAAGCTTTTCTAAAACGCCAATTTTCAGTACTTGTTACTTTCAAATACCATTTCCTAGTTTACATTAAGATAATAATCAATGCTTTTCATAACAAAAGTTGAATGATGATATCATATCAGCTTTTGTTTTCTACTACGATATCTCCGTTAATGATAATTTTTAATAAATATTGTTGTTTCTATTGTAGTTCCGGAGCCGACAAAAAGTAGTCGGTCTTTTTTGTTTCTTTTTATTCTTGGTGTTGCATCAGGATTTTTGTATCCTGGTAAGGGTGTCATGGTTTTTGTTAGGTTGGATTTTTGACAATACGTATAATTGTTTAAAATTTGCAGACCTAATCTCCTTTTATTTTAAATAAATTCTATCTGTTAAGTAGGTTGTAGCCGCACGTTGGGCCGCGTAATAATAATAATCGTCCCTCCCTCCCGCACAAGCTACATAGCTTCTGGAGCCTGATTCGCCAGGTAATGGGTATTTAGTAGCAATTATTATTATTATTCCGTCATGGAAAGCTCTATTGAAAGAATCAAGATACGATCAAATACTGATCCTTTTTGGATAAGAATATATTTTAAAAATCAAATTATAATTGAATTGCAACATCCATTGCAATGCTCAATCTTATTGGGATATTTAGCAATGACAACAATGAACCCCATTTCAAGTAAAATATAACCAAGTATAAATATATCTATAATTGATACTAACAGAACATAATCTAAGAATTGACATTAACAGAAAAGTTTGATTTACACGGGCTAACTTGTCAAATTTCTATAGTCAACCCCTCGCTCAAAATGTGAACGACTTATGTACAGGGTGGGATTAAAGTATGAAATATTAAAAAAAAAAGCAAACTCAACCGGTTTTTTTAAAAACTCTGAAACACGTCGATTTTGTTTTTTAAAAATACACATTAATATGTGCGATTTACCTTCTGACTTTCATTTGTTTCGATCGATTTTTCTCAGAATTTTTGTTATGCAACCTTATGATTTATTTGCATGATCATAAAGGGAAGAGAAATCACTATCGGATTTCACTACTAAAAATCTATATTGTCATTTAAATTTTTTGTAATGACGTCATAACTAACAAACATTTACAAAGCTAAGCTGGATTTTTCTCAGAATTTTTGTTATGCAACCTTATGATTTATTTCCATGATCATAAAGGGAAGAAAAATCACTATCGGATTCGACTATTAAAAATCTATGTTGTCATTTTAATTTTTTTGTGATGACGTCATAACTTAGAAACAAATGAAAGTCGGAAGGTGAATCGCACATATTAACGTGTATTCTTAAAAAACAAAATCGACGTGTTTCAGCGTTTTAAAAAAAACCGGTTGAGTTCGCTGTTTTTTAATATTCCATACATTAATCCCACCCTGTATATGTACTGTGTTCTTCTTAGAGTTTGTCAAAGTCTTTCTATATTGGCTACAATAGCTACAAGTTTGTATAATTTTCTTTCATTACAACGACAGGTATTTGCTAAGTTATTTACCTGTATTGTTTTTAATGCTTTATCAGTTATTTATATACAAATAAAAATCAGGAATCACTTATTTATAATTTTCAAAACAACCAAGTTGCTAGTTTTTATTTGTAACAATTGCCTCTAGATTTTCTCAAACTAAAAAAAAAACTATTTTAAAATTAAACTATTCCGTCTTCAGTTTGACATTTTTCTTGCCAACAAGTTTTGAGAAAACTACAAACCGTTGTACTAATATATTTTCAGGCGTGGATCCACTGGAGGGGGATATGAGGGAAATTCCCCCCCCCCAATTTTTAATCTCATATACTTTAGTACTATAGTTAAATAAATTTTGAATGCAACAGTAGTTAATGTTTATTAAATATTGTGCAATATATAACATTTATAAATAAATATACATTGGATAAAAACAAACAATGTTTGTTTAATGTTTAATTATTATTTATTTAAAACAATTATTTTTCCAAAAACTCCCCCTCCCCCAAAGTAATTCCCTGGAACCGCCCATGAGATTTTCAATAAAACCGTATAATTTTGAACCTCAAAGGATTTATAGAAAAAAAGCAACAGTTCTATAGTTGTTATACTGGAGATTAATCAGCAGACTCCAGAGATATCTTTGTTGAGGTAAGTGTCCATAACAACACCCAGTTTTTTGATATCCGGAGGTTAGACAGAGTTCCAAAGACTTATTTGTTGGTCCAGGACAAAGCAGGGCAGTAATTTATTGTTGTACAGCACCTTACTGCTTGGGGCTCTTTCTTTTGTCCTGTCACCCCAAAATGACTTTTATGAACTAACTCGAGCATCTTGTACTTAATACTGCTGGCACTACAATTCTGTCTCGAAATAACACTAAATCCTCTACTACATGTAACTCATCTTTTACTTCATAATAATCATGCATATTCCTAATTAATGTACTTTTGTTTATAGACCGACCTTCAAGACAATACCTTCTAATTATTGTACTCAACACAGGGTCTCTTTCTGTTTCTAACTGTAACTGTTGTTTTTTTACTGTCGGAATATTAACAATGTATATTATGTACAACTTCCAACATAAATTCATTGTCTATGCCAGGATCATTTAGATAATTTCTTGAAAGTAACTCTGCTACGAGTAAATTCTTTCCTGGTACGTGCCTGACAATTAAATCATATTTTATTAACTTCAATTTAATTCTCTGCAATTGAGGTGACACAATATCTGAAATATTTCTTTTTGAAATTGCTACTAACGGTTTATGATCAGTATTAATTATGCTTTTTTTACCGTAAGTAAATTAAATTGTGAAACTTTTTAACAGCAGAAGCTATATAGCCAATTTTCCACCTGAGCATAATTTTGTTCAGTTTGTGTTAGACTACAAGAAATGTAAAACACAGGTTTACCCTCTTGAATTAAACAACACCCTAGACAGCTCTTAGATGCAACGGTTTGAATTAAAATTGATTTTTTACTATCAAAATTAGTAAGCACAGGTGCTTTAGCTAATGGATTTTTAACAGAATCAAATGATTTTTACTGAGCCTCACTACATGTGAACCAAACATCTTTTTTAAGTAATTCATGCAATGGTACAGACGTCTCAGACATATTTGGCAGAAGGTTTCGGAAATAACTTCCCAAAGCACATTGTAGTTCTTGCTTGTTTGTTAGCTCTTTTAATTTTAATACAGCCTTAGCTCTATCATTTTCAAGTTGTACACCATTTTTTGAGAACACATACCCCAAGTACTTAACTTAAGTTTTACAAAATTGTATTTTACTCTGGTTAAATTTTATATTCATTTTCTGGATCTCCCTATTAATTTCCTTAATATTGCATATTCAAAATAGCTTATTGAAAAAATTCTGAAACTAAATTCAAACCAAATTAAAAAAACGTTTTAAATTTGTAATACCCAAATGGCGAACTAAAACTACACAAATTGCTTAAATGTTCATCTAATTCCATATGTTAGAAGCCATCTTTTAAATCCAATACCATAAAATACTCTTTACCTATTAATTTTGTACAAATTTCTTCCACAGTGGTCTTATTGAGATCCATAGGATTCAAACATATACGTAAACTGCCATTAGGCTTTTCAACTATGAACAAGTTGCTGACCTACTCAACAGGTCAACTGGCCTTTTCAATAATGCCACTTTGCTCCAGATCATTAATTTTATCTTTTAATTTATCTTTAATTGTTAGAGGAATCCTTCGAGGTGGTGTCATAACTGGCACATCATCCTGTTTAATTGAAATTACACGTTTCTTTAAATTTGCCTAAACCTGTAAACAGAACCTTACTATTTTCTATAAATTGCTCTATACTACTGTAACTATCAACCCTTTTAATTAAACCGAGTACAATATAATAATTAATATAACAATGGCATAGATTTATGATTTACAACAAAAGTTTTACTTAACTTTTTTACCTTAAACATTAAATCTATTTTACCTAAAGACTTTAATTTTGTGCCTTCATAGGCTTCAAGCATAATATCAGTTTTCTGCAACCCCTAAAGTGTTACCTCTGCACCCGTATCAAGCTTAGACATAACAGGTTGTTCATTAACAATAACTTGTTGCAGCCATGAATTACTTTTAATTATATACTACCTCTGCTTTTCGATCACTTAACACCTTCCACTACAAACTCACTTTTATTATCAACTTTTCTTCATAACTCTTCAACTTCTTACACCTTTCGTACCTTACATGCCTTTTTGAAATGGTTGTAGTTCCCACAATTGTGGCATTTGGATCCATAAGCGGGACACTAGTTGATACTGTGTCTCATCAGGTACCTAGTGCATGAAAACTGCTTTTGCAAAAGTTCAAAAGTCTTCCATGCCAACTAATTTTTCTTGTGAAGCCTTGTCTTCGATTTCCAAGATAATTTTATGTTTTAATATGTATATTTTCTTCGTCAATAAATCCACAGTTTTTTTATTAACTTTTTAATTTCAATCATAGGATGATCAAACATTTCCCCTGGTTTTTGTACTCAATAGAAAGCGCTCATAAATTATGATCTTTTTCGGGTTCATATAAAGTTCAAATTCATCAATTACTTTTTGATATTTAACTTTAGCCTTGTCTATTAATTTAAAATTGTATATTTCAACACCTTCCTTGCCAAGCACATTTAATAAAATTGCGACCTTGAGGTTATCAGGTTCCTTCACCTTGTTTGCTGCTAGTAAATTAATTTCAAATTGTTGTTTTAATTTCTTGAAGTTCTCGGCTACATTTCCATCAAATTTCATGGACGGTGGTACCCTGGACTCCATTTAATAAAAATTCCTTTGTTCACCTCGACCATGTACGTATAAAATTTAATTTTGTTCTAAGGCGTCCTGAATGTAAACTCAGCAACTCGACCACTAGAACAACATTAATGCTAGAATTGAAAAGTGCCAACAGTATCATTTTCTTATATCAAAAACCATTCTGATTCACTAAGCAAATATAAAGTGTAAAAAATTGTTCATAAAAAGATTCTGACTATATTTTGTAAATTTACTAGTCAAAACTGCGATTGAACTGAACCAAGGCGGTTTTCCCATTGACCTTCAAATAACAAGGGTCACACCACTATCAGTTCTGAACAAAAAAGAAGCTTATTTTAAACATTACCATTTTAAGCCAAAATCATAACAAAACATACAAATTGTAATGCTTATCAAACAGTGCCAAATTCTGTTATTCTAAATCCACAGCTTGGGAATTATATTTTGACAGCTACACAAAATACATGTCCCTGGACGGTAGATAAATTCCGCACATAGCCTAATAAAATGAAACATATTTTTCGGCTTAGGGTGGGTTTGTAAGATACTGTTTTCATCGTGAGTTAGAATTAATTAACCTGAAATTAAGTTAGTCGCTGATGGATGGTTGTTGAATATGTAGAAAAGATTTTGACGTCGTGCTAAGTGGCCATTCGTTTTATTACTGTAGCCCTAAAACCTGAAGCATGGAAATTGCATTTTGTATGTTTGATACTCATTAGACAGATTCTAAAACACAAACTCTTGCTTCAACCTCCAGGCATCCGCACAAATTTTATCGGAATACTTCTTCACGCTCCAGGACAAACCGTGATCTCATGGTCTAAAGACTCTACCATACTACAACTTAGCTACTAAATACAGTTAGCTATTTTGTTATATTGTAGAAGAATGTATGTTTTGCATTTTTCTTAGACACCAAATCTACCCTTACAGATTTACACAGAAAATGGGAAATATGTTGTATTGACAAAAGCAAATACTAAAAACGTAAATAAAATTCGTGATCCACGTTGGATTGTTATGTCATCTTGTTATGCAGATGAATAATCAAACTAAGAGGATGGCACAGTAATTCAATTGGGAATCAGAATCGTGAATACCCGAGGTGCCGACATAAGCATGTGTACACTCTTGTCGCTGTCACTGCACTATCTACTCACTTGAAAGAACTAACTTGTCTATACTCCGGACACTGAACAGATATAGTTAAAAAAAATCAAGGCAGCACAGACTGTTCTGATTGGTTTTGTGTGAAAGTTAAATTTACAATAGAACATTTTTGTATATGAATTGTTAATTCGTTATAAATGATGTCACTTAGAGAAATTTATACTAGTATAAATAATAACCATACATTTTAAAAAATTGCATTTTATTAATTTAATAAAAAAAGCCATGAAAAGTTCGCGAGTGCTATGTGTTTACACATATTATAATATATAATAAATATTTTTTACAATAAAACAAAGAAATTACATACAAACATACTATATATACGTCGCATGGTAAGGTGGTAATCTCAGAACAGTTCTGTTGCTTTCCTGTGTTAATTCGTCGATTACGTTAGCACTGTGTTTAGGTGCATGCTGTTTTACTTAAGATAACAATTCAGCTCTCACCATACTGTCTTCGTAGGGGATAGTTTTTTCTGCAGCCAGTTATGTATGTCAGCTTTCTTTGTGTTGCTAGACGGAATTTTTTCAATTTTTCTTGTGTGATAACTTGCGTTATCCAAGACGATAACGCAAACTTCTTCAAGACTGGGTAAAATATTTTTAAACCATTGTTCAAATGTATCTGCGTTCATTTCTTCATAGTAGTCATTTGTTTTCTTAGATTTCAATAACAGTAATCCATTATCTACAAAACCGTCATCAGATCTTATATGAAGGGTGATGAGCCGCTTTCCTTTCCCCGATGGATTTCTCAAGCCAGTCGATAACCCTCTTAAAAATGCATCTCGTGGATTTGTTATGGACATGTCAGCCCACACTTTTTTTGCCATTTTTGTCTTCTTCAGAAACATTGTCCAAAATAGCTCTTGGTCTATGACACGCCTTAGGAGCATCAAAATAATCAGGATGTTGCTTGTGCTCACGAAGTATGTTGTAAACACTGGCCACACCAATTCATAAAATTATAGTAAATAAGCAGCGGGATTGGAAGGTAAATTAAAACATGACCTATCAATCAACATTTTCCACTTTTTCGTGTTTTTTCCATTGAGGATGCTGCTCTTCACACACTTTAAAAGCGTTCATAATTATTTGTTTCACCTCTACAGAAAAGTGCTTGTTTGGCGTTTTTTTGGTGGTGACAACTGAATATTGTTGACGTTTTCATCATCCATTTTTAATAATTTTGAAGTAAAGAAAATTCTACAAATTAACCTACTCATTATTATTATTAACTTTTCATATAATTCTAACTTACTTATTGACAACCGTTTGTGTATTGAATGGTGCGAGTCTTAATAAAGACTTGTAATGTACCTAATATGTAACACAGTTGGAAAAACTGACGGAACTTTCAAAACAACTGACGTAAACGCATGCGTAACAAGCTGGCGTTTACCGTTTGTGTTTGTATGTGTAAATGAGACTTCTATCGAGTACCGCCCCATTTATTTCAACCAATGGATATTCAAGTTTCAAGTTGCATCTGAATGTCTCTGGTTTTTCATTACTATATCTGTTGGGTAAACGCAGTATAGTAACTATCTAATAATAATCATCATATTACGCTACCACAAAACATCAGATTTATACAAGATATATAGACGTCTGGTAGAACAGCTTGCCTATGTTTCAATGTAAATAATTGTGTCAAAAATGAGAGCTAGTAAGCCGTTTACTTTGTGGAAAATAGATGGCGCAACCTTACCAAGGTACTTCAAAAATTGACACAAATTTTAATTTTAGGTTATGTATCTATCATTTGCCACGAATGCCACGTGTTTAGAAATACATTAGTGTAGTTAATTATTATTATTATTTATTAATTTCTGTTTTAATGTGAATTGTGTTTTAAAATTCATCACTTGCAATTATTGCGAATCATCATTTGACCAATCCTGTTGTTGTGATTGTGTGCGTTTAAAAGAAAAATTCTAAAACGGATAATATGTGGACCAGTGGAGGATGATCAAGGTGTAAATAGAATAAGATATAATCATGAACTGGCCAGATTATACCAATTACCAAGAGACAGACATCTTGGACAGACATAATGGGGATGACAAGGAAGGCAGTACTTCGATGGGCTGAACATGTTTCCTGAATGTCCGGAGACCGGAGAGAGAGTAATTTAGAAAATAATTGAGGGCGACTTAGAAGGAACTGGAAACTCCCTCAATTCATCCTAGCTAGGTGATCTAGAATAAGATAGGAAGATGCAGTGTTGGAAGTCTTAAGGAAATTGAATAAGGAACAGTGGAAGAGGCTTATAAAGGAGGCTAAATCCACTAAAACCCTAGTGGGTTGTAGGTGCCAGACCATGAATGAATCATTTAAGAAACGCTGCCAGTGGTAAATGTAAATATAACGAAAGTTTTTATCCACAACAAAAACAGTAAGTAGTTTGGTTAAAAGTTATTTATTAAAGAATTGTAATTTAAACCAGTTTTGCCAATTTGCTATATTTTTTAGAGTTTGTAGATTCTGAAGACCTCTTTCGTGCCTCTTTTTGGCATGAAAATGAAAGTCTAGTTATTAAAAATGAAAACAGGATTTTTTTCGTCATTTCCGACTTATGATTTGGACATCCTACAAAATGATGAATTTTTTGTATTCCGATTGAAGCAAGAATTTCAAGGAAATTATTTTTTTTAATGTCTTGCTGAAGTTTCTCAGCAATAATATGTTCAATTTCTTCAAGAAGAATAACGAGGGCGATTGAAGGAAATGTTAAATGCCCTCTGCTTCTCAATATTATGAAAGTATTATATGATTCCAATCCTTCCCCCACAATTGTTTTAACACAATTTTGACAATTGTCAGTTTTGTGCCTTCGAGCGATGAAACCACAAACATAGGCAAATGCTTCTCTATTATCTTCAAAATGAACGTATGCACCACATGTGATATTTTCTTCTAAGGCCTGATCGAGTTGTAAGTCAATGTCTTTTTTTGTTATTTGTTTATTGTCTGCTCTGTTGTAGCTCAAGAAATCTGATGTGTTATCAACTAGGGCAGCAAGCATATTTCCACCAGTTACATTGCTTCCTTTTGGAGGTTTAATTAAAGAATATAGTGACATCAGCCTAAAGATCTGTGCAATCTGTAGTGACTCTCCACTAGTATTAGCACCACCGCTTGCTCTCATTAATCCAAAGAAGTGTTCAAGTGGATCTTGATTGATACGTGATGTCATCAGGTACTTATACCCTAACTCTTGGGTGCAATATTTTAATAAATCAAGAGTAGTGTTGATGGTGGCTTTTAACCCATCACTTGTAGACTTTGTTAAATAAAAGTCAGGATGTGCACAAGATTCCCATAAATCAATGTAAATTAAAAAATCTTCTAATGCTTGTTGCTCGGCAGAATTTGTTTTTAGTCCATTAAAATAACTCGAATTCAAAATATCACACAGTTGATTTATTCGTCTGCAAAACTGTATTGTAGGTTCGCAGTCAGCAAACTCGGATATACCTTTTTCTTTTAGTACCGTCAAAGCATCTGCTACTGTCCCACTAAACAATTGAAAGGCATATTTTGTCCTCATTTTCTCGTGGTTTTCTGGATTCACGTGCTTTCGGGTCAATTTATAAGCCAGTTTAAATTCGTTTTTTGCATCGTATTCTATAAGATTTTCAAAATGGCGGAATTGCACTCTCCCTTCAGGCACATGAAATTCTCTTTTTGCAACAAGCCTGTTTCGCATACATTTCAATAAATGTGGAAAATCTGAACACATCCTTAATTTTCTTTTTACATTGCAGGGATGAACACTCCAAGGCTTTTCTGGATTTCCTGCACCAAAGGCTTTCCACATGGACCTATTCCAGGTGGCACCATCTGATGTGACCACGTCAATAAACAGCCCAGCCGCTTCACTCAAAAGAATGGCTTCCAGTATTAATTTGGCTAGGATGGTTCCAGTAACATTGCCTCTGGACAGAAAACATGCAAGCGCTTGCATATTTTTCCCAGCGAAAGACTGGAACATTATTACCAGAATATGATCCCCAAGTTGGTTTCTTTGGTTGTCTGGCGTATATTCGCCTAAATCAACAAATCCCATCACTTCCAATCGATTTTTGTCGAAGTGTTTGCAGGGAGTTATTTTGCACTCATCCACCATCAGGGTACCATGCCGTTCAAATTCTTGCATGTTTTTTGTTTTCTCTTTCAGAAGTTCAAATAATTTATTTTGAAATCCGTAAGAGCTGTCGATATGCCTAATGTAAGTTGATAGTGTACTCGGTGCAGGTAGTGGAAGTAACTCCCTAGTTCGTAAATGTTTGTATAATTTAGGGCTTTTTATTTTCAGAAGGATGCATGTGTAAATCCATTCTTTGGTGTATCTTTTGCCGTAAGAAGGTCGACTTGCAGTTTCAAAACAAGTTCGAACTACAAGCTTTTGATTGTCTGGCAATTTTGAAATTAAGTGGTCGATATTGGATAGTTTTGTCATTGATTTTCTTAAAGTCTCTATGGTTTTTGTTTGTATGTTTTGTTTTCGCAACAAATTTGAATATGATTTTTTGGTTTTTGGAATAATATTTTTTTTCTTTAGGAGGTTTTTTCTCAAGATCGCACATGAACGACATCTTGTTGTCTTTCCTTGGAAATTTCCGCCATTACAGGAAGGGCTAATTTTCCCATCAACTCCAGACCCATTACATAGCCTGATAGTATATACCGTTTGCACTAATTGTAAAAAAGTCTCTAAAGTTGTTGCAGTATAGGTGGTATGAAAAATTCCATTAAGATACACCTTTATGTCACTATCGTTGACTACAATAGCCCGATCGATTTTGGGAATACTCCCTTTAACATGGCTTACTGTAACTGAACGAGACCTTTTATGAATCCCCCATCCTGATGGTAGCAATGTATATAACTGCATTAGGTTTTCTTGTAGAAAATGTAACAGCGTGTTAGTTTCTGGTGATTCGCATTTAGTCTCTGGTGAATCGCATTCATTTATGACAGGAGGGCTTTCAGTGACAGGTAAACGAAGGTTTTCTAGGGTCGTTGAAGGAGTAGGAGAACTTTGACTGGACTGTAGTGAAGGATCTTTGGCAGGTCTACAACAAAATACAGGATTACAAATCCCGCAATAAAAACTATTGTCTAGATTTATTATTGTTAACGTTGTGTACAGAATACAGATACATATCGATTTTTTGTCTATTAATTTTCTCTTCACAACTACAAGGATAACAATAGTAGATTGTTCTACAAGTAAAGAAAAGTGATGGTTTTCCAGTGAGTGTAAATGTTTAATTCATGAGCGAGCGAAGCGAGCGAATGGATTAAAATTTACACGAACATGGAAAACTCACTTTTCTTTAAGTGTAGAACATGCTACTTTTTCGTATTTGGAATGAGACATACTAAAATCTAGGAAAAAATTACGTCAAAGTTTGGCAGAAGAGTGGAGAAAAGTTGTTGCTAACGAGAAAAGACGCACATTTCTTTACGATTTTGACTGAGAGTGAAGAAAAGTGTTGCTAACGAACAAACACTCACATTTCTTTACGATTTTGGGTTGAACAATGTACCACATTTCTATTCCAAATACGAAAAAATTAATTTCCTCAAAACGTTACGTTGGTTAATACAGGAGTGCGATTATGTATGGAATCGTGTTCGTCCTGCTAAAACGGTTTGCGCTAGAATCCTGAAATTTTAAGGAGACTTAGGGCGAGTTGTATAAAGCAAGATTATGAATAGTTATAATAAACAAGAATGTTAATGAAGACGATTAATAATCAAGACATCAACTCATGCCCATGGTACAGTAGCGGCCAAAATAAACTAGGACACATTGTAGTGTAAAACGGGTCACTATGACATTCATTTTACGTTTGATCGTGATTCGTGTTACGCTAAACCTAGTTTATTTCGGCCGCCAGTATACAATTATGCAATAAATAAATCACAGCTAGAGTGGTGTTAATTTTCTCCATGAACCCATTTTGCTACCATTTGGACTGACCTTAAAATAAATAAAAAGATACCCACCGCTTTTTTGTCTGGGAATAATTTTTCAAAGGGATAAGCAGGGCAGGATCTTCAGATGGAAAATTCAAAACAGAGGAAGAATGGGAACTACCCAAATAAAGGGTAGGGATTGCATCTGGTGCTAATGTCCTTCTGTTAATTATTCCACTTTCATCTGCAAATTCCCTCACAAACCTCTTTTCAAAATGCTTCATGCAGACGAAGTCATTTTTGTTTAAAATTGTGCCCGTAGACATAGTCCATTTGTTACGCTTATTCGTATCCTATAAAATAATGTTACAAATATAAACCCTGTTTGAAATCGAATATTAATTTACATTTTACCTTTGGTACGTGAAAGAGGGCCAAATCTTCCTTTAAAAGTTTCACGAAGCCGCAAAATTTACACTTCTTCATTTTTCACAGTGGTAATAAATGCCACTTAAAATGAAAAAAAACACAGCAACAAGCTAACACTAAAGTCAAAATAACGCAACAAGCTAACACTAAAGTTAAAATAAGACAAATAACTTGCACAAGAAATTCGAATTTTAAAAAAACTTCAGAATTGTCAGATTGATGACAATTTATTGACAGATCTTGATATGATGCTGCAATCTAGTGTTTTTTTTTTAAACTAGCAATTAGCTCCAACAAAATGGCGGCGAGCTGCTCTACCAGACCTGTATATATCTTGGATTTATATGTACTATTCCGGCAGAAAAAATTTCGCACAATTTTTTTCCCTTTGTAAGCGGTCTCACATCCAGTGGCATGCTGTACTTATGTCAAATTATTATTTTTCTTTTGCATGTGTCATAAAATACAATTTTATAAAATACGTAGTTTTTAAAGCAAAATGATGTACTTATCTTGATATAAATTCTTTTTTAAAAATAAACCTTTTTTTATATTAATAATAAAATCAACTAATATTTTATTTTCATTGCAATGGTTACTTTTGACGCGCCTATAGTATTGTGTCAAAGTTGTGTAATGTTATGAAAAGTCTGTCACAACTAACCTAAAATTTAAGAATAATCAGCTTACATGATAAAAATCGGGCGAAGTTTTCTTGCTGGAATAGTACATTGCAATTACTGTAATTATACCATTTTATAAACTTTTTTATATTGTGTAAAATTTTCTTACCAGATTCAACATGTTCACACCAAGCAAAATCAATATCATCCTTTAATAATCTCTTCCGATTTCTGGAGGTATTTTGATGAGATTTTCACACGCTTGGATCATGATAAAAGATCACTGGTTAGAGGTAATTAAATTATTATAACTCAATAACATTTTAGACATAGAATTCAAGCTCAAACGTAGCGATAAAATAACTTAATGAAATAATTTTAATAGTAAGTAGTAATATTTTTTCACGATGATTATACTTTTAAGGCCTTCGTTAACACTTTTAATAAAATATGCACACTTAAAAACAGAAGCTATGTATATAAATTTCCAGTTTATTCTTTGAATTGTAATTTTAGATCATCGGTCCCTGCCCCATTACTATGTCAACTATTATCCTTCAATGTATAATCAACATCCTCTTCAAAACTATGGGCGTCTATCACAGCAACATGTACTTACACCACATCTAACGTTTCGAAGATCTCCTGAAAAGCCGCCGTCATCGCCGTCGAAGTCATCACCGTCACCGCCGACGCCGCCTCCGACGCCACCACCGCCACCTCCTCTACCAACATCAACAGTAACGGAATCGAATCCACTAGAAAACAAATCGGTAGAAAGCACCGATCAGATTTTTCTAAAAGACTATTATTTAAATTTAGACAGGGTAGCGTATAATACTGCACAATATGTTCGCATGTCTCTGAATGTAGTTTATGAACATTTTAAGTGTATTTATCGAATCATTAACCTGACAGCGCATCACGTGTCAGACAAAACCAGACTTCTGTTTCAAAATCCAATCCGACTAATTTTCTTACCATTCACTTTACCTGTAGATCTGTTCAGATTCGCTATACAAACTACCAGATTTATTGTATCATTTGTTAATTATCTTCTATATTGAGATTCGTGCAATAGAAAATAATAATACAATTTTAGCTGAATATAATAACAATTGACTACAATAGGCAATTCATACCAGATAAGAAGTAGTTAAGTAATTTTAGAGCAACAATAAATACTCTGTAAGTACGTTACTCTAGAACTAAATAAAATACTGTAGTTTATTTTTAATATAGCATTGCATAGTGTTTGTTACTAAAAATATGTTTATTTCGCCTTTCCTCTGTATCCTAAATCTAGATATTGGAATAGGAAGCACTAGTTAAATACAGAAATGCATTGTTAGATAAAGATGCATCCATTTAGTTAAAAATAATAGCACAGCATAAAAATATACAGCAAACCCACTCGATTGTCGGCACTTTGAAGTTGATAAAACGCTGCTCATATCGCTGCACACAGCAGTGACAAACCACGACCAGTTCGCCGATGCTTGAAGATCGTCATCATATTGGATGCTGCTAATAACGAGAATATCACAACATAACTGTTGTTCCGTAGGCCGTTGCACCAGCGCACCTGCTGATTATAAGTATACTGTGTAATAGTGTTACCGTTATGTGATTTTTAAAACAGCTGCAGGTGTTCACAATTTTAATGAATAGGTATATGGTTATTACATTTACTTATATACTACTAAATTACTACATTCTTGATCTAACCAATCGATTCTGAATACTTCTAATTGAGTTGATATGCTCTACAACTGCCTGTAAGGTATACCTATTAATCAGATACTATGTTATAGTTTGCACAGATGCGTTCAATGTCTTTATCAAAACCTTCCATCAAAGGTATTGTCCAGCCAAACTTTTTGTTTTAACTACTCCCATGTGAATGTATACAAGTCTTTGACAGGTTTTAGTTTGTAAAACCTTCATTAACTTAATAATAACTTGTCAAAGCGTCCTGTCGTGCACAGTGGAAATTTGTTGACTCATTTGTTGAACATTTACTGGAAACTCTCCATTGTTGAATCCAGTTACGATATTTTACATGAACATCTTCTGACTTTCTTTTATGACTTGCTAATTAAAGTCTTGGTGGGCCATCATCAGCAGAATATTGTGCTGACATAACAAATCCAATATCCAATATATAATATTTGATAATATTACTGTTCATTGCCTTAGCTGATACCGATACAAAATATTAACGTCAATGATTTATGACGAGCACTAACGTAAGCTCACGTCCGTAAAGATACTGATTACATAATACAATTCAAAAATAATAGCTAATTCCTCCTTTTCAATTTGTAAATATTTTCTCTCTGCAGCGGATAACCCACCAGAAGCGTAAGCCATTGTCTTTTTTATATCATAATCTGAAGTATCAGTAATTAATTTTAATGCTAAATTTCAATTGTTATAAACTAGCATCTCTGCTGAAGTTAATAACTGCTAATTTTATTAAAAGCGTGGTCGCAATGTGATGACCACCCCCAAGTTATTTTATCCTTTAGTAAATTATGTAAAGAATGTAGAATAGTAGCTAATTTTTCATAATATTTTAAAATATGTTTTTCATGACATGTATAAACCTTCCTAGCTAATATCAAACACTAAATACAAAATTCGAAACTTTTAATTTTAGGAGGTGTCAACACTAATTCTTACCAAAATAACTTTTTTGATAACTGGAACAATTATCTTTCTCTCTGCACTGTACTAGATTGGTTAGATTTTCTTAAACTTTCCATGCGAATCATTTCCTTGTTTGCCACATCCCTTGTCTTTCACATAAAGTGGTCGGTGTCTACAGAATTTTAAAGACGTATTATCATATTTCAAATTAATAGAAATTAAGCCAAATTATTAAACATCCCCAAGTCCATGCTCGAATATGCTGATTATTAGCAATTAGAGCAAGTTCTAGAAAAAAGTTGAACAAACTGAAACATGTGTATATAGCATTCTGCATAATATATAGAAGCATTAAAATAAAACAGCTATTCTTAAAACAAAAATTTATAGAATTTCATGACCCTTTCGAGGCAAATAGACTGTTATTTTGAGTCAAATCTCTTCAATATTAAAATGTTCACAAAGGACCAACATGCTATTAGTATCATAATTTATGCTTTACGAGACATCATTATAGTTTAGATTAAAGTTATATTTTGATAAGCTCAATTCTGGTCAATTTAGTGAAATTTTGTGATTTGTAGCAGTAATTTCAAGTTCATTGTGTGTGGTCGGAAATGTCTGGAAAATAGTCGCCACTCTTAAAACTTATACAAGAGAGCTGGACATGTTAGATTCAGTACGAGAGAACAATCGGAAGCAGTATCGTACCGCTGGGTTATTGTTTAAGCCCTTAAATTGAATTAAGCGTTATAATACTCTTCTGACCTTTTATTGAGGTTAATTTAATGCCGTTTATGAATTAATGGTATAACCTACTTTTTTCTTCGAGAGACTTGGGAATCTGTCTCGGCGGAGTTACTACCAACTGTTAATGCTTATTTTAAAGTGAAACTTTTATAATTTTTTTAGAAACGCTAATAGAATTGTGGTTCAAGATTGTTTTAACATCAGTTCCGATTATCTTACTGTAATAACTAAATAAATAATGAAACAGCTATACCTAATAAATAAGTTGAAATGATTCCACCATTTAGAGATTTATTTTATGTAAAGGATTCAGGGTTCAACGACAGCTGTTCAAGTGCAGGTTTTTTATCTTGTTATTCTTGTTATTTATCTTGTTATCTTGGAATGATTACCATTAATTGGGTTATTGCCAAAGTGGATTAATGTGTAAAGCAAACATAGTAAGTTACTTGTATTTCATTATTTTCGAACTTCAACCACATTATTAACATCGAATTGTATTCTGTAGTTAGGTAATAGTAAAATTGTATTTTAGAAGGAGATCCTTAAGTAAGTAATGTGTAATGCTTCAAAATCTTTTTATGATTCATATAGTACGTAACTAAATATGTTATATCTGTTTTATCTGAGCAGATTGTGCACTTAATGTACCGCTAACAGGCTTTTATCAATACAGGAAATTAAAAATCAATAATCACTTATTGTAGCTTGGCACGACAAATTGTTTGTGGTGCTTTCAACCTAAAAGAACAAAAAACTTAACTAGATGGAAATATTTTCCCAAATTGTAGATTCCGTCGCGGTTTCTTAATATAGAACCAAACAATCGGGTGGCGCCCTTTACAGAGTTTATTTATTCCTTTGTCCAATCTGAAATTAGTAAACCTTTCTGATTAGCACTCACGAGATCTAAGCATATTTCGAATAAATAAGAAAAGTTTTTACCGGAAATAATAAAAAATTACTATTGAATGTACTGGTTTTTGTGTGTTTATTTTGTGCCCTGTAAATTCCTAGATTACAAGTCCGTGCTTAACTTAATACCGCATATCTGGTCCCTTTTCATGGGCAGTGGCATATATACTTGTAACATTACAACTTTATCAAAAATTCTACATCTTCAAATGGGCATCAATCTGTAACAGTTAAAAACTCTCAAATAAAAGCATGAAAGACTTATAATTACACTACAAAGCTTCCGGCTGAGACTACTTCCTTAATCGAATTAATCTTAGATGTTAGGTGGGTGTTAATCACAAAGGCTTACGAATTTCAAATTAGACATAGGAATAAATGAACAATATACCTACCCAAATTGCTTGTTATTATTAAATAGTAGCGACGAGAATCTACAATTTAAGAAAAGAATTCCGTCTGGTTTTTCTTTCGTTTCCTGTTTGTGAAAAAATTCACTACAAACGTTTGTTATGCCAATCTAAGTATATTAGGTAGTTATTTACTTTTAATTTTCGTCAACTAAATCAAGTTCTCGAATGTAAACTGGTAGTAAATGAAGTACACAATCTAGCGTATGACAAATATGCACATTTTCTTTTTGTTTGAAATATGAAATTTAAAGAAGAATTACACAGTAAGCTTATTTAGGGATCCCTTCCGCAATACAATTATTTATTATGTAATGTTTTTGTTGAAATTGGAAATTAATCATTTAACAAAGTGACTTACTGTACAGTACGTCCGCTTTTCACATTAATCCATATAACTGTACTATTACACTTAGGCCTTATATATCCATCTTACAAATTTAACTATTGCATAATTGTCATAGTTACAATTGTTTTTGCAGTCGTATCTATGACAATTAACGGTCAAATAAAAATATTCGAATATAGAAAGCTCGGCCTTAATGGCTTTATTCTAACTATAATAGAAAGAACACCTTCGCATCTTAAAGTTGCTGGAACACAGGACAGCTAACGCTGAACTCTGAACTTTCTGCGCTAAATAAATCTTCAAACTGTTCGCAATTATTTTCGCTTTCTAAGTTTTTATTGTTTATTTTATTATTACGTTTACTTAAGCGGCTTTTTTATACTACTTAGGTAATTTCATATCAATTATCACAGACTGGTTTGTGAGGCAAATAATTATATGAACAGCATAAAATTTATTTTTAGCATTTGAATTAAATTTTACAATCTCAAGGATGGTCATTTGTTATGAGACAAGTCCTAAAATTTGCCTTTGGTGAATAGGACGTAAACAAATACATACAACTTAAATATTCTTGCTGTTTATTGATGTTTTGTTTATCTCACGCACTTTATTGCCATTGAAGTATTGCTGAAATAGTGACATTCGTATAGGGATGCATTTTTTACTACGACCATTATTTCTATTTAGCTAATTACAGTTTGTTAAAAACATTTCATCTCATACTCGTATTAATCCTCAAATTAATAGAGTTGTTTATCAAAGGCATTTCACATACCAATCAACAAAACTATAATCCGTAATACAATTAATTTTTAACCTCGAACAATCAAGGTAACAATTCTCTTTCCGCATATTGCTAGCTAAACGAAATAAAATTTCATTATATTCCCAAGACAATGCTACTGAATATGACGATAACAACTTGTTTAGAAAACTAAGAATTTAATAACTTGTTCGCAAGACTTTTTAGTAAATACCTTATTTTAGTCGTAAATAAAACAGGCAATGCTGCTTATTCTTCTGTCAAGTTAGCAATAATTCAATGTATGTTGAATTAACTGCTGTAATATTTTGGCTCGACACTTTCATAGATAGAATACCCAAATTATAAATTAATTTTCTCTAGCTTCTCAGCTAAACAATGGTCGGCCAAAAAATCGATTTGGTAAAAATTACGCTTGACATTAGTTATTATCTTGGAATGGCAGATCTTACTCTTTAAACTAGAAGTAAACTTCAAAAATTCAATAGAGTTTAGAGTTATCATGCAAAAAACTGTATTAACCTGAGCTGGACTTTTAATTGTTTTAACAGAAGACTCTCAACTTGCATGCTGACAAAGCATTCTTCAGTCCATCTGAACGTTTTGGCACTTTTCATTATACATTAGTTCCTCTAATTTATAAGTGCAAAGCATATCACCTAAAACCTTGAGTAAAGATTGGAGAAATATGCACAACGAAGTTCAATGGGCTGATTATCTGTCAAAGTTCAATTATTATTTAACCATATTTAACATAATATTCATTTTTCAAGCTGACAGATATAACATTTGAACACATAATCTACTACGATGTTTCAATATCAATTAAACACACTACAAGTCCGTTGTGGATCAGCGTCATAGATTATCTGTGATAATCCAGGCCTTGATCAACAGTTTTAGTCAATGACTATTATATAACATGACATGAAATGTCGTGTGAGGTCAAAAAAGAGGTAAAAATATTAAATTTTTAAAGTAAGCCTAGGGAAATCTTGAATGTCATTCGCACGCCACTGCTTCTTTTTTCTAACTCTCAGGTAATGGATGTAAATATTGATATCGAGCTCGTGGAAAGTAGTGTAGGATCAGGACGACCAATCTTGATCTCACTGTATATGTTGGAGATAGATACATAGGTGCTGAAGCTGACATGTGCATTAATTAATCGTATTATATATTTCTGCAGCTTCCCGATTTAGATTGTCCTGAGTATAAATGTAGAGTTTCAGACTGAACCTCATCTCAAGTTGCTTAATCGCTTGCTCCTTTACGCGGATAACATGTATATTGCTCATTACTTGTTCAGAATATACTCACTCATAAGCTAATTATGATAGTTTAAATTCATTTAATTATTTGTACAAGTTGAAACCCTTTAACCAGCTTACGGTTCCGCCCTTGAAAACAAAATACCCGAGAGAAAAGTCAAAGTCAAATAAAAATATTGATGACCAGAAAATTGTGTGCGAGATTGAGTAAGAAAGGCAACCGTAAGTTGTGTTAAAGGGTTTGATTTATGTATTAATGTAAATTATTATTTAGGAATTTGAGCTACGGTACTGCGTATCAATAAATGAATTGTACCTACTCCAAGTTCTGCTTAGATAAATCTCGTTTAATCACATTACTCTTGGCGGTTGTACAACCCGTTTGTAAATTTTCGATAAATATCTCCCGGTATAACCCCATGTCAATTTTGTGCAATGTGTATTTGAGTAGTTTATTTCCATACTCAATACTATAGGTACCTATATGAATATGAATATGAAGAAGTGAATAAGCTAGACTCTATATAAATGAGAAAAAAACTAAATATCTAAAATTTTCAAAACATTACGATATAGTCCACTAGAAATAGGAAGATACAAAATTAGAAAGCATGGAAAGATTCATATACTTATCTCGGCTCGAAGATTAATAATACAAATAAAGAAAAATAAGAAGTAAAGAGAAGAATATTATTAAGTAACAAAATAAATTTCACCTACCAAAAATTTATGACATCAAAAATACTAAGTAGATACTCTAAGTTGAGGATATACAAAACTTTAATTCGCCTAGCCGTAACATTCTGTAACGGAGCCGAAGCTTGGGCGATGACAAAAGAAGTAGAAGAGATGTTACTAAGGTTTGAAAGGAAAATAATAAGAAGGATATACGGTGGAATAAAGGAAGGTAACATCATAAGAAGAATGCATTTTGAAATAGAAGTATTTAGGCAAAATGGAAATATAGTACGGTTTATGAAGTCGCAAAGGCTAATGTGGTATGGACACATAAAAAGAATGGGAAAAGAATGTGCTGTGCGAGAAATAACAGAATGGAAACCAATGAGAAGAAGACCAAGAGGACGCCCAAGTAAACGATGGATAGATGGAACAGAAGAAGATTTAACACAGATCAGAATACAGAATGGAAGCAGATTGTGTCAAGCAAGAGAGAAATGGTGCAGAATCGTTAAACAAGCAAAAACCCACATAGGGTTATAAGCTGAAATAAGAAGAAGTAGAAGAAGAAGAATACTATAGGTATTACACGGTGGTCAATTCTCCTCATTATGTAATGTATAGATATTTAAGTAATTCTTTACAATAAACTTGCTCGGAACAGCCCAACATGTAGATCTGGTTTGCACTAATCTACCTAAAATACAGCTTCGATCTTATCGATTTTGAATTGCAATTTTTGTTGCTGTTTGTTTCCACAGATCTGTTAGTGCTTCTGTTCTTCGTATTTTTAGCATTTTTAGTTATTCGACCCTGAACCTGCAAACTATACTGTCGTTCATTCTTCTAGTACCCTAACTCTAACTATGCACCTATATAGCAAGCTCCAATCAGCCCGAACAATGACTGCCGAAAGCAATTTCTGAAAATGGTATTACCTGGCAACTTTACTCTGGCTGCTGTATGACCGAAATAGCTTTTTGGTAAAACTAACAGGTTCCCGGGATAATGTCTGCGCTGTAACTTTTAGATTATTCGTGGCTACCGATGCTCTATTAAAAAGAAATACGGCACAGTATTCATTTATAGCTCGGGTGATTTATTGTATATAACTATAGCTAAATTCTAGATCTTTCGGGAGAATCACCTTAGTTATTTGATGATAACGGCAGACAGCAAAAGTTCTAGCAATCCCGTCTATAATTATCCATATAACTGGAGAAAAACTATACGGATCTATTCTTCCTGGTTTGGATATTTAAGAGCCGTGTCTGTTTTCTAGATTTGTGTACTAAAGTCGGATACTACTGTTTATTTATCGAGTGCTATTTGGGATAAACTTTTGCCGCAGCCGATAACCTTAATCAACAAATCTCGTAATCACAAAAATAACAAAACGTTTAAAATGGATAAACACATTTAAAGAAACAGCTGTATATTAATGTTGAAAAGTACTTATTATTATTTACAATGAATATTCATTTTAAGCAACAGATATTGATGAGGTTTTTACCAAAGCATTCAATTTTACTACATAAAATCTTATCTTTAGCTAAGATAATTAAGGTGACAACGTATCAATAGAAGATGTATAGGTAGCTTTAAGGTGTTCTTCATTGATAAGTAGTATCTACGAGTATATTAGAGCACCAGCAGTTCCGTAATATTTATTATTTCCGTATGTCGATTTCAGTGAATATCAATACATGCAATATTCAATACTACATTCCTATGATAAAATCCCGTTGAATTCAATTGCTGTTCCTGCAGTATATATATGTAGTACCATTGTGTTTCAATTATGTCAACAATAACAACATAACGTATATTGAACACACTCGACACGTACAAATAGCTTTGAAGTTTCTAAGTGGATAGCAACCTTGAATAAATGAATGCTTTTTAGTAAATTGAAAATTCCTGGATTTCAAATAGTTTTTCAAAGACTGTTTTAATAAAAAATGTTTTTAAAGAATAATTTATAGTATGAGCAAAAAGTAATACCTTCAAAGGTGCCTTTGAAATTTTGAACCTATGTGTATTATAACATCAGCAAATTATACAAAATAATCAGAGTTCTTTGACAGTGACAGTAACATAATACACATGAGTCCAAAACTTTGATGTAGTTACTTTTTATTTATACTATACCTATATACGAGGGCCACCTTTTAAGTTTTTCTTTAGGTGATGAAAATCGCTGTCCACGCATTTTTTGTTTGACATTCTGGATCAGAAAGATGTCGTTAGGTGATAAATCAGATCAGGGCAATGAGACATGAATTCGATGTTATTCTCCTTCAAATAAAATCAATTGTTTGACGTGCTGTGTCAGAGCTGGCATTGTCATGTCGAATAATGATGCGACGTTTTCGGTTGTTTTTCCTGATTTCGTCGATGACTTCTGGCAAACAAATGTCGAATACCATTCAGCGTTAACTGTTCTTCGATCCTCTAAAGGAATGATTGCGACCTGTCTAGTACAACCGAAGGAACAAGCGATCATTTTATTGGAAGTGCTTCGTGAACGAATAACTTTTGTGGGATTCGGTTCATCTTGAAACACCCAAACAGTGGATGGTTGCTTAGTTTCCGGTTCATATGAATGTATTCAAGTTTCGTCACCTGTTACAAAGTTGTATACGGATTTTGCAGTTCTTCGGTCAAATTTTTTGAATATTTCCTTACACCAATTAACACGAGCCTTTTTTTGAGCTGCGGTCAAATTATGCGGAGTACATCGGGAACATCTTTTTCACAACTAAATCTTCATACAAAATCGAATGTACTGCAGTCTTCCTTTTCGATACGCCTAAAGATGCCTTTATATCACTGTAAGTAACGTGCCGATCTTCTTAAATCATGATGGGCACATCATCGATGTTTTTTGGAATAATAACCGATTTTGGTCGACCTTAACGAAATTCATCACTGACAAACGCATGACCACGACGAAATTCTGCAAACCAATTGTAAACAGTCTTTTCTGATGCTGCTTCATTACCAAAAGTTGAACTAAGCGATTGAATGCATTCTTGTTGAGTTAGGCCTTTACTAAAATTGTAGAAAATCATCCAACGAAAACCTTCACATAAAATTTCCACTTTTTCACAAAATTACTATTTTAAACGCGCTCACTGTAAACAAACTAGTCTGCCAATTTCTAAGCTGCCACTGTTTTCACAATAACAAATATCAAATTTTACGAAATTGGTGTAACGACCACCACTGTAAAAACCCCGGGTTTATTATTAATTGATATTTCGACCCCTGATTGTTACCCTGGTCCACCAATACGGCTCTACCCACGGTCAACTCGTTCTCCAGAAGGTTTCTGCAACAGAGCGTTAAAAAAGGATTGTCACAACTCTCAAATAAATAATTTGATATAGAAATATTTCCTACAAAATGAATATCTCTGGATGTATAACCAGCGAGACCAAGTCACCCTGAAAAGTAAGAATATAACACTATACTATTTATAATAATGTTGCGGCCGAGAAATTTTCAACGGTCTATTGCGCTTGCGTAATTTCGACTTTTCAATTCTCATAAGAGACATATCACTTTTAATCATCTGAAATGTCATAAATGGCATACAAGCCAGATTCATTCGATGTAAATATTAGAAAAATGTGTTAACTTGATAAATTACTGTTGAAAATTTTTCGGCCACAACTGTACGATCCTCGTTAATTAAACAATTTAAAATAAAAGAATAATAAAGATAACAAGCCCTTAAACTGATTCTGTAACTTTTCTGTTCTTTTGTGTACATACGATAGAATATTTTAAAGCAAATAAGTATTAGTTTGTAGATATTGGACAATAAAGATGTTTAGTAAACGTTTTTTATTCCATTTGTAACTACCTATTTTCCGGTATGCGTTATCTGGGATATTTTGAAAGTGTACTCAAGCTTTGTGAAATAGCAATTACACTCACATTACCACTGTTTACTGTTTGCCATATAACGGATATTGACTTAATTGAACTTTCAATGCGTTATAATGAAGTGTTCGGTATGGATTTTAGTAATAAGATACTACAGAATTTTTTAAGTACATAAGTCTATTAAGTAAAGTCATCAATATTCCGAAAGCAATCAAGATTAAATTGCGTACGTAGATTACGCACGGTAAGTTAATAATTGACGCACAAGAACTGCATTCAAATCAATTAAGATTCAAACAATAGTGACTTAAGACATGCACTGGAAGCATTTAAGGTCCAAGTACCTAAAAAAGTTTAAGAGCGCTGTAGCTCAGCTGATCAAAGTATGGAAAGCCACCAATACACCCCTCACCATCCACAAACTCAATAATTAAGAAAAGACGTTTGCTGTATTATGGCATCTTTCTTCCTCTTTAAATTATCGAGTGCTGAAGACGCGTAACGTTTAAATTTCTTTGTTCGGATGCAAGGCCGTCAATGTTACAGCGGCAATAGCGCAAACACGTGACTGCAATCTGCATCTTATATCGTTATATCCTTCGATAAACTTCAGTAGCACTTGAAACTTGTTGGTGTTATGCTAATTATTTTATTAGTGGATGTCGTATTGCGGATTTGAGATTTTAACCAATTTTTAATACGAGTATACATAAATGTACTTTAGGACATTAGGTGGCAGCATTCTCCTCAGTGGCGTGCGGTGAGAATTTAGGCTAGGGAAGCAACCACGATTTTAATTTTAATATACCTAGGTACAGGCGCGGATTCACGGGGGAATGGGGGAAATCCCCCCCACAATTTAGAAATAAAGTATACATAGAATAGAAACAAATAATGTTTGTTTAATTGTTATTTATCATCATTTTTCCAAAAATCCCCCACCAAAATAATTTTCTAAATCCGCCTCCGCTAGGTACAATAAAAAAAACAATGCTATAATTATTAAGCTTAAAAGTTTTTCAAAGAAGAACTTTTACATTTTATACTTATGGAATTTGTTGACTTTTATTTTTTATTTTAAAAAAACTACTACTATGTATTTATAATGCAACTCGATTTTCCGGTCTTTTTTAGTAAAAAACCTGGTGCAGGTTTTAATTGTTGTTGTTAAATTTGAAAGTTCTGGTTTTAATCTGCCTTTTTCAATAATTTGTAATTTCTTTCCAAAACTGTATGCAGAAAATTCTTTAGCTAATAATTTACAAATTGAACAAGAAGATCGTCGCGATTCGGATGTATCGGGAGTACTCGACAATAATGCAATTTTAAATTTGCATACTGAACAAACTAAATAGAATTATTTGTCTTCCAAAAATTCCAACTTATATAAATTGAAATAAGAAAATGTTTCAAATTCGCAAATTTACATTACTTAAGTAACATTTAACAAACACTAAATCGAACAAATAACCAAATTATAATAAATAAACATTTGGGCATGGAGCACACTAAAAATAATGTGACCTTATTACGATGTACAACGCACCCCCACTAACGAAGGCGAGACTGGCCGGCTGGCGAGGAAAAGTGCAATAAGCAACGAAATCAATGCTTATACGCGATGTAATGTAACACATTTGAATCGGTATTACCTTTCCGCGCAAGTTTAATGAGCCTAATTTAAAATAGTACTCTAAATAATTATACTTTTTGCTGTACGGAATTGATATTGTGCTTTAAATTAATTAAATATTACAAATTTAAATAAACAATAACCATAATTTTATAAAAATATTTTTGTCAGCATTGGTTTTTATTTTTAATAAATTCTTAAGGGAAGCATTGCTTCCATTGCTTCCATGGACCGCACGCCACTGATTCTCCTTATTGAATTAAAATGCTAGGTAATAGTTCTTCCAGGTTACCATAAAATATTGAAAAAATAGAAAAAGCAAAACAGACAAATTATAAAAAGAACCTTTTAATACATACTACTTTATTTAAGTTGTAATAAGCACCTAACAAAAAGTATTGTAAAATATCTTTTTTTGCATATTGATGACGAAATCTCATTTTCTTAATCATAGTTTTAAACATAAAGTAAAACTTTTTTGCATATTGATTATGAAAGTTTTTTTAACGAAAAATCCTAATGAAAGTAGCACCTTTTTTAATTATGTTTGTAAAAACAAACTTCAATCTCCTTGGAGATTATTGTCAAAGAATAATATGTTTTCCTGATTTTTAAATTTTGCATAAATCCTTTTAAGACAAATTTTTCAGCTTACAATACCTATGCAAAAAAGTGTCGTGTACAGCACGTTATGAAAGTCTCTTTTTCTTTAAACTATGACTTTCATAATTAGGTGCACTGTTATAACTATTTAAATGAATATTATTTTATTTTACATCTTTATCTCGTTGGAATTCGCTGTAGGTGACTATAGTGACTATCAAGGACTACTATATATGTACTTTATTTGGTTACTTTTAGTTAAATACAAGGTTATATAGTAGACAAGTTTTTTGAAATCAATCGTAAACAAAAGATTTATAATTATCATTTGACAGTTGTAAATTCTAAAGCTTTTTAACCAAATTTCGCGTTACAATCAACCTAATCATCATATCAATCTGCAAGAAAGTTACAGCACATATTATGAAAAATTTGTTTCACTCGTTTAAACTGAAACAAAAAATATGTTCGTACAAAAGCCATAATGAGCTTGTCAGTCGAAATATTATTGTTTCTATTCACAGTGATTCTATGTTGATTGACCAATCAACAATTATTATTATTTATATTTACTAATCCTGAAACTGCATTTTGAGTACTATTGCCACTAACTGGTATCATAATGATCTAGAACAGCAATGCTAATATGATGCTATGTTTTAACCTTTTTTCTAATAAAGAAAAATAACCATATGAGCCTTGCTGTCCGATATAGATAGTTATGAAACCAATAGTACATACAGTGTGTCCCCAAATGCGGTTCTCAGGAGGAAAACTTTTATTATTAATTTTATGACAAAAAGACATTCTTTATAAAAGTTTTTGCTTGATTTAAAACTACTTAAAAGTATAACAAAATTTTAATATTAGGTACTTAGAATAAAGTAGAAAATAAAAAAATGCATTATTTCTTAAAGAAAAGACAACTAAGTTCAATATTCTTCAAAAAATAAAATCTCGTTGCTTGAATAAATCGTATGTAAAATGAAATAAGGTAATATTTCTCAATATTATTAATATTGCTATTTGATTGTTACTGCATTGATTCAAGCAAGACATCATGATAAAAAATATAGTAAATACAGAATTACATTGGTCGTTTTTTTCCTTAGAAAAAATGCATTTTCTTAAATTTTTTATTTTATTATAAGTAATATAAAAATTCCGTTATACTTTTTAGTAATCTTGAATCAAGCAAAAATTTTCATAGAGAATGACTTTGTTATAAAATTAATAATAAAAAAGTTTTTCCTCTTGTGTACCGCACCTGGGGACACTATGTGTGTGTGGTTGGTACAAATGCGGGTAAACTGTTGTGTTGTGTCATGTATTCCATTCTCAAAATGAACTTGGTAGAGGTAGTTTGCTTCGCGATTTTAGCTTTAGACACCGAGAAAATCAAAACAGAAGATATTGGGTTCATCCAATAACCTGCCAACGCTTACTGGAGGGTCAGTTTCAACTCTACGAGGAGTTGAGAGTTTTTTGGGATTCCATAGAATGAGCATCACAAGTTTTGACGAAGTATTAAACATTACTGGATCTTCTATAAGCAATAAATAAATACATTTTTGATCCAGTCACATTGTTCCACAATGTTCGCAGAGATTTTCAAGCACAGTAATAATGAGTGTCCAAGCGAAGTTCCTTGCCTATGTAATCATCTAGTGCGCACACGAGATATTCAAATCCAGGTGTGTGTCGGCCAACAGTTCAGTCGTATTCTGGTTTCTGACAAGATTCAACAGGAAAGTTGAGTAAATGTGTGCATCTCCGTATGTTGCAACTATCTCACTCGGTCGACTAAACTGTTCTAAACTGAAAAACTGAAACAAACTGTAAACTGAAAAAAAGTTCATAGTGCACGCTAGCCCTAATTATTATGGATATGATTGTATTGATAAACGTATATTACTTATATGGTAATTAATCTTCGATTAGGATTAACCGAAGCTAGTGCAAATGGCCATAAATATTCGGCATTAGAGTTTTTGTGTTGATAACACTAAAAGACTTTAATCTTAAAAGCGACATTTCTTATTTCTTGACATTCTTTAATAATACTTTTATAATTTTGTACACAACTTCTGTCACACATTTTATGCTAAAATAAAGTATTTGTATTGTAAACCTTACTACATATGCTTTACAAACTGGAATGGACTTTCAACAGGTAATGCGACTCAGTGACTGAGTGGTAATTCAAAATTACTGTCCAACTATATGACATCCTGCAGTTCTTTTCAAAATACATTGCAATATTCGAATCTCGTCGCTTCTCTCTTGTCTTCATCGCTTCACCTACATGTTAGTTATTATTAAATATTACCAACTGTCTTATAAAAAAGGTCTTGGCAAGACGCTACCACGTATTCCTGAGACCAAAATAGGACGATTTAACTAAACTTACCTCTATCCAAAAGTGCTTCGTAAAGGCGCTATTGAACGTCAAAGATCTTCAAAAAATTGAATGATAAACATTGGGTCATCCACATGTAAAGAAGCTCAGATTTTTTAACGGTTTGGTCAATATTTTTCAAAATTTTTCTACAGATGGATATTCTAATTTCTAACATTTTTTTGTCTGTTGTTGGATTTTGCTATCTGCCATAGTTTAGGCAAGAAAGATTAATTTGGTTTGCATGCCATGCACTGCAGCCATAATGTATCTAATTTAAAGTGTGTTGGCGTTCAAGAAAAGTTAATAAAACAATAACTATCTTACTTGGTAAATCTAATGCAAACACACAGAAAATCTTCAGAGTGGCTACCATTTACATGCATACAAAAATTAATACGACATAAAGAATTAAACTATACTCTTTCATCATTTCGGCATCGTCTTTTAGTCGTTTAGTGTGTCGTATTTTGAATTCGTCTCCACAATTCCTCTTCTGTATTTACAGGTCTGGAGAATACCATGGGTTTTAAAGCTCCCCATAAAAAATAATCCATAGACATCATATCAGGAGAGCGAGGTGGCCAGTTTACGAGAACATGATTTCACTTACCGATCCATCTATTCGGATATAGTTGATTTAGATGGTTACGGATAATAAATGTGAAATGAAGGCGTGCCCCACCATGCATGAAAACATATCTCGGCAAAGTTTTAACTAACTATAATGTATGGCAGCAGTGAATAGCAAGCAAATCAAATTAATTATTTTTGCCTAAACTATGGTAGACAGCAAGATGGAACAACAGACAAAAAATGTTGGAAATTAGAATATCTCTATCTGTAGAAAAAGTTTGAAAAATATTGACCAAACCGTTAAAAAAAACTTGAGCTCCTTTACATGTAGATCATCTTACGTAACACCCACTATTAAAAAAATGTTGTCAAAAAACTAGTTTTTCAGTACATACTCTCATCTTGCGCAAAAGCAATATTTTGTTATTTAGAAAAATATAAATTTTTTCAAGATCTTTGACATTCGATAGCGCATTAACGAAGCACTTTTGGATAGAGTTTGGTTAAATCGTCTTAGTTTGGTCTCAGGAATATGTCTTAGCATTTGTACAGACCTTTTAGAGACACCCTATATAAAAGTAAGTCTCAAGAGAAACACTTCAACTTCTCAAAAAATCTTCATGTTATGTTCTACCAGAATAGAAGAACATAAACTAATATATTAGCATAGCAAAATCATAGATTCCATATAATCAGTATATAAGGGAAATTAATATGTTTATGCACAGATACATTATAATTAGCCTAATATTGCTAGACTCATCTAAACATAGCCGTCTCTTTATGGCCCAAGGCAAGATATATAGACGTCTGGTAGAACAGCTTGCCTATGTTTCAATGTAAATAATTGTGTCAAAAATGAGAGCTAGTAAGCCGTTTACTTTGTGGAAAATAGATGGCGCAACCTTACCAAGGTACTTCAAAAATTGACACAAATTTTAATTTTAGGTTATGTATCTATCATTTGCCACGAATGCCACGTGTTTAGAAATACATTAGTGTAGTTAATTATTATTATTATTTATTAATTTCTGTTTTAATGTGAATTGTGTTTTAAAATTCATCACTTGCAATTATTGCGAATCATCATTTGACCAATCCTGTTGTTGTGATTGTGTGCGTTTAAAAGAAAAATTCTAAAACGGATAATATGTGGACCAGTGGAGGATGATCAAGGTGTAAATAGAATAAGATATAATCATGAACTGGCCAGATTATACCAATTACCAAGAGACAGACATCTTGGACAGACATAATGGGGATGACAAGGAAGGCAGTACTTCGATGGGCTGAACATGTTTCCTGAATGTCCGGAGACCGGAGAGAGAGTAATTTAGAAAATAATTGAGGGCGACTTAGAAGGAACTGGAAACTCCCTCAATTCATCCTAGCTAGGTGATCTAGAATAAGATAGGAAGATGCAGTGTTGGAAGTCTTAAGGAAATTGAATAAGGAACAGTGGAAGAGGCTTATAAAGGAGGCTAAATCCACTAAAACCCTAGTGGGTTGTAGGTGCCAGACCATGAATGAATCATTTAAGAAACGCTGCCAGTGGTAAATGTAAATATAACGAAAGTTTTTATCCACAACAAAAACAGTAAGTAGTTTGGTTAAAAGTTATTTATTAAAGAATTGTAATTTAAACCAGTTTTGCCAATTTGCTATATTTTTTAGAGTTTGTAGATTCTGAAGACCTCTTTCGTGCCTCTTTTTGGCATGAAAATGAAAGTCTAGTTATTAAAAATGAAAACAGGATTTTTTTCGTCATTTCCGACTTATGATTTGGACATCCTACAAAATGATGAATTTTTTGTATTCCGATTGAAGCAAGAATTTCAAGGAAAGTATTTTTCTTAATGTCTTGCTGAAGTTTCTCAGCAATAATATGTTCAATTTCTTCAAGAAGAATAACGAGGGCGATTGAAGGAAATGTTAAATGCCCTCTGCTTCTCAATATTATGAAAGTATTATATGATTCCAATCCTTCCCCCACAATTGTTTTAACACAATTTTGACAATTGTCAGTTTTGTGCCTTCGAGCGATGAAACCACAAACATAGGCAAATGCTTCTCTATTATCTTCAAAATGAACGTATGCACCACATGTGATATTTTCTTCTAAGGCCTGATCGAGTTGTAAGTCAATGTCTTTTTTTGTTATTTGTTTATTGTCTGCTCTGTTGTAGCTCAAGAAATCTGATGTGTTATCAACTAGGGCAGCAAGCATATTTCCACCAGTTACATTGCTTCCTTTTGGAGGTTTAATTAAAGAATATAGTGACATCAGCCTAAAGATCTGTGCAATCTGTAGTGACTCTCCACTAGTATTAGCACCACCGCTTGCTCTCATTAATCCAAAGAAGTGTTCAAGTGGATCTTGATTGATACGTGATGTCATCAGGTACTTATACCCTAACTCTTGGGTGCAATATTTTAATAAATCAAGAGTAGTGTTGATGGTGGCTTTTAACCCATCACTTGTAGACTTTGTTAAATAAAAGTCAGGATGTGCACAAGATTCCCATAAATCAATGTAAATTAAAAAATCTTCTAATGCTTGTTGCTCGGCAGAATTTGTTTTTAGTCCATTAAAATAACTCGAATTCAAAATATCACACAGTTGATTTATTCGTCTGCAAAACTGTATTGTAGGTTCGCAGTCAGCAAACTCGGATATACCTTTTTCTTTTAGTACCGTCAAAGCATCTGCTACTGTCCCACTAAACAATTGAAAGGCATATTTTGTCCTCATTTTCTCGTGGTTTTCTGGATTCACGTGCTTTCGGGTCAATTTATAAGCCAGTTTAAATTCGTTTTTTGCATCGTATTCTATAAGATTTTCAAAATGGCGCAATTGCACTCTCCCTTCAGGCACATGAAATTCTCTTTTTGCAACAAGCCTGTTTCGCATACATTTCAATAAATGTGGAAAATCTGAACACATCCTTAATTTTCTTTTTACATTGCAGGGATGAACACTCCAAGGCTTTTCTGGATTTCCTGCACCAAAGGCTTTCCACATGGACCTATTCCAGGTGGCACCATCTGATGTGACCACGTCAATAAACAGCCCAGCCGCTTCACTCAAAAGAATGGCTTCCAGTATTAATTTGGCTAGGATGGTTCCAGTAACATTGCCTCTGGACAGAAAACATGCAAGCGCTTGCATATTTTTCCCAGCGAAAGACTGGAACATTATTACCAGAATATGATCCCCAAGTTGGTTTCTTTGGTTGTCTGGCGTATATTCGCCAAGTGTTTGCAGGGAGTTATTTTGCACTCATCCACCATCAGGGTACCATGCCGTTCAAATTCTTGCATGTTTTTTGTTTTCTCTTTCAGAAGTTCAAATAATTTATTTTGAAATCCGTAAGAGCTGTCGATATGCCTAATGTAAGTTGATAGTGTACTCGGTGCAGGTAGTGGAAGTAACTCCCTAGTTCGTAAATGTTTGTATAATTTAGGGCTTTTTATTTTCAGAAGGATGCATGTGTAAATCCATTCTTTGGTGTATCTTTTGCCGTAAGAAGGTCGACTTGCAGTTTCAAAACAAGTTCGAACTACAAGCTTTTGATTGTCTGGCAATTTTGAAATTAAGTGGTCGATATTGGATAGTTTTGTCATTGATTTTCTTAAAGTCTCTATGGTTTTTGTTTGTATGTTTTGTTTTCGCAACAAATTTGAATATGATTTTTTGGTTTTTGGAATAATATTTTTTTTCTTTAGGAGGTTTTTTCTCAAGATCGCACATGAACGACACCTTGTTGTCTTTCCTTGGAAATTTCCGCCATTACAGGAAGGGCTAATTTTCCCATCAACTCCAGACCCATTACATAGCCTGATAGTATATACCGTTTGCACTAATTGTAAAAAAGTCTCTAAAGTTGTTGCAGTATAGGTGGTATGAAAAATTCCATTAAGATACACCTTTATGTCACTATCGTTGACTACAATAGCCCGATCGATTTTGGGAATACTCCCTTTAACATGGCTTACTGTAACTGAACGAGACCTTTTATGAATCCCCCATCCTGATGGTAGCAATGTATATAACTGCATTAGGTTTTCTTGTAGAAAATGTAACAGCGTGTTAGTTTCTGGTGATTCGCATTTAGTCTCTGGTGAATCGCATTCATTTATGACAGGAGGGCTTTCAGTAAACGAAGGTTTTCTAGGGTCGTTGAAGGAGTAGGAGAACTTTGACTGGACTGTAGTGAAGGATCTTTGGCAGGTCTACAACAAAATACAGGATTACAAATCCCGCAATAAAAACTATTGTCTAGATTTATTATTGTTAACGTTGTGTACAGAATACAGATACATATCGATTTTTTGTCTATTAATTTTCTCTTCACAACTACAAGGATAACAATAGTAGATTGTTCTACAAGTAAAGAAAAGTGATAGTTTTCCAGTGAGTGTAAATGTTTAATTCATGAGCGAGCGAAGCGAGCGAATGGATTAAAATTTACACGAACATGGAAAACTCACTTTTCTTTAAGTGTAGAACATGCTACTTTTTCGTATTTGGAATGAGACATACTAAAATCTAGGAAAAAATTACGTCAAAGTTTGGCAGAAGAGTGGAGAAAAGTTGTTGCTAACGAGAAAAGACGCACATTTCTTTACGATTTTGACTGAGAGTGAAGAAAAGTGTTGCTAACGAACAAACACTCACATTTCTTTACGATTTTGGGTTGAACAATGTACCACATTTCTATTCCAAATACGAAAAAATTAATTTCCTCAAAACGTTACGTTGGTTAATACAGGAGTGCGATTATGTATGGAATCGTGTTCGTCCTGCTAAAACGGTTTGCGCTAGAATCCTGAAATTTTAAGGAGACTTAGGGCGAGTTGTATAAAGCAAGATTATGAATAGTTATAATAAACAAGAATGTTAATGAAGACGATTAATAATCAAGACATCAACTCATGCCCATGGTACAGTAGCGGCCAAAATAAACTAGGACACATTGTAGTGTAAAACGGGTCACTATGACATTCATTTTACGTTTGATCGTGATTCGTGTTACGCTAAACCTAGTTTATTTCGGCCGCCAGTATACAATTATGCAATAAATAAATCACAGCTAGAGTGGTGTTAATTTTCTCCATGAACCCATTTTGCTACCATTTGGACTGACCTTAAAATAAATAAAAAGATACCCACCGCTTTTTTGTCTGGGAATAATTTTTCAAAGGGATAAGCAGGGCAGGATCTTCAGATGGAAAATTCAAAACAGAGGAAGAATGGGAACTACCCAAATAAAGGGTAGGGATTGCATCTGGTGCTAATGTCCTTCTGTTAATTATTCCACTTTCATCTGCAAATTCCCTCACAAACCTCTTTTCAAAATGCTTCATGCAGACGAAGTCATTTTTGTTTAAAATTGTGCCCGTAGACATAGTCCATTTGTTACGCTTATTCGTATCCTATAAAATAATGTTACAAATATAAACCCTGTTTGAAATCGAATATTAATTTACATTTTACCTTTGGTACGTGAAAGAGGGCCAAATCTTCCTTTAAAAGTTTCACGAAGCCGCAAAATTTACACTTCTTCATTTTTCACAGTGGTAATAAATGCCACTTAAAATGAAAAAAAAACACAGCAACAAGCTAACACTAAAGTCAAAATAACGCAACAAGCTAACACTAAAGTTAAAATAAGACAAATAACTTGCACAAGAAATTCGAATTTTAAAAAAACTTCAGAATTGTCAGATTGATGACAATTTATTGACAGATCTTGATATGATGCTGCAATCTAGTGTTTTTTTTTTAAACTAGCAATTAGCTCCAACAAAATGGCGGCGAGCTGCTCTACCAGACCTGTATATATCTTGGCCCAAGGGCATCTTTATGGTCCGACGGTCAATAAAGAAACGTCAATTAAATGTCAGAGCTGTTTGTTGTAGAACTTGATTGGTTCTTAATATAATTTGTAAACTTATCACCAATGAAAATAAGCTGAAATTAAGTATTTTAGATAGTAACTATAGTAACGTACTTCGTATATAAGCACATAAGTATACGTACAGCGGCTTGATGTAACCTACGTACTCATTTAATTATATTTTTTACACAATAATAGATTTGAGATAAAAACAATCTGTGCATAAAATAGTGTATGCATTTCGGGCATAACTTGCTTTTATGGCCCTACAGCCTTTTCCTAGCCCTCGGCTGACGCCTCGGGCTAGAAATAACGCTTCTGGCCACAAAAGATTCTTTATGCCCTTAATACATAAATAACTATTATGCACAGATACATTATAATTAGCCTAATATTGCTAGACTCATCTAAACATAACCGTCTCTTTATGGCCCAAGGTCATCTTTATGGTCCGACGGTCAATAAAGAAACGTCAATTAAATGTCAGAGCTGTTTGTTGTAGAACTTGATTGGTTCTTAATATAATTTGTAAACTTATCACCAATGAAAATAAACTGAAATTAAAAATTTTGGAATAGTAACTATAGTAACGTACTTCGTATAAGCACATAAGTATACGCACAGCGGTTTGATGTACCTACGTACTGATTTAATTATATTTTTTACACAACAATAGATTTGAGATAAAAACCTAATCTGTGCATAAACAGAGTAGGTATAGCGGGCATAACTTGCTTTTATGACCCTACAGCCTTTTCCTAGCCCTCGGCTAAAGGTAAGTACTCACAGCAGCGGATGTCATACGATTGGTCAGTTTGAGTCAAATCGTCTCAAACCGACCAATCGTATGACATCCGCCTGCGGATCCGCTGCTGTGGGTACTTACCTTAACGCCTCGGGCTAGAAATAACGCTTCTGGCCATAAAAGCTTCTTTATGCCCTTAATACATAAATAACTACTAATTGCTAATCGTTTTATGGACAAGTTTTTAGATTTAAAACTTGTAAAATAATACCTCCTTGCAGTAAAATGTTTTGGTCAAAAATACTTAAAAATATCGAAAATAAAAATCGAGAATTTATTTTAGAAAAGTATTAGATATTCTGCCACATAGACAACATTTTTTAAAAGATTTTGTTGAAAACCGCATGTTTCTATCTCAATTTATAACCATGTTATAGGTAAATTGCTTATACGATGGGCACCAGGAGTAGAAAAATTATAGTTTTTAAATAAACTAATACTCATTGCACCTTGTGGGTAGTGGCTTATAATTTATCGCTTTATTAAATCTTCGAAAGTGTCCATCGTTTTCTTTTAATGGAGTTGAATGTTAATAAATAGGGTTGAATAAAAGCTTTTAACTTCTCCGCGAAATAATTTAAAACATAATAAATTTTAAAGTTGACTGCAAAAATATGTATTATTAGGAAGAAGAAACATTTTTTTAAACAATCCATGTTTAAATATATAAAGAAAATTAAAACTACTACATGATCAGGAAATAGAATAATCTGATATCTTGTATTTCTTTCTCTTTTTAAAGTTTTTTCTCATGATTTTTATAATTAAAGAAAATTCATGAGAAGTGCAAGTCTTCTACAACTTGCTAATAACAAAACATAGACTGTTCAAAAAATGTTTCTTGTTCCTAATAAATATTTTGGTTTTAAAATGTTTTGGGAATGACTTCATCTTAAGTAAGCCGAAACTGCAGTCAACTCTAAAATTTATTGTTTTAAATATATTTCGTGGAGACGAGACTAAATACTTTTATTCAACCCTATTAATTTACTCTCGCTTTACGTTTAATAAATGTTTTCATTTGCTGTTAGTAGTTAATTCGTATATTATGCTCAAGTACCGAGATCGTAAAATTATGGCTAAAAAGGAGTTCTTTGCGTCTAAATTAAAAAAGATTATGATTGCAAGTAAAAGCAGGAACAAAATACTTAGGTGTTTTTAAATAAAATCTTGAAACTGCAGTTATTGTTTGATATTACATTTATATAACTGTTATGAATTAACTAATGAAAGGTGATCCTGCAACTAACCACATTTAAATTATCGCTTAAGCTGCCAACGCGAAATCTTCATGTCCAGTGTTGCCACATGAAATTAACCCGAGTTTAGTTTCGAAATATAACAGGATGGCGCCACTTTATTGAGCGCTTAAGAAATTTATGGGAATTACTTATTATTTAATTGTTAAGAGGTTTCTGATCAAAATTTTCCGCTCGAAAATTATAAAATGAATACCTTCATGTGGCAAACTGTCATAAAGTCAAAAATATTTAAAAATAAGCAAAATAAAAATCAAAAATTTAATAAAAATTTTCTTTAGATATTTTGCCACATAAAGAAAATTTTTTAAAACATTTTGTTAAAAATCGCATCTTTCTATCTCAATTTTTAACGATGTGATAGGTAATTTGCTGATACGCCGCGTAGAGAGCGCTCTTAACGGTACATTCAAAAATTCTAAACATAATCACAGTGGATTTATTTATATTGTGAATCACTATACCAAATTTAAAAAAATCATTAATGATGATTAATAATGGTTCTTTTTTCATAAATAGTATAATAAAGTGATAACTTTGGTTTTAAATTAATACTCTAGGAATGTTAAGACTTGTTTACCTAACTTGTTTTGGAAACGAGGTTTATTAATTAAATTATTTCACATTTTTTACATGAAAAATTAATTTTAGGGAAACTGATATACATTCAAAGTTAACCAAAAAATACTACTTAAATTTCCTAGTTTTCGAACTATTTTCCAAAGATTTTAAGAAAATCGTATATTAAGTTACCAAATTATTGCCAGAAAACCTGCTTTTTTATAATAAGTTTTTTTAGAATAATTTAAAAACTACCTATACATTTAATATTTTTTAAGTTCTTGAATAAGACTCTTTGAACGTTTCTCTAAAATCAATGTAAACGACGAAAATCGCATTTCCAATCACAAAGACCGCCGTTTTGGGTGCGCCATTTTGGATCTTCCTATTTTCTCATTGGATTCATAATCAGCGACCTCAAAAGCTCATTCCCAACATGAATTTCGCTTAATTCGGTTGAAAACGTCCCGAGTTATTAAATTGGGGTAGTGAAATGGGGGTTTCAACCCCCTGAGGGGGCGCGCCACCATTTTAAACATATTACATTTTATTAGTCCAGTACTAAAGACATTACAAAAGATTTCAAGTCTCTATTTTTAGATAGTAAAAAATAAGAACTTAATGCAAAAATTGACTCTACTAGTAGTTTTTTAAACTACTAGTAGTAGTTTTAAACTGGATGGCGGGTATACCAATTCACATTATACTGATACACCCGCGAGTTGAAATTAATGTCAACTATATTCAGCAATGACATGCGTTGCTGGTATTGTTAATTCCTGACAAGTGTCGGAGTCTGCATAGATGCACTGCTTCCACTTTGATAATAGTATTTTAATGTCTCTCAACTTCATGCTCTACTGTTTTTATGCATGTTAAATTCACTTGAATGCAGTGCCGGTCTTAGCCCTCTTGACACCATCGGGCAGAGTCCTTCAGAGCGCCCTTTAAGTTTAAAAAGTTACTGTTATCGAATGATTTTAATGATTTTTCCAATTTCGGCGTCCCAAACAGCCTAGCGCCCTCGGGTCCCTCGCACCCCCCAAAGGCCGACCCTGCTGAATGCTTCCTACATTTAATACAGCTATAATTATATTTAAACTATTCGTTAGAAATCTTACTTACTGGTAACATAAATGCCCTGCTATTATAAGTCCTTAAATAACATTCCTGGGTAAAACATGCTTTGCTGGCCTTTATAAGTTAACCTTACATATTAACCCTAACAGGCCTTATTATACGAACATTACCAGCTATATTAAATATGAATGTCATTCACTCCAGTATTTTACATTCATACTACATCTAGATACCATTTCTAATTCTGTTAGCTTAGTTCTACTACTTTAGCTCTTATTTAATGTTTTACTTAAAGTTTTGCTTGGTTGATTGAATTGCTGGTTTGAGAGTATGTTTGATTCCTGCAGATTTTGTGTTATTGTTGTCTGTCTTAAGGTATACTATCTCACGATAGTAGCCTAAGATTAATTGCATGATTAATGCATTTCTGTAAGTATTTTTACAGATCTATCGATTTTAGTTAGTATTTCAAACCGTGGTAGCACTGCTACTTTACCATGTTATCTAGGCGGCAGCTTTGTCTCAACGTTAGTTGCTGTTGTTGGTCCTGGTTACGTGTAGCGAGCCGAAGCAAGGGTGCAAATAAATTTTAAAATATATTCAGAATATGTAAGATTTATTTATGAACTGTTCTTAACATGCCTCAGAGACCCCACTACAGTTATAGACTGGTGTCAATCTTCAATATACGTTAGCTATCACGGCTTGACTAGATAGGTATCTCTTCTCTAGTTTTATATTTAACAGAATACACATACTTTCAGAATATGTGGTTATGCGCGGCATGAAATCTATAAGTTTCAGACACTTCTTTGGTAATATTAAAATATCAAATTAAACTCTTAAGACTTAAAAAACAAATTTGTGGTTTATATATTTTTTTTATTTAACGCCTACACTACGGGCGAACCAGCATTTAAGGTCATATGTTCCCCATTCAACATGCAACAACAATCACACACACACCCATACCACAGTATATATAACATACAGTAATGTGACTGTCGCAAATAGTTTCCATCCACCACACTACATGCTGGCGCGAGTCGGCAGTATGCAGACAGCAGTTCTGTTTCAAACACGCAACAGAACGTATCGAACTTACCAGAGCCGGTTAAACCCACAATCGTGTAGTATTAGTGCCAGTAAACAATGCATTGTTAGTCGTTGTGCCGCCAAAGGCTGTAAAATACCTCGGAAAGAACTACAATTAGTTTTTTCAGGTTTCCGATTTCAGATTATTTTTTCCTACATACTATAATTTTTTAATAAATACGCTCGTAAAAACAATGCCATATTTAAGAATTCACTTTTGTATATATTTACCAATTGCTTAAAATTGAATTACTAACACGTAATAGTACAAATAAGGGATTACGAATTCCTACATAATAAAATTTTTTATGCTGATTTATTAAAAGAGTTCAACAATCTAGGTCAACGCCTTATTAACAGGTGTGAACTACAGCGTCTTTTGTAACTCTCAACTGTTAAAAAAAGTCAAAGCGTGCGTTAGGATTGTACTTTTTAGCATTTCGTTTGTAATTGTGTCTTTAATTTAATATGAATGAAAATAAATTTTATTATTATTAATTATTATTATTATTATAGTGTAAATTGATTTCATCTCCCTTTTTTGCACGTATGTGATTTCGGTGACCTAGATTCTCCATTTGTTTGTTGAACAGATATTCAAATTGTATACAGCTATGCATTTGTTCGTAATTATTTCTAAATAAAATGAAATGACTATTGCAGCGCAAGAATATGGTTAATGGCTTGAAAGAATAATGTAACTTTAGTTGGTAATTAACGACGTAACAAGAAACAACTCTTCTAACTTAGTTTAATAAATGTTTTAAATATCTAAATTGATTATCGTTTTATTTATTAGATTCTATAACTAAAACAACTTCAATCAAATGGTTCACTACACATAATTCTACTTCATATTTACTGTACTATTATATAACAAGAGATTTTGTTTACATATTTATTCGAGACATTTTACTGAATCAGGCTCTGCGTTTTATTTACCGGCGTTTTATTATTGTTCGTAGGCGATGCCGACCGATAAACGTCGGTCCACTACTTCGTTTATGGGCGTGATATTCGAAGGTGGATTAATAAAATGAATGGTCGCATGCACGTGAATCTACTGATTGTTATATATACTGTGCCCACACTTGAGGTGGCCGAACTTTCCAATTTAGAAAAATCCTGCCGCTCCAACTGGGACTCGAACCCACAACCCTTAGAACACCCTTACCAGTACCCTTAGTAGTATACTGACACCACTCGTCTACCTCCGGCCCTCAGGTTCTATTAAAATCTTACTTGCTGCTCTCAATAGCATCACTAAAACGAAAACCAATCCTAACCACTTTTTAATTTCTGTAACCCGTTTCCTTGGGGCCGTTTGTTGAAAGTGCTTTGATTTTTTAATCAAATGCGGATAAAAATTAGACATTCCAGATAATATTTTGATTATATTAACTCTAAGATTATTTCTTTTTACCCGAAACAAGAATTCCATAACAAATTTCAGTAAATAAAAAGTAGTGTTTCGTGTACTTAATGGAAAAGAGCCACTTTATTAGAAGACAGTAACGAAAAGCTACTTTTCCACTTAGTGACACTTTTCTTTAGTCAGGATTTGTTGTTATTTGTTTACTGATTGCTATCATAATACACGTTATTCTTACATCCTTCGACCAAAACTATTTTAGAATTAATTTTTAAATTTTTATTTTTAAGATTTACGTATTTTTGATCAACTACACGAAAAACTAGCATTCTACACTAAAACTATATATATTCTGTAGTAGTATTGGAACGTCTGGGCCCCCAATCAAATCCAGATGTGGGCGTCTAAATCCTGACCAGCTTTTATTTCTAGACATTACCTTCAGGATCTAACTAAAGAGGGAATCATTGAGGTTTCGAGGAGCGCCTGATCAAGTCCTTTAACATTAGTAAAAAAAAACAGATGGGTCCTTTCGAGCTCGTGGAGATTACCGTTAACTGGATTTTAAGAAAGCCTACTACCATATTCCTATTTATGGCCCGGACATCGAGAAATCTACTATCATAACTCCATTAAGAAGCTATCAATTCAAGAGACTATCCTTTTCTTACGAAATGCTCCTGGTACATGGAGTCGGTTCATCGATGAAGTATTAAAAGGATTGTATAACGTATTTTATTACTATGATGACATTCTTATTTTCTCTGCAAGAGAAGCAGAATGTCAACGCATAATCATTTCAACGTCTAAACAACGCATTTCAACACCTAAATCATTACGGTTTACTGTTAAATGTTAACAAATGTATCATTGAAGTCAAAGAACTAACTTTTCTCAGCCACACAGTAAACATTGATGTGGTTAAGCCACAAATTTCAAAAGGCATGATCTCTTATTATCATCGATTTCTATCCGACGCTGCCTAATTATTCCTGGAAAACCTTCAGTAAAACCAGGAACTTTAAACAAAGATGCTCTAATAAGTTTTAACAATTTAAAGTCAACCCTTGCCAAAGAAACTTGCTTGGTAGTTGTCCCAATTTCGGTCATGTCTGATAGTTCTTCAAACACGATTGTGTCAGTTCTACAGCAATATCAAGACAAGATGTGGAAGCCATTGGCTTTCTGTAGCAGGAAGCTAACGACTGACGAATTGCAATACAGCACGTTTATTACTGGTTATTTACAATACAAGCTGAGAAATTTTACTTTTAGGTGCAAGGTGTTTTTGATTGGCCGAGGCGAAGCGTAAGCGTAGTTAGTTAAAAACACCAAGCACCTGAAAGGGCTTTCGCAGCGTGTAATGTATTAAACTTTTCATTCTCCCCTTGACATTTATTAACTACCGTAAATAAATAAATAAAATGATGATTCAGTGATTACTTATAATAAAATAATGTTTGTATATACAACAGTATTACTACAAGGTAATGTTGACAACAGCCAATTTATAATATTATATTTTACAAAATTGACAGTTTTACTTCGTTGTCCAGGGACCGAAGGTTTTTCATACCTAGCTACCACCTCGCATGTTTTACTTTCGCTTTCGGTTGCCTTATCAAGATAGAAAGTTACACTTTCGTAAAAGGGAGAATGAAAAGAATTATTAGCTATTCATTTTGCTGTTAAAAAATTTACCTTTTATTTAAAAGGAAGAGCAATTCATGTTTTTACACACCATAAGGCCATCTGTCATGTCATTATAGGAAAGTGAACCAATTATTTGCCAAGAGAATATAGACAATTAGAATTCATCTCTTCGTTTACCTCTGGCGTACGTCATATTGAAGGAAAACAAAATGTCATTGCTGATGCATTATCACGAGTAGCTAGATTACGATGAGATCGCTAGAGTTCAAAACGATGATAAAAACTTAAAGCGTCTTCATCAACAACATACCTGACGGCACTTTGATAATTTGAGTATATTTGGAAATATCAGACTTTTTGGAGATTTGAGACATCTCTTTGTATGAGCTGTGCTCATCTCTATAGTGTTCATTTCCATATCTAAATTATATCATGTTCGACTATACTTGTAACTTTTATCGAATTTTATACACAATTTGGTTGTGTTCAAATCAAATTCAGTTGATATTACTATTGCATATAAAATACTATTGTATGTAATGTACTATTGTATACTGTAATTTTATGTTCCTTGTTTCATAAGATATATTGTGGCACACCTCTGTTCGTTCGTTCTAGTAATCAAGTTGTTCGTTCCAAACAACTCGTGCCACAATAGATCGTCTTATTAAACTCGTACAATAACATACTATTTTTCTAGTTTGCGTTAACGCTAGGCTCATTATGATACTAAAAACAGCTTAATACATAGAGGTTACTATTAAATTTTGTTTATTGTTTCCAGCCTTATTTTGTGGAACTCAGAGAACAATCTAATTTCTGTTAAAGCAGATAAGGGTAGCACTTTGGTATTTCTTTCAAAAGATATTTACATACAAAAAGTTAATGAATTTATTAATAAAGAAAATTTTGAAACGTTAAACAAAAACCCAACCACAAAATTCCAAAAAGAAATAAAACAAGGTTTAGAAAACTGCAATATCTGCTTTTCAGAATTAGAAAAGCAACAAATCATTAATAAAAACCCACAAATACCTAAACTGTACGGATTAGTGAAGACCCACAAACAGAATATGCCAATAAGACCAGTTGTATCATACATCAATGCACCTAATCACATTTTATCCAAAAAACTGAACCAGATTATTAACACGATAGGTTACAAATCGAAATACTCTGTTAGAAATTCATTAGAATTAGTAGATAAGCTGCAAAACATACATCTTCCACCACATTCAAAACTTGTTAGTTTTGATATTTGCAACATGTTCTCCAGAATACCACCACAAGAATGTATTCCTTTATTAGATAGTTTCTTGATCAATAGTAATATAGAATTAGTTAAAAGGTTAGAGTTAATCAATTATTTGACCTTTGTATAAGTCAAAATTATTTCACTTTTAATAACATAATTTATTTACAAAAGGATGGTTTACCTATGGGTAATTCTCTAAGTCCTCTATTAGCTAACATATTTATGGACAAGTTTGAAGATCGAATATTTGAATTAAACCTCTCTAAACACATTATCTTCTGGTTTCGTTATGTTGATGACATTTTAGCTTGTTTTGACAGTTCTTTTGAGGTTATCAATGAATTTTTAATTCTTATAAACAATATCCATCCTAATATAAAATTTACACTAGAAACAGAACAAAACAGGGCTATAAACTTTCTAGACTTAAATATCAAGATTAACGCAGACAATCTTTTTGAATTTTCCATATACAGAAAACCAACACAAACAGACATAACAATACCAAATGAATCTTGTCACCACAATACACATAAAATAGCAGCATACAGATCATTAGTACACAGAGCTTTAACTATTCCACTAACAAAATCAGATTTTAGCAAAGAGATATCAACCATTAAACAACTAGCACATGCAAATCATTATAATCCGAACATGATTGACACTTTAATTAAACAAAAAGATTATAGGTTAGCTATCGAAAGAATATATCCCATTGACAATCAAACAGAAGACACAAATTACATATCTATACCATATTTTGGCAAAATATCAGAAAAAATTGCACATATACTAAGAAAAACCAACAATTATAAAATAACATTTAAAACCAACACTAACACTTTTTCATTTTTATTTAATGCTAAAGACAGAACACATGATATCATGAAATCGGGCATTTACCGTTTAAATTGTTCTTTTTGTAGTTCGGTATATATTGGACAAACACTTCGAAATTTTGACATAAGATATAAAGAACACGTACGTCATTACAAAAATAAACATCCTGAAAAATCGAATTACGCCAAACACCTTTTAGAACAAAATCACACAATGACTCCTCAAAATAATATTAAATTCCTACATTTTTGTAATAACAAACGCAAATTAGACATTTTAGAAGCCTTTGAGATATACAAACACAAACTCAGGGTACCTTTAATGAATAAACAACTTGAGCTCAGTAATTCTCCGTTACTGGAAGTATTAGATGTTTAATTATGATTTTTATTATTAATTTTTATTATTATTATTATTTTATCTAGTTACCTATTTTGTATCTACCTTAGCGACGTGTTTGTTTATAATTATATTACCTTTGATAATGACAGCATAGCTGTCGAAACAATATTGTCAGGTATATTTTAATAAAACTGTGAAACTTTTAATAATCTTTATTTATTTCATACTATTAAATTGCTTTTGGAAACTATATATGTTGTAAGATTGGTAACATTTGTTTTATACTGAATATAGACACATTTAAATTGGGGACATTTGAACACCTGAAAATCTGAAAAGTCATTTAGTAGCTTTTCCACTTCTCGCACCGCTCCTTGTGCCCCAAACGACTGGTGCTAGCTACAATAGACCGTCTTATAAAACTCGTATAATAAAACTATTTTTGTACTTTTTGTTCACAATCGGTTCATTGTGACACCGAAAACGATTTCATAATAGAGGCTATTATAAGACTATTCGTTTTGTAAGATTGGTAACATTCGTTTTATATTACAATATAAACACATTTAATCTTGACACATTTTAACCAAGTCATTTTATAGTGTTAAACGCAAAATCACTAGATTGTAATGCGATGTTTTTAATAGCTTGAATTCTATAAAATGAACAATTTCTATAAAATTAATGACGCAAAGTGTAAAAAATAGTATATTATACTTGTTTTATAAGACGTATTGTAGCACTCGTTCCTTTGGAACACTCATCGCTTCTCTCGTCGTGACCCAAACAACTCGTACTACAATAGTCCGTCTTATACAACTCGTATAATATACTATAATTTATCATTTGCTTTATTCGACAGATATTTAAAATTAAAAAGTTAGGAACATGATTCTATTCTATTTGCTATTTGCCGGTCGCTGTACAAGAGATAAAATACTAATTTATGAACCCATCTCTCACCTGTCTTATTTTAAAGGTCCAAAGGTGCTTAACTTGATATTGACAAGACTAAATGATACTGTCATTCCTTTTTGTATTTAAGAAAGTTCCAAGATGGCGCCAAGAAACTATTTTAAACACGGCCTACTAGATTTATATAAGCTTCGCTTATTAAGCGAAGCTTATATGAATCTAGTAGGCCGTGATTTTAAAAAACTGAAATGACTTTTTATTTAAAAACGGTAGTCCAGGCGACAGGGTAAAAAAGTCACAAGACTTGATAACAGCAATTTTTAATTGCGTATAGAATGCATATGTTCAAAAAAATTCGGTATTATATGCCATGGGTAAACTTTCAACTCCTGCTTTCCACTATACCAAAGAACGTGATAAAGAAGTAAGTATATCAAAATTCCCGTCTTTACATTGTGTACAAGAAAGGTAAGAATAATTTTTCCGCGCAACAAAAAATGAAATACTTGTTTCATCCCATACATTCAAAACAAATAAATGACCACCCCCCTATATCTTAGCAGTTTATTTTTAATAACTTTGTAACTACTTACATGACACAAAAAAAGTGTAGTATGAAAGCTGTAGATTATCATATTGCCGACAAAAGTTATGCTGACAACGTTTTTACTCAGACGTACGGTTAAGAAGATAAATAACTTACCAGTAGGAAAAACGCTATACGGCTTACCTGCTTCGTTTTCGACTTACCTCCATTTGACCGCTGCCTTCCACTATACCAAAGAACGGAACCAAAAAAGTGAGTACACTAAATTGTTCATTTTTAAATTGTCTACAAGAAAGGTAAGAACAATTTTTCTCGACGACCAAAAATGAAATAGTTACTTCACCCCAAAGATTTTCATCCCCTAGATTTTAACTGTTATTTGTTTATAACTTTTTATTACAAACATTTCTCAAAGAAGTGTACTGAGGAAGTTGTAGAGAATTGTATTGCCGACAAAAATGGTGGTAACAAATTTTTTACTCAGACGTATGGTTAAGCAGATAAATAACTTACCAGTAGGAAGAACGGCCTCGTTTTCGACTTACCTCCATTCGGCCGCTGCCTTCCACTATACCAAAGAACGGAACCAAAGAAGTGAGTGCACTAAATTGTTCGTTTTTAGATTGCCTACAAGAAAGGTCAGAACAATTTTGCTCGTACGGCCAAAAATGGAATGGTTATTTTACCCCAAAGATTTACAACCCCTAAATTTTTACCGTTATTTGTTTATAACTTTTTTATTACAAACATTTCTCGAAGAAGTGAATTGAGGAAGTTGTAGAGAATCGAATTTTCGACAAAAACGTTATGAATTACTTCTTTCCTCAGACCTACGGTTAACGAGATAAATTGAAAAAACACTTTAACCTCTTTTTCCAAGATGGCGGACTCTTCGCAGCCACCGATTAATACGAAAACTTGAATGAAAACTTACCCCCCCCTACATACTAAACAAAAAAATTGCTGTTATCAAGTCTTGTGACTTTTCCCATATACCAATTTCCCTGTCGCCTGGACTACGGGTAAGTTTTCGTAATTCGCAAGTTAACAACAGGGAGATGCACTGTAACTCAAACTGTTTTGCAAATAGAAACAAAACAGCAACGCTCCATGATTCAAAAGCATACGATGTATTTAAAAATCAGTTATATACAAAACTACTCTTACGCAATTTTTCATTGGGTGGATTTTTATTTTGATAAAATACAATTCAAGTTTTGATATACTATGAATCAGAGAGTTCAATGTTCAAGTAGATTTGAATTTCAAATCTTTTTAGACTATCACTAATGACTTTTAATTTGTGTTAATTTTCTCCCATGTTAACAACAATAACATTTTTACACTTTTTGGAATGTTAGCTAATTTTAAACACATCAAGCGTAAAATTGAATGCTCATTGTTAAACGTAGATATTTAGGCGAGCTTAATTGAAAACTTCCTAATTCAAAAATGATAACAATTAGCTCATATTTACGAATAATAAATTAAATTTTTAAACAGACTTTCAAGGAAGACTATGTTCTGGGTACTTAAATCTGTATAGTATGTACATCAAATCAACAAATTGTAGTCTAACATCAAAAGATAACATAATGAAGCATTAGAGGATTTTTTAAGTGACCTTCGTTACTTTGATAACAAAACTTAAGTTTAACGCCTCATAAATTTTATGTCGGTATGTGTTTAGTATCATGTTCGTTTTTGTTATAAACTTTAGTTTTAAGTCTTTTTCATTAAAAATTTTTACCTCTATTTAAAGGCCCAATAAACGGAAACAAATGATAAAACTCTGGTCCAGTAACTTCGTCGTGGGGAGATTCTAGGATCCAAGATTGCCAAAAATTGACTTAGAATTCAATACAGTTTTTTTTACTTTAAATTAGTCTATTATTTTGACGCATGCCGTACGAGTGAGTGTTTTGTTTAATCCTTTAATTTTAGGAACGTAAAATTTGCAATGTTACCTTTTTGAATGATTTGAATAATTGTAATTACTACTTCGGTAACTTTTATACATTTTTCTTAGACCCCTTCCAGGTTTAAACAGATGTTCCTCTGAGGCACATGGCAAAAAAGCTAGAAGTGCCTTCAAACTCGAGCAAGATCATGACAGAACATTACTTGAGTTTTTTTATTGCCCTAAGATGTTTATATTTTAATATGGATTAAGCAATTAGACTGCTTATACGGGTGTTCTACAGGAAGCGTCTATTTTAAATATTCGATTTCACGAAAGACTCTTAACTGTCTCTACTTAAACTAAAAATTTGGATTTGTAGAATGTGATATATATTGTGAAATGTCAGAATATGATATGGCATAGTTTGAAAAAGGTCCTATATCAATTATTTGTTACATACTGCCTTCTATATCCTACATTACGTCTTTAATTTAAGTCCGGAAAATGGCACATTTCCCCGACTTTTTCAAGAGGAATTCAAAATTAATGTTTTTAACTGATTTTTATTTATTCAAACTAATACAAAAACTTAACCTAAAAGAAAAGAAATAGATAACTTAGACTTTATGAATATTAATTGTAATCTTACAACTTGCGTTGGAATTTTCTCCATTCTTCGTCGAGTTTCGAAGATTTTTCAAACTCATTTTTCAATTCTTCATTGCATTTTGATAAATAAGTAAGCAAAACAAAAACACACGTACTAGTACAATATAAAGTATATAAAAGCACAAATATAAAGTGAATGCCAGTGCAATGAGAAAAGCATTTAGTTAGAATAAACTAAATTTTATTTGATTTAACTAAATATTTAGTTGAATTAAATAAATTTAATTGATCCAACTAAATGCTTTTCTCAGTGTGGCTGCTTGATTTGAAATGGAACATCTACAGAGAGTATTGTTTAATTTGACGTAATTTAAATTTCACAAATGACGTAAGTATTCAAATAAAACGTATGTAATAAAACATTGTATGATATACATCCGAGAAGTTATTGGTTATTAAAGTGCTCGTTTAGAAATTGCGAACTCGTACGCCTTTATCTAAACTAGTACTTTAAAAAATCACTTCCCGGACTTGTAACGTAAATAACTATTGCTTTAGCAGTATATAATTACGTTGAATTACAGAAACACATACAGCGCTTTGTGTTGTATAATTATTTGCCTATGTTTGCATAATGCTTTGTCTTGATTATTTTAAGATGCCATGTAGAAATATTGCATTTTAATTCAATAGCACTGTGTATTGACACTTTGTAAATGTAGCACATTTTTCTGTAATAATGTATTTCAAAACAGAAGTTTAAAAAATACATACTACATGTATGTGGGCGTACAGGACTTTCTGGCCTCAGTCTACTACATATACGAGGTAAGCGCCATAAATTCTAGGCCAGATATAGAAAAAATAAACTTGGTAAAATATAATAATTTTTATTTTTCAATATAATCTCCCCTAATGTCAATACACTTATTACAACGTGGAATTAATAATTCAATGCCCTTGTAAAAATAATTTGAAGTTTATCTTTCAAAATATTCAATTACAGCTGCTTGCAACTCGTTCTCGTCCTTAAAACGACGTCCCCTAAGGTCTTTCTTTAAATTGGAAAATAAATAATAGTCACTAGAAGCCATATCCACACTGTACGGTGGATGATCCAATGCTTCAAAGCCTTATTCGAGAATGACAGCTTGTGAAATAGCGGCAGTATGAACGGGTGCATTGTCGTGTAATAATCGAACACCTCTTGTCAATTTTTCACGAATGTTGTTTCTCAATTTATTCAATAAAGACGCATAATATGTACTGTTAACAGTTGTCTTTATAATCAATCAGTAAAATGTCGTCACATTCCCAGAATATTGTTGCCATAACTTTCTTTGTGGATTGAACGACTTTCGCCTTTTTGGGACGAGGTTCATCGGGTCGCTGTCATTCCATTGATTCCCTTTTGGATAGAGGATCATAATACAGAATCATTGTTTCATCTCCAGTGACAATGGACTCCAAAATCGGCTTTGGGACGTCTTCACACAAGTTTAAAAACGAGCGCGCACATTCGACGCGACGTTGACGTTGAACAGCAGAAAGAAGACGCGGTACCCATCTTGCTATAATTTTATTCATACCCAGATGGTCATGAAAAATTCGGCGAAAACTTGTTTCCGAATTGTCAGACATCACTGCTAACTCGTTAACTTTCAATCGGCGATCTTCAAATACCATTTCACCGAATACCGATGTTTGTTAAGTTTTCTAAAAGTTCGGTGAGGTAAAGTTTACAAGAATGTTATCATCTTGTACATAATTGCCCAGTACCTAAACTAACTAGAACTAATGTTTGATACACTTCTTTTAAATTAAAGGTAAATTTGCTTCAAAATGTAATTTGGATAGGAAATGGGAAATTTCAATATTACGGTAAATTTACATTGTAATTTTACCTTTTTAAATAAATTTACCGATTAAAATTACAATCTCAGTGTAATTTTACATCCTAACGTTAAAAAACCTGTGTAAAGTTACATGATAAAGTACAAGTTACAATATTTCATCGCAATAGTATTTTCGGGGTTAAAATACAAATGTGAAAATACTTCTCAAATGTAATGGTGGCCTACGAAAGTACTTGCAATCGTACCTGTGATTATTGCATTAGTGAATGGATTGAATGGAACATAAAATAAAATCAAAGTAATTTCTATTGAACGTATGTATAATATAAAATATAAAACATAACAGAGCTTCTTTTAAAGGGTTTTCAGAATTGTTTTGTCTCTCCAAGCCAACAGATAATATGCTTCGATTCCACCTAAAAAGTTTTAAAATTATAAATTGTATAATCAATTCTATACGAGTACCTTTCTGAATTACAGTTATGCCAGGGCTGTTTATTTCGCATTCTTCAATTTTTGATTCATCCTAAAAAACATTAAATAAGTTATTTTTGTTTGATGAATTTATTTGTAATTTTAACACATACCTACCGATTATTTTCTAACCTCTACAGTATAAAATAACATTCTTTCCACTTTGGGTCATACGTGTAAATATTTGTCATTAAATCTGCACTACACTACAACGAAAAACATTAATGTAATGAACAATGAACACTTCCTTAGATATCGATGGGGTACGCCTCGCCGATTGCGCAACCTTTCACAAGAAATCATATAAAAGAAATGGTACACATCACTCCCCAAAAGTCAAATTTAGACTGTTCGTAATTGATTCCTGAATTCTTTTACGAAACGAAGGTCACTCCTCACCAACAGACATGTAAAATCAGCGAACTAATATCCTTCATCTCAATAGTTAAAATTATTTTTAGGGCAAAATTACACTATATTGTTAAAGTACTCTTATCTTTAATATTACAATAAAAATAAATCAAATTGTTGAGCAATTATACATTTGCATGTAAAAATTTTCTGAGTTATGTAAATTTATATTATGGGTAGTGATTTTAACCAGTTAAATGTAGTAGAATTACTTAGATTTGTGTAATTTTACACAATTAAAGAACATTTTACCACAAATAATAAAACCACTATTAACGTATAGGTAAAGTTGAATTTTAAACTAAACGAGGAAGTTAACTTTTTTCCAAGGTAAATTTCACCTCATTTTTTACAGTGCACATAAGCTACATAGCTTCTGAGGCCTGGTTCGCCAGGTAATGGGTAGTAACAATTAATATTATTAGATATACATATTAGATTATTAGTTATCATAATATACAGGGTGATCCAAATTGACTGAGGACTGTTTGAATTTACCGCCACAGTAAATTATTGTCACGTTGGCAACATGAATACTTTTCGGGTATTTTTATCCTTCTTTTATTTTACAGTGGCACCTGAAAAATAATATAACTTATAAACTTCATTGATTTTAAATAATAAGCTTACTTGATAATAAAATCGTCTAACAAACCGTAATTCTGAAAACAACTAAAATAAGAAAACAAGCAAAATAAAGCAAAAATTCAATGAAAATCCAGAACAACGTGGCAAAGCACAACGATGTAAACGATAAAGTCACGAGTTGCCGCTGTAATTTGACGCTACATATTTCAATAGCGCTACACTAACAACGTGAAATACACTAAAATCCAAGGCGCCAAATTCAAACCATCTTCACTCAATTTGGATCACCCTGTAGAACAGTGGCGCTACAAATTTTGCGCGTCTCTAATCTCCAAGATTAGTTTGCCCCCCCCCAGTGTTATACACTGTGATATAGTGTTGGGTAGTAACTAAGTAGAAGTAACTCGTTACAAGTACGTTAATGCTGTAATTACAAATAATTTTTCTTTACGTGAAACTGCTCGAAAATTTGCAATTCCTAATTGTGAGCTGCCGGGAAACCTCTAAAGGTTCAGATGTCGAAGATGCGAGAGCATGGGTTGAAATTTTCATTCTAGAAGAAGAAAACTTACTACTATAGCCAAGTATTTACTGGATGCAGCTAACATGTGTTATGGTTTAACAGAAAAGATGCTAGAATTTTGGCCTTTAATTATGCAGTAGCAAACAATAAGCAAATTCCACGCTCAAGTCAAGAAAAACAATGTACCGGAAAAGAATAATTCTAATAATTCTCCGCAAAAGACACTCATCATTAAGCCTAAGATTGGGAAATTGCACTCTTGAACACCACCTCTCATCATATGAAGACTGTTATATGTGTCAATAACTTTCCACTAGTTATATATGCGACAAAAACCTTTCAAGATTTTACATCGGTAAAGTGATTGAAAGATCTGAACGTGACATTATGGTTACATTTTTTTGAAAAGAGGATTTAAAAGAAGATTTGTTTTCCCTGAAAATAAGGTCTGAGATGCAGCGGTCATTGGTGACGTTGCTCTTAAGCTTCTGAAACCCAAGGTTTCTGGTGGAAGTGCAAGAAGAAGTGAAAGTGTAAGGTTTAAGGGCATATAATTTTTACTAATTAACGCTGCTTTACTGAGATGTTTGTAAGTGATAAAAGATAATCATTTCTTTTTGTTTAAGTTTATTTATTTTATTATATTATGTGTATTGTTTATTTTATAAGTTTCTATGGTTAAGAATAAAAACCGCTTTAAGACATTCAGGTTTCTGTTAATATTTATTGTTAACAAAATTCAATTCTCGAGTTGATCATATGGTCCCTCTACATACCACCCTTTGTCCAGTTAAATACCATGGCCGGTATATAAAGGGATAGCTGGAGCATATAGAGACATGTATTATTTCTTTACAAAAACCACAAGAGAATTTCTATTAGACAGTAGAAACCTTTTTTGATTGCGTATTCATAGCTGTGCTGCCGACACAAATAGATCTATAAATAAAGAATTTATGAGCGTTTGAAGAAAAGTGTCCCACTACTATATAGGTACCTATTGGTCGTTTAACGTTGGGACTACAGTGTGTTCTTATGGACAACGGGGTTGCCAAACATCTTACAAGCAACTTTTAAAAACACTTTCTAAATATTGTAGTTGTAACAGCATAAACCTTTAGAATCCCTATTGTTCGAACTAATTATATTTGCAGGTACTCACTTCTTCTGACAGAAGTAGTAATTCAAAGTTTTAAAACTTGGTGTTTATATGAGTTCACGCCAGTACTACTACAAAACTAATAATTTTGTGTATAATTAAAAGTAAAACGTTTTATTTCAGATTTTTGAATTTTAGGTAAATAAAAAAGTACAACACAAGTTATAGTTATTTGGTTTCTATGAAATAAAGAAAAATTAAAACTAATAAATTATTGTATACTATCAAATTACACTTTTTTAATTGTGCAGCTTTCATATAAAACAGTAATAGATTGATAACATAAATAAATAATAAGAGTATAAAAGATATAAATAAAAGAGTAGTTCCACGAAGTAAAAGTAGAAAAATCAGAAAATAAAAAATAAAAAGTAAAAAAATTGTTTACTAAAATTCTTTGAATTTGTTGCTAATCCTAAATTTCCATTTTTGCAAGTTTCTTTTTAAACAAGTTGAACCAATGAAAGATTTATCATGATAAATTATTGAACCGTTAATATTGCGTTTGAGACTGAGTTTCCTTTATTTACCTGTGAATTAAAAGATTAAAAAAGATCATACAGAAGCTAACCAGCCGTTTATTTTTATTTTGAAATAATTTGAAGATGAAAGAATTAAACAAAAAAGTATAAGTAATAAAATATCGCATGCTTAGATACCTATGATGGAAGAATCCCAAGTAATGTTTAATAAAATAACAAATACATGTTAATAAGACTTTCTTTTAAATTCTCCTTTTGTATGGTTACGATTACACTTTTTCGGTTACTGTTTTCAAAGGTTTAGAACTTCTGGAATTTTAATCCATATTTCTACAGATTCATACAGTGAAATAGGTGGCAACAACCTAGCACAAACTCCCATAAGAAATACATTGGCTATCTTTCCTTCGCTGTAGTCCCAAAGTGAGATGACCAATAGCTCCCTTAATCTCTTGTGTTGAACAAGTTTAACATAGTATTTTAAGAAGAATAAAATTTCAAAGAGACAATTCAGGCGGCGACAGGGTGCGTAGATGTAACGGTACTTTAAATAAACCTTCAATAAGTTGTTTCAATCAAAACGGGACTTTTAAACCCCTTTAGTATTTAACCTTATATTTTTAAAAGCAACCAATTGCTACCTAACAGTTATACTGTTCGCATGTATAACATTTTTTTGTCTATATTTTTATTAAACGGAACTAAAACAACTCTGTTTTATTTTAAAATAAGCGGCTTACCAGTCCAACTCATATGTTTAAATTGAAAGTACGCATTAGACCTATGTGGGTATAAAGTATAAACATAAACACATATATAAATCAATAAATGACAACCAAAACCAGGTAATTTTTGTACATGGCTCAGTGAGTACCAATAATGCAATATTTATTTGTGAATAAATATTTACTGCAGCATGTGCAGCTGGTACAAATTTCAGTTATTAGTAATCTTAATTTCTAAGAAAAAGTTTGTTGATATCTTCTTTTAGGATAAATGATTCAAATAAGATTTCGGTGCAAATAAAAGCATTAAGTATTTATTTGGATTGTTAAAGAATAAAAATGATAAGGCAAAGTAATTGTTAATAATATTATTGAAAGAAGGAAAGCAATATTTTTTGACAAGTTTCTTTTACAGCTTTTATGTTTGAATGTTTTCGACATGCTTAGGTAGGCTAAAAAGATACCTGCTTATTAATAAAGGTGAAAACCTACCTATCAATAATTATATTCAATACCAATTCATTTGAGTCATTCTCTATACATTTTTATTTTTTGTCAGAATTTGTAAAAAGTAATTTTAATTGTACAAGTTACTTTATGATAACTACTCAGTTACTTTTAGTTCTCTGTAACTTGGTAACGTAGTCAGCTAGTTTTTTGTAAAGTAACGAAATAACTTATTGAGTTACTTTTTCTTAGTAACTTACCCAACACTACCCCCTACTACTAACAGAAATAAGTTACTCTTTTCTATTTATGAGATGAAGTGAAACCAGACGTACGTTTACGAAATAGATTGGGTTTTTAGAAAATAGAATTTTCAAAATTTTTAGGACTTTTAACATTATAACATTAAGGGCAAAATTTTCTAATATAAAAAAATATATATTACTTTTCTCATTTTGTCTACCTGTTTGCATTGTTTAGTAATGTGTAGTAGCGTAGACTATCTCAATTTCAGCCCCTTACAATTAGTAATGAAACACATTTCAATTATGCTCTTTGATTATTGGGAGTTTATAGTCTTGTAATCTAGTCGAAGCAATGCTTAATTAAATGCAATTAGTAAATGAATAGCTTTAAGAAAGGGTGATAAAAGATTCAATTTTCTAGTATTCAGTCTTCAAATCACCACACATCAATAATCATTAATTTTAAATAGCCATGCTTACAATGACACCTGCCACTCAATTATTAGAATCACACAATTAGAGCTTTGTTTATTATTTACTAATCGTCACATTTCACTGTGTTTTCGACTTCTGGCTATTGAACAAAGAAAAAAAATAACACGCGCGCACACATACACACACATTACCAGTCAAGTACGTAAAGAATACGGACCAAGAAATTGCAGAGTGCGACACAATGGATAACTGTTTGACGTCTTCGAAAAACTACCGGTGTAAGATAGGGATATACGAGCCCTACAACTAAATATTCGGCCAGTTGCAATTTTGAAATAAAAAATCAGTCATTTTAATCTGTCAGCGTTGTTTTTTTTTAAATTATATGTTTATTTTCCTAGTATTCTTAGTATTCTTCTCTTAGTAACTAGTATTCCAAATTGCACCATTTTCAAACAATAACTATTAACTTTTGTAAAAGACTTGATCTGCAGAAAACAATTTTTAAAAATTCAACAAAAAACGCTGACAAATAAATATTCGGGCAGCATTTTATAACGACAATTTAATAAGAAGTAACATCTTCTTTTGCTTCAGTCGCCGCTTGAATTTTGGCTGACATACTTGATACTTGATTCTAACTTGGAGATTACAATACTCTGAAGTGAACGATAATTTCAAATTTCTGATAATTTCAAATTTATCTCTGGAATTGCTCTTTGAGAGCTGTTTCTCAGGTGTTGCTTCATCTTCTGCCACAAGGTTTCAATAACACTAAAATCCGGACTGCTTAAGGACCATTCCAAAACTTTGAAATTATGATTTTCAAACCAGTTTTTGGTCATTTTTGATGATGATTTTGGTCGTTGATGACAAGAAGCATCATCCTGTTGAAAGATGAAATCGCGGTCAAGATAGAGGGTTTAACCACTGGTAACAAATTAGCGTTAAGAATTTGCTAATACTTTTCAGCATTAAATATAGATCTAAATCTGTACGCCTTGAGGAAAATGTAGTTTTTAAGTAGAAAATAATATGGCTCATATAAACGCTCAAATGTATATACAGCGTGTTTCACAAAGTATGCATTAGACATGACCAGCGCATTTCTGATGGCATTTGGAACAAAAAATCTTAATAAAGTTTTTTGATTACAGAAAGTAAAAATTTTAAGCAATTTTGACCAAGGTTTTTAGAAAAGTACGTATAAGACTATAACGCGCTAGAAGATAAAGTTAACTGTATAAGTGCCATCTTTGAAATGTTAAACCCATACAAACATGATGAGATCACATTTCACTAAGTATTCTTACTGCCTTGCTAGTTCAAACCGACCATTTTAAAGCGCCCACTTGCATTACACTGTACTATTGCAGATCAGACTTCTTCGCTTCGTTGACATAGTGGTTTTATACTGAACACTAGTTCAGTACATTTTAATGTAGAGTAAGAGAACGAATTGCAATTTATACAAAACGCAAATAAACAAAGTTGTGTATTTAATTTTTACAAGCCATCTGTGTGTAACGGGATTTTATTTAGTTCTATCTAAACATCACATTACATATATAGTACTGTAAAATTACCGAAATTGTACATTTAGCAGTTTTGTTGAAAAACTTTTCGACGAAGCAAGACGTGAAGGAAAAACGGGTGTATATTAAATCCTTATCACATTAATATATATTTTATTAATTGTATGGGGAGTTTTAGAGCGGTACGTATTTACCATTAATACAAAACCACGTCATCACAAATCACGTGCTTGACGCACAGCAAGCGCGTCAGGCAAGAGTAGTGCAGTACTCAGTACAAGTTTTTTGATTAGAGAAAACCAAGATTTTTTGTAATTTATAAACGCGTTTATAGATATATCATTAATAGCTGTTATTAGTGCCAGCTGAAATTTGAAAGCTTATAATAGACAACATAATTTGTCAATACAGCAGTGTTTGTTTATGCTGTATAAAATCTGAAGTATTTAAATTCAAGGTCTAATAACAGCTTTAAAATAAATCTAATTTATAAAATAATATTGCCTGACTTTTAAAAAGAACATTTACTATGTCAGTTAACTAAACTAAAGGGAATTTGTATTAGTGCGGGCGGCTTTAAATGTAATTTACATAAAAAAAGCATTCGACTTTGTAGGGAAATTACATTTACGGCTTTTAATATTTGCGATGTGATGCGGAAATCCCCGGACTATGACCTGACAAGTCTTATTTTGACTACATTAATTAAACATTTTAATAATGAGAACTCCAAGTTTTGAATGTACGACGAATTTTACGTCGTTGTTGTTTGCCATTGTTTACATTGTTACAAAGACTTAGACCTACACAAATATCATTTTTTTAATTATAGCGTTCTGCCCGTTTATCATCTGACACTGACCTCATAAAATCGTTTTGTAAAAGGATCAAATTGCAGGTTGCAAGATCAGCAACGTAAACATAACAAAACATAAAACGTTTGTCACTAGACAAACAAATGTTGCAAGATAATCTATTTAAGAGACAGTCAATTTAAGAATCTATTTAAAAAGACTTCAAGAATCTATAAACACTGTTAAATGCAAGAGAATAAGATAGTGAGCAATAGAATAATAGGACAGGCGGTGGACCAGTGGTGTCAGTGCATCGCTTGTCCAAGGGTCATGGGTTCAAGTCCCACTTGGGGCGATGGGATTCTTCTATTTAATTGGAAATTCGTTCCCCCGTGGTGTAGGCGTGAAATTAAAAAATAGAATAATAATAAAATTGAAATAACAGATACACAACTATCTAAAATAAAATAAGGCTAAGGAAACTGTTGCAAAGTGTTTTAATTTACTATACAGTGACAATAGTATGTATTCTGAAACATATCTTATGTTAAAGAAAGAAAATGACCTACAAATGAGTCTATTACAGACAGTATACGTTAAGTGTCCAATAATTAGTAATATTTCGTTTTCTCCTGCGTTTTCATATGATTATTTAGTGGCTTTATTCTGAAAGTAATTTACAAACGATTATTTACAATGACACTCCATTAAAAAAGAACTAATAATACTAAAAACTAAGGAAGTTAAAGTAAATTGCAATAAATTGGTCTTCCGATATGACGAATAGAAAGGTTAAAAGAAACATGTTCCGTTTTTCCATAACTTAAACAGTTTTACACAATAGAACACAATGAAACAGTTATTTATGGACTGTATTTCTCATAATGGTTGCTAATCTATTCTATTTTCTGCTATCAGCGATAGTTGCTATTGATTATATCAAATATAGTATTATTAAACAAGTATTGGAGACAATATAAGTGATAACATTAATAAGCTAAGAAAAAAATGCATTAGATATCAATAGTAGACGTAGTAATATAATTTCTGTATTAGAAGTTAACCCACGGTATTTTGTACAAATTCATTTTTTTACAAAGGAAGTGCGCAGGTGTAATGTTATTTCAAATTTAAAACGCGTTTAAAAAGATATTTCTGGATTTAACAATAAAATAGTCTTTTTAAGAGGCTGATACGATTCCAAGATGCCGTTTTGATTTTTGTTTTAGATTTGATATATTTTTTTATTATAATTCTCTTGACCATTGTTAATTTATATAATTACCATCTATATATTTAAAACACAAAGCTTATTTTTGTTCCAGTTCGTTTGAGACGTCTATTGAGCCGATTGGATACGCATGAGAATGACCATCCACTTTCAGCGCCCTCTCAATTTCCAGCGTTGGTAACTTTTGGAACTATTCACGATTATAAAAAGTTTGCTGAAACCACCGATTTGTTATTAGGTGGCGTAGATAAATCTGCATTAGTTGAAAACCATGGAAAGCAAAGACATTGTACAAATATTAAGTGATAGCAATAGCTGTTTGAGGTTTTTTGGCCAAAACAAATCATTGCGAGATGCGTTTGCAAATTGTTGCAAAAGTTGTAAATGACTGGGACGATTATTATTATAAAGATTTCATTATTGGCAATGAAACTTATCGTGTTTCCATTAGCCACCCTTGGGCATATTGAAATGGATCGATTACAAATAATGCCTAAAAATATAAATAATTAAAAAAATCACAAAACTAAAACTTCACAGACTAAAAAAATAACGTTTCAAAAATATAAAAATGAAATAAAAATAAAAAGTAAGTAGTGTTGACTAATCTACAGAGTCAAAACTTTAATATAAAAAAGAATAAAGCAAATCGGTCGTGTAGAACTCGTAGACGAAGTGGAACCAAAATGAGTCGTGTTTTAAATGTAGAGCTTAGTAAATAACAATTAACCTATACAGTCAAGTTCAATATGACCGGTGTATTCACCATCGAAGGACATAAGCTTTTCTTAATCGAAAGCAGTGTCCTATTACTTTATTGCTCACTATCTTATTATCTTCATTTAACTGTGTTCATAGATTCTTAAACTTCAATAGATTCTTAAATTGACTGTCTCTTAAATAGATTATTTTGCAACATTTTTGATTATAATAAAATTATAAAATTATGGTTATCGTTTATTTAAATTTGTAATATTTAATCAACTTAAAGCTCAATATCAACTCCGTACAGCAAAAAGTATAATTATTTAGAGTACTATTTTAAATTAGACTCATTAAACTTGCACGGAAAGGTAAGACTGATTCAAATGTGTTACATACACTGCATATAAGCACTGATTTCGTTGCTTATAACTGCTCTTCTCCTAGCCTTGGTGTGGTGATATAGACGATGGTGTTAGCATTGTTTGGCCGTTATTTTTAGTGTGCTTCATGCCCAAATGTTTATTTATTATAATTTGGTTATTTGTTCAATTTAGTGTTTGTTAAATTTAATGTTACTTAAGTAATGTAAATCTGCGAATGAGACTATATTTTGGAACATTTTATTATTTCAATTTATATAAGTTGGATTTTTTTTAAACACAAATAATTCTATTTAGTTTGCTCTGTATGCAAATTTAAAATTGCATTATCGTCACGACTGCAAATTCAGCTGCTTCGGTGGAAGGTTCGAGTACTTGCGAATGCATCCGAAGCGGGACGATTTTTTTGTTCAGTTTGTAAATTATTAATGAAGAATTTTCTGCATACAGTTTTGGAGAGAAATTACAGATTATTAAGAAAGGCAGATCAAAACCAGAACTTTCAAATTTAACAACAAAGAATAAAACCTGCACCAGGTATTTTGCTAAAAAAGACCGGAAAATCGAGTTGCATTATAAATACATAGTAGTAGTATTTTTTTAAATAAAGAATATTAGTCAACAAATTCCTTAAGTATAAAGTGTAAAAGTTCTTCTTTGAAAAACTTTTAAGCTTAATAATTATAACACTGTTTTTTGTTGTACCTAGCAGGGGCGTATCCAGAGAATTATTTTGAGGGGGAAATTTTTGGAAAAATAATTGTTATAATAAATAATAATTAAACAAACAATATTTGTTTCTATTCTATGTATACTTATTTCTAAATTGAGGGGGGGAATTATTCCCCTCCACCGTGAATCCGCGTCTGTACCTAGGTATATTAAAATTAAAATCGTGGTTGATTCCCTAGCCAAGATTCTCACCGCACGCCACTGGTGTGGAAAGGTTTTCAAGAAGTGGGTAGAAGTTCAACTAATACCAGATGCATAGTGATAATAATGGATAATGCTTCATATCATTCTATGCTTGTTGATAAGCCACCTACTTCAGATTCTATCAAACACCAAATAGAGGAACTGTTTACAAAAAACGGGATTATTAGAAAAACCCTTTGGAAACTTAGTTCACAAATTCTAGTAAATCAAAAAACTTAATCGACAAATTATTCAATTCTCATGGGCACAATCAATGTTCTTAGCCTTTGGCCTTATCATTATCGATGCAATCCTGTTCAAAATATTCTGTTGCTATGAAGGTTTGCTTAAATTTACTATAATAATAAACACATAAATGTGCATTGTGCAACCATAAAACAATAAGATAGCAAGTTTGTGAAATGAGACACTTTCAAAGTTTACTGTGAAGAACGTTCCTCCTGTCACAACTTACTAAAACTGTTTCAGATAATTCTTCCGACACTTTCACTTATGAAATTGTGATGCCTGATGATGTAGATGAAAGTATATGGAATGTATGAGTGAATACGCGTCGCGGTTTTAGCTTAGATATGGAGAAAGAACACTTTGTAGGTATTGATAACGTGTTTGGGCAAATTTTAATTTGTTGGTTAGCATTTTCATGTTGTAACATTGATTAATTTGCACATACATAAATGTAAGGTATAAAATATACTTCTTTATTTTTGTTATTTATGTGTTGTTCCTGCTTTTTATTTTGTTTTAAGTATTTACATAAGTTTTATTTCATGATAACAGAATTAAAATCAAAGTAATTAAACCAATACAAAGTAGTAATTTATTTCATACTGTGTCACAATTGTCAGTTTTACGTCAAACTTTTTAGTCCAGAACATGCGATTTTATGGTCTAGTATGCTTGTAAAAAATTTTACAGGACTTGTGACTGTAATAGTGTATTACATTACAAGTCATGAAAGTGAAACTTTGCAGAAGAGGAGGCTTATTGAAGAGTACGAGGATGCGTAGCATCCGAGTATCTCTTTAAAGCCTCCGAGTCAAGCAGAGACACTTTCATGACCAGTGATGTATTATATTTTTTCTGAAATCGTTTTTCAAAACTAAAAATAGATTTAAACTGAAAAAATATATCAACATCAGAGTCGTATGAGAAGTTAATATCCATGACAATGAATCAACAACAAATCAAATAATATTTGTTGTATTTGATTGTTAGTGTTTTTAATTATATTAAATAAACGTTTCATTAGATAAGTGACGATTTCTAATTCAATTGCAGTCTAAAAATGACAGATGAGTCTTGTAAAGTGACAGGAGTCTTGTAAAAATCATGAAAGTGACTAGTCTTTAAAGTGACACTTTCATGACCAACCTGAGTTCTGTCATGACAAGCTTTCTTGACGATTTCAGAAAAAAGATTTTACCGGACGCAAATACAATCAATCAAGTGGACAATGTTTTAGTACGTAATCAGTTACCATGGAAACTCGTTCTTCATAGATGTCCATATTTTGCATTCGGAAATTTATTTTATATATTTTTTTTTAATTAAACCAAGATTCCAATAATTGCAGTATGAAATAAAACGCATTACGTCATACGTCCTGGAAATGGTCTTACAGTATCGTTTCGATGTTCCGGACTCGGCTCCTTCGTCGCCTTGTCCGTAACATCTTACTCGACTGTAAAGTTCCATTTCCAGGACTTATAACGTAAATTACTATTACATATGCGTGTACTGCCAACTTTTGGCCTTTTTTGAGCAGTCCGCTAACGCGTCGCGCTTCAAATCTCGGCCTTGAGCCTGAAAATCGACGTGACAGCGCACGCAAGTGCGCAATCCTTTATATTAAATTCTAATTTCAATTTAATACAATTTATTAAGTTTATAATCTACCTCACAAGACTACTAAAATTTTATTAAGATAGTAAATAATAAAATACATATCACATAGTTATTAGTTTTCTAACCCTATGTAAAAGAATAGTTATTTATGTACCAAGGGCGTTACGATGACAATAATGACAGGAGGGCGACGATGTTCCAGATCGAGGACCTGAGGGCTCCAGGGATGCAAGTCGCCCGATCAGTTTCATAATCGTTTTTATACAGTTTTCTGATATCTCGAAATTAATTTATCAGTCTGATCATAAATGCCTTAACAACAAAGCTCCATTTCATCTACACTGTTTACCTTAAAAAATCATACAACTTTGAAATTGTGCTGTTTTGAAATAGAAAATATATTAGATAAATTGATAGAGGTTCGATAACTGAATCATATTTATAGTCCCATTTGAAAAAAAAATGAATTTTTTATGTTCAGAAATTTATATCTTTTGACTAGTGGATTAAACACCCTGTATATTATTCAGCAACAAATTTATGATAAAAACGCTGATTTAGGTATTTATAAGCATCGTATAATTTTAGGTAAGCATAAAACCACTATGACAATGAAGCAAAGCAATTTAATCTGCAATACTACAATGTAACACAAGTAGGCGCTTGAAAATGGAGGGTTTGAATTAACCATGCCGAAAAAAATACAAAGTGTAAAGGGGTCTATTTAAAATTAGCAACATGAATTAAGAAATTGTCAGTGGCGTCGCAAGTTTTATCTAGCAGCTTTCGTATTTCTAAATTGTATGTCCTGTAACTTGTAGCGACGACGCTTATGAGAGATGAGCTAACCAAGGATTTTTTTTAAGCGAGGTCACCTAAAATGCACGTCCCTAATTATTAGTTAAATATAAGTTGCAGTAGGTAAATTTAATTTGTTTTAAATGTTAAAGAAATTAAATTCCTTCTTATATACGAAATATGCTTATAATAAAGTGCAAAATTTAAAAAATTGTAAAAATATACAGGGTGTTCCATTTCAAATAAAAAAGTCACTAGTGTATACCACTCAACTTTGGTATTTAACTTTTTTTCGCAACTCTTACAGTTCCCAAGATACCAAACTGTTTTTAGTAGTTTCCGAGGTACATGGTTATCTTACGTGTCAGATTGAAGATGACTTCAGAAAAATATTGTTTACCATTATTTATATTGAATTTGAAAAATTAAATTACGCGTTTTGCTTGGAACCCGTTAATGTCTAAATTACTGTATGTGTACTAAGATGTTACAGAATTTACGCAGGATCCTCACTATCGGTTACGGAACAGAGCTCTAATTATATCATGAAGTAATGATCTTATGCCAGCATCAAAAAGGGGGAGGGAACATTATCCTAATTGATCTGACATAAGGCTAAATGTTATTCTGCATTGCTAATTGAAGTTCAGTGTTTATATTTTTTAAAACTTCCCGCTGCAGCTATTTCCTAACAGACAATATATATTTCGGCAAAAACATATCGATTGTCTTTTCGAGGGGGAGATTTAAATGTAGTGTCTTCAAGATTCTGCAGCTCACCCCTTCAACTCCAGCAACGCCATATTTGAAATGTCAAATGATAATCTCACCTTTGTGATGCCTTATCTGGAATATTATGACAAAATAAGACTTTAGGTGCAAAAGAATTTATATCGGGCCACGGGTTGTTAAGATAAATTCTTTAAAACCCTCTTTACATATTATTAAACTATTTGAGATATTGACATCAGAGAGGTAAACTAGGCATAAGTATAAACTAGACTAACATCAGAGAATAAAAAAAATATCTGGTTTATAATGACAATTTAATCAAAAAATTGTATAGTTTACATCCCTTAGCAAAACAAGAAAGTGGAGTTGAAATACATTAATAAAATAATTGATAACAGTGTCTCAAACACTTTAAGGACATTAAAAAAGGGTTATTGACGAACTTTCATCTTTATACGATATCAGCAACCCATTATCCGACATTAATTTCTTAGCATCGAAAATACTTTTTTACTTTTATATTCTTTAAAATAATGAGTCACGAAGATGGGGTTGTTATATTTGATATTTTAAGATTGATATTGGTGAGAGTAAGGGAAATCAGATAAAAGTTTTAACAATGATACCATTGAATGTCTTCTTTGAAAAATCAATCGACATGTTTTTTCCGGAAATATTTTGTATATGCAAATATGTTAGTGGAAGTTTCATCAAGATCGGCGCAATTTTCTCGGAAATTCCGAACACTTCCTATGTATTATTGCAACCATTGGCATTGTAAATGCCATCAGTGATGTCAAGCCAACGGTTATGGATAAAACATTTTTTATTTTTGTTTAGCAAACAAACGTTTTGTTTATCAGAAGCATATCGATATATTATCAAGAGTCGACGATTTATTATCCAGTAAGGTATTAACCAATAAGCATTGGTTTCGGCAGTCAATTAAAACCAGTACCGGTTTGTACTTACCCTTTTTTGTGTTCTGTTAAGGGGCGGCAAGTATTTAACCGGCTGGTTCGTGGCCAACAACATCCAAAAGATATGTAGTAACCGCCGCTGATTAAAATTAAGTTTAACTTTGGTATTGCATATTGGTAAATTTAGAATTTAAACCGTTCCAGTGAGTGAGTTTAAACCAGCACCGTTACGTGTTGTCGATATTCTGGATTAATACAGTTGGCCAGTGGATAGAGAATATAATTGTTTGGCCACTACTGTCATACTACGTTTCATTTATCACATCGCCTTGTAAGGACAATGTTGATTCATGGTGAGGGAGCGTTCAAATATTACGTTTTGTTGATTTAAACCCTCACCCCCGTTTGTAAGAAAAAATAAGAGACTATAAATAACCACAGACTATAAAAGTAGAAAAAATAATTTTATGTCCGATTGCATTATAAAGTACTGTTTATTGTATTGTTTTGCGGCAGTGAACTGGCTTATTATTGTACTCGTAAAATAAAGTGGTAGTAGTAAAATAAAGTATGACAACTGTATATTACATGTCAAATTTTCTTCTGTCAAGAATAGATGTCAAATTTATAAACTGATTTTTTTTAATAATTAGCCAATTTTAGGAGTCGAACATAAAGCTTTGTATGCAACTCTTACATAATCGGACCTTATAGACTCGCCCTTTTTATAGACCTTGCTCGCTTCGCTCGCTCGGCCATAAACTGGGCTTGTCTATAAAGTCCTACATTATGTACTTGTTACATAAATAGCTATTATGTCCGATTGCATTATAAAGTACTGTTTATTGTATTGTTTTGCGGCAGCGAACTGGCTTATTATTTTATTCGTAAAATAAAGTGGTAGTAGTAAAATAAAGTATATAGTAGTAAAATAAAGTATGACAACTGTATATGACATGTCAAATTTTCTTCTGTCAAGAATAGATGTCAAATTTATAAACTGATTTTTTTTGATAATTAGCCAATTTTAGGAATCGAACATAAAGCTTTGTATGCAACTCTTACATAATCGGACCTTATAGACTCGTCCTTTTTATAGTCCTTGCTCGCTTCGCTCGCTCAGCCATAAACTGGGCTTGTCTATAAAGTCCTACATTATGTACTTGTTACATAAATAGCTATTATTGATTTCAAGTATTTGAATATTATTTTAAAAATTAATGATTTTGTAATTTCTATCTTACCTAGATTTTTTTTTGTTTCCCCCACTCCCTTTGTCAGCAAGAATAAGAGAAATCTCAGACCCCCCCCACCCTAAGCCTGCTTACGTAATACTTGAACGCCCCCTGATCAGTATTTTTCTGATTTTTTGAAAACCTCGAAAAGTACAAATGATATTGCAATCCAATTTTGTTGATACTTGTATGAGATGAATAAATTTAGAATATTTTATTTTGGATTAATTGAAATTTGTATGGTTAATATCATTAACAACGGTTGAAGTGAGTTAGATTTCTCCCATTTTACTGAATATCTTTTTTCTACGAAATTTATACTTGTTAAACTCTGTCAATGGTTTAACAAACTCTATCATTGATAACAGAACCCACAGTGCTAATTATTAAGTATTTCCTTCCACTTACACATATCATTAATAGCTATGAATTAATCTATATTATTTATTTATAAGATATTTGTCTGTTACAATTTTCTGTTTATAAGCCTCTATTAATAGTCTTTTGATATCTACCGCCTTCACTGCATATGAATACTACAAAAAAAATATTAAGATTAATATATAATTAATAACAAAACTGGTAAACATTTTATTAATGAAGGTTACTATCACTAAAATCTCACCATAAAGAAAATTCATAGAATCGTAAAAACTATCTAATTTGTATTAAATTCTTCACGGACACTGCCCAAACAAATGAGTTTTAGCAAACTGCATTGAAAATATTACACTATCTGAAACAAATTACATGAAGAGGTTTTTTAGGATGATACAATGGTGTTTATCAAGCAAGTCGTCTCGGTAGTAGGTGTTTGGGAATGATTTAAAACGGAAATTGTGCATTAGTATACCGCCACTTTGATTTGCAATTAGTGAATGAACGTCAGTCTGTGGCCAACATGAAGAATCATTCAATTGTGTTTTTTATTCTCTTTGCAATTGTTGTTGGATGTCGGCAGGTTAGTTTTATTATAGTGTTTGTTTATTTATTCATGTAAATTATAAAATATTATTCACCAGTAGTATTTATTTGCTTAAATAGTTTTCCCCGCACTTTGTAACTAATTACAAACTTGTAGATGATTGGTAGAAACATTTCAAACCCATTTACTAGAATTTTTTATAGAAAATATTTTTATATTATAGATTTTCTTTAAATAATTATTCGTCTTATAAAAATAATTAAGAATGTTAAAATGACTTCGAATTATTAGAATAGTTATCAGATATAAAGTGTATTTAAGCTGGGATTACCTTTTTGAAGTTTGAAAACAGAATTTGAATTTATTAACCCAGGTTTCATCCACTTTTTTAAATTTCTTTTTATTAATTAATAACATATTTTAGTAATAATATAATTACTTTGAGATTTATATTTGTAAATAGAACTAAGCAAAATACTTTTCAAAAGAATTTTTAATTCTAAAACTTAAAATCTAAATACTACATAACGGAACTAATAGAAATAATAGAATAACTTTTGGGTAATGCCGTATCAAGTGATCTAATAAGTTGTAACTTACCCGTTTTGATTTATTTAAAATTTTGCACAATTGTTATACTCCTAAAGCTAAGTAGAAATCTAAAATATTATATTTTTAACTAAAGTGAAAAAAAGTGTAAAATGAAACAAAAACTGTTCTAAAGTTGGGCTTTTAAATGATGGGTTGCAAGGCATACTTTAATATGAAAAAAAATTATATTAGGCCCCTGAAATCTTTGACCTTGAATTCTTCAGAAAACATATGATTAAAAATTCTAAAAAAATTGGACATAGAGTTGCATATTTTTTAAATATGTGTGCCAGATTTCAACTTGGGTTCTCAATGGGATCATTACTAAATTATTTTAACAAAATAGCCATGTTCAACATTTTAACATAAATATTTTTTCAATATTGGAAATATTAGAGCTTTGTTTTATAAATGATTATTTTCTGTTCTGGGCAATTACTTAGAAAGAATCTTGGTTAGACAAAACATTTATTAACAAATTACTGCACGAGTTTTTAAAAATTCTTAAAATAATTTGTGAAACGTTACCTAAATAAAATACTGGGTACACTTGTCAAGAAATTTTTTCAGTATTATCAGAACACGTAAAAGTTGTTATCAACGATAATAAATTAAAATCACTATGACGCACATAAAGAAAATTTTAATTTGATGATCAGTATTGATGTAAAATACTAGATGCTAATTCCACTTCCTGATACTGTATGTACGACCTGTTCCTGTATTTGGATCTACGTTGCTTAAAATCTGCTTGTAGGATACTGTTAGGATATCTGGTATTTGCGGAAAAACCAATGTTGGTGCAGGACCAGCAGGATGTAAAAATGACACGGTGCCTTTTTTTACTATTTGAAGACATTATATGGGCTAAGCACTATTTGCAGTTATATTCACATGTAACAAACTTTGTTATTTCGTATATTTCTAATGTAGGTCTAATTAGTTCATCACTGTGGATGTATAAATGTCTTATTTCAGAATTTCGTTGATATTTTATTTTTTGAAATAGGTATAAAATAGTGAAACTTCTGTCCCGACAATTGAGGGTACTAATATCAAAGGCGGCAATTTCGAAATTTCATATTTTGAGATTGCCGCTTTTGATAATATAGCTTCTATGGAGATTAGCGTTTTTCTTTCTAATTATCAATTTCAAATGGACCTTTACGTGGTATATTCCCAATTTTGATACCAACTCATAATACAGTTCAATGGAGCTTAAAAGCACGCACAACTTGAGGTATATATTTTATTTTACCTAAAATTGAAGATTACCGCCTTTGATATTAGTAACATCAATTGTTTTTATTTTATCAAACCATTCATGGGAAATTAAGATTTATAGGTATTCTGTATGATACTACATACTATGCACTATTGGTTTCATAATGATCTAGGACAGCAAGACTATATGATGCTATTTTGTTAAAATAGCATCATATTACTGTAGCTGTCGTAGATCGTTATGAAATCAATAGTATATACTGTCACTAGGTACTGAACAGTGATATGTTTTTAAAAATATTAGTAATAATGATCCTATTGAGATCTCAAGTTGAAATTTGTCACACATAGGTATTTAAAGAATACGCAAAGTTTTAAAAAATCATCCAGGAATTTGTTAAATAACGTTTTATCTAACCCAGATTGTTTGTAAGTAATTACTCAGAACAAAGAATAATCATTCATAAAACAAGACTCTAATGTTCCCAATATTGAAAAACATATGTATGTTAAAATGTTGAACATTGCTATTTTGTTAAAATAATTTAGTAATGATCCTATTGAGATCCCAAGTTGAAATTTGACACATATATTTATAAAATATGCAACTCTATGTCCAATTTTCTCAGAATTTTTAATCATATGTTTTCTGAGAAATTCAAGGTCAGACTTCAGGGGTCCATTATAAAATTGTTTTCATATTAAAGTATGCCATGCAACCTATCATTGCAAAGCCCAAATGATGGACTTTAAAACAGTTCTTGTTTTATTTATTTATCTTATTTCTATATAAAGTTATAAAGAAAAACGCCAACATGCTCAAAATCACTCATTTTTGTACACTTTAGAAGGGCACAACTCAAGAACCACTAGAGTTAAAAATTTAATATTTTAGATTTTTACTAATCTTTAGAAGTATATCAGTTGTGCCAAATTTGAAAAAAATCAAAGATGGTGATGGTCAAAACTTCCAAAAAATTTGATCACTTAATGTGGAATTACCCTTTTTAACGGAAAGAGTATAATGTACTGATTAAATATCTAAAGGGTTTTAATACATTTTTGTAATTAAACTTATTTTTCAAAGTATTTAAATACAGTGCCAATATTGAAATAACTCCTATTATGGTCTTTAAATGCTTTTAGAACACAAAAATGATTTTTAATAACTGCTGACAGAGTTGGATATAAGAGTTGCAGCCTTTTCAAATGTATTTTAATCCTTAATATCTAAATATATAAAACTGAAAGGGAAAACTAAAACTGAATACAAACATTTTTGCTTTTATGAAGTGTTTTTGTGGTTTTATTGACAAAATTGAAATAGAACACTATACCCATAGTTCAGCTAAGAATAAAGCGAAGAAAGATACAGGGCAAGTTTGATCTTCGTGTTGATGTTCACACAACTTAAAAAACGATATTTGTACATAAATTATGTGAAAAGCGCCGTTTCAGTTGCACAAGAAAATACAAGTTTTGTAAACTAATTTAGGCCTAATTTTACTCGAGGATACTGTATGACGGATCGGTTTAGGATTTTTAGTCTGGTTTCAGCGTCACCGGTTCATTGTCGCCATTTCATCACCGTTCAAGTGTTTGAAAACATTTATCGTCATGTATGCAGTGGCATATTTAGGAAGTTTTTTCGGGGGGGCTACTACTAAGTTTTCGGGTTTTTACTGGTTTTATCGATATTTAAGATTATTGATTGACTTTTGATAAATTAAATTAATAAAAAGAAACGTTAACAGGATATCACTATATACTATTTTATATAAATAATATAAAATATGCGTTTACTTCAGAAATTCTCTTAGTTTTAAAATAGCTAATATTTACGACTGCAGAGTAATTAACTAATTAACCTATAATTAATTAAAACAGTTAATAAAAACAAATGTACATAACTTTGGAAATTATAAGTAAGTCAGGCTTATAGCAAAGTAAAAAGACCCATCCTTAATATACTGTAATTTTTCATTTGAATTCTGTATCTTAAAACTGCTGTAAATTGGCATCATACACAATTATTATAAAACATAAATAGTACAGTCATATAAGGTGAAATATATATGAACCTCGGGATGTCAGTAAGAAAGCTGTATTTTTGCATGAACCTTTGTTTTGACGTACTGAAGACTGACTGAAAAGTTTCCTATAATCTCGTGCCCGCGTCACAAGATATTAAAGGTTAAAGGTCACGGTTTTTCGCAATTGTCATAAAGTTATCTACAATTTGTATATCATGCATTTTGTCCTATGAACAGCCGTTCTCGAGATATAACGCGGACAGTGGCACGAGCGCATCCGTATATAGGATAACGCTGTGTAAACTGCGGAGCCAGATATATAGTTCACTATACAAAGTTAATTATTGAATAAATATGGCACAATAATTGAAATTATTATTTTCCACGAACAAAAAGTTCGTCTCTGAATTCGTGAAATCTGTCTGTCTGCTGTCTGTCGGTCTGTCGCCTTTTTCCATGTTGACTTTTTTGAATTTTTCTTTCTGGAATCTTATAGTACATCAAATTCTAAGAAACTTTTGATTGAAACATTTTTTTGTATCTCTTCGGGAAAGTGGTCAGAATGACCACCGAAAATTTCGGTAAATTTCTGAAAAATGAAAAATTTTGTATTTTTTAAAAATTTACGAAAAAATAAATATTTTTAGCAACTTTTTTTCCGAAAAATCTTAGGACTTAAAATTTTAGTTTTTATGGCAACTAATGTGTTACGTCAACATTAGTTTTCAAAAATAAATTAGTTTAGGTATTAAGTATACAGTTGTTTTTGTTCGTCATGGCAATGCTAGCTCTGCGTATTCTCACTAGTTTATTCTTTTATTATTAATTAAAAACTGTTAACATCGAATGCGCGCGTGCCACTCTCCGCACTATATCCCGTGAACGGTTAATCATACGACAAAATGTATGTAATACAAATTGTAGATAATGATCTACAAGTTTTATAAGAACCTTAATTGACATATGACACATAGAAAACGAGATATTTGCGAATAGCCGGTTTTCGTGACTTATCTTGTGAGGCGGACCCGAGATTATAGGAGATTTTTCAGCCAGTCTTCGGAACGTCAAAACAAAGGTTCATTAGTGGCGTGTGTGAGTCGGACGAATATGGTAGTCTTCTTGGACACCGGGAGACTACTTCCCCCCCCCCGTTTTCGAGGGTGCTGAAAACGATGGTGCTGGGCAAAATTCTTTTTGGGCGGGGGAAGACCCTCAAAAGGGTTAAAAACCACCCCCAAAAGGGAAAAACGCTATGGAGCCGCCTTTCGGTCCCAAGAATACTTGTTACACCAGTTTCCGAGGGTGCTGAGACCGATGCCGACCTCACCAGCAACCCTCGACGTCAACCCACCCCTCCAACAGGCAAACACACCCCCCCAAAAGGGTTGAAACGCGAAAGAAGCGGGTTTCGACTCGGGAAAAAATCTTACGTCCGTTTTCGAGGGTGCTGAGACCGATGCTGACCTCAGCAGCAACCCTCGACGTCAACCCACCCCTCCAACAGGCAAACACACCCCCCAACAGGGTTGAAACGCGAAAGAAGCGGGTTTCGACTCGGGAAAAAAATCATACACCCGTTTTCGAGGGTGCTGAGAACGGTGCCGACCTCATTCAGCAGCAACCCTCGACGTAAAAATGTATATATATATATATATATATATATATATATATATATATATATATATATATATATATATATATATCGTGTCTTTGTGACACCCAAATTGCATATGCATTGTAAGAATGGCATCCAATTTTGCAATCCGACACCCGGCATTGGGTGTCGGATTGTTTTTAGCTGGAAATAGAGTGTATACAATACAGACCCATCTACACTTACAAAAACACAACTTTTGATAGGGTGCCAAATTTACATCTTTTATATAGCTATATACAAATTAGTTCTAGAGGGTCTCCACCAGGCGGCGCTCGTTAATATACAGTTGTATATTTTTATATAATATTTGTCAATGTGACTACTTATAATTATCGCATTTAGTGACACCCGATATATGGCAACTCTGTAATACCCAATATAACCCAGTCTCTTATAACATCTCTGAGATGTACTTTTCTTGTAACTATGCTAACGTAGCAGTGTTGGGAATCAATAAATTAAATGTTTAATCAATTAATCAATTGATTGAACATTTAATTGTGACATTTAATTTGCAATTATATTTAATTGCAATTAACCTTTTAATTGCGGACTGCAACTAAATTTAGTTGCAATTAAACTTGATTGCAGTTAAGGAGGTTACAGCGGATCTTTGCGGGGTGATGGGCAAGGGGATATCTCCTATGCTTTTACATAGGCTCTAACAATAAATACCAAACGATAAAAAATTAAATTAACATTCTTAAAACTGAACAAAATCATTTTATTATGAATGCGTATAATGCATTTATTAATTATTTGTATATATTAAAATAATTTAAGTCGATTGGAGTGCATTTGTTTAACTGTTGAAAGTGTAAATATAAATGTAAATAGGTTAAGAATCGTGGCAACACCTCAAAGAAATCAATCGATTTTGTTGGTAGCAGTGTTAGGTTTCATCTTTCGATTGAGTTGACATCCTAACCTCCAAATGTCAATCCCAAAATATAAGTGGAAACATGTTGAATGTTTTGTAATTTTGTATGCAATTACAGATGGGAATATTCTATTTTTTAACTTTTGTATAGTCTAAAGATTACAATCTGCTAAGCAGATACAAGAAATATATAAAAAGTTGTTGAGGCACAGGTTGAGGTTTAATACATATATTTTTAAAATTTGTGTTTGTATTACTGATTTCGTGGATATTCTGATTGTGATGATAAATTGTATTCATCACATTGCAAAAGGTAATTTTACATTTTGCAATATTTCCGTCGAATTAACATTTGTATTCTGATATTTTTAACGCAGAAGACTGAACATTGTTCAACATAATTTGATTAATAAAATATATGATTATTAGTTAATACAATAAAATATAGATTATTATAACAGTCATTATATGTCATCTTTCTGTTCTGTTATTTGAATTCGCGCGCTATGAGGTGTTGTCATATCTCTGCTGTCTTACCACATATGTCGTGAAAAATTCTTGTTTTGTTTACTTTAAATTATTATTGTGCATTAACTAGACACAAGATTTCAAAAATAGTGGGCAGCATTGTTCTTCGAAAATGAGAGTATGTCATTTTAGTTTTTTATCAGATTCCCTACAGTTCTTCATCATAATTTTCCGTTAAAACTGCTAAAGGTTAGATGGTCTCCATAAGAGCCCATGTTAAATTCTGGATTTTATTTTCCATTTTTCTCGGTAATGGTACACAAGAAAATTATAAAAAAAAGTTACCGAATAGAATAAGTGTCAAAGAACTCGAGGTTTAAATTTCACGTCATTCTCTACATTTTTACATTTCGCTGTATCCTCCTTAATATATCATTTGCAATTGCGCAGTTAAACATTTTTCAATTAACATGTCAATTGCAATTAAAAATCGCAGCTAACATTGTTACAACTAATACTATTTATGAAATGTTTGGATTATGTAAAAATTAACTATAAAGATCATTCTGGTTTTAGTTTCAACATATTGCATTTCAACCTTGTACCATGCGTAAACAAAGCTACCAAAATATAAATAAAAAGTACAATTGAAATGTTTATGAATGTATTAGGTCAATTGGGTGTACAAATATACTGATGAACTAATGAACTGGACCATTTGAACAACATTCATAATCTACTTATAGCAAACACTTGAAATATTTTTTAAATTAATTTAAGAAAAATTTTAAACGTAGTAACAAAAGAAAACAAAGGTGGGATTTGGATTTTCTGGAATTACGAATTAGTATCTGCTTTTTTCAAACGGACAAATATCAGATAAGAAGGAAAAGGGTAATAAAATCTACAATGAGTAAAGACACCCATGGTGTAAATTCAATGGTGTGTTTATTAGGGGTTACAGTAGTCATAAAGTACTTACAGACATTTGAAATATTTCTTTAAAATTCATTTAAAAAGTTTTATAATTAGTGACAACAGAAAACAATGGTGGGATTTAGGTTTTCTGGAATTATGATTTAGTGCCTCCTTTTTTTAAACAGGGAAACGGGACTTATTAAAATATATAATCTGCGTAATCTCTATAAAAAGAGTTATCTCTATAACGTAATGTCCTGGCTGGAAAAAATGAAAAACTTCGGTATTCTTAAGAGATGAATAAGCAGGTTATTTTTATCTTTATTGTAAGTAAACACTACAGAAAACTATTTTTTTAATGCACATATGCAGATACGCATTTTTATTACGTTATTAGCAATAAGGTAATAAATGCGTATCTACCCCTCAAGCTTAAAATTTCATATTTAAACAAAATTTAAAATAACACCAGATGGTGAGAAATAACGGTTCAAGGGATTTACTTACCACCTTGGACTGTCAGTTTAGGATTTGCTGGTGTTTGAAAGTGTTCTTTATAAAAAATAATGTTTTTTTCGCCATTCATTTAAGTATTCCAGTTTATTTATAAAAACGAAATAAGCTACTGATAAGTATTATACCTACTTCTTAATTGTTTTTTTATAACAATGACAATTTCATCTTGTTTAATTGATTTCTCATTTAATTATTTTCGGAAACAGTTTTTAATTTAATAAGTAGAGTCGTTGGTAGAGTGCTCAAACCAGTGCTGCCAATGTCTGGGAAATTTCCCGAATTTCGGGAAAAATGACAGGCTAGTGGGAATTTTTTGGGAAACAAGAGATTTACGGGAAAAATCGGGAATTTCAGATATCAAAAATAAAAACAGTCTTAAGGTAAGTACTCACAGCAGCGGATCCGCAGGCGGATGTCATAAGATTGGTCCGGATCCGCTGCTGAGAGTAGTTACCTTTACTAATACATTTTTTAGTGTTTTGTACAATTTAATTAAATTCCGTGTAGTTCTGGTTTTATGATTTTCGATTCTCTGATTTTTTTATGTTGGTACTTTGTAAAATACTAAAATGCCAAATAATAAGAAAAACAGATATCAACTGTACATTATGGGTTATGTGCATGTTCCCAGCGATGTGCCAGCCGTTTACCGTTACCGGTAGATTTATCGAACTGCGGATAAATTTACCAAACTTGACTAAATTGTATTATGAATTTATAGTCGAGTTAATTTTTGCAAAAAACATGCCTAAGTTCTTATTTTTTACTATCTAAAAATAGATACTTGAAATCTTTTGTAATGCCTTCAGTACTGGACCTGTATAAAATGTAATATGTTTGAAATGGGGGCACGACCCCCCCCTAGTGGTTGAGACCCCCATTTTGTACCCCTAATTTAACAACGCAACCAAATTGAGCGACATTTATGTTGAGAGGGTTCTTGGAGTCGCTGATTATGATCCAATGAGAAAATTGAAAAATTCAAAATGGCGGTCTAAAATAACGGCTTTTGAGATTTAGAATGCGATTTACGCCGTTTCTATTGATTTTATAGAGAAATTCAAAGAGTCAAAAAGTGTTTAAAATGTGATTTTGCAAAGGAATACACTACTTTGGTTGCCTTATTATATAACCCCTTCACTCTCCCCTAGTAGTAGAGTCAATTTTTGCATTAAGTTCTTATTTTTTACTATCTAAAGATAAAGATTTGAAATCTTTTGTAATGCTTTCAGTACTGGAACACTATAAAATGTAATATGTCTAAAATGGGGGCACGCCCCCTCGGGGGGTTGAATCCCTCATTTTACACTCGCCCCAATTTCATAACTCGGGAAGTTGTCCATCAACTTGAGCGAAATTCATGTTGGGGGGGGGTTGGGGTTCCTGATTATGAATTCAATAAAAATTAAGAAATACAAGATGGCGGACCCAAAATGGCGGTCTTTGAGATTGGAAATGCAATTTACGCCGTTTCTATTGATTTTAGAGAAAAATCCAGAGAGTCAAAAAGTGTCTAAAATGTGATCTTGCATAGGAATACATTATTTTGGTTACCTTATTATGTAACCTCCTTCACTCTCCCCTAGTGGGTTTCTCAGTAGGGGAGAGCTAAGGGGTTACATAATAAGGTAACCGGAGTGATGTATTCTTATTCAGAATCACATTCTAAACCCTTTCTGGCTTTTTGAATTTTTCTCTAAAATCAATAGAAACGGCTTAAATCGCATTTTTAATCTAAAATACCGTCATCTTGGGTCCACCATTTTGAATTTTCTGATTCTAGCATTTGATTCATAATTAGCGACCTCAAATTTCCCTCCAACATAGTTTTTGCTCAACTTGGTTGAAGACCTCCCGAGTCATTAAATTGGGATTTCAAAATGGGGGCTTCAACCCCCCGAGGGGACGTGCCCCCATTTTAAACATATCACATTTTATATTGGTCTAGTACTGAAGGCAATACAAAAGATTTCAAGTGTCTATCTTTAGATAGTAAAAAATAAGAACTTAATGCAAAAATTGCCTCTACTACTCTGGGAGAGCAAAGGGGTTACATAATAAGGCAACCAAAATAGTGTGTTCTTTGGCAGAATTACATTCTAAACATTTTTTCACTCTTTGGATTTCTCTATAAAATCAATAGAAACGGCGTAAATCGCATTCTCAATCTCAAATGCCGTTATTTTAGGACCGCCATTTTGGGTCCACCATTTTGAATTTTTCAATTTTCTCATTGGATTCATAATCAGCGACCCCAAGAACCCTCCTAACATAAATTTCGCTCAATTTGGTTGCATTATTAAATTAGGGTTACAAAATGGGGGTCTCAACCACCAGGGGGGGGGCGTGCCCCCATTTTAAACATATTACATTTTATATTGGTCCAGTACTAAAAGCATTAGAAAAGATTTCAAGTTTCTATCTTTAGATAGTAAAAAATAAGAACTTAATGCAAAAATTGACTCTACTATTAATCAATAAATGATTTATAAAACAAATCTTAAAGTTTACTACTAGTAATAGTAACCTGTATCTTAATAAAAATGTTAACTTTAAACGAGTATATATATGTAGAAATGGCATTTCTATTCTAATAATTGCAGGACCTGAAATACAAGCTTGTACAACTGTGGCATTTTTACATTTGGAAACTAATGTATTTCTTACTATTTGTAGGTATTCATTCATGTAATATGGTTATTTGTTACCTATATATTTACTTCTACGCTTTGTTGACACTGCCGTCACCCTGACGGCAATAACAATAAAACTTGCAAGTATTCCTGAATTATCTTTATTTTTAGGTCTTCTTCATATCCCTAAGAAAAAAGAAAGACATTCATTTTTAATGAATACCGTCGTATATAAATGTTACTTTTAGTTTTAATTACTATTTACAATTACATTAATAATTCTTCCTACGCTGTAGGCTTTTGTTTACTACTATTATTACTTTTTTTATGACGATATACATTTATATTGATTTTTCTATTTTTGTAACTACAATTTACATTGTTATTTTATAATAAATGCATATTTATTTGCAATTACCTTCTGTATTTATTAATATTTGGTAATAAGAAACTGTACGAACGATCTCTCGTAGAACATAAATAATATATGCATAAGTGTTATAACTTATTAAAAACAAGACTTGATATAAATTTGTTTTATAAGTAGCCACCATGCAAATGAAATATTTCTATTCTGAACCACTTGTGGAACAAATCCTGGAACAAATAATGTCAGATAACAAATATATCAATGCCACCAGTTTATCAGAATAATACGACAAGTGACACCCGCTAATTTGGCAACGTTGGAGGGTGCCAAACTGGTAATCTATGATATAAAAAATATACACTTGGGTGCCATTTGCACTATATATATGCTGGTGTCACTATGCCCAGCTTTATATTCCAATTATATACACAGGGTGTCACTTTTACATTGATCGTGCAGGGTGCCACTTTCTACAGAACACATGTATATATATATATATATATATATATATATATATATATATATATATTTATTTATTTATTTAATTCATTTTTTTTTTTTTTTATTACACAGTTTTATTTATTACATAGATAATACATTATAACTTAAAATATTAATGTAATTTCGCAACATTACAAGCTCAGTAACTCAACATAATCGCGCGCAAGTCTCTTACATCTACGGAATGATTTTTTTAATTTAATCTCGGACGTACTACTACTTGTAAACGTCCAACGTCCGTAAAATGAATTAAATAAATAAATAAATATATATATATATATATATATATATATATATATATATATATATATATATATATATATATATATATATATATATATATATATATATATATATATATATATACAGGGTGGTCCAGACCACCCGTACACCCCTTTTAGAATGCGGGGGATTAAAAACTTTTAACAAGACGATGGGTGATCTTACTAACGTCGATGTGCTCTATCCAATGACGCCAAGATGGAACCCCCCCTCACCACCCCTTGTAGGGGGTAAGGGGAGTAACTTTGAAAATTCAAATAGGAATCCCTAAATTTTATTCCATATTTAGATTCTACTCATCAAAATATGAATAATTTATTTGAAACATTTTTTATTTTCGCAACAGGTGGCGCTGTAATCGCAAATAACCGATGTTTTGCATTTTCCGCTGTCTCTGGCATATTTCAAGGTGCAAATAACAGTTTTTCATATTTTTTACTAAATAGTGATGAACAAGCTTTGTTAATGTGTACTTTCATGAAAAAAAAATTTATGTTACAATGAAAAACGCAAATTCTCTACCTAAGGTGTTTTCGACAAACGGATTTTGTTCTAACGTTGTACGTGATTTTGTACGTTGTACGTGAACAATATTTTTTGCCTTAAATGTTGTTAGAATTTGTGTTCCATTCTAACAACATTTTCCAAGATTCTACTGGGGAAGATGGTTTTACTTCAAAACATGTCAAGTTCACTTGACATTTCACTTTGTAATTCACTATTAAATTTCGACGGTTATCTTTCTTTTAGCGTATAGCAGTCAATGATGAAATATGGATATCTCATCTACTCAGGCCATAAAATAAGAATAACTTAAACGAATAAAATTTTAAATTGTGAAATAAAAATTATTTATTTGAACAGTTGATTTTCAACAATTACATACTATTTTAATAGAAATATTGCGAAGTAAAGAAGTGTAGCAAGTTATTTTCTGTTAAAATTAATTAGTACGATTTAAATATTATTTTGCCATATGCAGAGCAGATTACAATTTAGAATGTTTTATGTTTTATCGATCATTTTTATTAGTTAAAAAAGTTAAAAGTTAAACATTAATTACATAAATATGCTTAAAATAAATATTCAGATGAAGATTAAAAAGATTAAGCAATATCTAAATAAGTAGACGCTAAGGTTCAAAAACGATCTAAAAATTTCAGAAAAAAATCGGTTTGTCGAAAACACCTTAGGGAGAGAATTTCCGTTTTTCATCGTAACGTAGAATTTTTTTTCAGTACACATTAGCAAAGCTTGTTCATCACTATTTAGTAAAAAATATGAAAAACTGTTATTTGCACCTGTAAATATGCCAGAGACGGCGGAAAATGCAAAACATCGGTTATTTGCGATTACAGCGCCACCTGTTGCGAAAATAAAAAAATGTTTCAAATAAATTATTCATATTTTGATGAGTAGAATCTAAATATGGAATAAAATTTAGGGATTCCCATTTGAATTTTCAAAGTTACTCCCCTTACCCCCTACAAGGGGTGGTGAGGGGGGTTCCATCTTGGCGTCATTGGATAGAGCACATCGACGTTAGTAAGATCACCCATCGTCTTGTTAAAAGTTTTTAATCCCCCGCATTCTAAAAGGGGTGTACGGGTGGTCTGGACCACCCTGTATATATATATATATATATATATATATATATATATATATATATATATATATATATATATATATACATATATACATTTTTTACGTCGAGGGTTGCTGCTGAATGAGGTCGGTACCGTTCTCAGCACCCTCGAAAACGGGTGTATGATTTTTTTCCCGAGTCGAAACCCGCTTCTTTCGCGTTTCAACCCTTTTGGGGGGTGTGTTTGCCTGTTGGAGGGGTGGGTTGACGTCGAGGGTTGCTGCTGAGGTCGGCATCGGTCTCAGCACCCTCGAAAACGGACGTAAGATTTTTTCCCTAGTCGAAACCCGCTTCTTTCGCGTTTCAACCCTTTTGGGGGGTGTGTTTGCCTGTTGGAGGGGTGGGTTGACGTCGAGGGTTGCTGCTGAGGTCGGCATCGGTCTCAGCACCCTCGAAAACGGACGTAAGATTTTTTCCCGAGTCGAAACCCGCTTCTTTCGCGTTTCAACCCTTTTGGGGGGTGTGTTTGCCTGTTGGAGGGGTGGGTTGACGTTGAGGGTTGCTGGTGAGGTCGGCATCGGTCTCAGCACCCTCGGAAACGGGTGTAACAAGTATTCTTGGGACCGAAAGGCGGCTCCATAGCGTTTTTCCCTTTTGGGGGTGGTTTTTAACCCTTTTGAGGGTCTTCCCCCGCCCAAAAAAAATTTTGCCCAGCACCATCGTTTTCAGCACCCTCGAAAACGGGGGGGGGAAGTAGTCTCCCGGTGTCCAAGAAGACTACCGGATTTCGACCTTTTTTCCGACTCACACACGCCACTACATGCAAAAATACAGCTTTCTTACTTTCATTCCGAGGTTGAATCCTTATTTTACTGGAGTAAAAACATATTATGAATGGCTATGAAACGGTTCGGCGATGAACCGGCGACGTTAAAATGTGCCACTCCGCATGCATGTCGGTAGCTTGCCTACACCTTTTACGTTGCTTCTTATAAAACCTTTTAGACGCGCAAGTTCTTGCTTACACTGCCTACACTAACGGCATACTAAATATCTTGTAATGGCTGTAATCCTGCTAATCCCAGACGACTGGCAATTTTTAGAACTTCTGGATATAATTCGGTTATATTTTTATCAGAGCATTTATACGACGATACTTTTTAACCAGGCTCAATCCATATGAAATCACCCAACTCAAAAATAAATTGTTACTTTTTTAATTTTTTTAATTTTGTTTAATTGAAGTTTTTAAATATTTTTTACATTTCAAAAAAAGGAAGAATTTTTTGCCAGCTTTAGCATTTTTCTTCGGCCCGCACAGAATTTTTGACCAAAGTCGTCATTTACAGAAAATACTTTTAGACCTACCGTGTTCAAATAAATACCATTCTTTTCTACACGAATTGCTTTGAACGTTGCTGATGATTAAAGCTATTCCTTGTGTAAATGCATGAAATAGCCCTTTAATGGTTTCGCTCAAATTTCTGATTTTCAGTATAATGTTTCTCAAAAACGGTAAGAGTCTCAGTCTTCGAATTTATTATGATTACGTGTATCTATTTGGTCTATTAATTCGCCAGTTTTGACACCTGAGATTCTCATCCTTTTTTTCTAAGGGGCTTCAAACATAGCCTATGTTGCAGCCAATGAATGCCATTTTAATTTCTTCGATGTGGACTGTATATATTTTGTTGTTTTAAAGAAATAAGAAGTTTGAATAATTTTAACATTATTAAACTAACAACTCAACTACTGCTACAATGTTATTCGCTTACTACTGCTCTCGCACTCGCTTACAAAACAGACAGGGGTGGTAAAACCCTTCTCCTACACTTATACAAAGAAAACCTAACGGTAAATTTAACAGTTACATTTTCAGCAAAAACATTTGAATGTATTTGGAGGTATATCCAACAGCCTAAAGGTTAAAATTGTCAATTTTTAGGCCTGAAAAAGAGCAGGTCTTAAAATTCTCATATTTTTACACAACAATTTATTCTCAGAGATAAATCTGCAGTAAGCTCTAAACTTGCAGACTGAAGTAGTCTTAAAGCTATGCCACCGAAAAGGAATGCAAAAATACGACTTTTCTTACTTGCGAACTTAAATAAAATATCTCAAAACGTCAAGCAACAGTCACTGGGTGATCTATAATGGATTAACCTAGCAGTAAATTGTCAGTGTTGTTCGTGAAATACTACGTGTGGGGTTGCATTATGGGTCGTGCATTTGATAACAATCATTTATTTCCTTAATAGAAGTACCTACTTGTTTATGGGACACTTTTGAAAATGATTAATAAAAACAAATCTCTACGCCACTCTACTGAATTTACTCACCGTAAAATTACCTCAACTGCGCAATTACAAAATAAATATCCCAACTGTCTTTGAAGAGTATCCGGCAGGAATTCTTACAAGATATTGCATCTCGGATACAGTATCCGGCATATAGCACAGTCGTATAAAAATAACCTTAATTTTGGAGACGGCTTACGGTCGCTTATCTACGAAAATAATAATTCTAACTTTCCCGGGTTTTATTACTGTGCTGGTATGACAATTTATGACAAAGATAATCATTCAAAAATCCAAGAGGGAAAGTTATTCGTAGTGGTCAAAAGTTGATGGCATATAAAACGTATATAAAATTGGAATTGGATTTAAACACGATATAAAATTTAATTAAAAAAATCGAAGATTCGAGTATTGCATGTTCACCGAAAATGAAAATAGAAAACGCTTAACAATCCACGACACGCTTAAAAATTTTGAGAAAATTGGAATTCAACGATATGTGCAATATGTGCATACTTTTTATTTTCGCAATAAGAAATACGACAAAAGAACAAGAAAAACCAATCGAAAAGTCTGCAATAGTTCTTTGGACAAGGAAGTACCTAATCGCTATTAAAGAATATCGTGAAGAATACATAACATATAAAAAATATAGTACAGGATGCTGTGGAAAAAATTATCATAAATTTAGGATCGGAAAGTTCCAGCGAACAATTAACCGAGGAATCAAGTCAACATACAGTGGGTGGCCATATTGATAGTTACACCAAGCATTTTTTTAATATATCAAATTAAAATTATTGTGTCTGTAAAACCGAGTTTATGAGATATGCATGTTAACAGCCATGATTTTATAACATACATATAGTATTTGGTAAGCCAATCGAGCCAAGTATCAAAACAGTAACAGGATTTAAATGACATTGTCAATTGATGGTAAATAGCATTTAGCGGAACAACTTAGAATTATTTGACTTACTGTTCGCTAATCTCTTCTCTACACATATTCTTTGTCACAAAAATATTTAACTGCAAGAACTTTTGCGAATGGCATATATTATATAATAATACAAACTCAAAACAATGTTAGCACTAGAATAAAATAAACTTACTTAACGATACTAATGGAGATGGTAATGTATTGAAAAATACATGGTTTAGTTGTGGTTATTTACAACATTTATTTACAGTTTTCAACTCTCAGGCTAATATCAAAGTTTAGATTTTTACCACAGTTTGCTATCATGTACTACTTAATTTGCACGTAATATACAAAAATTCCATTCTGCCCATCCGAGAAATTGAAGACCAAAGTTGCCCAAAAATTGTAAAACGAGAACTTCAAAAGCCGATAAATACCAAAATAGTGAAGTTTCAGATCTAAAATAGTTTATACATAAACTACCCCTAACCGTCTACCTTTAAAAAGTAAATGAAACCCTAAGACTTCACCTTCATCTGGAAATATGCCCCCCCCCCTAAATAGCGGAGATTTTTTCAAAAACTTTGTTCAACTTCGAGTTTAAATCACACCCATAAGTAAGCATCCTACGAAAATTATGTTTAAATTAAAAAATGTAGTTCGACATGGGAGCAATATAATGGTTTTTACTGCATGTCTCTAATACCAACCCTTCTTGAGATATCAAGATTTACGCTTACATAAAAATTTTCGAAACAAATATGGCTGCCATATTTCAATCAAAAGAACTAGTGTTGCAACATGAAAAGTTCTAATTTTTGAAAAGTTCGGACAAGTTCGAAAAGTTGGAAAACTTGGAGAAGTTAATTTTTTTGTAATATTAAGGTGTAAATGAGGGGTTCCCAAAGTGCGGCCCGCGAGCCAAATGCGGCCCTCAAACCCTAGAAACACGGCACGCGATGTAAGAACAGCCGCGATCTTGAATTCATAGAAATAATTTACGTTTTTACAAAAAAATAAATAAATTTTATCATATTATAATTAAAAATTGTTTACTTAAAAAATACTAAATTTTATATGTGATAAGTATACCTTGTCATTATATAGATTGTATATATTTTGTCTGATTGAGTTAATCGAATTATAGGAAAATGTCGAAGCCAAGAATTCTTACCGCAACAATTCCTAAACATGTTTAACAAATGTTCTCATTATTTGGAGGCACTTATATATGCGAAAAAACTTTCTCAATCATGAATATTAATAAGTCCAAATTGAGATCAAAATTAACTGATGAACATTTACAACCAGTATTAAGAATACATTCAAACTGATTTAGAACCAAAGCTCAATCATCTTATTAAAAGAAAACAACAACTGCATAAGTTACACACTTCAGATTGATTAGATAATCACTTCAAATTAGTATAAATCTTTTTTTGTGTCTAACGTTTTATTGATTTGAACGTATTTTTCCATAAAACTTTTTTTTGGCCCGCCAAATATTTTGAAATTTACAATTTGGCCCACCTAGGCAAAACTTTGGGAACCCCTGGTGTAAATTATGTAAATATAATAATAATAATTGCTAAACACAATTTTGACATTTTTATTATTTATAGAAATAATTATAAAAAACAGTTGCAGCCAGTCTCGGTGGATTAGTGGTTTGCATGTTTGCTTCATAATCCAAAGATCGCAGGTTCGATCCCCGGCCGAACTGGTAATTTTTCATAGCGGAGAAAAATTTAAAACATGCCTTCTTTTCGGATAGGAAGTAAAACTGTAGGTCCCGTGTCAATGCAATGTTTGGCACGATAAAGCTCCCTACTGGGGGTGGAATTCCCCCAGATTCGGCTAAATTCTAGTAGGGTCGGCCAAATGATCATAGCAATCGGTGCCATGAGGTACGACGGATGCTCCGCCATCCTGATTCCTCGCCCAAACACAAACAAACAAATTATAAAAAACAGTTGCAATCACATTAATTACTATACTATAACCAAAAAATGAAGGATCTAAACCGAGTGAATCTAGCAGGCGCAGATTAGCAGTCGGAGTTGATTGTGAGCGAGCCTTGTTCCCAAATTGTCAAATTTAGACAGTTTGAAATTAAAAATTGTCATTGCAATCTGTCAAAGTTTTGAAAGGTTTTTCACAACTCCAATTGTTACTTATTAAACTACTATTAATAAATAACATTCTGATAGCAAAAGTGTGTACGACATTAGTTGCTGCTTAAAAGATTTTTCACAACTCCAATTAATATTTATTAATAGTAGTTTAATAAGTAACAATTGGAGTTGTGAAAAACCTTTCAAAGCTTTGACAGATTGCAATGACAATTTTTAATTTCAAACTGTCTAAATTTGACAATTTGGGAACAAGGCTCGCTCACAATCAACTCCGACTGCTAATCTGCGCCTGCTAGATTCACTCGGTTTAGATCCTTCATTTTTTGGTTTAGGTATAGTATAAGAATCACTATCGTCTTGAATGCTACCGTCATTATAGCCACCTGATTCAAATGGATGGTTTGATTGGTTTGTACAACACAAGATTCTTGCAACTGACTTATAAATTACTAATAAAAGTCAAGTAAAAGAAATGTATTTTTGGAGCGTTTCGTATTTCGCAATACTTATTATTAGCTAATAATGCAATAAAAATAAGATAATTAATTAATAAAAAGAGTACAGGAGAAAACAAACAAATGTAATAAGATATTTATTTTGTGCATAAGGAATAATCTTTTATAATTTAAGAAGTGTTTAGTCAATGTAAAGTCATTAATAGAGGAATAAGCCCTTCCAAAAATTGCTAGACGTTAATAATTTTTATTAAATATCTTTATTACAGCATAAATTCGTTAGATTATATAGAATGGCCTTTTTAGTGCTTGCTAATCAGCAATATATTAATATGCTTACCTTATTTTCACACTAGATGATAACTCCAATTTACTCAATTTGCTTATTATTATTGTTCGAGATCTTCTAATAGCTATTTAGAGAATCATTTCTTAAATTATTTGTTTACTACTTAATATATTACTTCTTTTTACTTCTTATATTTTAATTAAATAAGTTTTATACGTAACGATTATCCCTTGCATGCATTCAAGACTGATTGGCACCAAGGAAATCGGAAAGCACTAAGATTAACGAAAATTACCGAAATAGTTGTGAAGATTTATTAAAAGCATATGTTTAAAACTCATTTACGCCCAACATTTCCAACTTTTCCAACTTTTCGCGAACTTTTCCAACTTTTCAATGAAAACTTTTCTTTGCTTACAACACTAGAAAAAGCTAAAATAAAATAGCAGTGGTTTTGATCTAACAACACTTAGGGGTGATAACACACAAAGAAGTATTCTTTTTGAAACGGTCGAGCTAAAAGTACGGCGCTACATCATATAACCGGTCTAATTTTAAATTTTTATGAAAAATACAAAGCACAAGGTAAAAGCTATCTTCTGGACCATTTTATATAAGAAGGGTTGTCAAGAAGAACAATCTAAATATTATAAGAGGCAAAAGAATTAAGAAAAGTAGGTGGTTTGGGCGCAAGATAACAATAATGAAGAAAAAGAATAAAAATATTCGAACATCTGTTTACGACTGTTCACGAAAGTACGTGATAAGTTTTCGTACCCTTTCGTATTCGAATGGCGTTATTACTTACCTCTAGTATTTTTTGAGAGCACACTTCCTTTTGATTTGCAGTATGTAGCAACAGCACACTCTTTTAAATTATTATTTGAAAATTGGAAACCATGATGTGTGATTAATTACAATTCAAAAAAGTTAGTCAAAATTTAGTTGTAACCCGTTACTATATGTAATTTGAATACTAAAGAAACCTTTAATTATAAGGTACTCAATAATTTTGTGTTTTTTGGTCTATTGCTTTACATGTCGATAATAAATACTTCTTTTTTATCGATTGCCGTACTATGTTGCGGAGCATTGATGTTTCCCTCCTATACTTGTGTTGTGCGTGTACAGTAATCACAAGTATTGGGAACCTACAGCTCAAAGTGGGCTCCGAACCACCCTAAGTACGTAGTATTTGGAGTTTTGATTAATTTCAGGGAAATTTCCTGGGCAAAGTACATATACAATATGGTACATAATTTTCGTTAGTTTGTAATGTCTATTTTGTTTTTTTTTTTTTGTTATTTACCACATAGGTCAAGATTTTATAATATATATTTTTTAAATTGTTTTAGATAAAATAAAGTTTGATAAAGAGGGAAATCTACCTTCGAAACGTAATTTTAATATAACAACTTACTCGTTTCATTCATTGAACTCAAGAACCAAAGAAGAAAAACCAAAAAAATTTTATATATAAAATGTGCCAGCCTCGGTGGATTAGTGGTTTGCATGTTTGCTTTATAATCCAAGGGTTGCAGGTTCAATCCCCGGCCGAGCTGGTAATTTTTCATAGCGGAGAAAAATTAAAAAAATGCCATCCTCTCGGATAGGAAGTAAAACTGTAGGTCCCGTGTCAATGCGATGTTTGGTACAATAACAATCCCTACTGGGTGTGGAACTCCCCCAGATTCGGCTAAATTCTAATAGGGTCGCCCAAATGATTATAGCAATCGGTGGCATGGGGTACGAAGGATGCTCCGCCATCCTGATTCCTCGCCTAAAAATAAATAAATACATAAAATGTGCTTAACAAATCAATGTCGCGAGTTAGTGTGCCGTTTTTACGAAAATAATGCCAAACGCAAGTCATTTACAGTGAAATATCTTTTGGATTTGGGTATCCGCGATCGAGTTTGTATCACATCTTCAGATATATGAAGCTAGTGGACGTACACAAAAACTGAAAAAATCTGGACATCCAATAAGTGCTTCAAATCCAGCAGATCAAAGTGTTTAGCTAAGTCTAAGACCGAATACTTTGTGAAAGAGGATAACACCACGCCCAATTTGCCCCAGTACTGGTCTATAGAATAACATTAACTGTGTATCTACGGTCGAATACAAACAAGATGCTCTATAAAACCTTCAAGACTTAATGAATTTAAGAAAATGTGTCAAAAGGCTGCCAGATCAGGTAGCTGAAAACTCTGGCGCGACGTTAATGGACAAGTTGAAGTCAAAGCTTCGTGAAACTTCTCGCCTGATCCGCTATTAGTTTTATACAATTAGTATGAATGAAAACTAACTACGCAATTGCATAAACTATGTACTATTGGTTTCATAATGATCTAGGACAGCACGGCTAATATGATGCTATTTTTTATTATTTTATCTTATGCATTTACATTTGAGAAATAGTCCAGTCGGCAGGGAACCAAAAGTATCTGTTTTTGGTTCTTTCGTGTTAACAGCTATTTTATTGCACAAACCTATTCAGAATAGTGGGTAGAGCAATATATGTAGTTGCGTACTAAATCGTAGTGACAGCAGAAAAGTTATGAACTTAGTTATTAATTTAAGACGCCATCAACCGTTTTCGAGAAGTTTTTATTCCGTAGCTCATCAGGATGATTTCCTTAAAAAAAATGTTCAGTATACGATTCGTTTATAATAAAAATAGCTACAAAATGGCACCGGTTCGATTGTTATAACTGAAATAATTAAGTTGAAAAATCGAAGAAACTGCCAAAATCGCGTATGTTTTTAAGTTGCCATAAAAATATAAATAGTTAACCAATATTGATGAAACTTACGATAAGTTTAGTTTAGATTATGTACAATAAGCACTCAAAACCCGTATGCCAGGTATGCAAAATTTTTTGTTTGACAAGGTTTTATAAATCTACTGCGCCTTAAATTTTGCAAGTTTGCAAAAGCTGTTTGAAGCTTTGCCTACTATTGCAAATGTGCATATATATAGCTTAAGTCATTAGCAATCGAACACAATTTGTAAAATTCGATTGCGATTATTTTTGCAATTTTGGTGATGTTTTACATCTCGTCATAGTTTTGTTACGTTTATAAATAATTAGTTTTTTGGTTCGTATACGTGGTCATTTATGAAATATTCTATCGGGTTCGAATGGACGGCAAAAATACACGCGATTTTAAAAAAGTTCAAGTTTCGATGCTTGAATCCTGAGATATTAAACTTTTTGCGTAAGTATGCACTACTCGTACATTATTTAACATATTGAAATGAATCAAAATCGTGTGTACAGTATGCACCTCGTAGAATAAGTATGCAATTGCCCAAATTTATTAGTTGCATATTTTAATAGAAATTATTGCAATAGAGTGAGACGCGCGCTCAAAAATCGGACAATCGCCTACTTAGTCTAATGCATACTTACGCAAAAAATCGCAGGATCCAAGCATCGAAACTAGAACTTTTTTAAATTGCATATCTTTTGCCGTTTATTCGAACCCAATGGAATATTTTATAAATGATCACGTATACGAATCAAAAAACTAATTATTTATAAACGTAGCAAAACTATGAAGAGATGTAAAACGTCGCCAAAATTGCAAAAATAAACGCAATCGAATTTTACAAATTGCGGTTGATTGCAAATGACTTAAGCTATATATATGTACATTTTCAATAGTATACAAAGCTTCAAACAGCTTTTGCAAACTTCCAAAGTTTTAGGCGCAGTAGAATTATAAAACCTTGTTAAACAAAAAATTTTGCATACCTGGCATACGGGTTTTGAGTGCTTATTGTACATAACCTAAACTATACTTAACGTAAGTGTCATCAATATTGGTTGACTATTTAGATTTTTATGGCAACTTAAAAAACATACGCGATTTTGGCACTTTCTTCGATTTTTCAGCTTAATTATTCCAGTTATGACAATCAGACTGATGCCATTTTGTAGCTATTTTTATTATAAACAAATCATATACTGAACTTTGTTTCGTAGTAAGTCATCCTGATGATCTACGGAAGAAAAACTCCTCAAAAACGGTCGATGGAGTCTTAAGTTGTTAATAACTTTTCTGCTGACACTACGATTTAGTACGCAACTACATATATTATTCTACACACTATTCTGAATAGGTTTGTGCAATAAAATAGCTGTTAACACGAAAATACACTCTTCACATCTCTATTGACTGGACTAAAAAGGAATAAAATAACATTATATTATCCTAGTTGTCCTAGATCATTATGAAATCAATGGTACATAAGTTGTAACTAAAAATAAATTTGATTTTAAAATTATAGAAAGTTTGTCTCACAATTTATGCCGCACCCTTTATACTTAGCCATATGTAACAGATTTTTTTCACTACTAGCTTTAAAACATACTATTATCTAGTCTGTTGTCACCTTGTGAAGTTAGCCTTCTTGCCTAGTGGTAAATAATTTTTTATTATTGACTACTAGTCAATAATCCAGATTTTAGTGTAACACGGGGCAAAAATTCATCCCATTATACACATCCAGGAAAAAATCCGTGATCGCGATAGTACGTTTTTTATGTGAGAAGAATAAAAGGAATAAAAGTACTAGTAGTGAAAAAAATTATATATACACCACGGTTGTGAAGTGTTTTCTAGAGCCTCTCATCTTATATCCCTCGATGCTGCGCATCTCGGGATCTAATAATGCTCGGCTCTAGAAAAAACTCTTCACAACCTTGGTATATAATATACTATTATTCACAATCGATACATAATAATGTGTTCATTATTGACGTTTAAAAAGTTAGAAAGTAGTTTATTATACACCATAGTCAATAATAAGTTCTCTTGGTTATTAATGAGTTCTCTTGGTTAGTAATATCCATTACTTACCTTTTGCTCGTTCTAAATATTCTCAACAGATGGCAGAAGTTTTCGTATCTATCTTTACTTTTAGCAGGTAACAAACAGCCAGTCACTGTTTTAGCAACTTCTCGCAATTCCGGTGGTGTGCAACTTACATCAGTTTCACTATCAGACATTTTAAATCGTGTAAATTGCAATTAGGAGCAATGTAATTAAATTTGGTTTAGTAGTGACACGAATTTACTTTGACAATTGTTGCAGCAATTGTCATTTTATCGCCACCTGAATAAAGACGCTGGTGTTGTGTCCTACATATATCAAGTATAAGGTATCAATTAAAGAACATAATTATGTACGATTGTGAATAAAATAGTATACATACCTCGGCGGGAAGACATTACGCGTCGAGCAATTGTCAAGTAATCAAGTAATCTACTATTACAGATTTATTGTATATTACTGTTCCCAAATAATGTTTATATTAAAGTATTTATAACAAAGGGATAATAATGGGAATTCGCGCAATAGATTTATAAGAGAAAGTTAGTTGCAGCCGTATACACGTGTTTCGCACTTATTAGTGCTCATCAGTACGGCATAGCAGATAGAAGAAATAAAATTTAAGCAACAAACTAGAAACAATGTTGCTTAAATTTTATTTCTTCTATCTGCTATGCCGTACTGATGAGCACTAATAAGTGCGAAACACGTGTATACGGCTGCAACTAACTTTCTCTTATAAATCTATTGCGCGAATTCCCATTATTATCCTTTTGTTATATGTTTATATACGCGCATTAATCTTTCTATGCATGTTAAAGTATTTATATATACAGTGTTATTTATTTACTATGCAATATATGTAAATCGTTTAAAGAGCGTGCTGTATAATCCGTTGCCAATGTGTGCATACGTAATGCTTTTACTTGATTATTTTCAAATGCAACATAGGGTGAATTACACTTATTTAATTTAATAGCGCTGTATACTTTACGATATTGTATAATTGTGTGCTTAAACAAAATTTGTGTTACAAATAGTTATTAAATGCAGACCCGAATCATCAGTAAAGTTCCAGATTGTACGTGTACATTTTTATTTCAACATAACAGTAACTGTTGTATAATCTACGGTCGTCGTATTTGTATTTCATCAAAATAGTAAACAAATCGTCGATATCAAATAACCTTGTTACACGACGGTATTTCTTAATAATAATAATATTTACAACTAAACGCAACAACATGAGTTCATTGTGAGATTTCCAACCATTTCAATGAACCGAATATTTTGCTTGTATGTGTCATTGAGTGTATTTGCCACACAAAACAGGTGGTTAAACAAGTCATACGCATAAAAAACTTTCTTCATGAATGAATGCTGGTTTTTATTGTACATTTTCTTCTGAGCAGAATTTGTAACAATCGTCAACATACTGTATACTATCAACTGTATAGGCAATAAATAAATAAAGTCCTAAAAATTTGCAGTTAAAGAAGAAGACAGACAAGGATATCCTGTGTCAGTGATCTTATTCAACGTCCTGCGTGAGAAAGTGATCACAGAAACGTTCGAAGATGGTCTAGCAATAGTGACGAGAAGTAAAGCGGAATTACGTCGCGTTATTAAAAGTGGTGCCAGAAAAACCGAAGGAAATGTGTGGGACGGGTTAAGATTTACTTCTGATTAAGGTCGTAGGCATAAATTTGAAGACCTTGGAATGTTTACAATATAATAATAATAATAATAATAATAAATAATAATAATTGCTACAAGCCATAACCTTCGCCATAATTTCGGTTTTACGGTTTATGGACTTATAAAACACTCAATATGCTGCAGCGACAGCGGACCAAAACTCATTTTCTTATATGTGTAGACATACTTTAGTTTTCTTTAACATTTATTCTATAATTTTCATTTTATCGTTCTATTTTTTACACCTATACTACGGGAGAACCAACAGCTAAGGCCATATGTCCCCTAAATAACATTCAACACACATACACACACCCATAGTTGAGGAAACTTTTCAGTTAGAAAAATCCCGTGGCTCCAAGTGGGACTCAAACCCACAACCCTTGGAACACGAGTGATGCACTGACACCACTCGTCCACCGCCGACCCTATTTATCATCTAATCAATTTTATTTTTAAATCATTAAAAACTTTTGAAAATTTAATTCACGAAGAATTTTTGTTTATTTTGAAATTTAACATATAAATAATAAATTGCATTGTGACCTAGCAAACTTTAGAAACACAAATAAATTCGTCCATTTTTTTATTCTGTAATAATCTTCTTTTACAATCATAAGGTGAACACTACCGGCGATAGAGTTTTAGTGCTTGATTATCAATATTTTTATCTCTTTCTTGGTTTGTGCTCTCTTTTCTCAATTATTAACCACAACACCTTCTTTGTTACCCTGTTCTCTACAGATCTTAAAGTCTGTTACAGTCAGGCTATTATTTGCAATAATTACCACTGTGATGAATATACGAGGAGGTATTGATAAATAGTTGGCCTAGCCTAGAAAAAAACTACATGTTTTCGAAGTAATAGTATTTTATTCAACATAATCACCTTTCAACTCTATACATTTAATGCATCGATCAAAGAGTAATTCTAATCCTTTAGAAAAAAAAGTTTTATCCTGTTATGCAAACCACGACTCCACAGCATCAATTACCATCTCGTTTGATGTAAATTTTCGTCCTTTCAATGATTTTTTGAGTTTCGGAAAGAGATAATAATCCGATGGGGCCAAATCGGGAGAATATGGCGGATGGTCGACAATTTCAAATCCGATTTCATTGATTTTTTGTAGGGCAATAAGTGATTTGTGGGCGGTCGCATTATCCTGCAAAAACAAGACGCCTTTAGTAAGTTTTCCTCGCCGTGATTCCACAATTTTCGCTCGAAGTTTGGTTAATAGATATGCGTAATATTCTCCCGTGATTGACTTTCCATGTTCCAAGTAATCCACGAAAATTATACCATCTTTGTCCCAGAAGATGGAGGCAAGAACTTTTCCAGCAGACTTCTGCACACGAAACTTTTTGGGCCGAGGAGAGCCAGAATGTTTCCACTCCTTAGTCATTTCTTTAGTTTCTGGATCATAATAATGAATCCATGTTTCATCCATTGTAACAAGGCGATCCAAAAAGTTTGATTTTCTATCGTTAAATTGATTGCATATCCACTGAGATGTTGTCACCCTCAATCACTTTTGATCAGCATTGAGACATTTGGGTATCCATTTTGCGGATAGCTTTTTCATTCCCAATTCATTATGAACGATATGAAAAACGGGTTCGTATGAGATATTCAAAGTCTCTGATATGCGTTTTAGGCAGATTCATCTATTATCCAAAATCATATCATGGACAGCATCAATGTTTTCTTGCGTTGACACAGAAATCGGTCTCCCAGACCTCTTCTCATCGGTGACATCTTTTCTTCCACGTTTAAAATCAGCAACCCAGTTTTTAATGGTTGAATAGGATGGACATTGATCTCCTAACGTTGTTAACATGTCATCATAAATTTCTTTACCAGACAATCCCTTCACAAACAGGTACTTGATAACCGAACGATACTCGATTTTGGTGAAGTTCCAATCTTCATCTGGCATGGTTTACTTTTCTTAATCACAATTTCAAAATAACGTCACCTTTTGGGCTGACACTTTGCTCGTGCACTTGTCAAAGCTTCAACTTGTTTTCATAGCAACACGATTTATTTTTGACTGCTAGAACTATTCAAGGCCAACTATTTATCAATACCCCCTCGTACTTACTTTCATGGATATTCATTATCCCTTGATTTGTTTTTCTCTTCCAAAAGTCACCAACTTGTTTGTCTGCTATACCCATCTGAATATTTACAGTTTTCTTAACTCCAGTCTTTTTTCTTGTACGTTTCGTTTGAGCGTTCTCCTATAAGTCGTGCTAAAATATTATAAATAGGCTGTTAAGATAACACACAAACCTAATTTTAAATAGAGGACAAAATAGTGAAGGTGTTACCCTACTTATTGATCTTATCTAAAGCTAGCCACCGCCAAGTATGATAAGTTACTCCTTTGTCATTTTCTTCATCACTTTTAGTAATTCTGATAGGTAGTTCAAAGTTTAAACTACGAAAGTGTGGACAATAAATCTCAAGCGTCTGGGAAAGGGTTGCAGAGGGAGATAGTAAAGGAAAAGCTTAGTAATTAAGCTGTGCTTTTAAAGAACCGATTTTAAATAACGTTATTTTTTCATCATTCTATTTATTAATCTTTAAAAAATATGTTTAGTCCCTTTTTTGAAGAAAAGTTATTTAAATTATCACAACCTACTTTTAAAATAAATGTGCGCTTGAGCTGCATGATTCCATAACTCAATTAGCCATAGCGGGGTGATAATAACCCTGAGACATTACCGCCCCAGGTTTGATTCCAGCTAGAAGATAACTTTTTAAATGGCAATGTTTCTCATCGAAAATGTTTTTCAACTCTTGTTTTCAGGAAAATGGTATGCATCGCGCCTCTTTACTATGTAACTTAGGCATTGGTTTTACCAATTTAACCAGAACAGTGACATGAAAGAGAGAATGAAAAAAATTGTAATAAGCAGTGAAACAAAACTTAGCAGAATTTAGCAAAACTATTAAAAATCACAAGACATTTAATAAAAATACAAAATAATACAAAAAATAAATAAAAGAAGCAATTAACTACATGTTTACTTAACATGTTGTTAGTCTTGTGTAATATTGTAGACCAAAATAAATTACAATTTGAATTAAAATGCAATTTATTAAATTTGCCAACTGAAATCGAACCTGCGATGGCAGCAACTTGGGGTTATTATCGCCCCTACTCTGGCTAACTGAGCTATGGAATCATATCGTCGTTCGGGCGCATCACGCTCATTTTAAAAGCATATTGTGCTAGATTAAGTAATTTTTCTTTAAAAAATTGGGCAAAATGTTTTTTTTTTCGTTTAATTCAACATGTTTTAGAAATTAATTATGCATTTGTGTAAACAAAATAGTAGTTTTTGTCCTGAAATAATGAGATAGATTTGGTAAATTTCGTAAATTATCATATTTATGTAGATTCCAACAAAACAACCAAACTTCCAACACATCTGCTAAATTAGGGATAAAACAATATTCTCTCTAATTATTAGATAATAGCTTCCAGGACACTATCTTCATTATTACCTATAGAACTGATACAATACAATGAATTCTTTTAATAGCTCGAAAAACTCGACTATTAACTCATATAATTAGATTAATTAGTGAAAAGAATTGCTAATCCAGTTTTATGAATCCAATGAATCCATTGAAAATTCTGCTCGAATCTCATCACTATATAGGAAGAATATTAGAATTGTAATAAGCATCAGATTCTAGAATAATGACACTATAAACCTAATTCAGATTTATATCTTTATTGTTTTCAAATAGAACAATGGCGCCAACAAGAATCGTATTTCATAGGAATTATAAGAGATAACACAGTCGTTTTTAGTTTTTAAGATGTATACAAAACCATAGGATGTAAATGATGTAAAGTAAGAGAAAAACACATTATAAATAACGTATTAAAGAACAAATGACTATTCATCTTTAAATAGCATAAATATTGAGCGCGTTAAACTTGAAATGTATGTACTCGTAGATTATCAACAAATGCTTTAAATTACATTTCTTTTTAAATGTAGGTACAGGCTGATAAGTATCTTTTAGAAAAATTGTAAATTAGTAGTTTAAATTTTTATACACAGAAAATTTCACATGGTACATTCAAAGAGTAACCATACCTAATCACCACAGACAAATAACTTTTATTCTTGCGTATGGCAATAGATTTTTACAAACTATAAAATATTTAACCGGAGGACTGGTTAAATATTTTATAGTTATAGTAGAAATATAAAAGCAGGGTAAAAGGTTTACGATCAAGGCAAATGCCCTTTATGCTTTTTTAAAGAGAATTTAGTTTTATTTACATTCCCTGAATTTAGAACTGTTCAATAAAAATATCTGCGATTATTATCAATCGGTAAAATATATTTACATTTATAAATATTAAAAAAACATAGAATAATGGTTACATATTTTTTTAATAAGAAATAAACTTTAGTTTGAAAACATACAATAATTATATTTCTTTATTAAAGATACATATAAATTCATTTTTTTAATATACCAGATATATGTACATATAACCGATCATTTCTTCATTTACGGTACTTAAAAGAATTTATCGGAACTCGGGAAATCGGTATAAATAATGGCTGCCTTTTCTGCTTTACAGATATTTAACAGATAATTACTAGATATTTACATTAAGTAACATTTTCTATACGTTTCCATTTTTAACACTTCCTTTTAAGATGATGCACTTTTTATATTGTTTTATATCTTAAATATTGACTTGCTTGTTCTGTCCGTGGGTTCGTTTCAAGCGTTTCTATTGGTCCGCGAGGAGGAGGGTCGGCATCCCGTATGGCATATGAGTGTAGTAAAGGAAAGGACATCTATACATTATAATATAAGGTCTAAGACATTTGGGCGTGGCCGTTTCGGCGCGGGACAGTTCGGCGCAAGGACACTTCGGCGCAGGCACACTTCGCGCCGGGACATCTGGGCGCAGCATTCAGTTCGGTGCATGTAAATTCTTCTACGGCAAATTAGGATAAAACTTTCGGTGATATTTAAAAAACGTTTTTTTTAACACTTAGTCTATTTTTTTGGGGACAAGCTACCCTGTTATCAGTGTTACCTTTTTTATTTTTATGTACACACACGACATGCATTTATCAGTAGTACGATGTAATGACATAGGAAAATTTATATTAACATTAAATATGATACTACCGGGTGATTTTTTAAATTTCTGATCTAGAAAGCCATGACATAATTTTAAAACAAAAGATGCGGAAAACGTAGGGCGTAGTTTGAATCGTTCGATTTGTCACAACTGTCAGATTTCAAAAATGTTGACATAAACAGTTAATTTGTGTATAGATGCTGAAGGTCAACATTTCCAACAGTTGTTGTAAATTTTGAATAAATATTGTGTTAACAATGTAAATTGTTATAATTGTGAATAAATCTTGCTATTTCTTAAATCCAAGGAATAAAAATTGAAGCGAGTTGTAACCATAACCTAAACTTCTCAAGTCAATAATCACATCGAAATTGCACTTAAACTCGCAATAAAATGCACACTTTGGTAAAAGCATGTTTCGCAAATGATCACTGTTTAAATATTTATCAATTTGTTTAATAAATGTAAAAGTAAGTAGTCAATTTGTCACATAAATGACATTTGGAATAGCAGTGTGATCAACGCTACGCCCTACGTTTCGGTGACCTTCGATACGGCGTAAAAATCACGGCTTACTAGATCAGAAATTTAAAAAATCACCCGGTATTAATAAATAAATACGTGGTAACCTTCACGAATTTCTACTCTACCGCAAGAATATATTGGACCAGGTATTTGATATAATTACTAATTTAAATTTCTTGGTCCATACTAATAACTACTTAGTTGCAGGATAAAAAATAGTCGTAATTTAAAAATGAGGCGTAGCTTAGATGCAAAACTCACTCTTTGCAAAATTACAAAAATTTACATAGTATTCAACAATTGTTCGCAAAAACAATCCCGAAAAACTTAAAATAAGAAAAGTAGTAATGGGTGAGTTTTGCAACTATACACCTCAAATATGAAATGTCATAAAATTCTAACCTTTAATAATAATTCTATCATTAATCTGTCATTTCTAAATAATAATTATTTCGCTAAATCATTAATATTTCAAAATTCATTTGTTTTAAACAGTATGATCAAAAGGTAGTTTCTAAAGGGTTCCCTTCAGGAGACGCTGTCCTTTGGCGACATTCATTTTCAGATGCCAAAGAATTTCTACTAGCTAATTAAACAGCACTAACTACACTAATAATAAAGAATACTCACGCAATAATTAATAAATACATACAAGTACATGAATGGCAAATATTGATTTTTTTGATTGATCATACCATATTTATCTAAGACTGTACTTCCTCGATCATACTGTAGTTATTATCTGTAATTGCTTTCCACGCCGAAGTGTCCCTACGCTTAAGAGGCCTGCATCGAGTGTCCTTACACCAAAATGTCCCCGCGCCGAAGTGTCTCGCTCCGAAACGGAACGTCCACGACGAAATGTCCGGCTCTGTATAATATATTGTAAAGAGGTTTTGTAATTATATGGGGATCTCTATGTTGGGGATCTCGCGGGTAACATAGCTGGGGTACTCCGTAATGTACAAGACTGGTTCAATGCTAGCCATCTACTGATCAACATCGACAAAACTTGTTTAATGACATATTTAAACGACGGAGATAGTGAGTACTTATCGTACCTCCTGAATTTAAATAATATAAAGCTTAGTACAGTTGAGGAGAGTAAATTTGTGGGTGTACTTGTTGATCGGAAATTTCATTGGAAAAAACACGTCGAAGAAATTACATTAAAACTTCAGAAAGCCCTATTCTGCTTCAGACGATTGAAAACTATTTGTGAATTTGCTACTCTACGTACAGTTTATTTTGCTTACTTTGAATCTACTATTAGATATGGGATAGTGTTTTGGGGAAATTCAATATTCTTAACTAACATTTTAAAACTACAGAAAAAAGCCCTTCGAATAATTTTTAATCTATCAAACAGAGACAGCTGCAGACCGGTATTTCAAAGACAACATATTATGACAATTATTAATTTATTTATTTTCGAAACGGCTTTATTTGTGTACAACAACATTAGTACTTTTCAAAAGGGTTCCAACCTTCATACTTACAATATAAGGGCCGATCCCCTACGGGCTCGTAGTGCTAAAAGCTCAATATACTATAGATCTTTTTTGTTTAATTCGGTGAAAATATACAATAAACTGCCTTCAGCAATTAAAGATATAGACACTATTAAAAAATTCAAAATATCACTGAAACGTTATTTAATTGAAAATTGTTTTTATACTCTTGAAGAATTCTATACTGCATAATCTCAATAAAACTAAATTTTGCTAGTAACTTCCATGATCGTCTAAGCCAAGCACCAACGATAATTACATTTAAATACTGTGTTTGTTGTTAATTATATTTGTTATATTTTATGTTATATTCATATTTAATTTTATTTGTATATGTAAATTGTTTTAATGTGCATGTTTTACCATATTTACATTTTACATTTTATTATATATACCTATATTTTTATTATTTACATGACTAATTAATTATTGTTTTTGTATTATAATTCTACGCCTCTGGCAATGAATAAAGTATCTATCTATCTATCTATCTATCTATCTATGCATCAGACATGGTTTACTTGTTTTCCTGTACATTAAATGCTTTTTCTTATTGATTGTATTTACAGTTCGTTAAAGCCAAGGAAAATGTGAGCTAAGCGAGCACTTGTCTTGTAAAAAACTAAAATAATACCTTCAATATATGTTTTTTTTTATTTAATTGAATTAACTCAGCATTACATTTGCAAAACTTGTAGGCGTATTGTAGGCAGAGCGCAGTGTAACAATCTTTCACCCCTCTGCAGCTAATTCATGAAATGATGAAACTATAACTAAACTCAATTGAACTAAAATAGTTTTTACAATAGAAGGGACGGTGTAGGTAAGGATGGTGTAATTTTCTTTTCAGTCTGTTGTAAAAGTTTTTCTGTCCTATTTTATAGTACGCAGCACTTGGACACTGGTTGAGATTGGTGAAAAACTTTGCACGCACTTGTTCAATGAAAATCAAAATTGGGGGCATTTGAAGTCTTTGCTGTGGCTGTTCATTTAGCACCAACTAAGGAACGTTAGTTGAAATTCGTAGAACCTTATATTGTAACGCTTGTAATTTATTTTTTGAGTTTTATTTGTATACTCCACGTAAGCTATTATGAAAGTATGTGTGTAGTATCAGAACAATGTTCTCACTATCAGTCAAGTTATTTAAAAAAAAATATGTTATTTTGCTTACTTTTATTGTTTATAATTATTTATTTTTATTAGGTAAATTATTTTTAAAAGTAGTTGTTACTGTATACTATACTATACTTATTTTCCTTAAATTGTCAGAAAGCAATCCTGAAAGGTATACAGTGTCTGCCTAAAGTTAGACCCAAATGGGGAAATTTTTAAATATTTTTATTGGAAAAGACTGTGTGGAACAATCACGTCTGCTTCCAAAAATACTTGAAATAAGCCAGGTCAGAGTGGACGTAAAATGTCATTTTTTCTTAATAAAACTTTTCCATATTTTAACAAACAAGGTCAGTTTTCGCCGATTTTTTAAAAACAGTATAATTTAACAGATACCTAATGCCACCTGTCAACCTTGACATGGCATATTTCAAGTATTTTTGAAAGCAGAGATGATTGCCCCAAAAAGTTTTTTTCAAATCAGAATACTAAGAAAAATTCTTTATAGATTTAACTTTATGGCAGACACTGTATATGTTTTCGAAACTCGCAAAAAACATGGAATTTATTGAGGCCATAGTTAATTATGATTATCTTTTAAAATATTTAAATTTGCTATATCTGGCCTATTAAAGACAAAAACTAGAATCGAACTAAAAAGTTGTGACTAACACTTTTATGCTATCTTTTCAAAAAACGAGATATTAACATTTCAGAAATCACATAATCCACACCACAGTTTTAACACTTGGTAAGTGCCCGTTCCATAAAACTTCAAGCTGCAAACAAACTGTGGAACGGATTGCAGATTGGGTCTTCGTACAAGTTTGTACCATAAATTATAAGACGTAATTCTATTGACCGTACCCATGGTGGCAAAAGTATCAATTTGGTCTATTAATGTAACGTCACAGTAATTATATTAGTTGCGTAGATTACCACAAATGCATTTGCTAATGGTGGGTAGTTTGTTGGGATCGCTGTTCTGACTTTCTGACTTACATCATTAGCAAACAGCGATTGGTACGAGAGCAGTAATAGACCGAATCGTATTCTCATTTAAAATTGGGGAAATATTAAGATTATAAATACAGAAAGTGAAGCTTTTACAAAAGAGTGAAATGTTTTCGACGATGTGCCCAAGACTTCTGAAATGAGAATGCAAACGTCACTTTCGTACGAGTTGTGTGCAATATTTTTTGTACGCAAATTAAGAATTGGGGAAATTTCTAAAATAAAAAAGTAAAAATCTAGGTATCTATCTAATGATGGTATGTGTTTCTGGTAGTCTAGGTAGCAATATTCGAATATTCCTGTTTTGTTGATTGTAAATATTGTATCATATTTAAACAGCAAAATAAACAAATTTTACAATCAATAATGTTTGGTAAACAAGTAGCAAAGTACGTCATTTACTCAAGGTAACTGTAATTTCATTTTTTTGCAGAATCAGTAGGTTTTTGAATAATGGGAAGCGTTAATTTTATAAATAAAATGTTGGATTTGATTTTGTTTTAAACTCACGTGTATTATATACATAACATAAAACAAAAAGTAGTATAACTCTTTTTTACTATTTTGATTTTGATGTTTTATATATGCACTACAGAGTATGCTCATTGTCCCGCCCATGTTTAGCATTTGTCTATTTACGTCTGTATTTAGGTTTTACATGTTTTGGCAATATTATTCTTATTCAAGAAATTCTAAATGTGTGAATAGTTAATATAGATAAGTACCTGTGAAATTTTAATTAAAAACATTTTAACGTTCAACGAATTCTTGAAATTTTATTTTTATAGATTAGTTAAGGTGATTCAATCATGCTTTTTTAACTATTACCTATTTTATAAGCAGTTGGCGATCATTTTTTCCAGAATTTCACAAAACTGTAGCTTACGGAGAACCAGTATTTCCCGGAACAGTGTTTAAGAAGCATTAAATAGGTTTTTGGGAAGTAATACTAGACGGTACAGGGCTACAGGGCCAACTGACGGGTTTTTAATTATTGCAAAACCATTTATTTTAATTTCATCTGTTTGTTGTATCAACAACAAATACACTGGATTGTAGCACAAAAATAAAATTTGTGTCTTTTGTACAAACTGTGTGCTGACTGTACAATCTGGGACTTCAGTAGTGATTCAGATCTGAATTTAATCCTATCCATCGGATTTTAAAAATTAAGATGAAGTATCATGATTTGCATAAATTTTTTTATACAATTTCTACCCTTTATAATATTCTAAAATTACGTATTTCATCTAAATTTATAGATTGCATAAGACTAGATTCAGTTCCAGCTTCCGAATCAATACTATATAGTCTTAGACTGCACAGATCAGCTAGATGTAAAATACATATTATGTCAACCATTGAAGTTATTGGCATTGTAGAGATGTTTGCAAAACATGTAAAACACAATATCACATTAACTTTATATTAATTTTTAATATTTATTTACAGTGTTCTGCCAACCTTGCTCTCACAGGCTTGGATCCTTTATCATCATTACTAAGGCCAGATCCTAACTCGCTATTACTATCTAGGCCAAGCGTCGAACTTTCACCATTTATTGCACAGCCGGAATCCATAATGGATGTTGCATGTAAGTTTTTGATTAAAACTGGACTACCTAAGTACTTTTTATAATTCTACTTTATACAAACGCGGTACTAACTGTAATACACACCAAAACCTACGTTGCATTTGATATAGACCGCTCATGTTCATGCACAATATAATGTTAATCACCATATTAGTGTACATTTTGATGTGGATACTAGATGGTGTTAAACACTCTGACAGTGAAATTATTTTCTAAATAAAATAATCCACTGTTTTAGCAATTGAATTTTGTAATATACGTATAATTTTTTTCTCTAACCGCACGAATGTGACACTATAATATCAAATTGTTTTGTATAAAAAGTCCAGGTTATTTAGAAAGTACTACTAGTCACCATAGCAACTTTATAAAAAGTGATGGGATAGTTAAAAAGAGAAGTTAAAACAGAAGTCGTATCGGAGAAGATGAATGTTCGAGACATCTCGACATTCTCAGCAAGACTAAGGAAATGTTAATCAGTGTTATCAGATGAAGAGTTAAGCGCTAAATGCCCACAATTGTACGAATTTAGCTTCTGAAAACATCCAAATTCACAATTCCACTTTCGTTTTTACGGATATGTTTCGGTAATCCGTTTTGCATAAAAATACTTCTGAAATATGGAATGATCACCTAATTGGACAGATCGATATTAGTCAGTGCTCAGTGTGGAAGTTTAAGGGTAGTTTTTTGGAGGTCGTAAATACAATCCTAATCCTATTTTGTATGGTCTCAAATATAGTCTTTTTCCTATAGCCGCTTGCTACATTGCTTTATTGTGTCGATACATTTATTTGAGCGTTTCTTGAGATTAACTGCTTTGGCTACCGCTGCAGCACCCCCTCCGATCAAACCGAGAGTCCCGAGTGCCGCAAACAGAGCAATGAGTGGTAAGATACCACCACGTTTGAAAATAGGTATAATCCACTATTTGGAACCAATGATATTTTTATGTTTCAAAGCAGCTAGGGCAAGAGGAGCAAATCGTTATAAAAATAGCTTTTTTTACTTTATCACCAATACGTTTTCTAGCTATTTTGACTGCATTGTTGAACATTAAGATACCCCTTCTATTTACGTTAGATCTCCGAAATCGTCGAACACCCATACCCAATTTTCTTTTTCCAGACTTAGTACCAGCTACAGTGAGCACAGCCGCTCTCTCTCCAAAACGAGTGTCCTTAGAACAAAACCTCGCCCATGTCTTTCGCAGAGTACGTTTCATAACACGTTACTCCTATCACAAAAGGAGAGTGATTGGAAGCTTGCTCCAATATTTTTATATATTTATACCCCATACCCATATATGCTCTTTCATAACATGTCCTACAGAAGCAGTTAAAGTTAAAGTCAGAGGCACAGATTGTTCATTATAAATCGAGATAATAGTTCACCGACGCCGCAAGCTTTTAAACATATGCAGTATATTAATGAGGGCAGGATTCAAACGCGGTATAATAGTAGGCAGTTCCGGATGCCCTAAAACCAATATAATGATAAGTTTACTAGAACATCCAACGACTTACGCTTCGAAAACACATGCCTGCAATAAATCTTTTTATCGACCGAAATACGTATATCTGCGCGATCTGTTTCGATCGTTACCGATCGGTGGTTTTTGAATAGAATTCTTCTGAAACTATATTACAACCTAAGGATGCAAAACAAAACTCGTGATTAAAAACGTGATCATTTCTGCTTCGGAAGCTGATGTGATTATTTCTGCTACATCGACTGTTTTTACTTATGTCAGACCTATTCTGCAATACCTAAACAACTCGTAAGAGATAATGCAGATCTCATTGTCGTTTTTAACCAGGATAATACAATGTAGCTTGAAACATATATTTAACGATCACGTTAGCGGCGATGTGACTTTCGATGCCTTTAAACACTTGTTTAAACTGTGTTTAACTGTTGAAAGGAGAAATACGGCGTTTTAGTAATCGATAAAGATTGCCTACTCAATGAGGAATGTTATCGGAAACGTTTGGACTGTTACTTTACCATAAATACCGAAGACATAAACTAAACGTTTTAGTAAACATGGACAAGCGTGTAGCAAAAGACTTGGTCAAAGCATTACGACATGTTAAACAGCAATACAAAAATTTCAAGTCTGAAATTGCACACGGTCAGAAGTGGAACTACAACGTCGCTATCAACCCATCACTCAACCATTGCGTGAGTTTACAACCAGAGTTAAAACTTAATTATTAACACCGAAAGAAGAACCCGTAAAGATGTAAGTTTCTAATCCCATACCTACTTCAACAGCGAAATATTATACTTAAAAAACTCGAACACAATTAATAGGTATATCCCATGCAATTAGGGAGCTATCACCTATCATCCAAAGAGCTCACGCTAATAGCGTTTCCTCGGCTGAACTCTTGGTTTTTAATATTCTGGAATCCCAACATTAGATCATTTGAAAGAACAACTTGCTGATACTGGGTTCAGTCCGGAATTCCGAACTTACATAGATGAGACCTTTTCTGGTAAAGCGAAAATTTGCATCGAAGACATGTTCAGGGATACTAAAAACGAGTTCGATCATCTATACGGTATACGATTCAATATTATCGATTCAGCATTATCTAATCGGAAACTCTTAGGTAAAATTTTTAAATATACAGGCATTCCTGACTTTATATGAATTAGTATTTAAAACAGAATCCGTTGAATACGCTCAAATAGATTTACAGTAGTATAAGGACCTAGTTACGCGTACCAGTACTTACAAGAATACGTTACATTGAAGGTACGCCGCTACTAGGAACCCGAAAGAAATATTCAACTACTCGTATAATTAGACCCTTTTTATACCTGGATCTAGATTCCTCAGCGAATCTACAACACCGGTCACGCGATCAAAGACTCGTGCACTAAAGAAATATGATGCTGGTGATATGCGCGTTCTCATTTTATGTACTAGTACAAAAAGGAATGTAATGTTCTCGCGGGACGCTAAAAATAGTATATTGTTTTACAAGTTAAGAAAGTGAGGTTTTTTCAGCGAGTATAAATGTCTCGAGTATAAACTCTCGAGCAAGAGAAGCAAGCGAGTGGATTAATTTTACACGAACATATGTCTAACACGTCGAACGTGCTAATTTCTCGTGTACTACGAAAAATAGGCAAATCTTAAAAATAAAATATTCAAAATTAATTTCAAAATAATTTTCATCGAATAACGTTTATCATGACAACACCGTTATAGATAGCAACCAGTAGACAAATAAGTAACAACCACCATGGATGTTGGTAACTAAAACAATGGTTGCTAACTAGGTAAGTGGTTGCTAACTAGAAAAGTGTTACTAAATGGAAAAGTAGTACATTTCTTTACTGTTTTCTAACAAACAAAGTAGCTCTTTTCCATTAAGTACATGAAAAACATTTTCTTTTATACCAGTAATGCGAAATAAATAAAACTATTCAATCAAATAATATAATAATAATAATCATTTACATCTTTTCTTTGATAATAATATTAAAATTTAAAATGTATGCAATATAAAAATAATATATAATATAAATAATATAAAATTATTTTCTTAAAAAACAAATTTGACGTTTCTATTAATATTTTAGTTGCTGCTCGCAAGGAAGTTACGAAAACATGACAAACTTTCAATGAAATAAGGGCGAAGATTACATATTTTTATCTTTTAATTATATTAGTATTAAAATTTGCCCGTTGTTACAGAAATAAACATCGTGAAAAAACTAATTATGCCAAACACCTTTTAGAACAAAATCACACAATGACTCCTCAAGATAATATTAAATTCCTACATTTTTGTAATAACAAACGCAAATTAGACATTTTAGAAGCTTTTGAGATATACAAACACAAACTCAGAGTACATTTAATGAATGAACAGATTGAGCTCAGTAATTCTCCGTTACTGGAAGTGTTAGATATTTAATTCTGATTATTTTTATCTTTTTATCTAGCTATCTATTTTTGTATTTACCTTAGCGACGTGTATGTTTATATTTATATTACCTTTGATAATGACAGCTTAGCTGTCGAAACAATATTGTTAGGTTATAATTTAATAAATACTGTAAAACTTTATATTAATCTTTATTTATTTCATGATTATGGAGTTCCACAAATTAAAGCTACAAACAATAAAGAATACACTATTCTGCCAAAAATCGGTTTAATTCACTTTAATGAGGCAGAATGCTGTTAAAAAAACTGAACAACACCGCTAAACGGCGGATTTTAAAAAATCTATACGCATACATCCTTCGAATTTCAAGTTTCTGCGTTTAAACAACCACAGATAATTTTAGAAAACTAGTGGTAGAAATTTGTCAAAAATAAGAAATAAGGAAAACAAAATAATAAAGTTAATTTTTTTAAGCACCTAACATAACTCTACATGTTTAAGTAAGCATAAAACATACGAATACTTATGTAACTAGATCGTAGAATAATCGCAAAACGAGAAAAGCCTATTGACGTCACCTGCGAGTAGATAAAACTTGAAACGGACGAGTTTATTTTTTAATAGGGGGATGTTTTACTTGTCAAGTTATTCTACCTCTCATTTGCTCATTTGCGTTTTGCCGCTGCCGCGGTGTTAGCGCGAAAACGACGCGTAACTTTCACGACGTCAGCCGGCATTCCTCATTTTGCGATTATTCTACCTACTTGTATTAATTTCATAAATATCGTGTGCTCATCATCAATCATAGGAAGGCTATGGATTATAAACAGGCCCCTAGCCATGATTTTCTTTCGGCGGAGGGGCTAACAGATTCAATCAAATATAATTATTACAAAAAAATTTATACAATAAAATAACTTTAAAGGGAAAAAACTCGAAGTCGCATATATGCTCGGGGGAGGCCTCAGCTACGTGCCTGATTGTAAATTTATCTATGTGCAAGATTGGTAATAATCTTTGAGACAATTGTTTAATGTTTTTGAAATCTTAGCTTGACAGTTTTGAATTTGAATGTTAAAATGTAAGAAAAATAATGAAAATTGATCTAATTGTCAAGCATTATAAATTATGAAAGTCTAGACAGTGTTGTGTAATTACCATATTGTCACACTATACAGATAAAAAAAGAGAGCAATTTTCATTATTTTTATATTATACTAAGCATTAACCTTCAGTTCAAAACTGTCAAGATTAAACTTCAAAAACATTAAACAATTACTTCAAAACTATTGCCATCTTGCAAGTAAATAATTTTACAATCCATGATACACTTTACCGTGCTGTCAGATGGGCACGTTAAGTAGTCGGTCTGACAACCACAAGAAAATCTATTAATAGTTGTTGTTAAAAATAACACCGCCCTATACCCCACACACGTACATATGTATATATTTAATTCAGTGGTTTGGCAATGCTAATTGCAATTAACATTTATTCATTCATAGATCATAATTACAATTAACAGTTATAAATAACCTCTCCCCCCAATACTCAACAGTTCTACCCTTAGGTTTACTCCGTATTTTTAAGGAACTGGCATCACATTTGTAAGGTCATCCAGAATATTAATATTTCGTTCAGTCCTTTCCGTTCAACCTCTTATTCCGTTGAGATAATTAGCAGGATAAAGATCCCTACTGGGGGTGGAATTCTTCCAGATTTGGCTATTCCACTAGAGTCGGCCAAATGATCATAGTAATGGCACCAAGAGTTACAAGAGATACTTCGCCACCCCGATTCCTCGTCTACAAATAAATAAATAAGAAGTATGTACTTACCTACAATTTCCCTTTCGTTTTAATGTGTCTTAAATTCTTTACCGCCCTTGATACATGTGTACTTTAATTTATAGTTAATATTTCAAATCTTCCTTAGGGGTTTTGAAGTTTTATTTTTGGCAGCCTCAGTTGTCTTTGCTTCACTTTTGTAAAAGCACACCCATTTTGCTTTGCAACATAATTGTCAAGAATTGCTAAATTCTTCAAAAGAATTATAGGTATCAGCCATCTTTATCATGATAGCGCACGTTCACTTGCGCTGGTAAACAAAACTGATTTAATACAGATTTTTTAAATCACCTGAGATGGCGGATTTGAGCCGATAAAATCGATAGTTCGACGAATTTATTAGTTTTTAGAACATGCTCCGCCGTATTTGCGCAAATGAATTTTCGACGGAATTGTAGGCTAAAATTATTTAGGTCCGGCGAACGGGGAAATTTCTAAATAAAATACGGTGTTCCGCCGGCGGACATTAGCCACAATGATGTTTAATTGATACAAAAATGCGATTTTGGAACTCATAAGATTGCCAGACTCCTCTATCGCGTCGTCCGCCTACCTTCTTATACGTTCCAAAAACATTAATTTTTTGTACTAATTAAGCAAATAGCTATTTTTACATTATGGTTTTACTTAAAGAATTAATCCAGAGTTTTTATTACAATCTAGCATTCACAGTAGCAAAAAAATAAGCCGCGCATGTACGGCTTACAACCAAACTTGCATACATGTTCATCTGTCTGTCGTTTCGTTGTATTTTTGTTATGATGATAAAATGTGATTTAATAGAACTGAAATATATTAATAATTAAATAATAACACAGATGATAAAGCGAAGGTGTTTTGAACAGTATTCAGTAAGGTCTACAACTTTGCTACAGTAACTCTTTATCGAAAATAATTAGGGGAGCCAATATTTGAGAAATTAGTTTTTACATGCTATTTCCCTATGTTACAAAACCGATAATACACCCTGTATAAAGGAAAAATATAATTTTGACTAATTTAACATTTTTAGTAAAATTTTTCTAGAGGAGGATTACGCAGTTCAAAACCCCACATAATATTGCGCATTGAATCATTATGATATCTTCTATGGTTTATGATGTACAGTCAAACTTCCATATTACGAACTTCTATATAGCGAATTTCTCTATATAACGAATTTTTGTGCTGTACACTGCCCTTTTAGAAAAAAATACATATAAAAGTGTCTCTAAATAACGAAGTAAAATTTATATTTAACGAATTTTTTAGACCAAACTAAAATAGATTTTTCCAGGTAAATATATGTATTACGCATCAATCTTTCTTAGCAGTAAAGGATAAATATAAATTTACCCATCTTCCAAGAAGCCTGCACACATTTTTAAAATCCTGTAATCCTTGCAAAAGGATTTTGTAAATTTGTTTAAATGGAAATTCTAAGAAGGATTAAAATTGTCATTAAAAGGTTTACAACTGGTTTATCATTACATTCTTACTTTTTCAGGGGATTTCCGAAAATTTACCTGAATGTGAGTTCTAGGAAAGATTAAACTTCGATGCATTATACACATTGTTACTTGTCTAAATGGAGATTCCACCCTTCTAAGAAAGATTAAAATGCAATTAGCATTTACGTAAAGTTAAAAACTTCCATTGCAAATTTTTATTTTAACTTTAGTTTTGTGAGTGAACAGCTCTACACTAGAGTACAAAAAAATCAAAGCGAAAGTGTTAACCATTATTGAGAAAATCAACGTGTTGCGGGAAATAACTGTATACAAAAAAGACAAACCTCGCGGCTCGCGGCAAAGTTTGGAATTCCTGCCAATAGTTTATCGACTAATAAAAAATCGCGAATTCATTTTAAAATCAGTTGGTGAACTTACAGCAAAACGTACTAGAACTTAGTTATGTTTACGACGCCGTTGATTAAGCAGTTTTAAAGTGAGTGCAATTAATTGTCGACAAAAACGCACCATTATCACGACAAATATTCTATTCCTTCCTGGGTTGTTGTTCGGCTTGTAGCTTCTCAAATTTCTTCTTGTGGTTAGAAGTTGTCAAATTAGCGTCAGTTTCTGCTCGAAACTCCGTGAGGTTATCTAGTGTTGACCATAGAGCTGGATGAATTGTGTTACTTAAACGTAGGTGTAACTGTAGTAGCTGGATGTTGATGTTATTTAGCGCCCTTCTGGTATCGTGAATTGCTTCTCTTGTCAATGCTAGGCTTGCTCTTCTCAAGATGTTCCTCGTTTGGTTGTTCTTTTTGTGGAACGTCAGCTTCATGGAATTTGGTATTATATTCTCGTCCCGGCAGCGTTACAGGAATGCGAGGTTGCACAGCAGCTTGTTTCTTTTGGATCGTAGCTTCTCCAACTTCTTGACGTCTCGTAGAATCTCCTCTCCTAAAACCCTCCCGTAAAGATTATTAATGTTACATTTTAAGTTTCCGCGGATATTATATGATACTTTACTACTTTTCCGGGGTTTCACTCCGCGTATTCACTATTCGGCTCCTAGAGGAACCAGACAATGGTTGACGACGTTTCGGCAAGATCACACTTGCCATCTTCAGGTCACTTCTAACTTCCTTCTGCTTCGCGTGGTTACACGATGTAGACTGACGTCTTGCTGCACCGGTTGGTCTTTATATACGGTTACGGTGTTGCGCATGGTTGCGGTCGGCTGGTTTTTGGCGCGGCTGCGTGTCATTGGTCTCGCTTGATCCGGTGGCTTTCTCTCGCTTTCCCTTTTATCGTTCTGGTGTGCTGGTTTTCGCTTCTTGACGGTGATACTGGTTATAGCTGGTTTCCAAGCTGATGGTAGTCGCTGTGTATCGTCCCTGGTATTAAAATTGTTCGGACGTTTCTCGATCTCAATGGCTTCTCTTATGGTTCGTCGGGTCTTATGTTGTATATTCGCTAAAACTTTTGTATTTTCGAAATCTATGTTATGAGATGTACCACTTACATGTTGTGCTAGTGAAGACGTTCTCTCATTTTTGTTGACTACACTATAACGAACCGCCTATATCAATAATAATAGTAATAGTAACGTGATAATATATTAACTATAATAGTAATAACATAGTAAGCTAAAAGAAATTTTATAAAATAAGAAAGGTTTTACAGCTATACTACAGCTTTCATTAGTTTATTCGATTTCACATAAATCAAAACGTGGAAAAATATATTTCAAAATTCCGGAATGATTATTTTTGTATTAAATGCGCGAAATAATGATTTTTGTAGCACGTGAGAATGTTACTTTTAGCCCAGACCGTTAGATCGTGGCATAAACTTATTCAAACGCGCCAAAAACATTCATTTCACCCACGAAAAACAAACAATATATTTTTTACAACTGTCAACAAAGGAATAAGACAATTATTGATTTATTTAAGTAAATTCTAGAAAAAAATCCAAATAATGTACATAAATAAAGTCACCTGATGTGTTGTAACAAAGGAAAATATATATTTTCTTTCCCGTCAAGATTTTATGTTTTTATCTTTGCTACCTTGACAAACATACCTTTTATGTAAAAAGGAAAAAAATACTTTACCCGTGTAATTTTTTTTATTTATTTATTAACTATAAAATATAATAAAAATATTTTATTAAAAACATTAACATCTTGGCAACACTGTCGACATCAGTTTGGAAACCAGCATATTATCTAAATGAAGTATTTTAATACTCGCCTACTTAGATGGTGTAAGCTGTTCCAGATATACTTAAAGGTTTCCTTACTTTTGTGCCACATTGTATGTTTTCAGTTGTCTACTCGTCTTTGATTGACTTTTCATGTCCTCTCTTGAGGATATAGTCTGCTATTAGCTTTCGCGACCGAATTTAAGCTGGGGGGCGTCGGTCCTCGGCCCAGTTGCCTACTAATAATAATCAAGAATAATAGCCACTTTTTCCGAATAAATTGTTAAATTAAAATAACTTAGAAAGAGCGATACTGAAGTCTATGAAATCGCTGTGCAGTTACGTTGTTCTGACAGTAAGCGTCAGGTTAATTTGATAAGTGTCGCCTGTCATCGGGTGGGTTTCTAGACGTGAAGAGTATGGTTTAAAATAGCTTCAAATCGTGTAGCACACTTACTACTGAAATGTTTTTCAAATAGGACGGTAGGTTGCGTACTAAGGTTGGGTGTATGTACATTAATTTAAGTGAGAAGTTCTTTAAATTAATTTATCAACAACAATTAGTGGTAAAAGAGAAATATCGTCCCAAACCCGAATACAATACTAAAATCGGGTTAAAAATAATAAAGGTGAATTTAATAAAGAAATATATCTAAGAAACAATTGGATTTAGTGCTTTATTTTGATATATTCGATGTGAGATGCTTTCTGATGACCGTGACGCAGTGGCGCATTTAAGGGGGGTCTATCGGGCTGAAGCCCCCCCCCCCGGAATGTTTTTAATATTTTTAAGTCTAGGTCATTTATGTACCGAAACCGTGGTTTCCTGTAAAAACCCGGAAATTTAATAGTAGCCCCCCTGAGAAAATTCCTAAATACACCACTGCCGCGACGAAAAGATTTGAACGGTAACGGGGCTAAGAGATCTGGTTTATTTAAGTGAAAAAGCACTAAAGAAACATTCCATGATCACGTGCAGGACAAACGTACTGTATTCACAAGTTTATAAATGTGTCTATATATTATTCTATAATAATTTAATTTAGTTTACAATATTTATAAGTTATTGTACTGTTACCGCTGTTATTAATAAAACCACTTTTTTAGAAAACTTTTTTTCTACTTTTTCGGTTACTTCAATAACGCCGTAGAAAAAACGTTGTGTGCAATTCGTGCCCGAACTGACTGTGGTGGTCTCGAATGAGATTTTGGCTCGGCTACGCCTCGTCAAAAGACTTTCATTCTTAACCACGAAATTAGCATTTCGAACACTAAATACACAAATAACTATTTTTTAAATAAACAGTTTTCAAACTAGCCGAGCCTGCAAAGAATCACTAATTGTAACTGAATAGGAATAATAGGATTTTTTTAATATTTACAATAAATCTCAAGTCAATTTTCTAGATCTGGAATTACGTACTTTAGATAATCTTATAGTACTAATTGATTGTCAATGTATCATTTTCGATATTTTTGGAATAGTAATAATTTTATATAATATTTTACTGATTGGCATATCATTGTCCGGCCTCTATACTGAATCACCTGGCATTATTTAATATAGAGCCTTGGTAATGCATTGTCTAGCGTGCTGAGCTTTCACCCAAGCGACCCAGATTCGACTCCTGGTACCGGTGGATCTGGTTAAGATTTTCTGCAATTTTTTCTTAGTTGTGACACAAATGTGGGATTTGTGCTGTTCCATCTGTAAGTCGGCTGCAGCCGCACGTTGGGCCCTCCTTCCCGCACTAGCTTCATAGCTTCTGGAGCCTGGTTTTCAGGTTGTGGGTTGTAGCAATTATTATTATTATAATAAGTAATAAACAACTAAACATGGTATTTTGATAATTGCAAAGAATCACTAAGTGTAACTAAATAGGAATTATGGATTTTTTTAATATTTACAATAAATCTCAAGACAATTTTCTAGATCTGTAATTACTATACCTTAGTAGGTAATCCTACAATACTGATTGTCAATTTATCATTTTGGATATTTTTGGCTTAATAATTTTATATAGTATTTTACTGATTGACATATCACAGTACAACCTCCATATTAAATCATCAGGTATTATTTGTTAATAAGTAATAAACAAATACACATGGTATTTTGATAACTTCTATTAATGTGCATTTCTTTTTCAATAAACCTACTACATTCTCCTACACAAACATCTTTATCTTCCTAATAAACTACCGTTATTGGTATTTACAATGTTATCTTTTGTGTGCACTTCGTTATAATTTTAATGTACTTAGCTTTTTTTACTATCGTTTCCTTCCTACATCCATTTTGAAATATTATCTGAAAATCCAATAGAATGTCATTTAAATAAAACTAATTAATTAAGGAATTTAAACGGTTAATGTACTTTTGCAGCTGCAATACTTGTATTGCTGACAAACTATCTAATAAAACAATAACGATTGTAAATGGTAGAGTACAGTTATTCATACTATAGCTTTGGCGAATTTATATCTAATTCAATATACGAGGCAAGCGCCATAAATTCTCGGCCCGGAAGGCTTCTACAGGTGCCAACATGTTCAAACTCGGTTGCGTCATAGTTGAACATGTAATCCTTTTGCAAGGATTACAGGATTTTAAAAATGTGTGCAGGCTTCTTGGAAGATGGGTAAATTTATATTTATCCTTTACTGCTAAGAAAGATTGATGCGTAATACATATATTTACCTGGAAAAATCTATTTTAGTTTGGTCTAAAAAATTCGTTAAATATAAATTTTACTTCGTTATTTAGAGACACTTTTATATGTATTTTTTTCTAAAAGGGCAGTGTACAGCACAAAAATTCGTTATATAGAGAAATTCGCTATATAGACGTTCGTAATATGGAAGTTTGACTGTACTTCATAAACCATAGAATATATCATAATGATTCAATGCGCAATATTATGTGGGGTTTTGAACTGCGTAATCCTCCGCTAGAAAAATTTTACTAAAAATGTTAAATTAGTCAAAATTATATTTTTCCTTTATACAGGGTGTATTATCGGTTTTGTAACATAGGGAAATAGCATGTAAAAACCAATTTCTCAAATATTGGCTCCCCTAATTATTTTGGAGAAAAAGTTACTGTAGCAAAGTTGTAGACCTTACTGAATACTGTTCAAAACACCTTCGCTTTATCATCTGTGTTATTATTTAATTATTAATATATTTCAGTTATATTAAATCACATTTTATCATCATAACAAAAATACAACGAAACGACAGACAGATGAACATGTATGCAAGTTTGGTTGTAAGCCGTACATGCGCGGCTTATTTTTTTGCTAATGTGAATGCTAGATTGTAATAAAAACTCTGGATTAATTCTTTAAGTAAAACCATAATGTAAAAATAGCTATTTGCATAATTAGTACAAAAAATTAATGTTTTTGGAACGTATAAGAAGGTAGGCGGACGACGCGATAGAGGAGTCTGGCAATCTTATGAGTCCCAAAATCGCATTTTTGTATCAATTAAACATCATTGTGGCTAATGTCCGCCGGCGGAACACCGTATTTTATTTAGAAATTTCCCCGTTCGCCGGACCTAAATAATTTTAGCCTACAATTCCGTCGAAAATTCATTTGCGCAAATACGGCGGAGCATGTTCTAAAAACTAATAAATTCGTCGAACGTGAACGTGCGCTATCATGATAAAGATGGCTGATACCTATAATTCTTTTGAAGAATTTAGCAATTCTTGACAATTATGTTACAAAGCAAAATGGGTGTGCTTTTACAAAAGTGAAGCAAAACAACTGAGGCTGCCAAAAATAAAACTTCAAAACCCCTAAGGAAGATTTGAAATATTAACTATAAATTAAAGTACACATGTATCAAGGGCGGTGAGGAATTTAAGACACATTCAAAAGGAAAGGGAAATTGTAGGTAAGTACATACTTCTTATTTATTTATTTTTAGACGAGGAATCGGGGTGGCGAAGTATCTCTTGTAACTCTTGGCGCCATTACTATGATCATTTGGCCGACTCTAGTGGAATAGCCAAATCTGGAAGAATTCCACCCCCAGTAGGGATCTTTATCCTGCTAATTATCTGAACGGAATAAGAGGTTGAACGGAAAGGACTGAACGAAATATTAATATTCTGGATATATATATATATATATATATATATATATATATATATATATATATATATATACATATATATATATATATCTTGTCTTTGTGACACCAAAATTGCATATTCATTGTAAGAGTGGCACCCAATTTTGCAATCCGACACCCAGCATTGGGTGTCAGACTGTTTTTAGCTGGAAATAGAGTGTATACAATACAGCCTCATCTACATTAAAAAAACACAACTTTTGGTTGGATGCCAAATTGACATATTTTATATAGCTATATACAAATTAGTTCTAGAGGGTCTCCACCAGGCGGCGCTCGTTAATATACAGGTGTATATTTTTATATAATATTTGTCAATGTGACTACTTAACAATTATTGCATTTAGTGACACCCGACATTTGGCAACTCTGTAATACCCAATATAACCCAGTCGATTGCATTTCAACCTTGTACCAGGCGTAAACAAACCTACTAAAAGATAAATAAAAAGTACAATTGAAATATGTTTATGAATGTATTAGGTCAATTCGGTGTACAAATATACTGCTCAACTAATGAACTGCACCATTTGCACAGATTGGTGTAATTTTTTAAATATTTAAATATTTCCCATAAAACCATCGAGTATTTATTTTATAGTACTTATATCAAGCATATTTAATTGTATTGTGCTTCAATATCAACTTACGTATTAACATAATCATATTTTTATTAATAAAATATACGCAAATACCAATTTAAACAAATTGTCCAGTTCATTTGTTGAACAGTATATGTATACACTTATTTAAATATATAATCTGTGTAATCTCTATAAAAAGAGGAATTGTGTAATACTTTTAATTTAAGAAATTAGAAGAACCGGACAAAACACACTATGATCAAAAATTTGTATTATCACACCATTGAATAGAAGAGGACATAAGCAACTTTCTGCTATAGACTGCATAAGACGTTTTGTATGAATTATCTATTTGTTTTACTGGAATTATTTATTTGTTTATTACGTTACTCTAAGTATTAGATGTTTAATTATGATTATTATTATTATTTTATCTAGTTACCTATTTTGTATCTACCTTAGCGACGTGTTTGTTTATAATTATATTACCTTTGATAATGACAGCATAGCTGTCGAAACAATATTGTCAGGTTATATTTTAATAAAACTGTGAAACTTTTAATAATCTTTATTTATTTCATGATTATGGAGTTCCACAAAATAAGGCTGGAAACAATAAACAAAATCTATTTGTTTAATTGTCAAATCTCCACAAATACAAATGGCAAAATATCGTACATTTGCCAGCAAACGTAACGTCCTAACTGTAAAAAATTAAAGACATCGGTATTCTTAAGGGATGAATTAGCAGGTAATAAAAATGCGTATCTACCCCTTAAGCTTAAAACATATTTTAACAAAATTTAAAATAACACCAGATGGTGAGAAATAACGGTTCAAGGGATTTATTTACCACCTTGGACTGTCAATTTAGGATTTGCAGGTGTTTGAAAGTGTTCTTTATAAAAAATAATGTTTTTTGCCATTTATTCAAGTATTCTAGTATTACTTATTTATAAACAAAAAAAGCTACTGATAAGTACTATACCTACTTCTTGATTGTTTTTTTATTTTAAATTTTCTATATAAGGCTTATATCTTAAATATATATCGATGACAATTTCACCTTGTTTAATTGATTTCTCATTTAATTGTTTTCGAAAACAATGACTAAAAGTTGACATATTTTAAATTAAAGCTTATGCTTATTTCTGGCAAGAGGCAATTATAATCAAATGCGTGTAATCTTGGCGACATATTTCTCTGAAGAAACTCATCAACTTCAACCTTCAAGTAAATAATTTCTTTAAGTCCAAACGGCAAAATACCATTTCTTTTTTGAAGAGATACTTAATTGTCCTTGTACTTGATAAAAATAATTATCTTTTTCATTCGGCCTTGGTCACCATCCTTTTCTAGATAACCATCTATTTTTTTGAATTGTTTCATTTATCTCGTAATTCCTGGCCGTGAAAGGACATTTAATTTCTACTAAGTGTCCAGAATTTTCTTCTATACCGTCTGTTGAAGCACCGAGAAGTGGCCATTTCGCGTTTATAAAAAGCCCACAACTAGAAATGCGAAAACCAAATTTCGTTTCTAACAAACATTTAGCTCTATCTTCATTATTTTTCCCCAAGCTGTGGCTCTAGAAAGAAACTCTGTGTAAAGGATTCCAGTAACGGTTGAAGCACAACCTGTGTGTCTTACAAACTTTACCAAATAATGAAGTAGTTAATAACTCTTTTCTATATTGTTCAATCAGACATTGTGAGAATCAGCTTGCAATCAAGTTTGTGCTTCTGTTTCTTTGTAGTTTTTCTCTGATTTTTAAAATTTTCTGGAAATTCCACTATCAAGTATTCAAATGCATCTACTAGACACCTCAATTAACACTTTATTTTGGAATCGTTGGATGGTGTCGGTGTTACTGCGTGTATTCGCAAAGTTTACATGTACTGATTTGGATTCATTCAATATTATTCTCCATCTTTTTGTCCTACAGTAAACTAGATCAATGGCTGTTTGTAATTTTTCTATGGCTTCTGCATTGGTTGTTTTTACTGCTAATATAGCTGTGTCATCAGCAAAAGTAGCAAAGGTGTTGTTTTCTAATGCTTGAATATCACAAGTGTACAAGAGATACAAGATCGGTCCTAGTAACACTTCCTTGCGGCACTCCTGCTTTAATTTCCTTTAATTCAGAATAAGCACCTTCCTGCTTGATCCCGAAGTATCTGTTAGAAATGTAAGACTTCAAGATTTGAGAATATTGCTTTGGCAAGAATAGTTTCAGTTTATAATTTAGACCTTCATCCATACCTTATCGAATCCCTGTACTACATCAAGAAAGATGTAAAACAGACATTATTTTCTTCTAAGGATTTCTCTATAATATTAGTGATTCTATGTACTTGATCAATGGTTAAATGTTTCTATTGAATTAAATTTCTCTCTTCAATGATAGGTTTTAGTCTTTTTAACAATAATTTTTCAAATAACTTCGATATTACAAGTAGTGAAGATATAGCTCTGTAAGATGGAACTTCATGAGGTGACCTACCAGGTTTGGGAATCATAATGACCTCTGTGTCTTTACACAACCTAGGCACGTATTTTAATCTAAAGGCAGCGTTTATTAGGTAATTCAGCTTAACTGTAGCTTTCCCTGGTAACTGCTTTAACACTTCACCAGTTATTACATCGAACCCTGGAACTTTTTCGGATTGATGTTGTCTTTGATTTCAGACATTACTTTCTTAGGTGAAGCAAGGCTTCATCTTGAATGAATCGCAAAATTATTTGCTTTTTGTTCGTTATTTTTTGTCCACTTTCCAGCTTCTTGTCTTATTGAAGGAATTTGGGTTATTGGCCCTTTCAGCTTGTTTGTAGCTTTCCAAAGAGAATAGTGCTGCTGCCAGTCGTTTGTTTTCTTAGATACGCTTCAATTGATTCATTCTTTACTCGCTTGAATTTCTCTTTTTAGTTGTTGACTAGCACTATTCAGAGGTGTTTTACCTTGAGGCTAGAGCCCCTCACCTTGAGGGGCTCTAGATTGCTACCAAGTACGTCTTAATCTTCTTTTTTCTGTGATAGTTGATGATGCAGTCCAATTTTTGTAACATGTATCTTCTGGGACCTGTTCCTCTTTGTTCTCGGCCCTTTGACAAACACAGACTTGTCTGTTTGAGCTCCAAAAATTGCAGCCACTCCAGAGAGAGAATTACAATTTCCTCCACCACAATAAGATCGTTTTGTCCAACTGCCATCACAGACAACTGCGATCATTGGTGTGCCATTCTCATCTATATTTCAACATTCTATGGCCAATCTAGCTTCTTGTTCCGCAGCTTCTCATGGATTTCCAAGCTATTTCTTCCCAAGCATTGCATACCATAGTATGAACATTTTTATGTAGGGTAAAACTAAAACAAGGAATATCCATGGTTTATGTAATATTTTTAACTATGTGTAGCCGCCAACAGCATTTATGACAGCAGTGACAGAGGAAATGTTAATATCGAGTCTTTTTGGGTTTTCCGGACAACAAACAGTTTCGTGGAAGTAGCACATGTTACACTCAAATGGTAATTTTGAGACTAAACCAGCTCTTACTTCTCTGAATAGAGAATACTTTAGGTAAAATAAAAACATTTAAAACATGTTATCATCCACTCTAAATCTCACCTCTATTTTTTCTGTACTAGCTAGGTACATCACTACCTTCACTGCTTATTGTAATATTTTCTGTGCTGAAAGCAGTGAAGCTTGTTTGGTAAAGTATTATAGAAATATTAAAGTTATCAAAGTGGTAGAAGTTATGACCAAAAACACTTTTTGGAAATCTCACTTTGTAAACAATTTCACTTCAGCAATCGAATTGTTTCAACCAAAAACTTGGAGTAAATTAAATTGTAGACATTTCGGAAACGGATGGAACGAATTCTAGAAATTTATATGAGCGGATAAGAAAAGTAACGTCATCCATCTTATTGAAAGATATAAGGGTTATTGCCAACAAATTTTGAAAAAAATTAGTAATATATAATATAGGGCCCGTTAACTTGTGCCCGTCCAATTCATAGATTTCCGTTGAAAACTAGCACTAGGATGCTCTTACCTAGCATCGCCTAGCACCCAAATTTTAAAGCTAACACCATTTTTTTGTTTATTGTTTCCAGCCTTATTTTGTGGAACTCCATAATCATGAAATAAATAAAGATTATTAAAAGTTTCACAGTTTTATTAAATTATTTTACAGAGCTTTAACTATTCCACTAACAAAATCAGATTTTAGCAAAGAGATATCAACCATTAAACAACTAGCACATGCAAATCATTATAATCCGAACATGATTGACACTTTAATTAAACAAAAAGATTATAGGTTAGCTATCAAAAGAATATATCCCATTGACAATCAAACAGAAGACACAAATTACATATCTATACCATATTTTGGCAAAATATCAGAAAAAATTGCACATATACTAAGAAAAACCAACAATTATAAAATAACATTTAAAACCAACACTAACACTTTTTCATTCTTATTTAATGCTAAAGACAGAACACATGATATCATGAAATCGGGCATTTACCGTTTAAATTGTTCTTTTTGTAGTTCGGTATATATTGGACAAACACTTCGAAATTTTGACATAAGATATAAAGAACACGTACGTCATTACAAAAATAAACATCCTGAAAAATCGAATTACGCCAAACACCTTTTAGAACAAAATCACACAATGACTCCTCAAAATAATATTAAATTCCTACATTTTTGTAATAACAAACGCAAATTAGACATTTTAGAAGCCTTTGAGATATACAAACACAAACTCAGGGTACCTTTAATGAATGAACAACTTGAGCTCAGTAATTCTCCGTTACTGGAAGTATTAGATGTTTAATTATGATTTTTATTATTAATTTTTATTATTATTATTATTTTATCTAGTTACCTATTTTGTATCTACCTTAGCGACGTGTTTGTTTATAATTATATTACCTTTGATAATGACAGCATAGCTGTCGAAACAATATTGTCAGGTATATTTTAATAAAACTGTGAAACTTTTAATAATCTTTATTTATTTCATAACACCATTTTAGTTCCAGAGCTACTTAAAGGTAAATTCGAGAGAGGGGAGGCTAAGTTAACGCCAGCCCCGCCAATTTGTTCTATCCTTTTCAAAACTTAGCACTAGATAATCCATAGCACCCATGTTACGAAGCTAGCAACACAATAGGGGTGGAAATATAAGGGTTAAAAGCACCATAGATGTATGGTTTCACGTTTTTTCTTGAATCTTTCATCATCGAATGTAGAATTTTTATACTATCTATACTTCTATGATACAGGCAAGTCTCATCTATCTACCTAACAATGAAAAAGATTGACTTGTTTTTCACGGAGCGCTTCCAAGTTCTCCTGAAAGCACTGGGCCCCGTATCCTCATGAAAGCTTGGACATGTCCAACTCTTCGTGAATTATTTTCCAAATTGCACTGACCACTGTCCTATGAGATACCTGGTTGCTAGATAGTTCCAGGAAGTCAAAACTGCGAATCAGCTGCTCTGGATATTCTCGGTAAACTCGGGTCCCAGGATTCGTTGAGTCGGAGAGCTTGCGAGTTTTCTCCAGCCTTTAAATAGGTTGGGATACCCAAGCACAGAAACCCGATACGGCTGAGCCGAGCAAGGTTATCTTGGGAAATGACCGTATGAGATGTTGATACGGACACGAGTCGTGTTTGAACTAAATACGGTTCTGGGTATAGAAAACACTGATCATTTTGGGATTATCTCCTGAAAAGTTAACTAACGTGACTGTAGGGGTTTTTGATCCTCTTCTATAGTTTGACTCCTCCATTACAGTCACAAACTATCTAAAGTGAATCCCTATCACAAATTGCACAACGGTCAAGCATGTAGTTAGTAACTCACTTTTTGGGAATGAAAAACTGCGAAAGCTAAATACTTTTAGCTAAGAAATTCAAAACTACGAGCACTTGAAAGCCGAATGCCAACTAAATTGAAAAGCCTCTAGAAAGAAAATAAACTTTTAACAATGGCAAGTGAATTTTCCCAGAACACTATCCCTATTTATATAACAGAATTATATCTAACGCATAAATAAGACGATAAAACAAAAATAGATTTCAATTATCTCATTTAAGAAAATTGGATTCATAGTTACAGGTATTATTTTACGCTGAAAGAAATTTTGTGGTAGTATTAATAAGAAGGGTTTATTGTGATTAATTATAATTTATTATTATAGAACCAACCAAATCTTTGTAACATTGATAACGTCTTCCTGTTGTCTGTTCATCGACAATAGTTAATATATTTGGTTAAATTAAATTATTTGTGTCGGTCCATATTGTATGAAGTTGGTTAACGATTTTATACAAATAAAACTGCAGAGTAATAAGAACTATAAGCAAGAACTGAAAACAAATGATTCATTTCCGCTTGTATTCATTCACAAATGAAATTTTTTTAAACAGTTGATTTTGCATTCGTTCGCGAACGAATAAAACTGCCTTCGTTAAAATTTCATTCTTGAAAGAATAAATCATAAATTTTTAAATATAAAATTCTTTCACAAATGATAAAATACGAAAAGAATCGAATCTTTTTCATTTGCAAGTGATAATTTCCTTACCCTGTAATAACTAAATATTAAAAAAATTAAGATACATCGTTAAGATTTATTAGAAAGTATGAACTTATGAAATTCTATTTTACATATTAAGTATACAACTTGTCGTTGTCAGTCAAAAGAAAATTATGTACAATACGGCATAAAGTTTTGGAGTTTATAAAGCACAGTAGTGTAATATTGTAAGCTGATTTATTTATCGTAAATCTTTATCGAATTAACTTTCTTTGTATAAAAAATAATCAATTTTAACTAGTAATATTAATTGGATAATTTGAAGATTATTTAATATGGATTGTAGGTTTAAATTTAACACCAAAGGTTAGTTTACTATATATAGAAAACAATCTAAACTTATTGTTCTAATTAAGTTACATTAAAGATTAAAGGATCGACCGCACTAAACATAAAACATTCCTTTTCCGTGATGTCATTCGGACCTCTCGAAACTCAAACCCCTAAAATTGCATAAAAGGAGCATTGCTTTGTCTAGAATTGTCATCTTCAATGTATCTTCAATTCCATCTGCTCTTTCGAATTTACAAGTGTTATAACTTATATAAAACAAGACTTGATATAAATTTGTTTTATAAGTAGCCACCATGCAAATAAAATATTTCTATTCTGAACCACCAAATATATCAATGCCACCAGTTTATCAGAATAATATGACAAGCGACACCCGCTAATTTGGCAACGTTGGAGGGTGCCAAACTGGTAATTTATGATATAAAAAATATACACTTGGGTGCCATTTGCACTATATATATGCTGGTGTCATTATGCCCAGTTTTATATTGCAATTATATACACAGGGCGTCACTTTTACATTGATCGTGCAGGGTGCCACTTTCTACAAAACACATGTATATATATATATATATATATATATATATATATATATATATATATATATATATATATATATATATATATATATATATTACAAATGTGATGCCAGTTACTTAAAAATACGAAGTAAACCTAAGGGTAGAACTGTTGAGTATTGGGGGGAGAGGTTATTTATAACTGTTAATTGTAATTATAATCTATGAATGAATAAATGTTAATTGCAATTAGCATTGCCAAACCACTGAATTAAATATATACATATGTACGTGTGTGGGGTATAGGGCGGTGTTATTTTTAACAACAACTATTAATAGATTTTCTTGTGGTTGTCAGACCGACTACTTAACGTGCCCATCTGACAGCACGGTAAAGTGTATTATGGATTGTAAAATTATTTAATTGCAAGATGGCAATAGTTTTTAAGTAATTGTTTAATGTTTTTGATGTTTAATCTTGACAGTTTTGAACTGAAGGTTAATGCTTAGTATAATATAAAAATAATGAAAATTGCTCTCGTTTTTTTTTTATCTGTATAGTGTGACAATATGGTAATTACACAACACTGTCTAGACTTTCATAATTTATAATGCTTGACAATTAGATCAATTTTCATTATTTTTCTTACATTTTAACATTCAAATTCAAAACTGTCAAGCTAAGATTTCAAAAACATTAAACAATTGTCTCAAAGATTATTACCAATCTTGCACATAGATAAATTTACAATCAGGCACGTAGCTGAGGCCTCCCCCGAGCATATATGCGACTTCGAGTTTTTTCCCTTTAAAGTTATTTTATTGTATAAATTTTTTTGTAATAATTATATTTGATTGAATCTGTTAGCCCCTCCGCCGAAAGAAAATCATGGCTAGGGGCCTGTTTATAATCCATAGCCTTCCTATGATTGATGATGAGCACACGATATTTATGAAATTAATACAAGTAGGTAGAATAATCGCAAAATGAGGAATGCCGGCTGACGTCGTGAAAGTTACGCGTCGTTTTCGCGCTAACACCGCGGCAGCGGCAAAACGCAAATGAGCAAATGAGAGGTAGAATAACTTGACAAGTAAAACATCCCCCTATTAAAAAATAAACTCGTCCGTTTCAAGTTTTATCTACTCGCAGGTGACGTCAATAGGCTTTTCTCGTTTTGCGATTATTCTACGATCTAGTTACATAAGTATTCGTATGTTTTATGCTTACTTAAACATGTAGAGTTATGTTAGGTGCTTAAAAAAATTAACTTTATTATTTTGTTTTCCTTATTTCTTATTTTTGACAAATTTCTACGACTAGTTTTCTAAAATTATCTGTGGTTGTTTAAACGCAGAAACTTGAAATTCGAAGGATGTATGCGTATAGTTTTTTTAAAATCCGCCGTTTAGCGGTGTTGTTCAGTTTTTTTAACAGCATTCTGCCTCATTAAAGTGAATTAAACCGATTTTTGGCAGAATAGTGTATTCTTTATTGTTTGTAGCTTTAATTTGTGGAACTCCATAATCATGAAATAAATAAAGATTAATATAAAGTTTTACAGTATTTATTAAATTATAACCTAACAATATTGTTTCGACAGCTAAGCTGTCATTATCAAAGGTAATATAAATATAAACATACACGTCGCTAAGGTAAATACAAAAATAGATAGCTAGATAAAAAGATAAAAATAATCAGAATTAAATATCTAACACTTCCAGTAACGGAGAATTACTGAGCTCAATCTGTTCATTCATTAAATGTACTCTAAGTTTGTGTTTCTATATCTCAAAAGCTTCTAAAATGTCAAATTTGCGTTTGTTATTCCAAAAATGTAGGAATTTAATATTATCTTGAGGAGTCATTGTGTGATTTTGTTCTAAAAGGTGTTTGGCATAATTAGTTTTTTCAGGATGTTTATTTCTGTAACAACGGGCAAATTTTAATACTAATATAATTAAAAGATAAAAATATGTATTCTTCGCCCTTATTTCATTGAAAGTTTGTCATGTTTTCGTAACTTCCTTGCGAGCAGCAACTAAAATATTAATAGAAACGTCAAATTTGTTTTTTAAGAAAATAATTTTATATTATTTATATTATATATTATTTTTATATTGCATATATTTTAAATTTTAATATTATTATCAAAGAAAATATGTAAATGATTATTATTATTATATTATTTGATTGAATAGTTTTATTTATTTCGCATTACTGGTATAAAAGAAAATGTTTTTCATGTACTTAATGGAAAAGAACTACTTTGTTTGTTAGAAAACAGTAAAGAAATGTACTACTTTTCCGTTTAGTAACACTTTTCTAGTTAGCAACCACTTACCTAGTTAGCAACCATTGTTTTAGTTACCAACATCCATGGTGGTTGTTACTTATCTGTCTACTGGTTGCTATCTATAATTGTGTTGTCATGATAAACGTTATTCGATGAAAATTATTTTGAAATTAATTTTGAATATTTTATTTTTAAAATTTGCCTATTTTTCGTAGTACACGAGAAATTAGCACGTTCGACGTGTTAGACATATGTTCGTGTAAAATTAATCCACTCGCTTGCTTCTCTTGCTCGAGAGTTTATACTCGAGACATTTATACTCGCTGAAAAAACCTCCCTTTCTTAACTTGTAAAACAATCTACTATTTTTAGCGTCCCGCGAGAACATTACATTCCTTTTTGTACTAGTACATAAAATGAGAACGCGCATATCACCAGCACCATATTTCTTTAGTGCACGAGTCTTTGATCGCGTGACCGGTGTTTAGACTCGCTGAGGAATCTAGATCCAGGTATAAAAAGGGTCTAATTATACGAGTAGTTGAATATTTCTTTCCGGTTCCTAGTAGCGGCGTACCTTCAATGTAACTTATTCTTGTAAGTACTGGTACACGTAACTAGGTCCTTATACTACTGTAAATCTATTTGAGCGTATTCAACGGATTCTGTTTTAAATACTAATTCATATAAAGCCAGGAGTGCCTGTATATTTAAAAATTTTACCTAAGAGTTTCCGATTAGATAATGCTGAATCGATAATATTGAATCGTATACCGTATAGATGATCGAACTCGTTCTTAGTATCCCTGAACATGTCTTCGATGTAAATTTTCGCTTTACCAGAAAAGGTCTCAACTATGTAAGTTCGGAATTCCGAACTGAACCCAGTATCAGCAAGTTGTTCTTTCAAATGATCTAATGTTGGGATTCCATAATATTAAAAACCAAGAGTTCAGCCGAGGAAACGCTATTAGCGTGAGCTCTTTGGATGATAGGTGATAGCTCCCTAATTGCATGAGATATACCTATTAATTGTGTTCGAGTTTTTTAAGTATAATATTTCGCTGTTGAAGTAGGTATGGGATTAGAAACTTACATCTTTACGGGTTCTTCTTTCGGTGTTAATAATTAAGTTTTAACTCTGGTTGTAAACTCACGCAATGGTTGAGTGATGGGTTGATAGCGACGTTGTAGTTCCACTTCTGACCGTGTGCAATTTCAGACTTGAAATTTTTGTATTGCTGTTTAACATACATCATTTATTGTATCTATAAAACCTAACCTTAACTTTTCTTCACCCTATTACCACCTTCTTCACTAGTATTAACTATTTATATATGTTACGGTCAAAGAGGTAAATACGGACAATCGCGTAAATGGCCGGGATACAGCGTTAATGGCCGGCTGTTTTGGACGTTTACGTCTATGGCCGGCAATTGACGTTAATGCCCAGCTGATTGGTTAAAAACATCGTCTTATATGATTTACTACGACATTGGCCGGGCCGGATAACGTTACGATCAGTGTTGTAAATCGGCCAATCTCGAGAATTACATTTAAACATATTTACCAATTATCTAATAAACTTCAACTAACACATAACCTAACAACTAATCTGCAGCTTAATTATCATTAATTGAGCGACCGTAATTATTAATTTAAATGTGAAGATGTTAAAATAACATTATATTATAACATTATTATATTACTATAATATCTTCACATTTACACATTAATTACACGAAAACCTTCTCCTGATTTAATTAATTATTTGTTAATGGTCAAGCCGCAGGTGAGATTAGGTTAGTGTTAGTTAGAAGTTTTACATTATGAGACTGGTTGACCATTAACGACATTGACCGGTTTACTACATTGATCGTAAAATTATGTCTTTATTTTTAACATTTCCACTTTATAGATGGCCATTGACGATAATAACCGGTCAATGTTATTTTCAGTATTAAAACTAAACAACATTGTCCACATTCACTGGATATTTACGTCAATGGCCGGCTTTGAACGTCTTTAACCAACCTAAATGGGCTATGCCGATAATGGCAGGTTATTAACGACATTGATCAGTTTACCACAATAACCGTAACATATACACCTATTGACCATGTATTTGTAATCTTAAATTGTTAGTGTTGTTAATGAGTACTCTATTTAAAGAGAATCGTAACATAAACAGGGATATCGTGAAAGTTTGATATCTTTAATAAAACAGAATTCAAATTGCTAGTAAGTAGAAAGAAACTATCTATTAATATATACATTTTATACAAGCAATATATATCAAACTTTTACTACCAAAGAATGCATTAAAGATTGTTGAAGGTCAATTTTACATTTTGGCTTTCTAAATTGTAACATCCTTATTTTTACAAAAATCAAAAGCCCCACACTTGGGCTTCAATTGTAGCATACTCAATTACTCTAATTAAAATAAGAATAGGTACGTACTTACTTAAAGTTTACGACACCGTATTAATGAAGCCGCACAACAAACAAATGCTACAAGAAGTGCAAGACGGATAAAAAGATCTTTTTTAAAAAAAGACTTGAAAAAAAAGGCTTGCATCCGACTTGATGGCAGGCAATTTGAACACATTCTTTGATTTTTATTTGTGTTTGTGTTAGTTTTTAATAAATACCTGTCACTTTAATGAAACAAGTGTTTTCATTCGAATTCCCGATTATTGAAATAATTTCACAATTAGCTGCTTTTGCAGTAAAATAGCAATATATTTTTTTTTCTAAAGTAAAATAGAAAATGTTATACCATTTTAAAAACTACACTAAATGAGCAATTTTTCAAAATAACTTGCCAGGTTAGAGTGGTAATTCTTTTTACAGTATGAAGAGTCTAAGTTAGCTAATAAAAAATAAATTAAATCGTGAATCGGACAAAAATGTTTTTTCTTCCAAAGGTATGTCACTATTAATTTTATTTTGGACTGTGAGCAATAGCAGGGCTATTCAAGATTGCATACCAAAAATAAGAATCTTAAAATATGGAATTTTGTAGCTGTGGCACTCGAAAAACTGATCTAAGGTGTCGATTTTCACGAAATTCATAAAATTGTCAATATCTCAAAAACTAGCAGTTTTTTACTAAGGTCATATTTAGATATTCTGGACAATCATGATCTGCCCTATCAGCTCTCCAAGGAATGACGTTGACTTTTGGGACACCCTGTATATCACTGTTTGGAAGAAAAGCTCGTACACGTCAATTTTACTTTTTTCCTGTGAATTTTATAGACATCAATTTTAGCTTTCTAGTTTACTACTGAGGGGCCATGACGCCATCCACTTTTTTTAAAGGCACTCCCTTATTTTTTACTAGAAATGAAAAGTTTTTTTTCCTCAGAGTTCAGCAATATGCGGTATTTAAAATTAGTATTTTTTGAAATTTTGGAGGACCAAATGTGATAACTTTCACGAAAATAATAATTAATCTTTCAATTTTCGTGTCAAAGCTTATAAAAACAATTAGAAAATCGGTCTTGGGAGGGGTAGTCTATACATCAGAACAATGCGAATATTAAACACTCAATGATGGAAGGCTATGACTAGACTGTAAGGACTGCAGTCGATTTAAAACGCAAGACTGTTTTTTGTTTATTCAATCCAAACATTTAAAAAAACATATTTCGAGACGCTCGAGAAAAGCCATCTACTTGCATCGCCCTCTTATTAGTCCCAGCCTGTTAACTTTTGGAATTGAGCTTAATAGACAAACCATTTCCATCACTGGCATCTAGCGGTTGAAGTCGTCGATATGAGTTGTAACTATTTCTAGCAGTTGTAATTTTACATTTCAGTGGTAATAATACTGAAAAAATATTAAAATCTTAAAACAGTAAACAAAAATCAATTCAAAATAGGTAAAATAGTTATTATTTCTGTATTTGGCTCAGACTTTTTATCATGAACATAGATATAATTTAACATTTTATTAAGATTACCACATGAGTCATAAGATAATAAGAATAATTATTTTCTGAAATTGTGAAGTTATAGAAAATCTAAAACAACAATATTACTGTATAGGTTAGTTCACTTTACGTAAATAACTATAAAAACTGCAATAAACGTATCTCGAAAAATAATATTTGCAACAAAATTCTTTAAATTAGTTTTTGTAATTAAACAATTTTGGTTTGAAATGTATGAACTATATGAACTGGATCAACCTGCATAAAAATGTATAGTAACGGAATATTTGACTGCCTATTTCAAACACATATTTTTCATCAGTCATGTTTTTGAAATACTAATAAACGTGTTCAAGAAATTTGTTAAACAAGACCGATTCTAGATTTTATTCTCATCATTTCTGTATTTAAACGCAGGCTGTTCAAGCCCTGCAAAAAATTAAGCTTGGCAACGCCGCTCCGCTTGCCCTGTAAAACACAAGAGTGTGAATAAAGATATTGCAAGAGTAACCACGTTTTTATTTCTCGCTCGAAAGTTAAAAATATCAATGCAAGTTCAATCGCGAAAGTTATTTTTCACCTAAAAGTCAAAGTATAAACACAGGCAGTATTTAAAAGTGCTACAATAAATTAATTACAAATGTTAGAAATAGCTAGCTACAGCTACAAGTCCACTTTGATATTATATTTTCTTGTCTTTAAATTTTTAAACCATAAGTTTAAAATACTTTATACCTATTTAAAACACAAAGCTTATTTTTGTTACACTTCGTTTGAGAGTTCTGCTGGGCCGCTCTACGCAGTTCTAAGTTAAAGGTTTTATGATGTAGATTTGCCAGGTATTTTTAGTTTTGCGAGTTTTTAATTATTTATATTTTTTAACGCGTTATTTGTAATCGATGCATTTCTATACGCTCGAGACCGATTGTTCACTTACAGCGAAATCGAGCGAATTTCACTTGCATCAGAACCAGAATTTTTTGAATCAGAAAAATCAGACTTAGAAGAAGGAAACATGCAAGAAAACAAAATGGAGGATCAAGTTGGAATTAGAAAAATATTATGTAATATTTTACGACACCCGATGGTACATTGGAATAATTTTGGATATCGATAAAGAAAAATTCTTGAAAGGTTTGGAAAACTTCATATAGCCGAAGAAAGACGACTTTCAGAAAGTAGATTCGGAATTTATATTTTATGGACCTGTAAATTTTACTGGAATTTACCCATTCAAAATCAATCGTTCGAATGGGATGTCAATTAACAAGTTATACAAAAACTTGAAAAAAATTTGAAGAAGTTTCTATTTTAATTAAAACTTATCAGTTTTCTTTATTTCTTTTTGAATTTTATTTACTACCTTACATTGGGATTCTCACTTTTCAAATAAATTTTTGTTATTTATTTCAATGTCTTTGTATAGCTTAGAGTCGATTTTTTTGATGATATATTGTGTAAAGTTCTTGTTTTCACGTATTCGGTTCTTAGTTACTTTAAAAGCATTTTGTATGTAATGTACACTGGCTTGCAAAAAAATCGCATACACTTTAAAAATGAAGTAACCCAGTTTTTATGTAGTTTTTGCTATGTAAACGTGACCTTTCTGACTTTTGACATTACATTTTTGACAGATAAATCTGTCATTAGGAAAATAAAACAAAATAATTTTAACTGATTGACACTGACAATTTAAAAATTAAGACCGACTTAATACAATCAAAAATAGGTGTACGAGAATTTTTTGCAAGCCATTGTACACAATGTAATGTACATAGTACCGGGTGTATTATCGGTTTTGTAACAGAGAAATAGCATGTACAAACACAATTTCTCAAATATTGGCTCCCCTAATTATTTTGGAGAAAAAGTTACTGTAGCAAAATTGTAGACCTTATTGAATACTGTTCAAAACACCTTCACTTTATCATCTGTGTTAAATAGTTTATTTGTTACTCACTTGTAAACATCAATTTATCAAGTCAGCTTATTGACGTTGAAAGTCAATCTTTACTATACTCCGGACACCGAACAGATATAGTTAAAAAAAAATCAAGGCAGCACAGATTGTTCTGATTGGTTTTATGTGAAAGTTAAATTTACAATAGAACATTTTTGCATATGAATTGTTCATTCATATAAATTCATTATTCATTATAAATAATGTCACCTCGCGAAATTTATGCTAGTATAAATAATAACCATACATTTTAAAAAATTGCATTTTATTCATTTAATAAAAAAGCCATGAAAAGTTCACGAGTGCTATGTGTTTACACATATTATAATATATAATATTTTTTACAATAAAACAAAGAAATTACATACAAACATACTATATATACGTCTGTAATAAAAAATGTTTTATACAAAATAGAAAATGCAGATTCCAAAATACAAAATACATAAAAATATACGATATGCAAAATATAGAACTGTAACTGAAACTATACTAAACAAATACAGGATACACAGGAAAACTATAAAATATGTACACACGAGAACAAGTCGGCAAACTGGATAAAATTTTTGGTTGAATTAAAAAATAGATATTAATCAGAATCTGAGCTTGTTTTTACTATTATTATATGTGATACCGCTTTCTTCCAGTTTTCGGAGGAAACATAGCAACTCCAGTAAATATTTAGTAAGTTCTGTACATCTTGGATTTTAAAGGTGGTATTATTTCTTGCTACTTCTCGTTTTACTTAGACCCAAATTAATTCTATATAGGATTAACTTCGCATTGATATGGTGGCAATCGTTAACTTTTACGACCAACTGCTGTAGCTAATTCGTCAATAGCATATTTCTTTTTCGCCGGTGCGTGTTTTTGTACCAGAGTTAATAATTCAGCTCTAACCATATCGCCTTCATATGTAATAGAGTTCTTCCGTAACCAAATGTGAATTTCTGCCTATTTTGCTGAAACAGGATTTTTTCTATACTTTTGTGCTGTGATATGGGGAATTATTCATAATTATCATTGCTCCTTCCTCCAAAGCCGGCAATACTGCTTGGAACCACTTTTCAAAGACTTCGGCGTTCATTTCTTCATGATACCCACCAGTCTTCTTGGATTGCTTACACTGTGTGACCTGCAGTTACCCAAGTTTCATCTTAGCAGGTAATACATTTTTTTTCCTTCTGCGCTCAATTTTCGCACGTTCCGGAGGTAATGTTGTCTTTAAGTCACAATTTCATTTTTTTTCCATTAACATTAGCCATTAACACTTCTTTTTCTTTTGCTATACCTTCAACAATAATAAATTTAGAGATAATGACATTACTTTCAGCATATATATATTTACTGAAATTCAATTTCCTTCAGCAATGTTATCAAAGTAGTGCTTTTGAACTCGCCAGTTCTTCGTTATAATTAATAGTAAGCATTATTTTTGCTATTGTTGGTGGTTCATTTCGTAGGTAAAATTGGTGAATGATTCGTCTGACTCCGCTTTTTATATGTTCATCAATATTTGTCCAAAATGGGTTTACTTCAATGATAAGACTTTGGTGGCTTGAATTTATGGTCAGTCTTATATTGACATTAAAGTAATGCCTACAAAACAACAGTAAATAACAAATACAAATAACAAACGAATGACAAAATGCAAAAAAAGGTGCAGGAAAAATGGAATATTTCAAACAGAAAAACGGGGAAACTAAACATACAAACAAATGAAGAATATCTGGAAAATCAATAAATTTTGTAGAAAATATTTACAATTACCAGCAAATCTTATTCGCTTTCAGAAGAAAAATCAGATGACGATGTATCGTCGCCTAAATGAATTATGAAGGGTTCGACTACTATGTCCATTGCAATATCCACTTGCCACATCTGTTCTTCAACATCTTTCACATGCCTACAGGCATTGCTCCAGTTTTCGGGAGTGACATTTGTAATAGCTTCAAGGAAGAGATTTTTGACATCCTGTAATTTAAATGTGGTGTTTTTTCGAGCTACTTCACCTTTAATTTGCGCCCATATTAACTCAATTGGGTTCAACTCGCAGTGGTAAGGTGGCAACCTCAAAACGGTTCTGTTGCTTTCCTGTGTTAATTCGTCGATTACGTTAGCACTGTGTTTAGGTGCATGCTGTTTTACTAAAGATAACAATTCAGCTCTCTCCATATTGTCTTCGTAGGGGATAGTTTTTTCTGCAGCCAGTTATGTATGTTAGCTTTCCTTGTGTTGCTAGACGGAATTTTTTCAATTTTTCTTGTGTGATAACTTGCGTTATCCAAGACGATAACGCAACCTTCTTCAAGACTTGGCAAAATATTTTTAAACCATTGTTCAAATGTATCTGCGTTCATTTCTTCATGGTAGTCATTTGTTTTCTTGGATTCCAATAACAGTAATTCATTATCTACAAAACCGTCATCAGATCCTATATGAAGGGTGATGAGCCGCTTTCCTTTCCCCGATGGATTTCTCAAGCCAGTCGATAACCCTCTTAAAAATGCATCTCGTGGATTTGTTATGGACATGTCAGCCCACACTTTTTTTACAGTGTGATCCGCATTAACCCACGTTTCATCTAAATAATAGATTTTCTTCCCATCTTCTCGGAATTTCTTGATTTCGCGAAGATATCGTCTTCTCCATGAAATGATATCATCCTTCCCTTTCAAAATGCTGTTTCTAGATCTTGCTGTGAAACTACAACAAGCTTTTTTATATACCGTAAAAAGTAGTTGTTTTAATTACCTAAAGTTAATTTCTTTTAAAAGTTTTCTTAAAGTAGACCGTTTAAAATTGGGAAGATCTTCATTTTCATTTAATTTCATTAAAACTTTGTCGAGAGTGGGAGGTTCATTTAAAAGAAAAAAACTATGAACAAGCCTTCTGATGCCATTTTTGTCTTCTTCGGAAACATTGTCCAAAATAGCTCTTGGTCTATGATACGCCTTAGGAGCATCAAAATAATCAGGATGTTGCTTGTGCTCACGAAGTATGTTGTAAACACTGGCCACACCAATTCCTAAAATTATAGTATATAAGCAGGTGGATTGGAAGGCAAATTAAAACGTTACCTATCAATCTAGCAACATTTTCCACTTTGTCGTGTTTTTTCCACTGAGGATTCTGCTCTTCACACACTTTAAACGCGTTCATAATTATTTGTTTCACCTCTACAGAAAAGTGCTTTTTTGGCGTTTTTTTTGGTGGTGACAACTGAATATTGTTGACGTTTTCATCATCCATTTTTAATAATTTTGCACTAAGGAAAATTCTACAAATTAACCAACTCATTATTATTATTAACTTAAATATAATTCTAACTTACTTATTGACAACCGTTCGTGTATTGAATGGTGCGAGTCTTAATAAAGACTTGTAATGTACCTAATATGTAACACAGTTGGAAAAACTGACGGAACTTTCAAAACAACTGACGTAAACGCATGCGTAACAAGCTGGCGTTTGCCGTTTGTGTTTGTATGTGTAAATGAGACTTCTATCGAGTACCGCCCCATTTATTTCAACCAATGGATATTCAAGTTTCAAGTTGCATCTGAATGTCTCTGGTTTTTCATTACTATATCTGTTGGGTAAACGGAGATTAGTTAGCTACTAGTAAAAATTTTACAAGTTAGAGACCACAGGAACTGTTGATTTTTTTACAAGTTAGAATCGACCGTACCTTGTTTATGAGTACCGCTTAGAAACTTGCCTAATTTCCTACACTTAGGTACTAACACAATAATCAATAATAAGCAACAATTTTGTTGAATTATTTTATTAAATTCACAAGTAATGTTTATCAATATTATTATAACCTACTTATTATTATTAACATTTGAGAATGCTGTTTTGTGATTACCATCATAATAAATATTGAAGTTCATAGTGCAATTGTGGTTTCCACAAATTCTAAATTTTTCCAATTCTTCATGAGGTAGTAGCTTTGCACATGCAGAAGAGTCTGTTATTGAAGCAAGTGGCGTGGTATTCGGACATTTACTAATACTTGTACTATCAACAGCAAACATTTTTTTAGACATTGAAACTTTGTTGTTAATGGAGTCGTCCACATAACTGGTGGCAACAGCCGTTGATTTCCATCCTCCTGCTCTTTTCAATGCTAAAATATCGCCACCAGCATCAACTACCATGGTGGCTCCGGTCCGACGAAACGAGTGGCCCGTATATAATTCCGGGTCTTTTAACCCTAAATATTTTGCGATTTTATTTGGTATTCCACCAATCGTGTGTTGACCAGCGTTGAGAGAAACACATTTTCCATTTCGATATGTTAAAAAAAAACGCAAACTATCTGCAGCAGGGGGGCGTAGACTTACATACTTTCTATATAAAGCACAAGGCTGAAAGCTACACCCATCATCTGATATAACAAAACTTCTCGTCGTCAAATTTTTTGTTTCCCGCAATTTTACAACAATGTATTTGCCAGTGTCTTCCACGTCGTTCGTCTTCAAAGAAAGTAATTCGTCGCATCGACAACAGCCAAAAATTCCAAAAATTGTAATAATTTTAGCCAACAACCATTCATCATCAGGAGCTTCTAACAGGAACCTTTCAACTTCTTCTTTTGTTAATACCTTCGCCTTTTTAGGGTTGTAGCGCTCACTTTTCCGTTTTAGAAATGAAAGTATATTGCGACATCTATAAATATTAAATAACAATTGAAAATTTCCGTTTTTCTAGAAATTACTTACAAACCTGTTAGCATGAAAATTTTCTTTCATTTCTAAACAGCTCTTCAACATGCTCCATTTGGACCATAGCGAATTTGGACTAAACCTTACCGACAACTGATTTAAATAAGCCAGCAAGACGTCTTCTGTAACCCCAATTACCTCGTTTCTTTTCTGCCACTTTTTGAATTCCAAGTATTCTCGCTCATATCTTGCAGACGATTTCTGTGGCAATAAATTTGTCACCACCCTGGTCGCCTCGTTTTTTATAGCTTCTGGTATGTTCATTTTGAATAATTTACAAAATTGTGTGACTTATTACTTTTTATAATAAACAATAAAATAAACGATAAGCGCCGTTGTCAAAGTAATGATTTCAAAGGTAACGAGACATTTTTCAAAATATATTAATTGTCATGAAAGAAGGCGAAAAAATATCTCATTATTAATTTTTGATTTATTTACAAGTGAGAAACAAATAAATTATTATACATCACACGCCAGGTAACAGTTTTTACTGGCTCAAGGATGTGACAGGCTCGCCTTAAGGCTCGCCAGTCATCCTCATCCTTTCGCCAGTAAAAACTGTTTTACCTGGCTTGTAATGTAAAATACTATAACACAGATGCTAAAGTGAAGGTGTTTTAAACAATATTCAATAAGGTCTACAACCTTGCTATAGTGACTTTTCCTCTAAAATAATTAGGGGAACCAATATTTGAGAAATTGTGTTTTTACATGCTATTCCCCTATGTTACAAAATCGATAATACACCCTGTATATTATGATTGAATAAAAAACTATTTTTTACAAATCATTTTGTTTTGTTTGTGTTTACATTTTCCTTAGTTGAGCTATGACCTTTGCAAAATTATCAAAAAAGCCAATAACAATAAAACACATTTCATTTAAAGTACACCCACTGCTAGATCATGCATGGAATACGGAAATAAACACACGGCAGTAGGGAAATTAGTGCAGCAATACAGAAATAAATACGGAAATACTTATATGATATGATGATGATGATGAGATGATATGATATGATGAAATATGATATTTTCAAATTAAAAAGGGAGGGATTGTTGGAACTCCCAAAGAAATAAAAGCTGACGACATTAACACCCAACAAGAAAAATAACCAAAATCCAAATATAATAAATATTTTAGAAAGGCTTATCAGCTCTACAGGAGCGCCAAGCTATAAAATCCGATGCTTAGACATATTTATTTAGTTGCAAAAATGCAAACTGCTAAGATATTATTCTAGCTTAGAATACAAAGGAATAAATCGCAAAAAATATTGCAGACTAATTATTTTATAGGAGATGTGTTCGTGCTTTTTAACTACAAAGAAGACCAATATCTTTATTACTTAGCGAAATTATCCAGAATTCATTTGCAAAAACAATTTTACTCGTGAGAATTGAAATGAAAGTTCTGTATTAATTTTAACTGTCTGCAATTAGGGTTTATTAAAATACAACTGTCCTTAAATATTCGACAAGAACGCATATTGAACGTAGAAACTGAATTTCAACTTAATCCAAACGAAACATCTCACTATACACAGGGCCGTGCCAAGATTATTTTTATTAAATGCCTATGTAAATTTATAGATTGAATCTTCTAATTTTCTGCACGTTACAAAATGTCCCTACTACCTGAGCAAATTTTGTATATGTATGTACAATTGCATATATAATACTACAACATAAAAATAAAATAGATATAGTATAATAACTTTGAAAATAATGATCACTAACTATTAATAACATTGGGATCAATAGGTAGCTAGATCAAGGTTGCTCTAAGGCTAACATTTATATTTCTATTATTAGTTTTAGACACAACTCCGAGAATATTTTACCATATCCACTAGTAAAATATATGACGATGACATTCGGTTATTTCCAACAAAACATTACTAATAATCTATAAAATTAATTCCTTCACAAATTAATTCCTCTGATCTAGCTACTTTTTGGACATAGTACAACTAATGTTGGACTAGTAGTAAAACATAATATTATTTTATGTTTCAGTAAGGTCTTTAGATCAACAACTTATGCTTCCAGGGGATCTCTCATCAATTGTATCTGGCCAACCAACTGTGGTACATAAACTTGCTGAGTCTACAAAAAGGGCTGCTGAAAATATAATTAATATTGTAAAAAAAGTTTTAAGTATACCAATAAGTGTTATCAGATTTGCACTGTTACCTATTACTATAACATATAATATTGTAAAATTCTTTTTTAAATTATTCTTCTTACCGCTAACGATAGGATGGAGAATAGCCAAAGTAGTACTTTATCCTATTAAGTTAATATTACAAAAGATATTGTCTCCAGATCCACAACCATTTGTTATGGGACTTCCTACACCACATGTATACACATCTACCTTACTTTAGTTAGGTTTAGGTTAAGGTTTTGTACAAATAAATTAAATGCTTATTTTCACGTGTACCATAAAATTTTGATAATGGCAAAATACATTTCTTAAGTACATTTTTTGTATGTATTTTTTAGCCTTAAAACATTTCATTTTATTTTAGAATGATCATCACTCTAGCATAAAGGTACCTACAAAGTACCAAAACCGTTCGAAGTTTGCATTTAGGAACTGTTCGAAGGAGCAGTAAATACATAATATACATGGGTCCTTTTTATAAGGTAGTACTAAAACTGTCCGCCCTTTTATATCTTTAAAAATAATTTAACAAGAAGTTCTAATGCTTTTTCAAAAGGGCTATATTTGTTTGATCTAAATAACTGGTCTTGTTTATCTAAGCTACAATTTAGTATTTACAGTTTTCAAAAGTGTAAAGTTCTGTGCAACCAATCTGTATCATTGTGAATATCTGATGTTAACATTTTTTGTTGTTGATGTTAAATCAGTGGCACAGGAAGTGTAAAATGACTGGTATTTCTGAACCATACGTACAAAAAAAAAGGTTATAATCGTGGGATATTGCGCAATATATATAAAAGAAAAAGTGAGTTGCAGCCGTCTACACTTGTTTCACACTTATTGGTGCTCATCAAGACGGCATAGAACGAAATAAAAGCAACGAATTCAGTAAGATGTACAACACAAGCTTTTACAGATAGTAGCCAACCACACATTTGCGAAGACACTGTTTCTTCAGTGCAACAAAAAACGTAGTGACGTTTGTTGTGGTTGGCTGCTATCTGTGAAACCTTGTGTTGTACATGTTCTTGAATTCGTTGGTTTATCTCATTCTATGTGCTATGCCGTCTTGATAAGCACTAATAAGTGGGAAACATGTGTACACGGCTGAAATCCACTGTTTCTTTTATATCTATTGCGCGATATCCCATTTTTGGTCATACTCATGAAGACTATAAAATTTTAAAAATAACTTACCTTTATAGGGATGTAAGGAAGCAGGAATTGCTGAAACAGTATTTCTTAGGATTGCACATCTATGAATTCAGCGCATGATAAAACCGTTAATTTTTGTATAGAAAAAAACCATTTCATTTCGGCTTCAGTAAGGCTATAGAACTACATACGTTACATTACAAAATACATTTTACAGTGTCAGAAAACGCATCAAACGCGTATACTCGGGGATATGTCCTATGACTATTTATTTCCTAGGACTTTTATTCAGAAAACGTTTCACAGATGTAGTCTGTGAAAGAATGCAATAACTTTCTTGTGAAGCAATTTTAAATTTCGTAAAAATAATAACATAAAATACAGAAATAAATATAGCTAGAATTGAGTGAAATGATATTGCTGAGCAATACCGAAAATACGATTGGTATTGCTTTGGCAACATGAGCACATAGGTTCCTGCGCCACTGTGTTAATTACTTTGTTTCTAATGTAATCGGCTAAAATACTCCGTACGTATACTATACCGGGTGGGGCAATAGTGTGGGGACGTAGTAGGGAATATAGTGGTGAATATTTAACACCTCTCTTGGCAGGTTTATTCATATCTAAAATTTTAGCGCCATCTAATGACCTGTTTAGAAGTTATAAAATTTTTTTCAAAAAAATTGAGTTTTACATTATCCCACTTAACAGTTTACCGCTTTCACGGCTGCAACTCTGAAGACAAATTTAAGTAGGGATTTTGTTGCAGGGGCTTGTAGGGTGCTCTTCTCTAAAAGAAGGATGGACCCACCATGTACAAGGTGTTCAGAATTAATTTCTAAATTTAGAGAACTTCAAAGCTAAAATTCACAACTTTTTCAAATGGAACACCCTGTATATTTTGTACCTTTGTGATGCAGAATTAAATAACGAACATTTTTTGTATGTACGTCCTTATAGCTATCTGTAACCACTTTTGACTTATTGAGAAAAAACTGCAAGAAGTACACAATTAAAAAATTATTTATTTAAAAAATCAAGGTTTTTTAAATGAAACAAAAGAAAAAAACTATAACAAATGCTCCATATGTTGCCCATTTGCATGGACACACATTTCGATGCGCCTTTGGAACAATCTGTGTACGTTTCTTAACATTGCCGGCGTGATACTTCTAAAAGCATGTATTATTCTATCCTTCATATTTTGGATTGTGGTTGGTGTCTCTGAATAAACAATTTCTTTCACATATCCTCATAAAAAGAAATACATTTTTGTAAGATCAGGAGATCTCACAGGCCATTTAGTGGGTCCATTCCTTCCAATCCATTGATGTGGGTAGATATTATTTAGGTGGTCTCTTACTGCATGTAAATAATGCGGTGGAGCACCGTCTTGCTGAAGCCTCATCCCATTTCGGATCCTTTGAGGAAGGTTCGCCAATAATTGTAGTAGATAGTTCTCCAAAAAATGAAGATAAATAGCTCCAGTTAATGTACCATCAAAAAAATGTGGCCCTATTACATGTTCTCCAATAATTCCCCCCCAAACGTTTATGGACCATCTGTGCTGGTTATCAAGTTATCTGAAAAAGTGGGGATTTTCTGTAGCATAATAATGGAAATTGTGCCTGTTAACAAATCCATTTTTATGAAACGTTGCCTCATCAGTGAACAAAACGTTGTTAAAGAACGTAGCATCGTCTTGCATTTTACCTATGGCCCAATTACAAAACTGTAAACGTTTTAGGAAATCGTCATCAGTTAATTCCTGGTGCATTTGAATGTGATATGCAAGAAACTTATTTTTTAGTCCAGTCAAAATAGACAATTCAGTCTTAGGTACACTATTACAAATAAAATCTTAAAAATCCCCACTGATCCTACGTCTGCTAAAAAATTTATTCAGGTCAAAGGTCAAAATTATCGGTTTTTTACATTTTTCTCGTAAACGGTAAAAGTTATTATAAAAATAGGTCAGACAAAAGTTGTATATCATGCAATTATCTACAAAAATTGTTCTTATACTTTTTGTCCTACGAATTACCATTCCTGAGATATCACCATTTGAAGCATCGAAAATAATAATATGCACGTCTACGCCGCCTTGAAATACTTTTATGTGTGCATATTATGTAGAATACGACTTCTTCAACTTTTAGAATCGCGATATCTCAGGAATGGTGATTCGTAGAACGAAAAGTATAAGAACAATTTTTGTAGATAATTGCATAATCAACAACTTTTGTCTTACCTATTTTTATAATAACACTTATCGTTTACGAGAAAATTGCAAAAAACCGATACTCTTGACCTTTGACCTTGAATACATTTTTTAGCAGACGTAGGATCGATGGAGATTTTTAAAATTTTATTTCTAATAGTGTACCTAAGACCTGTACCAATTTTCAGCTCTATGCGAATTATTGTAAACTCACCACTATTTTTTCGTCTATTTTGACCGGACTATTTCTTTAAGATTCGACCAACAGAACGTCTACTTATTCCTACAGATGATCTCACTTCTCTCTGACTAAGATGGGGATTCTCAATCGTTGCCGGCACAACAGATAACTCATTTTCTTCGTTCATAACATTGTTAATTCGTTCACTTTTTTCATACTGTACATTGCCGGTCCTCACAAATCTATCTAGCAGGTTTTGAAAGCTGTGAACTTTAGGGAGCCTCCGTTCAGGATACCGTTGGTGGTAAATTATGCGGGCAAGCAAACAATTTCCGACTCGCCCAAAACAAAAGTCATGTCCACAAGTTCTTCATTACTAAAATTCATTTTGAAAAACTAAAACACCTACTAGAACTAAACACTGATGGCCGATAACTGCGAGAAATGTACGTTTTGCATAGGTGCACAACAATTGCTAGATGCTGAACAAAAACAACTAACACACTTGACAACTAAATAAATAATTGTTTTTAATTATGTACTTCTTGCAGTTTTTTCTTAATAAATCAAAAGTGGTTATAGATAGCTATAGGGACGTACATACAAAAAATGTTTGTTATTTAATTCTGCATCACAAAGGTACAAAATATACAGAGTGTTCCATTTGAAAAAGTTGTGAATTCTAGCTTTGAAGTTCTCTAAATTCAAAAATTAATTTTGAACACCTTGTACATGGTGGGTCCATTTTCTTTTAAAGAAGAGCACCCTACAAGCCCCTGCAGCAAAATCCCTACTTAAATTCGTCTTCACAGTTGCGGCCGTGAAAGTGGTAAACTGTTAAGTGGGATAATGTAAAACTGATAATAAAAGAGTATAACTTCTAAACCGGTCACTAGATGGCGCTAAAATTTTAGATATGAATTAAGGTTGTATATAGGGAGGTTGGGACATCATGTTCAAGGTCATAGCCCCAAATATGGCCGCCGATGTTTTTTCAATTTATAATTGAATAAATTTCGTCTTTCACGCTCACGTATGGGAAATCGAAACAATCGGAAGCCCTTTGCAGCAGAATTACAGCAATTCTTGACGCAACAAGTCGGCATCTTCAATTTCAAATATTTGAAATTTTGCCTGACAGTTGTCACCTTATGACAATTGCTGCAATGCATCATGGGTGGGGCTAGGATGTCCCAACCTCCCTCTATACAACCTTAATATGAATAAGCCTGCCAAGAGAGGTGTTAAATACGCAAAAATATTTGGGGCATTCTATTTAAAAAAAATTACCTTAAGCGTGCCACACTTTTCTGCAACACCCTATATTTTCTGTAATTTCTCTATATGTGCCTCTATCCACTGTTTACATCCGTATTAGAACGATTTTTCTAGCTGTTATCGTTTGATTAGCTGTTATTGCACAATGTTCTCATTACAGATTAGTAACAATAATTTGATGAAATATTTGCCAGAAATTTCTCACAATGAACAAATGAACTCACAAAATATTTCATTCACGTAACATAAATGTGTAAATATATTTTATAACGACAATGCTTATTTTCAAATGCAGTGGCTTGCTAAATACATCTTAATTTGGCTGCAACGTTGCAGCGCAATTTTATATGTATATTACCGTTTTAAAACAAATACCGTCTTCGTACGAGTAAAATACTGTATTAGACAATACCGTTTTTTAACTAAAAAATAAATATGTACCTACTAAAACACTTTAAGACTATCTACTATAATAACCAATGCAGTTTCATTTCAAGCATCCAAGCACATTTTTAAAGAATTTACTACAAAAAAATGTGTATTAACACCTACAGCGTTTCTCCTGTGTAGAACTATGCAAATACACGTTTTTGCCGGAGTATGTGCATTGGATAGATGTCTGTTACCGTCTTCTTCCAATGCAATAACTTTACAACTAAATGAGCTGAACCAAAAAGGTAAGTTCCAACAGAAACAGTTGGCAAAAATACCCTTAGCGGAGTTATAAACAAAAAATTGATAGTTTTGCTGTTTTGCAATTAGTGTATTACCTTTGCACGGCAGTGGTAAATGGTCAAAAGTAGAATGTTTTGCAGAATTTAATTTTAATAAACCATCGCCAAGCATCTTAAACAAACCAACATTTGCGGGGTGGTTGTCACAAACAATTCGCAAGATAATAATTCCACAGTCAGTTACAACTTTTAGTGATTTCTGAATTAACAAATATAAATCTATAGTTGTTAAAGGCCCCCTTAAGTCATGAAACAACTAATTAAAATATGATACCTACAGTTAGTCATCACCTCATCAAACATATAATAATAGCCAATTCCGATGTCCACCTCCACCAAAAATATTTCAAAAACTAGAAGACTTAGCAAGCTGAAATTTTACGAAGCAATTCTAATGGTAAAGAAATACAGAAATTGCCGACGCACACAGGGCTGAAAACTGATTCTAGCCGGTCAAAACTCCAAAAATCATTGTTAAAATCAAAGGTATTCTAAGAATTAGTATTTTAGTAGAAAGCTTAGTGAACTTGTAACTATCTGCCGTTTACCGTTACGGCAAATAATAACCATAAAAGAAGCCGACAATTCCGGTAAAGTGCAAGTCAGTATTAAAACACTTCCGAAGGCGCCAATCTGTGTAGATGTATTTGTAATTTGTTCATTAACGTGAAAGTGTTTTTTTGTGGGAGTTTTTTTATTGATTTCAATAATTTATAAAAACAGAATTGAAGCGCTAAAAAGTCTTATAAAAAGGTAAGTTGATACCCTTCTAATATAGAAAACGGCGAGTTTTACTTTCCGAATAATAAATGTGTTATTTTGTGGTTTATAACTTAGAATTCTTGCAAGATCTTGCGTTTGTATTTTTAATATGTTTTTACTATAGTATAAAGAATAACATATTTAAAAATCAACATGCACAATGATGTATAAACTGAAATACAGTCGAAATGAAAAGGGGTAGTTATTAAACGATTAGCAATATAATTTTTTCACATTATTTCATTTTTAGATATTAAAAAAGCATTTTAAGTTGTGCAATATTTCTTAAAATAAAGAAGAATTCGTGTAAATGCTATTTATTTTACATCTTTGCCTTATTTCCTAATAACATAATTATGTAACTAACTTTTTCTTGGAAAAAGTATAAAAGTATCAAACTGATCCAGCTCTAGTTGCTCAAAAGGATTGCTTTTTCTTTCATTTTTTATTATTTTATCATTTTTATACTATTCCAGTAATTTGCTTCCAGTTAAACTTATAAAATAATTTTGGCCGGCTAGAATCAGGTTTAAGCCCTGTGTGCGGCGTTTCATCAGAGGGGAGTAAGACAACATTCCAGGCGGGAAAAAGTTTTTACGGAGACATATGTTGATTGTAATTATTTGAGTGCTCGTACACCTACGAATGATGCGGGGTATGTGGTATGCACATGTGATATAAATAATTGCGATGTATATTTTTGTAATATTATGATTTATTTTTTAAGTTAATTTAATAAAATAGCATTTGAGTTTTAAGAATCGTCTCTATCGCTAGAATTTATTAAGTTATCGGGATTTTAATATCTCTTAATGCAGAAATCAATTTTTTTCAAGTGAGGTGACTTATATTATTGAGAATATAATTCACGTGTCACATGGTACATTTTTTATTAATTTCATTGGTGAAAGTACAAAAACAAACTCGCAGAATAGGCTATCAAATCGATGATAATTCTATCACCGCATGTTGACTGTCACCTGTTTTTAATAAATAAAATTGTTTACTGTCAAAGTGAGAGAAAGTTTCAGTGTTTATTTTCTTTCAACGTTCATTATATTCTCTCACCAAATATAACACGTGTTATGATTAATCAACGATGATACCACTCGTTAAAACCTTTAGAAAATTGAACTCGTGCTTTGCACTCGGTCAATTTTCGTCGGTTTTAACTCGGGCTATCACCGATGATAATCATAACACTAGTTATATTATCCCCGAAGATATACAAGGATCGGAAATTAAGAACATACTTGTCATAAGATCATGGTTTGTGTGAAAACGTGAAGCTTTTCTTGGGTGCTGTCCTCTTATTAGAGTTCTAGCACCTTTGTGTCTTCCTCTACAGCATCTTCGGATAACAGTCCGATAGGCATTGCAAAGGAAGTTATTACGTCTGATCCATGAAGTAATATTTTATTATACAGTGTTACTATAAATGATCTTTCCGATTACAACTTAAATAACTATTGTTAGGAGACATTTAGAAACATGATATTGGTATCAATGGACAGAGACTCAAATAATTTCTTAATAATAGATACTTTTTTTTGTATCTAAGTGTCTCCTAACGATAGTTATTCAAGTTTTTAATCGGAAAGATCATTTATAGTAACACTGTATTACAGAGATTGGCAAATATGCCACGTTTTTTACTCCTTACTTACCCATCACTAAAGTTGAAACGAATTTATAGAACTTTTCTAATAAGATTACAACTAAAACACATAATAAATTTAATAGTTGTATATAATTGGAACCGCAACCAGATAATTCATAAGCATAAAGTAGGAAGTAAACCTGGCGTGTATTGAAAACAATTATTTTACCTTGTCTTCAACTGCGTATACCAAATGTAATATGACAAGAATAGGTTGAAATTGTGATTTATCATAAAGGGACGCAACACTGTGCGGCGGCGGCGTTACCAGCAGCTCAAGTTTTGTAAATCGATCTCTTTTCTTACTGCATTGATAGTTGAAGTGGCCAGAGACGCGTCCGTTGATTTTTCAATGGGAGTTATGCTAGTCTGAGAATATTAGTGAAAACAGCATTTTTATTGCGCAATATGTCTTTTAAAAAATCTTGATGGTGTATTTTCTACCGATACAAGCCAGCAACCAGAGAGGCTCTATATCTGTATATTAGCATTACACATTGTACCGTTAGTTGTGTACTCATTTTTATTTATAAAATAATATGGCTGGTGAAATTACAATTTACTGTTTTGAATACAAAAAGAATTCTATAATATCAATTATTCCTAAAATTCAAGCGCCGAATTTATTGTTTTCATACTTTAAAAACGAAATATTTGTCACAGACATATTCTGGTTGAAATTAAAATGATTAACTTGCCGCATAAAAAGAGACGCAAATTTCCTATACATTTATGTACTTTATTAGCGAACTTGTTAATTGCGACAGGGTTTGTAGTAAATTACACATTGAAAAAAGTTAGTATAAAGCTATGTGCACAGTTTGTACTAAACTTTTATTAGGAAAATAATATGGCTAGGGAAATTACACTAATATAGGTACTGTTTTGAATATGAAAAGAATCTGAACATCAATTATTCTTTTCATCCAAGTCGCGTAACGCTTTGGCGATCTACCGCGGTTTGGGGACGTATGGAAACTTATGTTAGAAATCGATTTTTTGTCGTCACTGTTTTTTATGTTAAACCACACAACACGGATTCATACTGATATGTGCATTTTGTAATGAAATTAAAAACAGCATCAATCCGGGACAGTGTTGTGCTTGTGTCCATAGAGGAAACAACGCGTGGGAACAGTCCCTCAAACGGAAGAGAGAACCTAGCAGAGGCGCCGTTCTCACAGCCACTTTGTGGTCGCAAGCCGGGCTCGGTTAATTCGGTTAGAGTTTATTGTCACGTCGGTAAAGCCCAGTTCCACAAAGCACCCCCCTTTCACAACGCCTCCGGGCAGCGCCACAAAGCTCCTTGCCTGCTTCGGTGGGGCGGGGTAGTAACGACTTCAAACCCACGACACCCACCCTCCTTCATTCCCGGCAGTCATTAGTGTAAGGGGGTAACTCCGTCGTGTTTGGGTCTGCTCGAGGGAGCTACTCACTAATGGCTGTCCTTTGACCTTCTTTCCCATCCATGGTACCGTCTCACCTTAACCAAGGGGGCTGTGGAATGGAACGACAGCGGAATCTGCTTGGTGCTTTGTGCTCTACTCGAGCACACCCCGAGGTCCTAATCTCGGGGGTGGTCCTAAAGAGTCGTTTTTTTAATCAACCACTACAATCAACAACATCCCATCTACAACCATATCTATACACCATCTTTACATCAATCTTCGTCATATTACTGGATTCTTTAAAACCAACAACCAACAAGACACCATCCATATCAACACCTGCCGCGATAAGGTAATCACCAAGCTAACATCATGCCTTTCCCAGAATACAAAAACAATGACTTTGTACATTATCATCAACACCATTTAACAATGCTGTTGGTGATAATGGCCATTATCCACGGCAATCAACAACATACAATGTATGTTGTTGATGGAGTTATTACTGCAGACAAGCAAAAAGACGACAAAGTGTAACCTCAATCAATACCACTACCAACCCTCCAAGACTGAAGAGGCAGAAAGCCTATAATAGCCTGCACCCCCTTCGGTGGTGCGAAACAACAATGAATATGATGATGATTGTAATCAAACTTCTCCCTTTGTATAAATACTTTGGCAACTATTCATGCCTTGTATTCTTTAATTTCTCTATTTTCGTCTCTCTTAATTCTAAAAACCTATTTACTGTCAATCAACCTTGCATTACCGGGTTTTTCTATTAATGTCCAGGTATTATTATCCTCCAAACACTCAATCTCTTCTTGTATAGACGTTTTCCAATGTTTACAATTGTTTCATACAATTAATATTTGTGTAATATAATAGTCGTCGTTGTCCCGACAACAACTGTTGTGTGTTTACGTATTACCTCATCCAGTCCTGTCGTGTTGCGTCCTGTTCTGCCGTGTCATGCCCTGTCTTTCTTGTTGTGTCCTGTCCTATTCTGTCTTGTCGTGTTGTGTCATGTCTTGTCCTGTCAAAGTACAGTTGCAATCATTCACTAAGGAACAACGGAAAAATATTCATCGCCGATTTTTCAGTTTTTTGTACAATGTATGCTATAATTCGACATGATTTATAGATTGAGCAATTATAATGTTAAAAAATGAAATGTTCTTGAATACCATATAATAAACTTATACTTAAATTGTACAAAAAAAACTGGAAAATCAGCGGTTATGATTTTTTCATCTTTTCTTAACGAATGACCGCAGTTGTACATTAAAAAACTAAAAGACAGAGAAATTATAAATAGTTATTTGCAATTAGTTTAGATTTTGATACTTTTCACAGTTAACATACTTTAAATAAAAGCAATTGATGGCACCAGCATTGGCAGTGATAGTGGTTTATTTTAAGAAAAGCTTTTTTTTACGAGTATTTATTTTTCAAAGTACGAATACTTTTGAAAAGTATAAATAGAATAAGAATCAACTAAATAAATTATCAAACACAATTTTTATTTTACAATAATGTACAAATAAAAGGTACTAAATATTTCCAAAGTAAATTATATCTCGTCTATTAAAAACTGAGCTATACTTTGATGATAATTAGCATTTAATTCTTTACTTAACTCTGCTCGATCTAACCATTTAAATTCTGGTCCTTTAGTTGGTAATTGACCTGTACAATGTCTGGCATGATATATAAATACCTAAAATGCAAACAAAAGTTAGTAAATATAATGAAAAAAAAATAATTTCAATCTAACTATTATTACCTGGGCTCCTACCGTGTTATTTTCTTTTTGAATACTTTTAGGATATTTATATTTATAGAAACCAGATGGCGCATTACCATAAAATCTAGCTTTTATATCAGAACCACAAGATTCTTTCAATACTCTTTCTGCAGCCTATGCAAAAAAACAACAGTATAAATTTGGGATAAAAATATTGATGTTGGGAAAATATTTTCATTACAAGTGCACTATCACAGCATCAGTTTTTAGGCTCAAGGACAAGATTTGCATTGAAATGCGTTGTGCTTTAAAAGAGGCCAAGAGCCTGAAAATTGACAGCGCACATGTATTGAACAAAATCTTTAGTATTCATTTACACAAAGTCTTTTAGGTTATCTATGATAGATGTCAAATTAGGTGCATAAACGAAAAAGTGTATACATGGTGTCCCACAATGCTGTTTACACGCAATATCTCCCTTATTTGAAAAGATAAAGAAATCAACCAAAAACTATTGTGAATGACTCAAAATGGACCTTCAGAAAACATCCTAAAAATGCTGGTTGCATAGCAACGTTTAAGAGATCATGCCAACTTGATTAATTTTTCAAATTGCACCTTCTGCTTTTTCTCACGGAAATGTATTCTTAACTTCATTCTGCATATGGTCTTACTTCATTATATGGTGTCTTACTTAATTATCTAATGTGCATTTAGGGGTTGAAAAAAATATCTTTTATAAATTGAATTTATCTTAAACTTAAAGCAAATGCTCAAAACGCCCTCCTGTGGACTCGACACAGGCTTTAAAGCGCCTCAGTAGTTCCCTTGTAGACACGGCTCTAATCATACTTTTTTAATAAATAATTTAGTTAGTGAATATGAAGTGTACAATTTAGTAAGGTAAGTAAACATTGTTTTCCTTTTATATTTTCTTGTTATAAAAAAAATTAATTAATTAACACTATTTTCTTTGCAAACTTCACGTCATTACTGACATGAGTCCAAAATTTCAGTGGGTAAAGCGAGGGGTAAAGTTCATCACTGCCTTATATTACTATGCAGAAATCTAGTTATTCTAATATATACCTGCCGTAAAGTTTCTCCATCATGTCGCAATCCTTGTGGTAATAAGAAAAATGTGTCTTTTCCTAATGTCTGTTTTACTAATAAAACCAGGTGTTTATCCAATTTTCTATTTAGTGATTTTACATTGTCAGCTTTGTCGTCATCTGCAAAAAATGAGTAAGATCATCATCATTTAAAATAAAAAAAAGCAATGAAGAGATGGGTAGACAAACAATACTTTGAAAAGTATCTTTTCCACTTTATAAATAAAAGATCATTCAATGCATCTATCGGTATATAATACATACTATTTAACAATACATGTTAAAAATAGACAATATGTTATGTATGCACAATAGGGTGATCCAAGAAAAAAGCGAAATCGGAAATCTTATGCTCTCACCCCCTAGGATTATTGTATATCGAAACAAAAAGTACCCCTATTTTTTTTATTTTTAAATCGGACGATGTTTAGGGGTGCCTCAAAGCCCTTAAAGTTTCCCATGTATATTCTATGGGAAAAAAACACGTTTTCGTAGATTTGGTATAGAATTCTATAAAATCAATATTTTTCAACCGGACTACTCTGTTTCTCTTCAGAAATGTTCAGAGAATGACATCTAATAATTTATTTGTTACATTTTTTATATTAACTATTTTTTACAGTCCCGCAAAAAACCCCATAACTGGAAGAAACATGGAAAAAATCGTTTTAAAAATTTAGTTTTATCCGAATTTGGAGGCTCTAATTTAGGAGGCGGAGTTTTCGACTTCGGGAGAAAGCTATTAACGCTTAACGATCTCAATGGCAGCGAATGGAAAAGCCAAGAATAATTGTGCGATGTGTGACATCATCGAGATGTGATGACGGTTTTGAAAATCACTTTCTTATCCTTTCAGTATGAGATTTTCAAAAATATTATATCTTATACTTATAAGAACTAATAAGAACTGATATGTTGGAAAATGTTTTAGAAAATTTGATGATGATAGTCTATATGTAGAAGGTATAACTTTGTTTTTATCATATACTAGGTACATTTCCAACTTTCAGATACTTATTGAATCGAAAATATTCTTCTAATAGCTAAAGAAAGACTCGTAGGGAACTGGAAAGAAATATCAAAAATAATTTATTGTGTCTTCATGTGTCAGATTTTTAACCTCTATTAGCAAAGTATTAAATTGTTTTTGGTTATTTATTTTAATTTGAAGTTCTATAGTATAATCTATATAGCAATCATAATTGTTTTCGTTTCTTTAATTTATCTGTAGGTACCTGTTGTTATTTCCAAGTAGCACAATAAGAAACAAAGGTATCAAATTTAAAAAATATTGGATTGTTATATACACTGCCGTTCAAAAGTTTGGAAACACCATGAAATGAGAGATTTTTTACAAAAGTATCAAGTACTTATTTAAATAATTTGTATTTAAATAGTTATCAAGCAAAATGAAATATTCAACGACTAGGAATTGAACAAATATGTAGTACGAGGTTAGCGCCATAAATTCTCGGCCTGATGTAGAAAAAATAAACTAAAATAAGGTAATATTAGGCCAGTAAAATAGCATCCGTTGGTGGAAATAAATGTTGGAAAGCGGGAGATCGATTCGATCGCTTCGTTTGACATCAAATATAAGTATCCTAGGTTTGCACGGTCCCTCGACTCGAGCTTACCTGAGGGCATCAAAAGAACCACGAAATCTTCGGACCTTTATTAGTTTTTCGCTTATAACTCTAAAGCGGTGCTTTCCAACGAAAACTTCACTATTACAAGAATTAAAGACTTAAAGACGTTAACTTCTGTGTCGAATGAGTATCCAACACTTTAAATTCGTTTCAGTGGTATGGTCGAAATCGACAGTCGAGAAACGACAATTTTACAAATTTTCGATTTTCCGTCAGACCGGACGCCCAAAAGCTTTCCATATAAAAAACCCGTTGGACTCATTCTGATTGTTAATATAAGTCGAGAAATACCTAAGCTTTGATATTATAGAGGTTGCCGGATTAAATTAATGGCCATTTTTTTGTCATCCACCATCATAGCAATTATGATAAATCCATATGAAGAAGTGCCAGTACTGGTCGCTCGATCATTTCGAAAAACGATATTTTTTTGTGTTATCACCCCTAAGTATTGGTATCTAAAAACCACTGTCATTTTATTTTTATTCCATTTGATTGAAATATGGCAGCCATATTTGTTTAGTGGTGCACGACGTTGCTTGGAGTTTTTTGATGTAAACGTAAATCTTGGTATCTCAAGAACAGTTGATGATAGAGACCTGTGGTAAAATTGATTGTATTGCTCACATGTCGGACTACATTTTTTAATTTAAACATAATTTTTGTAGGACGCTCGCTTGCTTATGGGTGTGATTTAATCCCGAAGATTAAAGTTTTTACAAAAATTTCCGCCTATATATAATCGTTTTTATTTTTCAATATAATTTCCCCTAATGTCAATACACTTATTACAACGTGGAATTAATAATTCAATGCCCTTGTAAAAATAGTCTGAAGTCTTTCCATCAAAATGTTCAATTACAGCTGCTTGCAACTCGTTCTCGTCCTTAAAACGTCGTCCCCTAAGGTCTTTCTTTAAATTGGAAAATAAATAATAGTCACTATATTCTAACAAACAAATGAAGGATCTAGGTCGCCGAAATCACGAGGGCTAACTTGCATACCGTATCGCGAATCACGCGGGCAACGTACGTCACTGACAGTTTTAACAGCTTATATAATATCAATGTTGCTTAAAATCTGATCTTAGATTTTATGTGTTTACCAGGTGGTGATCACGCGGCGACCTAGATCCTTCATTTGTTTGTTAGAGTATAGGAGCCATATCCGGACTGTACGTGGATGATCCAATGCATCAAAGCCGCATTCGCGAATGGCAGCTTGTGAAATTGCGGCAGTATGAACGGGTACATTGTCGTGTAATAATCGAACACCTCTTGTCAATTTTCCTCGACGTTTTTCACGAATATTGTTTCTCAATTTATGTAATAAAGACGCATAATATGTACTGTTAACAGTTGTATTGTTATATTGTATTATATTGTTGCTATAACTTTGTCGATTGAACGAGTTTCGCCTTTTTGGGATGAGGTTCATCGGGTCGCCGCCATTCCATCGATTTCCTTTTGGATAGAGAATCATAATACAGAACCATTGTTTCATCTCCAGTGACAATGGACTCCAAAATCGGCTTTGGGTCGTCTCCACACAAGTTTAAAAACGAGCGTGCACTTTCGACGCGACGTTGACGTTGAACAGCAGAAAGAAGACGCGGTACCCATCTTGCACTAATTTTTTCATACCCAAATGGTCATGAAGAATTCGGCGAACACTTGTTTCCGAAATGTCAGACATCATTGCTAACTCCTTAACTTTCAAACGGCGATCTTCTAATACCATTTCTTCAATAATTGCAACTTTTTGAGACGTTACCGCTTCAATTATCCGACCGATGTGCTCATCATCTTCAAGAGATTCTTGCCCCAAACGGAAACATTTTGACCACTTTTTCACAGTAGAATATGAAGGAGATAAATCACCATAAACGCCGTCTAAACGTTGTTTGATTTGATTAGGCGTGTGCGCTTCTTTTGTTAAAAATTTAATGACCGCGCGGTACTCAATTTTCGTTAGCTGCGACATTTTCATGCACTCGTCACAATGCTTGAGTGGCTACTAAAATCTGTTACGTTTCTAGTCATAATATACATAGTGTAGGCCTCTTACATGTTCAACTATGACGCAACGAGTTTAAACATGCTGGCACCTGTAGAAACCTGCCGGGCCGAGAATCTATGGCGCTTACGTCGTATAGTTAAATAAAATAGCTTTCCTACAAAAAATGATTTAATTTTTTGCTCATCAAAGCATCTTCCCTTGGTTTTTATAACTATTTCTACAAGTCGTGTCATTCTTTCTATTAGTTTATTAACTTTTTCTTGTTCTAGAATGGTTCCGCAGTAGACGATGAACAGAACTCTACATCTTGGAAGTAGAGTTCAAAAAAGTTCTGTAGAGTTAAGGTCTGGCAATTGCGATGGCCAAGTCTTCTTAACAAGTACGCCATCTGCTTCTTTCTTCTCTAAGTTACCCCCGTAAAAAACGAGAACTATGCTTCGGATCATTATCCTGTTGTAATACGATACCACGGCCAATGGTTCTAAGACCAGATGTATTGCGTGTTTAGCGAATATCTCTTTGTAACCCTCTTTCCTCATGTCTATTTTAGTAAAATATTCAGTATTTCTGCCACAAAAGCAACCCCACACCACAGCACAAGAATAACCAGCTGATTCAGAAACACTTTAAAGTTTTTCAGCTAGTTTCGAAAATCGCACACATCACGATCAGTTCGAGGCTTACCGATCGTCATCGTATGCTGCGGTAATAACGAGGAGTGAATATTACAGCATAACTGTAGTTCTGTAACCCGCCAACAATCAACTTTGCACTCGGTCGGCTGAAAATATTTGCAAGTGCTTTTATTATGCAGAGCACTATTCTTATGCTGTGCCCACACCATAATAGAACCAGCCCAGTCTTTTACTGTGGGTAGTATACACTGAGGAGCCATTTTTTCAGAACTGCGTCTTCTGACATAAATACGTCGACAAGCTCCAAACACAGCCCCGTCAGTCCAAAGTATATTCTTAAAGTGTGTTATTTTTATTTATTGGCCGTAGTAAAGGTTTCGACCGCAACAAGGCTTTTTAAACCTGCATATCATAAACTTCTTTCTCCTCACTGCCGTGAGTGATACCGGGTTTAAGCGCATTTTGTTGATATGGGCACATAGTTTTGATAGAGTTAATTGTCTATCTCATTTGCTTGTCACCACAATATGTTTGTCCTGTTGAGCACTAGTTACTTTTGATCTTGCAATACGAGGACGATCATTATTATTAGTACCGATACTTCTGAATTGCGCAATAGTTGACTATTGTTCCTTTTAGCAAAACGTTCACTCTTGTTGCAATTTCTCGACATGACAGACTTTCATTAAGTAGAGTGCTAATAGTACTTCGTTTTTCGATGCTTATCTCTGTTTTCCCATTTTTGCCTTGTCAAAAACAAACAAAACTATTATTCATTATCCTCTCATTTTTTAGAAATTACCGATGTCTAGAAATTTGTATGTTTGTAATGTTCCGAAGTTAGACTCGTTCTTCGCCTCTTCTAGACCTGGTACGCATCAGCCTTTGGCTATTGGAGTGACGACCGTCAATCGAAAAGGCAACTGTGACTAGCTACCTAAATTTCCTCAAAGCTTAATTTCCGAAAACCCCGCAGCTGTCATTGGAGAACATCCTGAATTTCACGCGAACATATCTTTTTGCGATTCCATCTTTTCCATCTGATCTGTTAGTGACGATCCTGTCAATTGGATACTGATGATGCAGGTGCCACACTCCAACACTTCGTACAAAATGGCGTGAAACAAAATACGAATGCCGATTTATCTTTTTCGAAGCGCCGCGAGTACGCAGATACAACCAGATATCCATCCCATTCTCTTTAGCCAAACATTGCCTAATGGCGGAAGACAACCTCGGCCTTGAATAGTATTTTTAAAGAGTAAAAATACTATTCATATACATGTTCTGCGACCCTTGTAAGCTGTTTGTAAAATCGGGGTTGTTAGCTAATGATAAAATACAATGACTGCAAAAATGTAGGTCAGTTCAAACGATCACAGATCAGCATGTGCGATGCTGGTCCGCTTAGCGAGGAAGATGGTTAGTGGTAGAGTTGAAAAGAGTCTTGTTCTTCAAACGAAAGAAGAAATAATATGCTGGCATGAGGTTTTGAGGTATATTGTGGCTGTTGTGAGGTCATTGTCTGCATGCGGATTGCCGTTTATAAGTCCACAGAAAAGATTTAGATCGAGAGACAGTGGAAACTAATATGTCAAGGCCCTAGAACTTTTGGCTAAGTTCGATCCTTTTCTGGACACGTACATAAAACTAAGGAAACAAAGGATGCGACACAAAATCATACCTTTCATCTAAACTATGCGAAGAAATTATCAACATTATGGCAAAAAAGGCCATCAACACGATCTGACTGAGATAAAGCATGCAAAGTATTTTGCCATCTCTGTCGACTCGACTCCTGACATCTACCAAGTGAATCAACTTTCACTCATAGTACAATATGTGTCGGCAGAGGAATTTCCTATCGAACGATTTATAAGATTCATACCAAACAGTAGACATGAAGCTGAATACCTGGCTAACGTCGTTCTGCAGACCTTGAAAAATCATGTCTTGGACTCACTGAATCTTGTCGAATGTCGTGAGACTGCTATATCTTTCTTTGGTACTTTACAGGAATTGTGCAGTTTTTTTCTAGATCTTGGCGCACAGATGGAAAGTTTGTTACCTGAACTGAAGCCAAATTCAACAGTTGTAAAGCTTTCTCAGACAAGATGGTTTGCTCAGGGCGATGCCTGCAGAAGTCTCTGTTGCTCCAGAAATAAGATCATGCAGCTCTTCAGATAATCGCCAGTGACACAAAGAAAACCATCTATGCGTTCTGAGACTGCACGTCTTTTTTAATTCAATCGACTCCCTGCAAATGTGCTTCCTGACCCTGTTGTGGGATGATATCCTGGGAAGGTTTAACAAAGTGAGTAAATGTTTGCACTCTGTGAACATCCAAATGGGTATGTTCGCTCAACTTGGTCAGTCCTTGATAACATACCTAGAACATATAAGGAAAGTCGCTACCTTTGATGGTTATGAGTCGAAAGCTGTGGAAAAAAGCGAAGAACAGAACTACGCATACTATATGAAGAGGAAAAGTAAGCGAAAAGTCCAGTTTGACGAAGTAAAGGAAAAAGAGGTTGAATTCTCCGGCAGAGGCAGATTCGGAGTCTTCAACGTCATTATAAATAGGTTGATTGCAGAGCTACATAGATGTGGCTCTACTTACGAGAAGTTAAGTCAAAGGTTTGACATTTTCACGAAGCTACATAGTTTGGAATCTCAAGACGTCCGTGTCGGAGTATGGAACCGTAAGCCTTCTATCCGGGGGATTTTGATGGTACTTTGGAAAATGAATGTCTACACTTGCGATCTCATTTGTTGTTCGCAGAAGTTACAGGGGGAAAGGGTTATTGTAACTGTAGCTACATACGAAGTACATCCTGGAAAAAGGCTTTCTGAACATTTATCCAAACGTGGGAATAGCGCTGCGGATAATGTTTGTACACCAGAGTCAAACTGTTCAACAGAACCGTCGTTTTCAGCACTAAATAAGAGTAAAAAATTTTGTTTATTGTTTCCAGCCTTATTTTGTGGAACTCCATAATCATGAAATAAATAAAGATTATTAAAAGTTTCACAGTTTTATTAAAATATACCTGACAATATTGTTTCGACAGCTATGCTGTCATTATCAAAGGTAATATAATTATAAACAAACACGTCGCTAAGGTAGATACAAAATAGGTAACTAGATAAAATAATAATAATAATAATAAAAATTAATAATAAAAATCATAATTACACATCTAATACTTCCAGTAACGGAGAATTACTGAGCTCAAGTTGTTCATTCACAAAACACAAACTCAGGGTACCTTTAATGAATGAACAACTTGAGCTCAGTAATTCTCCGTTACTGGAAGTATTAGATGTTTAATTATGATTTTTGTTATTAATTTTTATTATTATTATTATTATTTTATCTAGTTACCTATTTTGTATCTACCTTAGCGACGTGTTTGTTTATAATTATATTACCTTTGATAATGACAGCATAGCTGTCGAAACAATATTGTCAGGTATATTTTAATAAAACTGTGAAACTTTTAATAATCTTTATTTATTTCATGAGTAAAAAATTATTTATGATCTACTTCAGAAGAAAATAGGCTTAATTCCGTAGAGTCAGAACTAATGCAGTCTGTGGACTATACTAGTGAGATCATGCGTTCCTTTGCAGAAAGTTTGTCACGTGGAAATGTAATCTTGTAATTATATGAAAATGTAAAAATTATAATGTGTAAAAAAACTATAGTTGGTCCTTTCATTTCATTTCTAAGTCGAATTGTCTATTTTCTAAAGTTAAAGAACGTCAAATGCTTAAATAAAAAATAAAAGTGGTTTTTTTAAAGAAAATTTTTGTTTTTTTGCTCAATTACCAAAAAGGGAGACCCGTTAACTGCCAAAGGGCCCTGGGTCTCTATGTCTAGGCCTGGTCATCAACATTCGGAGATCCTAGTAAAAATCTTATTTATACTAATAGAAAGTGTATCCAAACTTTTGGACGGCAGTGTAGCAGAAATATTGCGAAATAAAGAAATCAACTAGCTACCCTTTTATTTCTGTAAAAATAATCTTATGATGACATTCAAATTCCTTATAGTTTTTGCCTTTCAAGCTATAATAAGACGGACGTTTCTCTCGTTTCCATTGTTTTGTCGGGAATCATTATTTGTACACGTTTATGAAAAGTAAATTATACAGTAATTACAATTATGTACATATAATATTTGCTATTATTACAGACATTCGTATGAGATATATTTGCAAGATTTTATTAGTTAGTTTCACATAAGTAAAACAAAGAATGGTTAAACTTTATTTTAATCATGTAATATAATATCACAGATAATATCAAAGTCTGATAAACACAAAGATGTATTTTTATTTAGAAGGCGTTGCTTGTTTACCAAACTGCTTAAACGGAATATGACCGATCGAAAAAAGTTTAAAAATTTCTGCCGTCGCGCCATCTCCAGCTACAGATTGAAACTTACCACGACAGACGCCAGCGTTAATGTAAAATCATAGATAATATAATAATATGTGTAAAATCTAAGGTCTGTAAATGTATAAGCAAACTTTGAAATATAGGTCATCACGTACACTTCCACTATGCAGCTAGCGCGAAAATGGCAGAACATAGTGGAAAATTCAAAAATAACAAACTATGTTAATAAAGATTGATATCGTGCTTTCTCTATTTAGAATTAATTTTTTTGAATGATTGATTCAAGAAATTTAAAGCAATGACGTTACAATAAACTTTAATATCTTTTAATTTGTTGTTTTTATTATAATTTGTATCTTTATAAAACAATTTTTACAAAGTAGCAATTAACATTTACAAAACAAAAAAACACCTTAATTTATACATTCAGAGTTTTGGATCAAAACTTTTTCTTTCTTGTTTGCTTTAATTGACATTTAATTTTCTTCTAGATTCAATACTTAATCTTAAATTTACATAATTGCTAATTATTACAGTAACAGATTTATAAATATACCATTTAGCAAGAGACAAGTCATCATACTTTCACTTAAGCAGAAAGACCAAGTGTTGGGTGAATTTTAGATGATTTTTACACAACTTTAAGTGGTTTGTAATATATTTATCTACTTTCATAATAAAGTTAAAAAATAAAATAAAGTTAAAAAATAAATAAATAAAATAAATCAATAAAAAAATTGAAAAAATATACGTCAGTTTTCTGCAAGTTGGGTGGGAGGCAAAGGTGTTTCTATTTTTACAGTTTTTTTAAAAGATTAGAAAATAACTGCACCAAGTAGATCGTAATTTTTTTTTTTTTTTTTTTATTTCACGCCTACACTACGGGGGAACCAACATCTAAGGTCATCTGTCCCCCATCTAACATGCAACACGAATACACACATCCATAGTTGAGGTGGCGGAATTTTTCAATTAGAAAATTCCCGCCGCCCCAAGTGGGATTCGAACCCACGACCCTTGGAACACGAGTGATGCACTGACACCACTCGTCCACCGCCGGCCCCTAGATTGTAATTACATTTTCTTGCAACAAATTTCTTTTGGTTTTTTCATTATCGCTATTCTTGGATGATATTAATATTGCAGATGGTACACATGTTTCTTCTGAAATCGTCTGTGTACCGGATACATCTTTTTCAGCAAAGTCTAAGTTATTGTAAAAAAATTGATGTAGTGATTCGTATCATCAGCTGCATAACCCTGTCAACGTTCAGTATTCTTGTCAAGAAATTGTGACACAGTAATTAACTTCAGAGCCTTCTTGACTGCTTGTAGAACAGTAGGATTGTTATTTCCATATCTTCTGAGGGTCAAAGATAAATTTTTTAAGGCATCTTGATTAAATCGGGAAGTAAGAACATAGTGGAATTTGTGTACCGATAATAATTCTTGCATTAATTGAACTGCGTTCATAGTCATACAGATCATGATGTTTGAACAGGTTTGGAAAAGCCAGTGTCTACAATTTTTATATTTTGAATTAGTTTGTTGAATTCGTTTAATATTTCAAAGTATTCTAATTTATTTTACCTCGATGACGATGATTTGAGAATTCTGCTGTTTAATTTTTCAAACCGCACTCTTACTTTTCCAACAAACCCTGCTGTAGTTAGGGCATTGGGGTTCATTAATTTTAATGCAACTAGAGTTTCCATAGCAGAAGCTGTAGTATTACTAAAAATGTTTGCTGCATATGCAATTATGCAACACACATTTTTTTCATATGTCAAGGGAGTTAAAAGCTGTTCTGTGAGGTTAGGAGTATGTTTGAGGTCATATATTTTTTGAATCTGTACTAATTGAGTAATATATTTAAATTTTACAGTATCTGAATAAAGCTTCTCTTCTTCCTAAATATTTTGATTAATTGTGATATTGTATTTTATAAGATTCGATCTTAAGTTTTTGAGCAGGTGAGGCGCATCAGCAAAAACGTATAGCAGCTCTTTATCATTTGATGGATGAGTAGCGACATTTTTTTCCGAATATCAACCAACACGAATACCTAAACAATTTTTGGAACCCATGTCACTAACAACCCATGAACCTTATAACCAACATTTTCTACCTGAATTAAAATATTCTTAACTAACTCATCTGTTTCTTCTGTATTGGCTGGTTTGCTTGTGATGTGGTAGGCAACAATTTGCTTCCAGTTAGAACTTAATCCACTTAACATAAAAACAAGCAGCTAATTCCTAATTTTTGTTAGCTAAAATCTTGTTGCATTGTACAAAGACCTACAAATGAACCACTACTCTAGTCATATTCTAAAGACTCCTTAATTTACATTTTATCCATAACTAGTAAGCGTTCGCTTTCTGCCTGGTTCTGGATTTTTGATCTCTTTTCAGCTAAAAGTGGAAGCTAAAACTTAGTAAGCCATCCAGAATTGAACGATTTTTTTCAGTTGTCTACAAATAGTGCTGTATGACAACAAACAGTAATGCATTGTTTTAAGTAAATATTTGTAAGCTTTCCATACAACAGCAAATCTAATTTGAATAGCTTTCGTTATTAAGTTTGGGTACCATTTCCTAACTTTACTTACGGTACATAATATTTTTGAGTTTTTCATCTAAAAATGGGTTACTGTAAATTATGTCTTGTAGCTGTTTAATTTTTGTTTTCAACCGCTGCAATTCTTTTTCGGTGCGCCATGATCTCTGCTTAATGTTAGTTAAATCTATGACATCATATCCACTAACTTGTTCCCCAACAATACCCTTAAAAGTAATGTAATATAAATTATTTTTGAAACTATGTAATTTCACTTCATGTTATTTACATCTGAATCTCATGAAACTTTCGATTGTGACCCAATACCAGATAACGGCAACTTAAAATATTACAATTTTTAGTCAATAAGAAAATGCATACAGCTTTGTCTACTCACTGCTGGGCTTTCGGAAGTTTTAGTATCACTTGCGTTTGGTAAATGCGGTATTTCAAACAAAGTTGGAACTGCATTTTACTTGAGTTTCCTTTTGCTGTCATGCTGTTTGTTCTTAAATTGATTTATATCAAAATGTGTCTAAAGCAAATAACATGCAACATTTATTGTAACTACAATGTTTGAAACAATCTTTTATTAACACTAAACAAGCAACATAGGTAAAACAGGATACTATTATCTTTTTTATATGACAATTCAAGTCATTTCAAGTTTGTATGCAGCTACTTGCAAACATTTACCTCACATAGCCTTGAATATTTTTTGGCATCCACTGTTTGCATTTACAATTTTGTATCCAAATATTTCGTGCCAATATATAATGCAACAAATATGACCTGCATGAGAAAAACTAAGGAAGAAAAAACTGACTCAAGGTCAGAATTTATAACCTATGGTTGTTCTGTGCATATTTTGAACTTGCTCTGTAAAGATTTAGAAATCAAGAACATTAAAGAACATATAGTCCAAATACTCAAGTATTTTCATAATAATGATCAGGTTCGAGCAAAGTTCAAACAAGCAAGAGGCAAGATATTAGTACTTCCAAGTGATGTAAGATGGAATAGTGTTGCTAATTGCTTGGAGATGTATGTCACTCAATGGGACATAATACTGAAAATCTGCCAGGAAAACTAGAAAGAGATTGATGCTACATTCTTCCAAAAGGTTACAAACATTGGTCTTAAACACAATGCAGAAGAATATTTAAAAAATTTAAACCCCATATCACTTGCTCTTGATAATTTGCAGAGAAAAGATGTTTCTCTTTCAGATGTAGATCAATCAAAACATTTACTATATATCTTCAAGGATGAGCTAGAATTATCACTACAACAAAATCAAGGTTTTCAATGCTGATATGAACTGGCATTAATATGCTGGATCTAAGCAAAAATACAAGGTAGCAGCCGATGAAAAGGCCCTCGCTCTTGAAACCATTAATGAGATGTATAGAAACACTGGATTGCTACCATTACCAATAAAATGTAATGTCCATTCCAATCCTTTTAAAGACAATGGGCCGTATTCTCATGCCACTATTAAAGGTGTATTTAACTAAAGTTAAATTAAGATCAACAAAAAAAAAGAGATAGCTTTATCTAATTCTAATAGGTGGGAAAAGGTTAGAATTGGTCGCCATGGTAATTAAACATGCTATTAACTTAATAGTGGCATGAGAATACGGCCCAATGTTTTCAGAAGAAACAACAACAAACATAAATGGAATCCAGCGGTGGCTATCACAAAAAGAAGAGCCGGAAATCGAGAAACAACTAAGAGTATTATAGTATTTTGTGTCTTAAGGTCAGAAAATTAGCATTTGTAGCCCGCAGTTGTTTGATGCCCGAGCGAAGCGTAGCGTAGCGAGGGCAGCGGACAACTTAGGGCTACAAATGCTTTTTGGTCCGAGTGACATACAAAAGTTTTTCGCCTACCTGTTTGAAAGTTTAAAAAAGAATTCCAAAAGTTAAACAGTAACGTAACTTATTAGTAAATTAAATACGCATATGTTAGAGGGAATGAATGAAAATAACGCCAGACGTTTTTAGCAATTTATTAACTAAATTAACCTAATAATCATTACACTACATACAACATGGCCGTATAGTAAATGTTTTTATTATTATTGGTAAATAAAAGGAACAGGATATGACTTTTAATTAGGATGAGTAATTAATCTATCATTGTATAATTTATTGAAATTACAATTTTCTTTTTATTAATTAATTGCCACAACCTCCATTTATACATACAATGATACTGTGAAAAGAAAAAACAAACGACAAATTAATCGACGAAGACATGAAAATCAAAGTTATGATCTAAGAAGCCTAGAAAAATTTGACGTATGTTTTTTATATTTTTAAAGGTTAAGTAAAAATATGTTTGAGATTACATTTTCCGTCATATTCCATTGCTAAAAGTTTTACGAATGAGTTATATTTTCAATGTTAAAAACTAATGATTTCATTTTTTGATTAAAATCTTTTTAGGATAATGCACAGGAGTGGTCAAAGTATGACAATTTAAAAAACAATTTCAATTTTTACAATATCTCCAACTTAACATAAATAAATCATGCTTTCATCTAGTAGTAGTATAGAGGTTATGTATTTGACATAAGAGGGCAGTAAAAAGTTTGACATAAGAGGCCCGCAAAGAAGCCTTAACTGCCCTCAAAACAGGACATTTAGAAAGCACTTTCTGATCAGGTAGGCGAAAAAAATAATTTCTGTGTGCAGTTGCTTCCTCAGTATCAGTTGAATGAGTTTTTAATACTTTTGGACTTGTGCATACCAACTTAAGAAACAAATTGGGAGCAGGAAAATCGGGAAAATTAGTTTTTTGTTTAAATATTACAGCACAGTCATACATACGCAGCTGAAAATTGGACCCTATTGAAGAAGCACGTAGAGAAATTAAACGCGATAGAAATGAAACATATGAGAAAAATTACGGGAATAACCAAGTGGGAACATGTAAGAAACGAACAAATAAGAGAGATTGCGAAACAACCACCAATAACGCAAGGAATAGAAAGAAAACAAATAAACTGGTTTGGACACCTATCTAGAATGAGAGAAGAGAGCCTGGCAAAAAGAATAATGGAAATGGGGAAGGTGAAGAGAGGAAGGAGGGGAAGACCAAGAAAAAGCTGGATAGAACAAATCGAAGACATTGGAAAATCAAGAGGGAAATCCCTCACTGAGATGAAAAGATTAACTACAGACAGGAAAGCATGGAAGGAATGGGTTGGAAAAGGACTGGACCCGCAATCCGACGCCTGAAAGGGCACCAGGAAAAGAGAAAGAAGAAGAAGAAGAAGAAGTTTAAATATTATAATGACAATCAAACTCGAAAATTTTTAACCAATCAAACTACAGAATTTTTCAAATTGGGACCAATGAAATTAGTTTTATAGTGAAAAAACCACTAGGGGTTTTTTCTTAGTGAAAAAATTTATGCCAAAATGAAATGTCAAATTTAATTAAATTATATTAACTACACGCGCTAAATAAAAATTTGCTTGATGGATTGTCAAGCCGAATACAACTCGTGGTCTAATTTTTTCTTGCAAAGTTTATCATTTAAGACATTCGTAGCTTTTGCTTTTCGAAAATTACACTCGTCTCCTGCGTCGACTCGTGTAGCTTTCGTTGCGAAAGCTACTCATATCTGAAATGACAAATTTTGTCGGAAAAAATTAGACCACTTGTGATATTATATATGAAAATATGGTTGAAACAAAGTTTTCATACCTACTTATTTTTGTTTTTATTTTATTGCTATATTTTTATTGTGTTTATTTTATAGAATAAGTACATATATACAATAAGTTTTGTTCTATTTTTATTAAATAAAATGTTTTGTATTAGAAAATAGTTAAATTGATTTAAATCGTGATTTTAATTTACAATATCAGCTGATTTAAATCAGGCCAACCCTGCTTTACAACAAATTGACAATTGACGACAAAAGACAGTGTATAATATTTCATACCAAAGATTAGAGAGGGATAAGATAGGAAACTGGCCTAAGAGTACTTGAAGCTCGCCATGATAATATGACTGGAGCTGAAGTAAGAGCCAGTAGAAGTTGCGGTGGTCGCTACAATGTGAATCGCGCGAAATTCAGAATAGTAAGTGTATATTAAAAATAGTTATTTAATCTCCAAGATTATCTACAGAAATAAATGTAAGTGCGGGCGACGTGCCTGGTATAAAAAGCCATAAAGGACGTTTTAGAAATAACCGTTAGAATTTTTTATTATTCTCAGGATTACAAAAACAAAAAATATTGTTCTATTATAAGACGACATAACACAGGAGTTACTGTTTTTCAACTGTCGAATCCCAGAAAGTCGTATGATCTTTTTATGCAATGGATGTTTGCCATAGGAAACTAAAAATAGTAGTGAACAAAAACTAAAATATGCTAATATTAATTTAATTAAAAATATTATTAAAATGTATGGTCTGAAACTGTAAACGGTTAATGCGTTATATAAAAAGTATTTACCATTAGGGATAACCTCACTTCTACGATGTAAAATTGATTTAAATTTCAAAGTTTGTCCTCCAAAAAGATTTTGAAACTTACATATATGTAAAAGTTTTGTAACTCTGTAAGTATATCTTTAATTACATTAAAAACTAAATGTTGTTTTGACTGGAAAAAGCAGTCCTAGAAATAAAAATCCAATTGAGGAAATTTGTCCAGAGTTCATTTAAAGATATAAAAGAGATATAATAAAGTATTTTTATTTATTATTGGTATTGAAAATTGCACAGAATTACACAAGTACTTATTTCAATTTAATTTAAGACGTCAGCTAAGAGATTTAAATTAGGTTGAAACAAACATTTGCACAAATTATAATTTTTGTTTTAATTTCAAAGCTTCCAACAGCACTAGTTAAAATATTTATCAGAGTATTCATAACAGAATTATTACTAATCAATTAGGAATCAAATATATCTCCTCAATGCATCATTATCAAATTTTCAGTTAAAACATTTAATACTCAAATAGCATTAGGCTTTGCCAATGAAAAAGAAAATAAATTTTGGCTCCGGTAAGTATTTCAGTTTGTGCTGGTTCAGTTTTTTTAAAGAATAATTCAGTTATATGTTTATAATTCTTAACTGTTTTATTTAGCATTAAATTATAATAGTATACAAACCTGCTATTTTGTTTTCAAGTTTAAATTTTGATAATTCATCAGTCCAAGCATCTATCAAATCTTGAGCAGTTTCTTTTATAGCTATATCAACATCTGTATCACCCTTTTTTAACAGTTCCTGCTGTTTGCTGTAAACATTGTATAATACTATTTAATTATATTATGTTACTAATAACTTTTAAAGTCTTGCTTATAGGACAACTAAACTTACATTTCATGTTCGTGTCTGACTTCGTGATCAGATTTTAAACTAGTCTCATATTCTACTTGTGTTAATAAGGATTTAAAGTTTTGTTCAAGATTATTTAATAGAGGAGTTACAATAGGTTTCCTTTCTAGACAAACGGCAGTAATTAAATCCCATTTTTCTGTAGTAGCAGTGCTAAAACCTAATAATTACAGTATATAGAAAACTACAGTTCAATAATTATCAATAGAACAAACCTCGTTGAAGAACGTGCTTTGAGGTATTTTGTAGAAGCTTAAAATAACGAGTTAACATTGCAGATTTCACTGTTTTTGACTGTACTATCAACTTTTTTTGAACAAAAGGTTCTACTTTTACAGGTTATGTTTGGATTACGTTTTAGGTTATGTTACTTTCTAGTTATTTCTATTATTTCCAATTGTCATTTATACAATAGGCAGCATCGCCAATCATTAATCTTGAAATTACAGTAAGTACAAGATTTTCAAGTATTTTTCTAAAATTATTCGTAGTATTTTTTAAAAGTTATCTTTGTTAGGGTTGCCAACTGACCTTTTTTCGGAAGGACGGTTCTTCTTTCTAAGAGTTTGTCTTTCGTCCTTTCTTGTTATAGGAAAGGACGGGTTTTGTCCTTATTTAAAACAATCAACGAAAATGATTCAATATTTTAATTAAAATTTTAAACTTTATTATAATATAATCGCTGAAATTAGTTTTCAAGAATTAACTTGAAATTTAAGAAATCTTAAATTAACTGCCAACATTGTGCAAAATTAATTAAGCTGTATTACATTAGGTCATTTAGTGCATAATTGTTCTTAAAAGCCATTAAAATTAGTGAAGATACAGATTACACAGCCCCACAAACAAAATGTTCTGTCCTGCAGAATCCATTCTGATGCAGTTTTTGACGCTGAAACGAATCCGACATCAGAAAAGCAAATACACCCTCAAAATCTTGCACTAGAGCCAAAAACAACCCCCAAATGAAGTAAAGCACTCCTGACATATGATCATGATGACAATAAATACATGCAAAAAATGTATGAAAACCGCAAGTGTTTTGTATTTGAAAATAAACCTTTAGTATATGGCCAAAAACCCTCCTCCCTGAGGGGGTTAAACCACCCCAAAATGGGTCAAAACCACCCCTTAGATCAAAATCCAATAAATACATGCAAAAAATGATTGAAAACCGCAAATGTTTTGTATTTGGAAATAAACCTCTAGTATATGGCCAAAAACACTCCTCCCTGAGGGGGTTAAACCACCCCAAAATGGGTCAAAACCACCCCTTAGATCAAAATCCAATAAATACATGCAAAAAATGATTGAAAACCGCAAATGTTTTGTATTTGGAAATAAACCTCTAGTATATGGCCAAAAACACTCCTCCCTGAGGGGGTTAAGCCATCCCAAAATGGGTCAAAACCACCCCTTAGATTAAAATACAATAAATACATGCTAAAAATGATTGAAAACCGCAAATGTTTTGTATTTGGAAATAGACTTCTGGTATATGGCCAAAAACCCCCTCCTCCCTGAGGGGGTTAACCCACCCCAAAATGAGTCAAAACCACCCCTTAGATCAAAATACAATAAATACATGCAAAATATAATTGAAAACCGCAAATGTTTTGTTTTTGGAAATAGACCTCTGGTATATGACCAACAGCTCCCTTGAAAGGGTAAAATCACCCTAAGATGGGGTTTAACCACCCCTTACATCAGAGTTACAATAAAGAAACGCACGCAAAAAATACATGCAAATAAATACATGCTAAAAAATAAATTCAATAACACCCTGTTAATCCTCTAGTCTCTAGATTTATGATATCTCTTCCTTTTATTAAACGAACGGCGTACTGCTTGCCTTTTATGTACTTCATCTATTTATTGTAACCCTGATGTAAGGGGTGGTTATACCTACTTTGGGGTGGTTTAACCCCCTCAGGAAGGAGGGTTGTTGGCCATATACCAACGGTCGATTACCAAAAACACAACATTTGCGGTTTTCAATCATTTTTTGCATGTATTTATTATATTTTCATCTAAGGGTTGGATTTGACCCATTTTGGGGTGGTTTAACCCCCTCAGGGAGGAGGGCTTTTGGCCATATACCAGAAATTTATTTCCACTACAAAACATTTGCGGTTTTCAACCATTTTTTGCATGTATTTATTGTCATCATATGTCAGGAGTGTTTTATTCCATTTGGGGGTTGTTTTTGGCTCTAGCGCAAGATTTCGAGGGTATATTTGCTTTTCTGAGGTCAGATTCGGTTTCAGCATCAAAGACTGCATCCGAATACCATAGTCTCGATACCAGGACAGAACTTTTTTTGTGGGTCTGTGTTAATGCATGCACACTCCCTTCCATTTTCACACCCCCACTTTGGGGTAGTTTACCGTTTGGTGACAGTAACAGACAAGCAAGTCGACAAGTGTGCATCAGTAGTGGTACACAAACAATCAAGAACACAAATGTAACATACAATTTAGAATAAATAGTTAAGTTTCAACAGTTCTTTTTATTTAAATGTTGGGTCCACAATTATGGACGTAACATTTTGGAGTTCGAGCAGTGATACTGCACCATGGATCGTTCCACTTCGCATTTTTATACATCATACATCGACGCATAATATATCATACACATCTACATCATACTGTGGCGCATCATCTTTGCATCGAAATCGCACCAAACAAGCACATCGAATATCATCACCAACAGAATCCAGTTTTAATCGCTTCATTAAATCGACTTCGCATCGTTCCCTAAAGTTAGTGGTTCAATCCTTTCTATACCTCTATTATTTAAACATTGTAAACCTATCATAGTCAAATTGGTTATCATTTAATTCAAAAATGACGGCGGAACTTAAAAAATTAAAGAAAGAATTATCCGTAATTAAATCATCGTTAACAAAATTTTCAAATTTCATTAACAGAGAGAAAGAAAATATTCCAGAAATTAGACAACGGCTAAAGGCAATTGCACCTTATTTGAACGAATTTAAGGATTTATATATAAAAATTTGTGTTGTTAGCGAACAGACAGACGACAATGACGATGAATTATCAAATTTTGAAGATGACTATTTTAGAATAACTACATATGCATAATCTCTTATAGATCCACCAGTTGAAACACAATCACTTGTTAAATTACCGGATATTGATTTGCCGATTTTTATGGGAGTATATACACAATGGATCACTTTTCGAGATTGTTTTGAATCGTTAATTCATAAAAATCAAAATCTTAACGCAATACAAAAATTTCATTATTTACGTAATAGTTTAAAAGATGAAGCCTTAAGCACCATCGAGCATTTGACACTATCTAATGATAATTGCAAAGAAGCTTGGGACTTATTAATTAAGCGATACGAAAATAAAAGACTTATAATTCAACATCATATTAGATCTCTTTTTGCTCTGCCTCAGATTAATTATAATAATGCTAAAACGTTTCGTCAGGTAATAAACATTGTATCAACTAACATTAAAGCACTTAAAACAATCGGACGCCCCATCGACAAGTGGGACGATTTATTAGTTTATTTGATAACGTCAAAATTTGATCATAATACAACTTCAGTTTGGGAGGGTACACTAACAAATCAATCGCCAACCTTTGATAGCATTTTAGAATTTTTAACACGCAAATGTCAATCTTTAGAATCGTCAGATGTTATTCAACAAATAAAAACACAAGTTTCATTTAGCAAAAATTACAAAAATAATCAAAACTCAACTCGCGTATCAACTCATTACACGTCATATCAAATTAAATGTGTGATCTGCAACAAAGAAGACCACGCATTATTTCAGTGTCAACAATTTAAATCATCACCTCAAGATCGTTTGAAAGAAGTTAAAAATCGTAAATTATGTCAAAATTGTCTTCGCGGAAATCATATAGTTGCTAATTGCACCGCCGGTGGTTGCAAAACGTGTAATGCAAAACATAATTCTTTATTACATTTTAACAATAAGCCGCGTAGTTCAGAACAATCATCGACATCAACAGTAATGATTTCAAATCAGCACCCTCTTTATCAACATAGCGTATTGTTATCAACAGCCTTGATAAAGGTTTACGATAAAAACGACCAACCTTTTCTATTACGAGCCCTGCTAGATAGTGGTTCACAAAATCATTTTTTGCCAAGTGACGGTTGCAACAAATTAGGTTTAAAGTCACAAAAGGTTCAATTACCAGTTATCGGAATTGGCAAAGTCAGACCACAATTGATCGTATTACATCACTTAATATTCATTCAAATTGCACCAATTTCAAGCAATCATTGTCTTGTTTAATATTACCAGAAATCTCATTAAAACACCCTACCATAACTTTTGATTCAAAACCAATGAATATTCCAAAAAACATATCACTCGCTGATCCTACATTTAACATATCAAATTCAATCGACATCTTAATAGGCAACGAAATATTTTGGGATCTAATCAAATCGGATCAAATTCGCCCAAACGGAGATAACGGTCCAATTTTACAAAACGCACATTTTGGGTACATTGTCGCAGCAATTATTGATTTACAACACCCCTCGCCGACAGTCTCTAATTTATCAGAACTGTCAAATTTAGAGGAGCAGATGAAACGATTTTGGGAATTGGAAAGTATTAACCAGTTTTCTTTAGAGCCGACAAGTCCTAAAAATAAGGAATTTTGCGAAAACTATTTCATAAATAGTAGCGTTAGAAATGCACAAGGTCGATTCATTGTTCGACTTCCATTTAAGGTCCAAGGGAACGTAGAATTAATACGATTCGCCAACGCGAGATGTATGTGTTGACAGTCCGGGCAGCGTTATACTTTAGCATCGAAACTTACCATCAAGTAGATTTGGCATGTACCCAAACTATTATCAGTGTCAGTTTAGGGAGAAGTTTTGTGTTGTAACTATTTATTAACAGAGGGCGCAGAAAAAACCGTCGCTCTACGGCGAGTATTGAAACAACGCACACTTTTGTTATGGGACTATTTATTGGCCAATTAGAGAAGAAAGGGGCGTGTACAAAACTTCAAAATATAGCCGCCAAAGACATGACTATTATTTCGCCATAAAAAGTGACTACCGTTTAGGTACATATTTTGCATTACGTATTATTTCGTTAAATATATGGTATTTTCATAGGTATGTAGCAGGACATAATTAAAATGCAGATTTAAATCAAAACAGTGTAATGGTAAAATTAATCTTTTTTGCAAATTATTTAAGAAATACTTCAGCCTTTCAAAAAAAGAAAATAATAAATAATAGGAGTATATTTAATATACTCTAATTAATAGTAATTTATAACTAGATTCATAATATTAATAATTTTTAACTTGTGTTTAATTTGGACATCCTTTACAAATGTCAAAGTCATTAGGAAATTTATCACTGATAATAGAATATAGTAGATATTTGTTTCGAGGACCGTTTAAGAACTGAATTGCATCAAGTAGAAAATGAAAATCAAAATTTTATTTAGAAAAATTTGCTACATATCCACTTGAGTAGAAGCTTAAATAAGAATTAATTTAAAACTAACCAACTCAACCAAGCAAATGTTCAAAGTGTTGTCCATCATGTTCCAAACAGATTCTATTGCGTCTCATAAAGGATAAAGGAACCCTGTTTAAAGTTTCACGTGTTATTTCCCTACAAACTGCACGTATCTTCTCTTTCATGGCCTCCATGTCTTGAAAAGGTGTTTCCTATACTTTACTCTTAAGAACTCTGTGGTTTAAATAGCGCAAGGCGTGGTTCGACGGTCGGCCTTTATTGGCTGAATGTACATCGCATAACATAAGTGTGCGTTGTATCAATACTCGCCGCTCTACGTCGCTCAGGTTTAACGTCATGCAGAACAAAACTCCACCCGCGATCCTAGACGGCCCATGGTACTCCAAATGTTATCTGTAATCCGTTTCTTTTATGCGGTTATAAATGCAAGTTCGCAATTTCTATTGAAATGGTCAAAGGCGCTTCAAATATCAACTTAATTAAAAGGTCATGCACATATAAAATAAATATTACGAATGGAAAACGGTTATTACATGAATTGTTCTTCACGATTTGTTTCAAGTACCAATATCGAATTATCGATTTAAATAAATAAAATCTTTAAATATCAGAGAATCTTTTTATAATTAAATGTAATAAAATATAAAACATGAATTTTATCTATGCTAAGATATTTCTTAAGGTAAAATTTAAAATTAAGTTTTTCTTTGGAGAATAATGGGCCGGCGGCCGTATGAATAAAGTGAAGTAAATACTTTTACTTCTATTAGTCAAAGGGAAAAGATATGATTTTTAATTAGTAAGAGTGAGCTCAACTTACAGTAGACGGCTTTGCTACATTTTATGTATACGACATTTGCTTATTTATTTTTAATGTTTTTAATCAAGATCAGAGAGCATGTAATAAAAATAATTAAAAAATATATCAAAAATAAGAAAAAATCAGTTATATCCGTAGTACTAGAAATTGTATCGATTAAATTCTGCAATAGGTGAATAGATATAATTAAAACAAATAAAGACAGCACAGATTATTCTGATTGGATGTATAGTTAAATTTACAATAGAACATTTTTGCATATGAATTGTTAATTCATTAATAATAATGTCACTTTGAAAGGTGCTAGTATACATAATAACCATAAATTTAAAAAATTTCAGTTTTATTAATTTAATAGTTTATTTTCCGAGCGTTAGCTCGGAAAATAAACACATGATAGTAGTTACAAAGTACAAATATAACTATTTCTAGCTTCATAGATAAAATTTTGGATCAGTTCAATCGTTCATTTATACGCGGCAACTATTATAATGAAGGATATAATAAATATTATAAATGAAATTAAAATGTTATGGGCCAACAGGCTTAGATATACAAGTAGATTTCTCATGATGCCGAACTGTCATGTTTCTCATGTGTCTGCTGTCAACAAGTTCTGGTCCGAAATGATTTAAATAAAAAAACTTAAGCTTGCAAAGCATTTTTTCTACAAATTCTTTGTCAAGTGTTATTGTCTCTATTTCAATTCCTTTTGGCGTCCAAATGACAAAATCACAGTGCGACCGTTTTGTTATATACAGCTGCCCCTGCACTTGATAATAATAGCTATGATTACGCCTTAGATGTAAAGAACCATTTCGAAGTTCGCTACAATAGTAGATTATACCACGAGTCAATAATGATAGCTACTATTCCCGCGGAATATTTACGACCCGAGCCGCGTCAGCGGCGAGGGAGTAACATTCCAAGGGAATAGTAGCCATTATTGCGAGTAGTATACTCTACTTTATCTACGACTAAATTATTAATTTTAAATTTTTAATGAACAACTTTATTTGCCAATAAAATTAACATTAGTAATTGTACAATTAATGAACTGAATTGCTCGTGAACTGCTATCAATAACTTTGGAAGAGTTTTCAATACAAATATTTGGAATTTTGGTTGCTGTAAAGGAAGAAGATGCTTCATTACTATTTATCTGTTTAGCAATAGTATCTGCTGTAGTTGTCTTGTTTCTCATAGAGTGATCAATGTATCCTTCAGCTACCTGTGTAGATCGCCAGCCCCCATGACGCTTTAATCCAGTTATATCGCCTCCTCCATCAATGTACAGAGTGGCAGATGATCTGCGATAACAATGGCCGGTATAACTTTCAGGATTTGGCAAGTTTAAAAATTTGGCAATTTGTCTACCAATGTCTGCAAATTTGTTTTTTCCTACACGTTGTATTGTACATTTGGATTTTTGATAATTTAGAAAGAATGAATTGATTTTTACATGTGACGGACGGAGATCGATGTACTTCTTTACAATGTTGTAAAACGTACTGTTTATGGTGAATGATCGTACAATTTTGGTTTTAGTCTTGGGTATTGTTATTAATAAGTGTGTTTGGAGATCCTTCACATCTTCTATATTCATTTCATAAAGCTCGATTGAGCGGCATGCGCCCATAATTCCAACAATTAATATAACCTGAAGCAAATAAGAATATGAGTTTTTGAATAGATCAGATTAAATATTATGTACATTTACCTTATGTAAAAGAAAAACTTCATCAGGAGCTTTGTCAATAAATTTCCTAATTTGTTCTGGGGTCAGAGTGGAAGACTTCTTTGGTTGAAATCCTTCAGATTTTCTTTTTAAAAACGCTCGTAGTTTGCCATATTTTTCAATATCAACGTCATGGTTTATTCTCAACATAGATTTAATTATTGAATAGAATGACCATAATGAAGATGGTTTGTATTTTGCACTTAATTCAGCGAAATAGGCTAGTAGAACATTTTCGGAAAATGAGTTTGCGTTTTTTCGAAGACGCCATTCGTTGAAGATCGCGTACGTTTTATTATAAACTGATTTCGATGTTTCCGGTATCAAGGTAGATGTTGTTGTTGCAGCCAGTTGTGCAATTTCTGGTGGTGTACAGGTAAAATACTCTTCATTTTCATCCATCTCAATACACAGTACGCGTTTGACACTGACACCAACTGACACTTTTGAGTTTTTGTATTTTGTTTCCATGGTATTGTTTAATTTGAGAAACTGTGATTGGACTGCAAGCGGGATTAACAACTATTAATCCCTCCTCATTAATCCCTAAGCGAATAATATATGGCATTATACTGCAAAAACCGCAAGTATAATACCTACGTTATGTATTAGTCGTAGATAAAATGTTTTATTACTCCGTCCAGTTTCTAAAGGTGTTACATTTCGTGCAGAGGAAGGACATTTAATTTCAATTATTTTATGATCACCAACTAGACCATCTGGCGACGCACCACGGAAACCTAAATTTTTATCGGTACACACAAATAATCCACATTCTTCTACGCCTTCTCCTGTCTTATTAATATATTCCATTCTAGCTGCATTTTCATTGATCCGTCCATAATCCAAATGTTTGCCTCTTGGAACGGTATATAATAAGTCGTAAACTAATTTTCCAAAATTTTTCGTTCTTTTGCATATCTCTCCAAACTTTGACGCCGTTAGTCGAGATTTACGTTCTCTAAACCATTCTTCGTTATTGCTTTGTCCCATTGTTTTTTCCGAAATTTCTAATTGCTGGGCTTCCGAAACATCAAGAATTTCCATTTGATTTTGGACTAAAAGTTTTACTTCAATTTGCGGTAAATCCGGCTTTTCGCAATTCATACCATAATGAGAGCTTGTTGTCCCAGAATTGACAAACTTATAATTATTGATTGGAACCAATTTTCTCTTTGACGTGCATCTCATATTTTGTAGACGACGATTTTTAACCAGTATCTTCAAACGATTGCCGGCTGATTTTTGCTTTAATGGTTTTAATAACCATTCAGGCTCATACTGATAGGCTAATCCTGCCCCCACACCTTATAGTGAAACCATTCCGCCTTCCATAAAATGATTGCTTTCCACCATTAAATTTGGCGACTTCGTGCATAAACATTTCTGCCCTATTACTCGTTGAGTTTTTTATCAAGCTGTCACATTTAGCTGTAAGTGCACCAATTATTATTTGTCCCAAACGTACGCGCATTTGTGTACTGCAGTTTTCGTATTCTTTTAAAGCACAAATTGTGCCGCACTTTAAACAATAATAATCTTTGCATTTGTGATGGTTTCCAAAAACATGCAACGTGACATTCGATAGATCTTCTCTAAGTGAAGAAACTGAAGATAGGTCATTTTGTTTAGCGTGCCAAGATATTAATTTTCTGCACGTTTTGGTTACTTGATTAATTCTTGTAGCTGATAGCAATCTTTTATTTGCCGCAGATTCTTTAGCTAAATCATAGAGATGTTTAGTTACATTTTTCGTTAAATGATTAGCGCATTCTACTTTTTTTAATGCGCGGCTGTATGAAACAGACTCTAGAATTTTACTATGGACACTAGAATCGTCGTCACCTATAAATATATTATACTGCAGCTTATGCATATCTTCACTACAAGAAAATCCCTCTCTGATAATATCGGCTTCCATAGCAGTGGATGACCCATCCCAATTTTTAAAACAAGTATGTGACCTTGATAAACTTCCTTTACGCAAAGCAATTGCACAAATAGAGCAATATTTATTACGAACGCCCATAAACAAAATTTTTTTAGTAAATGCTCCAATTATTATGGCAACTCCCGATTTGGAGGTATATCGATGGCCGTAAGATCTATGGCTCCAGCCTCCATCAACAATTACGGTAGCTCTTCCAATATCTCCTACCATATTATTAATTTATTTTGCGTGGTTATATTCCTCTCTACCAGCTTCTTCGATTGAAGCAGTTAAGATTTCACTCCATGACTCGCCTACTGTTTGTTGGTACTTTTGAAATGTTTTATTTGATAATCCGGGAATATCTAGAAGGGCTAACGTGTCTTCCATAGAAGAATAACCCTTCCCGTTTGCAATAACTTAAATAATTGACATTATTACTTTCATTATCAGAAGGATTTGTTTCAACAGATTTCGATAAACCACATTCTTTACACTTAAAAAATAGTTTCGAATTTATACATATGGTTTGTTCTTTTTGAAAGGCCAAATATCCAATGTTAGCCTTACGGCATTCATGACTTTCAAGATTTCGTATTTCACTAATAAAATGCTGTATATCAACAATTCGCCGACCATTTATGTGTTTAATGGATGGATCATATTGGCCATGTAATCTTACTTTTTCTATATGTAAAGGCGGTAGATCTTCATCACCTTCTAAATAACTACTATTTGTCTTCTCAGCTTTTGGTAATTCAATTGAAATATCAGCCGAAACATCTAACGAAGTTTTAGATGTATCACAATTAAGAGAATCAGTTATGTCATCTAAAACATTTGGTGATATCTCAACCGACTTATCAGATTGAGAACTGCTATCACATAAGGAAGATGTTCTGAAAAAAAAACGGAAATTAGATAAAATTGGGGAAATGTATTTTTTAAGAAATGGTTATTTGAAAGATCGTTATAGTTGTTTATGCACAGATGCATTATAATTAGACTATTATTGCAAGACTCATCTAAACATAAACGTCTTTTTATGGCCCAAGGGCATCTTTATGGTCAGACGGGCAATAACGAAAAGTCAATTAAATGTCAGATATTTTTTTGTAGAACTTGATTGGTTCTTAATATAATTTGAAATTAAATATTTTGGAATAGTAACTATAGTAACGAACTTCGTATAATCACATAAGTATACGCACAGCTGCTTGATGTACCTACGTACTCATTTAATTATATTTTTATTCGCAATCGTATTGGTAATGAGTCCATTCCTGACCATTTAGAGGTCTTTGACCACTTTGACATTCTCATGGTCCGAAACGACCTATTTTCGCACCTCTACGTGTCTTTAAATTCAGCTACTAGGTGGCGCACAGAAAATTACATCGCCAAATGCGGTGTATAAATGGCTGTATAAATCATGTTTGGTAATGTTGCGGACCTTGGCTGATGAAGAACGAGTACCCAGGTATTATTATTAATTTATAAATACTCCTATTCAATAAAATCCTCGAAATATTATGCGATCGAATTTGATGATGTAAGTGGCGACATACGTTATGCCAATCCCAACCGATGACATTTTGCATCTGTCAAGAATTTTAGATAATTCGGTATTTAAAGGACGATTGCGAATAAAATAGTATACAAACCTCGGCAAAAGTACCATTCCTGTGTCTCGAGAACTAGTTCACCTCGAGGCTATCGCCTCTCGGTAAACTATATTGTTCTCTCGACAGGAATGGAGTACTTTCGGCCTCAGTATGTAATGTACTATTACACAATAATAGATTTAACATTAAAAACTTAATCTGTGCATAAAATAGTGTATGTATAGCGGGCATAACTTGCTTTTAGGGCCCTACAGCCTTTTCCTAGCCCTCGGCTGACGCCTCGGGCTAGAAATAACGCTTCTCGCCATAAAAGCTTCATTATGCCCTTAACACATAAATAACTTATGTACCAAGGGCGTTAGGATGGTGATAATGCTAGGAGGGCGACGATGTTGCTCACAAGACACAGAATGTAGTGCTTAATACCCTGGGGCATTATGAGTTTAGTATGCTAATATTGTAAATTTTGTTCACAAAAACATAGCGTATTCCTTTTATACCACATTTTATTTTATTAAAGCTTTCTTATCCATTGTTTAGGTAATTAAGAAACACTATAGCGAGTTTGGTAATTACATCTAACTAATCTGATTGCTCAAGTAACTATAAAGACGATTGTCTTAGCAATGGTTGTTATAGCTACCCGAGCAATTAGATTAATTTGATGCAATTGTCGAACTCAGCTTATGCAGTGAGCTATATATAATACTGTACATCAGATTACCTTGTAATGATGGTTGTCATAGAGACTGTTAGTAATTAAAGTTGCTATAGTTATGTTTCTTAATATCACAGTAAATAAATTAAAAATTTTACTATTCCGGCAGGAAAATCTCGCATGATTATTTCCCTTTATATGCGATCTCATATCCAGTGGCATGTTGCACTTATGTCAAATATTTTTTTTTTGTTTTAATGACATATGTCATTAAACAACTGAGGCACTTTGCCTTCGGCGTCGTGCCTCAAACTTCGTCCTCGGGCGATTTAGGCATCATATCCACCCTTGTTGCACAAACTACTATAGATTCTAAATCAAAATGATGTGTCTTGGTATAAATTTTTTTTTCAAAATAAACCTCTTTTATATTAACAATAAAATCAACTATTATTTTATTTTCATTGCAATAGTTACATATTGCTGACGCGCCTATGATATTGTGTCAAAGTTGTCATGTCATGAAAAGTCTTTCTTACTCATCTAAAATTTAGGAAAAATCAGCCTACATGATAAAGATCGTGCAAAATTTTCCTGCCGGAATAGTACATAGGGAAATTAAATAATACAAATACAATAGTGAAAATTTGTGAAAACTGAATCAACTCGATCAAATCACTATTTCTATCTTTCCCTTTTTAATGTTAATAACAATGGCAGAAATAGCAATCTCATCGACCTGATTTAATTTTCGTAAATGCTTAAATATTGCACATATAAAAAATTAGCTTCCACAAGTTATATGGTACAACCATAATAGTAGCATGGTCGTAACTAGAGAAACTTTCTGGGGGGGGGCAGGTCCCAGGTTTATGGATGGTCCCATAGAGCGCGGCGAATTTTAAACATCCAGGCGCTCAATTGGCTTGGGGGGATGGCCATTCTGGAGGGGAGCACCCTGCCCACCCTAGTTTCCATATGCCAATGAATAGTATATTATGTATTAAGGGCTTAATTGAGTGTTTTAAAGCCCGCAGTCAGTTAGCGCCTTGCTAAGACGATAAACAGCTCTAAAACACTATTAAGCCCGAAATGCATACGTTAGTTTGTCAGGTCTAAGTTTAAATTAATATTTAATGACGTGACATAGTGAACTTTTTGAACGCCAACTACCTTCATTCATACTTTTATATTGAGCTCTGCTGATTATATGAGCCATAAGTCGCATTAATACTGTTTTAAATATATGTTTTTTTGAGTCAATCGGAGAATTCACTATTTTTTGCAATGGCTCTAAAATAGTTTATTGACTCATGTACAGTCTTACATTGTGCTCACTGTATATAGTAGGACGTAATGTAGAATCTTGTATGCACAACGAGCGTAACTAATAGATGATAAAGCCTATGTGGGTCGTTGGAATGCCTTTTTTGCCTCGACGCATATAGAAAATTAACTATTTTGAATACTGTCATTTATTGTGTGGTAAAAATCACAAAATAATTTTGGTAAAATGATGAAAATTTTCAAATCTCAAAGTGATCAAACTAAATCTGATCAATGCAAAATTGAAAAATAATCTGACAAAATGTTACAAAATTCGAAATCCTAGCTTCTTCTAATTTTACTGTTTTTTCAAACTTCTGTAATATTTATTTATGAATTTTGATTAGAGCTCTAATAAAGCGGAAAATTGTTAATAATATTTTAGTATTATTGTTTGCACATACCTATTATTTCTGAAATGCTGACCCCGTTTTGATTTTTTAGCCTCGAATGGCATTGTTCTTATATGTATTATGAGTACCACAAATATGCACAAAAATATACTAAACGGTAATAACTAACTAAATTATTAATGAACTATAAAACTAAATCGTACTTGAATATTACTAAAAGTTATTCAAATTTCACGTTGGGTTAAATTCCAGGTGGACAATGAAACGTTGGAACAGGGTTGTATTTTCATCTCCCAATGCTGTAATAAGAGAGATCGGGCTCGATTCGTGACGGTGTCCATCGAATAGTGTTGGCAAAATATTAATTAGTAGGAAACGAAACGTTGACACTTGATTCAACCTTTATAAATGATGATATCAAAGTAACGATATCATTAATCAATGGTACAGTTTTAGGGAGAAACTGCGAAAAAAATCTGTGCACATTATAGTACTTCATCTTTTGTTAAACTTCTACTAATTTAGAAATAGAAGCATATATTATTTACAAATTGTGGCACTATGTGCCTGAAATTCATTATTCCAGAATATCCCGACGATCGAAAAAATCAATTAAAATAATACTTTCTCCTATATGAAAGTATTATTTTATATTATAAAGTTTATAAATAAAAAGGGTCTTGATGGTTGCGCCAAACTCTGATTCAATTTCGAGTGCCCGTTATAAGATTTTATTAATATGTCCATAACATATTCCTTGGTGAAATTTAATTATCTTCTAATCGTAAGGAGCACAACGACACGTCATATCAATCAAAAATTTAAAGAATATGTTCTTTAAAGTGGTTTTACATAACAACTTACAATAAAAGATAAACGTCTTTATTTTGCTTTCTAAGAATCTTATTATGCATTTTACACGGTTTTATCTTTTGCAGTATACCTAACGTATCATATTTAATTTCGTTCTTCTTATCGCATTCGATAACAGAGTATTATTAAATAATTGAAACATACTATTTTTGTATTATCTACCTATTTCTAAACTAAAGTATTATTATTATTTATTACTATTGTAATTAGAATAAGACAGTTAAGAGAAAAAACCGTTATGAATGCAAGTTTCGCCAACATAATTTATTACCGTGAAAATAATTTTTTGGCCTCCTGTATTTTAAAACGTTTGTTTCAGTTTTGTTTACGTCAACTGTAGCTTCATATTTACGCATGATGTCGTAAAATGACAAGCGAATGTGGTAAAAATCTAAAAATACTAAAAAACACTGGGCAATTAGAGATATTTAAGAAACCAACTATTCTTGTAATAATTAAGTTTATGTAATAAAATACATGTTACCTAAGTTATTATTAAAAATATTTCGGGCTTTAATAGAAAAAATTAAAATTTAATTAATTTAAATCGCCGCAGCGCCATCTATTGTACGTTTGGAAACTACAAATGTCATCCAAGAGCACACTATTATGTGCATGTTTTGAATTATTTTTTTTTATTTTCCATAAAACTTGTCGGCCAAAAAATCTTATACAAATCTCATGCGTCAAGTGATTTTACAGGGCTCCAACTAATAAGGCACTCGCCCTACGGGCTCGTGCCTTAAACAAAGTTGTCGCCCTGTAAAGTTCGACTTACCGCATTCGAGTGTAAATAGCTATTTCTGCATTTGCATTTTGCAAATTACAACCACTTTGCTGCTGGACACTAGATGGCGACAGTTTTTGAAGTTCCCAAAACCTCCATTGAAATCGGTGACGCTACCATGGCCTACTAGATTAATATCCACTACGTTCCTAAATGGCCGTGTCATTCGGAAAAAGTGAGGTTAGCAATGGTAAGAACGGTGGCGCCAGAGATTATAATTTTTGTCGCAAATTTGTCAGTTTTGAAGTCTATAATTTTTATTGTCATATTTTGGCTCTGACTTCAAAGGCAGAATGGGGAAGAGCTGCATAATATGCAAAAATAAAAAATCTCCCTTCTTTGAAGTCCCCGTTGACCGAAGGATTCTATTTAAATGGTTAAACTGTTTGAAACATATTATTCCTGGTAAATCAAACATCATTTTTAAACATACATAAATTTATTAACACATTTTTAACTAGTGAGAAACTTCTCTGAACGTTCTGTTCTGTGCAAAAACCATTTTGAAGAAAGCTGTTTTGACCAATCTACCAAAATTTGCCGGTTAAAAAGAGGTTCCATCCCCACCCTAGCGTTATCTGTGACGACCCCATCTACCCCAGCTGTTCCTTCCGAGGTTCCTTCCTTTTCCTTATTTGTAAGAGAAAATCCACATACCTGTTTGCAGTTCTCTATGAATTTCCAGTTCTTATACTTATATTTTTAAGGACACAAATGCAAAAGAAGATATCCCCATTTCCGGCTTAACCAGTCCTCTCGAAGTTATCCGTCTAGAAAAAAAATGCGAAAATTTAGAATTGCAGCTTCGAGAAGCTAAAAACCAATTACAGTGGTACAAATCAAAGGTAGAATTAATGAAAGAAGAAGAGGATATTTTATCTCTTGTAAATTGTATTAAGAAAATCAAGTCCGATGCAGAAGGTAATAACGAAAGTGCGACCTTCATTATGGATATTTAAAAAAATTATAACAAAAAACGTCCGCGTTGGTCAGAGCTAACCATACGCATGTGCACAGTTTGGCGATTTTGCTCATCAAAAGGGTACGAATTTTGCAATAAACATTTAATTAGACTACCTTCAAAGTCCACAATATCACGATATATTGGTGAGTTCAATGGACAAAATGATCTAATTAAAAAACGTTTATGTGCCGAAATTGCAATTCTCGAAAAGCCTACAGAAAGATTATGTTCTTTAATTATTGATGATATGGTAATAAAAGAAAAGCTATACTATAGCAGAACAGAAGATCGCATTTATGGGCTTGATACATCTGATGATAATTTTACGCTAGGAACTAGACCAAAAATTGCAAACAAGATGTTGTGTTATGTAGTGCATGGCCTTTCTACTAAATTTACTATTCCATGCGGTTATTTCTTCCATAAATCGATGACACAAGCTAATTTTTATTCACTCACGCTGAGAGTATTAAAATTGTTAACGGATTGTGGATTCATCACCTTAAGACTAGTGACAGATAATATGTCTTCTAATGTTGCACTGTTCAAGAAATTTGGCAATGGAACAATTCAAAATTATGTTAATCATCCATTTCTCCCGGAGTTGCCGCTTTTTCTATCTTTTGATTATTGTCATGCTTTTAAAAATGCCAGAAACTTATTCTTAGACCATGAGATGTGTTCATCTGAAGGCGTCATATCATCGAAACATCTAAAATTATTATGTGACATGCAGAAAAACCTACCCATAAAACCAATTAGATATTTAACACCAAAACATTTATATCCTACCAATTTTGATAAAATGAATGTCTTGAGGGCCATCCAAGTATTTTCACCAACTGTGACTTCAGCTTTGCAATTATTAAAAGAATATGGCGAACCCCGATTTCAAGATGTTGACGCCTCATTGTCTTATATGAAGAACATGTACCAATTTTTTGAAGTTCATAATGTTTCTACTACAAAACAATACATAAAAAACTTAGATAGTAATATTGCCCCATATATAGATATATCAGATGAACGTTTTCAATGGTTACACATAACTTTTCCAAGTTATATTGATGATATCCAAAAAACATCTGAAAGTAAGAGTTTTCGTGGCTTGAGTAAGGAAACTGCTCATGCTTTAAAGTTTACTGCAGAAAGCACTTATCTTACTGTTCAATTTCTTCTGCAAGAAGCTGGTTTCTTCTATGTCCTTACTAGAGCATTTAGTTCAGATCCTGTTGAAATGACATTTTCACATGTTCGCTTGCGATGTGGGTCCAATGATGCCACGGATGATCGATCTGCTGATTATGCGATTCGCCAAATTCTGCGGTGTGGTATCGTAAAGGCATCAACATCATCAAATGTTAGAGCTGAAGATACCAACTTCGTCAGCTCAGCTCAACTTCCTTCCTGCTCCCGTCCATCAGAGTCCAATAAAAAAAAAAGAACTGGTTTTGTCTGAGGAATTAAAAAGTAAAATTCACAACTTACAAAATAATGAAATACCACAGAGCAATATATAATCAGCATCTGTTGCCTTTTTATCTGGATACATAATTATGAAATTAGAAAAGATACTCCGTTGTGATAATTGTGTATCACCATTGTTGTCGACAACTGTGCCAGGACCTCTTTTAAGATTAATCACTCTTCAAGATCATGGAGCCTTGACCTATCCCAACGAACTATTTGTAGGGCTTATTAAACGAATCGCTGACATCGTACAGCAAGTGTTACCTGCTTTGAGTTTCGAAAAAACATGTGGGCAGTTTATTGATTTAATCCAGCCATTTTTAATGAAAAATGTATTATTTACTTGTTTATTGCACAAGATAGAGTTATGCAGATTAATTATTATTCTTACTGCAAAACCTGCACTCAACAACATCTGCCTAGAAAAAACAAATTCGCTAAAACGGAAATTTTTAGAACACAAACCCATCAGCAGGAAAGTGTTAAAAATATAAATTATCAAAATTTTACCATGGCCTACTAGATATTTTACTTAGGTACCTACTTACTGCTCTCCTTTTCCGTTGTTACCTAGCTTTATGGTTTGCTCATGTACTTTTTATTATTAAAACTTAACCTAAACACCAATTTTATAATATTATTTTCACGACCCTCTAGATTTCACGAGAAGACTTCGTCTCGTGAAATCTAGAAGGTCGTGATTATTTTATTTATTATGTCGTTGCATGTCATTGTTTGTCAATTTGATTTATCTATAGTTCAAAAAACTAACCAACGATGTCACTACCGTTATTACCGCGAATTTCCGAATGACACGGCCATTTAGGAACGTAGTGGATATTAATCTAGTAGGCCATGACACTACTAATCAAGGAACCATTTCGACCGCCAAATATGGCGAATAAATTTTAATTGCATATTTAATAATCGTTTTTGTTCATCAAGAACTTGATAATGTTGTAACTTTAGCTTTAAATTAATATCCTAGAAATGTTGAAAACGTGACCGCATAGCATGTTTTGGAAAAAGATGCTTATTAATTAAAATATTCCACTTTTTTACATAAAAAAAATTATTTTGGAAAAACTGCACATTCAAAATTAACCAAAAAAATACCACTTAGATTTCATAGTATTTGCATTACTCGTCGAACATTTTAAGAAAATCGTATGTGTAATTACTAAATTATTGTTAAAAAACCTGTTTTTTATAGATTTTTTAAGAATAACTTAAAAACTACACATACGATTTTTTTTAATTTGGTGTAGTTATTCACAGTATAAATATAACCCACTACAATTTTTTTCAAAATTTTTGAATGTGTCGTTCATTTTTTATTGAGTACACTTGGACCTTAAGCATAATCCTCCACAGTTAGGTTCGTCGAAGGATACTGCTTTAAAACGGTCTCTAGAAAGGAAATTTAAAAGGGATCCGCTATTGAAAATAAACTATACAGAATTTATGAAGGACTATTTACAGTTAGGACACATGCAACTAGTACCTTCTTTTGAAGTAGCACAAATTCAACCTAAGTTGTCGTATTATTTACCGCATCATGGGGTATTCAAACAAAGCAGCACTACCAACTAGACTTCGTGTAGTGTTCGATGGATCCGCGAAAACTAGTAACAATAAAAGTTTAAACGATAACTTATTCATCGGTCCACCATTACAGCAAGATTTATTCTGCATTCTAGCTCGTTTTCGAACTTATCAATATGTAATTGCCGGTGATATTGCAAAAATGTTCCGTCAGATACTAATACACCCGAGTAGGTAATAGGACAGTTGGCCATACCCCCACTCCTTTTCTACCTGTGATGACGTCATGACACCTGACTGATAGGTGATGATTGAGGTGAGAATTATTAGCGGTTACCTGTGAAATGATTAGCGGTTACATGATTAAAGGTGATGATTAGCAAAGGTGCTGATTAGCAAAGGTGCTGATTAGCAAAGGTGATGATTAGCAAAGGTGTAGATTAGCAAAGGTGATAATTAAAGGATTTAATATGATTAGAAGGGGTGAGGTACCCTGTGATATAATTAAATTGATATGATTCGCGGATACCTGCGAACCGATTAGAAAAGATGATCTAATTAAAGATAAGTATTTGATATGATTAAAGGTTATGATTAAAAATGTGATAATTGAGTAGCGGATACCTCTGATATGATAAAAGGTGTGAGGTGAGAATTGGTTAGAGATAGCTTGCGATATGATTAAAGGTTATGATTAAAAGGTAATAATTGAGTAGCGGATACCTATGATATGATAGAAGGGGTGAGGTAGCATGTGATCTAATTAAATTTTTGAAATAATTAGAAGGGGTGAGGTAGCATGTGATCTAATTAAATTGATAGGGTTTACCTATGACATGATTAGAAGGGATAAGGTAATATGTGATCTAATTAAAGAATTTGATATGATTATAAGGGGTTAGGTAACATGTGATCTGAATAAAGGTACGGCTTTGATAGGGTGATCTGCTTAAAGGTGTTGATGCAAAGGTAATAATTAAAAAATTTGATATGGTTAGAAGGGGTGAGGTAGCGTGTGATCTAATTAAATTGATATGGTTTACCTATGACATGATTAGAAGGGATAAGGTATATGTGATCTAATTAAAGAATTTGATATGATTATAAGGGGTTAGGTAACATGTGATCTGAATAAAGGTACGGCTTTGATAGGGTGATCTGCTTAAAGGTGTTGATTTGAAAGGGTGATCTGAATAAAGGTAGGGATTTGATAGGATGATCTGTTTAAAGGTACGGCTTTGATAGGGTGATCTGCTTAAAGGTGTTGATTTGAGATAGCTTACGATATGATTAAAGGTTATGATTACAAAGGTGATAATTGAGTAGCGGATACCTAAGATATGATAAAAGGTGTGAGGTGAGAATTGATTAGAGATAGCTTGCGATATGATTAAAGGTTAAGGTACGGCTTGATAGGGTGATCTGCTTAAAGGTGTTGATTTGAAAGGGTGATCTGAATAAACGTAGGGATTTGATAGGATGATCTGTTTAAAGGTACGGCTTTGATAGGGTGATCTGCTTAAAGGTGTTGATTTGAGATAGCTTACGATATGATTAAAGGTTATGATTACAAAGGTGATAATTGAGTAGCGGATACCTAAGATATGATAAAAGGTGTGAGGTGAGAATTGATTAGAGATAGCTTGCGATATGATTAAAGGTTAAGGTACGGCTTGATAGGGTGATCTGCTTAAAGGTGTTGATTTGAAAGGGTGACCTGAATAAAGGTAGGGATTTGATAGGATGATCTGATTAAAGGTAAGGATTTGATAGGGTGATCTGCTTAAAAAGGTATTGATTTGAAATGATTAGGTGAGAATTAGCGGTCACTTGTGAAATGATTAACGGTTACATGATTAAAGGTGATGATTATAAAGTAAAGACAAATTAGTTAGTTAAAAGAGTTATCGTTTTATATCTTATACGTTTTATTATTTATAATTCCGATATTACAAAATCAAAAATCTAAGTTTACGAATATTAATACCAATTATACATGAATAAACTTTATGAAGGTAACACACACTCACAATCTAATCCTAAACGAATGTTCGTCTTTTCTATTTCATGGTAAAGTTTAGCAAACGCTCTTTCCACTTGTTTCTCATTGATACCTTTATGGATGTGAACTGGTACCGTTGTATATCGTCGAGGATCTAGTAAGATTTCACCTCCAGATAATATTAACTCATATTCATAGCATACAAGTGCTGATATCGAAAATAGATCGGTTGTATCGTTATCTAAGATTGGAATACCGGAGACGGAAGACCGGAATTGTTGTAATTCTTGTTTATTCATACATAATCCTGTATCTTCGAATATGTAATCATCACTGTCTAGTGAGGACACTGAAGTGGTGTGGGATAACGGCATACTTTCGTCTTGAACACGACAAACAAGTTACAATTTTAACGGGTCGGTTTCTATTCAGAGGCTGAAACAATCGAAATAGTTATAGAAAAAGGTTAACCTTTCAAGCTTCAATTTAGAAAATAATTGAGTTAAAGACGATGTAAGAATATACAATACTAATAAATAGGAACTACATTAGCATAAAAGGTTAACATTCAGTCGATCAATTTAAAAACTTATGATAATATAATCGAAAACTCACCTATTGATCTTGAAGTAAAACACAGTCGTCTTACAGTATTGAAGAATTGCTGGATTTCATGAAACTGATTAAAAATGAGGCTTATATATGTACGTATATGTACGTATATCTATTTGCTGACTTTCAGATATTCTCACACATTTCTTAATAGTACTGCATACATCTAATTGATAAAAATAACATTTCTCTGATTAGAAATATAGTAAACACTAATTATAATTTATCGAAACTATTTGCGTTTCACAGGCTTGAAATAAAAATCTGTTAAAATGTGTTTATTGTATTGTATTGTAATTACTGAAGATTATAGGGGAGCATGTGAATTGAGTATTATTTATATAGTTTACGTAAAAAAGAACGAATTTAATAAATGTACCTGAGCAATTATAATTAGAAATATTATATAGTATCATTATGACTAAAATTAAATTAATTGTATCCACGATTTCTATTAAATACAATAAGATTTATATTGCTGTAGAAATAAATAAATAATTGATAGCATTATTCGCTAATATTTAAACACTTCGAATTATTATCGATATCAATTTCCTATTAATTAATATAATCAGTAATTTGTTTACAACAAGTAAATACAGATTATTCTGTTATATTAAATTAGACAAAATTCCTCATTCTGCTATCAAATCCTTTAATCAGTTCAGCAGATAGTGGTAGACAGGTAATCAGTAATTAGGTCACAGGTAACCGCTAATCAATTCTTATTTTTAATCATACCGTTATACGAGTTCAGCCGATCGCTATTCCTGTTTGCAATTTCGTTAAGCAAGGCATTCAATCAAAATGTATCGTTGAACTATTATAATCGGATGTAATGAGAAACAAACTGACTATCGAAGTATAATTTCTCTTCCATTACATACAAGGCAATAAATTGTGTACATCTTTGTCTGTAAAGATATAAAATCAATACAATTTGCAATAATTCTATTGACTGTTTTTCATAAAATATTATAATATTTCTAATTATAAACTTATATTAACAATCAAATCCCTTTTGATATCTACCCTTGTCTAGAGAACAAACTTTATTAATAACTAAAAAGTCATATGGTTCGTTCCAGCACATGAAACAAATATTATGTTTAAATTTAAGTTTAATATTTAAATGTTTAAGTTCATCATAGCTTGCATCTCCTAAAATATGAGCGTTATACACATGTTTTAAATTCAATTCATCTTGCTTAAAGAGAATAAGTAAGTTAGCGTTATCCCTAATCAGATCTTTGGGAATTTTCGTATATGTTTGACCTAAATAAAATGAATCAACACCGTTTATGTCTACCCATGCTAAAATATTGTCTATTTTTCTTGTTTATCAGAAATGATATCATCAAAAATGAATACTGAATTAGGTTTCACATCATTAGGGGTGATTACATCATCGTTTTCGCTATATTTAGGTTGAAATAAAGACTTGGCGTATAGGTAGGTATTTTCAAATTTTAATCCGTTTTCATTAATTGGTAGACCTAACAAGGCATTAGTTTTACCACAAGAAGAAGGTCCACTCAAAATTACTCGACAGGAAACAGGTAAAAGCTTACCATGCTTCTTATCACCATCGGTATATTATCGAGAAACAGCATCGTCTAAGTTAAATATATTTAGCGACTTCTTTTGCTTAATAATTTTCATTATGGTATGTGTATATGTCTAGTCACAGTTTCAGCAAACGCATATCAAAAATTCGTAACGGCAATGCATAGGTTTAATACTATCAACAGCTCATATAAAGGAAATGCTAGATTGTTAACAGTTTATGAGCATTAATCAAAGACTATTCTATAATGATGTATTATTTATTTATAAACGTTACATAGTATAGTAGCTAAATACATGACTGACTGAAAAAAGTTACTTTTATTAATGATGACTATTCAATTCGATCTGTCACTAGCTTAACCTTTTAATTTCCACTTTTGACCAAATTATAGTTAATCTGATCAAATATTGCTTACAAATCGGAGCTCTAATCTATTGTCTACAGTAGAATCCTTAAAACCCTCTATGAAGTTTTAGAATTGTTGATTACTAAGACACCCATTTCTTCTACCTTCTTTAGTAAATTCATATTGTTAGCTTCTACTTTGTCAACTGTTACTAAAATGCTGTTCTTTAGATCCTTTACCTCGCTCTATGTATCTGTAGTCATTACAATGAAAGTTTGTACTGTTGTGTCGAATTGACGATTTGATTTGAAAATTTAATAATGTAATTCATCGTTTAAACTAACCCTTGTTTACTTCTATATATGTTTAATTAATATGTAATTAGTACATCAAAATATGTTCTTAATATATTTTTCAATTTCCTTATAAAATATAACTATGTATCATTGAAATAAAACATTATTAAAATATTAAAAATAATTTTATTTTATCACATCCTAAATATTTACACGACTGGTCACCTTTCTCGACAGCTTCTTTTCAAACAATTGCAGTCGTTTATCATAAACCTAGTGGTGAGCTTGTATTATTCGTATTGCGATATGGATATATTATTCAATTTTCATGTCTTTTGCTAACCCTACATAACCTAAGCTTTACATAGATTTAGACCCGTTTTATATTTCGTATTTAGACACAAAGCACGACATATCTGCAGAACGTAGGGAGCAGAGTAAGTACAAGCATCTAAAGTAAACTCTTATTTAAACGTTATTTTACAATATATCATACATTTCAGCAGCTCGTATGATTATCCGTCTCTATCGTAACCCAGTATGTAAGGACATTATGTTAAATACTATCTCATACATGTAAATAAACATTTCTTTAAAGACTTTGTTAGGTCGCCTAATCTGTTATAATATTACTATGATATTAGATGTCGTCGATTACAGTTTTACCATTAGGACATACTTAGTAGGTTATATGTGCTAAGTAAAATAATAAACAGATATTTCGAAAATGTTATGCATTCTTGAGAGAAAGGGGTATAATATTTAAAAACACACTGTAGAAAACATATCAGCAGAGAAAGGGAATACATAAATACAGTATGTTTTGTATGATGAGTTGTCGTCAGTTTAAAAGAAATAAGTTCGTCGCCATATTTAAACGTTATTTTACAATACATCATACATTTTCAATAGCTTCGAAATACGCAGATATGTAATAATATACTATATACTCTTGTAGGTTATTCAACGTATCTATAGTAAACTCTTATGATTAATAATAATCTGTAACCTTATTGTGTTTTATTACATCACAGGTTAGAGCATACGAATATAATTTAGGTTAGATTAGGTTAGAGACTACGAATACATTTTTTAGGGCAGAACGTAGGGAGCAGAGTAAGTACAAAACAACATACTTTCATACAAAACAAATAGTTTCTCAAAACGATTTGATTATAACACCCTCTATTAATCTGACCTGACTACTAAAAACTTCTAACTTTAGATGTTTTAAAGATTACATCTTCAGTTTCTACAATTGAATTTCTGTAATAATTAGATTCAGTCACTAATTTTAAAATATCAAGTAAGCTCTATTATATTACAGGTGGTATAATTGTTCATGATTTTACTGTCTATCATCTATAGTCTATTCTGGTCTGGTATGGTCTGGTCTGGTCTGGGCTGGTCTGGTATGGTTTGGTCTGGTCTGGTCTGGTCTGGTCTGTTCTGGTCTGGTCTGTTCTGGTCTGGTCTGGTCTGGTCTGGTCTGGTCTAGTCTGGTCTGGTCTGGTCTGGTCTGGTCTGGTCTAGTCTGGTCTGGTCTGGTCTGGTCTAGTCTGGTCTGGTCTGGTCTAGTCTGGTCTGGTCTGGTCTGGTCTGGTCTGGTCTGGTCTGGTCTGGTCTGATCTGGTCTGATCTAGTCTGGTCTGGTCTGGTCTGGTCTGGTCTGGTCTAGTCTGGTCTGGTCTGGTCTGGTCTGGTCTGGTCTAGTCTGGTCTGGTCTGGTCTGGTCTGGTCTGTTCTGGTCTGGTCTGGTCTGATCTGGTCTGATCTAGTCTGGTCTGGTCTGGTCTGGTCTGGTCTAGTCTAGTCTTATGAACCCTCTAGAGGTCGAATACAGGCGTATATATTCTGTATATAACCTCTTAGTTAACATAGTATTTTATAAAATAATTAGATATAGTTATATTTACTATCTATTCTTTTAAACTGCTGTTATACTTACCATGTTTACTTTATAGTCGGGTATGTAGTACCATTATTAGTGTATACGAAATGTACTATTTTAATAGATATTATATATAAGTTATGTATTATGTTTTAAGTAGCGTCGAAACTACTCGTATCAATAAACGTTCTTGTATGAAAGTATGTTGTTTTGTACTTACTCTGCTCCCTACGTTCTGCCCTAAAAAATGTATTCGTATGCTCTAAGCTAATCTAACCTAAATTATATTCGTATGCTCTAACCTGTGATGTAATAAAAAACAATAAGGTTACAGATTATTATTAATCATAAGAGTTTACTATAGATACGTTGAATAACCTACAAGAGTATATAGTATATTATTACATATCTGCGTATTTCGAAGCTATTGAAAATGTATGATGTATTGTAAAATAACGTTTAAATATGTCGACGAACTTATTTCTTTTAAACTGACGACAACTCATCATACAAAACATACTGTATTTATGTATTCCCTTTCTCTGCTGATATGTTTTCTACAGTGTGTTTTTAAATATTATACCCCTTTCTCTCAAGAATGCATAACATTTTCGAAATATCTGTTTATTATTTTACTTAGCACATATAACCTACTAAGTATGTCCTAATGGTAAAACTGTAATCGACGACATCTAATATCATAGTAATATTATAACAGATTAGGCGACCTAACAAAGTCTTTAAAGAAATGTTTATTTACATGTATGAGATAGTATTTAACATAATGTCCTTACATACTGGGTTACGATAGAGACGGATAATCATACGAGCTGCTGAAATGTATGATATATTGTAAAATAACGTTTAAATAAGAGTTTACTTTAGATGCTTGTACTTACTCTGCTCCCTACGTTCTGCAGATATGTCGTGCTTTGTGTCTAAATACGAAATATAAAACGTGTCTAAATCTATGTAAAGCTTAGGTTATGTAGGGTTAGCAAAAGACATGAAAATTGAATAATATATCCATATCGCAATACGAATAATACAAGCTCACCACTAGGTTTATGATAAACGACTGCAATTGTTTGAAAAGAAGCTGTCGAGAAAGGTGACCAGTCGTGTAAATATTTAGGATGTGATAAAATAAAATTATTTTTAATATTTTAATAATGTTTTATTTCAATGATACATAGTTATATTTTATAAGGAAATTGAAAAATATATTAAGAACATATTTTGATGTACTAATTACATATTAATTAAACATATATAGAAGTAAACAAGGGTTAGTTTAAACGATGAATTACATTATTAAATTTTCAAATCAAATCGTCAATTCGACACAACAGTACAAACTTTCATTGTAATGACTACAGATACATAGAGCGAGGTAAAGGATCTAAAGAACAGCATTTTAGTAACAGTTGACAAAGTAGAAGCTAACAATATGAATTTACTAAAGAAGGTAGAAGAAATGGGTGTCTTAGTAATCAACAATTCTAAAACTTCATAGAGGGTTTTAAGGATTCTACTGTAGACAATAGATTAGAGCTCCGATTTGTAAGCAATATTTGATCAGATTAACTATAATTTGGTCAAAAGTGGAAATTAAAAGGTTAAGCTAGTGACAGATCGAATTGAATAGTCATCATTAATAAAAGTAACTTTTTTCAGTCAGTCATGTATTTAGCTACTATACTATGTAACGTTTATAAATAAATAATACATCATTATAGAATAGTCTTTGATTAATGCTCATAAACTGTTAACAATCTAGCATTTCCTTTATATGAGCTGTTGATAGTATTAAACCTATGCATTGCCGTTACGAATTTTTGATATGCGTTTGCTGAAACTGTGACTAGACATATACACATACCATAATGAAAATTATTAAGCAAAAGAAGTCGCTAAATATATTTAACTTAGACGATGCTGTTTCTCGATAATATACCGATGGTGATAAGAAGCATGGTAAGCTTTTACCTGTTTCCTGTCGAGTAATTTTGAGTGGACCTTCTTCTTGTGGTAAAACTAATGCCTTGTTAGGTCTACCAATTAATGAAAACGGATTAAAATTTGAAAATACCTACCTATACGCCAAGTCTTTATTTCAACCTAAATATAGCGAAAACGATGATGTAATCACCCCTAATGATGTGAAACCTAATTCAGTATTCATTTTTGATGATATCATTTCTGATAAACAAGAAAAATAGACAATATTTTAGCATGGGTAGACATAAACGGTGTTGATTCATTTTATTTAGGTCAAACATATACGAAAATTCCCAAAGATCTGATTAGGGATAACGCTAACTTACTTATTCTCTTTAAGCAAGATGAATTGAATTTAAAACATGTGTATAACGCTCATATTTTAGGAGATGCAAGCTATGATGAACTTAAACATTTAAACATTAAACTTAAATTTAAACATAATATTTGTTTCATGTGCTGGAACGAACCATATGACTTTTTAGTTATTAATAAAGTTTGTTCTCTAGACAAGGGTAGATATCAAAAGGGATTTGATTGTTAATATAAGTTTATAATTAGAAATATTATAATATTTTATGAAAAACAGTCAATAGAATTATTGCAAATTGTATTGATTTTATATCTTTACAGACAAAGATGTACACAATTTATTGCCTTGTATGTAATGGAAGAGAAATTATACTTCGATAGTCAGTTTGTTTCTCATTACATCCGATTATAATAGTTCAACGATACATTTTGATTGAATGCCTTGCTTAACGAAATTGCAAACAGGAATAGCGATCGGCTGAACTCGTATAACGGTATGATTAAAAATAAGAATTGATTAGCGGTTACCTGTGACCTAATTACTGATTACCTGTCTACCACTATCTGCTGAACTGATTAAAGGATTTGATAGCAGAATGAGGAATTTTGTCTAATTTAATATAACAGAATAATCTGTATTTACTTGTTGTAAACAAATTACTGATTATATTAATTAATAGGAAATTGATATCGATAATAATTCGAAGTGTTTAAATATTAGCGAATAATGCTATCAATTATTTATTTATTTCTACAGCAATATAAATCTTATTGTATTTAATAGAAATCGTGGATACAATTAATTTAATTTTAGTCATAATGATACTATATAATATTTCTAATTATAATTGCTCAGGTACATTTATTAAATTCGTTCTTTTTTACGTAAACTATATAAATAATACTCAATTCACATGCTCCCCTATAATCTTCAGTAATTACAATACAATACAATAAACACATTTTAACAGATTTTTATTTCAAGCCTGTGAAACGCAAATAGTTTCGATAAATTATAATTAGTGTTTACTATATTTCTAATCAGAGAAATGTTATTTTTATCAATTAGATGTATGCAGTACTATTAAGAAATGTGTGAGAATATCTGAAAGTCAGCAAATAGATATACGTACATATACGTACATATATAAGCCTCATTTTTAATCAGTTTCATGAAATCCAGCAATTCTTCAATACTGTAAGACGACTGTGTTTTACAACTTCAAGATCAATAGGTGAGTTTTCGATTATATTATCATAAGTTTTTAAATTGATCGACTGAATGTTAACCTTTTATGCTAATGTAGTTCCTATTTATTAGTATTGTATATTCTTACATCGTCTTTAACTCAATTATTTTCTAAATTGAAGCTTGAAAGGTTAACCTTTTTCTATAACTATTTCGATTGTTTCAGCCTCTGAATAGAAACCGACCCGTTAAAATTGTAACTTGTTTGTCGTGTTCAAGACGAAAGTATGCCGTTATCCCACACCACTTCAGTGTCCTCACTAGACAGTGATGATTACATATTCGAAGATACAGGATTATGTATGAATAAACAAGAATTACAACAATTCCGGTCTTCCGTCTCCGGTATTCCAATCTTAGATAACGATACAACCGATCTATTTTCGATATCAGCACTTGTATGCTATGAATATGAGTTAATATTATCTGGAGGTGAAATCTTACTAGATCCTCGACGATATACAACGGTACCAGTTCACATCCATAAAGGTATCAATGAGAAACAAGTGGATAGAGCGTTTGCTAAACTTTACCATGAAATAGAAAAGACGAACATTCGTTTAGGATTAGATTGTGAGTGTGTGTTACCTTCATAAAGTTTATTCATGTATAATTGGTATTAATATTCGTAAACTTAGATTTTTGATTCTGTAATATCGGAATTATAAATAATAAAACGTATAAGATATAAAACGATAACTCTTTTAACTAACTAATTTGTCTTTACTTTATAATCATCACCTTTAATCATGTAACCGCTAATCATTTCACAAGTGACCGCTAATTCTCACCTAATCATTTCAAATCAATATCTTTTTAAGCAGATCATCCTATCAAATCCCTACTTTTATTCAGATCACCCTTTCAAATCAACACCTTTAAGCAGAACAGATCACCCTTTCTAATCAGGTCGCAGGTATCCGCAAATCATATCAAATTAATTATAACACAGATTACCTCACCCTTACTAATCATTTCAAATCTTTTAATCATTACCTTTAATCATGTAACCGCTAATCATTTCACAAGTGATCGCTAATTCTCACCTAGTCATTTCAAACCAATACCTTTTTAAGCAGATCACCCTATCAAATTCTTACCTTTAAACAGATCACCCTATCAAAGCCGTACCTTTATTCAGATCACCCTTTCAAATCCACACCTTTAAGCAGATCATCCTATCAAAGCCGTACCTTTATTTAGATCACATGTTACCTCACCCCTTATAATCATATCAAATTCTTTAATTAGATCACCCTTTCTAATCAGGTCACAGGTATCCGCGAATCATATCAAATTAATCATATCACAGATTACCGCACCCCTTCTAATTATTTCAAATCCTTTAATCATCACTTTTGCTAATCATCACCTTTAATCATGTAACCGCTAATCATTTTACAGGTGACCGCTAATTCTCACTTAATCATTTCAAATCAATACCTTTTAAGCAGATCACCCTATCAAATCCTTACCTTTAAACAGATCACCCTATCAAAACCGTACCTTTATTCAGATCACCCTTTCAAATTAACACATTTAAGCAGATCATAGGTATCAGCTACTCAATTATAACCTTTTAATCATAACCTTTAATCATATCGTAAGCTATCTCTAACCAATTCTCACCTCACACCTTTTATCATATCGTAGGTAACCACTAATCATATCAAATCCTTATCCTTTAATCCTATCACCAACGAACCATATCAATTTAATTAGATCACAGATTACCTCATCCCTTCTAATTATTTCAAATCCTTTAATTTTCACCTTTGCTAATCATAACCTTTAATCATATCGCAAGCTATCTCTAATCAATTCTCACCTCACACTTTTTATCATATCTTAGGTATCCGCTACTCAATTATCACCTTTGTAATCATAACCTTTAATCATATCGTAAGCTATCTCAAATCAACACCTTTAAGCAGATCACCCTATCAAAGCCGTACCTTTAAACAGATCATCCTATCAAATCCCTACCTTTATTCAGATCACCCTTTCAAATCAACACCTTTAAGCAGACGAACCTATCAAAGCCGTACCTTTATTCAGATCACATGTTACCAAACCCCTTATAATCATATCAAATTCTTTAATTAGATCACATATTACCTTATCCCTTCTAATCATGTCATAGGTAAACCATATGAATTTAATTAGATCACATGCTACCTCACCCCTTCTAACCATATCAAATTTTTTAATTATTACCTTTGCATCAACACCTTTAAGCAGATCACCCTATTAAAGCCGTACCTTTATTCAGATCACATGTTACCTAACCCCTTATAATCATATCAAATTCTTTAATTAAATCACATATTACCTTATTCCTTCTAATCATGTCATAGGTAAACCATATCAATTTAATTAGATCACATGCTACCTCACCCCTTCTAATTATTTCAAAAATTTAATTAGATCACATGCTACCTCACCCCTTCTAATCATATTAAATCCTTTAATTATCACCTTTGCTAATCTACACCTTTGCTAATCATCACCTTTGCTAATCAGCACCTTTGCTAATCATCACCTTTAATCATGTAACCGCTAATCATTTCACAGGTGACCGCTAATCATTACACAGGTAACCGTTAAAAATTCTCACCTCAATCATCACCTGTCAGTCAGGTGACATGACGTCATCACAGGTAGAAAAGGAGTGGGGGCTGGCCAGGAGGGGCCATACCTACTCACCCGGATGACAGAAATTTTCAATTAATTTTGTGGCGAGAAAACCCCAATGAGCCTATTCACACTTCTAGGCTTAATACAATTACCTACGGTTTATCAAGTCCACCTTATCTTGTCATTAGATGTTTCCAAGAAGTTGCAAATATTGAATCAAAAAACGAACCTGAAATTCACAAGTTTTTTGGAATTGCTATTCAGACAGTATTAAATACTCGGCGGAATGTCCATCAGACAATTCAAATGTAACAAAGCGAATTATGTTAAGTTTTATATCAAAGGTGTTTGACCCTTTAGGATTAATTACTCCAATAACTATATGTGCCAAGATTATATTACAAAAAACTTGGGTTGCTAATCTTGAATGGGACGACAAAGTTCCACAACATCTACAGACTTTATGGTCTAATTTTATCAGGGATTTTCCAAATTTAAATTCATTAATTATACCTCGGAACATTATTCCATTTCAACATACAGTCAGAGTCGAATTGCATGGTTTTTGTGATGCAAGCCAGGTATCTTATGGAGCATGCATTTACCTACGAACGTTTGCTAATGATGGTCGGTGTGAATCAATTTGTTGTGTTCTAAAAATAGGGTGGCTCCTTTAAAAACAATAACTATTCCTCGTTTGGAATTGTGCGGCGCCGTTTTAGTCACGCATTTAATGAATAAAATTAAGAAAAATATAGATATTCCAATCAATCAATATTTTTATTGGACGGACTCAAAAATAGTTCTCGCATGGCTTCAGCTAGAGTCCAGTAATTTAAAGGTTTTTGTTGCACATCGGATCTCGGAAATTCAAACTAATAGCGCGGTGGAAGATTGGCGATATGTAGAAACAATGCAAAATCCAGCCGATATTTTATCTAGAGGCATTTCTACTTCAGAAATAATTAAATCAAATGTATGGTTTCATGGCCCACAATTTTTAAATGACTCGACATTTAACCTTTTTAATTTTCCCAACGAAATACAAAGTACAAATGACCTACCGGAAGTTAAAGCAATTTGCTGCTTAAATGTCACAACTATAAACCATCTGAATTTATTGACAAGATTTTCTAGTTATAGAAAATTAATTCGAGTTACAGCGCATTGTCTGCGATTTATTCATAATCTAAAAAATAAACACAACCGATTTAGCGACGGTCTATCTTGCAAAGAAATACAAAGTTCCGAAAATACAATAATCAAATTGACTCAACAGGAGGCGTTCTCCGATGAAATTCACGCACTTAAAAAACACAAAAACGTTTGTAACTCTAGTAAAATACGTTCTTTATACCCTTTCCTAGATTCTGACGGTTTGCTTCGGGTAGGCGGAATGCTGCTGATATTTCATATAATTACAAACACCAAATTTTACTGCCTAAAGGTCATTACATCACAAAAATTATTGCAGTTCAAGAACATATAGACAATTTACATACTGGGTCTCAATCCACATTAACGTCAATAAGACAAAAATTTTGGCCAATTTCAGGCACGAGCTTAGTTCGAAAAACAGTTAAATCATGTGTCATATGTCGCAGAGCCAAACCAGTGGCGTATGAACAATTTATGGGTAATCTACCCAAAGAGCGTATAGAACCTTCGCGGCCATTTTCTTGTAGTGGAGTAGACTTGGCAGGTCCATTTATTTTGAAGAACAGTTTCGGACGTTCTAATAAAACAATTAAAACATTCATCGTTATATTTATCTGTTTTTCCACTCCAGTAGTTCACATTGAACTAGTCTGTGACTGCTCAACAGGAAGTTTTAAATGCCCTCAAACGTTTTATTTCCAGACGAGGCAAAATTTCACGCTTGTATTCTGACAATGGCACAAACTTTGTTGGTGCTAATCATGAATTAAAAAAACATCTGGAACATTTATATAAAGATCCAGAATTCGATCAAACAATCGTTCAGACTTTAGCCAACGACCAAATTACGTGGCTCTTTATTCCGCCTAAATCGCCGCACATGGGCGGACTGTGGGAAAGTGCAGTAAAATCTGCGAAACAACATTTAAAAAAGGTAATTGGTAAAGCAATACTTAATTACGACGAATTTTATACATGTTTGACTATGATTGACTCGATCCATCCGATTTAGAACCATTAACGCCTGGGCATTTTCTCATCGGGGAAGCCTTACGAGCACCACCACAACCATATCTCACACACATAAAGATCAACAGACTCTCCAGTTATCAGCTTGTAGACCAAATAAAACAAAGCTTTTGGAAAAGATGGTCTCGTGAAGTACTCCATCAATTGCAACAGCGGAAGAAGTGGAACAAACAAGTAAACAATGAGCCACTGATTGGAGCTTTGGTGGTTCTAAAAGATGACAACGTCCCGCCATTGTATTGGAGCATGGGCAGAGTAGCAGCATTACATCCAGGGAAAGATGGCCGTGTGCGTGTAGTAAGTGTAAAGACTGTGAGCGGTATTTTCAAAAGACCAATCACAAAAGTTTGCCCACTTACAGACGATTAATTGCGCGAATATGGTGGTTAATCTATCAGACTTGATTCAATAATATATGTCTTTATACTTTCAAAATATTGTTTTTTCATCAAATTGCATTATATTGTTTTATTTAGCTTATTGTTATCTGTGTTATATGTACATAAACATATCTTATGACTTCTTATATTAGGTTAAAAAGGCTACAGCCTTTTAAGGGGGGGAGCATGTTAATGCATGCACACTCCCTTCCATTTTCACACCCCCACTTTGGGGTAGTTTACCGTTTGGTGACAGTAACAGACAAGCAAGTCGACAAGTGTGCATCAGTAGTGGTACACAAACAGTCAAGAACACAAATGTAACATATAATTTAGAATAAATAGTTAAGTTTCAACACTTCTTTTTATTTAAATGTTGGGTCCACAATTATGGACGTAACAGGCTGTGCTATATTATATACCGGACGACAAAGAAAATGCGGTTAAAAGCCTAAACTTTTAACCGCATTTTCCTAAAAAAAACGTATGTGTGTATAGTATAATGTAGTAAATCAGTCAATGTTGTTAATGACACCAGCCACTCTCGAAAATTGCATAGAAGCATACTTACTAAATATCCAATATAAACTTCAACTAACATATAGCCTGACAATTAATGGTCAAGCCTCAGTTGAAGTTTTAGATTATGAGACTGATTAACCATTAAGCCATATTCAAACAGTCCTGAACCGCATCTGCTGGACAGCAGCGGTAAGGGGAACCTCCCGAACTAGGCCCCTACCACACATTATTTCTAGAGAGGGATAGTTTCAGAGAAACTGAGATTTTTCAGGCAGTGATGCCAGAAATAGCATGCGTAATAAATATGAATTAATATTAATTGTTGGTTAATTAGTATTAATCAATTAATAGCTGAACGTACTGTAATTAGTATTGTAAAAAATCATCAAAAAGTAATCAATAATAAAAAACAAACAAACAAAAAGGAATGATAAATGAAAAATTCAATAAAGAAGCAAAAGACATATACAGACAGTATGGCCGGCTGGAAGGCGCGCTGGACTTACAATTACAAAACCGGAGTTCTATTCCCAGTTTCGGTAATTTATTTTTAATAAAATTTTATAAAGAATTTTTTTGTTTATTGTTTCTAGCCTTATATGGTAAAACATTCTTATAAATATTACAATAATAAAATGTTTATTTCTGAAATATATTAAATATCTTATTAAAAAAACTTATCCGAACCGGGAATAGACTCGAGATTTTGTAGTCGAAAATTCAGCGCGTCTTCCAGTCGGCCGTGTTGTCTGTTCATGTCTTTTTCTTTATTAACGAATTTCATTTATCATCCTTTTTCGTTTGTTTCTTTAATGAATTGTTTTTTATTTTTTTATAAACATAATATTTATAAAAAACAATAATTAGATGAAATTATTCCTTAATTTTATAGTCGTTGTTTAAACTATGTATATTTATGTTAAATAAAAATAGAAGTAAATGATTATGCATACCATATTAGTATTTAATTGTAAGTTATTTGTTTTTATAAACATTACAATTATAAAAAATTGTTTATTTTTTTTATTTCACGCCTACACTACGGGGGAACCAACTGCTAAGGTCATCTGTCCCCCATCTAACATGCAACACGAAGATACACCCATAGTTGAGGTGGCGGAATTTTCCAATTAGAAAAATCCCGCCGCCCCAAGTGGGATTCGAACCCACGACCCTTGGAACACGAGTGATGCACTGGCACCACTCGTCTACCGCCGGCCCAATTGTTTATTTATAAAATATATTAAATATTCTATTAAAAAAAAATACCCGAACTGGAAATAGAACAGGGGTTTTGAAATCGTAAACCCAGTGCGTCTTCCAGTCGATCATGCTGTCTGTCTGTTCATGTCTTTTGTTCCTTTAACGAATGTCATTTATCATCCTTGTTCGTTTGTTTCTTTAATGAATTGTTTTTTTATTTTTTTATAAAAAAGAATAATTAAATAAAATTATCCCTTAATTTTATAGGCGTTGTTTAAACTATGTATATTTATGTTAAATAAAAATAAAAGTAAATAATTATGCATACCATATTAGTATTTAATTGTAAGTTATTTGTTTTATAAACATTATAATTATAAAAAGATTGTTTATTTATAAAATATATTAAATATTCTATTAAAAAAATATCCAAACCGGGAATAGAACAGGGGTTTTGAAATCGTAAATCCATTGCGCCTTCCAGTCGGCCATGCTGTCTGTCTGTTCAGGTCTTTTGCTCCTTTAACGAATGTCATTTATCATTCATTTTTGTTTATTTCTTTTTATTATTAATTACTTTTGATGATATTTTTACAATTACTAATGACAGTACGTTTACTTATAATTGATTTCAGTGCTTAGTAAGTATATTTACAATGAAGTTTTAAAAACTTTAAAGCAGCTTCGGACAAGTTACTGCTACAATCATAATACCACTTTGAAGTTGCAATGACTTTAAAGTAATTATACAAAGTGGCAATACCGGACCACATACTTTAAAAGTTACTCAAAAGTAATGGAACTACATAGTTCCAATAAATAGTAGAAACAACTACATAATTACAAAATTATTCAAAACTGAAGTAACTGAACCTATAAAGTCAAATTATTAGTTGTATGGTTATGTAACAACTACTCAATCAAAGTTCCGATCTCAGTTAGGGGAGGACGGTATATACTGGGACAGAGTATATAGAGGGACAACCGCTCCTGCGCCATCTATTGTTTACGTTTAAAGTTTGAGTCTAGGTTATGTTTTTAGTTTGATTTGTAGTGTCAATTTGATTGTGGTATTGCTGGTAGTTTCCATTAAGTTTCTTGAGATATTCATACTCTTTATAAACAGGTAAATGAATATTTTATTTCTGATATATCATTAAAATCACCCTGTGCAATGATTGTGAAAGTATTATACGAATTATTTTCACATAACCTTTAAAACTATGCTGTGAAAGTAGTTCAACTTCATAGCGGCGTTGTTGTTTTGGTCGGTGGGAAATTTAAAAAAGTTTGGATGCAATGCGTGTGGTATATAGTGGGACAGTTCATGATGGTATGCACAGGGACATCTGTCCCACTGTATACCATTTATCCAATGCATAAACTTCTTTAGAAATAGAACAAAACTATTAAAATAATTAATTATAGTAATAATTTCTGACACTACTATCCATTTTTTTTCTAGAGTCCTCTGACTTTGAAAGCGTATTGCTCGTAAACTAAAGAGCCAAATTAAATGTTTTAAAAACGAGCAAATAGTAGGGGAAGGTGTTGTACCTTGGACCGGTTTGTACTTCGGGTCAGTCCGTTTTTTACATTTGCGCATTGCAGATTTTTGATCTTGTACCGTATATATATTGTTTTATCATCTGGTCGGTAGATGTAGCTACATAAGCGCTTAATAGGAAGATCACGTGTTTATTTTCAGAGTGTTTTGTGTTTTACCTGATCGTAAGTAAATTTTATAACAATTTATTATACACTAACATCCGTTTTAATCGCAGATATAAATGTTTTTTTATTATTTTCAATTGGTAGTGTTTGTTTAGGCTTCTAAATTCTGCATATATTTCTTTTCTAAATGCATAACCTAACATAAGACAGCAAAAAACAGGTAAAATTGTATAGGTGTGTACCTCAGGTCACTGATAGGTTATGTACCTTGGACCGGACCAAGGTACAATCTTCTTGCAATTCAACATGATTTCAAAGTTTATATGAAACAGTGGGTTAAGGTAAACAATTTCTATTGTTTCAGATAGTATTTTAAAAATGCCGCGAAGTAAATCAGGTGTTAAAAGACCAAGTATAAACGCCCAGGATTTAGTTGCAGCAGCAAACAAATGTATAAATGGAGAGTTATCAATTAGGGAAGCAGCAAAATCCTATAATATATCAAAAACCACTCTAATTAGGCACGTGCAATCCTTTAAAAAATCAGGAGAACTAGAATTCTCATATAAAGCTGTCAATAATGTGAAACAAGTGTTGAGTAGTGAAGAGGGAGTTACATTGAAAACGTATCTTCTGACTGCTGCTCGCCTGCATTATGGTTTAACAACAAGGGAAGTTCGTGCTTTAGCATACCAGTATGCACTTGCAAATGGGAAGTCCTATCCGCTTTCTTGGAATGAAGGGAAGATAGCTGGGAAGGAATGGCTTCGACAGTTTCTTAAAAGACACGGAGATCTATCACTTCGCAAACCCGAATCCACTAGTTTGGCCAGATCAACCTCATTCAATAAGACAAACGTATCTTCCTTTTTTAAGAATTATAAAGAGCTCTTAACTTGTGGAAACTTTACCCCAGAAAAAATTTGGAATTGTGACGAGTCCGGACTAAGGACGGTTCATGTGCCACCGAAAATTATAGGACCTAAGGGAATAAAACAAATTGGTCAAATGACCAGTGGCGAGCGAGGCCAAAATGTGACCTTGATAGCCGCAATAAATGCAATTGGCAATTTCATACCGCCGATGATGATATTCCCGAGGGTAAACTTTAAACCCCATATGCTAAAAGGTTGTCCAACTGGCACTAAAGGAGGAGTAAATCCTTCAGGCTGGTCAAACGAAAATTTATTTTTGGAATATCTTGAACATTTCAAAAATTACGTAAAACCAACAGTAGACGAGCCAGTCATTCTACTGTTGGATAATAACTATAGCCACGTGAGCATCAATGCTATTGACTTTTAATGGCATTCACATGATAACCTTTCATCCTCATACCAGCCACAAAATGCAGCCGCTGGACAGAACTGTTTTTGGGCCAATGAAAACCTATTACAATACCGCATGCAGCGAATGGATGATTATGAACCCTGGACAACCGATTAGTATTTACGACATAGCTGAGCTAGTTGGTAAATCTTTTCCAAAAGCATTTACTGCTTCTAATATCCAGAATGGTTTTCAAATTAGTGGTCTTTATCCCGTCAATGAAAATATTTTTGAAGAACATGAATTCTTATCAGCATACGTAACTGATAGCCCTTTAAACCAGTCTAATGAACTTAATAAGCAAGTCGATAATGAACAACCGACAATGGTACAAGGTAAAATAGCTATGGATACGGACGTCTCTACTCCTTCTACATCAAATGGTGTACAAGCAGGACCCTCTAAAAGTTTTATTACGCCTGAAATGCTAGAACCATATTCAAAGGCCCCTGCTCGTAAAACAAAATCAAGAAAGGCAAGGGGAAAGTCACGTATACTTACTGACACTCCGGAAAAAAAAAGAAATATTGGCACTTAAAATTGGAAAATCTCGAAAGGTATTGTAACGTTCTTTCTAAAATAATAAGACAAGTGCTGTTTAAATCGTCTATTCACAAACAAATATTTATTTCTATACACTAATGAATACACTTATAAATTAACGCTATGATTATAAACCATTAAAAACTATTATTTACAGACTATGAATTTCTAATACAACATTTATATTCACTATTTATTTTGTAATACACAGTTAATGACTTGCTGTTGACTGCTCCTTTTCTCCGCGACGTCGACTTTATACCATCCTATAAACGTTCCAGAAATCGCCCGAACATACCATGTATTTCTAGAATACACCAGAATAAACCACGTCTGATTTACATGCTTGTGCGATGCGTCATTCTCTCGAAGGCGGCAGAACACACCACCTGTCGCTCGAAAAGAGGTTCGTTCCTTTTCTCTCTTGTTACACTGCCCCCCTCTTCAAGTCTGTTCTGTCCCAGAACAGGTTTTATGCTCTGGTTCCTGTAGAACGGGTCATGACGATATCGACAGTCTTCTCCTCGACTACACGTTCCATTACGGTAGAAATAACAGTCTACACTCTTCGTTGGCCTTAATGCGGGCTGTGGGTCAAAATTGCAGACGAAGATCTTGACGTCCGTACCTCTAAAGACAACTTCCAGCATGTTTCTAACGATTCTCCAATCCAGCTGGTCCCGCCCACAGCCGAGTTTGGGAACTACCAATTTGTTAATTCCCCTGGTAAGCAACTCGATCCTCAAATTCCATAGTGCCCTCCACAAGTCGGCGTAACTCGGTTTCTGGTAGTAAAACTGCTTGGTTACCAAGTAGTAAATGGATCGGTCATGATCAGGCAAGCGTAAGGATTTACCAACAGAGGGATTTTGTTCTCGAAGTTCATTCAGCCGTCCAAATTTATTTCTAAACACTACTGCGATCCCCCTGGACATACGGAGATCCGCGGAGACACAGTGGGCAATGGAATAATTACCAGGGACCCGGAAGAGATCTTGTTGCATCTCAGTCGTGACTCCGAATCGCGCTTTTCTAGTTCCAGAGAGCGCAGCCATAAATTCTCTAAAGGTTGGTTGATCATCTTCAGGCCTTACGGTATTGATAGTCACCTCTTTCCGATCCGGGACTGCGTCATTATTTCCCTCATAGTGCGCCAGACGATTGGAGTGTACCACCTTTGGTTTCCCCCTTGGCAACTTCTGGATGCGATAAATCAAGTCATTTATTCGTTTCTTCACCTGGTATGGACCCTCCCAATTTCGCTGTAACTTTGGAGAATAGCCACGACGCCTTTGCGGGTTGTATAACCAGACAAGCTCTCCAGGTTGAAACCCTCCTTCTTGGGCTCTCACATCGTACGTAGCCTTCATCCGGTCACTCGCGATTCGACTATTATTTCGGGTTCGGTCGTGAATATCCTCCAACTTCTTCTTTAAGTTGATGACATAATCATTCCCGGCTACCTCCTGCTCTATAGGTGGAGACCCAAATTCCAGATCACACGGTAACCGTAACTCACGTCCAAACATTACAGACGCTGGTGACTGACCGGTTGTTTCGTGGACCGATGCACGATAAGCCATCAGGAACAGATGCAGGTATTGGTCCCAGTCTCGTTGATGATCGGAGACGACCTTGGCCAAATATTTGCCCATTGTCCGATTCATGCGTTCTACCATTCCATCGGACTGCGGATGTAACGGTGTGGTCCGAGTCTTACGAATGCCCAACAATCGACAGACTTCTCCAAAGAGTACAGACTCGAAATTGCGGCCTTGATCCGAATGCAGCTCCATGGGCACTCCGAAACGACTGAAGAACTCTTTGACTAGTACGTCAGCAACAGTCGCAGCTTCCTGGTTTGGTAGGGCATATGCTTCTGGCCATTTGGTAAAATAGTCCATTGCCACTAAGATGTACTTATTCCCATCGTCGGTTTCGGGAAATGGTCCGGCAATGTCTATAGCTATTCTCTCCAGAGGACTACCCACATTGTACTGCCTCATAGGTGCTCTTCGCTTCCCCAAGGGTCCGTTGCCAGTGGCACATAATTCACATTTCCGGCACCACTCCTTCACGTCTTCTTTACAATTGACCCAATAAACGCTCCCTAACTTTCTCCAAAGTCTTTTTCACACCGAAGTGTCCTCCTGAGGCACCGTCATGGAGATGTCGCAATACTGTAGCCACTCGGCTTCTTGGAACCACGAACTGAGACCTAATGGTGGTGCCATCTTCACTCTCCAGTACTCGCTTCAGGAGATCGTCTTCCACCTTCAAGGACTCCCATTGGGCCCAATATGCTTTGAGCGTTCTGTTGAAAGGGCTGACGGCCTCCCAGGCAGGCCTTTCTCCCACGCGCTTCCATTCCACTACCATTTTTAGTTCGGGATCAGCCACCTGCTGTCGTTGCAATTCTTCCGGCAACCAATTGTCGTTGACGATTGGTAGTCCTTAATACTTGGCAAACCCTCTCCTCCAAACGAGAGCAATGACGGCAATCCGTTGGACAGGGTCTTCTTGAAAGAGCATCGGCATTTCGATGACTAGTGCCCGCTCGATGTTCGGTGTCAAAGTCGTATCCTTGTAATCGTTCAATCCACCTTGCGACCTGGCCTTCAGGATTACGGAATTGTAGAAGCCATTTCAACGCTGCATGGTCCGTCCTCAATAAAAACTTCCGTCCGTACAAGTATTTGTAGAAGTGCTCAACGGACTTCACGACGGCCAATAGTTCTTTTCTGGTCACACAATAATTCCTTTCGGCTTTCGACAAAACCTTACTAAAATAGCCGATGACCTTTTCTTGTCCATCCTGTATCTGAGAAAGTACCCCCCCAATGGCCAGATTACTTGCATCTGTGTCAAGTATGAATTTCCCTTCTGTCCGTGGATAGCTCAATATTGGTGCTGTTGTCAGGGCACGCTTCAGCTGTTGGAAAGCTGTTTCACACTCTCCGCTCCAAACATACTCGCGCCCATCTTCAGTTAACCTTGTCAGAGGTTTCGCTATATTGGCAAACCCAGGAACGAAACGCCTGTAGTAGGTACATAACCCAAGAAAACTACGAACTTGGCGTTTATCTTTCGGTGTTGGCCACTCTTGAACTGCACGAATCTTCTCGGGGTCGGCTGCCACTCCATTTTGTGATACGACGTGCCCGAGATATTTCACTTCCTTTCTGAATATGTGGCACTTTTTCGGACTCAGTTTCAGATTGGCTCCACGTAGTCTTCGGAACACTTCCTCTAGATTGTTCAAATGTTCGTTGAATGATTTTCCGACTACAATCACATCATCTAGGTATACCAGGCAGGTCTTCCACGACAACCCTCTCAGGATGGTCTCCATTAGACGCTCAAAGGTAGCCGGAGCGTTACATAGACCGAAAGGCATAACTGTAAACTGCCATAGTCCGGAACCAATAGTGAACGCGGTCTTCTCCCGGTCTTCAGGTTCCATTTCAACTTGCCAATAACCACTCTTCAAGTCCAAAGTCGAAAACCATCGCGAACCAGACAGGGTATCTAACGTGTCGTCGATGCGTGGTAAGGGATAGCTGTCTTTCTTGGTCACGTCATTAAGCTGCCGATAGTCCACACAAAATCTCGTTGACCCGTCCTTCTTACTGACCAGGACCACCGGTGATGCCCATGGACTGCTGGATGGCTCGATGACCCCTTGTTCTTCCATATCAGTAATAATCTTTTCGGCTTCTGCTCGCCTTGCTAGAGGTAGACGCCTCGGCTGCTGACGGACAGGCATAGAGTTGCCTGTATTGATTTTATGTTTTACTATATTTGTTCGTCCCTTCTGGCTATCGTCAAGAGCGAAGATATCTTGGTATCGGTGAACCAAACCCTGTACCTCTTTCACTTCCGTTCTGTTAAGGTCTTCGCACGAACTAGTAACCATACCCACTAATTTTCCACCATGGTCTTTGGGCACTGGTTTTGGAACATCAGCCATACACCTGGCTACTCGGAATACTGGCACACACTGTCCCACAAGGGTACTCTTCTTCAATGTCACCGGATCCACATTAACGTTCATAATTCTCACCGGTACTCTCTTTCCAACCTTGATCAGCGCTTTTCCCACCAGTATGCCACTATGGATCTTCTTATCACAAACAGGCTCCATCATTCGCACACATCCTACCCGAAGATCTCCATCCAAACCCGCCTCGACAACCATCTCGCTTTGACCCGGCAATATTACATCTTCAGTCAGCAAAACCCTTACAACCGGATCTTCTCGTGGGTGCAACGGAAGTTCTTCGTTACCAACCTTCAAAACACCCTCTTTCAAATCCAACGTAAAACCAAATTTTCTCAGGAGGTCCATTCCCAAGATGAATTCGTCAATGATGTCGGCTACCAGCACCTCATGATCACGTTCTTCACTTCCAATGCCAATCTTCATCTTCACCACTCCGCGTGTTGGTATCACTTCACCTGTTGCTGTACGGAGTTGAGTAGTTGTGGGTAACAACTTAATACTTGATCGTAGAACATCAGGGCGTACGATGGATTTTGTCGCCCCCGTATCAATAAGTAGTGGAACAGTTCGGTTAGCAATCTTCCCATCTACGAACAAACTGCTGGTACTGTTCTTCGATGTTACGGCATGGATGGTGATCTCCGGGGCATCTCTACTCAAGGTCAACGTTCGCCCCCTCTCGTCGACCCCCTTTAGTTTTCCGACGGCTGAACTTGTTTAGGTTTAGGGCAGCGGCGTCGTATGTGCCCTTGTTCACCACAGTTCCAGCAACGGGGTCCTCGAACTTCTTGAGGATTCTTTTTACGGTTCTCTTCCTTCTGAAGAACTCTCATTAATAATTCTTCTAGGTGATCTTTAGAACCTTCATCTTCTTCCAAAACGGTCCGAACACGTCCGTGACCTCGGGACGCTTGTTTTGCAGCTTCAAATTCTAAGGCGTGAGCAAGCGCATCATCAGTTGTTCTTGGTCGTGCCAGCCTCAATGATTGTTGTGTTTCTCCGTCTCTTAACCCATCAATGAAGGTCTGCACAGCCAGTTGTCCCAGAAATGAATCGGGTGCCGTAGGGTACGCCAATCGGACAAGCCGCGCAACATCGGCTTCAAACTCCTGCAGGCTTTCTCCATTCTTCTGGATACGATTCTTCACTTGCGCGTGATACACTTGTTGAAGATGCGCGTCTCCATATCTCATTTCCAATCTAGACACCAACAATTGGTAATCATTTTCCTGTCCTGCTGGGATTGTTTGCAGGACGTTCAACGCGTCTCCACGCAAAGCCACAGTTAGAGAAACGGCCTTTTCCTTGCGTGTCCATCCGTTGGCCCCAGCGGCCGCCTCAAATTGTTTGTAGTAGGTGGGCCAAGGTATCTTTCCATCGAACGTGGGTGGTTTTACTTTTATCCCTACGGCAGGATCCTTTTCTTTTTTAAATTGTTTCTTTACTTCATTAAACGGCCTCTCAGAAGTTGAGGGAAACCGTAGTTGCCTCATTCTATCTTCCAGCATTTCGGCCATATCGTCTTTCTTAGTTGTTGGTGGTAATTGCATTTGGGCTATTTTCTCTTCTACCATCTTTATTACCCTATCTTGTTCCGCCAATCTACCTTCCAATAGTCCTAACGCGCTGGCATTCTCCAAAAATTCTTCGAAAACTTTTTCTTCTAACACCTTGACATTGTCCAGCAATTCTTCTTTAACCCTTCTAGAACTTTCTTCGGACTTTTCTAGTAATTCTTCCTTAAGCAATCTTGTGTTTTCTAGTAAATCTTCTTTAAGCCTTCTAGAATTTTCAAAAACTTTTTGTTCCATCTTTCTAGCATTTTCTTCGGACTTTTCCAGTAGTTCTTCTTTTAGCATTCTTACATTATCTTCGGACTTTCTAGAACTTTCCAGTAACTCTTCTTTTAATATTCTAGAATTTTCTTCAGACTTTCTAGAATTCTCTTCCATTTTACTTAACAACACGTTAGTATCAATTGCGGGTCCAGGTATTTCGAAGCGGTAATTTTCAGGATCTTCCTTCTGTTCTAAAAGCCATTCTCTTAGCCGATTTATCAAAACTTCTTTCTTTCCATTACTATCCAAGTCCCTCTCGTCCAATTCCCGTTTTAAATCTATTACTAAGAGATCTTTCAATAGTTTCATCACCATTTCAATTGTTTGTTGAAATTAATTTTAACACTAAAAATTTATTCTCACAGCACTTTATTTAATTATTACGCGATTTTATTTATTTTAAGACACCACACCTGACAACACTGTAACGTTCTTTCTAAAATAATAAGACAAGTGCTGTTTAAATCGTCTATTCACAAACAAATATTTATTTCTATACACTAATGAATACACTTATAAATTAACGCTATGATTATAAACCATTAAAAACTATTATTTACAGACTATGAATTTCTAATACAACATTTATATTCACTATTTATTTTGTAATACACAGTTAATGACTTGCTGTTGACTGCTCCTTTTCTCCGCGACGTCGACTTTATACCATCCTATAAACGTTCCAGAAATCGCCCGAACATACCATGTATTTCTAGAATACACCAGAATAAACCACGTCTGATTTACATGCTTGTGCGATGCGTCATTCTCTCGAAGGCGGCAGAACACACCACCTGTCGCTCGAAAAGAGGTTCGTTCCTTTTCTCTCTTGTTACAGTATCAACGGAAAAAGTACAAGGGGTTACCAGGCAAATAGCGGCACAAGACATGGTGAAAAAAGTTTCAAAGAAAGTTGCTAAGTACGAGTCGAGTTCAAGTGACGAAGAAACATTAGAAGACATCGTAACTACAGAAGAAGAATCACTAAGTGACCAAAAAATATACGACAGTAGTGATATTGAAACAGGGGATTTTGTTTTAGTGAAACTGGCGGGTAAGAAATCTTTTATACATTATGTTGCCGAAGTAATAAACTGTGGGGGGATAATAATGAACTCAAATATTTGCGGAGAATTCTGAATTCTAATAAATTTATTAATGATTCCACCGAAACATACGACTTTCTGCTTAGTGATATTCGTAAGCTTCCACAACCGCAAACAATAAGTGGAACTGCACGGCACGATACGCAATTACAATTTAATGTTCAGTTTAGCAGGTTTAACGTAAAATAAGTTTTTAAGTTAATTATTATTGTTATTTTCATTATTATTTGAAATTAAAATTAAGTTTAAACAAGAGTATTGGTTTTGTTTTGTTGTTCTTTTTATTCGTTTCTGTTATATTTTGTGTTATCAATAAATATATTTGTGATTTTTGAGCCAATTTGTTATTTTTTTATAACTGACCCAAGGTACAACATGCGCTGGACCAAGGTACATGACCAGCTTGTACCTCGGGTCAACTTGCAAGGGCTAACTAAACAATTTTTTTACAGGTATTCTCAAAGCTGAATATCATATAAAAATTAATTTATATAGCAAAACAAACAACATATGTAAGGCATTAATGACATTTTTCAAAGATTTATTCTGGAATGTATAATATCACGTAATCGAAAAATTGACCCAAGGTACAACACCTTCCCCTAAATTTATTTCTACATGTAATAGTAAAATATTACATTTCTAAGTACTATACTTTTACTTTTTAAGTACTGTACTTGTCTTGCGTATTGTACGACAAATAATATTGCAGAAAATATTTATTTCGGAATCAAGGTAATGAAGTTTTGTTTTTACTAAAATATTTTTGAAGGAAATTAGATAAAGGTTGAAACACCACTTTATATAAATAATATGTACATACAAATAAGCCAAAAATATTTTTTGTTGTCATGTGTTTTTGTAACTTCAATCAATGTACTAGTTATTATAAATAGGAATGCTACCCAAAATTACAATCATTGTGAAAAAGAAACCGGCGTCAACTATTATAATTCAGTTGTTCAACATGCCAACGCATTGTGATGAGTCACTCAAGCAAATAATATTAAAAACTAGAAATTACTTTGAAGAAGAAAGAAGAAATGATCTGGAGAAGATTAATATTAATCAAGTGGTGGAAAGAACAGCTGATTGTTTGGGTATTAACGTACGTACAGTGACACGAGTAACAGCAGAAGAATTAAATACCGGCACTTTAGCTCCGCCAAAACCCATGGGGGGTAGAAAGAAAATTAAACTCGATGAGGTTCTGCAAGGTGTCTTGCGAAGAACGATTTTGAATTTTTATTTGGAACACAAATTTCCAACCATCAAAGAAGTTTATCAGAGATTTAAAGGGGATGTGGAAGATTTGCCAGAATTTTCCGTATCAACGTTGTACAAATGGATGAAAGAAATTAATTTCTCTTAAATTAAGCAGCAAGCCGATTCTAATGGAACAAAACAGTGTAGCTGCAAAGCGATCAGAGTTTTTGAATGCTATTAAGAACTATCGACAGACTGATTGGAATATCTTTCACACCGATGAGACGTGGTGTGGCATAAACCATTCAAAAAAGTTTGGATGGGTTGAACGCATTAATCCGGAAGTACGTGCAAATTTTGACCAGTATCGTGGGGGCATACAAGAAATCAATGGTTTTAGGGGAGGAATAAAACGCCCGTCTGGATCTGGACAAAGAGTTATAATTTTGCATATTGGAAACGAAAATGGATTTTTGGAAGGGTGCTTAAAGTGCTTTGTTGGGAATAAGAAAGCTGCTACTTTAGATTACCATAACGAAATGAACAAAGAAGATTACGAGGAATGGTTTCGTTTTGTACTATCTGTAATACCAGAAAAATCAGTTATTGTAATTGATCAAGCTCCATACCATACAATGCTGGATCCCAACTTTAGAAATCCAACATCAGCATGGAGGAAGCAAAGAATTATTGATTGGATGGCAAAAAGGAATGTCGTATTGCCTGATGAAATCAATCGTTTCGAAGAGTTAACGAAACCAAGACTTTTGGAAATAAGTAGAGCCTACCATTTTGAGAAAGTATATCTACTGGAAACGATAACCAAAGAGCTCCGAGGGGATGATGTGAAGCTTTTATGGTTACCAGTGGCACATTGCGAATTTAATGCCATAGAGCTAATTTGGGCGTATGTGAAAAACAGTGTTGCTAAATTAAACACAACATTTAAAATAGCAGACGTTTTGCGACTTTGTCAAGAAACTATACAAAATGTTCCTACATCAGTGTGGAAGAATTGTATTGAACGTGCTAAAAAACTTGAGGAAACATATCGAGAAAAACATCATCTCGTTGATGTTGCGGTGGAACCGTTAATAATCAATCTCGGTGAAGACAGCGACGAAGAATCTGATTTTTCTGATGCACCCAGTGATATGGATGATGTATCAAACGATTTGTAAAGATTCGTTGAATTATAATAACTACTATGTACATTTTATGCTAATTATATTTTAAACTATTTAGAATAATACGTTGGGAGATATATTTAATAAATCTCTGTTTAAAGAAAAAAACCCGACTTGCTTTATTTTAAAGCATTTTAGTTTACATACACATGATAATATGATATGTATTAACATGCTTCTTTTAGCAAAACTCTGGCTGGTTACATGAATAATTTTACTTTTCTCTTCAATACTTATTACTTCTATTTATCAGATTGTAGGTTATTGCACTCACTCCATCTTAATTAGTAAGATTATCAATATAATGCAATTTAAAACAGCAAGTGACTAATACAAAAGTTTGGAGGTTACATATATACTACTATCATAAAGAAAGCATATAATAATAAACAAACGCCGCTACATTCTTAGCATGGTTAGGCTCACAGGACACTCCGCGCGTCTTGACCCCCTTGACGCTTTTGCATCGGATCTCACTAACAATCGTTTTCTTCTTAATACATTTTTATTGTTAAAATTAGGAAAACTCTTTTGATGAAAATAATGCCTACATATGAAAAGTGTTCATTTAGAGAAAAAATCTTGACGCTATCTCTATTAATAAACAAGAAAACATAGTTCGCTATTTTTTCATATAAATCTCCAATAAAATGTTTTTTTTGTCTGGAAATTAGTAGCATATGAAAGGCAAAGTTTTCTTCTAACCCCTACAGAAATTTCATAGATATATTGCATATATTTTCTGAGAAAAAAATTGTTTAATTAACACATTAAGGAAATGTCCGTAAAAAAGGGTACCTTTTATTGCATATCGCCCGATAAAAACAAAACTATAGTACTTAGAATTGCAATATTTTACTATTGCGTGTAGAAATAAATTTACTATTTGCTCGTTTTTAAAACATTTAATTTGGCTCGTTAGTTTCCGAGCAATACCGTAGTAGTGGACTTTTTATTCATTTTGTGTTTTGTTTTTTAGTAATAAACGTTTTTCCTTCAAGGCCTGTTTATTTTTGTTGTATGCACAGTTTCAAGAATGTTTCTTGCACGTGTCCCAGTAAATACCAATAGGTGTCCCACTTTGTACCAGAAATGGTTTATAGTGGAACATGTGGTATCTAGTGGGACAAAGGCTACCAGCGGATAATGAATATGTGTATTTATATTTTTTATATTTAGAATTGAACACTGTATGATGTTCGATTTTATAGTTATTTTTGTTTTCTTATTTAACTAATTACAGAGAAAATAAACGTTCAAGGAGAAAAGTGTCCCAATATATACCGTCCTCCCCTACTGCTACTTAGATGCTGCTTTGGTAGGTATAGTGGAACGCTATAAATTGACCAATTTGAAATACCTTTAACTTATTTATAACTGCATTAGTAAAAATACAAATCTTCCAACAAAACCATTAGACTATTTATATAGTATAGAAATATAAATATAAAATTTCTCCCTCATATGCTCATCCTCTTTATCACTCTTCCCTTCTTTATCACATTAAATAAAAAGTAATGTGAAAAAACTTATTAAAAGTAAAAAGTTAAAGGGTGACGACAACCTTAACCCGTTACTCTTCACTCAAGTCTACTCTAAAAAAATACATCCATAGTATTTACAATCCAAAAACAGCAAGCATTGCAATCCCAAAATATTTGTCATTTCGACATGTATTCCTTCGCCTGGTATCTGCAGTTTGATCATAAGGTAAACTATTTTAGATAGCTGTAGCATTCTTAGGTTTCATATTGCGTTATGATTACATATTATTAATACTGATTTTTGTTGGGAAATAGTAAAAGATGCCTTTTTACTTTTTTATTTTATTATTAGTGATTATTATTGCATTGAATAAAAAATATTGTTATTATGGTTGAGCCTCCCTAAAGCCATGGGACTCTAGACAATTGCCTAGTGGTTAATCCACCACTGATGGTTAGTTAGCCCTACTATAATCTGTGGATTATCTGATGAAATGTAAAAATATGAATCAAAGGTAAAAAATAAATATCATAAATATGAGATAAAATTTTATTCAACAGCAATAACGGGTATACATAAATAGCTAAACAATAAACGGCAACAATAAAAGTGGATACAGTTTGAATCAATGGGTCATTAAGAAAAACTCGATAACAAAATGGTAATGGATTGAAATAAATAATTGAAAATATCAACATTGTTAACAAATATATAAGATAATAAATATTTATGTACAGCATGTGACATAGATGTATTTTTCATTAATGATATCGAGAAGTGCAAAATGACCCTATATATTAATGATACATTTCCCTAAATACGAATTTTGAGCAACAACTTATTTAATACTTATTCTAAGTTGGAGAGTAAAGATTTTCTTATACATACACAATAAAACATATGAAGATTTATTGTATGTAGTACCTACCCACAAATCTACTCATTTAATAAAACCATATTAAAATGTGGCAAGTTATGTTTGCGTTTAATTGTGAAAATAGCAATATCATGAATAGGAATAAATGATATTTATCAATACTTTTTTTTTATAACAAAAAATAATAAAAGTAGTTAATTATAACAATACTATTTCAGTTTCTGTTATAAAATAATGCCATAGGTAGCAGTGGCGGTGGATGCATATGCAAACTCGGGCCACACGACAAACTGATATATTGCTATCATGCTCGTATGCATACCTCAAAGCAGTATATCATCAGGTGTTGCACTGCGAAGGCCCGGGTTTGACGTATGCACCCACCGCTACTGGTAGGTATATGTATATTTATTTACTTAATTTAAATGGTGATAATTGTGATTACATGCAATAAATTTTCATATGAATTACCATATGTACGTTACATGCTACAACAAGTAGGTAACATGAATTTTGCAAGTTTGCTTTCTTTTTATAAAATGCTAGATGCCCTATTAAGATTGTGATTGGCGGAGCAAAGATATTACTACAGAATGGAGTTACCTGGCTGCTTAATATGACAAGCTTTGTTACCTTCAATAATTAACTATACATGTACATTTTAGCTTTTTATCACATCAGAAATAAACTGAGATCAGTTTCAAAATAAAACAAAGTATTTGTAATGCAATTTTTAAATCTTATTCCAGCAAAAGACATAATAAATAAAATAGTTTCTGTAAATACATATTTTATATACCATCCATTGTAGTAAAAACTATAAGACTTTTGGCTGTTAAAGATCAAAAGGTAAGCGAGTAGTTGTTAAAAGCAACAGCCCTGGATGTTGGCGATTGTGATTTCCCATATAATTCACTGGAGAATCTGCAACTTCATATGCAATATTAAGCACATACATATGTAGATAAAATAATTCAAAAATATATACTGCTTGCGGTAATTTTTTTATGAACATTTTTTTTCAATCATTTCTAAATTGAATTCATACTGCTATTCAAGTTCTAATTATTTCTAAAGATTTACTCAATAAGAGGGCTCATAAACAAAAGTTTGCAGAGAGTGGTAAGACTTTCTAGTTAAGCCACTGTAAAAGATATCTGAAATAATAACAAAATTTAAATGTTTGTGAAATTTACCAAAAACTGACCAAATGTTTTATTCTGATTGGTTCAGACTTGGAGGACTTTTTAAAAAGTATTTATCTTGCTTTACTAAAAGATATTAATAATATTTACAGTATTGTGGTAGTATAAAATACTAGTAGTTTTAAAGTAACTATGTGTCAAGTACCTAAATATCAAAGTTAACTCGTCCATAGCAGTATGCACTATGCACTGTTAGTTCATGTTGATTAATTTTGTTTTTAATGTTTTTACTACAATAAATAGTTGTAACTTTTATTAATAGATGTAGAAAAATTACTGTTCAACATTTAACAACTACATTACAAAACTATCAGAGTTAGATAAATAAATAATTAGCATTTTAATTATAGATAAATTCAAGTAAGGTACAGTTGCGATCATTCGCTAAGGAACGATGCAAAAATAGTGAACGCCGATTTTTCAGTTTTTTGTACAATCTCCACTGTAATTCAACCTGATTTAAGGACTGGCCAATTATAATGTTAAAAAGTGATATGTTCTTGAATACCATATAATAAACTTACATTTACATTGTACAAAAAACTGGAAAATTGGTGGTTATGATTTTTTCATTGTTCCTTAGTGAATGATCGCAACTGTACATATTAAAGGATTAAATGAATGAAAGCGAATATGCCTTCTTCCAGAATGTCAACTTCATAAAGGTTATACTTATTCTGTATTAGGTTTGTATATGATATTCTCACTGCTTTAATTTGTCACAGCCATTCATTCAATCCTTCTAGTATTCAAAAATTCTGCCTCTAAAAGATAAATAAAAATTTAGATTTAATTATTCTTCACTTTTTTTTAAGATATTCAGAAGATATCCATTCTATTACTCCTAATATATGTAGATAGCATTTAGGTAGATCAAATCAAGACTGATTGATGTTATACTATCATAATACTGAAGTCTGCAATTTGTTATATACATTAAGCCTAATCTTGCTTCGAAAACTATACTTATAAAGAGGCAAGCACTCAAATACCATTATTAGCCATTTTTTTTGTTATATTAAGCTAAAAAAACAATATAAAAAATAAATAGTACTACTTATTCATCTATGTAAAATATAATAATACTTATTTTTTTAACAATTACTATATAAAATAAACTTTAGAATGTTTAATGTTGAATATCTAGTGTAACAAATTCCACATAAGCAACAACCATATTATACCATGTATGAAGCAGGAACTACGTACATGCAGTGAGCAACTTATTTAAGGCTTGCTTGCCCAGTTCGGCATCGCAGTGGACCACTTTGCTCACTTCAACCATACTATGTATGTACTTCTTGGTACATGCAAGGTATACAGTATACCAGTATCAGAAGTACAGTATAAGAGTACCTCTAACTATAAAAATATATACAAAGCTGATATGAAAAAATTATAATAATTGTCTTTATTTAGAATTACTTTCAAACATAATCGTCAAGCAGAATCATCATTAGTGTAACAATGGTTACAAAGGTAATTGCAATTACTATAATTATAATCATTTAAGATTCTATTTAAAAATAAATATTAATGCATATTCATAATAAAATAGAATCGCTTAAAGTTGTAGACAAGAATGTTACATATATTGATTTAGCATGTAATGGTATTTGATTAAAGATTATTTCAGGCTATTTTGTATCTGTTAAGATTCTCAGGGAAAATTGTGCTGATTGTGAATGACCTTGTTTCGAGTATTGATTGCTTTTTTTTTGTAACAAATCTTAACATTATGTGCAAATCACAGCCATCTAAAGTCTACATATTTTCATTTTATATAACCTGTTTCATAAGTAGCAGAAATATGAATGCGGCATCTATTGACAAAAGTATCTATTAGATACTTCTTGCGTTAGATTTAAGGCAATGCAGATAATAATAGATTTTCTTAAACATTTAAATTAATTATGTAAAATAATAGAAAATCTAAAATTTTTAAATACAGTAAAAAGCTGTAATAATAGATGTAGAATTATTTTTATATATCTCCTGTTTTTGATTAGGAAATGTAAGTCATAAAATGTGCAGGGGACACTTTTTTGTGGCTTTAACATTAAAAATTATGATGCATTTACTACTACATGGTATTTTTATATTCTGACAAGTTAAGCAGCATGTGAAGTTACCTTCTGCAAATTTTATAACTTCAATTCTTAACTCAAAAACCAAAACATAGGAGAATTAATCTATAATTGTTGATAGTAGGTATATAAATAATAATTAGGTATAACATATTCTAATATAAGGTCAAGGGTGATAAATATGTGACACTCCCACCTTTGAGGTAAAAACAGTCATTTTTTCTGACATCACTTCTTGGAAGTCTTATAATATTGTAATGTGTGATTTTTAACTTCACAGATTTTTAAAACCTTATTTTGAACATTTGCAAAAATAACTGTTACTTAACTGAACTTAATATATAATTGATAAATTGACAAAAAGGAAGAAAATAGTATTACAGCAGGTAGAGATAAGTACAGTAGGTAGAGATAAACAGAGGCGTATCTGGGGTTTGTGGCGCCCCTGTGCAAGGCAGCGCAATGTCGCCCATTATATGAAAAATAATGGTCGATTAAAAATATAAGCTATATTTTAGTAGTAAATTTCATTCCAACTTTGCACTGGTATTATTTAATTTATATTATATTTTACTCTGTCTGCCACGCGCTAGCTATGCCTCTGGCAATAAATATGATAATTCCATAAATTAGGGTAAAGATGCTACAGAAAGAATAGAATTATAAGACTTGTAAGCAAGTACAATATTAACGAGAATATTAAATGAATGCAGATTTCCAGCTACATTACTATGAATGAACAGTACTATCGGCCACCGTAGGTTATCAAGACAATTAGTTATAATTACCCAATATATTGTGTAAGTTCATAATCTACATGAAAATATCTTGAGAGAATTTGTGGTAAAACTAAAGTTAAAAGGCTTTAATAATGAATTGTAAGGACTGTGGTTTATCACAACACTATATTTAACGGTGTCTCCTAACCACACATTGTATTTGACTAATTGCCAATACATATTTCATTTGGCATAAAACCGTCTAATATAATATAATAAAGACGGTTTTATGCCAAGAAAAAGGTAACATTGTTACCGAAATACGTATTCGTAATTAGTCAAATACGTGTGGTTAAGAGACACCATTCAATACAGTGTTAAAATTCTTTATTGAATGGTTTCAGTACTTTTCTTAACTACCTTTCTCTAACACATAATATGTATTAAGAAAATATGTGTGCTTGAAAAGCGTCTGTTTCTCCACGAACATGTCTTATCTTTACTCAAAACATAAGGTAAAAACAAGACATAGAGTGAGTTATTATTTTTTTATTTCTGTAAAAATCATATCTTAAATTGAGAGATATAAAAGCTTAAGATTTAAAATACAGAAACTATATTTATACAGTATAATGTCAGAAAAAAACAAAACTTATAAATTCTCTCATCTTTACCATCCCTTGACCCTACTATTTAAATTGTAAATAAAATTGTTAAAATAGTACTACTTAATAGTAATACTGCAAAAAGATGTAGTAGGCGTACATTTATTAAAAAACTGCTGTAAAACCTCAATAAAATACCTAATAATTATAATACTTGATATAAAATATAATACATTTAACTGATTTAATTTAATTTAAATAATATAAAAAATCAGAGGTACATAATTTACTTTCCTTTTACAAAAAATTGCCTAAAACCTATTGATTTGAATATTAAGTATTCAATTCCAGTAACTCGGCTTAATTTTCAGCAATTCTAATGAATTATTTTAAATGAAGTGTTCATTATCAAAATATATAACAAGTAAAACTATTCACAACCACAAGTTCTTCATTTATATGCTTAATTAACATCTACATTCATGAAGCAATATCGCAACATTTACACAGATATGAGCAACACTGATTGCCTATTTGTTACTACTTAATTGTCATTAGGCTGTTGAATATATGATTAAATAGTTGCTTTAGTGCAATATAGCATTATAAGTAGTATATATATTAAGTTTTAAATAGGTCAATCCCATACTTACAGGTAAGTATAACTGAAAGAGATATTCTTTTGGATTAGTTCCTCATTTTTAATCTTTTCACCGTCACAGAGAATACAATCGCATAAACACACAATATAATAGTAATTCTTTGGCAAATAATAATTTTGGTAGAATATATGGCTATGGGCTATGATAAGATTTGATATATATTATTTGTATGTCAGGTACATCACAGCCCAAGAATACTTTCATAGATTTCAAGATTCAAAGGACAAATATTTTAATAATTATATTTAAATAGACATTGTGTATATGTGCCTAAAATACACTGTCCTATTTAATATAAGCAATACCATTTTAAGTAAATTAATGTTCAAAATGGGTAATTTTATTTACTGTATTTAAAATAATGGTATACTAGAAATGAAGGAATGAATTTGCTTTCGAGATTCAAATTTAATTAAACATTTTGCAATGAAATTTGTTTTCTAATTTTTTTGACTGTTAAGTAGACCATATACAGTGTGGGATTAAAGTATGGAACATTAAAAAAAAGAGAACTCAACCGGCTTTTTTAAAAACGCTGAAATATGTCGATTTTATTTTTTAAAAATACATATTAATATGTGCAATTCATCTTTTGACTTTCATTTGTTTGTTAGTTATGACGTCATCACAAAAAAATTTAAATGGCAATATATATTTTTAGTAGTGGAATCCGATAGTGGTTTTTCTTCCCTTTATGATCATGCAAATAAATCATAATGTTGCATAACAAAAATTCTAAGAAAAATCGAGCTGAACATTTAATGTTGATATCGTATTTAATAGGAAATGATTCTAAGATAACAGAAAAACTAAATTTTCTCAGAAACTGTGCAGAATTTCGATATATCCATTAGGCAAACATACGTAGAATAAAGTGTAGAATCGAAAACAGTAAAGATATACAGGGTGTTCCATTGGAAGTAAAAAAATTAATGGTAGCCACATCAATATGAGTCACCCTGTATATTTATTTATTTATTTAATAAAGGAAGAAAAAGAATAACATAATTTGCATGTGTTTACATCTGCATTTTAAAGACTACAACTTAATTATTTTTTTTATAGATACATTGAATAGCTAAAAATCTACTCAAAACACAATAGTAAAAATAGAAACGAATAGTACCTAAATTTATTATTGGTAATTTTTAGTATGAGCTTAAATATGAGTTTAAGTTTAAAGTCTGAATTCAAAGTTAAAAGAACATATTGATTCGAACTATAGGAAGTAAAATACGTATATGTAGGTGGTGGAAAAGTGTAGTAATCAACCTAAGAAATACTTGTGTGTTGATTATGCACTTTCCTACTTTTTGCTAATTTACTTGGTGGCCGTAGGTATTACAGTTATCTATTTATTTATTTTTTTTATAATTTTGATTTAACATTTTCATTCTAGAAGTTTTATAAATTCTGATTGGTTTGCTAATAAATATAATATATTAAGTTGTTTTTTAAATTTTTGTGCGTTTTTTATCTCAATTATATTTTTTGGTGGCATATTGTAGAATCTCGGAGCTAGATACGATGCAGCTCTAGTACTAACTGTTTTCTGGGCTTTATTAGTTTTTACTATTTTTTTTTAAACTGTTCTAGTATCGTAAGAGTGTTTCACGTAATTTTTTGCATTTTTGTGGTACTGTACTATGGTGCTTTTTATGAACAGATTTCTGATATTATGCATTTTGGTTTCTTGAAATAGTTCTTTTGTGGGATACAGATAAGGTTTTTTAAAAATAATTTTTAATAAGATATTTTGAGCAGTCGTTAAGGGTTTTAGTGTAGTTTTATAAACTCCTCCCCAACCCGTTATTCCATATTGCAACAATGACTGAGCTAGAGCAAAATAGATAGTTTTTAAATTAATTGTATTTAAAAAATTTGTAATTACTTTGAATAGATAAAATAGTTTTCGCGTTTTCCTAGTAATTTCATTAACGTGTTGATCCCATCGTAAATGTGAGTCTATTTGTATCCCAAGATATTTTGCTGATTGGTTAATATACAAAACTATTGTAAAATTAAAATTTGTTTTACACCAACCAACCAACTTTGATATTTAACTTTTTTTCGTAACTGTTACAGTTTCCAAGATAAGGTACAGGATCATCTTGTGTGGGCCATCCTGTACAGTACCTACATAAAGTTCGAATTACAAATACCAATTTTCGGACTATGGAAATCAATTTACACAACTAGGACTGTTTGGACTATTAGATGTGTTCGGATTATTCCTACATTACTGTATCAACATTAAATGTTCAGCTCGATTTTCCTCAGAATGTTTGTTATGCAATCTTATAATTTATTTGTATGATCATAAAGGGAAGAAAAATCACTATCGGATTCCACTACTAAAAATCTATATTGTCATTTAAATCTTTTTGTGATGACATCATAACTAACAAACAAATGAAAGTCGAAAGATGAATTGCACATATTAATGTGTATTTTAAAAAAATAAAATCGACATGTTTCAGCGTTTTTAAAAAACTGGTTGACTTCGCTTTTTTTCTTAATATTCGATACTTTAATCCAACACTGTATACTACCATTAAGTAGTATAGCGTGTTACTGAACTAATTTTTGATCTTTTAACAGTTTTAACTATTGTTTGTTAATTCATAAAACTAGTAATTTTAATTTTAAAAACAAAAATTTTGTTGAACAACAATAGACAACAATGAAAATAGTCTTTTTTAAATATTAGATGTGGCAGATATTCATTTTCATTAGTTATGCTAACTTTGTACAGAATAGTACTAAGAGTAGAGTTAACAAAAGTTAAAAGCAGAATACATATGATTCTTCTTCAATTCTCTTAATGTAGGCAATTTGCGATCTTATAGATTTAAACATATTAGATCTTTTATCATGGAGATCTTTTATCATATAAATTGAGATAGGTTTATGTTAACATCATGTTGAGTGAGAAATATTTCCATGATGGAAACATCTAAGTATGATCATCTGTCAGATGTAATATTTAAAAAATAATAAAATTCAAATTAATGATTTTACAATAATTAAAAAATTGTTAGTCAGGTATGCCTGCATGTAAAGGATTTCATTAATTTCATAAAAAATGTTTAATTCATTTGTAAAAATTTCTTTTATGTACTAGTTGATATATATAAAATATTTGAAATTGAGAAAAATGTTTATAATTAGTTTAATTTTTGAAAATTAAATTTAAAGATTATATTCTTAAATGTTTCTTATCTATATAACAAATTGGCATGTTACTTGGAGAAATCTATGTATGATTATATAAAAATAGGTTTTTATAATCATCTCATTTCATAATTTAAAGAGATGCTTTTGTGTTTGACGCGGTTACATTCTTTCATGATCGTGATTCGTCTTTAAGAAGTGTTCTTTTAATTATTTATAATCATTTTAGTAAACACTATTTATTTAAAGCCAAATAAAAATCGTTTGTTTATTCTATGAGACCAACAGTTAAAATTGTAATTACAAATTATACAGTATGGAAAAAAAGTATGGACTATCCCTAATAATTTGGTAGTCTTTAGGTTTTATGGAAAATACTCAAACAAGTCAATTTAGTTTCCCACATTCTGATAGAATTCATTTGTTTTTTTATTGACATCTGTCAAAAATACGACGTCATCGACGTTTGACATTTTCTGATAAAACAAGAAAGAGATACCTATTCTTTTACTGGGAATTAATTTAAGAATTAATTTAATCGCCATTTTGAAACAGCACGACAGAATAGCACAAGAATCTAGGAACATACTGAGTGAAGCAAGAGGTTTCAAATGATGTATCACATGCCATATATTGTCATTTAAGAAAAATGTCGATGACGTCATATTTTTGACAAATGTCAACAAAAAGAAAAATTGATTCTATCAGAATGTGGGAAACTGAATCACTAAATTGACGTGTTTGAGCGTTTTCCATAAAACCTGAAGACTACCAAATTATTAGGGGTATTCCATACTTTTCTCCACACTGTATTACTAAAGTACTGCCGTGCTAAGCGAAAACAACCTATCTGAAAAACATCAACTCAGAAATACACCATATATTTTCTTAGCTCACATTTACATTCTATATAGTACATTTATACATTGCAGTTTTGCAGATAGGTTGTTTTTGCTTAGCACGGCAGATGTACTATTATTAGATTAAAATGTGAAGCGTCATGGGGAAAGGGACCTTCCACCAAACAAAAAACGAGCGTTTGTTATTTTCGTGTAAACAATTAAACACTAAAAAATGCTGTTTTTAGCTTTTTTATGTCAATTTGTTGAAAAGTTATAAATTTTTAAACCTTAATGAACCTTAATTTAAGAAATGTTAGTTTTGAGAAAACGAAATTTAAAGTTTGCCAATATATATTGTATTTTCACTGTAAATCTGGTTCCTGAAAGATAAGGTCCTTTTTCCCTTGGGACATTACAAATGTACAGTTTGCCATCACTAGCCCCATAATATGCTTCCTGTATCCAGAAAAACAATAACTACTTGTCAGAACAAAAAGTTAAAGACACGCTTCTCCAAAGCAGTTAAATATAAAAGTTTCTCTGACAATTAAAGTGATTATCAGCTACATTCAACAAGGTCAGCAAAACTCAGTAAACAGGAAATGTATGTCATTGAATGCTGTGTCGTTCAGTGATTACTAACGATTGTTAGTACGAAAATTCAGTATTAATTTTACTGGCTCAATTGAGCTACCAGTGATAGCACAGCAAGGTATTAGTGTACTGCAAATCTACTGATTTTTGTTGTTAGCAAAACTTAGTAAATATTGACTTTTGCTGGGCATATTGAATGTTCATATTATCTTAGATCAAATCTATACTAATGGGCTAGTGACTACAGACATGGTATACGTTTCTCATTTCTAAAAGATAGCGTATTAATAAAAAAAATAACTGTTAAAAGTGTAAGTTAAAATTCATACAAAAATAATTTTTGGTTTTTAGTTTATCTTCTGATTGATTTTTCTAATATTAATTTTAATTATAAATACTTTCTTTTTAATTATTATATGACTTGAGTTCTGTTAAAAACCAAACCTGCTGATTAAGTAGCTTTTTTCTTTATTATCTATTTAAGGTATTTAAACATGATATGAAAAAAAACGTATAGTAGGAGAAATACTTTCAAGTCACTAATTAGAATGTGAGTTTTCTTATAGTAGAGCGAGAGCCAGTGACTCCCAGACATATGGTATAATATAAAGCTTAAGATTTTATATGTGTGTGCACACTATAGTAACTAAGAAGTTTGTGTGTTATGAACCTTGAGTAAGGGGGGTTTTGGGAGATAACACATATTCAAGGTACATAAGAATTTCAGGGTAAAACGTTATAATATTAAATCTGATTTTTAATATGTTCAACTGGATATCATTATAAACTCTAATCAAGAGTTGTGTGTCAGCACTTTGAAGTCGTTAAGCTAGCTTCGAATATCACACCCACAAACGATACTTTACCGATGCTTGTTGACCGTCATCATCTGCGCATGCAGTAGTAAACAACAATAAGTAGGGACTAACAATAGTATTAGATAAAATCATATTATTGTGGCAAGTAAAGTTACTCAAGGTTCATAACACACAAACGTTCTTACCTACTATAGTGTGCAGACACATGAGAAACATTAATTTCAGTACCTATAAAGGAAGATAAGAGCTAGCTGAACATGTGACTTGGGCAATTTCTCTGCCTATACATTAATTCATCTAGGGGTCATTAAAAAAAAGTTTGCAAATTTTTTGCACCCCCCCCACGTTCGCAAACCTTAAACCTCGCTACCTACAACGTTCACAATTCATACCCCCTCCCCTAAAACATGAGTAAATGAAAATTCAGCAATTTAACACTTTTTTTGTTTATATGTTTGTTTCTCTATTGGAAAAATCCCGAATCTTTTGTATTTTCCAATTCAAAACTACGAAATTTTATTAAAACATGTATTATCCCCAATGACCTGGATTAAGAAATAAGAAGATTAAGCGAATATTATTCATATTTTAAGTATTTATGAAACATACTTACAAATACATGTTTTGATTTTAAAAGCTAAATGGATTAGTTCTAAATGATTATAGAGAACAAAACAGACGTTCGCATTATTTTAACCCCCTCCTGTCGTTTGTTTTGAATGAATCCATCCTCCCCTTTTCAGCAAATGTTCTTTTTGACGGCCCCTTACTATACAGGGTGTATTATCGATTTTGTAACATAGGGGAATAGCATGTAAAAACACAATTTCTCAAATATATTGGCTCCCCTAATTATTTTAGAGGAAAAGTCACTATAGCAAAATCTTATCGAGTACTGTTCAAAACATCTTCACTTTAACATCTGTGTTAAATAGTTTCCAAGATATAAGTGATTTTTTGGTATAGGAAATTAACATTGTAAATCAGAAATTCACTAATAGCAATTACCGCGTTAGATTTAGACATTAGGTGTAAATGCAAGAATTATTAAGCACAGTTTCATGGGGCAAAATCACTTATCAGAATGTTACAATCACTACCGGTGTGGAAGAAATAGATAAGAATTCTCCAAGGGATTTATTTTGTAAAATCTTATTTGCCATGACATTAATTGTCAAATGAATCTCAAGAATCACTGAGAGGTTATGTCATGCTTTTGTATTATAAATCTCAAGTATATTATAAGAATGATACTAATATAAGAAAAAAACATTTTAATATTATGGGTTTATATCATTTATATTGTTTAAGAATTATAGTAATCTAACAAAATTAAACAACAAACAATAAAAAAAGCAAAAACAAGAATAAATTTATAAATATGTTTATAATACAAAAGCATGACATAACCTCTCAGTGATTCTGGAGATTAATTTGACAATTAATGTCATGGCTAATAAGATTTTACAAAAATAAATCCCTTGAAGAATTCTTATCTATTTCTTCCACACCGGTAGCAATTGTAACATTCTGATAAGCGATTTTGCCGCACGAGACTGTGCTTAATAATTCTTGCATTTACACCTAATGTTTAAATCTAACGCAGTAATTGCTATTAGTGAATTTCCAATTTACAATGTTAATTTCCTATACCAAAAAATTACTTATATCTTGGTAACTATTTAATACAGATGCTAAAGTGAAGGTGTTTTGAACAGTACTTGATAAGATCTACAACTTTGCTATAGTGACTTTTCCTCTAAAATAATTAGGGGAGGCAATATTTGAGAAATTGTTTTTTTACATGCTATTCCCCTATGTTACAAAATCGATAATACACCCTGTATATTGATAAAAAAATATTAAAGTTTGATTTTTAAATATAGTATGAGCAAAACGCAACTCCATCAAAGTTGCCTTTGGGAATTTGATCGCATGTGTATTATAACACCAGAAAATTATAACAACTGTCACTGTCAAAGAACTATTATTTTGTATAATTATCTGGTGTTATGATACACATCAGTTCAAAATTCCAAAGACACCTGTGATGGAGTTACTTTTTGCTCATGCTATAGAATTTTGTGAGGCTGGAATTTTGTAGCTCGTTGGGTAAAATCATCACGGTTTGAGCTAAACTGTATTAGTGGTATCTACGAAAAATATCACAAATGGCTAAAAACTGAAAATCAAGGCAAATTCACCATGAGAAGCTTCTCAAATATATACTAAAATTATAATTGTTGTTCTGTTCTGTAGATGTCATAGAGGGTTTGCTTCAAGAAGCCTTCTGAGATTAATTCTTATGCATTCGTTTAATCATTTTGTTAAATTATATCTATGAGATGATGCATGTGACTAATGCAATGCAATCATTTTCTGTTGAAACATAGCCTCCAATATGACAATCATTCTACTGCATAACTAGTTTTAATAAAATTCCACTGGAGTCCACTTCGATCTATCATACGTACGATAGCAGTCACTCTCATGTCATTGGATTGCATTGCAGAAAAATTAATAAACCTTATCAATCTATTTGATGCACCAATAGGGCAATCCAATACAGGTTAGTGTAGATTGATGCTTGAGGACAAACAGTTTGAAGCACTGTAGTTTTCAAAATATTAATGTTTTAAATATCTGTTTTGCTTGTTAGATTTAAACGTCCAATTTTTTGCTTTAGAGTATATTTTATGTAGAGAGCAATTTATGGTACCATTTGAGGTTATATCTTATGTTTGTCCTCCTGGAACTTGCTACTTTGACAGCAATCTGGATTGCTCTATAGGCTTGAAAAGTCATCCGTTCAATAATAGTTATTTATGGTACAAGTGAGTTAAGTAAGATATTATCCACGAACGAAAAATTTACCCTCAAGGGCCGGCAGGCCCAAGAGGGTTAATTTTTCTGAGTCTTTTTAGTTTTATTTTCTTACTAAAAACCAAAAATTATTTGAGATTTTAAGTATTTTAATTAGACTTTATAGAAATCATATTATCGGTATCCAATCATTTTATATATTGATATTCTAAATTATTTGTAGTGCCTCTGTTTCAGGGTCTTCATTTTTGCAAGTCACTTATTCAATATATTCATTAGTAGAAAAGAAATACTGCCAACAAGCAATTAGGCCAAACAGATTACCAAAACACACTATATTCATTTTAACAAACTTTACATACTATGAAAATGTTAATATTTACTTGACTATATTAAGTTGGCCAATTTTCGATTCGCAACAAATTTCGGACTTATGCTAGCTTAGAAGTAATATTATTAAGCGTATATCTGGACGAATTGCTTATTCTAATGGGTGTTTTTTTTATTTATTACGAACTGTTAATTTTAATAAAATATTTGTATCTATTTAAATTTAAGCAAAAGAAAGATTATTGATAACTTTTTGATTGACTCAATATAAATACTATAAAAATTGATCACTTTTTCTAATTAAATGTTAAATTAATTTCGTTTTAAACTATGCCTTTAAGCTCTTTTTTGATTATTAACAAAAACTTAGAATATATGTAATGATACATTATTAGAAAAATAATAAGTATCATTTGGAAAGATCTTCATTCATAGCTTTGATTAGATTACAGCTATCCAGTCTTCATTTGCATCTTTGCAATAATACCCAAAACTAGCTCTAATTCTTGTTACGATTCCTAACTCTTAATACATCTCTGCACCTAATCTCCATACTACAAGCACCATTTAGGATGTAGGTGTTCTAATTTTTCCAAATCATCCAAATACTATTATTTGGCATTTTACAAATTGTTTCGTCATTCAGCACTAATGCTGACATTTTCCAAACGCTTACTGCGTAGTACTACTAGATGCGCTTGTACTAGTTTCTGATTCTGTTACTTCTGAAGAAATATAAAATCGTGGTGTTGTAGGCAGAAGAGGATAGTCTGGACTAGGAGGAAATACATTGTCATCAAACATTCCAGTAATGTTTCCTGCAGGTGAATAATGTGCAACCACAACAATTTTGCCTGTTCGCGATCTTGCTTTTCCTATCCCAAAACACTGAGAACTTCTCCAAACAATTTGAGTAAAATGACCTTAAATTATAAAACAACAGTAAGACTTTTGTGATTTGCAGCAGTAGTGCTGTCATACCTGCATTTACATTCGCATGTAGTACATCTGGTTCCTTATTAAAGTTATACTGTCGACAAGCAGTATACCAATATGCTGCAACTTCTTGCCCTAAAAATACATAAAAATAGTGTGAATAACATGATAACTACGTTTTAAAACTAATACTAACCTGAAACATCATTCTGAAGATTATTTGCAGGTCGACAGAATAAATTTTGGCCTATATCTTTGTCAGTTCTATAGTAAAAACGATTAGTATGAGCCAAATGGTTTGCCCATGTTTGAGCAACGTCGCATAACTGCAAAAAGAAAATATATACGTGAATTCAATCTTACTATTACTATAGTAGTTTGTACAACGTGAGTGGAAATGATGCCCATATCACACCTGGACGAAGTTTGAGGCACGATGCAGAGTTCAATCGTTCGAAGGCGATGGACATTCCACTCAAGTTGTACAGTATATTTTTTCTTCGACTAAGAAAAACAATTAAAAAATAGATTGTATGTCTCATTCAGAAATCGAATATAGGAATTAACGTGTACTTTAAAAATATGGTGTAATTGTCCAATTTTGAAGAGATCTATTAAAACTTTGCAAAAGTTGAACATTTTCAAAGAGAAAATTATTGTTTTAAATTTTGTTTTATAAAAAAAAATTCAGAGTTATCTTCCAGTTGGTGTTCAACCTGTGGCGGCAACAGGTTCAGTTTAACGTTTAACTAACACCTGCTTCCACCAATTGAGCTATGAAACCACATCACAGGCCATGTATACTATTTTTCAGTCAATGTTCGTGCATAAAAAAAACTATCAAAAGAACATTTTCCTTGCAGGTGTAATCATAACATATTCTCAAGAATTTTCAGAATAATAGAGCGCAAATGAGTACACTTAGTTGGCATAAACATGAAAATTCAAAATTGGAAATCTGCATCTAAAAGAGAAACTAAATGATGTTAAATCACATACACATGCAAAATGTACATGTGTTACTTAGTTGTCAAGTGTTCCTGGAAGAAGTAAGTAGAGGAGAATGAGCCACAATGGGTTATCATATTTATCATTATACTCGCATGTAGTAAAGCTGTGGCCCTTTAGTAGTCATTTTTTGAAGTAGACATTTTAAAAAAGTTTTTATTGAGTTTGTTTGGCAGTTGCAAGGAAAATAAGGAAAAACATGTTTTGGCGCTTACAAAGTAATATTTTATTACCCTGTAAGTTTATTTTTGATATTGTTTCAATTTATTTTATTTTCATTTTTAATATGTTGTTAAGTTTAATTTATGTTATGTTTAATACTTAAGACATGTAAGCTATAAAATCACTTAATAACCAAATAACATAATACAATTTAGGCTATGTTCAATTAGTTTGTTTACAAAATGGCTAATTGGTCCACTATGGGTCGAATTTAATGAGGTACAGTGAGTCATGTTGTAACGTTATAATTTGCTACTTAAACTATTAAAGTGATCTTATTATATTATTATTTAATAATAGCATTATTATTAATATAATTTAAATATTACATATGTAAATAAATAAAATGTATATTTTTTTTAAATTATTTTGAGTCTTTAATGTTTTTTTTATTTCTCCACTACACTATGGGGAGGACCAACAGCTAAGATCAATGTCTCCCTTGTAACATGAAACACAATCACTCACACACCTATGGTTAAGATGTCAGAATTTCCCAGTTAGAAAAATCCAAACCGTCCTAAGTGGGACTTAGACCCACAAACATTTGTTTATTTGTTTCTTTTTGGGCGAGGAATCAGGATGGCGGAGCATCCTTCGTACCTCATGGCAAGGATTGCTTTGATCATTTGGCCGACCCTACTAGAATTTAGTCGAATCTGAGGGAATTCCACCCCCAGTAGGGATTTTTAACGTGCCAAACATCGCATTGACACAGGACCTACAGTTTTACTTCATATCCGAGAAGAAGACATGTTTTTAATTTTTCTCCACTATGAAAAATTACCAGCTCGGCCAGGGATCGAACCTGCGATCCTTGGATTATGAAGCAAACATGCAAACCACTAATCCACCGAGGCTGGCCCACAATCATTTATTATTTATATTATCAATTATGTTTACATTTTTAAATAAAACTTATCATTTTTAAGCTTTCAAATTTTTTGTTGCTTCATTGTATATGTTGATCCATTGTAGAACATGTTTTGATCCATTAACACAATTTTTCAAGTTTTTAAGTAGTAGTTTCGTGTTAAGTTGTTTAAATTATGATTACAACAATTCCTGTATTTTATTCAAACGTGGCTTAATAAAATTATGCGTTATTTTCTTGGAAATTGGAAAATAGAAAGTTCTATTTTGTTCTTTGGTAAATTGAATATTCGTCAAAAATAGCTACACCATCCAATATTATTAGCAAGATATGCTATGAAATTGTTACCTTTCCACTGCTTTAAAGTGTTTGTAATGAATTCAAAATAATCAATTACCGGGGTGTATCAAAAAAATGTTAAAAAACAAAATTTTTCTTGTCGGAATATCTCGTTCAAACTTCAAACTCGGTATGTGAACGTAAAATGTCATTAGAAACATTTTTTCTTAATAAGATTTTTCCATATTTTATCAAATAAGGTCATTTTCGCCGATTTTAAAAAATAATGTCAAATTTGTCAGATACCTAATGTCACTTGTCAACTTTGATATGGCGTATTTCAGGTATTTTTGGAAGATGTGATTGCCCCACAAAGATTTTTTCCAAAGAGAATATGAAAAAAGAATTTCCCATATGGATCCAACTTTATGGCAGACACTGATGTATAGTTGTTAAATTAAACAAAAATCATATTTATAGTGAATTTTGTAAGTAAGTAAATTGTAACATTTATCTTTAAATTAGTTTAAATTTATTTAAATGTTTCAAGCCAGGCCATTGTTAATTGTTCATAAAATGATATATTCAAATCCGTATCCGGTCATTTCAGAGAAAGATAACACCGAGAAAGATAACCACCGAGAAACCACAACCAAGAAAACATAACTGAGAAACCACAATCAAGAAACCATAACAGAGCGAGACCACAATAGAGAAACTATAACCGAGAAATCACAACCAAAACCAAAACCTAAGCTAAGAATGGAAACTACCGATAATGTATCCATGCATTATGAAGTAATAATATTATAAGTTAGTAACTTTGATAAATCTAACAGAGATAGAGGAGAATACATAGGGCGGGGAAAGAGAGAGAAATGCCAATGGCATAAAGGACATGCTATGCAGCGGTGGTTAGATTATAAGTTAGTAAGTTTGACAGATCTAACAGAGACCGAGGAAAATACATAGAGCAGGGAAAGAAAGAAAAAAACCAAAGGCGTAAAGGAAACGCTATGCAGCGGAGGTTAGGTTATAAGTTAGTAAGCTTGATAGATCTAACAAAGACCGAGGTGAATATATAGGGCGGGGAAAGAAAGAATAATGGTGTAAAGGGAACGCTATGCAGAAAAGGTTTGGTTATAACTTAGCAAGTTTGATAGATCTAACAGGGGCAGACTCCAATAGTTACCGTTGTGACTGATAGAGAGATTAACTCTAACAGGACACACTATGCCGAGTGAGTCTCAATATTCTAATATTAATTAATTAAATAAGAATTACTTCATAATGCATGGATACAGTCTCGGTATTGGTTATTCTCGATAGTTTCCATTCTTGGTTTTGATTTTCTCGGTTGGAGTGTCTCTGTTATGGCTTCTCAGTTGTGATTTCTCTGTTTTGGTTTCTCAAAACATTTATTTTTGTGTTAGTTTAACATAACTATTTTTCTACGTGTGACTGACATCCCTCAATTGCATATGAACAAAAAACACGAATGACTTAATCTGGCAATATAAATATATATTATTAAGAGTATTGGGTTTTTTAATCTTTTTAATAGAAACACTTTATTTTTCCAATATTTCGGCTATATTTTTAACCATTATCAATCACTATAGTAAAAGAAACAACAGTAGCAAAGAACAGCAACAGTGTACTTACAAAATGTGTGTAAATATGTAATTATAAATGTAAAACGACCTCTTTTTGCTATTTTTAAAAGAGGCCAAATTGTTTGCCCATTTTTTTAAAAGTTTTGTTGTTCCTGTTCCATATAAGTTAGCAATATTCTGATAAAACCTCATGAAGTGATATTTTTCTTAATTATTAATGACCGTATATTTATTACAATAATAAATATTATTAAAGAGTTATGGGCTTTTTCAGTCTTTTTAATAGAAACACTTTATTTTTCCAATATTTCGTTTATATTTTTAACCTATCGTTAATATTTTGTCTAGAGGGGGGGCAAGCCTAGAATAAATGGCATGCTAAGTTAGCCACCCCTCAGCCTAGCCTATGCAGATGATCTCACCATAATTGCCAGAAATGATCAGTGTGAAACGAAGATTACTAGAGGCAGCAAGAAAGGGGCAGGGCTTCAAGTTAATGAATATAAAAGTAAGCTGATGATAAGCAGCATTAATTCTGTAAAATTTTTGGTGAAACGTTTCAAAAAGTTTTATGTATTCAGATGCGCTAGTGATGTGCGAGAAAGTAAAGAAATAGAGGCTATAGGCTACCTAAAAGCAATAAGTGTGCAGGGATATTAAACATTTTGAAATAAAAAACATATTGCACAAACCAGTTTAGAGTGTATAAAACAGTGCTGTATCCAACTTTATTACTATATCGAAGCGAAATGTGGGACCTCAATAGAAGAAAAAAACAACAAGAAAACCGAGGCATAGGAAAGAAAGATGTTTTGTACAATATTAGGGGGATGGAGGACGGAATTGGGCTGGGAGAGAAGAACAAATGCCAAAAGTGTACTAAATTTCTAATGAGAAAGGAATAACAGAGGTGGTCAAATCACGAAGAGTGCAATGGTTGGGGTGCCTGGAAAGAATGGCTGAAGACCGAGCCTTGAAAAGAGTTGTATTGAAGGCACCAGAAAGGAAGAAGAAAAGGGGAAGGCAAACGAAAAAATGGAGTGAAGCGCTAATGGAGAGTCTGCAAGAAAAGAATAGATAGTAGATAATTATCAATTACTTACATTTTTACATGAAATGTTTTGGGGTAAGGCTTTTTTCAGCATTTTCAAGATATTATAATAAATGTTTCAACAATTTACCATTTTACATAAGTCATGTTACACAAGTGTTATTTTTAAAAAACTTCCTAAACATTAAAAATGTATGTGCATTAAGAGCGCTCTCTACGCGGCGTATCAGCAAATTACCTATCACATCGTTAAAAATTGAGATAGAAAGATGCGATTTTTAACAAAATGTTTTAAAAAATTTTCTTTATGTGGCAAAATATCTAAAGAAAATTTTTATTAAATTTTTGATTTTTATTTTGCTTATTTTTAAATATTTTTGACTTTATGACATTTTGCCACATGAAGGTATTCATTTTATAATTTTCGAGCGGAAAATTTTGATCAGAAACCTTTTAACAATTAAATAATAAGTAATCCCCATAAATTTCTTAAGCGCTCAATAAAGTGGCGCCATCCTGTTATATTTCGAAACTAAACTCGGGTTAATTTTATGTGGCAACACTGGACATGAAGATTTGGCGTTGGCAGCTTAAGCGATAATTTAAATGTGGTTAGTTGCAGGATCACCTTTCATTAGTTAATTCATAACAGTTATATAAATGTAATATCAAACAATAACTGCAGTTTAAAGATTTTATTTAAAAACACCTAAGTATTTTGTTCCTGCTTTTACTTGCAATCATAATCTTTTTTAATTTAGACGCAAAGAACTCCTTTTTAGCCATAATTTTACGATCTCGGTACTTGAGCATAATATACGAATTAACTACTATTAACAGCAAATGAAAACATTTATTAAACGTAAAGCGAGAGTAAATTAATAGGGTCGAATAAAAGTATTTAGTCTCGTCTCCACGAAATATATTTAAAACAATAAATTTTAGAGTTGACTGCAGTTTCGGCTTACTTAAGATGAAGTCATTCCCAAAACATTTTAAAACCAAAATATTTATTAGGAACAAGAAACATTTTTTGAACAATCTATGTTTTGTTATTAGCAAGTTGTAGAAGACTTGCACTTCTCAAGAATTTTCTTTAATTATAAAAATCATGAGAAAAAACTTTAAAAAGAGAAAGAAATACAAGATATCAGATTATTCTATTTCCTGATCATGTAGTAGTTTTAATTTTCTTTATATATTTAAACATGGATTGTTTAAAAAAATGTTTCTTCTTCCTAATAATACATATTTTTGCAGTCAACTTTAAAATTTATTATGTTTTAAATTATTTCGCGGAGAAGTTAAAAGCTTTTATTCAACCCTATTTATTAACATTCAACTCCATTAAAAGAAAACGATGGACACTTTCGAAGATTTAATAAAGCGATAAATTATAAGCCACTACCCACAAGGTGCAATGAGTATTAGTTTATTTAAAAACTATAATTTTTCTACTCCTGGTGCCCATCGTATAAGCAATTTACCTATAACATGGTTATAAATAGAGATAGAAACATGCGGTTTTCAACAAAATCTTTTAAAAAATGTTGTCTATGTGGCAGAATATCTAATACTTTTCTAAAATAAATTCTCGATTTTTATTTTCGATATTTTTAAGTATTTTTGACCAAAACATTTTACTGCAAGGAGGTATTATTTTACAAGTTTTAAATCTAAAAACTTGTCCATAAAACGATTAGCAATTAATAGTTATTTATGTATTAAGGGCATAAAGAAGCTTTTTTGGCCAGAAGCGTTATTTCTAGCCCGAGGCGTTAAGGTAAGTACCCACAGCAGCGGATCCGCAGGCGGATGTCATACGATTGGTCGGTTTGAGACGATTTGACTCAAACTGACCAATCGTATGACATCCGCTGCTGTGAGTACTTACCTTTAGCCGAGGGCTAGGAAAAGGCTGTAGGGTCATAAAAGCAAGTTATGCCCGCTATACCTACTCTGTTTTATGCACAGATTAGGTTTTTATCTCAAATCTATTGTTGTGTAAACAATATAATTAAATCAGTACGTAGGTACATCAAACCGCTGTGCGTATACTTATGTGCTTATACGAAGTACGTTACTATAGTTACTATTCCAAAATTTTTAATTTCAGTTTATTTTCATTGGTGATAAGTTTACAAATTATATTAAGAACCAATCAAGTTCTACAACAAACAGCTCTGACATTTAATTGACGTTTCTTTATTGACCGTCGGACCATAAAGATGCCCTTGGGCCATAAAGAGACGGTTATGTTTAGATGAGTCTAGCAATATTAGGCTAATTATAATGTATCTGTGCATAAACATACTAATTTCCCTTATATACTGATTATATGGAATCTATGATTTTGCTATGCTAATATATTAGTTTATGTTCTTCTATTCTGGTAGAACATAACATGAAGATTTTTTGAGAAGTTGAAGTGTTTCTCTTGAGACTTACTTTTATATAGGGTGTCTCTAAAAGGTCTGTACAAATGCTAAGACATATTCCTGAGACCAAACTAGGACGATTTAACCAAACTCTATCCAAAAGTGCTTCGTTAATGCGCTATCGAATGTCAAAGATCTTGAAAAAATTTATATTTTTCTAAATAACTAAATAAATTGCGCAAGATGAGAGTATGTACTGAAAAACTAGTTTTTTGACAACATTTTTTTAATAGTGGGTGTTACGTAAGATGATCTACATGTAAAGGAGCTCAAGTTTTTTTTAACGGTTTGGTCAATATTTTTCAAACTTTTTCTACAGATAGAGATATTCTAATTTCCAACATTTTTTGTCTGTTGTTCCATCTTGATGTCTACCATAGTTTAGGCAAAAAGAATTAATTTGATTTGCTTGCTATTCACTGCTGCCATACATTATAGTTAGTTAAAACTTTGCCGAGATATGTTTTCATGCATGGTGGGGCACGCCTTCATTTCACATTTATTATCCGTAACCATCTAAATCAACTATATCCGAATAGATGGATCGGTAAGTGAAATCATGTTCTCGTAAACTGGCCACCTCGCTCTCCTGATATGATGTCTATGGATTATTTTTTATGGGGAGCTTTAAAACCCATGGTATTCTCCAGACCTGTAAATACAGAAGAGGAATTGTGGAGACGAATTCAAAATACTACACTTAATTCTTTATGTCGTATTAATTTTTGTATGCATGTAAATGGTAGCCACTCTGAACATTTTCTGTGTGTTTGCATTAGATTTACCAAGTAAGATAGTTATTGTTTTATTAACTTTTCTTGAACGTCAACACACTTTAAATTAGATACATTATGGCTGCAGTGCATGGCATGCAAACCAAATTAATCTTTCTTGCCTAAACTATGGCAGATAGCAAAATCCAACAACAGACAAAAAAATGTTAGAAATTAGAATATCCATCTGTAGAAAAAGTTTGAAAAATATTGACCAAACTGTTAAAAAATCTGAGCTTCTTTACATGTGGATGACCCAATGTTTATCATTCAATTTTTTGAAGATCTTTGACGTTCAATAGCGCCTTTACGAAGCACTTTTGGATAGAGGTAAGTTTAGTTAAATCGTCCTATTTTGGTCTCAGGAATATGTGGTAGCGTCTTGCCAAGACCTTTTTTATAAGACAGTTGGTAATATTTAATAATAACTAACATGTAGGTGAAGCGATGAAGACAAGAGAGAAGCGACGAGATTCGAATATTGCAATGTATTTTGAAAAGAACTGCAGGATGTCATATAGTTGGACAGTAATTTTGAATTACCACTCAGTCACTGAGTCGCATTACCTGTTGAAAGTCCATTCCAGTTTGTAAAGCATATGTACTAAGGTTTACAATACAAATACTTTATTTTAGCATAAAATGTGTGACAGAAGTTGTGTACAAAATTATAAAAGTATTATTAAAGAATGTCAAGAAATAAGAAATGTCGATTTTAAGATTAAAGTCTTTTAGTGTTATCAAAACAAAAACTCTAATGCCGAATATTTATGGCCATTTGCACTAGCTTCGGTTAATCCTAATCGAAGATTAATTACCATATAAGTAATATACGTTTATCAATACAATCATATCCATAATAATTAGGGCTAGCGTGCACTATGAACTTTTTTCAGTTTACAGTTTGTTTCAGTTTTTCAGTTTAGAACAGTTTAGTCGACCGAGTGAGATAGTTGCAACATACAGAGATGCGCACATTTACTCAACTTTCGTGTTGAATCTTGTCAGAAACCAGAATACGACTGAACTGTTGGCCGACACACTCCTGGATTTGAATATCTCGTGTGCGCACTAGATGATTACATAGGCAAGGAACTTCGCTTGGACACTCATTATTACTGTGCTTGAAAATCTCTGCGAACATTGTGGAACAATGTGACTGGATCAAAAATGTATTTATATATTGCTTATAGAAGATCCAGTAATGTTTAATACTTCGTCAAAACTTGTGATGCTCATTCTATGGAATCCCAAAAAACTCTCAACTCCTCGTAGAGTTGAAACTGACCCTCCAGTAAGCGTTGGCAGGTTATTGGATGAATCCAATATCTTCTGTTTTGATTTTCTCGGTGTCTAAAGCTAAAATCGCGAAGCAAACTACCTCTACCAAGTTCATTTTGAGAATGGAATACATGACACAACACAACAGTTTACCCGCATTTGTACCAACCACACACACATAGTGTCCCCAGGTGCGGTACACAAGAGGAAAAACTTTTTTATTATTTTTTTTATAACAAAGTCATTCTCTATGAAAATTTTTGCTTGATTCAAGATTACTAAAAAGTATAACGGAATTTTTATATTACTTATAATAAAATAAAAAATTTAAGAAAATGCATTTTTTCTAAGGAAAAAAACGACCAATGTAAGTCTGTATTTACTATATTTTTTATCATGAGGTCTTGCTTGAATCAATGCAGTAACAATCAAATAGCAATATTAATAATATTGAGAAATATTACCTTATTTCATTTTACATACGATTTATTCAAGCAACGAGATTTTATTTTTTGAAGAATATTGAACTTAGTTGTCTTTTCTTTAAGAAATAATGCATTTTTTTATTTTCTACTTTATTCTAAGTACCTAATATTAAAATTTCGTTATACTTTTAAGTAGTTTTAAATCAAGCAAAAACTTTTATAAAGAATGTCTTTTTGTCATAAAATTAATAATAAAAGTTTTCCTCCTGAGAACCGCATTTGGGGACACACTGTATGTACTATTGGTTTCATAACTATCTATATCGGACAGCAAGGCTCATATGGTTATTTTTCTTTATTAGAAAAAAGGTTAAAAAATAGCATCATATTATAGTTCATTTTTTCCTGCTGTATGGTTGCGCGCGCAACATATTTTAAATTTTGAATCAAAATTTAAAATGCAGTGATTTCATTGGGGGGACTGGAAGTCCAGCGTACACCAGGGCGTACACCGCGTACACGATGGCAACGGCAGCAGGTATCCTGCTGCCGTGCGCGCGTGCGCCAGTGTCAAATGGCTGTCTGTAATTGGTCTGTACTCTGTAATGTCATATTTCACATTCTTTCTGAAAATGCGGCAGTGCACATGAGGCTTTTGTAATGCGCGCGCAACCATACAGCAGGAAAAAATAAACTATAGCATTGCTGTTCTAGATCATTATGATACCAGTTAGTGGCAATAGCACTCAAAATGCAGTTTCAGGATTAGTAAATATAAATAATAATAATTGTTGATTGGTCAATCAACATAGAATCACTGTGAATAGAAACAATAATATTTCGACTGACAAGCTCATTATGGCTTTTGTACGAACATATTTTTTGTTTTAGTTTAAACGAGTGAAACAAATTTTTCATAATATGTGCTGTAACTTTCTTGCAGATTGATATGATGATTAGGTTGATTGTAACGCGAAATTTGGTTAAAAAGCTTTAGAATTTACAACTGTCAAATGATAATTATAAATTTTTTGTTTACGATTGATTTCAAAAAACTTGCCTACTATATAACCTTGTATATAACTAAAAGTAACCAAATAAAGTACATATATAGTAGTCCTTGATAGTCACTATAGTCACCTACAGCGAATTCCAACGAGATAAAGATGTAAAATAAAATAATATTCATTTAAGTAGTTATAACAGTGCACCTAATTATGAAAGTCATAGTTTAAAGAAAAAGAGACTTTCATAAGGTGCTGTACACGACACTTTTTTGCATAGGTATTGTAAGCTGAAAAATTTGTCTTAAAAGGATTTATGCAAAATTTAAAAAATCAGGAAAACATATTATTCTTTGACAATAATCTCCAAGGAGATTGAAGTTTGTTTTTTACAAACATAATTAAAAAAGGTGCTACTTTCATTAGGATTTTTCGTTAAAAAAACTTTCATAATCAATATGCAAAAAAGTTTTACTTTATGTTTAAAACTATGATTAAGAAAATGAGATTTCGTCATCAATACCTATGCAAAAAAAAGATATTTTACAATACTTTTTGTTAGGTGCTTATTACAACTTAAATAAAGTAGTATGTATTAAAAGGTTCTTTTTATAATTTGTCTGTTTTGCTTTTTCTATTTTTTCAATATTTTATGGTAACCTGGAAGAACTATTACCTAGCATTTTAATTCAATAAGGAGAATGCTGCCACCTAATGACCTAAAGTACATTTATGTATACTCGTATTAAAAATTGGTTAAAATCTCAAATCCGCAATACGACATCCACTAATAAAATAATTAGCATAACCCCAACAAGTTTAAAGTGTTACTGAAGTTTATCGATGGATATAACGATATAAGATGCAGATTGCAGTCACGTGTTTGCGCTATTGCCGCTGTAACATTGACGGTCTTGCATCCGAACAAAGAAATTTAAACGTTACGCGTCTTCAGCACTCGATAATTTAAAGAGGAAGAAAGATGCCATAATACAGCAAACGTCTTTTCTTAATTATTGAGTTTGTGGATGGTGAGGGGTGTATTGGTGGCTTTCCATACTTTGATCAGCTGAGCTACAGCGCTCTTAAACTCTCAACTTTACCTTCTTTATTCCATATTCTTAGTCCAAGTAATAGTTTATAATATATATAAGAATATAAGATTATAGAAGGGTAGATTTGTAAAAAATCAGATAGTACGAGAATGGAAATGTGGCAGAAATACCATCAGTAAATACTTCCACCCTAAGCTTACTGGGTCTGGAAGGCTAAAGATGAGCATCTTGTATGCATAAGGAAGGGGGCATCCGTCCATGAACATTGTTGAAATCTGTTTCTACCATCGCTTTCTTCACCTCTAACTAGGCTAGCTTGTCCTGTGTAAGTGATATCTACACACTAGGGTGGTTCTTATTTGGGTCATGTTTGACGGGTGCCCATTTGATTAAAAAAAAACTAAAATTTTAAGACCAATACAAACTTTCTATTCGATTTTCAAATAAATTCAAAATAATGCACCTTCAACTAGTGTTGAATTGATGTAGAATGCCCCATATAATTTTCTTTTTACTTAAGGAAGTTGTGGTGGGATAGTCTGAGCCAAGAGTTATGGAACTGTGCTATTTAAACAAATAGAAATAATTACTTAGTTTTGCTTCAAATAATGGCTCAAACCATACTAGTTTTATTAGAATGCATGTGAAAGCGGTTTAGCTATTATTTACATGTTTTTAATTAATTATTAGTCTTTTTAAAGTCAAGAGATTAACTTTTGACTGCCTAGCCCAAACTTAAGAACGTAAAAAACTTACAAAAAGATAATCTTCTAATCAGAAATTTGATTAAAGTTTACTTTTTTATTAGTAAAAATTAAATAATATTACTATGTATACACTAAAAATAAAGAAATATCTCTAGATAATAAATTAATTATAAACGCTTTTAGAGTAGTGAAAAAGCGTCAATGTTGCCTTAAATTGGCACCAGCATTTTGTTTGTTGTTCTGATGAAAACAAGTTAACGCACTACATGACGTTGACTCAAGTTTTGAGGTCATCTTTGCAAATATATGTATACAGTGTGTCCGGATTGAGTTCACAAGAGGGAAAAAGTTGTTATTTTTAGTTTTATCGAAAAATGTCATTCTTGATAAAAAGTTTTGCTTGTTGCAAGACCCTAGAAAATTAAAAAAAATTACTATTTTATTTGCTTCATTTTATAGTCAATTTTCTGTGAAACTATACGTAATTTTGACAAGCGTCTAGCGCCCAAGATCCTACAATTCCTCCGACATGCGCATCGTGCTTGAAATCAAATCTGTTAGTTTGTATTTGCCGTGTATTTGCAGACAAATTGACCGTTGTGAGTGGAGTAGAGTTATATTGTCACCACTCGTTTGTTTTGTTGTTTTAATTTGGTTTCTTCTGAGTTTGTAATTATCTGTAGGCTCGATCTACTGAGTTTGTTACACACTTTATTTATATTTTAAAATATAATGGGTGTAAAGTGTACAGAGTGCGGCGGTGAATTTAAAACTGTTTGGAATTTGAAAAGACATGTACTCACGAAACATCCAAGTAGAGTTGCAGATATAGTTCCGCAAGTGTACAAAAATAAAATGAATTATACATATTCTTGTGACACTTGCGGTAAAAATTTCAACAATGAAAATGATTTAAAATTTCATAGAAAAATCCATGGGGTAATACAAGAGAATGATTTAAAGCGAAATAAATGTCCTTTATGTGAATATTTCCATCCATCCAAAAAAATGATTATTGCTCATTTCCAAGAGATTCATAATGTTGAAATTATTACTGAATCTCACGCGCCATTAAAAAAAAAACTCATTTCGCGCACTTAATACAAAAATTACTATTTTAACAGCGAGTGTAATATAACGTATAACGTTTTATTCAATCCTCTGATTGTCTCCGAACTCAAACAGTAAACAGAGACAAACTGGCTGTTTTAATTTGATTTTGAGCACAATGCGCATGTCGGAGGAATTGTAGGATCTTAGGCGCTAGACGCTTGTGTAATTTTACACTAAGATCAAAACTTTAAGAATGACCTAGTGGGTGACGTTCATGTGATTATTAAGCAATAATTCTTTCAAATTGTCATGCAACAGTAATTGTTTATTTCTAATCAATAACAAAAATAATAAAGAAAAATTAACATTAACTAAAAATTAACACCAACTATTCGATGTAGCATCCACCAACCTCAAAACATTTCTCTACTCTAATTCGAAATACTTTGATTTGAAAGAGTTATTGCTAATTAATGACATAAACTTGGTGCAAAATTACATATGGTTTCACAGAAAATTGACCATAAAATGAAGCAAGTAAAATAAAACGTCAATTTTTTATAATTTTCTGGGGTCTTACAACAAGCAAACCTTTTTATCAAGAATAACATTTTTCGATAAAACTAAAAATAAAATTTTTTTCCCTCTCGTGAATTCAATCCGTGGACACACTGTATGAAACACTATTTATTCAGACTCACTTAAAATGTAGCAGAAAAAATTTCCAAATTGTGTATCTTTTTATTTAATACATCTGATTTTGTTTTCGAGATGTAAATTACGAGCGGCCAGTGGTGCTGCATGCAGCTATATAAAGCATTTAAGTTTCCCGCTCGTTCACACAAGGCGATGTTGTTACTTTGTGAGCTATGTTAAGCATTCAATCGACAAATTCTTCGTATTAATTTTTTTTTGCACAACTACCTGTGTAACAAATTTGAAACTTAACAGCATAATCTCAAATGTTTTGGTGTAAAATTCTTTTCATCATTTTTATGAATTTTATCATAAATAAATGTATGAACAATTTACCATTTTGCATAAGATCACGTGTTATTTTTAAATGCAATTGTTCCTAAACATTAAAGATTTTCAGAAAATAATTTTGTATATTAAAATCTATCAACTGCACTAATTATTTTTACATTTTCATCATATTTTTCTACAACTAAAACTTCCTTAAGAGTATCATCGATACCCATTAATTCCAAAAAATTAATTTTTAAATTTTTTCTTAATAATTTGTCCCAGTGGTGAAATATATACATAAGAATTGAGAAAAGTGTGTATTTTAAACAAGAAACTTCTTCTCGTTACAGTGAATGATTAGAATATAGATATACGAAGTACGTATTGGTCTGAAAATTATTTTTTATTTTATTTCCTTTGGAATTAAATGGGGTGAAAAGCGAAATTCTGACATCACCCAAATAAAAACCACCCTAGTACACACACTTGTATCTACCTCGAGCAAAACAAACTCGAGTGATATGTATAAAAAAAATTAATTTTTCTATTTATATTTACTTACTTCTATTTATATTATTAAAAAAATAATATAAAATTTGTTGACAAAATTTAGAACCAAATGTGATTTATTTTTACACAATTTTCCCAGAGCCTCCCTACCTAAATGTGCGAGCCACCACTGCATAAAGTGTTCACACTTTAACCCTTTTATAGGCTATGATAATGGGAATGCATTCAACAATATATAACATTTCTAGGCTGGTAGCACAGCATAAGAATAAATAGCAGATTCACTGTACTGTCTGCACTTTAAAGTTTGTGAGCTATAGTTCCAAACATCACTCCCACAACGTTCAGTTTGCAGATAGCCATCTATGCTGGTAATAACGTGCAGCAAATATCACAGAATAAAATGTTGAATGAATACAAGGTCACACTCAGTCGGTTGAAAATATTTGCGAGAGTGCACCTGCTAGTTACTCTTATACTGTGCTGATAAGAGTAATTTAGTTATTTTAAATTAATAAAAATATACACACATAGAATTAATCGGTATTATTATCAAAATCAGATTTAAATACATATTGAAAAAAGTAAATATAATAAACAGTATTAAAATTTGTAAGTTAACTTGTAAAACGACAATAGTTCAAATGGTAAAGCAATTCCTCCATTGTTCCAATATAAATACATCCAGCTGCATGGTATTTGCAGGGAAAAAGCGTGCATCGTATTACCTGTTCCAGTGCCAAATTCCGAATATCAAGAATCTCATCTCTACATGTAGGGCAATGTTTAACAAAATCTTTGCACTTTGAACATGTATTATGGCCATTTTTACACATAAAAGTTTTTCCTGTCATGAATTCCCAACAAGCAGGGCACTGAATTTCTTTTAATAAGTCTGCAGAACGAAGCGCTGGAAATTTTGGAGATAAACGAATTCTGCATCCAATACTTTCCGTTTCTTTAAGTAAGGAGTTAATTGCATTCATGTCAATTTCTAATGCTTTATCTGTATCAAGTGCTGTTAGAGGTTCAAATCTAGCAGTATGTTTTATAATAAATGAGTTTTCTGATATTTTACCAATAAATTCAAAATTACACACGGCTGGGTCGTCTTCTTCTAATAAGCAAGTTGTAAACCATAATTTCTTAATGTTAATATCGCATTTTACTTGAAGTACAAATACATTATTATTTTGATGCACTAAATAATAATTTTCAAAATCTTTGTCAAAACTTTCTTTTAATATGCTATCACTTATAAGTCGTTCTGAATGTTCTTCTTGAAAATGTTGTAGAAGCTTTTGTATTCCTCCTCGATACTGACAATTCTCCAAAAACGATAGCGGACAATTGAAAGCTCTGTGCAGACATTCCTTTTCATGCATTTCTAATTGCGGCCAAGTACGACGCTCAGTACATCCGTCTTGATGATTTTTACAAGGAAATGGTGTAATATTCGCAAGCGATTCTAATGTATAATTTCTAACAGCATATATGCCTTGTAATTTTGTAGCTTCCTCATTGTAACAGCGACCACACTCTAGATAATCACGATTCTTTCCCAAATAAGCTACAATTGGTGGGCAATTTAGGTATCCACCACATTTACTACATCTTAACCTTTCGAAATCCTCAGGTGTCAAAGGCTGTAACAAAAATAAAATTTAGAATTATAATTATACCTACAAAAACTAAAAATAACTAGGTATACTCACTAATTGTCTTTTGATACTGTTTTTTCGAGCCTCCATTATTTCACAATATAATGAAATGTAAAAAACCACAGCTTAAAAATATTTATCAATAAATTTAAATATACTCTTAAATTGAAGTCACTAGCCGATAAATCACCACTTTACTAGATTAACAGAAAATAGCCCTTCCTTTTACATCTTACTATCTTATCACAAATTATTAAGCAGATTGCACATTTTATTTTATATTGTGGTTTGCGGGTTATTCCGATGTGTCACACACAGGGTCACACAGTATAAATAATATCCATAGGTATACTTATAAAGAGTATTTTCTATACAATAGATACTTTTTTATACATTATACACAATATGCTTTTACATACCTCTGATGACATTGTTAACGGAGGTGAAGAATGCCTTTGACGGTAAACATTGTGCCAGCAAAGACAATCGGTAATAAAATCGCTATCTTGCCATGCCGTTTGTATATCGGATATGTCTAACACCATGCTTACAGGCTTATTGCTGAGAATCTGAAAATAAAAATTTATTGAAAATAAGAATAGTAATAAAGCATAACTGTATGCAGCTGTAACCATCACATTTTGCAGTTTGCATCAAATGTAAAATCAAAGATTAGTGAGGGTCAGGGCCTTAGGCTAGATTCTCATGCGTACGAAATTCGACGTCCGAATCGTAATCGTATTATTTATTTCGTAAGCGGGAAAATACAGTTTTCACATATAAGTCCATTCCGACCATTCAGTCAACCAGAGGGCTTACGTCATTAGTCACGTGACTTACTTTAGCTGCGTTCGGTTTTACGTTCCAGAAACACTTTTAACGCGAAACCGTTCTTATTTTATTAGAATTGGAGCAAGCAGAGCATGAACTCATACGTTCCTTTATTATAGCGAGGAGCATAGAGAGTATACTCCTTTAACTCCAGCAGAGATGGTGGTGTAAAGAGAGCAAATGACAACATAACCTAAAATTTATGATTGTAGTTTTTCTGGAAATCATTTTTTGTAATATGGATATTCCGGGAATATTATTTAAATGTTCCGAATGTAAAGTACAAAGTTTTAATAAAGATGAAATTGCAAGCCATATACAAACGCAACATCACGTTAAAGGTAGGTTAATATAATTATAATACTTTATAGTTAGTATAAGTATAGAAATTTAAAACATTTTTTTGATACTTATGCGTTTCAATGTGCGTCGCATACGAAATTAAGTAAAAACGAATGTCACATATTTGACAGTAATACCAACAACTGAAATAGAAGCGCGAAAATCTAAATTATTTAACACTCCGTCCATTTAAGCGCTTCAATACACAATACAAAAAATGATTATCTACTAATATATGAATTAGCATTAAAAAAAAATTATAATTAATGTAATACAATGAGCAATAAAATATGATCAATAAAAAATCTTTTTCTCAAGTCCTTTTCATGCCTAAGTTAAAGACAAGTTTGTTAAATTGATCTCGAGGAATGGGTTTGGTAAATAAATCTGCTAACTGCTCCGTAGTCGGTACAAAAGCAACATCTATTGTCCCGTCTTCGAGCTTTTCCCGAATGTAATGGTACTTGATGTCTACGTGTTTTGTTCTTTTGTGAAAAAGTGGATTTTTCACAAGACAAAGCGCTCCTTGATTGTCGATGTTGATTCTGGTCGGCTCCTGAACAGGTTCCCCAACATCCATCAATAATTGACGGATCCAGACTGCCTCCTTTGTCGCTTCGGAAGAAGCGATATAATCTGGAGAATCTTGTAGTTGTTTTTGATGGCTATGGACAAAATTATTCTAATCGAATCATATTTCGTAGTCGGAGAAAAAATTTCTTCGTAATCAACACCCTTGGTTTGAGAAAATCCTTTTGCGCATAATCTAGCTTTAAATCGTGATTTCCCTGGGACTGAAGATTCTTTAATCTTGAAAACCCATTTTGATCCAATAGTTTTCATTTGATCAGTTTTCGGGATGAGTTCCCAAGTGTCGTTTTTCTTTGCTTCTGAATAAGTTTCCGGTTCTTTGACCTCAGTATAATATGCGATGTATCGTGAAGGAGGTTTTATTTCAGCTCTTGACCGTAAAATGTAACGCGATGCTTCGTTCTCCTGATCTTCATCATTATTGACAGGATGAATGACATCTTCATGATCCCTTTTAATGTCTTGATCATTGTTCCCTAGAACATCATCTTCAAAAAATTCTCTTGTATGATCAACCTCTTCAAAAACTGGAACTGAAACTAAATTTCTTTGATTATTGATAGTAGTTTTCTCATCAAAGATTACATTTCTGGACACATTGATTCTTTTTGTGTTTGGATCAAATAATCGGTAGTTGTCAGAATTACCATCATATCCTACAAACATTAGCTTCTTCGATTTCTTGTCAAGTTTCGTCTGTTGACTGTCTGGAACGTGTACGTACGATGTGCAGCCAAACTTCCTGAGATGGGTCAACGAAGGTTTTCTTTTCGTGAACATTTCGAACGGTGTTGTATCTTTCCTATTGTTTGTTGGTGTCCTGTTCAAAATGTATACGGCCGTATTCACAGCTTCGCCCCATAAATACTTTTGCACGTTCATGGCATGCATCATAGATCTGACGCTCTTCATAACTGTACGCATCTCTCTTTCGATACGCCCATTTTGTTGAGGCGTGTAGGGTGCTGTATTTTCCAGATTAATTCCCTCATTTTTTTAAAAATCTGAAAAATCGTCGTTAATATATTCTTTTCCATTGTCACAGTGTAAAGTCTTTATTCTGTGACTGAATTGATTTTTCAACATCTTACAGTATTCTTCAAATCGACTCAGAACGTCCGACTTATGCTTTATGAAGTAAACCGTTAAATGAGCTGATGGGCTGTCCTTAAAAAGGACGAAATATCTTGCTCCGCCAATGGTTTTGGTTGACATTGGGCCACAAACGTCAGAAAATATGCGATCGCCAATTTCTTCTTTGCTAATTTCTTTCGAGGGATGTGGAAAACGATGTTGTTTACCATATAAACATGATTCGCAGAGAAAATCTTCATCATTGGTCAATTTTATGTCCGAGGCAGCTCCCGTCTTGATCATATCGCGGATACACGCAACATTGACATGGCCAAGCCTATCATGCCATCAAAGTGTCCTCTACAACTTGATTTGCATGATGAGTGATAACCGTTTTGAACAACATTCGATATAAGTTGTTATTATCCTGAATTGCCGTGGCAATCAACTTATTGTTTTCAAAAATGTCAGCGTGATTTTCTTTTTTAACAATTGACCAACCTTTTCTCGTTACAACGCCTTCAGAAAACAAATTTCTTTTCAGGTCTGGAACATAAAGGACATTAGTGATCACCGACTCGTGCCACTCACCTTGGACTAATTTCTGAATTTTGACTTCTCCTATGCCAAAGACCGGAAGCGATTATTTCCGGTTATTTCCAAGAAGCACCTTGGTGCCAGGATCAGTTTCAGTCAATTTTGAAAAATAATCAGTACGGTATGTCATATGGGCTGATGCTCCACTATCCATAATCCAAACGTCAGCAATATCATACATCTTTTCAGATAATTTCGTGTGAAAAGCTGTAAACTCCCCTTTATTCTTTTCGTTTTTGCGTTTTGCTTTCTCACAATCACGAATAATGTGACCTCTTTGAGGGTTTGACGACAGTAATAGAACGTCACATTAGATTTAAAATTATTCTGTTTGTTTGAATTTTTCTCTTTCGATTTATCATTCTTCTTATCTTTGGGCAAAGATTTGTGACCTTTTGATTCATTTTGTTTTTTATAAACATTTCTTAAACTCGAGACTGCGTTTTCAAATTGCTCTGTCGTAGAAAGATTATTTTCTTCATCAATTAATCGCGCTGTTAAGCATGCAAGCGTATGACGATCTTCGGATACCGATAACCAAGCTTGACGAAAATTTTTATATTTTAAAGGCAACGTGCTAATTTTTTTAGTCATTATAGCGGCATCAATGATGTTTTTACCGATGTCTTTCAACTTCTTTGCAAGATTTTCAACGTTTGCAATGTGTTGAGCCATATTTTCGGTGTCTTTCATGCGATATTGGTGAAATCTCTCATGTGCAATCATCTTACTTGATTCAGATTTTTGTAAATAAATAGAATCAAGCTTACTAACTATTTGATGTGACGTCTCGCAATTTTCAATTAATGAAATCTGATAATAATCCAAAGCAGACGTCAAAATGTACATTGCAGTTGCATCATTCTTAATCCAAATTCTGAAATAAATAAAGATTATTAAAAGTTTCACAGTTTTATTAAAATATACCTGACAATATTGTTTCGACAGCTATGCTGTCATTATCAAAGGTAATATAATTATAAACAAACACGTCGCTAAGGTAGATACAAAATAGGTAACTAGATAAAATAATAATAATAATAATAAAAATCATAATTAAACATCTAATACTTCCAGTAACGGAGAATTACTGAGCTCAAGTTGTTCATTCATTAAAGGTACCCTGAGTTTGTGTTTGTATATCTCAAAGGCTTCTAAAATGTCTAATTTGCGTTTGTTATTACAAAAATGTAGGAATTTAATATTATTTTGAGGCGTCATTGTGTGATTTTGTTCTAAAAGGTGTTTGGCGTAATTCGATTTTTCAGGATGTTTATTTTTGTAATGACGTACGTGTTCTTTATATCTTATGTCAAAATTTCGAAGTGTTTGTCCAATATATACCGAACTACAAAAAGAACAATTTAAACGGTAAATGCCCGATTTCATGATATCATGTGTTCTGTCTTTAGCATTAAATAAAAATGAAAAAGTGTTAGTGTTGGTTTTAAATGTTATTTTATAATTGTTGGTTTTTCTTTGTATATGTGCAATTTTTTCTGTAATTTTGCCAAAATATGGTATAGATATGTAATTTGTGTCTTCTGTTTGATTGTCAATGGGATATATTCTTTTGATAGCTAACCTATAATCTTTTTGTTTAATTAAAGTGTCAATCATGTTCGGATTATAATGATTTGCATGTGCTAGTTGTTTAATGGTTGATATCTCTTTGCTAAAATCTGATTTTGTTAGTGGAATAGTTAAAGCTCTGTGTACTAATGATCTGTATGCTGCTATTTTATGTGTATTGTGGTGACAAGATTCATTTGGTATTGTTATGTCTGTTTGTGTTGGTTTTCTGTATATGGAAAATTCAAAAAGATTGTCTGCGTTAATCTTGATATTTAAGTCTAGAAAGTTTATAGCCCTGTTTTGTTCTGTTTCTAGTGTAAATTTTATATTAGGATGGATATTGTTTATAAGAATTAAAAATTCATTGATAACCTCAAAAGAACTGTCAAAACAAGCTAAAATGTCATCAACATAACGAAACCAGAAGATAATGTGTTTAGAGAGGTTTAATTCAAATATTCGATCTTCAAACTTGTCCATAAATATGTTAGCTAATAGAGGACTTAGAGAATTACCCATAGGTAAACCATCCTTTTGTAAATAAATTATGTTATTAAAAGTGAAATAATTTTGACTTATACAAAGGTCAAATAATTGAATTAACTCTAACCTTTTAACTAATTCTATATTACTATTGATCAAGAAACTATCTAATAAAGGAATACATTCTTGTGGTGGTATTCTGGAGAACATGTTGCAAATATCAAAACTAACAAGTTTTGAATGTGGTGGAAGATGTATGTTTTGCAGCTTATCTACTAATTCTAATGAATTTCTAACAGAGTATTTCGATTTGTAACCTATCGTGTTAATAATCTGGTTCAGTTTTTTGGATAAAATGTGATTAGGTGCATTGATGTATGATACAACTGGTCTTATTGGCATATTCTGTTTGTGGGTCTTCACTAATCCATACAGTTTAGGTATTTGCGGGTTTTTATTAATGATTTGTTGCTTTTCTAATTCTGAAAAGCAGATATTGCAGTTTTCTAAACCTTGTTTTATTTCTTTTTGGAATTTTGTGGTTGGGTTTTTGTTTAACGTTTCAAAATTTTCTTTATTAATAAATTCATTAACTTTTTGTATGTAAATATCTTTAGAAAGAATTACCAAAGTGCTACCCTTATCTGCTTTAACAGAAATTAGATTGTTCTCTGTGATTTTCTGTTTTATAGATTGAAGAAGTGATATGTTAGATGTGTTGTACATTTTGTCCTGTTTCAAAGACATCTCTTTTAATAAATTCGAAATTTAGAATTTTGCATAGTTATTATGATCTTTCTTAAGTATAGTTTCGCATTCAACGGCCAAAATTTCTTTAATTTTGTTGGTAAATTTTGGAAAAGGACAAAATTTGAAACCTTTGTTAAGAAATCGTGTTTCTCTGTCATTGAATGTTATATTCGACAAGTTTATGAAACGAGGATAAAAGTTTGCAGTGTTCTGACAATTATGGTTATTTTGTAGTGTACGTTTTTGTTGTACAAGTCGATGAAGTTTATTTTTCTGTGTGGTGTATTTTTTGAATTTAATGTGACTGACGGTTTCTCTAATGTCAAAATCTAAGATGTCAAATTGGATATTGTGTAATTTATGAGTAAGTTCTGTATAGAGTACCTTTATATAAACGTGCATATTGTCTCTTATACTAAACCATTTCTTCGATTCTTCTTTGAGCCATCTTCTTTTGGCATTCCTAATCACTTTTTCAGTAATCGAATTCTTGGTTCTGGTAGTGATGTTTATGTAGTTAGGAATAACCTGACGTTTCAGACATTCTTGGTTAAACCAAACATTCTGACTTGCGATTCCGTGTTTGATCATAAGTTTCTTGTATAACTTGGCTTGTTCTTCTAACCTGTTGTTACCTATGGGTAATTCTCTAAGTCCTCTATTAGCTAACATATTTATGGACAAGTTTGAAGATCGAATATTTGAATTAAACCTCTCTAAACACATTATCTTCTGGTTTCGTTATGTTGATGACATTTTAGCTTGTTTTGACAGTTCTTTTGAGGTTATCAATGAATTTTTAATTCTTATAAACAATATCCATCCTAATATAAAATTTACACTAGAAACAGAACAAAACAGGGCTATAAACTTTCTAGACTTAAATATCAAGATTAACGCAGACAATCTTTTTGAATTTTCCATATACAGAAAACCAACACAAACAGACATAACAATACCAAATGAATCTTGTCACCACAATACACATAAAATAGCAGCATACAGATCATTAGTACACAGAGCTTTAACTATTCCACTAACAAAATCAGATTTTAGCAAAGAGATATCAACCATTAAACAACTAGCACATGCAAATCATTATAATCCGAACATGATTGACACTTTAATTAAACAAAAAGATTATAGGTTAGCTATCAAAAGAATATATCCCATTGACAATCAAACAGAAGACACAAATTACATATCTATACCATATTTTGGCAAAATATCAGAAAAAATTGCACATATACTAAGAAAAACCAACAATTATAAAATAACATTTAAAACCAACACTAACACTTTTTCATTTTTATTTAATGCTAAAGACAGAACACATGATATCATGAAATCGGGCATTTACCGTTTAAATTGTTCTTTTTGTAGTTCGGTATATATTGGACAAACACTTCGAAATTTTGACATAAGATATAAAGAACACGTACGTCATTACAAAAATAAACATCCTGAAAAATCGAATTACGCCAAACACCTTTTAGAACAAAATCACACAATGACGCCTCAAAATAATATTAAATTCCTACATTTTTGTAATAACAAACGCAAATTAGACATTTTAGAAGCCTTTGAGATATACAAACACAAACTCAGGGTACCTTTAATGAATGAACAACTTGAGCTCAGTAATTCTCCGTTACTGGAAGTATTAGATGTTTAATTATGATTTTTATTATTATTATTATTATTTTATCTAGTTACCTATTTTGTATCTACCTTAGCGACGTGTTTGTTTATAATTATATTACCTTTGATAATGACAGCATAGCTGTCGAAACAATATTGTCAGGTATATTTTAATAAAACTGTGAAACTTTTAATAATCTTTATTTATTTCATGATTATGGAGTTCCACAAAATAAGGCTGGAAACAATAAACAAGATTAATCCAAATTGTTTGTAACTGATCGACATCTTTAGGTTTTATCTCTGTAAAATTTATGTTTAGAAGAACAAATGTAGTTCGAAATGTGAAGAATTCAATGATTTTTACCGCGACTTTCTACGACAAACTGTTCTTGAGATAGCAAGATTTTCGTTCACCTAGAAAACTGCAAGAAACGTCGTGCACCACGAAAGAAATATGGCTGCCGTATTTAAACCAAAAAGAATAAAAATAAATTAATAGTGGCTTCGAACTACCAACACATAGATGTGATAACACACCAAGAATTATCCTGTTCTGAGATGGTCGAGCAACCGGTGACGGAGACCCCTTGGAAGATTTTTAGGTTATTCGAGTTTCACCACATTTCCCGTTCTGAGCGTCAATTTCTAATTTGTAAAGGTTTTAGTATTTTATATTTACAAGACTAGAAAAAAAACTATTCAAATCGAAGTAGTTTGGGCCGGTTTCGTGATAACGCTCTTTCTTGCTTAGCGTTACTCCATTATATATTGCATCTGGTAATGCGAATCTTTGGTTGTTGTCTAAGTCAGTAATTCTCCTTTTTCTATTTCTAGCAGGATCTTCGGATCACTAAGGTTACCGCTTTTACTAGTTGCAGATACCTTGCAAACGGCATTTTTGCCGATACCCAAAGCCTAGCTACCCTTTACAAATATTACTTTTTAGAAACAGATCATAAAACGAATTGTATATTTAAAAATATTCTATTTTAAGACACACTTCTCGTGCTGAAATTAAACGTAATACAGAGCCAGAATTATCACGCTCTTTTTGAAAATAATTAATTAAAAAGGCTAAATGGTTTTGGCATGGTAAAAGAACAAGGTAAAACATATTATTGTATATAAATAAAATATTGCCAAGATGACAAAATATTTTCATTGATACAACAATGAAGAATTTCTTTTTCGTTTGGAAAATGCAAATAAACGTAGTAATCGTAATACCAACAAAAACATACATTTCTTAGGCGTGAAAGTATTGGAAGAGTTGCGAATTTACGTTGGTAACAGATTATGCCGTAGACCTCTGCTTGACCGAATGATCTATACTTGCGATCTTCGTATCCGATTATGGTGACATTTCATTTCATTTGTAGTTAATTTGATATTCTTTCTTTTAATTTGTTTGTTGTTTGCACACAACAAAATAACATTCATTTTATACAGATATATTTGATACAATCCATGTATGCAATCTATTTTGACGAGTTTGACACATACCTACATAAATAATAAAAACGAAGTTAAAATCACACGAAATATCGGAAAAAGTTGAATTGAATTCAACTTTTATTTCATTTCGTATTTCAAACAATTGTTTATATACTACAATTAGTAAAATAAAGTATATCTTGATCTCCGTTGTCAATGACACCGGAGTTCAAGACGTTTTTGATCTCCGTTGTTGTTGGCAACGTAAAAATCATTTGATGTTGCATAACAGCCACACGTGACATGCTGCTTTTTATCTCCTTGGTTACGCGGTATGATGGGCACAGACAAGGCAACTTGCTTCATTATACAATAAATTCGGATGAATTTTAAAAGGGAGAAATTAGGATTGAAATACGAAATAAAATAAAACAACTTATGCAATACGGAGATCAAGCTTCTTTAAATCCTCGAAGATTTAAAGTATCGCTTGATCTCCTAATTACATAATATATATTATACAATAACGGATGAAGTTAAACTTTCGTGTGCACAAATTACCGCCATTCGATTTTTAAGCCAATCAGGTGATTTTCGTATCATCGAATTTCGTACGCATGAGAATTTAGCCTTATTCTGTAAACTGTTATTATTTAACGATGTGATTATTGTAAGAACGCTCATGGCAACAACAATTTTCTAAATCTGTATTCTGTAAAGCTGTTGTTAACTCCTAATGACAAAAAAGACCAAAGGAACTTTTTTTGATAGTTGGCAGTACTTTTTGGAATTATGGGAATGATATTTAGCTCTAATGCAATATATATTTTATTTAAATATGCTTCTTAAAGGTATAGATTTGATAATACTCTCCATAATATATCCCGTAAATATTTATTGTTAATTTATATTTATAACAATGACGTGAAGATATTTTTTATTTCAACGTATGAAATAAATGAAAAAAATACGAACTTACATTACGAGAAATAAGGAACGAAAACAAGAAAAGCTGCTAAAATCAGAAGAAGCCAGTATAAGACATATGTATTTAGAAGAATTACGGACAAACAAGGCAATAATCTCTGTGGCAAAATCAATACTTGTGGAGGACCAGTAAAGTCGAAACAATAATGAAAACTAGGTGCCAACTGCTTACCCTAATGGGTAAGCTTTAGTAACTTGTTGCTTTTGTTGAAATACGAAAAAGAATTCAAGCTCGGATCCTCATCTCTCTTACATCGCGTAGTTCAATAGGGTTTGGGTCATCCAGCGCTAGGTGGCGCTGGCTGTCTCGCCGAATACCGAGACACATGAATGAAAACACAATGCTTGTACTTAATAATTTAAGGATGAGTTAGGAGAAAAGAGGACAGTTGATATTTAATAATATATATAAATTACGATATGCTCTCAGTAAATTTTATTTTATTAAACGTATTATTCCACATTACCTAAGAAGATCTCTATAATTTGCATTGGTACAATCAATTTTAAGTTATGGAAATATAATCTGGGGTGGGATTTATGAAAGCCATTTGCATTCTTTGAAAATACTACAAAATTCATTTCTACGATGTGTAAATCACACCAACGGGTTACATACAATGGAAACTTATAAAAGTTTAAATATACCTACATTAAAACAGCTATACTGTATTAATGTCTGCAAATTTTTAGGAGACATTTAGCAACCTTAAAACTTGAAAAATATGTAGACCAAAAACAAAAAGAGAAATATAAAATACCGTTTTGTCATAAAACAAATACACAAAGAATGTTCACTTTTTTATCAATAAAAATAATCAACTCCCTCCCTGATAGTTTGAAATTATTACCTAAAACAAAGTTTTGTAAAAAAATAAAAATATATTTCTTGAATCAAAACATATGTGAAAATTTGTTAATGAGACCCTGTTATAGTCCAGTTTTGTAATTCCTTAATATAAGTTGTTATTAATTCTTACATTTATTTATATTTTTAAATCATCTACACACTAAATTGATTATCTTTGTAGATGGTCTAGTAAATATCCAACTACATACCATATGAACTCCTGATGTGCCTCTCTATCTTATTAATATTACAAATACGAATTATATTTTTTTCTGTTAATTTACGTAGTTGTAAAAACCCTTTCATTATTGAATAAAATTATTATTATTATTATCACTGTATGTCTATTTATTTAATGATGTCTTTATGTTTATATTCAGCTATTGAAAGTCCCAACTAAAAGACAAGTTCCATGAATTAAAGTAACCCAAAAAGAAACGGGAAATATAGACAATAGACGAAAGACTTTGACTGATATATAATGCATGCTGCTGGATATCATTTTCTGTATTTTGTAAATTCGCAAAATTAATGTTTCGGTTTCACCCACGTTTCATCTCCTGTAACAATCCGACTTAATACTCCATCCTGGTCTTCACTGCAGAGCTTCAAAAACGCCCGTGAACATGCCATTCGTTCGTGTTTTTGAGGTGGCATTAGCATTGTCGGGACCCATCTTGCACAGACCTGTCTCATACCAATATGAGCATGCAGAACTTTAAAAATGGTTGTATCTGATACTCCAACCATTTCTGCAAGTTCTGGCGTGGTCAACTCGATGGAATGTCCAGGGCGCGGATCTTCTTCCAGTGATTTTCCGCCTAGTTTAAACAGGTTATGCCACTTTTATATATCATGGTTTTTCCAGGACAAGGGTCCTGGTAAACCGCTGACATCTGGTTTGCACTGGTTTTCCTTGTTTTGTCAAGAACTTTATAACGGCATGTTCAACCTTACTCATATTGAAAATCTCTTCACGCTCTGACTTGTGTAAATGACAATAACTCAGATACCACTAATTCAATAATAATCCAGTTCGGTATTTATAGTAATAAGACATCAAGCTAGACGTTGCGATTGGTTTACCAAGCCCCGCCCCTCAGCAACCCCCATTCCGCAAATATAAAAACGCCCCCTCGTACAAATAGGGAATGTTATGTTTAATCTTAATGATGCATCATTTGTTATTACATTAACACATTTACAATCGTTGCAAGTTGTCAATGACATATATTTTCTTTTAGCAAAAACTACATATTTTGTCAACTAGGAGTGATTTTTACAAATTTTAATGTGATAGCTAATTATTTATCAGCTTTGATTAGAAAAGTAAACAACACATATCTACTACAGGCAGCGGAAGTATAAAAAGATGGAAATAATGTCCAACGACTATCGCGGTGACTTTGCCAAGAAATGTCAGTGGGCAAAAATATGGCGTCTAATGACACGACCTATCTTGCTAAGCTTGCTTTACATCTACGGACCTTGCATCGTCGCTTAGCTTCCCATCTTAACTCTCTCTAATCTTTGCGAAAAATATTAACATATTTAAATATAACCGAATCTATAAATTGACCGTCCGGAAATTTTACTTGTTTTGACATCGCGGTTGGCATGGCTGGCAGGTCAAAACATGATATTTTTTGATGCGTTTTACGTTTTAAGAGCAGAGTAAGAGGAGTAGATCATTTAGTCACGTAATCCCACCCCCCATCCCAGTACAAACAGTTACGTAATTGTTATTGTTAAGTGTAGACAATACAAACTTACGTAGAACACATTGAAATGAAACACTGAATAAAAACTACATAAATGTTATGGAAAGATAAAAAAAACGCATCGAAAAATATGCAATATCTTTGTCCGTGACTATATTAGGGCTCATTAGTGAACAACAATTGTACAATAATGTATCAGTTAATTGCTGGTTTCGCCTTAGTTTACTCTCTTTTACCTTACTACAGCTATCAAAAAAGATTAGAAACAATAAATTTGTCATTTGTTTTCCAAATAAGTATTCCAAGATTATTCGAGATTCGGATCGCTCTTACATATATTAAACGACCATATTCCAAATTCTGTTTGCTCTGTTCTTAGAAGTTTTATAAGAACGTAACTACTGTGTATGATTTGACACTGATTTGATATGATTTGACAATTTTTACATTTGCAGATGGGACTACGAACGTGGATGTGGTGTATCTTCGATTTAATATACCGCATCAACATCTCGATGTAACAAACGATATATCAAGAGCATTCTATGGATAGGAATATATCTACATATATGATGTAGGGTGGACGGGAGACCACACGACGTTCACCCCTAGAACTGGCTGTCTCCTACCCTATCCTGCTGACGGGCAACGGATGAAGCTGTCAGAATAAAGTGTGTGGTAGAGAAATTCGTGAGAATTCTCGACGGTAACTCTGACCGATCAGGGGGAGCCCTGGTAGATGAGACCGGTGTGGGCGGATTCGAATCTCGCCTAAGGGACAAGGTCATTTATGGTCACCAATGGAACCCGCTGTTTAACCGAGGTCATTTATGGTCACCAAGGAACCCGCTGCATGACCGAGGTCATGTATGGTCACCAAAGAAACCCGCTGTTTGACCGAGGTTATTTATGGTCACCAAAGGAACCCGCTGTTTGACTGAATCTCTAGTGCGGTGACTAGAAGTGAGGTTTATCCCGCTTTTGGGCAATGGGAAACTGCATGCCGCCAGGTAAATGTGCTTAGGAGCTATCCTGACCACCCTATGATCCGGACTGCAGCCGGGTACAGTGATTGGGAAAAGCTCTGAAAGCCATTACACTTAAGGATAGTTGAAGCGAATACATAGCCTCTCACTATCAAGACAACTTCACCAAATTCGGGTACGCACCGGGAGTCTATAATGTGTAGACTTAAAAGAAGCTCTGTCGGGGCCCACCAAGCCTAAAATTGGTAGATCGGGGTGGCAAAACAGCTTAAAAACCAAGTCCTGCCACATTTGAGGTTGGATTCGATTGGACAGTGGTCGCTCTTGATAACAGCATCAAGTTGGGGAATAGTCCTATTGCTGGACGAGGTACTTCACCTCGTATGAAAGAGGACGGGAGGGTGCCGGCGGGTGAGCAGCGTGTTAAGTCAACTGCTCGGTCACTATGCGCGACTTAGCTAGTAGAGTGTGGATAGGCAACCTCGCTCCGACCAGTGAGCTGATCTGGTAGCAATTGCATGACTGCCGGTTGTGCAACTTGCGCGCTGATTGGGCGTATACCAATCACTTCCTTCTGGAAGGGACGTGGGGGTAAGTTCACACAGGTACCCCACGTAAAATAATCTTGACATTCATATATGATGTAGCAAATACAACGACATATAATTTCTTTCGATAGATCGTTGCCATCCCTATTCAATAGCAATAGCGTAAGTGATTAAAGTTTAGTCAAATAATAGTATGTATATAACTAGTCGTAAAGTGTTACTTTTTCTCACGAGTGTGAAAATTTACTAGAAGAGGCGAAACCGAGTCTAGTAAACCACAAAGGGCAGTGAAAGAAATTTTTAACACGAATTATAGATACGAATCTTGCCTGGACTAGGTTGATTTTTTATTTAACTTTTATGCGAACAGAAATAAATATATCCAATTGCACGAATTTTACGTTTTTTAATATAAACTAGTCAACAATTGAAGTGATCCACCCATTAAAATTTCTCAAAACTGTATTAATTTGAATTTTTTTTCTATATATCTCTTAATATAATATTTACAATGTCTTATTTTACGTTTTATGAATCCGTGATAAAATCGAATGATTCCTTTTATACTTCCACAGTAAAAAAAAATTTGAAGGTAAAAATCAGGTAATCATTTTTTCCAATTATCTCAAATTTCACATGTGACAGTGACAGTGACATTGTCTTATTGAATTATTAACTTGCTTAATAATGCCTCAACAACGTTTGTCAGATCGTGAATTGCAACTTGCGGTTCGTTTAGTGCTGCAAGGATCATCACATCGAGACGTTGGAAGAATTTTGAATGTGGCTCATGATGTGATTAACAGAGCCATGAATCGGTTCCGGGAAACAGGGACTCCTGGATTTAGACATGGTGGAGGTCGTACTCGAAGCCTAACTCCAAGAGAAACACGTTTTCTCCAAATCACTGCACGCCGAAATCCTACCCAGAACGCCACTCAGTTAACAACGCATTGCGACGGGCCACAGGAGTTGTAGTTTCCACTCAGACCGTAAGAAGAAGGCTTCATGAATACGGCTTAAGATCTAGGAAACGTGTACCATGTCTCCGATTAACGCGACAGCATCGGGTTCAGCGACGACACTGGGCACAAGCACATTTTAACTGGCAAGAAAACGAATGGTCCAGGTGCATGTTTTCCGACGAGTCAATATTTAATCTTTATCGTTCTGATGGGCGAGTTAGAGTGTGGAGACGACCCAATGAGACATACCGCGAAGAAATGAGGGAATTAAGGGTGCCTTTTGGAGGAGGTGGTATTACTGTTTGGGGAGGCATCATTATAAACTGCCGCACAGAGCTTGTCATCCTCCAAAGAATGTCAATGAATGCACAGAGGTATAGAGACATGTGTATTATCCCTATTGTAGTCCCTTTTTCCCAAAATTTTGGGGATGACTTTGTCTACGTGGACGATAATGCTCGACCTCTTCGTGCGGGAATAGTAAACGATATCATATTTGCTAATGGAATTGAAAGAATGGTATGGCCCCCAAATTCTCCAGACTGCAATCCGATAGAGCATGTGTGGTCTTATTTAGAGAAACGGTTAGCGGATCGAAATGTGCAACCAGAAAACTTTGAGGAGCTTGCAAGCATGCTGAGGGAGGAATGGTTAGCCATACCCCAAGAGTTTATTAATAATTTAATTTTTGGCATGCCGAGACGATGTATGGCTATCCACAGGGACCGTGGAAGTCCTATAAGATATTAATTTTTTTTTGTTAACCAATCTTGGCCGATTTCATACAGTTGTTTATTGTTATTTTTTCATTATTGTAATGTTTCTTGTATTAAATCGCGTATATCCACCTTGAACAATTATACACGCATAATTATTTATTATTTTACGCTATTTTACTTTACCTTACTATTCGTTTTTTTGCCAAAACGTAAAATAAGACATTGTAAATATTATATTAAGAGATATATAGAAAAAAATTCAAATTAATACAGTTTTGAGAAATTTTAATGGGTGGATCACTTCAATTGTTGACTAGTTTAGTTAATATATTCTTTTTAAAATTTTAATTCCTTTATTCAATGTCAAAAATAAATAATAAATCTAGTCGTGAAGATTGATTGAATATATTATATAATATAACGTCCATAGATAGGTTTTAAGTAAATATTAAATAGCAGCATATAATAATAGTAATTAAGACATCAAGGCTTCGTTCTTTACAATTAAAAATCGGTGCGTGACCACAACATAATGTAACAACCTATGAACGTTCGGGTACTTTCGGGAAACTGGCTGCTATATATTAGCTGCTAACGCCGGTCATATTACATAGGCTACAGCTTTCATTTTGTATGTGAATGAGGTAATTTCCTAATACATACATTTTCTCACTGACTCCATTATTATTGCACTAAAATATCTACCGGTTGGAAACGCGTGAACTTTGTATACTTGGTAAAAGCGTTCATAAAATTAGCAGAAAGAGTGGGAATATTATATTATAATATATAATTATATAATATTATATTATACAATATTATAATATAATATTATATTATACGACGGTCACGCTAATTTTATTGAAAATAAAAAACACGTTCTATATTTTCTATGATTTTATTTTAAATATGCTCAAAGTAATTCTCTTCAGCAATAATACCTTGACCATTCTCTCTTCCACTGCTTAACAGCTCCCAACTAATCTTTCGGAATAGCTTCAAAATAAGTTTGACCTGTGGTATCGATCTCTTTTTCAGACAAAAATCTTTTACCACGTAAATCTCTTTTAAGCCCAGAAAATAAAAAAGTCGCACATTACTAAATCAGGTGACACGGCGGGTGTTCTATAATTTTTATATTTTTTTTAGGCAAAAACTACTAAGTTAAAGCTGCCGATTGAGAAGATGCATTATCATGATGCAGCATAATCCCTTTCTCTGAAACTGCACTGAACACTTCAAACAAACATTTTTCAGTGTACCACTTAGCTGCAACTGTCTTTTGCCCATCTAGCTTAATTGGTTTTACTAGGTCCGTAGTTGTAAAGAATATCGCATACATAACTTTTTTCATAGTTCGTTGCTTTTTGGTTATTGTTAGGGTTTCGTATTTTCGTGAATCCATACACGATTCTCTTGGCGGGTAGGTATTATTGGTTTCATAATGATCTAAGGCTAATATGATGCTATTTTTTATTATTTTATCCTATACATTTAGGGCCGATCTATTCACCTCCTTTTAAATTTATCTGGAAGTTAGTTGCTATAGTTACAATTGTTTCCACAATTGTATCCGTGACAACTAACTAGCAGATAAAGTTACCAGGAGGTGAATAGATCGGCCCTTTACACTAAAAAAAATAAAATAGCATTATATTAGCATTGCTGTCCTAGATCAGTATGAAATCAATAGTATGTCGAAAAATGGAATATAAGTTTCGTCACCTGTCACTATTTTGAAAAAAATTTTGGATGTCCGCCATTATTTAAGAAATTTAAAGTTTCATTCTTAGCAGGTTCTTACACGCTCTGCTTTTTGAAAATTAGGAAGCTTATGTGGCACAAAACGACTAACCACTTTGATTGTGTGAACAGTTGAGGATCCAATCTTGAGTTGATGCTCTATTACTCCATAGGTGATTTTGTTGTCCGCTTTAATTATTTTTTAACAGCAACAATGTTTTTTCTGTAACAGCTGTGGGAGGACGTCCTGCTTCTTTTTGATGCTGAACAGAATTCCTCTCGCGTTTGGTAAATTGTATCCAACGAAGGTGCTTGTGAACTTTGTAGCTGAACTAAACTGACTTTGCACTCATGAGCGGTTAAACGTTTTTTAAAATCATAATAAATCATGATTCTAAAATGCTCTCTGGTTACTTTCATTTTTCCACTTGTAATGTCACTTTAATAAATTAATAACTTGAGTAGTAGCTAACGTGACTTCAACAATTAAACTTAAAATGACGTATAACGAATTACTTTAAATGAGTTTGGGTGTTTTGTTTTTCATGGTGCAATAGATTTTCTTATCCTCGATAAAATTGGCTTGACTCTCGTATAATATTTCTCTTCTTTATCCCATCGTTTCACTATTTTTATAAACGCTTTTATATCGGTATACCAACCGGTTTCCGACCGGTATGTCTGGTATGTTTATAAAATGCGTGTGTCGGACGCTAGTAAACGCATGTATTACCAGCTTATCAATTTCTAATTTCACTATAGAAATTTATTTGCAATCTTCCGACCGACATACAACCAGAAAATCATATATGTACTTGATAGTATATATGACAAAATTTAATAAATGTTATGTAAATGATTTCTCATTTAATAGTAGGCACATGAAAGTTTTTTCATGTATACACATTTGTATAATTTATTTTACTATTACTTTCATTAAACATTGAAATTAATTTTTTATTTGGCAACTGAATTAATTAACAATTAAAAACGTTTAAAAAATTATTTAAATTTTTCCCCTACAGGTACACCGTTCAATTTTTAGTGCGTTTTAAAATGGCAATTTTATTTGAGGTAATTATTTTTGTATTTGACATGTCTATGGTATAATTTAAAATTTATTGAGCTAGAAATTTCATTAAAACGATATAGTTAATTAATTTTAATTAATTTCTATAATTAGTTTAATTATCAGTCATGTACAACAGTTATTAAATATTGTATAAGTAGGTAGTTTATTTAAAATGTAGCATTCTTGCGTGTTATACATTACTTTTTGCAATTTAATTAGTAACGTGCTCTTATTGCTTATTTACATTCCTTTGTAATTACAGTATAAAATATAAATAATAATTATGTAAAATATTTTAAATATACATAAAACAAAAGTTTTATAGCATTTTCATCCATGTAATTTAATAAGTTTGTTGCAATGTACTGTACATAACATTATAATACAGCGTTATTAAATTAAATTGCAATATGTGCATTTCCCTATGTTGGATTTGAAAATAATCAAGTCAAACCATTATGCACTCATAGGCAACCAATAATACAGCACGCTTTATTATACACTTTATATATATATATATATATATATATATATATATATATATATATATATATATATATATATATATATATATATATATATATATATATATATATATATTGCATAGTAAATAAATAGCACTGTTCACTCTATAGTAAACACTTTAGATATTAAGAAGTTGAAGTACTATATCTGGAAGTTACAAAACAAAAACTTTTTAGTTTCTTCAGTAATTTGTAAATAATTGTATCACTCTTTATCTTAAAAATTAGATACCTTGGTGTCATAAACGCGAAACCAAAAAAAAATCTAATACAAATTTATCGATGGTGCACTTTGAGTTGCAATTCTTTGTGATTAATTTGACAAAAACTATAGTCATGTGTAACACTTTCAACTGCAAACGTAACGACATAATCATTATTTGAAATCATGCTATTTTAACGATTTAGAATCAGATAAACTATTCTTCTTGACTAAAATAATCATTTTGTAATTTTCTTTCGACTTCAGTTACTTTCTTTGACCGACACGTTTTTGACAATTTCGTGCGTTTCATCTCCGTGAATGATCCAATATATAATTTTTAATTCTTAAAAAAATCCCCATTTAAAACTATATTCAATTTTCTACGTACAAATCCTCGTTTTCTGTCACTATTTCCGTCTATTTCATTAAAACAAGTAATGCATATAGAACGCTTTGATGGCGCTTTCATTAATTTGACGTCTTCGGAGAAGAATACTTTTGCTACAACACTAAATATGTGATACAAAAAATTAGCATTATAGTTGGCAGTAGCGTGACTAGGGCTGTGCGACTATTGAAATCAATAATCGAAAATCGATTTAAAAAAAATCGAATAATTGATCAATCGATTATTCGGATTAATCGATTATTTAAAAACATAATCGAAGGTCCGATTAATCACTTGTTTTGATAATTCGTGTCTTCTATATTATGGTACAAAGCAGGCCTATAACCAGAGTCTTCTCTTCTAGGGGAGGTGGGCATGGGCGTAACTAGAAAATTTTCTGGGGGGGCAGGCCCCAGGTTTAGGGACGGCCCTATAGAGCGCGGCGAGTTTTAAACATCCAGGCGCTCAATTGGCTTTTTCCTGGGAGGGGCATGGCCAATGGGGGGGGGCACCCTGGACCCTCTCTAGTTACGCCTATGGAGGGGGGTTAACATTTTAAATCAAATATAATTATTACTATACAATATTATTGATACAATAAAATAAATTTTAAAGTGAGAAAATTCGAAGTCTCATATATGCTTTGGGGGTTTGGGCTTCAGCCTCACGAGCCCCCTCGCTATGTTTGAAATTTGGTAAAGCATATTTTTACATAAATTGTATTTTTTAAAATCCACTTCAATTTGTGTGCAGCGTATGTTCTGTTTGATCCGGATCTGGTGCTCTGATCATACCTTGTACTTATAGTATGAATACGACATACATCACCAATTTCGTACTTTAGTAGAGAAGCAATTCGTGGTCGTTATTAATGATACTTCAACTAAAGTTTGAGAAGCAACTTGTGCGATTATGGTCATCAACAATAGAAAATCGATTAAATAAGCAATCGATTTAATCGATTAAATCGACTGATTGATTAATTGGTTGATCAATTAATCCGACCTACGACTATTCTCTTAAAATCGATTTAATCAATTGATCGATTATTTAAAAAAATAAAAAGGGTCCGATTAATCTATTAATCGATTAATGTGACAGCCCTAAGCGTGACTATCATCAGAGCTATCTGCGAAGTGTCTGAAAGATCTCAATAGCCATGAGCCATCTGTCTTTGAAATTATAAACCTTAGAAACGTTAAAAATGTCAAAAACCTTTTTCAAAATCCTATTTTTTAAATAAATTATGAATAGAAAGTATTAGGGACGGTAGTCGGTAATCTTAATTTTCAAATTTGGAATACGTTACTTAACAGAAAATTAAAACAATACTTGCCCGTAGGTGACATTACCGTATAGCAAATAGAAAGAGAAAAAAGGTATTGCCACAGCCGAGCCGTATGTAGTCTTAACTACATAATGAAAGTGATTAGCATTATAAAGTACCGTTTATACATAGTTTTGCAGCTATAAAGTAGCTCGTTATAGTACTGTAATGATATCTTGCTATTTACACATCAAATACACATCAGACAGAAAAGCAGAGCAATGGAATTATTGGAAATTTGGCGTTGATTATCTAAGTTCTTTCTTCTTCTTATCGTCGGGCGTCACCAGTGTTGTATTACAAGAGTTGTTGTAGCTTGTATACGTTAAACATGCCAGTACATACAAGTACGACATTAATGTATGCTATTTTTTTTGTTGAGGAATGCATTTAATGCCCTGCATTATTCCTACTATATTATTATTTAATATATTTTCAGCTTTTTTCTACGAGGAGTGTTATATAATGATATCTTGCTATTTACACATCAAATACACATCATTACATACATATCCATCAGAGAGGCATTGAATGATGGATATATTACCATAGCAACGATAATCAATAACAAGAATAAATAAATATCTCATAGAAGATAAACGTCTTTTATTACCTTCTAAAAGAGATAACTTATAAGATTGTGTACAAGACCATATAAACGTCTTTTAAACACAACAGTACTACACCTTTTCCAGTTGTATTTCAGAATTTGGTAATTTAATTTCGGAAAGCGCCATTTGTATTTGTACATTATACAATTGTACATATGAGGTGTGTAAATTAAGTAATGAGACTGACTTTTTTCCATTTTTTTATTCGAATAGAATTACAATGCAATATTGTCTCCCTCAAAATAACTTCCTTGCGAAGCCACACAGCGCTGGAGACGGTTCTTCCAATCCTCATAGCAGTGCCGAAACTCGGATACTGGAATAGCCTTCAGCTGGTTGGTTACAGGCGTTTGAATGTTTTCGAGTATCCCAAAATGAGTTCCCTTGAGGTGATTTTTCAATCTCGGGAAAAGGAAAAAGTCACAAGGACGCAAGTCAGGCGAATAAGGAGGCTGAGGAGCCACAGGAGTGTTTTTACTGGACAAAAACTCGTTTATTGAAATTGCTGTGTGACAAGGCGCATTATCGTGATGCAACACCCAGTTGTTCTTGATGTTTGGTCTCACACGAATAAGCCTTTTTCGAAGTTTTTCAAGAACCTCTCGGTAAAAGTGTTGATTGACCGTTTGGCCTTGAGGCACAACCTCTTTGTGGACGATTCCCTGGCTATCGAAAAACAAATCAGCATGCATTTGATCTTCGACTTGCTCATTCTTGCCTTTTTTTGGCCTTGGAGAAGTTGAAGTGTGCCAGTCCATGCTCTGGCGCTTGGTTTCCGGGTCGTACTCAAACACCCAAGACTCGTCACCAGTAATGACACGTTCCAGAAAATGAGGATCATTTTTAATCGATTCCAAAAAGTCAAGGCACCTTTCCCTCCTGATGTCCTTTTGGTCTTGCGAAAGGTTTTTTGGAACCATTTTTGCGCAGATTTTTCTCATCCTCAATTCATTGGTCAAAATCTGATGAACGGTGGTGTGAGTCAAATTCAACTCTTCCCCGATCATTCTGATTGTCAACCGACGATCTGAACGCACAAGATCCCGGATTCTGTTGGCATTTTCATCGGTTCTTGAAGATGAAAGCCTTCCGCTTCGTGGTTCATCTTCAATCGACTCTCTTCCTTCTGGAAATGCCTTAAACCACAGAAAAACCTGGGTCCTTCGTGGTTTATCTTCAATCGACTCTCTTCCTTCTGGAAATGCCTTAAACCACCGAAAAACCTGGGTCCTTGACAAAACACCGTCTCCGTAAGGCTGCTGAAGTTTTGCAAAAGTTTCCGTTGCATTGTGCCCAAGTCTGAAGCAAAACCTGATAGCACACCGTTGCTTGAAATTGATGTCACTCATTTTTAGAACGCACTAGAGAAAACTGTTTCACGAAAAAAATCGCTACGGACAACCAAATGACTTTAGCGAGTTCAAACTCGTACTGAAGGCGTATCACATGTTCACCTGCCGCTCCTCCAAGTCCCGCGTCACAAGTGTCGCCAGATCGAACGCTACGTTGCCAGTCTCATTACTTAATTTACACACCTCGTATATGTATATTTTTAGAACACGTCAATTATATCAGAAAACGTAAATTGCTTTTCAAAAAGTGTGAGTTCATAATTACTTTTCCGTGTTTTTCTGGAGATTTTACTTAGAAAATTTTAAATCACACAATATGTCTACTCAAATTAAAATTATTTGTATAAAATGCCACATGGCTGCAGTGTTAATACAGATTTTCAACACATGTATATCTGACATTTTCTGAAATACAAATGTCGATTTCGAAAATACAAATAACGACTTAAACGAAATTAATTTGACAAATTCTTATTTATATATGATTAAACTGAAATACAATTGACGCTTTCTGAAATCAAACTGACCATTTTGAAATACAAATAGCGCTTTCTGAAATCAAATTGACAAAACTGAAATAGAACTGATTATTTCTGAAATTAACTTGACTAATCTGAAATACAACTAAGATCTAGTAAAATAAAATAGTAATAGTAAAATAAAATATAGTAACAGCAAAAGCCCACTATAACATACCCAGTTTTCCAATGGCAACTATGTATTATGAAATAAATAAAGATGATTATTAGAAATTCATAATTATGGAGTTCCACCCAAGTACAAAATTAAAGTAGCCGCCCCTACAAGAATTTTTTGTTCAAGTTAAAGGATAAATTACGCATTAAATATATTTATGAAAAAACTTAGCATAATTTTTGAAATATTTTTTCCCAAAATTTTTTTCCTCAAAATTTTTTTCACCAAATTTTATTTCTCCAAAATTTTTTCTCCTCAAAATTCTTTCCTCAAAACTTTATTCACCCAAAATTTTTTCCCCTCAAAATTTTTTCCCCAAAATTTTTTTAAAATTTTTTTTCCCAAATTTTTTTCCCCAAAATTTTTTTCCCCCAAAATTTTTTTCCCCCAAAATTTTCTTTCTCCAAATTTTTATTCCCCCAAAATTTTCTTTCCCCAAATTTTTATTCGCCCAAAACTTTTTCCCCCAACATTTTCTTTCTCCAAAATTTTCTTCCCCAAAATTTTTTCCCCCCAAAATTTTTTCCTCCAAAATCTTTTACCAATATTTTTTTCTGCAAAATTTTTTTCTTTTAAATTTTCTCATTAGCATTTTAATACTTGAACTGAACTGATTTATGTGTGGTATTATTTTTAAATTTCGCTTCATGACACCTAGAAACTAGGTAGTTCTTTTTCGGCATTTAGCTGTTTTCTCAGCGGTACGTGTAAACGAAATATAAAACGAAGTTCTAACTCTAGATTTTAGTTTAAGTGCAGCAACTGAACGCGTAACACTTACCTCTCTTCGCAACCGTATTTAAACGTATACAAGAAAAAAAATGTCATTCGCTATTCAGCTTCTTGATAACCTAAGAGGTCTTGCATACAACCCGCAGCTACAGGGTAATGCTCGAGCCATCTCGAATGCTTTAAAACAATGTACCTCAGCTATATGGAAAATCAATAGGGCACTGGAAAAAGAAACATCCTTAGGGGTGAAGAACCATCTATCAACCTGCCTGGCCCAAGCAAGATCATACAGGGAGATTATTAAAGCATTAAAAACTGTAGGTGGGAGCAATAGCCAACGAAAAGAAACAGCTCGCGATCGCGTGAAGTGGTCGGACATGAAGGCAGCCTTTAAGTCGCGCATCAGAACTGCTGTAATCACCAACATCAAGCATATTGATCCAAAGGCATTCATGGAAGACTGTTCAGTTATTTTTCAGAGGCGTATTCTGAATTTGTTGAAGCAAGATGCGGCGTTAAAAGTAAACGCAATTTTAACTGGATTATTCGAGATCAAGAAGAGAGATAAGATCATAGAGGAAATAAAGTACTTGAATACAAGAAATGCAGCCATTTATCAGGATAGTGATATATCCCAGTGGTTCGTAGACAATATTCAAAACTCTATACTGAAAGATTTAGAGGAATTTCAAGTAAGTTTAAAAAATCTCATAAGTTAGAAATAAACTAATGCCCGCATATTTCTTTATCTAGCAAAAGGAGAGCGGATGGAGCCTCAAATCAATCATCAACCTCCAAGTAAACATCAACAAGTTTACTCAGCAACTAGGCTCATCATACATCGAGCTGCCTGAGCAAATAAAAAAGAAGAAAGCTTGCATCAATGTACAGAATAATGATGAAGCCTGCTTTGCATGGGCCGTGACATCAGCATTATATCCATCAGCTCAAGAACTAAATTCTAGCAGGGTTAGCAGTTACCCACACTTCTCTACAGTACTGAATTTTAAAGACATTACAATGCCGATGACGATTAAACAAATACCCAGATTCGAATACCAAAATAACATTTCCGTTGATGTATACATCCTGGAGAAGCAGAAGGGTAAGAAAAAGTTTAGCGTGCACCCCACATATTTAACAAAAGATAAGCAGGACAAACATGTCAACTTGCTGCTTCTCCAGGATGTATATTACGATGATGATGAACAGATAGCTGATGATGATTGTAAGCCACACTTCCATTATGTATGGATTAAGAATCAAAGTCGGCTACTATCATCACAGCTTAACCGAGATCACTATCATAAGTTCTTTTGCGATAGATGTCTCCACTACTTCCATACACAAAAAAAATTACAACTTCATACTGAAGACTGTATAAAAATGAACGAGTGTAAAGTTAGGCTGCCAACAGCTGAGCAGGCAAAAGTACTATTTAAAAATCATAAGCATAAAGAATCAACGCCATTCATCATATATGCCGATTTAGAGTGTCTGCTGATACCGACTAGTGAAAAGAATAAGGTACAAGATCATATCCCCCATAGTATAGCATACTACGTTAAATGCTCTTATGATGATACCTTGTCCTTTTACCGGGCTTATCGTGGTGAGGACTGTCAGGAATGGCTTGCTCGGGAGATGCAGCAGTTTGCTGAAGATGTCGAGACGGTGTTTCTTTGCCCTCTACCTATGGACACCCTATCGCCTGAGCAAGACGATGAATTCCGTACCGCTTTAGAATGTCATATATGTCTGGAGCCATTTTCTGTAGATAGTAACAAAGTAAGGGATCATTGTCATCTTACCAGTAAGTATCGTGGCCCCGCCCATACAAATTGTAACATCAACTATAAGGACAACTATACCATACCCGTAGTTTTCCATAACTTAAGCGGGTATGACAGTCATTTCATTATCAAGAACCTAGCTTCAGACTTTGACGGACGAGTAGATCTCCTTCCAATCAATAAAGAACGCTATATATCTTTCACTAAGAATGTAGAGTACAATTTAGTAAAATTCAGATTTATAAACTCTTAGATTTTTGGCTAGCAGTCTAGAAACTTTGGCATCCTATTTAGATGTATACCCAAATTTAAAATCACAATTCCTAGACTTAGACTAATCAAAATTCAAAATTCTGACTAGGAAGGGGGTCTTCCCCTTATGATTACATTAATGACTAAACGAAACTTGATGAGACACAATTAGCAGACAAATCCAAATTCTACAATAGTTTAACAGATACAGCTATAACGGATGAATGCTATACACTATGCTTGTATATATATTTGTATATATTCTTCTCACATGTTTTATGTGAAAATAAAACTTGATAAAATGATTTTATTGTTTTTTTATTTTTTTGTAAGTTTATACATTATTATCCTATACTACAATCGAAAATCAACTTATACTGATACTAGGTAAGTATAGTTCATTTACTTAATATAAATTACATATGCATGAAATTATATGAGTATTTATTTTTCTATAAATTAACTTCTAACATTTTAAACTTAGATCAACTTATATGCTAACATTTCTTTCTTTTACTTACTATATGAACTACACACATACAAGCATGAGCTTATTTATGAATAAACTTTCTAGCAATTTATCTTAGATTAATCTTTCTAACACTTTAACTTCAGGTCCGGATTAAGGTTATGGGAGCCCCTAGGCTAAACTTATAAGGCGCCCCTACCTCCTGATTCCTTCTCACTTTTTAGATTTTTTATTTTTACTAAAAATAAACTACAATAAGGAAAAGCAAACATATTTTATTATAAATTGGGAAAACTTTAAAAAATAAATTCATATTTCAAAAGGTTATTTTTCGGCACTTCATAGATGCAAATTCATCAATTACTTCATTGAAATTAAAATTTTTAACCAGATCTGATTCAATGGCCAAAATGGATAAATCGACAAGTTTTTCTTGTCTTAGCGTACTTCTAACAAAATTTTTTACGCGGCTCAGAGCAGAAAATGATCTTTCTCCAGAACAATTAGTTACTGGTATGCATAAGAAGATTCGCAATGCAACATCAACATTTGGAAATGTTGACATCACTTTATTATCTCTAATTAATTTAAGCATCTCTTCCATATTTAAAGTACTTTTTGAATTGATACCTTCTATAAAATATTTAAACTGTACACATTCTTAAGGAAAATTATCGTCTAAGTCGTTAGCATAATATTTTTTCAAAGATACAGCCGCTTCATTTATTGAATTGTCGTCTAAATTAACCAAATTAAACAAAAATCCGAAATTATTTGAAATAATGTTATAGGCATTTTTTCTTTTAGTTAATTCGCTGATAATTTTGTCTATGATAACATAATAAGTATTTAACAGCCTTGGTAGTGTAATGTCTGGCGTGCCGGACTTTCACCCAAGCGGCCCGGGTTCGACTCCCGGCGCTGGCAGATCTGGTTAAGGTTTTCTGCAGTTTTCCTTAGCTGTAACACAAATGTGGGATTTGCGCTGCTCTATCTATAAGTCGGCTGCAGCCGCACATTGGGCCTACATAATAATAATAATCGCCCCCTCCCTCCCGCACAAGCTTATAGCTTCTGGGGCCTTGGTTTAGGCTATGGGTTGTAGTAATTATTATTATTATTATTAATTCTCATGTTACTGGATCCATCAAACTTTGCTTCTGGTGTGGTACTCTCATAGCTGTGGGCTTTTCGAATTTTGACTCTTTTAATATCGTATTTATATGAATTACAATTGGAAAGTTTTTTGCCCTCTGCCTCGTAATAATCGAATTTGTTTCTTAGTTGACTAATGAATTGAATAAGAGAGTCATAAAGTTTTACACCAGTCAAAATATTAATATCTGCTTGCTGAAGCGATTTACTTGTTTTATTAAAATTTTCAGTAACATCACTCCAGAAAACAGTCATGATGCCTGTTTCCAACTCTGAAAAATTTTTTGCGAGTCCTTTGGCTTCTGTCGTAGTTGAAGATGACTGAGTTGAATCATTTATAATTTGCTGCAAAGCGGTATTTAAACAATTGAATCCACGGTAAAGAGCTTTACAAGCATCTCCTCTGGCTGACCATCTTGTTTTTGATAACCTTTTTACAACCAAGTGGTTTTCTGTTTTTAAAATTTCTGTCATAATGTTCCACCTAATTGTGGATGCAGAAAAGAAATTATATACTTTGTCTACAAACATGAAAAATAGTGTAGCATTCTCACAACATTCAGCAGCACAGATTCCAACTAAATTTAAACTATGTGCTGCGCAAGGCACAAAGGTAGCTAGATTATTATGGTTCATTATTCGTGCTTGTAAACCAGAATACGCACCAGACATGTTGCTTGCATTATCGTAACTTTGACCTCGACAGTTTTTTAGGTCCAAAGATAAATTTTGCAAAGTGTTTAAAACTGCCGTTTCCATATCTTCAGCTTTGTGGCCTACTTTATCAATAAAGGTTACAAAACGTTCCACCGGCGTCCCATTTTCGGATACATATCTTAAAATGAACGTTAATTGATCCATGTGAGCAACATCGGGTGTAGAGTCCACACTTATGGAAATAGTATATTGAAACACGAGTTTTGTAAAACTCTTATTTCGACACGAGTCCAGTTTGCAGCACGACTGCCGTAGGCAGGAGTGCCTGTAAAGGACGAGTGCTCGGAAGTTTTACAAAACGAATTTTTCATGTTATTTTTCCTAATTTCCAAATAAAATAACTTTTTAATACAAATAAAATCAATTTTGCTAATTTAGGGAATTTTGCAACGGTTGGTGACACTTTTATTTCAAAGCCTCCATTTAAAACAAAATTTTAAATTTGAATCAAGTAGACTCACTATAAATGTCATTTTTTGCAAGTTAAATTCGTTGAAGTGCAAAATTAGTTAGAAGATGAATTCAGAAATTTCTTGCACCCCACCAGAAATACGGCAAATTGCAGAAAATAGTATGCTAAATTTATTGCCCGTGAAATCTCATGGCAAATATAAAAAACAATTTCAACATTTTCAAAAATGGTGTGCCGAGAATGGGATAAATGGGATATCAGAAAATGTTCTGTTAGCATACTTCAATATGCAACGAGACAAATATAAACCATCTACGTTATGGAGCAGGTATTCAATGCTGCGAACATGCCTGAATGTCCATAAAAATGTGGATATTTCCACTTATAAAAAACTTCAAGCCCTATTAAAACGCTCTTCACAGGGATATGTCCCTAAAAAATCAAAAATTCTTGAGGAGAATGATATAAAAAGATTCATAGCGGAAGCCGATAATAGAAAATACCTGGCTATGAAGGTAGGTTTCAAATTTTGCTTTTCAAGTGTCACTATAGGTTTACATTGTAGGTTATCCTTATAAGGGGGTACAACGGCGCCTGTAGGCGAGATGAACTTACAAATATGTCCCTGAATGATCTAGATTTTAAATCAGATTCCATTCTCGTAAATATACCTAAAACAAAAAACTATGTTCCTAGGATGTTTGCCATAACAGACAAAAACTGGATCAAATTGATTAAAAAGTATAACAGTCTCCGTCCTAAGACTGTTAAACATGACCGCTTCTTTTTAACCTACCGCAACGGTTTATGTATTAATAGTCCCATTGGTATTAATACCATGGGAAAGATTCCGAAAGAAATTGCTACCTTTCTTCAGCTCCCAGATCCTCACCTATTCACAGGCCATTGCTTTCGGAGATCGAGTGCTACGCATGTAGCAAACAGTGGCGGTGATCTTTTGACGATTAAACGCTTTGGAGGATGGAAAAGTTCAGCAGTTGCTGAGGGTTATGTTGATTCATCTTTAAGCAACAAAATTGAAGTTTCAAAAATGTTTGTCCAGGAAACAAACGTTGAACTCCCTGGCTGTTCCACGATCACTAATTCAAATGACTCTGAAACAGTATTACAGAGAACAGAGAGCACTCCAGCACAAAACGGCCAAGTCACTGTTGGGGGGAATAATACCCATGAAGAGAATGTTTCCTCAACTCACGGTATAATTATCAACTCCACTGATAGTTCTACTGTCAACATAAATGTTTATAATAATTGTACTTTTGCAAATAGTAATTAAAACTTAAATTCAATGATTCCAACGATTTCTCTGTTGTCTGGCTTGCAGCCATAACCTGTAACCACAAACTCATACTGACATCTGACATCCTGTACAATTTATGTCAGTATGTTACCAACCGAAAAAAAGTCCCTAGATTTCGGGTTTGGGAATGGTTCATTTCCACACCCAAAATGGATGCGGAAATAGCTTTGTTAACACAGCAAATTAGGAAAAATATTTTGTATTTCTTATTTCATTTCCAATTTGCTTCCGTACGTTTTTGGCTAACAGACAAATAAATTCATCACATGTTGTTGACGATAAATATGATACTTTTCCTTTTCCTGGGTTTCCGTATTTTTCAATATGACCCTTCAAAAATGGATCAAATTCTGCTATTAATTCTAGAGTTCCCAAATAATTTCCATTATTAGGTGTACCGAAAATTTCACTTGATCCTCGAAATGCCAAGCCGCGACTTGACAAAAACTTTATGGTAGCTACAACACGCTTTAAAACGTTTACCCAATATTCTTTTTCTGCCAGATATTGTTTATGAATCTCTTGATCAATTTTACCAATCATACTAGATCTAGATATATAGACTAGAATCCATGCACAAAAGCGGATGACTTTTTACTAAATAATTTACATGGTACACAATAAACTGATTTTTTTGATATTGAATAAATGAGCCATTCGCGTCGAAAAGTCTCTCCATTAATAAGAGTAGAAAAAAACAAAGTTTTTGAACAATAACGATTTTGTGAACCATGTGTTCTCTTAGATTTTTCAAAATCAATGACATCTAAATTTTGTTGAATTGGATGTTTAATAATAAAGTCGGTTACTACTTTTATGTTGTCAACAGTCCAATTAGCAGGATCGTAACTTATTTCTTTGATACCAGAAGAAGTAGATTCTGTAGATTCTTCGTTACAAACTAATTGAGGAGCATACAAAAGATTATAATGAAGAAACACATTTAGAACTTTTCCCTTACCGGTTAATGATGATGTACTAGAAAATTGATCATGTGAATTTATTAACTTTTCGGAACAAATGTCTGTAGATGTGCCGGCTACGACATCTAATTCTAATGTACAAGTAGATTCTTTTGCAGATGAAGCTTGTATTTGCGTTCCAGTATCTAAGTGTTAATAGTGTTATTTATCTCAACAAAATCTTATAAGTAAAATTAAAATTCTCACCACTGTCAGGTTTTGAAACAATTATTTTTTCCGTTGTTTTTTTTAAAGAACGATTCCAATTTAGGCACTTTTTGTAAAGCTTCTTCTTGTTTTTCCTCTTTAACTTTATTTAATTTCCTCCTTTGAGCCCCACTTAACTTGCCTTTATTTGACATTTTGTGTAAAAATGATACTATAGTATAACACTACCGACTACCGTGGATGTGGGAGACTTGAAACCGCCCTGGTGACTTGAAACCGAGGTGCGCGATATAACAAATAAATGTGCTGCACTCTAGTAGTGAGTAGAATGAATAAATAAAAAATGGTATGTTGCCTACAATACCAACATATAACCGTCGGTAATGTGCTATTTTATTTCAATTAACGAGTACTGTGACTTTTTTTTGTTTCATGTTTCGTATGCCGTACCTAAGTGTTTATTTTATTTTTAATTGATAAAACGGAAATTTTCGAAATCCGATTTTTCTTTTTATTTAGCGGAAATTTTTATTTGATGCGCCCTTTTTCCGCTGGCGCCCCTTTTCTGATGGCGCCCCTAGGCTAGAGCCTAGATAGCCTATTGGGTAATCCGGCCCTGTTTAACTTAATAAACTGTATAATGTCATTTAACAACATTTTCAGCCTTTATCCAGGACTTTTCATTCAAGCCGAGCCATTTTACGCAAATGTCACCATTGCTGCGGCGTTTAAGTATTTGTTCAACTAAGTAAATGTCAGGCTGTTTGGTTTTATGCAGGTCGAACTTGTAGAAGGCTCCTCGGACAGCAACCCCGTGAAGATCTTCCAGTAGATATGTGACAGGTTTTGTAAATTGAACTTTGACTATTTTGAATAATTCTGTTGACCAGTTGGGCGTGTATTCTTTAGAAAAGACCCCTTTGAACTTACTAATGCATACGATGTCATTCAACTCTAGTTTACGTTTACTTCTTGACGCTACATCAGCTTTTACATTAGCATCATAAACGGATAGTCGCGTCGTCGGTGTAACAGTAGAAGGCGCCTGACCTATCGTTCTATGTCTGGTATTGTTATAGCTGTCAACTACCCGTTGTAATATATCTATCCATTTAAACGTGCCTCGGTAGCTAAACTCTTTATACAGCTTTTACTTAATTGTACGGATAACGCGTTCAACCATTGAAGCCTTAATTACAGAATATGTAGAGTAATGATTTATACTGTGCTCTTTCATTAATCGTTTAAAATGTTTATTGTAAAACTCTTTCCCGAGATCCGTCTGAAGATTCTTAGGTATGGCTGCATTAGCACTCTTAAAGATACTGCGAGCCTGCTTTGTCACCTCTTCTCCGGATTTAGTTTTCAACGGACGTGCATACAGATATTTCGAATAACAGTTTATCATCAGCAGTATGTAACGATACCCCTTATTTACTTTAGCATAGGGCATAAACTCGGCTAAGTCAGCCTGGAACAAGTCTTCGAAATCTTTTATTATAGTGTGGCGTCTTTGAAAGTTTTTTCTAGCAGCCCTATGTATTTCATCAACAACGGTTTGTTTAGCACTCATCATGTAATAGCAATTTTATTAATCTCAACTACGACAATGACAGCAACGTCTCAAATAATTATATTTGTAGCAGCAGAGGCGGTGTTTGATGAATAATGAATTTTGTGTAAAGCATCATATCATTATATACTAGAGCGCGAAATCTTTTATTCAATGATTCCTTCCTCCTTAAGTTCACTTATAATTGATATTATTTCGTTTTCATTCTGTGGACTACTGTTGCCGGCACTCTTTACAGCATACAATAAACGAAGCCTGTCGACTAGCTCATTGGCCTTATTCCAGTAAACGTATTCGACTTTACAATCGCTTAATTTTTTAAAATTTGACGATGATGACACTCTAATGCCTAAACCTTTGATTCTGGATAAGTTCGGTTTAATTATATAATCATACTTCCAATGTTTAACAGCTGTTAGTTTACCATGTGGTCTATACGATTTCTTATGCGCATTAGTAAGGGCTATTATCTGCATATAATTATTGATATCATCTTGCGATGGTGTAGACTCTAATTCTCTAAACGTGAGTAAGTCAAACAGACCGGGTGTTGCTTCCAAAACATTGTTTTTAATCACGATGTTTGTATCACGCATGGTCACAGGGGAAGATGCAAATGTCCACGCGTCGCGATCAATTTTATATCTAATACCGAATCTAGTTCTATCTATATTTTTGTTTCCGACAGCGTTAGCTTTTAACATACCGTAATGTGTAGGGAGATCGTGAGTTTTATTAGATTCTTCTTCTTCTTCGTCTGCTTCCGATGATGACTGATGCAGCAGGTTGTTTTTAACTTCCATCAGGGGAATGTAACTAGCAGTAGTAGCAGCAGCTGGTTGTGTTTTGACTTTCAATAGAGGTACGTTAGAGATGTTTACTGATTTAGCAATGGTTTCCAGCGGCGATATAACTGGATTGTGCGTGACGCGATACATACGTTCTGCTTCTGCTCTGTTACGATGAAAGTATGCAGATTTCTTACGTATAGCATTACGAGCGTGTATTATTTTACGCTTTAAGCTCAGATCATACGTGTTGGAGTTGCCGGCGATGCAGAGACTACTAAACGAATCGACTCTAATTATAAACTTATATATGAATCAAAACCCTTCCGATATCTGCCCTTGTCTAAAGAACAGTCTTTATTAATTACCAGGAAATCATGCGTCTCCTTCCAACACAGAGAGCAAATGTTTTTGAACTGATCATAGTTAATACCGTCTCGTACAACGTGATCGCTAAACACGTGTTTTAAGTTCAACTCGTCTTGTCTAAAGAGAATAATTAGGTTTGCATTATCCCTAATCAAATGTTTCGGTATTTTGGCATACGTTTGACCTAGATAAAAAGAGTCAACGCCCTTATATCTACCCATGCTAAAATATTCTCTAATCTTTTCCTGCTTGCTACAAATTATATCGTCAAAAATGAACACCGAATTAGGTTTGACATCACCGGGACTTATTACGTCATCGTCTTCGCTAAATTCATGATACCCCATATCTGTAAGGGGTTTCATAACACGTCTTAAGAATTCATATTTAGGCTGAAATAAAGACTTGGCGTATAGGTAGATGTTTTCAAATTCTAAACCGTTTTCGCTAATAAGTAAACCTAACATAGCATTAGTTTTACCGCAGGAAGATGGGCCGCTCAAAATTGCTCGACATGATACCGGTAACAAGTCACCATGTTTCCTAACATCCTCGCCAGATCGTTGTAAAGATGCATCATCACCGTCTAGGTTATATATGTTTACCGACTTCTTTTGTTTAACAACCTTCATTATGGTACGCGTACGTGTCTAGTCACGGTCTCGTTAAACGGATTATACTCGATCAACGCGTCGTGAAGGATCAAACAATACGCCTTAGCTGTATTCGTAAATGCGGCAGAAGACTCGAGTTCTAGTCTAATATCGACAGTGGAATCCTTAAAACTCTCTACTTGTCTTGAACAGTCAATAACAAAAACCGGATACGTTTCAAACGATTTGTAGCCGAGTAAACAACTCTCAACCGCACCTCTACCTACACCGTCGTAGTAATTCTCACGAAAACGAATATAATTCAAATACGCAGGAATGTAGTCCTTACGACTGAAATCGAGATTTAAAGGCTGATGTGGGAACACTTGTGAATTTAAATACAGCTTAACGTCGACTAAGTCCGAATGAGTAAATGTAGTCGGGTTACCCGTTCTTATACCCAGCTGACGCTCGTCTTATAAAACTACAAAGACCCAGCGCGGTTTTTCCAGTTCATTGGAATTCTTTATGCGCCAAACCTGATTTTTAGTAGTTCCCAACGAGGGTAACTCGTGTAATTCCCAACGTCTAAACGGGGTGATAATAGAAGAATTATCTCTTAAACTCTCCACGAGGTTCACTTTGCTTTCATCTGATAACAGTATATGTGGAACTTCCCACGAGAGCCTATCAATCTTGATATCTACATCGGTTTCTGCATCACCAGCACCGCTCTTATAGCAATTAAAATCGTTCTTGGCGCGAATTAAAACTAGCTGACAACTCATCTGAGATATTACTTTTTATAATCGTCTGCAAATCCAAAGATATCTTTTAATGGTATTCTACATGTGAAATGAAAGACGTTATTCCCTGCGTTATGTAACAAATCATTATCGCTAGTAATCCCAATGTTCCAAGCGTTACAGGATAAAGCTCTGTCTTCGGCGTCATGTGAAACGAGACCATTGATAGTGCTTGTAATGCCAGGCTGTTTACATACATCAATAAGTTGATTCGCGCCTAATATTACTTGTATTTCATCAAAGAGAAAGTAGACGAAATTGTTTACCAGATTCCACGTTGGCTTTTCGAGTCTGGTGCCTTTAACAAGGATGTAACTGTCATACAAAGCTAAAACATTATCGGAATTTTGTATACTGATTCTAATAGTATCGGAATGGTTGGCATTTAACGTGAACGGTAAATAGGTGTAAAAGTCCTCTTTTATTATATCTGTATCAATACGAGGCTTCTCAAATATGTTTAATTTATCAATGGCAAAGGCGTCCGTGTTAATATGCATTTTACTTCGTTTGGACATATTGTTGTTATTGTACTTTAAAGCCTAAAGATTCAAGAAGCGAGCGACGACCTTTCGTTAGTTTTAATCGGAGGTCTGCACGGGTTGACGTTCGACGGTGAATGACCTTTGATGGACATATGCTGATGCTTTTATAGCTAAAGTTTATTTCTATTTTCACGTTTAAGTTCTAGCCGGATGCTTGTGAAAGTATCTTCAGACAAATTTATTAACTCTCCTCTCGGGTCTACTAATCTAATGGTAATGTTATCGATCTCGGTGACAGTGATGGGAAAGTAAATCACATGCGATGGCTCCTTTTCAATCAGATAGCCGGGTGGTACGCAAACACCGAATTCGAAGATTGTATGACCTGATTGATTGTTTCTATATGAGCCGCCTATAATATTCGTGTCTACAAAGATGTTTGGAGTTGAAAGTATATTGACAATTCGATCTGATACATGTGTACTACTATCTGGTTCTAGCACGCGCTCCTTAAATCCTAGTAGGGATCCTATGTTATCGGGTTTGTTAAAATCAATCAACTCGGTAGCGGATTCAATCTCACACTTTCCCGTATTAGTGTTAGCTTTGAGTTGTAGTAGCAGATCTCCTTGTTCCGGATCACCACTAATTTGATTCTTTATATAGTTAGCGATTTCAACCAATTCGTAGCTACCCGGTTCAATAGTTATTACCTTTTCTCCGTAATAAAATTTATTTTTGCCTGGGTATATATTCCGTATGGTGTGACTTGTATATAAGCCGACTAATCCTAGCGAATATTCGTAACGCACGTGATCTAGTGTTATAGGTGGATAAATACGATTCGTAGAAAGACTGTTCCCTGTACCGTACACCGTGATGGTCCTAGCCATACTTAACCGATTTACACTTTCACCTCTCTTTTATACAAAAATCTCAGAGACAGATGTCCGCAGTTGTATGTATTGAACTTTTGTTCTTGGGCTACGTTGTAGTATACGGCACAGCGAGGCCCTAAATATCTCACAAGTTCAGCTGGTGGTCTTAGGTCTCCAAACGGGTCATAGTACAAAACGACGTTTCGATCCTTTCTATAAGCAACCCAATGAGTACCCGGTCCTCCAGCGTCGTCAAGATTAACAATAGCTCTTTCAGATTGCAAAGGTTTCGTTGAAGGTAGACTTGTTCTCATATAGACACGTCTAAAATAGGGTATGTCTGTAGCATGTTTTATTATATCTAGATCTGTAAGTGTCTCCGAGGCAAGTTATTCAGTTTTTTGACCCGACATATGGTTTTAAGTACAATGCAGCTCCGCCTGCTCTATACGGTTTCAGATAAAGGGCGTTCCCTTTCTTACCGCCTAAAGTGATAGCTTCTATACTTTTATTATGCCGTGTTGTTTCTTCTAGCTGTCTCTTATTACTGTTAGCAGTGTAAACAGGTTTTGCTACCCCCGAAGCGCCTCCTATAATTGCCCCGAGAGCCGAGAGTCCAGCAAAAAATGGCATGAGTGGTAAAATATCTCCTGTAGCTGTAGGCACTGGAATAATTCGGGGTACTTTAACGTTTTTTCGACCGCCCACGTTTTTAATGATTCTTTTGGCAGCGCTCAGGGCATGATGTATTAAGTCTTTACCCGTGAGTGTCTTGCTAGCATGATTTACTATACCAACAAGCTTCTTTAAAACGCCACCTTTGAAAGTGACAGTTTTCTTCTTCATCTTTCTAGCGAGACCCTTTTTCACTGACGGTTTCTTTGTCTTTACGCCCATTCCCAACTTTCTTTTAGCCTTCATTATACCGGTTACAAACAGAGCTGATGCTCTTTCCCCTAATTTAGAGTCTTTAGCCTTAACACGCTTTCAAGCAGCTTCTTCTAATACACGGTCTGCCTGGTGTCTACTGTTCAAATCGGAGCTTTGAGCGTACGAGATGTCGTGCAGCATACACGCCTGGTCCAAAGGATTTATACCTTTATCGCCACGTTGTAATCTTTTAGATAATTTAGTACCTGGTTCACAGTACTGATAGGAAGGAAGATGTAGTTCAATAAGCAACTTGTCTATGAGTTTGTTAACAACGCCGTTACCTTGGCGAGCTAACATCTGATACTGAGAGAAGAGACTGCTTGTACCTGTATTCATACTCAGTCGCCGCCGGACTAATCTACATTCTGAAATCTCTGCATATAGATAAGTCTCTATGATCAGCTTGTTGAATTTTACTCAGCTGCTTTTCAACATCATGTATTCTTCTTTGAAAACGGTATCTGTCCAGAGCTATTGTTTGCCAGTCTCCCTTTCTCGCCTGTCTGTATGCATACTCCCATACTATCATATGATGTATATTATTCATGCTTACGTCAGCGAAACTTACTTTCTTTACCATAGCGATGTCTTACTAATGCTGCTACTACTACATATCGCTATGGTTGGGTAGGTATATACACTAATAAAACTAAAACATTGTTTATGCACAGATGCATTATAATTAGACTATTATTGTAAGACTCATCTAAACATAAAAGTCTTTTTATGCACAGATGCATTATAATTAGACTATTATTGATAGATCTATCTAAACATAACTGTCTCTTTATGCCCCAAGGGCCTCTTTATGATCCGACGGGCAATAATGAAACGTCAATTAAATGTCAGAGCTGTATTTGTAGAACTTGATTGGTTCTTAATATAATTTGTAAACTTATCACCAATGAAAATAAGCTGAAATTAAGTATTTTAGATAGTAACTATAGTAACGTACTTCGTATATATGCACATAAGTATACGTACAGCGGCTTGATGTAACCTACGTACTCATTTAATTATATTTTTTACACAATAATAGATTTGAGATAAAAACAATCTGTGCATAAAATAGTGTATGCATTTCGGGCATAACTTGCTTTTATGGCCCTACAGCCTTTTCCTAGCCCTCGGCTAAAGGTAAGTACTCACAGCAGCGGATGTCATACGATTGGTCAGTTTGAGTCAAATCGTCTCAAACCGACCAATCGTATGACATCCGCCTGCGGATCCGCTGCTGTGGGTACTTACCTTAACGCCTCGGGCTAGAAATAACGCTTCTGGCCATAAAAGCTTCTTTATGCCCTTAATACATAAATAACTATTATGGCCCAAGGGCCTCTTTATGGTCAAACGAGCAATAACGAAACGTCAATTAAATGTCAGAAGTTTTTTTGTAGAACTTGATTGGTCCTTAATATAATTTGTAAACTTATCACCAATGAAAATAAACTGAAATAAAATATTTTGGAATAGTAACTATAGTAACGTACTTCGTATAAGCACATAAGTATACGCACAGCTGCTTGATGTACCTACGTACTCATTTAATTATATTTTTACACAATAATAGATTTGACATTAAAAACTTAATCTGTGCATAAAATAGTGTATGTATAGCGGGCATAACTTGCTTTTAGGGCCCTACAGCCTTTTCCTAGCCCTCGGCTGACGCCTCGGGCTAGAAATAACGCTGCTGGCCATAAAAGCTTCATTATGCCCTTAATACATAAATAACTATTAAATACATTTTTTATTTCTTCAACGATACATTTAGACTAAGATAAAAAAATAACTGATTAGCGTAGATATAAGCAAACTAAGCATCTGCGCAGCACTCCCGTAAGGTCCACCGCATTTCCTATCTGCGCTAATCAGGCATTTGATATAATACACTTAAAACGAATGAAAATGGTGTCCATATTAAATATGAATGTATATTCTTCTTCAGGTCTGCTGTTAGTAAATTCCGTTATTAGTTGGCATTATACACTCTCTTTATGTTGTAAGAGTTCGTACGTGTTGCAGATTCGGCTATTAGGGCATCAAACGATGATCGCATAACTTTTTGAGTATCCTCGAGCGCTTGTACTTTATCTAATAATTTTTTATAATTACTATCTAGTGTATTATTCGTTTCTTCTATCTTTGTCAACACACTTGAATGATTAGTATCCATCTCATCATTTGTTATTAGGAGATTTCTCTTTGTTTCTTTTTCCAACGTTGTTAGCAAACTGTTAAGTTTACTAGTTTCAATGTCAACCTTTGTTACCTTTTGCTTTAGATCTTTAATAGTGTTCTGAGTGTCGGTAGTCATTGTAATGAAGGTTTGTACAGCAGAGTCAAATTGAGTATCTACATAGGCTTTAGAAGCGACATCAGTACCATCTATAGGGTAACTTACTGAAATAATACGTTTACCATCTGCATTAAACTGCATTTGATCGTTTGTATGCATAGCTCGCTTGTTAGAATACTGTCTAGAAATTACATCTTTATCCTCTAGAGGTTCTCCTATATTACAAATTCTTCCATCTTTAGTATTACAGTACGATTCCCGTCCTTTATCCTCTCGTCTCAAACATTTAGAGAGTAATTTTCTTTCAACATCGTCCGCCAGCTCTTTGGTATACTTTTTCGTGCAAACATCGTGGTCGTCAATCGGTCCATTAACATGAACTAGTTTTCTCTTCTTAACATCTACTATAGCTTCGGGGCCGTCAGCAATAGCTGATAACATTAGTACAGATCGCTTTGTGACAAGATCGTGATCGTTGATAGGAGCGCCTACATTAGTTATACGTCGGTTCTCAACATCGAAATTACCATCAGGTGTTAATTTGAAACCATAACCTCTCGGTCCGCGTTTTGCTGCAGCCGCGCTTCATCTGTCATGCTCATCATAGCTCTGCCGAAGAGATCTATTGTGTTCATGATAACATATGACAACTAACTGTCACGTACGAACAGAATGCAACGTATTTATAGCTTAATCACTTTCACCACGCTTATGATGTGTTGGAACTGGAACATGCGAAAGTAATAAAAACTAAGAAGGTGCGGATGCTCTAGGGTGATGCACGTGCACCGATCCTATCTAACTTAACGGATGGATAGATTTACGGGATATTGAATACATTGCAGCTGTGTCGACCCCTTCTTTTAGTTATTTTCCCATAGATTTATTAAATGAGTTTAATATAAGGAAATGATACCCTTTTAAAAGTACCGTATGATGTAATACGTACAAAACTAATCTTGATTCCTTTTTCGTCAGCTATAGGAAAAAGAGCTGTTAGGAGCTTCCGACTCGACCTCGAAGGGCTGTTAATTAAATTCCTTTATTAGAAATGATAATTCTTTTCCGGAATATGCTTTTAAAAGCGTTCATTCATCTGGAATGTACGAGCCTTAACAGGCTGACGCATGAATGGACTCCCTTTCCTTTATGAATCGGTTTCCGATAATATATAAATTTAAACGCAAAAAAGGGGAATACTAGTTGGTTCTGATATCGATTCCTGTCGACCGTAATTTAATGTTGACAAGTGTATGTGAATTTTTTCTTAATTTGTTGTTAATTAGTTAATATACGTAGCAAAATCTCATGTATTTTTAAAAGGTATCTGAAGTTAACGATGATATATGCTTACACGGTATACGCTGTCGCCAGCCGCCGCCATCTTGGATTTGTGATCTTTTACCACTAACTTTTCGCTAACTTTGAAGCCCCTTTAAAAATGCATGGGATTTTGTCGCAGAAGGCAGGTAGCCTAACTACTTTAGCCCCATATCGTACATGATTATTTATAACAGTAACACTAACTAAAGGTATTCTAGTACATTTAAAACACTGAAATATTGTAACGGTTAAAATCTCAAGATTCGATTTCATACAGTTAAATGCGAATTTATAGAAATAAGACTTGCAAGCAAATGGCGCCCATATACTTTTTATATGTCTACGAACATTATCTTCTTTACAATTAGTAAGCTATGGAGAGAAATCAGTACCTACGCCTATGAGATATAATTTGTCAATCAGATGTCTTAAGCCGGTGCGTTGAGTACAGTAAGTATCTTTTTTATAGTGAAGTAAGCATTTACAGTAAGAATTCTGTATTTGGAGTTTTTATTGTGGTTACATCGCGCGGCGTATGTTTTGATTAATGACTATATCCAGCACTAAGGGGGATTTGTAGAAAAAACGTCACAAAAGCAGGTAAAAATAATAAAATCTTCTTTTCATATGACACAAACAACATTTTGGTACCCTAGTGCAAGTGCACCACCAGCACCCTGTCCAGGAATGGTCCTGTACACAAAATAAGGCTGGAAACAATAAACGTCACTATACATTACATGCCCAATTTTCTCCTTTCAAGAATAGATGTCAAATTTAAAACTGATTTTTTTTCGACAACGAGTCAATTTTAGTAGTCGAAATTGAAGCTTTCTATGCAACTCGTACATAATCGGATTCGATAGACTATCCCTTTTTATAGTTTTATAAACCTATGCTCGTCTATAAAGTTCTACATTAAGTACCTACTTATTACTTAAATAAATAATGCTCTGAATAGATAAGTGAGTTTTTATTCGTTATTTATAAAATTATAATTGATTTTAACTAATTATAAAATAATAATCATTAAACGTTTATTTAGTTCGTTGTCTACGATTAGTAAAGAGCATTTTAAGTGAAGAATCAATACTCCAAAAGTATCTGTACCTAAACACATAGAGATACCAATTTCTCTGCTAATCTTTCACCTAGAATTTGGTGCAGGCAACAGTAAGAAATGAGAAAATCCTCAATATGAGCAGATTAAAGCTACTTATATGTAAGTGCTAAAGGTTTGAGTAATGAAAAGTTCAAGTAAGTGATTAGGTAGGGACAGGAAATTATTAAGGAATAATTGTGTTTGTCCATTATGTAATTTTCATTATTAGCAGGTTTTGCAAGATATGAAGAAAAATATGTTGTTAGATAGGGAAATTGTAGGTGGAGCCGAAAGCTTTTACGTAAAATAAAGGAAATTCGAAAACAGAGAAGAGAAAAATTTAATTTGATGAAACAGGATTAAATACAGGTCAGATGTAATTAAGTTTAAAATATTTGGTAAAATATGAAGGCAAAAAAATTTGTCGCCGGGTATAGAATATGTTCCTGGGAAGGGAATTTCACAAAATGACAATGGTTTTGTTGAGAATGAGCTATTGGTTTTTGAAGGAATTAAATCTGACTATTATGACGAGGAAACGTAGACTTTCACTGTACACCAATAATAGTTTCGTTAATAAACACAAAATATAGTTCCACAATTACTTCCATTTCTAATATTCTTTTTATAAATGTTTTGCTTTTGCTTGTGCTTTTTGGTTGCCTATTCGCTATCCTTATGGTGGAATACTGGACGACGGGTGAGTACGTTTCTAGCTCCGGTACTATCCTGGAGAGCTAGTAGAGGGCGAATAGGCAACCTCATTCCAATCAGTGAGTTACTGGCCAAATGCGCGCTGATTGGGCGCATCTCAGTAACTTCCTCTTGGAAGGGATATGAGGATTAAGTAATACAGGTGCCCCACGTAATAAATTTCAAGATTTTATGTCCTGGTAACTTTAGAATAATCTAGTAAATCGGACTTGACCTTCCATCCGCTCTCAAGTTCTTTGCTTAAATGCCAGTTTTCAGGCACTGGTAAACCTTTAATAGTAGCCATTTCATATGCCAGCTTTTTATGTTCACAATAGTTTGGCCGTAACACATCCTTATTGTTTTATATGTTCCACAAACAGACATAAATCATAATGTAGAAATAACTAACGACGAGCTGAATACACTCAACTTACAAATGTTTACTATATTTTGGAATCAATGCAAGATGATACAATAGCTGCCTATGAAATTATTTCTATTTTTTCATCTTTAATAAATATGTAGTAGCATTTAAATACATATATTCAATTAAAAAAATCTTATCTCCGAAAATATTTCTTTTTGGTCAAAAATACCAATCTAACAGTATACCTCTGAACAATGGCGTCACTACATTGCTCGAGGCCCACGGACACAAACAATTCAGAGGCCCCTTCATATACAGAGTGTAACAAAACTAGCAAATAACGGCTGTTTTAATTTGAGGAGTTACAAACAAATGTTAATTATAAAAGTTTTGCGTTTATTAAAATTTTTTATTCGTTTGTTCTAAATTAGAAATAATATTTTAGAAAGAAACACGAAAGAAATTAGTCAACAAAAACTGAGAACTGGCTTGTAGCAAACTTAATCTAGTAAGACTTGATTATCAGTTTTGGTCAAGTATGCTGTGAAAATTTGACAACTAAAGTTATAACAAACACCAACAAACAAACGAGAAAATATTTTTTATTGAAACCATTACAAAAATAAATGGAACACAAAAAATACCTATTCTAAACTCAGAAGAACAAAATAATCTAATATGGGTGGGTGATTGTCTCAAATTGAGCTCCATTGACTGGCAGGCAATGACCTACTCGGTATTTAATATTATAGCTCTTTGTAACATGTCTTCTGGTATTTTGCGCATTTCAACCTTCAAGTCATCCACCAAATTACGTGGTCTCCCTTTGTATACGTTATTCTTTACGTTACTCCACAGAAAAGAATTTAGTGATAACGAATCTGGAGATCGGGCAGGTCACGTCATAGGTTCTCTTCTACTGATCCAACTGTTAGGAACAACATTGTTCAACTACGCCCTAACGTGTGCTGTAAAATGCGGGGGCGCTCCGTCTTGTTGAAAGATAATTATGACAATACCTACATTTTCACCAACAAATATTGCAGTAGTTGTGGGTATAACATGCTTTTGAAGTAACTCAAGCTATCGAGCGATGTGTATATCGTACATTGACTGTTTGCGGATATTTTGTGTCCTTATTCCCCTAACGTGGATTTGGTTTGAGCAATAGCGACAATTACGTCGATTTATGGGACCGTTCAGCATAAACGTCATTGTCATCCTTATCACATCTTTCCATCATCTGCTCACAAAATTGCATCCTTGTGTCTTCATTTAGTTCGTGCATTAGCTGGAGTTTGTAGGACGAAAGTTTGCTTTCTTTGAAAGTGTATAAACAGATGTAGCGCTAATTTCTAAATTTTCTGCTACTCCTCTTGTAGTAACCTTTGGCGCTTCTTCGATGGTTAATAATACATCCAACGCTTTATCTGCACTTGTGATAGATTTGGGACTGCCAATTTTTTGCATATCTTTAATATCAACGGAAATTTTTTAATTAATATCGCGCCTTTACAAACAGGAGTATTTATGTAGATCTAATTGAATAATTGATAACACAGGCCCACAAAATAAAGAAAAATTGTAATTGAAAGGTGTGGTACCATACCGTATGCTTTTTGGTGTGCTGAAAACGAATCCGAGGTCAGAATTGACTCATCATCCAAGAATCTTTTCTTAGATGTATTTTTATAAATTTTTTTCGATGTTTTTGAAGTGTTTTTTGAGGTGATGTCGAAATCCTTGACTGATGGGTCAATTCTGACCCCGGATTCGTTTTCAGCACACCAAAAAGCATATGGTAGGATACCTCACCTTTCAACTACAAGACTTTTTCTTTTTTTGTGGGCCTCTGTAATAAATAATAATTGCCACTTCACTTTGATGCCTCCATCTATTCTCATTCCCATACATCATTAAAATCTCAATGTGTTGCTTCTCACTTACATAGATCTTACTTAAGCGGCCCCTAGACGCTCAATAATATTGTGCAATATTATAGATCGTTTGGAGCGTATAGTGAAAGATTTCGCAATATATTGTGTCAATCAAAAAATGTTTGAAATTATTGCGCAATGTGTAAAATATTGATCTGTCTGTGGATACTATTGCACAATATTTTGATGCAAAGTTTCAAGTTGCAAAGACGTTAACCTTTACTAATGTGGTTAAACGATGACCGTTAAAAATAGTGCACTTAAAACTGACGAAAGGGCTTTTATAATTAATGAATCTAGTCGGAGTTTTACTTTTTAAAATACAGAAAAAGGTACCCGGAAGCAACCAGAGAGGATTTAAAAAAAAATTTAATTCACACAGGACGAATTACCGAAAGGAGGTGAAAAGAATTAAGGATTCTAAACGAAGCGGTATCAATACCAACAATGTTGAAGAACCCACATTAGTGTACTTTGATGAGATGAGATTCCTTGGAGATTCACTGGACACATTTGATGCCATTTTACATACATGATCCATGTCTTCACAATAACTTCAAGTAATGATTTGTCACAATAACTTGTAATTAATTTTAATAATTCGTTATAATTTGTAATAATTTATAATACTTTGTAATTAATAGAGTAGTAATTATTAGTCCAAGCGGCGACCGCAAGATTTTGACCGTTATCGAATATATGGATAATTTATGGAAAATGTGGACGTAGACAGTAAAGGTAACACAAAACCTAATATAGGTCTATAAGCAAATCCTGGCAGGACTGGAGTTAATAGCCTAATTAAGGTTAACTCATCAGTATTTCGCGTCCGTTATGTAACATCCAGGTGAAACATACAGGATTTGTAGAGAAATACATGTACTTCAAGAATATCTTTGTCAGCCTTACCCCATCCTGGCAGAAGTGCCCAGTTGACCACCCGAAGAGGTGGTTTTGCAGCATCTCCCGTCCGTGATGGAATATCCACTTACTTTGTTTTTTAAATTGAAGATTAAGCCGCCCAAACAACAAAAAGTTTTTGTTGCAAAATTTGGAAAAATGGACTGTACATAAAAAAATTTAAGAATTCAGTCAGTAAGGACTACAAATTACTAACATTATCAAACACGTCGGTGAAGTTATAGCAGAACCTCTTGCCTACTTATTTAATAAAAGTATAGAAAGCAGTATCTCTTCCTGCTTGCTGCTGAAAAATTGCAAAAGTAACACTAATACTTAAAAAAGATAATAAAGGTATTTTAGACAACTATAGGCCTATATCTGTGTTACCAATACTTTCTGAGATCTTTAAAATAATTATAAAAGAAAGGTTAGTTCTTTATTTCGAAACAAATAAACTTTGGAGCAATAATCAATTTGATGAGACACAGGACAGGCAAGTCCACTACAGAAGCAATCATAGGTGTAATCAATAAAGTTTTTGAAGCTCTAGATAAAGGCAATCAAGTATGTGCGACCTTTGTCGATCTTAGTAAAGCAATTTTATTATATGCGAGGACACGTGTATACATAGGCGCCCGCAGAAATTTGCCCGGGGGGGGGGGCAAGCCTAGAATGAACGGCATGTTAGGGGGGGCAAGCCTAGAAAAAACGGCATATTATACAAAATTTTCAATAAAATTCAAATTGTTCAACTTCCAGCAAGTGCAAGGGCTTGCCCCCCTTCCGGGCGACTATGCGTGTATAATTTTGTCAGGTCCTTCTTATCAAACAGAGAGCAAGTCGTAATTCCCAATCAAGAAACGTCTATTAAATTGCCACAAAAACAAGGTGTAGTACAGGGCTCAATTGTAAATCCAATTTTTTTTCCTAATTTTTATAAATGATATGACCTTCTCAGTAAACGCTGACAAAACAATATTATTTGCAGATGATACCGCTTTTATAAATACAAGTAACACGACTGAAACCCTGCACAACAAAGCACCATCTAGTTTAAAACAGGCATCATAGTGGTTTTCCTCTAACCCCAGCTCCACACATGCGTTATTCGTTGACGAATGTTTGTTATTTGTACACAAATACGTGAAGTGTAGATGGAATTTTTGTATTCGTATACAAATATTTGCTATTCGTTCACGAATACGAGCACGATCCGTATTGTAGCGGTAAATTATTGCGAGTCAAAGGGATCAAACATTCGTCTAACCTCCACGGGGTAGCCTCTATACACTATACGCGAATATTCGGTTACAGTATGCGAAGTGTGTAGGGAATTGTTCGGATACATTCGCAAACGAACATTCATCAATCATTCATTGTTTGCACACGAATATTCGTATACGCATGTGTGGAGCCGGGGTAATAGTTTAAGAATAAATCAGGAAAAACACATAGGTTATTTTTTACAACACACACTTCGGTGGAAAACACAGAAATAAAATATTTAGGGATAACAATGGACAAAAATTAAATTGCAAATCTCAGGTAAATGTGCTTTTAGTAAAATTGAACAAAGTTTTATTTCAACTCAGAAAATTAATTAAAATTACTTCATTTCATATATGCAAATTAATTTTTCATAGTAATTTTCACAGTTTATTATCCTATGGAATTATTTTGTGGGGCTAGTCAACAAACGCAGATAGAATTTTCATAGCACAGAAAAGAGCAGTGCGTATCCTATGTTCAGTAGGAGTAGTTGAACACTGTAAACCTCTTGTTATAATAGCTATTTATATTATTAGTGGGATAGAAGCATCATTACACAATGAGTGTGTAGATTACAGATAACGACGGCGTTAGCCCGAATATCTGTAACACACGAGTTACTGTAATGTGCTCTAGCCCACGTATGATATAAAAAACTTTATCTATGACTGCAAAAAATTAAGGAAATCGAAAATTTAATGCTGCCGATAACTCCAATTTTTTTACATCAAAAGTAAGGTGACCTATGGATATGTTCAGTAAGCACTATGGCAACCGCTTACAATTTTTCAAACAAAGCTCGCCATTATGAGATAATCAGTAAAAATTGTGCTTTGTGGTAAAAATAATAAAATTGTAAACATGAGTGACTCAGAAAGTTTACCTTCTGATATCGAAGAAGCCGAGACAAATGCTGCTTCTTGCTTGGTGCCAGTGAAGTCCAAAGAAAAGTACGAGATGGCTTTTCAACGGTTCAGTTCATGGTGCGACGAGAAAAATGTTAAAAATGTTACGCATGAGAAGGTTCTACTTGCATATTTTGATCATTTATCAAAACAGTATAAATCATCGAGTCTCTGGGCTTTTTATTCTATGATTAGAACAATAATGGGTAATTATTCGATATACGGACCCCTATCGTACATGCATACATACGGAAATACCAAGCGCTACGAGTTTTCGTTCGAAAAACGTCATAAAAACAGGTAAAAATTATGAAATATTCTTATCAGATGACACAAACACCATTTTTAAGCCATTTTCACGTAAATACAGCCAACTTTCTTACTAACTGTAACCTAACATCATAACATTCTAACCTCAAAATAACCATTGTAACATTGTTTTTCTTATTAATTACTGGCGACCGGCGCGATGTTTTTTCGGATTATTGTTCTCTAAGTTATCCTCTACAACTCAAGATAATTGGTTTACCTGGGTTCAGAACGGTCCGTATATCGAATAATTAATCAATAATGAAAATAAAGAAGAATGTTGACATCAGTAAATACGTGCATTTAATCGCCTTTTTGAAAAGAAAATCTGAAGGATATCGTGCTAAAAAATCGCAAATTTTCACTCAACAAGATATTAGCAAATTTTTACAAGAAGCAAATGATGATAAATTTTTGTTAATGAAGGTACTGTACCCTTTTTATGCATAAGTTATTCTTACTAAGTAGTGTTAATTTCAAGGTTGCTTTAATTATTGGAGTTGGTGGAGCTTGTAGGATCCAAGAACTTACCAACATGCTTTTGGAAGATGTCAAAGATCAGGGACAATTCTTCCATGTTCTAATACCAAACACTAAAATATAAATATCCAGAGAATTTTTTATTACGTCAGGCGGAATTGATGGAGTCAACATGTTAAAATTAATTCGAAAATATGCTGCACTACGCCCCAATAACGCCAGTAGTGGATGGTTTTTTTTAGGATACAGAAACCAGAAGCGAATAAAGTTACCTGTTGGTATAAACACATTTGCTGCTATCCCCAAGAATATTGCTACTTTTCTACAGTTACCTAATCCAGCAGGATTTACGGGACATTGTTATAGGCGCTCATCTACTTCGTTGCTTGCTAATTCGGGAGCTCATCTTTTAACTGTAAAGCGTCATGGGGGCTGGCGCTCTAATACAGTGGCGGAGGGGTATATAGACACGGCAGAAGAAAATAAAAAACAAATTGCTTCAAAAATTCTGGGTGACAAAAATACTATAACAGTTAGAACTACTGCATCGACAGCTGTTATCAAAAAAATGTATCAGAAATGGCTTGTCCTACTATAAATAGGTGTGAAAATTGTGTTATTAATATTTATAACAATAATAGTATGTAATTAAGATTGAGTTTGAACAATAATAGCATGTAATTAAGATTGAGTTTGAAATTAAAACGAATTATTTTAAAGAGTGGATTTTTATTTTATTACTTCATTAGTGAAGTAATATTAGGTTAGGTTAGGTTAGGTTAGGTTAGTTACTTCACTCAAATATTCACTTATAATTACACGAGAGCTTTTTTTTTGTCGAAGTAAACTTGACATTTCAATGAGAATTTTGTTGCCTGGCAATTTAACGAAAAAAACTGCCTCTGAAAAAATTACGAGTCCGCAGGACGAGTAATTTTTTCTGGCAGTTTTTTGAGTTAAATTGCCTAAAGGCAACAGAATTCGAATTATAAATGTCAAGTTTACTTCGACCCAAAAAAAAACTTGAGTGTAATTCGGTAAGACAATTTAATGAATACGTAAATCACCAAATTAACAAATAAGGTATAAATTAGTTTATTTAATTTAACGGAAAAGTACAATTGTTAAAAACACAATTCTTATAAACAACTTGATTTTCAGAACTTTCGTTTTTTTTGTTAATAGTTTGCTGCATGCTGGTATTTTGAGCGGTGGTAGTAACTGTTTCCTGGATGGTAGTACGAATGGAACCAATGATTTCTCTATGATGTTCTTGATCTAACTGAAGGTACGGTTTTAATGACGATGGGTTGCTATGACCCGTAATTTTCACAAGTTTTTGTTCACCTACACCACTCCTGGACAATTCAGTTACGGCGGCAGCTCGATTAGAATAGTTTGTAATTTTCACCCGCTTGACATCAAGTCCAATATTTTTCGCTGAAGATTTGGTCCATTTAGAGATTTCATTTGTCCCAATAGGAGAATTCTTATACCATCCTTTCGAATTTGTTTTTTGCCAGAAAGGATTTGGAGTTAAAAAAAAATTTTCACATGTGATATGGTTTCCCCGTCTTCCCATAATTTGTTTAAACAATCTTACTGGACATACACTTTCTTCTTCAGTTTGCAACCAACCATTTACTGTCGGCTAACTTCTGATTTCCTCCTTGTGCTGTCTTTGAAAACACTGGGTTATATTCAACTCTTCCGGTCTCTCGTCCACTGTTGTCTGTCTCGATTTTAAAATAAAATACCTTACAATTTGCTGCTTCTCCACCTCTCCAAGCTAATTCATAGGCAGCAATGTGATAGAATCTTCTTTGGAGGCCTACAGGTTCTTCTTCACTCCAGGACAGTGCCATTTCAAAAATTTCTTGTTTTGTGAGAGCTTTAGAACTCACCTTTCTTTTTTCTGGTATTGCTTGTAAAATTTTGCTTTTTGTGTCGCGGGCGTTTCTCGCTTTCTTAAACTGTATGTCCGTGAACGGATTAAAAACCCGTTTATAATCATTAAAGTACTTCTCCTGCAAAATTTTTGCTGAAGTGTTCCAAATCGTGTTGACTGTACTCTCTTTATAATCTTCTCCATTGTTCTTCTTCATGTTAAATGCCCAGTCACATAAAATAGAAGCTAACTTTTCAGTGGACGTTTCTTCAACGAGTTCATATTTTTTTTCCTCACAAAACAGCGTAAATTGTCGCCAAATTGACGTAGTTGAATTCACAGTATTGCGAGGCACATTATTGTTGATGGCTTTTTCAATTTCTCCACTCGAAGACTCTCCAAATCGCAACATTTTCACAGATTAGATACTTTTCTGACAACGCAAGATTGAGAAAAATTTGTTTACAATTTTGGTTGTTATGCAAGGGTTGCTAGAGACCGATGATGCAGACCTACTAGAATCAGACGCTTTCAAAAGTTAGGTTCCGTTTTGTCGCTGGAAAAGTTTGGGCAAACTTTTTTCGCTGTCATAATGACAAAAACACCGCAGCTTATGAGATTTTTTGTGTATGAATTAAATTGTCAAATATAATATACCAAGGGACAGTTATATTGCCGGAAATTTTTTCGAGCAGTCTTGACACGAGTGTTTGTAGCGAAAAAATTACACGAGGGCGTTAGCCCGAGTGTAATTTTGAGCGGCAAACACGAGGGTTAGACTGGGAGTGAAAATTTCTGGCAATATAACTGTCCCGAGGAATATTCGGCAGAGAATCGCCCAAAAAAAGCTTTAACAAATTGAAATGAATTTAAGACTAAAAATCTAGTATGTGTCGGACCACGTCGTTATGGTTGCTATCGTTGCTATGACTATGTTGTGTAGAATAAAATTTTGCAAAAAAAACTCAATAAACCGATTTTTGCAAATATTGTGCAATCAATTCAAGATTTGGGGCAGTTAATACTGAAGAAATCGATCGTAGAATTAAGAAAAGCGTTCCGAGTAACACCGTGCGATCGAAGAATTCAGTATGGTGTCAGTTTCAAGCATTTTGTAAGGAAAGGGGCTATGATATAATAGAAGAACCAGCTTCACCTGAAGTCCTAAGTACTGTACTAAAAGATTGGGGGCAAAATATGCGGAAAAAAGATGGAGGAGAATATAAAGAAGCAGTTGTTAAGGTTATGTGGAATTCAGTTGCAAAACAAATACAAGAAATTTATTTTGAGAAATTCCAGTTAAAGGTAGATCCATTTTCTGTTTAACACAGACATTCTGTTTAAAAGTACCAGAGATAGTAGAGATTGCATAAGAAAATCGTTACAAATGAATCTGGATTATAGAACTTCAAGTTCTGCCGCATTTACGGAAGAGGAAGTCGGAAGAATTTTGAGCTTATATGACGAAAATACTCCTGATGGATTGCAGAAACTCTTTTACCATATTGCAGCACACGAGATGGCCTGGCGTGGTGGCGAAGGAGCGGCTTGTTTGACCACATACTTTAAAGAAGAATTTGACAATACAGGTCAACCGAATGGGAGAATCGAGTATAATCCCATCATTTCAAAAACAGCGCAAGGAGGATCTGCAATAAAGGAAATAAATCTTTGTGTCCAGTTAGGTGAGCGTACGAAATTTCATTTATTGTACATAAAGTAATGTATTTTTTACAGATTGTACAAGAAACTCCTTCAACAAAGAGGAAGAACATTTCTACTGAGAGGTTTTTCCTTACCACAAATAAGAATTAGAAGCCAGGCACCAATTTACCTTGGTTTATCAATTGTCCCATAGGAAAAAATACAATGTCAAAATGGACCAAAACAGCTGCGGAACAAATTGGTATTGACATAAAAAAAAACTAAAATTACTAACAACAGCCACAGATCTACAACTGTATCACACCTAGCAAAGTCAGGAATCCAGGATCAGGTATTAATCAAAATGACTGGTCATTCAAGTACGTACTCGGTTAAACCTTATTTGAAACTTGATTCAGAACACCACAAGAAAATCGTAGAAAATCTTCGATGTGTGGAAAATCGCTGCAACATAACTTTTGAAGATACCCAAGAAATTAGTGAACAACAATCAAACAAAAATATATATAATAATTGTACATTTCATATTAATAATTACTAAATAAATGAATTTTTAATTTTGTTAATTTACTTTCGTATCGCATCTCCTGAAATTTCTCCATAGTCCTAGGGAGATTATTTCGGAAATGTTCCCTTGGGATAATTTCCGCTTAATTAAATTGTGATTGGTTGCTATCAAAAAATTCGGGGTTATGATTCGTCAGTTTAAATCATGTGATATATGAGGGCGATTCTCAATATAATATGCAGTTATCAAAGCAGTCATAGATAAAATTATGACTAATGACATATATCCAGACATCTTGATCGATTACCTACTCTAAAACTAAGACGATGGCTTAATGTTAGAAAAACCTTCTATAAAGTCAATGAATTTTTAAATTACGATTTTAACAAGTCTTGATCTTATAAGTTGTTTATGTTTTTTTTTATAATAAGTGAGGCATATTTATTGTAATAAGCTGTACTTTACCTGTGATAGTTTATATTTTATAATATGTTACTATAATTATTTACGAGTATTAAGTATACTAGTGTCAAAGAGTAGTATATTATAAGAGGGGAAACTTCGCGCAGCGTCTTTGATCTCTCGTCATCAGTTTCAATGACCTTGGAACGCTTGGCCCTTTAACTCGGATCACAGAAATGCGCGCCAAATTTAAATATTTACCACGCCGAAACTCAACCAGCTAACGTCCAGGGTTGTTATTTAATTTCGTATGTATACTAGTTGGGCAGTATATAAGGGATGATCTTAATAAAACTATACACCAATTGTTGTCTTTATTCAATGTAATTCAAATCTTTATTGCATATAAAGTTTTACAAACATAAAAAGCTTATTGCAAGTGATTGGTAGATACATATATGCTATGCTCTCTCAACAATATAAAATATTTAATAATCAACTAATGATAACATTTCGCATGAATTGCAGTTCATTATAGAATGATATTTAGTATGTATTTAGTATAAAAACTATAAATTACTTATTGAATGGTTTTTCACCAGTGTGAGTTAACATGTCTTTTAAACAGCAAACATTATTAAATTTCTTAATCAAATAGATTACACTCAAATGGTTCTCACCAAAACATGTGTGTTTTAAGACTAAGACTTTGAGTAACTTTTGAAAACATTTATTATAGTCACACAAATTACATTCAAATGGTTTCTCGCCACTATGAGTTAACAGGTGTGTTTTAAGATTAGGTTACATCTATTTTTGAGCTTAAAGAATTAAAAAAATTATCTTAAACTAATACGGTACTTAAATAACACAATACTTCGTCTTTTGGATATAGAAAGAAGTGAATGAGTTTATCATCCAAATAAAATGTATTCCTACAGTTCTTGTGAACACCCGCGGTGTTTCGTTTTTCTCCACTTATGTTTTGGTTCAACTAAAAATGTCCAATTGTTTGTTTATTTAACTCGCACAATCACCAAAAATCACACTACACATTAACTGTTTGTCGCAATTTGGGTATACTTTCACGGAACACATACAGAATAACGAATTGACTTGACAGGTATAAAAGAATGAAAATAAGCATCCATCTTTGGCATTTCTGTGCTCCCGTCCAATGGCATGGCAACAAATTAAGAGCGAGCCGAAAGTAACCGAGAATCGGCGATGGGCCCTTTAAAGTGGATTTGCTATTCTATCTCCTACAGCCTTGGTAGTGTAATGTCTGGCGTGCCGGACTTTCACCCAAGCGGCCCGGGTTCAACTCCCGGCGCTGGCAGATCTGGTTAAGGTTTTCTGCAGTTTCCCTTAGCTGTAACACAAATGTGGGATTTGCGCTGTTCCATCTATAAGTCGGCTGCAGCCGCACTTTGGGCCTACATAATAATAATAATCGCCCCCTCCCTCCCGCACAAGATTATAGCTTCTGGGGCCTTGGTTTAGGTTATGGGTTGTAGTAGTTATTATTATTATTATATATATCTCTCTCCGAATTGAGGTTTCTCTACCAACTTACGCCTCTTATAATATCTACTCTTTGCTAGTGTATTATTTTGATATGACGATCTCAATAATGTATATACATTTTAAAGAGTAATAAATATCTATCTATAGTGTGTAACGCCAATTTCACACTCGTGTGATTGGCACTTTTCTGCACTCGTAACACAATATACTATTATTGCACGCTAATGTAAACAAAAGATGTATGATAAAGGATTTATTAATATTTTACAAACTGGTTGCTAAACAACTTATCACGTAAAAATCAAAGCACGCTGATATACATGACATGAGTCACAAGTTTTAATATATATTATGTAATTAGGAGATCAAGTGATACTTTAAATCCGAGAAGATGTATTATAACGCCGAGGTACCAGCCGAGGTGTTATAACATCTTCGAGAATTTAAAGAAGCTTGATCTCCATATTGCATAAGTTGTTTTATTTTATTTCGTATTTCAATCCTAATTTCTCCCTTTTAAAATTCATCCGAATTTATTGTATAAAGAAGCAAGTTGCCTTGTCTGTGTCATCATACGCGTAACCAAGGAGATAAAAGCAGCATGTCACGTGCGGATGTTATGCAACATCAAATGATTTACGTTGCCAACAACAACGGAGATCAAGAACGTCTTGAACTCCGGTGTCATTGACAACGGAGATAAAGATATATTTTATTTTACTAATTGTGGTATATAAACAATTGTTTGAAATACGAAATGAAATAAAAAATATTAATTAAAATAATACTCTTTTAACTTTTAAGTAAAACGTTATGATCGTAGATAAAACGTTGTAAGATACACATATAAAAAGTGTCTTTATTGCACTCACGTCTTTTAAAACATTCGCTCGTAACTCACTCGTGTCTTAAACCGTTCGCGCAATCCTACTATATTAAAACGCCAATTGATCTCGGGAACGAAAGATCAAATTTACGTGGCGACCTAGATATAAGCTAGGGGCAACGAGAGAAGCAAAATAACACCAAAATTATGGTTCCTACTTTTATGACTTCTGAGATACAGAATTATTTTAATATTAGAGGCTTTTGTATGGTTTTTGTCTGATTGGGATGATCGTCAAAAAAACTATTTTTTCCCCTCCCGCCCAGCCCTTTTTCAGAGTTGGGAATTTTTTTAAATTAACTGCGTTAATCTGGCATCTCAAACATGGTGAATCGAAAATGATTTTTTAATCATATTTTAATCAATATTTTATAATTAAATTATCGCGCGTCGTAGGCGCTCGGACCCCCGATTTTAAAGAATGACTTTTTATACTTGTATCTGAAATATCTGTAAAGATACATACCTATATGTTTAGAATTTTACTCGACGAAATCTGTTTCGAACTTCTTTTCGCATAAGGATTTAAATCGTAGGTTCCATATCAATGCGGTGGGTGTATGGCACATTACAAAGTCTTACTAGTGGAATTACATCGTATTCGGCTTTACTCTAGTGTTGGCGGCTATATTATTCCCTACTTCCACACCTGTTTTAATGAAATTGTGTGCCGATTAAATGCAAATTACATTTTAAATGTCACCTTTACATTTCTCCTTTCCGAAAATTGTCATTTCTTGAGGGATTATTTTCCTTAATTTTGTGAATTACGAGCAGTTACGTTTATTTTTTGGAAGTTTATTGTTGAAACATGCCTAAAAGATGAAATCTCATCGTCAAAACATGTATATTATGGTAATTATGGTAAGCCTGCGTTTAACACACTTGCAGGGTTTAACATTTAAAAACTCTAAATATAATTCTACTTTATCTTTTCATGAATAACAACTAAATGGTAATTTCCTGCGTTTAAAATATTAAAAATATGCTTGCTCTAAAACACGCTTAACCGATTAAATCTACTGCTTTCCTACCAAAACAAAGAGTTATATTTGTGAAACACGAGTACCTACCTACTCAGAATTCTCAGTTAAGACTTATGCGACACACAGATTTTATAAATTACTATACGCATTTTTCTACTTGTATTATAAAACCACATGTGCCGCTTATCTCATTTTCGCGTTTTCATCAATTCAGTTTCCAGATTTGTTCATAGCATATTGCAGCTTATGTATGAGGCAATAAATTGCAAGATTATTATTTAAAGGTATCTTGATGAACAATACATTCACGTAACAACATTTTCTGAACAACAGACGCATTGTAGGATTTAAATTACGAACCTTACTTTGTTAGGAAATGCTATATAGGATTAGTAACCGTGTAACTTAACCTCACAAAACTTGTCAAAAGCACGTGGCCTTTTTATAAATGTTCATTTTAACTTTCCCTCTGAAAGACCCTTCCTCGATATTTTCATAAACTACGTTCTGTGACATCCTGAGAAGAGCATTTATAGAGCAGTAGGACGCGGTCAATAATCCTGCAGTCGCCTTCCTTCCAATATCTACTCTTTGTGCAAGCTTATCCAATTCATGCGTCGAACGCCAAACTATACGTTTTCGGTAGTATAATATTTTCACTTGAATAAAATGAAAACGGGGGGTATTTTATCTTCTTGAATCCCCTTAATGCGACAGTGTGAAGAAGCTAACATTTTTCCTTTTAAACGTTATCCTTCTTTTGGAAGGGAATCAGATAAACTGCCTCAATCTTTTTCAGGACGATCTTTTATCACACGCACATATTTTAACATATTTGAACAGTATTTAGATAGGCTGCTATATTCCTTTTTTAATTTAACTACAGTAAAACTTGCATTAACAATACATTCACATTGGAAATTAACTCCCAGTATGAAATTGAAGTAGCTTTGAGAGTTTTCACCATTATGAATATATTAATCGACAAGCTTTTGTCCGGATAAATAGTTTTGAGAGGAGTGTTTCAAAAATCAGGGTGTCATATTAAGATAATAATAGTTATTAGCTTTTATTAGTTTTTTTCATAGTTATGACATGACTTTAGGAAAACAGTTTTGAGCAGTGCTAAAGTGCAAAGGTGTTTAAAATGAATGTAGAATTCAATTCCATTATTTTCCAAATATTTTTTATTAATTTATTTTAGATTTTATTTTCTAAAGGTCTAGTATAGGTTAGTCCAGTGTTGTAACAGATACATTATTTTGTGTATCTAGATACAGGTACAGATAGTGTAACATATAGTAAACCCACATACGACGTCATCGAACATTCTAGTTGTATGAGTCATCAACTGTATGACTCATTAATAACACCTGCATGTGTGACTCATCAACACCTGCGTGTATGACTCATCGACGCGACTTATCGACGTGACTCATCAACAGCTGCATGTATGATTCATCGGTTATGTTCTAGAACTTATGAAAGATATTAATTGAGGTCGCGGGTAGAAGGAGTTCGGTTGATGTTTGACCGGCATAGTGAAATGTGCTCTGGGTGGTTGGTTGGTAGTCGAATACTAGTGAATAAGTAAATGTTAATAATTATTGTAATACATAAATAGTTTTTATATAAATAGTCCTCAAATAAATTTGTAAATACCTAGCATTTGAATGGTTTGTTGAATAGTTTGTAGTTATAGTGTTTTTGATTAAGTGTATGTGAGTTGGTGTTTCTTTTGTGAATAGACGATTTGAACAGCATTTTTGTTATTATTTTGTAAAGAACGTTACAGTGGTGTCAGGTGTGGGTTTTAAACTAATAAAATCGCATAATAAACAAAGTGCTGTGAGAATAAACTGTTAGTGTTAAAAACAATTACAACTAATAATTAAAATGGCGATGAAATTGTTAAAAGATCTGAAGGTAATAGACTTAAAACGCGAACTGGAAGAACGAGATTTGGAAACAACGGGCCTTAAAAGCGTGTTAATAGATCAGCTAAGAGAATGGCTTTTAGTACAGAAGGAAGACCCTGAAAATTACCTCTTCGAAATACCTGGACCCGCAATTGATACTAATTTGTTGTTAAGTAAAATGGAAGAAAGTTCTAGAAAAGCCGAAGAGAATTCTAGAAAGTCCGAAGAAAATGTTAGAATGTTAAAGGAAGAATTACTGGAAGAGTCCGAAGAGAATTCTAGAAAGTACAAAGAGAATTCTAGAATGTTAGAAGAAGAGTTACTGGAAAGTTCTAGAAAGTTCGAAGAGAATTCTAGAAAGCTAATGGAAAACACTAAAGCACTGGAAGAAAAAGTTTTTGAAAATTCTAGAATGCTTAAAGAAGAATTACTGGAAAAGCACGAAGAGAATTCTAGAAGGTTTGCAGAACTATTAGAAAACTCCGAATAAAGTTCCAGAAGGATTAAAGAAGAATTGCAGGACAATGTCAAAGCGTTAGAAGATAAAGTTTTCGAAGAATTCTTTGAGAATGCCAGTGCGTTAGGACTGTTGGAAGGTAGATTGTCGGAACAAGATAGGGTAATAAAGATGGTAGAAGAGAAAATAGCCCAAATGCAATTACCACAAACAACTAGGAAAGACGACATAACCGAAATGTTGGAAGATAGAATGAGTCAACTACGGTTTCCCTCAACTTCTGAGTGGCCGTTTAATGAAGTAAAGAAACAATTTAAAGAAGAAAAGGGTCCTGCCGTAGGGATAAAAGTAAAACCACCCACGTTCGATGGACAGGCAAGGAAAAGGTCGTTTCTTTAACTGTGGCTTTGCGTGGAGACGCGTTGAACGTCCTGCAAACAATCCCAGCAGGACAGGAAAATGATTACCAGTTGTTAGTGTCTAGATTGAGATGAGATATGGAGACGCGCATCTTCAACAAGAGTATCACGCGCAAGTGAAGAATCGTGTCCAGAAGAATGGAGAAAACCTTCAGGAGTTTGAAGCCGATGTTGCGCCGACATCACTGACGACTTCATCTTGGGAATGGACCTCCTGAGAAAATTTCGTTTTACGTTGGATTTGAAGGAGGGTGTTTTGAAGGTCCGTAACGAAGAACTTCCGTTGCACCCACGAGAAGACCCTGTCGTAAGGGTGTTGCTGACAGAAGACGTGATATTACCAGGTCGGAGCGAGATAATTGTCGAGGCAGGTTTGGATGGAGATCTTCGGGTAGGATGTGTGCGAATGATGGAGCCTGTCTGTGATAAGAAGATCCATAGTGGCATACTGGTGGGAAAAGCGCTGATCAAGGTTGGAAAGACAGTACCGGTGAGGATTATGAACGTTAATATGGATCCGGTGACATTAAAGAAAAGCACCCTTGTGGGACAGTGTGTGCCAGTATTCCGAGTAGCCAGGTGTATGGCTGATGTTCCAAAACCAATGCCCAAAGACCATGGTGAAAAATTAGTGGGTATGGTTACTAGTTCGTGCGAAGACCTTAACAGGATGGAAGTGAAAGAGGTATAGGGTTTGGTTCACCGATACCAAGATATCTTCGCTCTTGACGATACCCAGAAGGGACGAACCAATATTGTGCGACATAAAATCAATTCAGGGAACTCTGGGACAGTCCGACAGCAACCGAGACGTCTACCTCTAGCAAGGCGAACTGAAGCCGAGAAGATTATAACTGATATGGACGAGCAAGGGGTCATTGAGCCATCCAGTAGTCCATGGGCATCACCGGTGGTCCTGGTCAGTAAGAAGGACGGGTCAACGAGATTTTGTGTGGACTATCGGCAGCTCAATAACGTGACCAAGAAAGACAGCTATCCCTTACCACGCATCGACGACACGTTAGATACCCTTCTGGTTCACCATGGTTTTCGACTTTGGACTTAAAGAGTGGTTATTGGCAAGTTGAAATGGAACCTGAAGACCGGGAGAAGACCGCGTTCACTATTGGTTCCGAACTATGGCAGTTTACGGTTATGCCTTTCGGTCTAAGTAACGCTCCGGCCACCTTTGAGCGTCTAATGGAGCCCATCCTGAGAGGGCTGTCGTGGAAGACTTGCCTGGTATACCTAGATGATGTGATTGTAGTCGGAAAATCATTCAACGAACATTTGAAAAATCTAGAGGAAGTGTTCCGAAGACTACGTAGAGCCAATCTGAAACTGAGTCCGAAAAAGTGTCACATATTCAGAAAGGAAGTGAAATATCTCGGGCACGTCGTATCACAAAGTGGAGTGGCAGCTTACCCCGATAAAATCCGTGCAGTCCAAGAGTGGCTAACACCAAAAGATAAACACCAAGTTCGTAGTTTTCTTGGGTTATGTACCTACTACAGGCGTTTCGTCCCTGGGTTTGCCCCTATAGCGAAGCCCCTGACAAGGTTAACTGAAGACGGGCGCGAGTACGTTTGGAGTGGAGAGTGCGAAACAGCTTTCCAACAGTTGAAGCGTGCCTTGACAACAGCACCAATATTGAGCTATCCACGGACAGAATCTGGCCATTGGGGGTGTACTTTCTCAGATACAGGATGGACAAGAAAAGGTCATCGGCTATTTTAGTAAGGTTTTGTCAAAAGCCGAAAGGAATTATTGTGTGACCAGAAAAGAATTATTGGCTGTCGTGAAGTCCGTTGAGCATTTCTACAAATACCTGTACGGACGAAAGTTTTTATTGAGGACGGACCATGCTGCGTTGAAATGGCTCCTACAATTCCGTAATCCGGAAGGCCAGGTCGCAAGATGGATCGAACGATTACAAGGATACGACTTTGACACGGAACATCGAGCGGGCACTAGTCATCGAAATGCCGATGCTCTTTCAAGAAGACCTTGTCCAACGGATTGCTGTCATTGTTCTCGTTTGAAAGAGAAAGTTTGCCAAGTATTAAGAACTACCATCGTCAACGACAATTGGTTGCCGGAAGAATTGCAACGACAGCAGGAGGCTGATCCCGAACCAAAAATGGTACTGGAATGGAAGCGTGTGGGAGAAAGGCCTGCCTGAGAGGCCGTTAGCCCTTTCAACAGAACCCTCAAAGCATATTGAGCCCAATGGGAGTCCTTGAAGGTGGAAGACGATCTCCTGAAGCGAGTACTGGAGAGTGAAGATGGCACCATCATTAGGTCTCAGTTTTTGGTTCCAAGGAGCCGAGTGGCTACAGTATTGCGACGTCTCCATGACGGTGCCTCAGGAGGACATTTCGGTGTGAAGAAGACTTTGGAAAAAGTTAAGGAGCGGTTTTATTGGGTCAATTGTAAAGAAGACGTGCAAGAGTGGTGCCGGAAATGCGAACTATGGACGCTTGGGGAAACGAAGAGCACCTATGAGGCAGTACAATGTGGGTAGTCCTCTGGAAAGAATAGCTATAGATATTGCCGGACCATTTCCCTGGAATATTTGGACTATTTTACCAAATGGCCAGAAGCATATGCCCTACCAAACCAGGAAGCCGCGACTGTTGCTGACGTACTAGTCAAAGAGTTTTTCAGTCGCTTCGGAGTGCCCATGGAGCTGCATTCGGATCAAGGCCGCAATTTTGAATCTGTACTCTTTAGAGAAGTCTGTCGATTGTTGGGCATTCGCAAGACTCGGACCACACCGTTACATCCGCAGTCCGATGGAATGGTAGAACGCATGAATCGCACAATGGGTAAATATTTGGCCAAGGTCGTCTCCGATCATCAACGAGACTGAGATCAATACCTGCATCTGTTCCTGATGGCTTATCGTGCTTCGGTCCACGAAACAACCTGTCAGTCACCAGCGTCTGTAATGTATGGACGCGAGTTGCGGTTGCCGTGTGATCTGGAATTTGGATCTCCACCTATAAAGCAGGAGGTAGCCGGGAATTATTATGTGATCAACTTAAAGAAGAAGTTGGACGATATTCACGACCGAACCCGAAACAATAGTCGAATCGCGAGTGACCGGATGAAGACTACGTACGAAGTGAGAGCCCAAGAAGGAGAGTTTCAACCTGGAGAGCTTGTTTGGTTATACAACCCGCAAAGACGTCGTGGCTATTCTCCAAAGTTACAGCGAAATTGGGACGGACCATACCAGGTGAAGAAACGGATAAATGACTTGATTTATCGTATCCAGAAATTGCCAAGAGGGAAACCGAAGGTGGTACACTCCAATCGTCTGGCGCACTATGAGGGACACAATAACGTAGTCCCGGATCGAGAACATGACGCTGAGGTGGCTGTCAATACCGTAAGGCCTGAAGATGATCAGCCAACCTTTGGAGTATTTATGGCTGCGTTTTCCGGAGCAAGAAAAGCGCGATACGGAGTCACGACCGAGATGCAACAAGATCTCCTCCGGGTCGCTGGAGATTATTCCATTGCCCACTGTGTCTCCGAGGATTTCCGTATGTCCAGGGGGATCGCAGTAGTGTTTAGAAATAAATTTGGACGGTTGAATGAACTTCGAGAACAGAATCACTCTGTTGGCAAAGCCTTACACTTGCCTGATCATGACCGCTCCATTTACTACTTGGTAACCAAGTAGTTTTACTACCAGAAACCGAGTTACGCCGACTTGTGGAGGGCATTATGGGAGTTGAGGATCGAGTTGCTTACCAGGGGTATTAACAAATTGGCAGTTCCCAAACTCGGCTGTGGGCTGGACCAGTTGGATTGGAGAATCGTTCGGAACACGCTGTAAGTTATTCTTAGAGATACGGATGTGAAGATCTTAATCTGTGGCTTCGATCCACAGCCCGCATCAAGGCCAACAAAGAGTGTAGACTGTTATTTCTACCGTAATGAACATGTAGTCGAGGCGAAGACTGTCGATACCGTCACGACCCTTTCTACAGAAACCAGAGAATAAAACCTGTTCTGGGACAGAACAGACTTGAAGAGGGGGGCAGTGTAACGAATAGTAAACCCACATACGACGTCATCGAACATTCTAGATGTATAAGTCATCAACTGTATGACTCATCAATAACACCTGCATGTATGACTCATCGACGCGACTTATCGACGTGACTCATCAACAGCTGCATGTATGATTCATCGATTATATTCTAGAACTTATGAAAGATATAAATTGAGGTCGCGGGTAGAAGGAGTTCGGTTGATGTTTGACCGGCATAGTGAAATGTGCTCTGGGTGGTTGGTTGGTAGTCGAATACTAGTGAATAAGTAAATGTTAATAATTATTGTATTACATAAATAGTTTTTATATAAATAGTCCTCAAATAAATTTGTAAATCCTAGCATTTGAATGGTTTGTTGAATAGTTTGTAGTTATAGTGTTTTTGATTAAGTGTATGTGAGTTGGTGTTTCTCTTGTGAATAAACGATTTGAACAGCATTTTTGTTATTATTTTGGAAAGAACGTTACAATACTATCAGAAAAAGGTACCTAGATACAGATACAAATGCTTTTGCTGTGAAGTATCTAGATCCAAATACAAAGTCTAGCATAATGTATCTAGATACATTTGTAGATACTTGTTTTACTGTAATCACCCCGAAAATAAGAACTTCTTAGTCAATTTTTCGAACCGAAAATAATCGTTTAACTCAGCGTCAATTACAGGACTAGTCTAGGACAGCAATATTTATTAAAATTTATACATATTAAAAATGGATAATTATTTAGCAGAAACCAGTATCTAAAGATAAGTACAGTGGGTATTCAAAGATTATTTCCTTTTTTTTAGAATTATTATGTGTTTTTTTCACACTTAACTTATTTAATATTTTAATAAAAATATAAAATAAAACATTATTAAAGCATTCCAAATATGCTACTTGTGTAGATTTTCTATCCTCGATCTTGGTGTTGCAAAATATTAATAACTTGTATGAATTCCAATAGTTTTCGTTGTTTTTTCGTTAGAAAGTATTTTACCACTTTAACAGAAACAATCATAGCCCAAATATTATTTCTGATAACCTAATGTTATCACTACTGTTGACTGTGTAACAAAGCTCTTTACTGTACTCGCAGACTTAGAGGATTCACCTATGGCTTGTCGTGGTACTGATCTACAAGTCCAGAAAAATATAAACTCCAAACTTATACGTAAATATTAAATAACTATTATGTAATAAAGAATGATTTCTGTTTATTACATGAATTCTCTTCATACCTGAAAATGTGGTACATTGGTACAAGCTGTAAATTATGGTACAAGTACAATAATTATGATACATTTGGCAACACTGCTCTGGACGGGCAAGAATGCGTCTTCCTCACACAATCGCGTCTTCCTCACACAATCGCGTTCTGTAATAATATCCATTGTTTATAGAGTCACTACATCTAGTCAGCTAAGCCATACTGGCCGACCAGAGTACTGCAAACAATCCTATTTTAGGGCGAGAAAAACCCGAAATTGTCAATTATTATTATTATCTTCATTGAATTTAATTAAATCCACGTTTAGATTAAAAGGTTTTTCTACATAGTTTTCATTCTGACAGCCCCAAGATGCAATAAGCCAAATATCTGACAGCCCCAAGTTGTAATAAGCCGAATACGTAAGATACGATTTTAATTTAAGAATTACTTGATTTTACACTTAATTGTTTAGCGTGGTGTCTACCATCTAGTATATTTCATAGTCCAATAAATTCCATAATACACTAATAAAAAATTAATTTTATTCATTTTTTTGTTTGGCGGTTTATTTCAAATTTAAAATTCCATCAACTTCATTATGATAGTTTTTGTTTTATAAAATTATAAAAATATGAAAATAGTATCTGCACAATACAGATACACAGATACTACAGAAAATGTATCTAGATCGAAATACAGTTACAAAATTTTAAAAGTATCTAGATATGTATCTAGATACCATAAAAGTATCTAGATACTGTATCTAGATACTTATATCTAGATACATTACAACACTGGTTTAGTTTCACGTTGAGACTACAGTGTGTGTACTTATGGACAACGGGGTTGCCAAACATCTTGAAAGCAACTTTTAAAAACACTTTCTAAATATTGTAGTTGTAACTGCATAAACCTTTATAATCCCTATTGTTCGAACAAGTTATATTGCAGGTAGTCACTTCTTCTAACAGCGTTAGTAAAACAAAATTTCAAAATTTGCTGTTCATATAGTGCGCGTATAGAGTCTGGAACTATCGAAATAGACCTTTTGTTAAGTATTTTTGAGAAAAATCCTCGAACACGTTGATTTTTATCTTTAAGGAGACATATTTTAGTGTAATCGTTATTTGTAGATCGTCGTTTGTTTCCGAGTTATGGCGATAACGAAAATTTTTTTTAACTAATTTTTCACCTACCGCGTTACCGATTTGTTATATTAACTATCTATATAAAGCTTAAAGGAATTGTACTGTCTGATATAAAAAAACAAAAACAGATTTTTTTTCTCAAAGATATGTAAATATATTCTGTACACTGTACCTATTACAAAAATAATATATTATGGAAATATTTTATAGTATAACCAAAATAAACGACTATTATAAGGTGACCAGACGTCCCTTTTGGCGGGACAGTCAAGCTTTTGTTTCGCCTGTTCCGGTGCCCACAAAATCTTTAAAATGTCCCGCTTTTCATGGATAATCATGATTTGACGAATATAGATAGCAAAACAGTTACATTACGTTTATTGGTTAAAACAATAAACGTAAATGTAAACTTTTTAATTAATTTTATTCTAACTTCTAAATTGCAGTAAACTATATTTAATATTGGTATCCAACGGATTTATATTTCTTTTCAAAAACCAGATATCATTTATCTTAATTTAATCTGAGCGTGCCAATTATATAAATAAATATCGCACACTTTATTTGGGTTTAAATACAAACGCTGAGTTAACATTAATTACAAGAAATAACTGTAGTTGCATCTATATAATGCCAACCACACTTATTATCAAACAGAATTAAAATCTGTAAAATAGGGGAAGCCCACTCAACTAACAACAGATGTTCTTGGCAATGACGAAGACATAAAAAAGATGTATTTTTTACGTATTAATTTTAACGCGCCAAAAATATACCGAGAGGCACGTAACTATTACATTCCATTAAACATCACTTTTATACTATTTTATACTATTAATAAAAATCAGAGTTTTCGGTCAATGTCTTGCACATCTAAAAATCATTCAAAAATTGTTCGAAAAGCTTGCTTAATAAATTATTTATGAGGGAGGGCATCCCTAATGTACCGTCTTATCGATTCTGAAGAAATCTGGCCACCTTAGACCACTTATTAGCATTTACAATTAACACATAACCATTTCTTTAATGAAACATGATCAATAACAACACATGTTAAAAGAAACAAAATAAGCAACTGTTACATTTTGCTGATTTTGTCTGACAAATTTTACTGCATTCTAGTTTTGAAACGAGCATGTATAATTTGATTAATTTAAAAATATGTCAAAATGACCCATGTATGTAGTTATGTTACAAAAATGTATTCGTGATTAGGTTTTGTTGTTGAATTAGGTTAAGTTTTGGTAGGTGAAAAATGATTTAAAAATAATTCACCTACCGAAAGGTGAATTTTTAAAGAAACACAAAGCACCTACCGGTAGGAACAATTTTTTCAGAAATTCGTTACCTACCGGTAGGAACATAATACACTCCCTATATATAAAGCTGCTCGAAAATCAGACTTATCCGTGGTCAACAATGAAAGTAAAAAGTTACAACATACGTACTACTTATATTTATTATACACGAAGCTCCTCATGGTAGAAAAGTTTGCCAATATAATTATTAGTATGTTACATACTTTTTTGAAGAATAAAAGGAAAATGGACGAACTGGTATGATTTCATGACAATACAGTTGGATAAAAGAAAAATAACTTAGCTTATTCGCGGTTATCAAGTTATAATATTCAAAATCAGTTACTGAGACTTTTCAACATTTTGTGCACTCTGCCGAATGGTCGTATCGTGTTGCTTATATGTATCACCCGAATACAAAATAAAACTTTGTTACATAGAGCAAATGAGATAAATTCTTGCAGCCTCTTCATAAGCCAGTGCAAACGATGACTACATTTCAGCATTTTATATTCAGAAACAAACATGATAATATGATTGGTTGCAAGAATTTTGCAGATTCAGAAATACAGCTCATAAGTATTTAGAAAATATGCATTTAATTATTATACATTTGCATATGCATTTATTATACACTATAGTTGGGGTTTTCATTCCTCAACTAACTTTAACAAGAGGTTAATTCTCATAGACATGTTTGTTGACACAATTGCATCCATAGTAACTATCCTCCAGTTTTAAAAGTGAATTATATAGAAACACATCTGTTAGAGAATAGTATTATTCTGTTCGAATATACTATTCGGTAGTGTTTTAGAATATTTGTTCAACAACAAGAGTTACAATATTAAGTTTTTATTATCAAGATTAATTTCAGAATTTACAAATTTCATAGTGGTCGTGGAGAAAAGAATATTCTGAAAAGGGCATCTACAAAGTATGAAAGTATACGTATTCTGAGATTTGTGAAACTTCGTTTCGGTTACTTTAATGTTGATAGTCCAAGAAAATCTCTTAGCATCTACCTCAAACTACATGGCCAGAAATAAGAGTCAACACTTTTATTGTATTTTATGTGTTATAATTAATATCTGGATATACTTTGATGACAAAGTTGCTTTTTACAGCACTTATCATGAAATATTTTACCGTAACGATTAGAGAAACAAATTTGCATATTCTAAAAATAATAAAATGTGTTTAGTTTAATGACTTTTAGTTTAAAGGACGTTACTAAGGGTAAGGTCTATTAAAGTCTTTAAAGGCATTTACCCTTAGTTACTGCTGCGAAATTGCATTTCGCGCCCTGTATGGCGTACGAAATGCGCCTACTTCGCGTACGGTTGCATATAATAGTTATTTTTGCCCGATCGGGCATTTTCGTTCATTTACAAGCTCTGCTCTCAGGGCGGTAAGTTCAACTTACCGCCCAAGGTTCGGTAATAAAGTACCTCGTTATTTAAGTCGAAAAACACTCACTATTATTCTAAAATTCGTCCGGATTGAAACAAAAATTGTTTTTGTTTATTCAACTCCATAACAACCAGGCACATTAACCGAGTGAAAATTCACATTTTCAGTGTGATGTGTTTAATGTTTGCTCTATATATTTAAAATTCACTCATAGATCCGATTGGGCAAAAAATAGTGTAAGCATTACGGGTGTTAGGTACGCTTTACCAGTCTCGGCTAATATGGAGACCTCCGCTACGCGTCGGTCTCCACACTATTAGCCTCGACTGGTAAAGCGTACCTACCGCCCTTAATACTTAAATAACTATTATGTACCAAGGGTGTGAGAATGATGATAATGCCAAGAGGGTGACAGCGTTCCAACCCGAGAGCCTCGAGGGCCCGATGGATGGAAGTCGTCCGATGAACATTATCATGTAGTAACGTTCGTGGTGCATGCTTATTTTTCACGAGAATATGTGAGAAATGGACAATTAATTTTAATTTATGATTTTTGGCGTTGCCAAGGACGTTGCTTATATTTATAAAACTAGGAATTTTATGTTTGCCAGATGGTCACAACTTTTACTAAATTTGCAAAAGTCAACCAGATATGAAATTTGAAAGTCTGGACAATTTATTTATAAATCGCATTCAGAAGAGAATACTGGTTCGTTTTCCTATCCACAAAAGTGGGTGAAGTCATATTTTAGCTAACGTACAGAATGCACATTTCATGCAGCTGACTGGTCATGTGTCTAAAAAGGAGAATTGAAGAAACATAAAACAGGCAGTTCTAATTATAATAAAGGTTAATACCAATAGTACATTGGAGCAATAATAACTGGAGGCTTTCCACCAATTGGAAAAACAGGTTAAAACAGTTACAAAACTAGTACAGCATTATTACAAGAACATCAATACTTGTGAGTGGTTTCTGTTTAAGCTATTGATCTGAAAAAACTCAAAAAACAAAGTTCTCATAACAAAATAAAAGTGCATATATTTTAATTTTAGTTTACTTACAAAAGCTATTATAAAGCACTTTGCAAGAAAACGGGGAATACAGATAAATATCACAACAGGTAATTAAAACAAAAAACTTTGTTAGTAAATTTTACCATTTTAAAATTCATAAAGTTTTGGATAACTTACAAATCAAACACAATAAACAGATTATAATTAGTTGTCAACAAGTAAAAAGTGAGGTCATATAATGTTGTGGTATATTTCCCTTTCTAATTTAGTTTTTTTTATTAAAATTATTAATTGATTATCTGAATTTAAAATGGCCAGCTCAAAAACATAAGACTTTAATTTTCTCGGATTATTTTGGGGTTTATTAACATAATTCTAGGACACCTTTCTTATTCTTGACTAACATGAAAAGTCTAACCTTTAAATATATTAAAATAATTAATAATTTGTTAGAAAAGTTTGTTTAATATGAGCTAAAATCACTATCTTATCTCTATATAGTCCATTTAATTTATCAATTTTTTAACAACTTCTGATTATTTTTGTCACTTTACCTTAATGTTCCTTGAACTGTATTGGTGACTGTCAGGATACCAAAAACTCACTTTCTTTTCCAAGTGTCTTCTTTTCTGCTGTATCTATTTTTCTTTTTTTCTTATTTAGACCATCAACCATTAAACTACTTTTTTTTTATTAGGATGAAATAATTATAATTATCATTTTTCATACCAATTTTTATTTATCAATTATATCCAACATATTGACATTCCATTTTTTTTTTGATATGTTTTATATAGTAATATATTAAAGTTACTTTTGTAATAAAATTAAACTATTTACCAGTAAAGATATTATTGGTTACTATTTTAATAACATTTTTTTCTACAAATTAGTTTTTTATCTGCCATTTTATTTTTCATTCATTCTTTTATTAACAAAAACATAGTAAGATTACTAGATTATAAAAAAATTTCAATCTTCTAATAAATTTGCTGTAAGCCTTCTATGATACATAATTGAATAATAATAATAATAAACTCATCAACAATAAGAACATATCCTTCGATAAAACCCAAATAAAAGATGCCAATTTTTTTATTTTGTAATAAGAAAAACCATAACAAATTAATTGTAATAACAAAATTATAAACATTAAATAATTAATAACTAAATACCACAGTTACATAACTGTGAACCATAACAATAAATAAATTTGTATTAAGGTTGGAAATTGAGATATTCCGGAAAGATTGGCGTTGGCGTCGCTACTGGTACAAAACATTAATACATTTAGTTCAGTTTCAGACTTTTAAGATTATACTACAAAACCGTAGGTGGCCCTCGCGTTGGAAAGTACAATGATTTGTAATAATAACAATAATTTTGTATAAATATTACAGAATTCATATTAAACGTCGGTATCGCCCCAATTTTAGAATAAATTACAAGGCCGATTACTATAATTTTTACATATTTAGTTAGAATTTATGAAAAAAATACTAGAAATATTATTATGTTTTACATTATACATAATTGATTTACAGATACTTAAAGTTATCTTTGTAAGCTAGTTATGGTAATGCATACGTTTAAATGTAAACCAATTTAAAAAGTTTAATGGGTATTTGAAGATTAATAACCACTGCTGTGAATTAAATTTAAAAATAATACTAAAATATATGCTACATAAACATTCTACAGCGCCATCCCTTTCAGAGTAACTGAACTATTGTCCACCAAAACTGATTAAAAATGATAATAATGGTAACCGAAACTGTAACATGATTATTGCTGTTATAAACTTTTATCAATTAGATTTGTTCATCTGTAAACTACTCGAGTACTTTAAAATTATTATAAAGTGATATTTTAGTTTTAAGAAAGAAAAAATATTTATACTTATTGTTACAGTTTTTATGTTTATTTAGTTATTTTCGAACAAATTTTAATAATTCTTTTGTTCTACTTTGATCTACAAGATTCTAATGTTGGATACACAATCTGTGATATATTATTTCTTAAAATAATGTAAATACAGAGGCTCTGCGTAGCGTATTTTTATATAGTCACTTCCCCCCTTAACGCTGATACCAACAGGATTTCACTAGCATAGATAAGCGGGAAATTTGAATGCATGAATACGAACCCATTTATGTATTCAATAACAAAATTCAAATTATTAACTATAACTGATGAATATTAACAAATAAAAAAAGAGATACCTTATTTAAATAAAATTTATAGAATCAATTAAATACAAGAATTTATACCAAACATTAAAATAGCATCACAATATAATATGTACAATATTATTTCATCCGACGCCCAAAAAGGGCATTAAGGATTAGTGAAGAAGAAGACAATATTATTTCTAAGCTTAAAAATAATTATACCAATGTTGAAGTTGGAATTCACATGGATTCATTGGGGTCTGTATAAAGTGTAGAAATATGGCAGATTTCGTTTCTAAGTGTTACAGTAAAATATTCCATGTTAAAATGCAATTCAAAAGCAGCTATTCCCCCGAAATATTTCCAGATAATAATTAAATATAATACATAAAATATACAATTTTTGACTCTGTTTCTGGATCATCCTGTATTTTGAGAGAAATATTATAATTATTTAACGAATTATTTAATTGTCAGTACTATTATAATTGAAAACTAAAATACATTTAAATAAAGTAGTGATAAATATGCGATGGTCTTGAAAAGCTTTATCGAACATTCCACGAGGTTTCAAGATCAAACTGTAACCCTGAAAAATGCTTAAGGTAATTAAAGTTTTTAAAAAGGTTAACCACGTGCAAAGTTGATATAACGATATCTCAAGGTAAATGCAGGGCAATAGATGCATACTGAAATTCCACCCCTTTGAAATCACGCATTCCAAATGAAAACGGAAACATAGCGTGCTAGGAACTATTCATTTACATATCCTTTTTGCTGTGAATAATGGTTATTTCAACTGCTCCGATGAGATACGTTGAGCCGTCGTAAGAACTTTAATAATTTTGAAAATTTGATTCACTCAGGTGATTAATTGCGATAATAAAAATTTTAATTCTCTGATTATGGAGTTAGATTACGAATTTATGAAAGGTTTTGTTCCCGTTTGACGCAACAAGAATGACTGTCTCCGTGAACAATGAAAATTTGATTAGAAAACTGCTGAGTTGTGAAACCCTGCTTCTATAATAAATTCAGAACATTCAAGTGATATTAGAAAAAGTAAGTTTAATATTGCTAGTATAATAACAGGTGACACTAAAAAAACAATAAAAGCACTGAATAAAACACATTTCTGGAAAATCTTATATTCATAAATGTATTTGAACTAGCTGAAAGTCAAGGCCAAAAGGATATTTTATGCAAAAATCCAAAGTTTTAAAATAAAATTAGGTACCTAAGGTATTTTAAACTTAGAAGCAGCAATTTTATCTTTGTTCTAATTTTTAAGGTCATGTAGCTACTGAAACAGCATGCTCAGAGGTAATTTGTATGCAAATTGGTATGCTATCTTTGTACAATATTTTCGTGAGTTAACGAAGATTGTTACTACCTTATCATGAAATAATACTCATTAGTTGAATATATTATACTAATAAAGTTACACATGAAGGTTTTGTACTGAAATGATATAGCGTGTAGCAACTTTAGTTGGGAACGATAATTTTAAAAGTTGCAAGGAAAACTATTTTTCCTAGTTTTTAGACAAAATTGAAAAGCAAAGGTCATTTGTTTCAAATATACTTAAAAAAACTAATATTAATATTTCCAATATTAATCCAAAAAATTCCAAACTCATTTATCAAATTCATTATCAAATTCATGAAATTCTGCTAGCCTTCTAATGGTTAATTAAATATACTTGTCTAATTAATCAAATCTACCGAAAAATAAAATTGAGGTTATTAAGTCCATATTTTCTTTAATATCAGCACTTCAGCAGCTAAATAGCTAAGAATTAACAGTATTAATAATATTATATATGATAGGAGATGTAGTTCAGTACCTGTACCCCATTTGAAAAGCTTTTTTCTGTAGCTTCAACTTTTATAATTAATTGTTATTATAGTAATATATCTTTAAAATCAGTAATAGTTAAATTCATTTATTTGTATAATAAGATTTTAAAGGTTCTAATATTGAACTATACACTGTAGTACATATTAAACTTTTAGTATTTATATTAGGTAGTACTCAACTTATTGAAATAACAAATTAGTATTGTCACGTGGGGTTTTCGTGACTGAGGGACGTAGTCAGAGGTAGAGATAGAAAGTAAACACAGGTCACAAATTAATGATATGCTAAACAACTAGTTACAAGGATTACATTGGGTTAACAATAGTACACAAAGTATGAGGATGAACAAGTCCTCCTAAAACTAACATTACACATGAGAGTGGAAGGAACCACCCTGTACTAGCAACTATATCCTGCAACTAAGAGTCATTAGAAAACCCGGTAAGCAGTGCACCTGGACACCAGCTTCTAGGCTCCTAATATAAAGTACTACGACTAAGCATCATTAGGGAATCAGGTAAGCAGTACTCCTGAACGCCAACTTCTAGATCCCTAATACTAACCGGTAGGGGATCAGGTAAGCAACAACCCTGGGCGGCAGCTTCTAAATCCCCTACAAATTAATAAGTAAATAGATTCTTACCAAGTCTGCTTCAAGTTGTTGATTCGTTGGAGTCGTTGGAACGAATCTGGACTTGAAGCAGCCTGGTTTATATACTGTATATTACAGAAGACATTATCATATTAATGTAATACTGTAGGCGCGGCGTTTCGCGTATCCGTTGTTATTTCCTTGTTCGGCATGCAGCTGTGGATGAGCGTAGGTCGATCGCATGTGCTGATTAGGGATTCTTCGAATGAGAGCAAATGGCTTGCGTGTGTGGTTATCATTATCATTAACGCTATATAATGTTACGAAGAAATGTATTAACCTTGAATGATATTTGCACCAGTTGGAATGCAACTTGCGGTTTGTGTGAATTATTTAAGTGCAAATAATTTCGTTTGTGACACTTTCTACCGTTTGTAATAGTATGGTATGGTTAAGCAGTTTTTTGTTGTTTGAAATTGTTTATATTGTACGTATTTCATTTCCATGTGCATGATGAGAGTAACGACCTTAAATTTCAAGTTATTTAGGTCATTTCGTTTAAATTCTCGCCCCCGATATAAATATGAATTATTACGCTTTGTTTAAAATCTAAGTTAATGTATAAGACTAAAAGATTCTATTTTTGCTGAAGCTGCATTTAAACAAACATTTAAGAATACAGATAGTCTCATTTAATGTGAATTTCGTGGTATTCAGTTGAAACCAAGTACAGACTTACACAAATGAAATCCATTTCTCACGAATTAAAATTTTGCTTTAGGCATGTATTTTTCAAAATTCCTGTTAATATTATTTTAAAACGAAATGTTAGCTTGCTGGCAGTAAAATTGGGTTGACATTTTTTTGCGCTACGAATATTGAGTTTATTATTGAGTCTGCGATCGCTGTGAATTTGAGTATTTTGCCAACAGAGTTTAAATGCGATATTGTAAAAAGAATTATTGAAAGTCCGAATTGAAAAATTGAAATTATTGTCCAGGTCGTATTGTACATAGAGACTCGCTGTTTTTGAAGCAATTCTTCTTTTGTTATAGATGTTTAAATTTAACGAAGGGAATGAATCGTATGACCTAGTGCACTTCTAGGATATGAAGAATTTGTCTTGGGTAGATTGTACGATAAATGTTTTTAAGAAGAAACTATTTAAATTATTAGTTATTGTGAATACGTGGAAAGTTATGCGGTTTAGGTTTTAGTATTAACGAGTTAATGCCAATCATCTCTTTCAAGGAATGGCTAGTAAAAGTTTAAACAACATTAATTTGTAGATTTCTCCACTTTTGCTATTAATTAATAACATCAAACAATTTTGTCATCTAATATTTTTAATTATTCTTGTGTGCTATTCCTAATCAGCTAACCTTTGCGATTAACACCCACGATACCTGAGCATACTGCGAGTTAATAAGACGTTTCTGCCGGGAGATATGTTAACGTAAGTATCATTGATTTATTTCGTTTATTTGTTTATTAAAAAATTAGTAAGTTATTACGGGTTATTACAATTGACTAGCCCAATTGCGGGGCCTTTTTAAGAATGTTTGTTTATTGATGATTATAATTAGTTTCTTTAAGAGAGCTTGACGGTTACAGATGTATGGTTTAAATTGTTGATAGTAAATATCAAGTTAAATAAGTATTTTATACTAGTATTATTTTAGCAAATTATTAATTATTCGAGTTTCGATTTTAATAAAAACATACTTTTTGGTAGTCTTTCGACTGCTTTAAATTACATTATGTTAAATTATAATAAAAATCATAGAAAAAAGTAAACGTGGATGTGCTCAGTTCACGATAACCTAACTATCAAAATAAAAATTCAAGAAAAATCATTAAAAGTAAAAATACAAAAGTAGTTATGTAACTAATATTATAATAAACATACTTTCTGGCAAATGGATTTCTTCGATGCCAACTCCACTCCTCTATATTGAGGAATTGTAGCACAAACCGAACCAAGAAAAGATGTACTCTTCTGCTCTGATCATAAAACTCTTTATTTAGTACTTAACAACTATTATTGTTCATTATTAAAATGTTAATATAATGTCAATATCAAGTAAGTTAAGTAATTTTAATCTATTTTAGTATTCGTTTTTATGAAGACGTATTTACTAATTATTTTTTCACAGTCTTTCAAGTAGGTACTTTAAATACCTAACTAAAAAAAAAAAAAATTAAATAAAAAAATAAATAAGCTCTATGTTGTAAGGTATTTAGTTAAATTAATTCATAATTAAACATTTGTATTATCAATAACAAGTCCTAGAAAAACATGTTGGAATTTGCGAAAGAAATGTATCATTTCTGAAGTATTTTGACCCTCTAAATCTGAATATGCTAATAAAATTTAGCAATCACGCCAAGTGCTTGAGTAAAACAACGGAAATGTTCCGAAATGTTTTGATTTTTGCATTATTTTATATTTATTGTTAAGAAACAGAAAAACAATAATAATTTTTAAAATTAAATATTATTATTGCACATTCACCACTGTTTAGAAAATCCAAGATATCGTTATTATTTAATTAATAAATTTATTATTTGTTAGTTATTGAGGAATGGTAGCCTTTAATAAAACATTTATAAAATTAATTTTACGTTTGTCCTCAATAACTAACAAATAATAAAATTTATTAATAAAATAACCTACAAAGCAATAAATTTAAAAAAGTTATTTCAAAAAATACAAGTTATTATTTAAGTCTTGGTATAATAAAGAAACCATTGGCATTATAAAGCATTATAACTTTTTTAAGTTGATTAATTTCCAGAAAATTGTCAAAATATTTTACATCCTGATGCATAATTCTTTTATCTTATATCTTCAATTTTTTATATCTACATTTAATTCGCTAATATACATGGTGTTTACGCCTTGGAAAACCTGTAGTATATGAATATGTAACGGTACCAAGTGTTACAAAAGTCTTGGAATCAAACTCGGCACTAATTTGATATAAACGACCATGTTTTTTAGAATTTTTAGATCAGAAAACGTAAGTTGCCTATAAATCAAGGCTATATTTAGTAAAAAGTCTAAACAAATTTATCATTAACATAATATCGCTTACAATAATATCGCTATCTGTATAATACAGACAAAATAATTACGCAGTTACAATATCCGCTACGCGGGCTACTATGACTTTTGCACTTCAATAAAGCAGCGAAACGCATAATTATGTGAGTGTAACAAATAAGTTGTGGTATGTAAACCTCATTATTGTAACGTGCTAAAATTTCAAGATCCATTTTAATATATTTGAAAATGTATTTATTATAGATAAGCTTAGTACGGCTCTGTATATATGAATATTTTTGTCAGTTTAAAATTCCAGAATTTATTCCGATCGTAATAATGTTTTTCGTTAACATAGAAGCAGCTGTAAAAAAGGCTTTTACTGGCATTCTCACGCAGATAAATTTGTTTTTAGCTCCGAGAATATCGAGATAATTTTATTTTATAGATAAAAAGACACGTACAAAATACATTTAGTCAAATCTTTGGTTTCGCTACGTGCTTATTTCATGTCTGTTAAAAAAGATTCTCCAAAATTTACAGACGAAAAACCAGTCGCACTATTTCTTTATATCAGACCTCCCGCGAGAAAATATTTCTTCGCCTTAATAAAATAAAATTTGGAATATTCTATACGTATTTTCCTATTGATGCAATGTATGTTACTTTAGTACTTGATAGGGTGTTTATTTCCCTTTCTTAATTTAAAAAAGGGAGATAGTTTTGCATCCCCAAGAAGTCAGTCTTATAGCGGCTCTCAGAGCCCAAGTCAGGGGCTTTCGCCCCAACACTTATTGCATCGGTTACGGTCCAAATGGCATTTTTAAAACAAGATGCTGATATGGGCCGCCAAGTGCGAATAAGTTTGTTTCCGATATCGTTCTGTTTTTTCAATAATAAATTGAATTTTAAAACTAATAACCTTCGTTCTGTGTTTTCCATTGCAATACTTATATTGTGGAGTGCCGAATTTTATACTGGGTGACAATATTACTGAGTTAAAATATTGCAACCTTCTGGTAATTAAAATTGTGTTAACATAAAAATGTGTAAATAATTGACGTTTCTATTGGAATTCTATGAATTAAAATTTTTATTATTGAAAGGCAATTGCCAAGTTATACAAGATATAATAAGAGCAAATATTAGTTCTTTCTTCAGCTACATGTGTAAGGCACTTGGTGCCTGTAGTTAAAAGTGAATAAAAAGCCAATATAGTGCTGTGAAATTTGTGTTTAAATAGATTATACAATTTATCAAGGATTAGCTGATGAAGAATATTTTTTTAAGTAAGTCGTCTTGCTTATTAAGATTTTATATGTACCTCTTAGCATATTAATAAAGATATGGTTCCATTGTTTTTACTAAAACAATACTTTTTTGAGCTACGAATAAATGAAAATTAAAACTAGAGATGGTTGTGATAATGTCGGACCAATCATTTGTTGAAGTTATCCATTTATATTTATATAACCTGTTTTAACGTTAGCCTGACTAACTAAGATTAGTCTATTCAATTCAATCAATCTAATCGGAATCTATTCTCACCTTCGGATTTCGATAATGTATGACTTCAAGTGAGTGGTGCCCATATTTCTTATTTCTTTGCAATTTATTAGCTTGAGAAACCAGTACCTACCCTGAGCTATAATTCGTCAAAAAGAGATCTTAGTCGGAGCATAATTACCGAAAGTATTCGTTTGTAGTTGAGCAAAGTTATGGCATCAATTTAAATAAAGTAAGTACGGACCTGTTCTTTGTTTTCAGTAAACATTTGAGTTAGAGTAAAAAGCGTATGTTACAATGATCGTGGAGCATTTTTCGAGGTTGTTACAACTGGCGCCCCATGTGTGAGACTTTTGTTTCAGTGTAATTAATAACGTTACATTCTTTTATTGTATGACATTTACCTTCACATATACAAGATATAATACACTGCACATCATTCTTAAAACATTTACATGCTCTTGTGCATATACTTATCATAAATACTATACTTATTATATAAAATCTAGTTGATATGCGAATGTCGTTGTAATAAGAGTTATTGTTCCATCAGGATCCATAGGTCATTCAAATTCTAGCAGTATTTCGTGGAAAGTAGCATTAACAGAGTTGTAGATTGTACTCGTAACAGTTGCTTTATACGTCACCTGCTTAAAAATAATTTTGTCAGTTTATAGTAAAACTGCAATATTTCAATAGCAAGAAATTATGTTCGTTGAACTATTTTTGAATAAAAATTGTCTTACTGATATTTGCTTAAGCCTTTCAGTACCGTAAATTAATTTATCTACGACGACCATAGAAAGTTACACATTCCCCACAATCTTAGTAACCGTGAAAACGACCAATTGCAAACAATCTCCAAACTGAACGGTAAAGACCGTGAGGAAGGAGTTCTCAACAATCAGTAGTTCTATTAAAACGCCATAGATATCACCACTTGCAATATTTATAATATTATTAATTATTTGAAATTTAATGTTATAAATTTTAGATAAAAGTTAATTTATTTTATCCAACACCTCTAAATAAAGAGGGCTAAATCCTGATGTTTGTAAGCAATTAAAGTTGAACTTTACTTACTTGTGGGTAGAAAAACATTGTTGATGACTTTAGAATGGTGATTGGCTGTTATTATAGGTAGAAACCAATCACCAGCTTACATTACATAATATTATTAAAATCCAGTCATCGCGCTCAAGTATTAAATTTATTACCGTCAAAACTACAGACTAACTATACATTGCAAATTCGATATTTAAACTTAAATAAACAGGTGTTGGATAAAACTTTGAATGGCACGCATGAGCTAAGGATATTATCCACTCAGAGAAATTAACCCCACTCTTAATAACTATTGTTTAATTAATATTTTACATTAAATTATATTTTGAATGGAAATCCATCTAGAAAAAATACCAACGGCAGAGCGGGGAATAGAACTCTGGATCGCCTGTCTAGTAGCGAGAGCTTAACTATTGAGCTACGTAGACGCCTTTAAACGACTAGGTTATTTCTCATTATATAAAGTTACAAAGATTGTTATTCAATTAAAACGTAAAATTGATTAATTTTTTTACATTATTATATAATTGTTAATGTAATATTATTTATTATTATTTCTAAATTACAATAAAAACATTGAAAACATTTATAATTTGCTACATAATGCGAGAATATGTTGACATTTCGTAGCAAAGGGGTTAATAACCTTGACAATTAAATTGTGATTGTATAAAATTATTTTTTGAAAACGAGTACATACGTATGATTATTTAACTATAAGCACTAAATAGTAGATTGAAATTATACAGATTGTAAACGTATTTTTTTTAATTTTACGTCTACATTATGGGGGAACCAAAAGCTAAGGTCATCTGTCCCCCATCTAACATGCAACACGAATACACACATCCATAGTTGAGGTGGCGGAATTTTCTAATTAGAAAAATCCCGTCGCCCCAAGTGGGATTCGAACCCACGATCCTTGGAACACGAGTAATGCACTGACACCACTCGTCCACAGCCAAGCACAAAGCAAACATTTTTTACCGGTTTGTAAGTACGGAGATGTTTTATTTTATTGAGAAATGAGTAACAAGACTTTCTAAAAGCAGTCAGTTTGTTAAATAACGTTAAGATGAAGACCTCTCTAAAATATGACAATGGGAAATGAAAAACGCGTCGAACGTTAATTTGTTTTAAAGTTGATGTAATTTTGAAGACCATTTTTCTGATTCGTATGCTTCTGCAATACCATTCATCTCTCAGCTTTCTAAAAATAGGATAGTGCTCTTTTTTACATAACTTTATAAAATTATTCTATTAAAGAAATTTAATACTTCATTATCGACAAAAGTCACAAAAGGTGTTAAATGTTAAGAGCATTCCTACGTATATAGTAATAATAGACCTCAAATAAATTGAAGCAAAGCTGTTTTATTTCGTTAAAGCTATTTATACCTTCTTGTATAGACCAAACAGTTTATTATACTTCGCTTGATCCATACTTGACGTCAATATAAGGAAAACCTAAACCATGCGTGAAAAACTTTCTATAACAATATCTGCCTATACAACATGAAACCGAATAACTGTATTAAACTTTTTTTAAGAAACATAATAAACGGACCTGAAGGTATGGGATTAAGTTCGACATTTTATGTCAGCTTTTTAGGACTCCAAAGAATGTTTGGTGCTAAAAGGTACTTACTTTCCTCAAAGACAACGATAAAACCGTCTCTTAAGTTCAGTTTTAATGGCATCAGGGGGTAACCTCGTCTTAATTGAATTGATATTACGGGATCTTTAACCCCTAAGTTTTCTTCTCCGTTTGCGGAATTTTCGTTTCGTCTTTCCCTTTCCTGCATGAAAAGCATTGATGATAATTAAATACATCGCGATATTAAGAAATTGGCAATTATATTTAAGTACATACTTAATTAATACGTACATAATAATAAGTATAGTGCAAATAATGAGTTTCTATTTTCTAATATACTTTTCGAAGTTTACATCAATTAAGCCTAAAATAAACCTATTAAAAAGTTAAATGAAAGTTTAACCCCCAAATTGTGTTACTTGAATTGCTTAAGCTAACCTTAGCCGAGTTAATTAAATTTGAATACAATTAGTCACAGGTCATGTTACGTGTTACCGAGATGTTCAAATTAGTTGTTATTCTGAGACCTAGTTGAGGGCTATACCTTTGTCCTTTAAGTCTTTCCGGGTGTTGGTAATTTACGGTAATTTAATTTCTAGATTTCATATCTGACTCGCAAAGGTCAAATAAGCAAGTAACGAATATCCAGTGGTATATTTAAATCGTAAGGGCAAGTAAGAAGAAGAGCTGTTGTGACATTTAATGCAACATGTAAATTATGAATAATAGCTTGAAATTGTTGCATACGAAAATTTCAAAGCTGTAAAGACTAAGTATAGTCTACTCAAAATTATGAAATGCAAATCATTGTAAGGGTAGATAACACAGCCCCACAAAAAAAAATGAAAGTTCATACTCCAGAGTCGGACATATGTATTCCTATGTATTTTTCGACGCTGAATCCGATCCCGAGCTCAGAAATGGCCCTCCACGTCTGGAATTGGCCCCACGGGCCCAAAAATGGCCTGAGAGGTGGATTCCGGGATGAGGCGTGGGTAAAGGTGCATTCTAAAGCCAAAGTCAAGTTTGTGGTCGAAAAGTCCACGACCAACTGAAATTCCGCGTTTGGGACCAGGAAAATCGTCCTTTGGGGCCGAAAAATCGTGTTTCGGGCCTCGCAATGGCACCAGTGGTATTTTCGTGTACTTTTGAATACTGGAATGAATACCGTGCTCGAAAAGTTCATGGTCAACTTTAATTCCCCGTTTGGGGTCGGGAAAATGGCCCCTTGGGGCCGGAAAATCGTGTTTCGAGCTTCGCAATGGCATCAGTGTTGTCTGTGTGTACTTTTGAATAGTGGAATGAATACCGTGCTCGAAAAGTTTATGGTCAACTTCAATTCCCGGTTTGGGACCAAGAAAATGGGCCCGGAGGGACCAGAAAATCGCGGTCCGGCGTGGCACTTGCAACTGTGGTATTTTATGTGATGAGACAATGGCTTGAAGACTTGTGACGCACACACGAGATGAAAAGAGATGAGGACGGAGAGGAAATCTTACAGGTCTGTGTCGTCAAGAGATACGTGAGAGTCATTTTCGGCAATTGTCAAACTTCCTTACAACTTCCGCCTGTCTTCTTGACCTGGCCTCAATCCTGACACACGAGGTGCCTGCCTCCAGACCTGGCTACCACCGTGTCGTCCAGCACTCCCTCACGTTCTCTATGTCTATGAATAAAGGACGTATGGATGATAAAAGATGACGACGAAAGATAAAGATGAGAGAAATCAAACGACGAAAGGTTTGAAGACTGCCTGGAATCGCTGCAGAGAGTAAGATGGTGTCTCGGAGTTCGATCAACAGAAGGTGAGCAAGGAAGAATCCGCCAGCTCTCTTAGAGTAGCATCCAAGCAGACACGCACCAATGAGAATGCAGCAAGCAGCAGCGCCCGAAAACTCCTCTTATTTGCTTCCCGGGAACTATTTGTAACGGACTTTGTGAGCACCAGCGCCAAGAAAAATCAGCAGCGCCCGAGCAAAGAGAAACACCTGATGATAAAACGAGGTATGAGTATACATGCAATGAAGTATATGAGGATCCTTGTATATGACACAGGCAGGGAGATTAAAGTTCTCTCGGAAGATGTCGCGCCACCCGAAAAGAGTAACTCGTTAGAAGAATATTTCTCTGAGAAGTTAAGAGAAGATGAGGTTTCGGAAGTAGCCAGTCGTATTTTTGCTTGTATACCCTTTTTGTTGGGTTCCCTTCTCTTTTATTGCAGGACATTATTTTGTTTTTGTATTTGATTTTGTCCTATTTTATTGCATGATGATATTTCTTTATTGTTTTTACTTGTTCTTGATTGTGGTTGTTGATTCCCGATTTGTTAATAACGCACCCGTTTTTTAAATGCATATTGTTAATTTTGTTATTGCATGTATTTTTTGCATATTTCCTTATTGTTTTTTTGTTCCCTGTTTTGTTATTGTTTTTTGTTGTTGCATGATTCCTTATTGTTTTTTGGCATGTTTTGTTGTCCTGTTTTTTTCTGCTTTTTTTCTTTTTGTTTATTGTTTATTTATTTATCTATTTATATTTTCTTATATTTATTTATTTATTTATATTTTTTCATTGTTATTGTTATGATCGGACCTGTGATCAAACTACTGGGAGTGCAATTAGCCTTATTGAGTAAAACCTTACCCAATAAGTGCTATTTGCTGCTGTGAGCTTGCTCTGCCGACGTAGCTTTGATCATTAGGCTTCCAGAAACCAGCCCTTTCGAGCCTTGATCAGGGAGTGCGCCATGGATAAGGATGTCGGAGTCCTTATTGCCCCGGGCGGGTGCCAGTTCGTCCGTGTATTCCGGGACTGGTTAAATGTAGGTTGGGCCTCAGGGAACTGGGGTAGGACACTTGTCCGAGGGTATACCCGTTCTCAACCGAACAGCCCGCTCCTTGCCGCACGATGCGCTGGCACAACAAATATATGGCATCTAATAACAAAACAGGTAGGTTAAGGAGTATAGAAGCTGGCACCAGTTCTTCTGACAGCCATGCTTCAAGGAAATGTTCAAATAACAAGGACAGTTTTTGTTTCATGTGCGGGCACCTTGTTTTTCAAACGACTCGCCGTCTAGTTACCACGAATCTGCAGACAATCTACAGAAAATATTTTGCGATCGATGCACCCGATACTCGGTAATGGTGGATCCCGGGATATATGTGTAACTGTTGCTCTATGTATTTGAATCGTTGGAACAACGGCGACCAGCGGTGGCTCAAAATGAAGACTCCCATGGAATGGAGAGAGCCGAGGCCTGACCATTCCAATTGTTATTTTTGTGAATCCAAGGTTTCAGGTCTCAACCAAAAAAATAAAGGTAAGGCTGTTTATGCTGATGTGGATAGCGTTACTTTGCCGACATTTATTGAAGAAGACAATTATGCCCTACAGGTGGATCCAGGAGAAGCGATGGCCATTGATGGTCCCGAAGAAATTGAGGTTAGAGCGATACCCGAGGCCATTGAACCGGTGTACAGTGGTTCCTCGTCAGGCGACAGTGATGAAGATGATAAACCCGGTCCACGGCTATTCACGCAAGAACGTCTCAGTGATCTGGTTCGAGATATGGGATTAGATAAAGACAGAGCGGAATTGTTGGCGTCCAGACTGCAAGAAGATCGTCTTCTGGCGCCAAAAACTAAAGTGTCCCTGTACAGAAAGAGAGAAAATGATTTCCTCCAGTATTTTGCTCAAGAAGAGTCCTTGGTGTATTGCCGTGATATTCCAGGCTTGATGGATAAAATGAAAGATTCTTGCTATAGAGATGAAGAGTGGAGGTTGTTTATAGACGCGAGTACAAGAAGCTTGAAAGCTGTTCTCTTACACAATGGAAATCGATATGCTTCAATCCCTGTTGGACATTCTGTGATTCTCCGAGAATCGTATGAAACTTTCAAGCTTCTATTACAAAAATTGAAGTACAGTGAACATCAGTGGTTGATTTGTGGTGATCTGAAAATGATAACAATCCTTTTGGGCCAGCAATCCGGATACACTAAATGGCCATGCTTTTTGTGTTTGTGGGATAGTCGGGCGGATCAGCAACATTACTTGGTGAAAGAGTGGCCTGCGCGCAAGAAACTGACACCGGGGAAGCATAACGTCCTGACTGAGCCGTTACTGGACCCAAACAAGATTTTGCTTCCACCTCTCCACATTCAACTCGGGCTAATGAAGCAATTTGTAAAAGCTCTAAATAAAGAGGGTCCTTGCTTTCAGTATCTTGGGCGAAAATTTTCTCAACTCTCAAATGAGAAGCTTAAGGCTGGAATTTTTGATGGGCCCCAAATTCGCGCAGCCATGAAAGATCAAGAATTTGTTGAGTCCATGAATCCCGTTGAAGAAAAGGCCTGGCTCGCCTTCAAGGATCTAGCGACAAATTTTTTGGGTAACCACAGAGCCGCAAATTACAAGGAAATCGTGAGAAACACGCTTGATAGTTTCAAGGAGTTGGGGTGCAGAATGAGCCTTAAGCTGCATTTCCTGCACTCACACTTGGACTATTTTCCAGAAAATTTAGGTGACTACAGTGAACAACAGGGAGAAAGATTTCACCAGGATATATCCGAAATGGAACAACGATATCAAGGAAGGTGGGATATCCACATGATGGCGGATTACTGTTGGTCACTGAAGAGGGACACAACAGGGAGCCATAAACGCCAGGGTGTGCGGCGATCTTTTGAATATAAAGTTCAAAGATATTACAAAAAGAGAGTGTAGAATAAGAATCCCACGTTCCATGAGAAGGGATCTGCACCCATAGCGTCCATGAGGTTCCTACTGGACACTTGAGGTTCAGCCAGACCTTTTTTCAAGGGGCTTCACGGACTTCACACGTTTTCTGTCATGACTGATACTAGAAACAAAAACTCTCTTCATCCAGGACCTCTGAAATTTCCGCTATCAGTCCTTCATATGCGAAGGGAGAAGCAATGCATGTAAAGCGTCCAATCATTTTTACCTTCAGGCCATTGTCTCATCACATAAAATACCACAGTTGCAAGTGCCACGGCCGGAACGCGATTTTCTGATCCCTTCGGGGCCATTTTCCTGGTCCCGAACGGGGAATTGAAGTTGGCCATAAACTTTTCAAGCACGGTATTCATTCCAGTATTCAAAAGTACACGAAAATACCACTGATGCCATTGCGAGGCCCGAAACACGATTTTCCGTCCCCAAGGGGCCATTTTTCCGGCCCCAAACGCGAAATTTCAGTTGGTCGTGGACTTTTCGACCACAAACTCGACTTTGGCTTTAGAATGCACCTTTAACCACGCCCCATCCCGGAATCCACCTCTCAGGCCATTTTTGGCCCCGTGGGGCCAATTCCAGACGTGGAGGGCCATTTCTGAGCTCGGGATCGGATTCAGCGTCGAAAAATACATAGGAATACATATGTCCGACTCTGGAGTATGAACTTTCATTTTTTTTTGTGGGGCTGTGTAATTCAGCAGCAGTGCATACGAAACAGTGGAAATAGTCACGATATGACGTATGCGCTATCACGCTCATACACATTTCGTACGAGTATGATAGCGCATACGTCGTATCGCGACTAATTTCACTAATTCGTATGCACTGCACGCTGCTGGTAGATATATAGTTTATGCAAACAACTGTATAACAGCCGATTTAATTTTTTCATATCCTAATTTTTAAAAATAAACCTCTGAGGAACAGTTCAGATATATTTTCGGTGAGCATGGTACCACTTTCGCTCCGCAAATTATTTGGCTACAAAATAGTGCGGAGATCTTTAAAATTTCTTATTTTTAACGATAAAATTTATTTGGATTTTCAAAAGTACACTCAAAACAGGAAGTACAATCAACTACACGAAATCATAAACTAATTGATCCGTCAATACCAAAACGCTGTTTACGTTGTCAACACATTTGTGCAAGTTTTTAAACCTCCAAGTGGTTTTTAATTATTTTTTCAAATTACGAAACGAATTTTAAGACTTAGATCAGCTAATAATATGCTACGCGTTGATAATATTGTAGGAACGTTAGGACCGATTACGTTCCATAAAGAATGAAATGCTACTTAAATATAAAGAATATTCCATATATTCCAGGTCATTGCATTGTGTAATATTAATCGACTAGAAAATTGATGTAGAGACAATCTATGAAGATAACTATCAATCAGCAGATGTAGAAATCATTCCAACCATGTTTGACAAGTGTAAGACAAGTGATTAGGAGTATGAAAAACGAAAAAGCTCCAGGAAGCGATAATCTAACAGCAAATATTAAAAATGCTGAACATAAAACCTGGATATGTATACATAAGCTACTAATACGAATATCGAACGAGGAGTTACCGCAGGACTGAAAACTAAGAATTTTACATCCTATACATAAATAAGGTAATAAACCACTATGTTTTAACTATCTCGGCATAACTTTGTTAAATATTGCCTTTAAAAGTTTAGCTAAGAAATACTAAGTGAACAACATAAAGGATTTAATGTGGAAGAGAAACAACAGGTAATATCTTCATTATGCCTCAAACAAAAAAAATATAGAGAATTTAACATACCTTTATATATAATGTATATATAGGACAGCATAAACCGAAAAAATATAGAAAAAGGTTTGCCATTATTGGAAATCCCAAAAAAATAACAAATCTAACGATGATTACCTTAAGAGAAACTTGGACAAATGTCAATATAAGGGTGTTTTTGGGTTAGTTTGGTTTGGAAATTTATCATAAATAGACTCACGCCGGAGCAACGTTTGCAAATTGTTCAAATTTATTTTGAAAAACATGGTTCAATTCGAGAAACTCATCGGGCATTAGGTGCATTTTATGGTGCTTATAATCGTCCACCAGAACGATTAATTCGAGGAACTGTGGATCGTTTTCGCAATACGTTTACTTTAAACGATAATACGCATCCCATAGGACGTCATACAGTGCGCACACAACAAGCGATTGATGGTGTGCAGCGTAGTGTTGATGATGATCCAAATGCGTCAATTCGTTATCGTGCTCAACAATTAAACTTGTGTCCATCCACTTTATGGAAAATCTTGCGTAAAGATCTTGGTTTACATGCTTACAAGATTCAACTTGTACAGGAATTGAAGCTACACGATCATCGTTCGTGCCGTACATTTGGTGAATGGGCCGAAAGAAACATTGCTGTTGATCCACAATTTCATTTGAAAATTTCTTTCAGTGATGAAGCACACTTTTGGTTAAATGGGTATGTCAATAAACAGAATTGCCGCATTTGGAGCGATGATAATCCACAAGCCATTGTCGAAACACCATTACATCCAGAAAAAGCACCGTTTGGTGCGCTTGATGGACAGGTGGAATTATTGGTCCATATGTCTTCAAAAATGATGATGGTCAGAACGTTACAGTCAACGGTGAGCGGTACAGAGACATGATTACTAACTTTCTCGTGCCTCAATTGGCAGCCATAAATGTTGCAAACATGTGGTTTCAGCAGGACGGCGCTACATGCCACACAGCGCGCGATACAATTAATCTACTGATAGAAACATTTGGCGAACGATTCATTTCACGAAATGGACCTGTTAACTGGCCACCTCGTTCGTGCGATTTGACGCCATTAGATTATTTTCTCTGGGGGTATGTAAAATCGCATGTCTACGCCGGTAAACCAGAAACAATTGAGCACTTGAAAGCCAACATTCGACGCGTTATTGCCGAAATACAGCCTGATTTACTGCGAAGAGTGTGTGCAAATTGGACCTACAGATTACGACATGTACGCGCCAGCCGCGGCGGCCACATGCCCGAAATCATATTCAAACATTAATCCATAAAATTATCTTTTATATAAAGCCAATTTCATGGATATTAAAAACATTTTTCTGAGTTTTATTTCAATTTAAAGTTCTCCGCCTCTAAAAAACACCTGTTACAATCACAGTATACAAAACAGGAGATGTTATGTATATCGACGACAGTATTTAACTTAGAAATGCCTCAGAAACATGGACATCAAGGGTTGGATAAACACCAAATCTGTACAAATCTATACCTATGCAGCCGACCTAGTAATTGGTTCAGTAAATTTAAGTGCCTTAACGCCATTGGTTTGCGTTAGGGACTTAAGAGCCCCAAATATATTAGTGAAATAGAACTCAGATGGAAAAGAAAAAAGTCTAAAGAATATATGGCAATATGAAGTTGAAGCTGATATAAAAATCTTTAATATAAAAAACTGAAGAAGAGAAACTCAAGACAGAATAAAATAAAAGGAAAGGTAATCGATAAGGCTAAATCCTGAAAGGGTATGTAATGCCGATGGACGTAAGTAAGAAAAGTGATGTTCGTAAAACATGATACATACAGTGCTATTAAATTAAAATGCAATATGCGTATGTTGCTCAAACCATTGTATTTACTGTATGTTTATGCAACCAACAATACACAAGCGCTCAAAATGCGCTAGCCGTTTAACCTTTCATTTCAAGAATAATTTAATTCTAATTGAGTTTTCTGAAAATACAAACGTAAATAAACATACCATTTATTGTAAAATACAAGATGCAAAAGTGTACTTTTTATAACAAAACACGTCTGTTCGTGGTAAGATTCATACGTACTTGTCACAATCATTCAATTTAACCTCGAATTTAACCAAATGCATTGACTTGATTATTTTTAAATGCAACATGGAACATATTGCATGTTAAATTAATAGCACTGTATGTAATACATAAAATACACTCGAGGAAAAAAACGCACCACTTGAAAACGCACCAAAAATACCAAAATTTCAAACCATCATAACTCGGCGGATATTAGACGAAAATGGATGAACCTTTGAGTACTAAAAAGTTTAAAGTGTCTAGTTTAAGAGCGTGTGAGCGAATGTTACGTAAAGGCCTTTCCGCCCCCCGCGACCGCCTGCAGAAGAAAAAATGCAGGATAAATTTCAAAAATTCATAACTTTGCGCCAAAAAATCGTAGGCACTCGAAGTTTAGAAAACTTGACAGAAAAAGGACTGAGGCATTTGTAAATAATAAATACAGAACAACTTTGATTTCGGATAGAGGTGCACACGTAAACTTCAGCCAAATAGTTTCTCCTGGAATCTCCTTTATTTATTCATGAAATAAAATTTAATAAAATTCTAACTTACCTAATATCTTTACCAATGAATGCTATTTTTAGCTTAACTGTAAACAGGCTGAGATGATTTGTATACTTCAGTGGAATCCGGAGACGAGATTAGAGTCTTGCAATGGATGTGTAAAAGGCTCTTTCCCACCAAAAAAATCCGTACCCAGTTTCTAACTGAATATCTCATGACCACCGTCCGTCCGCTATCGAGCAAAAACACTCTAGTTTGCGCCATGAATATGTTTCCCTTCTCCACTTCACCGCGAGCTGCAGCTTTATAGAATCTGACGAGTGTAACTTTTCTGAGTTGGATCGTCTCATGTTTAACTCCAAAATTTGAAGAAACACCAGAACGCGTCAGGTTTGCAGACCATGAATAATAATTTTAATAATAATAATAATAATTTTATTTTTCTAATGAAATAAAGCCATTGCAGGAATGCTATTTAAGTTGGGAGGAGGGGGGTTGTGTTGAAAAATAAAAATTATAAAACATTCTGTCTTCTTAGGTAGATAACTTTTCTAGTTTTTCTCGTATTTTAGTGAAAAGTTAGACTTAATACTGCACCATCGCATCATGAGATTTATGTACACTTGGAAAACTTTAATTGCTTCCTGTATTGGGTAAGTTTGATTAGAGATCTTTAAGTTATATGTCTATTACACAAGAGGTTTAGTATGTATCTATCTAACTATGAAATCTAGATTGCACCAGATATTGCAAACGTTATTTTCGGTTTATGAATATGGCTGTTTCTATACACCGTATTCAATACATTACTTCGGTACAATTGGTTTTATGAATACAATTATAAATATTTATCTTTTGTGGACGTATTGCGAATTAAAAACCATATAGTGGTTTTATAATAACTTTATAAAAAATATCTCCTAGAAGTTGATAATACCGGATTATATAACTGTTTTGTCTCAAGACCACTAAGTTTAAATTGAAACATCATAAAACCCTTTTTTTACTAGAATTTTATTAAAGCAGGCATAAATGTATATTAAGTCTTCTTTAAGTGCAAGAAACTGCTTTCTTGCTTTTCTTCAGAACTCTTTGACTTAAATAAGTAGTTTTACACTTCTAATATATGAATATATATCGTTTATGAATATATGAAGTTTTAAAAGAAGTTTTATGGTAGCCTCTTTTAAAACCTGATCATTTTAATTAATTTAAATAAGAAGAATTAGATTTAACTGGGCATTTTAGAGGAACACAATAAGAGTAATAGATCACTTGATGACCATTTTAAGATAAAATGAAATATAGATATAATTGTATGAAGCTTTTAGGTTTTATAAGTAAAGACGCCATTATTCTTTTGAGCTATTATCTGATGTGAAATAGTCAGCCATATTGGACAATGTTTACAAGAACAAGGAAATAATTGACAAGAATATATTACAGTTTGGCATTAATGTTTTTTAACAACAATACACCAACTACAAGTTAATACAAACGGGCTGCCATTAATTTTCTTATTTCTATCTCCTTATATACAATTATGTAACTGTATTTTCTGAAGCGTCGATTTTGAGGGGGCGCTTGAATTTTAAGGGACTGTTTGCCCCATATATTCTACAACAAGCTTGTCGTTGTTGGAATTATTAACCCTCTCTTGAGGAGTTCCAACACCAAAGCTTAACATCAATCTCAACATAAAAATCACAATAGGTATAATTTATTCCAAGACTATCATGTTTCATAATAGCACGTCTCTTGTACTTGTAATGTTAAATCAAAATAGTCTACAGAAATTAGTGTTGAGCCTACTAGGGTTTTAAAGTACTATTTGCTAAAAACCAATTGCAGATTTATGATATGCTTTACATAGCCTCTTAAACTCACTTAGTTCAAACTATATAGTAAAACCTAAAAGTTAATTTGCACAATTATTTAGATTATACAGATTTATAAATAGCCTTAGAAAAGTGCTTTATAGATATCTTGTAGAATATAATAAAACCTAAATTATTACTTGAGTCCCCCACGCAAAAATTTGTAAATACGCCACTAAAGAACTAAAGTTTCGTTATTTACCTAAAATTGCAAGATAATTCTGTTTTATTGATTGGAGAACCAAAAATCAAAGGCTACTAGTCGTAAATCATTTTTCACGTTTTTCTAGAAAATTTTTTGATGTAAGAGTATGAATATTTATTATGGTTAAATAGAGAACACAATACTCTATCGACTTCAGTAACAAATATCTATCATGTAATTTAAAATAAAAGTTCAATGACGTCATCACGCTTACGCCGGTTTAGTAAACGAGTCAAAATTTCTCAAACGGATCACCCATATTCGTTTGAAAAATGTTTATAAAAGTTAATACATTTTCTCAATAGTATTCAACATGCTCAACATTAATCCAGATGCATTTTGCGAAAATATTTTTTTTGTAAATAATATTCGTTATTAAAGTTTATTTTCAGTTTTTTGAAAAAAATATGCTACAGACGTTCTAATGAACAAAAATTTCTCATTTCATCGTTATTTCAATCATCATTAAACACATATTTGTAGTGATTTTTCCTGATTTGAAAAGTTGCATTTTAGTCAATTATTTATAAGTTTGTTTATAACAAATTCAAGTAAAACTATGTTCTGCGCCTTATTTCGACTCGAAAAAAAAACTACAAATATTACTTTCGTTTCTTAAAAATATGCCGTTGAGAAAAAAAATGGCCCGAAGTTAAAAAAAAAGTTATTTGAGTTTTTTCATCGTCGCGCAAGGCTTGCGAGTAAGCTGCGACTTGTCATGCTCGCGTCTAAATAGTATCCTTCTACCAAAAACAGAATTATGCAAAGTCCTCGCTGTAATCTAAATGATAAAATAAACAATAAATGAGCTAGAAAGATTTAGTAGCGGAACAAACTGATTTTAATTAAAACTAAATGTAACAGCAGCAATGAAAATCTGTTTGTTCTAGCATATGTCACTTAATTTTTAGCAACGTGAAATTTGCACTCGTATCTTATTTCTCCCCGGGTCACATTCGTTTATTCAGATGTGATTACGAAAATGACTTATTTCTTGTATTTACCATTGAAATATAGATATGCCATTCTTGCACAATTTTCGTTTATACTGATCTATTGTTTACCTGATTTACTCATTTCGCTTTCAGTCGTCGTATTGAAAGAAATGTGTCTAATTAAGTTAATCTATTTTAAATATAAAATGCCGCAACCAAATTCATGCTGCAACCCTTTTAATAGAAAAAGTCATAGTCGCGTTTATAGAAACATTAAGCTAGTGAACGAAAATTGGAGTGATGTGTATCAAAACTTGATCGGAAAATATGTGTGTGATTCGTGCAGGCGATCGATTTTAAAATCAAATTCCGTCGAAGAACTGCAAATGCAAAATATTAATAATCTCCAAATTAATGTCGAAAACAATTTCACAAAGGAAAAAGATCCCAATATCGATAGTGCCTCGAATTCTGATGAAGAAAATTGTGAAGAAAAAGATCCTTCATATCAATGTGAATCCGACGATGAAAATTTGAAAAGAAAATTAACCGGTGATATTGTAGAAGATGTCAAAGTTAAACGTGGAAAATTATGCGTCGTAGATAAAAATCCTACAGAATGAACCGATATTGAAAATCAAACTCTGACTAATGACGTCAGAATTGCGCTTTCTAACGCAATTTCAAGAAGTGACAAATATAGACTTTTGACAACTTTACCTCCAGATTGGAGCATACGAAAATTGCAAAGAAAGTTCAGTATTTCCCGGCGAATGGCATTGAATTCCAAAAAATTAAGACAATCTAGTGGTTACGGAGCTATCCTCGACAAAAAAAGTGATCGACCATTATCAAGGAATGTCGTAGAAGAAATAGAAAATTTTTACACATCGGATCAGTGGAGTCGTCTGATGCCACGTCGAAAAGACTATGTAACGATTGTAAAAAACGATGTTCGCGAGCAAGTGCAAAAAAGATTATTACTGCACAACATAAAAGAATTGCACGAGAAATTCGTATCGGAAAAACCAGAATTCGAGAAAGTTTATCTGCATTTACAAAATTTCGGCCTCGTAACTGCATCCCCGTAGGATCAAAAGGAGCCCACAATGTTTGCGTCTGCCGAACTCATCAAAATATGAAACTAAGATTTATTGGCATGAATGATGAGTTCTATAAAATTGGAGCCAAATGCGATTACTCGGTTCGTGATGTTTGCAAATTGATGGTTTGTGAAAATCCAGCGCCGATATGTTTTTTATTAGAGTTTAAAGACTGCCCTGGTGTGAAATCTTCTGTGGAAATGTTTGCTAAGGTGTTCAATGATCATGGCATCAAGAAAATTTCTTTCAAATCATGGAAAAAAACAGACAGGTAATGAATAGAACATAATTTCAAATATTTTGCATTTAATTTTCACGGAGATTAATAATCTAGTTATGAAAACAGTATTCTACTGCTGTGATGCATTCTGTTAATTCCCTAAAAATTCCTGTTAGGATAACAGGAATTTATTTTAGGGCTGACCAGAATGCACCAGAACAGGAATATTTAGATTGTTGCAACAGTATTTTTTGTTCCGTATGTATAATAAACTGCAAGATTTAATAACATTCTTATGTACCATATTTGCATACATGAATGTAATAATTTTTTTAATGACTTTTTCAGAGGCGAGTTATCTATTTGCACTCCAACTACAGAAGAATTTTTGAAGGATCTGGAAGTAGAATTTCCACATCTCTTGCAACATGATTACATCGCAACATCACAGGCGGCTTTTTTTGATCAAGCAAAAAAAACTGTCAAAGAGGGCGAATTTGTCGTATGTCTCGATTTTGCTGAAAACTTTTCATTTGTTATTCAAGATTCCATTCAAGCGCACCATTGGTCTAACAAGCAAGTCACTCTCCATCCTTACGTAATCTATTACAAAAAAAATAACAAACAGAGCACCATAGCTTTGTTACAATATCGGAGTGTAACAAACACGATTCTGTGGCAGTTAATTTGTATAACAGAAAAATGATTCAGTATTTGATCAACATTCATGGAAAGGAAAATATTAAAAAAATTTTCCGAAAGATTTTTTTTCCGATGGTGCAGCGTCACAGTATAAAAATAAATCAAATTTCATAAATATGACTTATCTCCAAAAAGAGACAGGTATTTGTATGGAATGGAATTTTTTCGCTACGTCACATGGTAAAGGAGCATGTGACGGAATTGGTGGAACAGTCAAAAGAAATGCTTATAGAGCAAGTTTGTAGCGAACAATCGATTCGCAAATCACGCTTCAACTTTTTTTTGACTGGTCCAAAGCATTTTTTATAAAAATTTCTTTTAATTTTTGTACTACAGCCGAGTACGAAATTGAACAAAAAAATTTACAAACTCGTTTATCTAAAGCAATTATGATTAATAGTACACGTCAATATCATTCTTTTGAACCGGCTACACAACCAAAATACATTGTTTGTAAAGTAATTTCTACAATAGAGGAAAGCGTTTTGTGCAAAATTGAGATGTAATACTTTATAAGTTACACATAAAAGTTATTGCAGAATTTTTTGAACAACACAAACCCTTCCTATTCAAAAAACAAATACACAGTGAGCGGCGAGGTGACAAGTCGCAGCTTACTCGCAAGCCTTCCGCGACGATGAAAAAACTCAAATAACTTTTTTTTTAACTTCGTGCCATTTTTTTTTCTCAACGGCATATTTTTCAGAAACGAAAGAAGTATTTGTAGTTTTTTTTCGAGTCGAAATAAGGCGCAGAACATAGTTTTACTTGAATTTGTTATAAACAAACTTATAAATAATTGACTAAAATGCAACTTTTCAAATCAGGAAAAATCACTACAAATATGTGTTTAATGATGATTGAAATAACGATGGAATGAGAAATTTTTGTTCATTAGAACGTCTGTAGCATATTTTTTTCAAAAAACTGACTATAAACTTTAATAACGAATATTATTTACAAAAAAACTATTTTCGCAAAATGCATCTGGATTAATGTTGAGCATGTTGAATACTATTGAAAAAATGTATTAACTTTTATAAACATTTTCCAAACGAATTTGGGTGATCCGTTTGAGAAATTTTGACTCAAATACAAAACTCGGAACCAGAACATAGAGAATTGTATGCCATTTAATAATATATATATGGTTTATACCATTTCTGACCGAAAATAAAGTTGCTACAAAGCGGGGCGCTTTAAAGTAATACCTGATAACAATAAATGGGTGTTTCTTCCGAAATCCACAATTTGGATGTGAAAAATTATAGGAAAAGAAAAATGTTGAAATCTGTTTTTCTAAGAAATAGTATGATTAATTGATTATATATAACACATACTATTGATTAGTAGAGCTTAATCTGGACATTTTCGACCTTTACAGTGTTAAAATCCACGTAAATGATCCAAATAACATGCAAATGATAGAAAAGATTATATTTAATAAAAAAAACTGAACAAGACACTACATGTTGATTTCATTAAAATTACATATTCAAGCAATACATGTGTAATGCTGATATTGTAGAAATACTGATACTATACGTGAAATTTAATAATGTTCTCTCTTAGTTAGATCCACGCAAATTACAAAACTATCAGGGACAACATTTTATTGATTGTGTAGTAGTCGATGCTTAATATTTTATATATTAATTGACTCTGGATGAGAGCCCTATACTTCTTTTACAATTCTACTTAATTAGAACAATAATGATTAACTGATGCCTTAGAAAAATTGCTTTTTACATTGAGAATACATACTAGGGACATGCCACGTGAATGACATATGACATAATAAAGTTTACTTTTTATTGTTAAGAAAATAGGTCAGTTGTTAATGTATACCTGGCTAGATAGACTGCTATTACATCTTCACTGCGCTGAACTAACAGGTAAAAAGGTATTCGTAATATAATATTAATTAAGCAGGGACACTAAATTTAATATTTCTGAAGAATTACCCGAATATGAAGTGGCGAAACCATACCAATATCATTGAATAGAACTGTTAAAGCTGTGAGAGGGTGCAGCCCGTACCAAATCTGTTAGCGGAAAGAGGATTTCGAATTCCTACAACCGACGGGTAGATGAGTTTCTATGGTTTGGCGCGTTCATAGTGTAGCAGTGACGTGCTAATATACGTAATTGTTTTAATTACTGAAAGTTAATGAGATTATGTTTTATTATTTATATACAATTTATTTGCAAAAGAATTATCACGAATGTGTCGGTACATAGATAGGTATATTTATACAGCTTATGTATACTGCTATACATAATTCCTAGTACACCTTTGTTAATATTTTTTGCTTTTGTTTCCTACAATTAGAGGATTAACTTGTAGGTACTACGTAGTAAATATAAATTTGATAGCAGAACGATTATAAAGTATCAACGTGTTTATTAACTATTAACTCTAAGTATAGAACAGCGCACCACTGAAAAGCTTACAGCATTCTGGGGATACCTTTCACGACGTTACAGATGACGTTTCGTTTCGTTCTAAGAATCTTCCACCAACAGAATCGGTATGAGTTTTTCTTTGAAGGAAAATAATTTGTTTGTGAAAAAGTATAGATGTTCTTGAAAAAGTTTTAGTAAATTATGTTTTCCACATGTAACAGTTTGTTAGCAGGATTCTGGATATTCATGATACAAAATATACATTTTATAGGAAGTATCGATATTCTTGTAAGCGGTATTGGCTTTGTTTTCCGCGTGCATTTGACTACTTTTCTGTTTACATCTACACTCAAAGAAAAATAATACTTGTAATAAGAAAATCGTACATTAAATTAAGAATTTTGATGCTGTTTTAGAACCTAAGAAGTTTGTAGTTTCAATTTAAGAAATAAATAAGAATAATATTCTTGTTTGCAATTCAAGACTATGAGAGCTTGAATGTAGAATAATCTATTTAAATTATGTTCTTATTTTTACATGAATTTGTTTTAATTTTAACATGAAAATTCTTAATTTAAAACATTCAACTTCTTTACTTAAAGTTGAAACATTACCACTTTTAAATTATCACATATTAATTTAAGAATAACGAAATCTTAATTCAAATCAACGTGTTTCTTATTATAAACCGTCTGATTCTTGAAATAAAGAATTGTTTCTTACTTTAAGAAATGACTTAATGATGTTTTAAGTATTTTCTTTCTCATTTGAAGAAGTTAGTAAACGTTGTTTTAAGCACTATTATCTTGAATTTAGTGATTGGCTTTTAGGAATTAGTATTCAAAATAAAAGAAAACAATGGCACATTAAAGATTTATTTTAGATGCAACTACTTAGAAAAATGCATACACATATTTCTTTACAACATAGAAAACTTGCCAGTCTCTTAATCACATCTTAAACACACCACAAAAAGGGATTCTTCAGTAAATAATAGGAATAAGAAAACACAGCCAGTCTCGGTGGCTTAGCAGCTTGTAATGTTTACTTCATAATCTAGTGGTCACAGGTTTGATTTCCGACCAAGCTGGTAATTTTTCATATTCCCCCAGATTCGGCTAAATTCTAGTATTCGTCATCCCGAATCCTTGCCCAAAAATAAATAAAAATATAAAAAGCCTTATATCTAAAAATTAAACCAGGTTATTATTGCAGCTTAAAGCCCTTTATAATCTACAAATGTTATCACAAAATCAAACAAAAACAATATGCAGCTTCATTATTGTCTAAAACAAAAAAAAAACGAAAGGGTGATTTTTAATATAAAATAAGCTATTTATACCAAATATTTTCTTCTAGAAGTTTTCAGAATAAATTTTTTAAATGAAAACCATAATACTGTTCTTGAAAACGCAGAATTATAAATGCGTTAACTGCGTTTTCGAAAACAATGCATAACCGAATAACACGAGAAAAAAAATTAAAAATGTAGTAAATGAGGTAACCTGAAGTAATTACTCCAGTTGTTCAAAGCTGGCTCTTCACCTATTGCCGCAATAAATACTAGTAAAGGCATATACGTATCTGTAATGCTAGGTTTCCAGGTTTTTGGTATTTCTACTTTGAAATTTGCACTTTGGTATTTAGCTCCATGACTTTGCAGGTAAGTTTCAAAACAGCATGTAGAATTTTTAAGGTCAAGTAATATTGACCGTATATGTGAAATAAGAATATAATAATATATATTAGATATTTCAGCATTTCTTATTTGGTGAAACTCCATAATCATGAAATAAATAAAACTGATTAGTTAAAATCTTCACAAATTTATTATAATTTACCTGACAATTGTGTCGACAGCTAAGCTGTCATTCCTTGCCTTTTATGAATATAATTGAAGAAATGTTGACAACTTTCTTAGCCAACCCAAACATATTTTTTGTATGGCATGTACAAAAATGAACCTTGCAACGTTTACTTCCATAAAAGTCCAGGCTGCCAGCTTAAGCAAAGTACGTTTATACTTGCTTTACAGTGTATAGCATATTTCTAGCGTATTTTTTACATCTTAATTTAAAAACCTCCCAGTTGTTGAGAAAAGACTGTATTCTTTTCTGGATAGTTTATGCCGAAGTCGAAATTGATCTAAAATGGTAATTATTAATACTTTAATTGAATAATTATGACTAAAGTTATAGAAAGATTACCATTAGCACACTTAACGTGGCATGTTTCTAAAGGAACCATTCTCTCAAGATTTCTTCTAATAATTTACTGTGGCAATCTCTTTGTCCCAAATTTTCTATTTCTCACCATTCTGATATTGAAATAAATAATAATGGATATCATTTATCAGTTCACCCATTGCCTTTGCCAAGTTATCACTTAAGGTTAATACTTCACCACACAGGAAATGTTGCGCACCCGTGCTTCTATTATAACATAAAAGAACCAACTACAAAAAGTGCAACTAGGCAATATTGAACTAGTGTAAACAGCGACGCTGCTAGAAGCAACACCTAACGTTCTTGATTTAACTGCTTGCACTCTCATTTCCAGAAGAATTATTGTAATATGAAGAGTTTAACGTTTTAATTTCAGAAATGTAAATGTTAACTAACTTAATTCAGCATAACATATACTTATTTCAAATTACATTGATTCTTATTTCAAGTACTGTAGTGCTTGAATCAATACACAGTTTTCAAGAACATGTTTGTTCTCACATTAAGTACTAAATTTCTTGAAACCAAAAGTTAAAAATCTTGTTTTTGAACACACCTGTATAAATTGCAGAAAATAATGTTTATTTTGAAATGCAAAGATTCTTATTTGAAGTGGTTTAGTGCTTAAAACAATACCTAGATTTCAAGAACATATTTGTTCTCACATTAAGCATATTTTTTTGATACAAGAAGTTAAAAATCTTCTTTTAAACTTGCTTCTCTGAATAGCAGAAAACAATGCTTAAATTGATAATCCAATATCTCTCTTCAAGCATTTTATATCTAGAATTAAAAATGATTTGGATCATTTTGATCGAAACATCACGTTTCTTGACTTTAGATTTCCAATATTTCTTTGAGTGTAGGTGAACTTTTTCAAGCATTGAAAATTTTATGCAAACAATTTAGTACAAAGTCTTCCTATTTCCTGTCAAAAACTACCTGGAAAAAACGATATTGCCACGTAAAGGTATTTGATTATGAACTACTAACAATTCCTATTAACATTTTAAAATTTAACATCATTTGGGTGAATATCTGCTATTTGTGTATTGACTACCCATTTTTGTGACTAACAAAAAATATAAAAATAAGTTTGCGTGTTTTATTATCTAAAAAGTAATTCCTATTTTCACACCAATTTAAAGTGGGCCAGTAATTATTACGCATTTCGGGAGTTTCATGATGACCAGGGGAAAATTGCAACCCAGGGGGGTTGCACAAGAACTAGGGTAGTGACAATTTGATCAGAGTGGTGACGCTAAATCAAACCAAAATAGTCAAGGTGCCTAATAATGTAACCAAAATAAAACTATCTACAGTATTACAATAGAGCTCATGTCGTAATAACAACTTAAAAAGAACCAGGGTAGAGACACCAGGGAAGTGACATATTCACATAGAACTTACCCTAAAGAACCAGGGGAGAGACACCAGGGGAGTGACGGATTCACATAGAACTTAAAATAATACCCAAATGCAAAATAGGATAATCGTCATGTTGTATAATTTTAATGATTTCTTTTATGTGTCTTTAGGCACGAGGAGTGAAGAAGTAATCCACTAAATATATTAGATTTATACGTACCAGAAGAAAGACAGCGTTCACTGGCACACCAGCACGTGCACCAAACACGTCATCAAGAGTCGCTAATGTTACGTAAACTGGTAAACGGTTAACTGTAACCAACTACCCTATTGAACGCTCGACGTCATTAGGGTTAGCATATTTTCGGATGTATATAAGATCAAGGTTTTTTGAAAATATAAAAAGCAGGGTAGAAGACACTAAATTTATGGACAATGAAGAAAATTTCAATAATTTAACTTTGTATTAATCTTTACTATTTCTTACCTTATAGTGATAATAAGAAACTTTCTGGTTTAATAATACCAACGATTGAATATTGAAAAGTGAGCAGTTAACAAATAAATTAAACTTTTATACATAAATCGGGTAAAAAGATATGCCAGGGTAGAGACATTTTCAGTATTCGAATATTTTTGCTAGAAAATTGTAAATACTTTTTCTCTTAAATTCCAACGTGCCTAATAGTGCAAAATTAATGCTACCTAACGAATATTTTATATGTAGTATAATATAAATTACAGTTCATTAGATATTTGCGGAGACACACTAAAATAGAATAGCAGATATTCACCCATTTACATCACGACCTTTTGTCTAGTTTTAAGTTTTATCTAGTTTATTTTTCAGATATTTTTCAATTCAACCGCTTACATATATTTGGACAGCTTTGAACTACAAGAAGAATATTATTATTTCCCCAGTAGCCAACTGTTATTGCAGTTAGAATATGCGATAATATCTAGTATTCGTTTTTATTCTCTATACACCAATAATTCGTTCAAAAACGTCAAAGTTAAGAATGTTTTTAAGGATAAAACACACCCATAGCAGTCGTTATATTCTTCTAAAAAGCAAACTCTGTGATATTTTCGATAGTGATGGTCCAATAAAAGTCTTATGGAAGCGCAAAATGATTGGACGCAGTAATATCTGAAAACTTATATTGATGGATTAACCGTTAACGCGCTTTTTAGCTTTTTTTAGGTCACTGCATGTTCCATCATTCACTAAAAATTTGAAAAAAAAACCGGAGAAATAACTCTTAACCAATGCTTTTTAAAGTTTGATACTGTCTCATTTCATTTTAAAGCAGTAAATGACAGAGATAAATATTTAAATAAATCTTGTCTGAAAACTAATTAAGAAAGTTAACGTAGGTTGATTTTATTTTCTATAATTTATTAAACTACTTAGGCTTTAGGTACACTTACAAATCATTATTCTAATGGAACACTTAAATCTGAACAGACAAGATTGATATCCTTGTTTGTTCACTAATTTTAAACTTTATTTAGATGGCGAATTTTGCAAGTGAATTACGAATTTCTTAACACGGAAATTGAATTATCCTTTGATTAAATGTCTAATCTGGCACCTTGCGTAAAGTTAATTGAGTTATAGCTGCGAAATTTGGAAAGTCATGCAAACTAACTTTGTTAGAGTAATAAGAGTAACATTTTGCAAATATTCAGGTTTCTGTAGGATTTAACTTTGTAATGCAATGTTAAGTTAACAATGAACAATGATGGATAATTATTTATAGAAGAGAAGAATTTTATGATGAGTGATAATTGAAATTGCAATTTATACAAGATATACAGCATAACTAACCTATACATGACCGTGCCCAAAGAAAGGGTGCATATGCCTAAAATCAAGTTAAGTAAGAAAAACGCATTTAAAGTTTGGTAACAAGGTTTTACATTATACGCTTTCAAATAGTCAAATCGATTTTTTAGGCACAAGCACCATTTCTTCGGGCAGGGTCACATATATTTAATTCAGTGGCATGCGGTCCATGGAAGCAATGCTTCCCTTGAGAATTTATTAAAAATAAAAACCAATGCTAACAAAAATATTTTAAATAAATTATGGTTATCGTTTATTTAAATTTGTAATATTTAATCAACTTAAAGCGCAATATCAATTCCGTACAGCAAAAAGTATAATTATCTAGAGTACTATTTTAAATTAGGCTCATTAAACATTCTTGGAAAGATAATACCAATTCAAATGTGTTACATACACTGCATATAAACACTGATTTCGTTGCTTATAACTGCTCTTCTCCTAGCCTTGGCGTGGATCAGCGGGCATGGTGATACAGACGATGCTGTTAGCATTGTTTGGCCGTTATTTTTAGTGTGCTTCATGCCAAAATGTTTATTATAATTTGGTTATTTGTTCGATTTAGTGTTTGTTAAATTTAATGTTACTTAAGTAATGTAAATCTGCGAATGAGACTGTATTTTGTCACATTTTATTATTTCAATTTATATAAGTTGGATTTTTTAAAGGCAAATAATCCTTTTTAGTTTGCTCTGTATGCAAATTTAAAATTGCATTATCGTCACGATTGCAAATTCAGCTGCTTCGATGGAAGATTCGAATACTTCCGATACGTCCGAATCGGGACGATTTTTTTGTTCAGTAACCTGTATCGGTATTTTGCTAAGACCGGAAAATCGAGTTGCAGTATAAATGCCAAGTAGCAGTTTTTTTAAATAAAGAATAGTCAACAAATTCCATAAATATAAAGTGTAAAAGTTCTTCTTTAAAAAACTTTTAAGCTTAATAATTATAACACTTTTTTTTATTGCACCAGGGGCGGATCCAGAGAATTATTTTGAGGAGGAGATTTTTGGAAAAATAATTGTTTTAATAAATAATAATTAAACAAACATTATTTGTTTCTATTCTATGTATACTTATTTCTAAATTGGGGGGTGGAATTCCCCCCCGTAAACCCGCGCCTGTACCTAGGTTGGTATATTAAAATTAAAATCGTGGTTGCTTCCCTAGCCTAAATTCTCACCACACGCCAGTGATTTAACTCATTGAATTACTTAATACAATCAAGATGAAGATTTCTGTCGAGAATATGATAGTTACTAGTTATTTTAATACAGGCTCTAAAATTCTTTAAAATAGTATATACTAAAGACAAAAATGCTTTTGTCCTTTTAAATGCAATTCCATTGTAATTCTGTTAGACGTAAAATATAAAAAATAACTAAGTATGTAGATGCTAAACTCTTCCTTTTTCTTGTGAATTTAATTAGAGACTTAGAGTGCCATAATCATTCTATTTATCAAACTATGGGATTCTACTGCACTCGTTGCATATTTGAGTTAACTTCGTAACTCCCGACTTGTTACACCTAGAATCAAGCACGTCCCTAGGAAAGAGGGCTTGTGGGGCTGAAGTCTCCCCCCCCCCGAAGCATATAGCGAATTTTATTTCCTCGCATGCGCTTATAGGAATTATTTATCCCGAATCTAGCCTACTATTAACAACTTTTAATAAACAATGTTTTTTGTAACGTTACTTTTTTAAAACTAACAAATATTAAAGGAATCCCAGTACGGTCCTGGCAGTTTAGTAAAATTAAATTGTATTGGAATCACAACTATTACATTAAGCTAAATAATTCTTTCTTTCAAGTACAAAAGAGTCACCTAGAAACATACTCGGAAGTAATATTTTAAATTTCAGCAGAAATTTTATTGGTGCGAGTGTTTATTTTGAAGTGTTCTCACACTAACAAAGTGCTTATTTTCTGAGAAATAGAATGTTCCAGAACAAAAACTGTTTTTAATTTCGAGCTTATACGGGCTAAAATATAATATTAGCCTTAACAAAAATTTTCTTATGATTAAAATGCATTGAACCTTGAATTTATAGCTTTAAAACATACTGGGTTGAAATATTCCCTTGTAAACAAAATTCCGGCAAACAAAATACATTCGAGTAAATTCGTCTAGACGGCCATCTGTAAATAACATCATGTTTTCTTGTAGGCAAATCTTAAAGGGGAATCCGAAGGTTTCGTTATAAACATTCTAGAATAAAATGACGTAAATATACCTCATTGGCTAATGACACTCCCGCTATATTTCTATTGGATTTTTTTAAATTTTACCCTCCTCAAAAAAACTTATTCTACCGCCGAAATATTTTTAGTTTAGTCTACCGCCGAAATATTTTTAGTTTAGCAGCGAGAGAGAGAGAGAATCGGTCAGCGGGTCTCGTATCCTGAAGTGGTGTCCGTTCGGACACTGGGTGTTCTACCCCAAGTTAGCGGGCTTGCCCCAGTATTCTAGTTCTCGTGTTATTATCGAATAAAATTATTTCAGTGGAGGATTATTCCGTAATTAGAGTTCTAGTTGAAGTTTTTTTAGTTAAAAAGTTTGTAATAGACCAACGCATTTCCGGGCGCTTCGTGCTTCAGTGATACAAAGAGAGTCGTTACGGTGAATGCACGCACGCCCTAATTAATAAATATTTAGTTCGGAATTGGAGAATTTGACAAAATATTCCGTACTATTATTAATGCCTCAATCTAAGTTAGTATTGTATCGTACCGATTCCATTGTTTGGAAATAGATCCAAAATAAGAATAGTTTCGTAAAGCTTTGTTAATTTAATGAAGAAAATAATTCCGTATTACCAATTAAGAATTTTTAAGTAATCTTCAAGTATACAGTTTGTTTAGTACAGTTACCGTTAAAATTTTTGAGAATTTGTTCCGTTCCGAAGTTAGTGCTGATAAAATAATTACCGTTCCAGTTATGATTGTGTTAATAAAGAATTATTAGTTATTGGAAATTATCGTATGTTGACGTTCGTCGTTATTCGATAAAAATAATAATAGTTCAGAATTCAGAAGATTGTTCCCGTATTGGTTTTCCAGGTCAGCAGTTTGTGATTTTTTTATAACATGACTGTATTAAGTAGAAATAATTAGAAACCATAAAAAGAGAAAGCTTTGCTACATTTCTAACAAGAGACGTGCATTTGAGTAAGCATAAAACCACTATGTCAACGGAGCGAAGCAATTTAATCTGCAATAGTGCAATGTAACACAAACGGGCGTTTGAAAATGGTGGTTTGTAGTATCCTTGCCGCAAAAATATACAGAGAAATGGGATCTTTGTAAAATAAACAACGTGAATTAAAGAAAATTATCAGTGGCGTGGCAAGTTTAGTATACCTTTCGTATTTGTAAACGATATGTCCTATAACTTGTAACGACGGAGCTTATGAAAAATGAACTAATTAAGGGTTTTTTCTAGCAAGGTCACCTCAAATATACTTCCCTAGTTAGCCCTTAAAGCCCAAAGCCCTTAAAGTTTCTCATGTATTTTATACGGGAAAAAACACTTTTTCATAGATTTGGTATAGAATTCTAGAAAATCAATATTTTTCAACCGGACTACTCTGTTTCTCTTCAGAAATGTTTAGAGAATGACATCCAATAATTTATTTATCAAAATCTTTTATATTCAAAAATAGTAATAAATATTTTTTAACGATTTTTCCGTGTTTCTTCCATTTATGGGATTTTTTACAAGTCTGTAAAAAATTGTTAATATAAGAAATTTAACAAATAAATTATTGGATGTCATTCTCTGAACATTTCTGAAGGGAACCAGACTAGTCCGGTTAAAAAATATTGATTATCTATTATTATATTAAAAATATGATTCCATGCCAAATCTACGAAAACGTGTTTTTTCCCATATAAAATACATGGGAAACTTTAAGGGCTTTGAGTCACCCCTAAACATCGTTCGATTTCAAAATAACAAAATAGGGGTACCTTTTTTTCAATATACGATAATCCTAGGGGGTGAGAGCATAAGATTTCCGACTTTGCTTTTGTGTTGGACCACCCTAGTGTACAAACCTGATATAGAATATTCTTAAACCACGAGTAGATCACGTCAACAAAGTTTATTTAGCATTTAGATTTAGTTTATAAAGCATTTGAAAACACCGCCTGCGAAAATACTGGCAACACTGAACGAAATATTTCAAAAATAACAGATCGTTACGACGGAAATATGCAGAACAAACAGCAATTTAATTTAGATGGTGAAGATTTACTAAATTCTTTACATATAAGTATATATATATATATATATATATATATATATATATATATATATATATATATATATATATATATATATATAAATTTATATAAACAGGTTAGGAATAAGGCACACGGTAATACGTATTACGTTCTTTATATTCCTAAAATTCCTAAAATTGTAGTATTCATATATTTTTTCATTTAGCTTTTAAAATTACCATTTAATATTTTAATAACCCAAAAATCAGTCTTAATCACCATCGTAAATTATTCTTAAATTATCTCGTAACTGGATATCTTGTGAAAAAGTAGCATACCTTGGAAACATCTTTAATACACGAAACAGTCAATTTTTCTTCGTTTCAGTTTATAACTTGACCAGAAAATATCAAGAAAAATGTTCCAAAGCAAATATTAGATAATAATTTATCTCCGAAACTGCACAAGATTACTCTCTTGGTAATCTGTTACAATAAATCTGACATGTTATTGTTAGTTAGTGAACCGAAAATAGAACATCTATTGCTTCTCACAGGAAATAATAATTCTGTTCATATTGGTAGAAAGGATGGTAATGCTGAGTGAACAATGGCGCCTACGGTAATAGCTTAGGAGTTCAGAAGGTATGTCTAGACACATTAGTTTTTACTTAGATTTAAAATAATGCATTACAAGCAGTTAAGCACCCTAACTAAATAATGTTTCTTTAGCAGTGTGTAACTAGAATTTATAACTTGTCAAAAAATGCAATAACAGTAATGAACCACTTTTTATAGAGTAACAGTAACGAAAAAGTTGTTGTGATTTCCGTGTCCTCTTTTTAAATTTAGTGTCCAACTCAAGCCCTCTTAAAATATTAAAGGTATTCCTGTTAATACCTTGGTTGTTCATTACGTAATCATACAAGTAACGTGTATATTGTTGAAATCACCAGAATGAGGCTGTCTAATGTATATGTTACTGAGAAAGACCGAAATTTGGTGAATGTCAACATTTACCAGTGAATGTCGACATTCACAAAGAGGCATGATGTAGTACGTCCGAAATATTTTCAGAATATCATTATTTCTGACTTACACCAACGAATGTCGTCATTCGATAAGCAGATTTGGTGAATGTCGAAAGAATAAGTTCGTCACGTCGTATTTTGTGAAATTAAATTTTATTATTATATTTATTATCAAAAAAAGCATAATACGAGGGTGGTTCAAATATAAACCGGAATTTTGCTGTAAAAAATTTTATTATTAAGTTACAGAGCTGAAATGTTTTACAGTTTTTCTAGATAGTCTCCGTCACACTCTACACACTTTTGCCATCTCTCCGGAAGCTTTAGGATGCCTTTTTCGTAAAAATCTTTCGGCTTGTCACGTAACCATTCGCGCACGAATGATTCTACCTCCGCATTGCTTTTGAAGCGCTGTCCGCCAAGTGCCTCTTTCAATGGACCGAATAAATAATAGTCGCATGGCGACAAATCGGGACTATAAGGAGGGTGTTCCAGTGTTTCCCAACCCAATTCGTGCAATGTTTCCATCGTAAGCCGAGCTGTATGCGGTCTGGCGTTGTCTTGCAGCAATATCGCAGTTCGGATTGGAATCTCGCGTCGTTTCGATCTGTAGGCAGGTTTCACCGTGTGTTTTAGAAGGTTACTATAATACTGCGCGTTCACAGTTCGTTGTTCAGTGAGAAAATCGACCGCAATTACTCCTCTCATGTCCCAAAACACGGTACACAACACCTTTCCCGCTGACAGTGTAACCTTCGCTTTAACTGGCGCGCCTTCCTCTTGCTTCCTCCACTCCATAGACGCGCGTTTACTCTCCGGAGTATAGTAGTGCACCCAAGTCTCGTCTGTGGTGAATATGCGCTGCAATAAATTGTCTCCTTCGTCTGCATATCGCTGCAGGAGACGCGTGCAAACTTCCCAGCGTGTGAATTTCTGGTCAAAATTCAAAAGTCTTGGCACCCATCTGGCTGATATTTTGCGGTAACCGAGCCGTTCATGAATTATTTGCTCAATACTGCCTATGCTGATGCCCACTTGTGCAGCCATATCGCGTACAGTAATGCGTCGGTCTCCCAAAATGAGTTTTTCTACAGCGCGGACGTTCTCATCGGTAACGCTTGTTTTGGGGCGCCGCGCATGTGGCAAGTTTGCCACCACTTCTCGGCCATTTCGAAAAGCGGAACACCAATCATACACTTGAGTCTTGGAGAGGCACTCATTCCCGAACTGCTCGAGCAATTTCCGATAAATTTCCGCGGTTTTTACATTATCTTTGACCAAAAAACGAACACTGGTACGTCCTTCTCACTCATGGCTACAACTACACTGACAAGCGAAATTACGCGGTCCCAGCTGTTCTCTACGCTTTGTAACAGACCAATCTAACATCCAGTACAGCCACTTTAACGACACTAACTTCTTCGCGCGTTTATTCAAAAATTCCGGTTTATATTTGAACCACCCTCGTATGTTGGATAGCAAAATGTTAAATAGCAAAATATGAGGGTTTATAAGTAGTGACCGCACAAATAAAATAAATATTCTATTTTAGTATAAAAAATTACATACTAAACTAGAAAATAAAACTAAAATATTATCAATAAACGAATTCTCATAAAAACCACTGTAAAAGAATAAAAAAAAAATTAATTTTATTTATTGCAACAGCTAATAGTATTATGGCACTTCGCGTTGCACAAAAATCCTTTTCTTTTACAGCTTGTTTAGACCTGTCACTTCCGACAACCACCAGAGCTCATCGATGTATGTCGACAAACATCGAAGAAGGTCCGAATGAAATAATATTATCAAATATTCTGTCTTTCACCGACGTATTTGGTATATATCGACATTCACCGGAAAATGTTGACATTCACTAATTTCGGGCTTTCAACATAACTATATAAAAATGAAGGATATTTCATATAAAAATAAAAGTTGGTTGGTGGCAACAATAATGATATGGAAAGATTATATATCGATATATTATCTGCAATCTCATATCGTTAAAAGCTGTTAATATATCGTTTGTTGAATCGATGAATTGATTCGATATTCCAATCGAAAGTACACCACATCACGTGGTCCACGTAATTTACCATATTTACGAACTCTCAAGTATGCTACTCGAAGTATGCTTCTGTTGTTCAATTTGTTCAACATTCAGATGGGGCAAACATATTTCGGTGTAGAGGCATACTGCTTTTTCGAAATACATTAAGTTTAAAAAAATTTTTACTAAGATTTAATAAGATTTTCTGAGAAAGCGATAGTAAAAAAAGTTTCCATATGGTGCAAACCTTTTGATATTCACTGTATGTTGGTTTCACAGGTAATATACTTTTTCCGCTGTTTTTTGTTAATAAGTATTACTAGCATCAGTAGTTTTGGCAACTGTAACGACTATCTTTCTTCAGTATGTTTAATAATGCTCGTTTAAGTAAATTTAGTTATATAATTTTTTTTGTTTATAAACGACAAGATAACGTTTCTTTAGAGAAAATCACAAATCTCCGAGATTTAATAATGCAACAGAATTTTGAAAAGTGTGGTAATAGTTGCATTAAGTTTCAAAAATTGAGAGATCTACTAAGGTCAAAGAATATGTAGAGACCCGTAACTAAAAGTGAATTTTCGTTGAGTGGCTTTATCGCATTAATATTTTGCAAAGTTATCCGTTTTCCTTGCCTATCCATGAAATCGAATGGAATTAGTAATGTTATTTCCATAAATTTAAAAGAATTGGGTAATTTTCTTTTTGTAAGAGAACATAATGTTTGCGTATGTAAATACTAACGCAAAAATTTAATATCTGTTTAGAGACCAGAATTAATAATATTGAAAAGTTAATCAATAGCTTAATTTTATTCTCAGTGTCGTTTACTTTACATACGTTAATAACGGTGTGATTTTAGGCTCGTTCTGGATTCAGCCATGATACACAAGTAATGGCGAAGATAATGTTAGTTAATTAGCTAAGATAATGTTTCCTAGTTGTTTGAGTTAATTACTTTATATTCAATCTAGCGACGCATAAAAATTTTTCCAAGACCATTTTAGAATTTATACCCTCATCCAGAATTGCCTTGTCCATTTTACAACTGACTATGAGATCAACCCATTGCTAGTCGTGATCATTTTAATTTTTTTATACCAACTCTGTTAAAAGTAGAACTTTTGACGTTTGTATAGAATAGGAAATCGTCTATTCCATATGTCAAACGCTCTTTCAATGACGTTCCTGGGTCTTATGTGTTATCCATAAAAAGTTTTTAAGCTTTATTTTGTCGTTCAGCTAGAGGTGTTATTAAGTAATTCTTGAGAGCATAATCACTATCCCCTATTATAAATTCGCCATTTTCGAACCTTCCGCATAAAAGAGAATTGACAAATATGGTGTTGTCATGTATAGCACCAGACCAACATACTACAATTTCTATAAAACGTAAAGAAGCATCATAAGTTGCTTGTATATTCAGAGAAAAGTAGCCTTTTTGGCATTGAAGATTTTCTGCTGTATAACCTCCGGGCGATTGCATCCTAACCGGTGAGCCATCAACTGCAGGTCTAACTCTTGGAAATCTTGCAAATATCTGTTGAGTTGTACGAATATCGTTCTGAGTTCGTGGTAGGTATATATATATTTTTTCTCTTAAATACATTAATGCATCACAAACGCGTTCTATAATTTTTACAGTTGTTATTTTGTCAATGCCAATCCAATCTGCTATAGTAATAAAGTAAGAACTCGCTGCGAAATTCTTTTTAAGTAATTAGCAATGACTCCAAGGATGTTATAGCACTATTTCTATAACTAATATAAACTTATTAAGATTCAACCATATCTACATAAAAATGCAAAAACAACAATGCTTATAGTTGCATTATGTTGCAAACTAACAGCCTTGGTAGTGTAATGTGTAGCGTGCTGGACTTTCACCCAAGCGGGCCAGGTTCGACTCCTGCTACCGGCAGATCTGGTTAAGGTTTTCTACAGTTTTAATCCGTAACACAAATGTGGGATTTGCGCTGTTACATCTGTAAGTCGGCTGCAACCGCACGTAGGGCCTACGTAGTAGTAATAATCGCCCCCCTCCCTCCCGCACAAGCTTATAGCTTCTGGGGCCTGGTTTCCAGGTTATGTTATTATGGGTTGTAGCGATTATTGTTATTAAACAATGGTTAATTTGCGCCAAAAGGTTTACAACTGCTACTCCATTTTTCCAAATTATCTGTGCTTTGTCTAACGACATTGGAACTATATATAATAGGGATCGTCATCTGATTTAAATAAAACAAGAAACTTTTTGTCCATTTTTAGAGTCGCAAGAAAATGTAAAACGAAAATCAACAATAACAAAAATATTGGTGGCTCTGACAAAGTATTCTAAAAACTTATCTGCCAGTTAGCACATTATCCAGAGAAAAAGTACCGTATAAATTTAACTGAGACTTACCCTAAGGATAAATAGTATACTGAGATCAAAATACCCGTTAATAACTTATATGCAAGTTTATCACCAGGATAAGTTTATACTGAACTTTATACCGAGGTGGAAATACCGGCCCTAAATAAATAACCGTAAACAACAATTGTTGTTGTGGTAATAACAGCAATGTTATGGTAGACGTTCGTTCATAATTATAAGCCACCCGATCTTTCCGTAACAATTTTATCATTGTTTAACCCCTTTAATAGGGCTTGTAAAAAAATAAGTGTATCTTACAACGTTTTATCTACAATCGTAACGCTTTATTAGACTATTAATTTTATTTGATTTTTTTTTAATTTGTGACATGTGTCATGCATATCAGCGTGCTTTGATTTTTACATGCTAACTTGTTTAGCAACCAGTTTGTAAAATATTCATAAATTATTTATCATGCATCTCTTGCTGGCATTAGCTTGCAAACAAAATTTTATAACACTAGCTTAATAAATGTTAACCTTTTCATACGCAAATCATTGAAAAACTAGTCACTTTTTGTATAATCGTAGATAAACTACTATTTTGCACTTATGTTAAAAATGAGGTTACACGAAGAAAGATATTGCAACCCACTCGGTTTCTTCCTATGAAGAAAAGTAAAAATGAAGCACAGTTACGACAAAGAATAATTGAACCATGCCACTCTCTTATATCAGAAGTTCTCATTTGCGTAGAAGAAAATTCGAAAAAGTTTTATTAAATATGTTAACAAAATTGTATTGTTTTTGAAGTTATTTTTTGCTATTCGTAAACTACTTGAGTTGGCTGTACAAAAACCAATGCACGTCATGACGTCGTTGGGACAATCAGAAATACCACCTAATGCATTTTCTTTTATATGATTTTCAATGCAGTTTAAACTTGACTCGGTACAGGGGGTTGGCAGCTTTAACGAAACAAATGCTAAATTATCGCTTTTTACTTTGTAAAGTTGTTTATGGTATACTGACTCGTAAACATATGTTTATTGAGTTTTGTTTCTTCTATGGGTAAAGATTCTTTTTACGGGCTAGCTCGTTATAAAGCCCGTAAAAATTATTACGGGCACGTTATCATCGATACCATAGCAACATACATATTTATTTAAAACATTGATATATATCTTACGTATTGTGCTGTACTGCTTCAGTAAATAAAAGAATTATTTATTAAAGATTTACGAGTCAGTATACCATAAAACATTGTACAATGCTCGGCCATTACACGAACCCTGCGTGCTTGCACGGGTAACAAGCTCGCTAATCGCTCGCATGTTAGCTACCGTGGTCGCACGTAAAGTTCTAAGTAGCTGTCTTACAATATAAATTACTATTTCCGTTATTTTCCATGCCCGTAATATTGGATTTGTCTTTATTAGGCTTTTCAAAGATTGATGGCAACAGTCTCTCACTCTGACGCTGTTAGAAGGTTATGACGTGCATTGGTTTTAGTGATGGATTGAGTATACAAGATATCTGAAGAAAAGCAAGTTAGCTAATTGCTATCAAAGATGTGGTTTAGTCTTTTAGAATGCTTGTTGTTGAGAGAATAACAGTTTTTACTCATTCTTCATTAATAAGGCTAGAAAATATGGTCACATCTTTACTTGGTTAAACGTACTGTATCTTAAGTAAAGTCGTTGTTCAGTAACATTAGTATAGGTCTTTATTGATCATCCAAGTTGTGACTATGTTTTTACTCAAGCTCTTTCTTCTTCCAAAGATTGGCTAATAATGCAGAGAATTGGAACAATTCTTAGTATTTTTACTGTACTAGCTGATTGGGCGTACCTCAATCACTTCCTCTTGGAAGGAACGTGGGGATTAAGTCTAATGGCAGGTGCCCCACGTAAATGAATTTTTGGAATTCTGTACTAGCAAGGCTACCTCCAATTTAATCTGTGAATCCAACAGGAGCAGCTAGCAAAATGTCCATATCGTATTCTTAGAAAATATTCAAAGATAAAAGCATCAAATAATAATTTTAAAGACAGGTAGATATCTTGTGGTATTCCGTGAGCAAGGTAACAAGCTAACAGAAATGATGGCAACTGTGTGGCAAGGAATATAGCAAAAAGATAGTTTTGTGCTTAATTTAAAACGCTATGTGCGAATAGGATTAAGATTTGTCAGTTTCCTAGTTAAAAAGTTTTCAATATTTCTGAGAAAAGATTCGAATTCTTTGTTGTCAATATTATACGGTCCAAACCCGGAAGTCGTTTCTGGTCTAATGACTCCGGCCGTGAAAGTCTTTGCGTTTTCTTTTCTGAGGAAGGTTTCGATAGAAAGCAAAGGAATACAAAATAGGCGTGCTTTGGATTATACTTCGATAAAAGTCAAATTGGTCAAGCTTGGACGATTGAAGAGAGCTTTAATATTGTTGAATATGATGAGAAATATTTCTCTTAATAATGTTAAAATAATTTATTTACAAATCTACAGTTCCAGGTTGAAAGTAAGTGGACGATTAGAGATTAAACGATTAAATCTTTAATTAAGAAGAAGAAATTTCACTTGTAGAAATTATTATTTTTTTAGTTAAAATCATAATCAAATAACTATAACAAGTGTTTTTATTTATTTACTCAATTAGACTAAATTATAGATTACGAGAATTAGCTATAATCTAATCGATTATGTTAATGGTAAGAATGGTAGAAAGAGGCTCATTTTTCATAACATAAATTCTAGAAATACATCAGCCAATCTCTATAAGGGCTTCTTAAATGTTGCGGAAGAAGCACATTAGGTATGTGAAAATTGCCTCATTTCCAGTTTGAACTTGACCCGATTTCTTTTGATATATCTTAATATCCTTTTACCATGCCAAAAAGTTAGTTTTATTGTCGAATTTTTACCCTAAGTACTTTTTTCTTTAATAACCCCACTTACCTTTTGTAAGAGTTGGGGACGATTGTCAAGTTGCAAATAGGAGGAATTACTATTTTTGGAAGCGTTTGTTACTTCAATAGCTTCTTGACGGTTATCCTGCACCACGCGGAGGGCTTGGACACGTCGTCGTAGATTCTGTAGCGCACGTGCTTCTTCGCGCTTGCAGCTAGGTTGAAAATGGGAAGCTGAAGGAATAACAGCAAACTGGGGTTCGTGACTTGAGGCACTAAGAAGTTTCCTACTGATTGGTGTCCTCTGTCGATTCAAGTCTGAGAGAAGTTGGATACCGGGTGGACTAAGGGATGCATGTGATGGCATCCGTGGCAGATCCATGCTGCCAAGCGTCACGAGACCACAGCATCCCGCTACCAAGCGCCGCGACGGACTGACGCAGTGCCGACGTCCGCGGTCGATAGCGCAAATTCGCCTTGTGCGCAAACTTCAAGGTGGGCCGTATATTTAGGAAGTGGTCGACAAAAAATTTGGATTAACATAAACATCTTTTTATTACTAAAGTTTATGAAAAACGTTTTCTGTTGATAGGAAGCTTGCATATTTGATTGATTACTTTTAATTTCCACATTTAAATTTATTTACAAACAAAAGAGTCTTAGTGGTGCACAAAATAGATTATGTATTTATATCTACACGTTTTTAAATAAATAATTAAGCAAATCACAATATTAATATGTAAACAGATATACGTACAGATCTTCGTTTTTAATTATAGGTCGAATTGAGTGTTACAAAACACTAAAAAAGTAGGAATGATAGATACTTATTTTGCAATAATACTTTGTGTAAGCTCTACTTTTATGAGATAACTTTTAAATTGATACACCGAGTGGTCCACTTATTATGTCAATGACAAATATCTCAAGAAATATGCATTCAATGAAAAAAATGCCCCAGACTTAATTTGTTTGTTATTGTAACGTTCTTTTTAAAATAATATCAAAAATGCTATTTAAGCAACTATTAACAAGAGAAATACTATTTACATACACTAATTTAATCTTAGCTAATTATTTACCACTATAATTATAAACTGTTAACGAACTTAAGGTCCAAGTGTACCCAAAAACGTGTGTTATTTGTTTCATAAATAATATAATAATGTGATAACTTTGGTTTTAAGTTAATAGTCTAGGAATGTTAAAAACTTGCTTACCTAACTTGTTTTGGAAAAAAAAGTTTTTTATTTAAATTATTTCACATGTTATACGTGAAAAATTAATTTTAGAAAAACTGTACATTCAAAATTAACCAAAATAATACCACTTATATTTCATAGTATTTGAACTATTTTCCCAGAATTTTAAGAAAATCGTATGTCTAGCGACTAAATTATTGCCAAAAAACCTGCTTTTTGCCAAAGAAACTGCTTTTTTTTTGACAAAAATGAGGTAATAGTTTAGTCCCTAGACATACGATGTTTTTAAGATTTTGGGAAAATAGTTCAAATACTATGAAACTTAAGTGGTATTATTTTGATTAATTTTGAATGTACAGTTTCTCCAAAATTAATTTTCCACGTATAACATGTGAAATAACTTAATTAAAAATTTTTTTTCCAAAACAAGTTAGGTAAGCAAGTTTTTAACATTCCTAGACTATTAACTTAAAACCAAAGTTATCACATTATTATATTATTTATTAAATAAACAACACACGTTTTTTGGGTACACTTGGACCTTAAATGCTAGATATTTAGAAACTTATTTAAGGACTATTTATTTATTATTACAACATTTATTTATTCACTAATATTTGACTACTGATTACACAAAGCACATTTATTCAATTCACCGGTTGGACACTTAATTGATCCTCTTCTATCCGCGATGACGGTTTACATCTCCCATATAAACGTTCTAGAAAAGTTATAAGTCGTGGATATAACGTGAGCTCTGGATTAGCATTACTGCAGACATAACTCAGAGGTTTCACGGTCGGGTTAACTTTTATTAGTAATAATTAATTAACTAGATCATTAACATATTTATTATATATAGTTCTTTATTGAACAACTGATCGAACAATTTCGACTTGCCTAGAAGACACAGTATAGAAAACAATTTATAAATTACAAATTATGATTAAATTAAATTAACAAATATGAATCTTAAATCTATCCAATAAAATAATACCAAGTCTTAAATCTATATAAATATGATTAAATTTAGATCATTTAGATTAAATTTAAATGATTTAGATTTAGAAATTTAGAAAAAATCAATTCCCGATGCTATTATTATTATTATATAGATGGTTCCTTAAAACGTATACGGAATATTTCAGAATTTTCAAAACAATTTGGTGATCTAAGCTTTTTGATAATTTAAAGTTTTTTCTAAAATTGATATAATTTTGAAACAATGTACCCCTTGATCCGAAAAGTAATCCCATCACTATTAATTTATCTACTTTGAATTTGGACTTGTAAAAATTCAATGTTGGGGTATAAATGTCACATTTCTCTCTGTCCACCTCACCATCCTGTTCCAGATTCCTCTCAAATCTAATTATGGGATCAATTATATATCCCACCTTGTGGTCCTTCTCGATTGCAATTATGTCAATACGCCTAGTGCTACCATTGTCTGAGATACCATGTACTTCTCCCTGAACTTCAAAGCCTCTAGCTTTAAGGGCACAAGCCAGCATCGTTCTTACCTCATTATGACGCCTGTTACGCAGCAATTCACCATGGGCGCTGTAACCGAGCACATGACCAAGTGATTCATACTCGTTATCTTGTGGCCCTGTCAAACAAAGTTGGTCTCATCACTTTTTTCGTTGGATGTATAGTTTTCCAGATATTTGGTATTGCCATTCGATATGGATGCTTACATTGAGAGAGATCGTCGAGTGAAAATTTCCAAAAAGTTTATATAAATAAATATTCCGTTTTCATTAAATTCAAACAATTTGGTGATATAATTACTTTATTTATCGGTTTCAGGATATTAAGCTTTCGTTTATATATACAAAAGTATCTCTATGACGCTGTCTGTGTAAGTATTATTTCCGTTAGTTTAATTTATTACAGATATTAAATTACCCGATCGTTCAGGAAAGATGTTTAAATAATGTTAAACTTAGTAGTGCAGCGCTAGGGACGTAACGTTAGGTGCAGGGTAAAGGGATATGTGTTCAAAATTTTCTTCTGGTCCTTTCTTGAACCTGAACTCACTGTTTCTCAGGTTGAGAAATTAGTGAACTATTACAATATCTTTTTATCCAAAATATTAAATTATTTTGTACAAAAACGGTTAAAAAACCTAATTATTTATAATTATATAAATTATATTATATCTTATAAGTTAGATAATGATTTCAAATAAATCTATGAACAAATTGATTCAGGTGCATTATCCATTCATTAGATTTAAAACTTTACTCTTATCAAAAATGACAACTCTAACAACTAAAAATTTTAAAAATGCCAAAGTAATTTTCCAATGTCTCTATATTTTGATTTCGTGATGCTAACAAGCATTGCGGTCAGTAAGTGCCCTATGATATCAGATGTATCGGTGAATCATCCTTTACCGGTAGCGCATACTGCCCCTAATACTTAAATAAATATTAAACTAATATCTTCAGGTTCAGAAATAGCCATTTATCTAACAAGGTTTAGACCATAATGATTCAAAGATTCAAACTGTCTATACGACCAGTATACATGGTAGATGGCCATTGAATTAGGAATTTAACCATTGGGAATCACCAATGTTACATTTCCACTGTCCAATATAGGTCTAAAAACTAGATTGTAGCACTTGTCGAGCCACGTCCATTTATATAACATATAGCAAAGTTTGTCTAAATATTCAATGATAAACACGAAGATAATTTGTAACAGTAATACTTTCCTGTCACATACTTTTGACTTGTTCTCCCAGGATCACCGTACCCAAGACTTATAATATAATAATTTATGTAAAATTCAACGTAGATTCATTATATTAGGATCAAATTCCTGGATGTCATGCAATATTTTTCAGAAAATCGGCAAAAACCGTAAAAATTGAATTTTTAAAAAGTCTTTTAACTTTTGCAGAAATTAGAATTCTTGTGATGTGGTCTCTAGAAGGTTAATATACGCTTCGAGGACGACATTGGAAGCTATGGAACGATACTGTGGTATGTTCTGCACAAGTTGATATCTGACAGCTAAAGGTGAGTGGACTGAGGAATCTTCTAAACAAAACTTCTTTTTAAGGTCTAGGAGGCGAGAAGTGTCTATAAGATTCAAGCGAATCGGTAACAAAACAATTTCATCATCCTCAAGTTTTTTTCACTTTTTCGGTAAACGACCTCTTAAAGCCGTTGTTACACATATATAAATCAAAATGAGACTTGGAATGAAGAAAGGGGATTAGCGACCGTAAACTTGAATTTTGGGTTTTCATGGATTTTGATGTAAAAAAGTATACTCTATTGATCAAGACTACCCCAAATTGCAACATAAATATATTTAAGCAAATTTTAAATTCTTTATTCCAAGTAAGATATACATCCGACTTAAAATAAAAAAAAGCATACAAACATTTACTCGGAGTTTATTTTTGTTCATCTGTGTTAGTAACTGAAACATACATATTGATCGTCGAATACAAGGCAATATTAGCACGAGTTAATCGATAATATAGGTTTATATAGATGCATTTATTTTTTATTGTAACAAGATAACCGTCGCACCAGGCCCGTAGCCAGAACTTTCTTTCGGGGGTGGCTAATTTTATATATTTTTGTTTATTGTTTCCAGCCTTACTTTGTGGAACTCCATAATCATGAAATAAATAAAGATTAGTAAAAGTTTCACAGTTTTATTAAAATACAACCTGACAATATTGTTTCGACAGCTATGCTGTCATTATCAAAGGTAATATAATTATAAACAAACACGTCGCTAAGGTAGATACAAAAATAGGTAACTAGATAAAATAATAATAATAATCAGAATTAAATATCTAATACTTCCAGTAACGGAGAATTATATTGTCAGGTTGTATTTTAATAAAACTGTGAAAATTTTACTAATCTTTATTTATTTCAATTTTATATATATTGTTTATCTTAAAAAATGAGGTAAAATAATTTAATATGCATAGGGAGGGGGTATTATATCAATATTTTCTGAAGAAAATATGCTAGTGGTTCAATACTAAATATATAAAATAATTTATATATTTCGTATGACTTAAAATAAAACTTTCATTTATATTTAAAAAAATTACATTTTTTTATTAAAAGCTGTTAATAGTAGGAGAGATTCGGGATAAATGATTCCTAGGAACGCATGCGAGGAAATAAAATTAATTCATTCTCCATTTAAGTCGCATATATGCTTCGGGGAGGAAGCTTCTGCCCCACGAATTCCCCCTGGTTACGTGCCTGCATCGCACAACTGTAGTTCGCAAGACGTTGGCTCTTATGACCATGGCTTCACGATAATTGAAAGCCGACACCCCCCCGACTATAGTTCCTCGACATCACCTCGCAACGATAGTAGCTCGTAACAATAGTGACATGTAACGACAGTTGGGTGGGAAGGACAATGGCTAACTGACGCGCAGAAAGAGTTTGAAACAACACACAGAAGCGTCCCTACGGTCGGTCAATCGGGCATAAGCCCGGGACCCCGGAAACCAGTGGGGCCCCGCAACGAATTACCTTATTTTAATTAACACTTTTTGATTTATTGGGGGGCCCCATTCAAAAACCAAAAGGCGGCGCTGACAACACAAAATTGATTTTCTGATGATTTTAGGTTAGGTTAGTTTAATTCATTGAGATTTTAGTTTTATTATTTTATAAGATTTTTAACGAGCCATTGTCATTGACTTATTGCTAGTTACTGAGGTTGCGAGCCAATGGCGGGAAGTCATGGTAGAAGAGTCAGTGTCGGGCAGCTGTTGTTGGGCAACTATGACCGTGCGAACCAGTGTATTGCAAGCCACCGTCATGCACTCCAAAGTCCAAGATAACATAAGTACAGCCCATCAAATGAAAACTTTCGTGTAACAGTATGCGCAGTGACACAACTGAGTTATCAGTCCGGCAACGTCTTGCGGTGCACTTCGGGTACAACAAATATAAAAGTGTTTGAAGTTAGAAATATGAACATTGCGCATTTTTTATCCCGAATGTCCTTTTCTTCGTCTGGGCAACCAATATAAAGGTTTTCGTTTGATGGACTGTTCTTATGAATTCTCTAATTATATAAATTTTAGAATTTCTGTAGCCATCAAATGATCAAACCAAATATAAGGAGATCCAACGTAGTGGGAGTAGTCCTAATGGTGGACGAGGGGTCCGTTCCTTGGGATAGACTGCGACGGATGAGCATCATGAGCGGATACGCAGTTTATAACTGCGGTACTAGCATGGTGAGCTAGTAGAGAGTGGATAGGCACCTCGCTCCGACCAGTGAATAACTGGTAGCAGTTGCTATGCAAATGCGCGCTGATTGGGCGTATCGCAATTACTTCTTCTTGAAAGGAACGTGAGGATTAAGTAATACAGGTGCCCCACGTAAATAAATTTTCGGATTCTGCCTATTGCTAGTAGCAAATATCAGCGTTGATTTTCCTCGGTTAGTTTGGCTACCATCGATAGTAAAGCCAGCGTTCACCGTTCAGTGTAATAGCTACAATGCAAATCAACTGAATCTTGTTATGGCATCTTGGCATAAAATAATTGAAGTATTCTACGTCATGTTTGACACATTTTTTCCTCAAATTCTTGCTATTTTTAGTTACAAAGTCTTAAAATGGATAAAGTATCACAAATTATGAGCGACTCTCAGAGAGAGTTGAGTCTTGCGATGTATACTATACTTAGTTTACTGTCTAAATTAAGTCATTTTAATTTATAATAAATAATAATCAGTACTTTTCAAAAATTTGATTATTATCTTTAACACATAACTTGTGATTGTGAAAGTCTTGATTTTATTACGTTAATATTAATAACAATGTTTTGCAATATTCTATTTTTATACAAAATGTTGGGCAATTTTCAGAACATAACCAAAATTACATTATCATAATACAAGAACAATCTGTCAGCAGGGAATGATTAACCCGTAAGCATAGATTGCGTGCACGTTATCCATTACATCAACCCTAAACGAATACAGGGAAAATCTCTTAGTAATTTAAAAACATAAATCCTGGAAGTTTATAGAATATTATAATTCGGTTTCCGAAGATGTTAAAATAAAAGCCTTAAGTTAAAACGAATAGTTTTTGTTGAAAACTATCCTTAATAATAACGGATATTATATAAGATAAATTCAACATAAACTATATAAAAAGAAACTAAAAAGATAATTTTTTGCGTGAGCTGTATTTTTATGCCGTCTGATCTAAAGTGATTTAGGAAAGTTTTAGAACTATTTTGCTGTTATTGTTATCAGGATATGGAATTAGTTATATGTAGAGCACGGAAAAGATAAATTAGATTTGATTAAGCTACAAGCTTTAGTAGAAGCTAAACCATGTATTTATGTGTGTATTTCATCTTCCAATAACATGAACAACCTGAAACGAGCTCAATCTGTTTAATCCGCGTCCGACCATGAGGAAATTTCCTTAAGAGTATTTTTTAATTTCCACTGAAATATTGCCCGTTTAAGTTTACCCTTATTCAATATTCCGATTGTATACCAAGAAATGAATTTTGGATAAGTTTCTTCTTGAAAATCAAATTAAGCATAAATATCAAAAAGAAAATTGATATATACACCAAATAATAATGTACGATAAATCGATAGATATATACAAAAGCAGGATATCGAATGAACTACTTTAGTGCGAAGGAAATGATTCCACCTGTTATCATAAACTAGGCGGCAGGAAGTAATTTTACGATATCCGGGATTCACATTTCCTGTTTTAATTATTAGGAAGTTGTGGTTTTTGTCGCCAATTCCCGTTTCTTATTTTTTCCAAATTCAGGATATCCATTTAATGAAATTATTGTAATGATCATATTCAATAAGTACATAAATGTATAAAATACAATCTAGTATTATAGGTAATATAGTTTTTTGTATTCGTTTTGTAAGATATAAAACTGAAAAAGTCGTGTATATCTAATACGTATAAATTTTATTCACGTCATATTGCAATATGTACATTTCTGCTATTGTAAAAAACTTGGAAAGTACTTAAGCTATTGCTATAGCAACAGTAAAGTGGATAACAAATACTTTAAAACGGGACGTTTTATTCGATTTAAATTTAGGTTTTTATAACTGTATTTAACGCTAAAAATATCATTTTTATCTAATACCAGCTTTATTCTTATTTTCCCGTATTTTATATTTTATAATTAATTATTTACATTAATTTAAAAATTTAACAACTCAGAGCATACATTGCCATCTAGCGACGAACAATGAAACATTACTTAAAATTTCTTTTGGTCGATTTGTCGAGATCACGCTGTTTGAGATTTATTATGACAGTTTACAGAAAATTTATTTTTTCGAAAACTCGGTTGTCAAAGTAACTGTTTTTGTTCACTGGATGTAAAAATCTTTTACAATCTAGACCAAAAAAGACTTTTACGTCCAGCAATTTTTAATTAAAGAAGAGATCACAATTTGAGGGAATCTATTTATTAGTAATATTTAAATGTAAATTTAATATAGTACAATTTGTGAAATTCAAACCGTTTGAAGACGAAATCTCCTTTAATGAAATAGTGTGTTCTTGAAGGTCCATTTCCATTGAAGACGTTGGTTGATTTACTACAAGAGTTTTGTCTGCTTGAAAACGATCAATGGACTTATCGTTGAAGAAGTTTCAGATTGTGGAACATCTAAGATGTTTTTTGAACCTTTCATTGTTCTTTCAATTGATTCATCTATATAACCGTCCGCTACTGTCGACGATCGCCAGCCCTCTAGTCTCTTCAGACTGACAAAAACAACTCCAGAATCTGCCACCAAGGTTGCGGAAGATCGTCGGAAGCAATGGCCTGGGTAGCACTCCGCGTCCGGTAATTTTAAGTATGTGGCTATTTCTATTGGGGCGTTTCTGATTTTATTTATACCAACAACTTGGTTTGCACATTTCCCATTGACGTATTTAATAAAAAATCTTTAACTAGTAGTGTACGCTGGACGTAAGCCACGATATTTTCGATATAATTCAATGTTAGACGAATTAGAAATGACAAATGTTCTTTGACGGTGTGTTTTCGAATCTTCAATTTTTACATTAACAACTGAACCTTTATCTTCAAGATTATTAATACTTAAATTCAACAATTCTATTCTCCTACATGCACGATATATTCATTATTAAAATAGTCTGAAACAATATTTTGTTAAATAAACACAAGTTAAGTAATAAAAGCTTCAGTAATAGCCTTCAGTAATAAAAAGCTTTGAGTTGGGGCCTCTTCTATAAATTTTTCAATTTCTGTTTTTTTTTCAAGACTTTTGATTTTTTAAATATGGTGTCAATTTTGAAAATTTCCATACATCTACATTTTGCTTGACGTTCAATGTTTCCTTTAACATACAATAAATAGACTATAGTGTTGATGACCGCAATTTCTTAGCTTTATATTCCAAATAAGCCAACATCACACTTTCAGACACCTTCTTCAAATTTTTACAGCTACACTAATTCATGAAATCCTTGTAAGCCGATTCATACTGTCTAGAGGAGTTTTCCGGGATAAGACTGCAAACTGCGTTTCTTGCATCTTCTAATAAATCCGCAGGCAGATCATTTTCATCACTTTCAGAACTCATTTTTTTATTTTTCACTTCAAACAGTATTTTTTACAAAATCGCAAATAAAAACGTTGCAAAATTATAAATTTTTATGTTTGTTTGATGGTTGCTATGTGGTTGCTATCATAGTTGGTCAGAACATACCAGATTTAACAACAAGATCATTGATGTCCGTTAATTTTTCTGGTTTTTCTGTGAGTTTTCACTAATAGAAGCTGCAGTTTTCGAAAAATATTTATTGATACACGATTGCGAAATACTTTTGCATTTGAGAATGGAAGTTTTTTTGTGAGCGATAGCGGGCAAAAAAACCATTCGAATCATTTCGCAATCTAAAATCAAAAATAACTATTAAAGTAATCATTTATAATAATTACTTTTTAATTTAATTATTTAAATCTAATGATTGTGAATAAATAGTATACATGTTTCGTTGGTAATGTTTACAAGCCTGGCGACATGAAGATCGACAGTTTGCTGACAACACAACAATAAAGATTAATTCTTAATTAATGTTTTACATTACATCATATCACGACGCAATGCAAATCCATATGAAACTGAGCAAGCTGATACTTGATGAAGCAATTATATCTAGTACTACGCTTTGTATGTTTGCAGATGTCTAGTTCGTATAGAAAAATTGTCATCTCCGTGTAGATCGCTTTGGTAGCTCTCTTGGTTAGAGCCCCGCCCAGAGAACGGTAAACCTCAGTTCGATCCCTGGTCAGTGTGATAATTTTTCTATATGAATTTGCATTTGTGATTTTAATCTATACATTTAAAACACAAGGTTTATTTTGTTCCAGCTCGTTTAAGAGTTCCGGGCGGATTTACGTGATTATTTTTTTATATATAAGCTTTCGCTGTGTAGATTAGTGAACACTACTTCATTTTTATATTTTTTTAATTTTTATATTTTTGAATTAAAAAAATTAAAATGATTAATTTGAGAGGCACGAAATCGGACTTTTTGTCCTACGGTCCTAGCTTTTGGAACTACGTTTATACACGGAACTACTTCCATCACTTATTAGCTTCAAGTATCGAAGTCGTCGATATGCGGTTATTATCTCATTATCTTTATTTCTCATCTTTATAGTTTAGTCATTAAGTAGTTATATTTTATAATATTAAAAAAAATCAATTCAAAATAGGAAATATATGTAGTTATTTCTGTATTAAGGCACCAAAGTTTGAGTTTTTATTGTTTTTATGTAGTGTTGGCAAATTGACATCTTTCCATGAGGAAGTATTTCCACTTTGGAAACATTTCAAGAAGGAAACATTGATAAATTACCGATAAATTTCCGCCTTAACCTTGAATTAATGTACGCTCAATTCAATTTTTACTTTTTAAAGTTTATAACCTCATTTTTATACGTACACATCGTCGTTACGCAGTTTTTAATTAGTTCAAAACACCAAAATTATTTAAATTAAAAATTAATAAAATAATACTATTATCATTATTTATCCATCATCACTGATAAACGTAAATTTCATGACGATCGATAGCGTCCCATATTAAGTTTTATAATTATTTATTATTTGTTTTTTCATTCTTCCTTGGAATGATTTTTCATTTTTGTGTTTTTTAAAATAAAAAATCTTGCAATTTTCAGTCATTTATTAATCCACCTAGATACCTCTTTAACCTCTTATACCTCCCTAATCTAGGGACTTTTTATGTCGATCTGTCTCTAATCTAGGGACTTTCGTCTCGTTAAGTGTCAAAGTACGGAATCTGTATTACCGACCTTGTACTGGTGTTGCTAGTTTTTCGTCGTTCTTGCTCGAATCTAGGGACTTGTCAAGATTCTATATTACAGGTGTTGGTTCAGGATTCTGCTAAATTGCTAGGGGCTAATAGAGGAGGCTAGTAACTCTTGCCGGGCTCGAGACTCTGCTATGCATGCAATAGTGCTGCTGTTGTTTAACAGGTTCGGGTCTTTGCTAAATCGTACTGTTGCGACTGGTGACAGCGGTCTCTGTCGATCTAGGACGTATCTCTGTGGAACCTAGGGACTTTTATGCATGTTTCTGTCTAGTGGTTTTATGGTAGGTCTCTGTCGAGCAACTTAGATGACCATCTTTAGCGGACATAGAAGCTTCTACGGTAGCTCTGCTGCCTGCTCTGGCCACTTCACAAATTAACGCAAATTATAAAAAAACGTTAAATTTAAATCAATTGAAAAATATCCGGTCCAATCTTTATAAATATACATACGCACACGAACATATCGAAATCATAACAACTCAAGAGACACTACATAAATGATTTTTAAACAAGAAACTAATGCTTTTATATATTATAACTGATTCATTCTGTTAATTGTTTTTTCGAGGAATTTCAATGTTTTGTTTATTAACGCACGAGTAAACACTCATGTTCCTACACCAAAAATTGGTTTCACAAAATTTCTTATCACTAGGAAACCATTCTGTTCGTTTTGTAGATTTGCAGAACGACCTTGATTTAAATGATAGACTTATTGTTTTTATTTGTTTGAAGTTTAGCAATACGTATTAACGATTCAACAATTAATACAGTGCGTCGTTAGTCAACAATTTATGTAGGGAAATAAATCCCAAAATTATTTCTAACGGAACAAAAATTATGTCTTTAAAGTGTAATAACATAACATTTATTGATTCTCTAAATTTCATGCCGATGTCTTTGAGCAAACTTCCAAAAAAAAACATTCAATTTTCCTGGCAGCAAAGGTTTATTTCCCGCATTTGTTTAACGTTCCTGAAAACGAGAATTATGTAGGGCCTCTTCCAGATCGACACTATATGCGATCTGCGTGAGACTCCTGTCTCACCGTTTACATAATATAAATTTTAATACATGCTGATTAGGATCATGTACCCCAGCTGTTATTTCCATGAATATTTGCGTTTTCACCATATATCATAGGATTAATTTTTATCTCTAATTTTATATAAATATATATGGCGTTTTGTATAGATCAGGAGTCTCACGATAATTTATTGTCATATACTGTCTTTGAATATTCTAAAACAGATAAAGCTATCCATGTTAGGAATTTTTAAATAACGAAATTTTTATTGAATCAGCTAAGTGGTGTGTACTTATAAGTGAAGCTCGCTAGCAGAGCTCAGTAGCTACATTTCATTAAGGTTTTCCTCCAAAACACTCTTCACTGTAAAAGAATAATTTTATTTATCAGGCAGTATATTATTTTCATATATTTGTATGACTTCGTAATGTCACCCTATAACGTCATCGGGATAAAAGATGGTCGTTGATGAGTTTCAGTACATCATAGTTGAGTCTAATGTTTTTTACTTTACATACTGTGAAGTAAGTGCGGTACATGGGACTGAATATAATGTAGCTGTAGTTCTTAGGACAACCAGAGGTAAATGCTACTATATAGCTACCTGGGCTTCTGGCCTACTCTTCTAGCCCATCGGTCATTTCCCCAAGCTCGATCCCGTTGGTACATCCCATTCTCCTTTTCTGCTAATGTAAATGACAGAATCCGTATCGTAATATAGCACCCTATCTCCAAGACATTCCTAGTAGCTGTACAATTTAAGATGGGCCTAGGTTGTTGTGTACGAACCTAAATCTAACCTAAAATCTAGTCGTAGATCGCATATAGTGTCGATCTGGAAGAGGCCCTACATAATTCTCGTTTTCAGGAACGTTAAACAAATGCGGGAAATAAACCTTTGCTGCCAGGAAAATTGAATGTTTTTTTTGGAAGTTTGCTCAAAGACATCGGCATGAAATTTAGAGAATCAATAAATGTTATGTTATTACACTTTAAAGACATAATTTTTGTTCCGTTAGAAATAATTTTGGGATTTATTTCCCTACATAAATTGTTGACTAACGACGCACTGTATTAATTGTTGAATCGTTAATACGTATTGCTAAACTTCAAACAAATAAAAACAATAAGTCTATCATTTAAATCAAGGTCGTTCTGCAAATCTACAAAAGGAACAGAATGGTTTCCTAGTGATAAGAAATTTTGTGAAACCAATTTTTGGTGTAGGAACATGAGTGTTTACTGGTGCGTTAATAAACAAAACATTGAAATTCCTCGAAAAAACAATTAACAGAATGAATCAGTTATAATCTGTAAAAGCATTAGTTTCTTGTTTAAAAATCATTTATGTAGTGTCTCTTGAGTTGTTATGATTTCGTTATGTTCGTGTGCGTATGTATATTTATAAAGATTGGCCGGATATTTTTCAATTGATTTAAATTTAACGTTTTTTTATAATTTGCGTTAATTTGTGAAGTGGTTTCTTGTTAACTAAAACTAATTTTAACAGGTATAATCTTTCATGTTTATATTCAGATGCTAGAATAGTTTATTATGGAAATGAATGCTAATATTTTTTTAATTATAATCTCCCAATTAATTTTGTTAGAAAACACGTCGTTTGTTATATAGCCGACATAATAAATCCGGTGGAAATCGTAAAAAATTAAATAACGATAACAAATATCTCTGTAATAAAGGATTTCTTAAATTAATTTTCAACATTACTTTAACCTGTGTTAATTATGCCTTTTGGTAAATTGCGTTGTTATTTAAAATTTCTCATTGTATACTCTGTATTCTAATGAAATTTTCTGATTATTACCGTTAAGTGTGTGATAGAACTCTGTATAATGCTTTTTATTTCAAATATTTCAGCCTTTTGGATTGCTGGTAGAAAGACTGATAAAAGACCGCATCTATACCGATCTGTCTATATATAATATAACACAACAAAAAGGTAGGAACCGTTTAAAGAATTGTTTTTATATTATATAAACTATATTTTCGTTTGCCAGAATTGATAGAATTTTAAAGCATAATTATTATCGTTAAATTAGTTGCATAGTTATTATTAACTTTCAATTTTGTTTAGAGTACACTTATTTAAACATTCATGTAAATTGAATGCGGTTATTTAAAAGATTTTCTAGATTGAAATCTTGGTTGAAATGAAAATGTTATTAAAAATAAATATTAGCTCTTAAGTAAAGAAAATACTAAACTAGTCTGCCCGAAAACCAAACACTGCATTGTTTTCAATGTCAACACTTCATATAAACCTTGTATTGAATTGCCTCTGGAAGAATATGCATGAATCAACATGATTAGCTTAATGAATTAGTTGAGAGGTTAACTTATAAGTAATTAATTTGGATATTTAACTAATATTATAAATTAAATATTGCAGATAAATATTAGATATGGTATAAAACATTTCCTATTATTTTATTTATTAAGATAATCTAAATATTATTATATTTAAAGCGGTTCTTTGTTCTTATGTGACATCAGGTCATTTGTTGTTTTTTCACTATATAGATTGTTTCATTTTCATGTATGAATATGAGAAAATAGGGTAAATTATTATACCTTAACAACCTAGACCGATTTAAATATACCTAAATTTCTTGCAGCTTCAGATGATTCCAATTTTCAGTTTAAAATATTGAGAAATGTTGATTGATAGATCTAAACATTTAATCTGATTCTTTTAATTGTTAATTTTTTCAGAACTACTGTAGTCCTTGTAATGTTGCTTAGTTTTTCAATTAGCGGTTGCTTGATCTTAAAATTCTTTTCTGATAATGTATGTCAATATAAAATATATTTAAAAGCAAATTTGCATTGCTACCGCAGTAAATGTAAATAATACTCGTTTTAACTTCTATTCTATTCTATTATGGGCTATTTATAATAATATCTGTTTTGCATGTGTTAGTATGTCTTCGTTTTCATACTTTGTATCCGTTTACATGATTGCATGCTGTTAAATATATTATTTAATAGTATGTGTACTTACGTGTTTATATGTATGTATTTATATGTGTTCATATGGACTACTATGTCTATGTTTGTATGTGTTTATATGGATTCATAGTCCTGCTCCTCATGTTTATAGTATGTATGAGTAGTTTTAATATATTTATAGTAGGCGAACGTATGTGTTTATCTGTGATCGTTTAAATGATTTGTATTGATTAATGGCTGATAGTAAATGTGGTTGTTCAGAAAGTTTTGGCTAGTAGTATCAGTCTTCTAACAGTATTTGATAGTTCATAACTTGTTAATAGAAGTAACTTATAAGGTATATAATCTCAGCAAACCTTTATTGTCTAGCTAAATGGCATCATTTCTTTAACTATCTTGCATACTATAATCTTCAATATTTTTTTCGCAGGTTCCTAGGGAAACTACCCCAAATTCTTAAATTTATTGGCGCATCTTTGCATCGTCTTCTCGGTAACACCTGTAGAGGGTATATAAGAGACATCAACATCCCGCTAGCTCATTGTTAATACAACCTTTGTGTTGACAACAGGGGGAAATTACTGATGAGCTAGAAGAATACGGCCCTGGCAGCTATATAGTAGCATTTACCTCTGGTGGTCCTAAGAACTACAGCTACATTATATTCAGTTCTAAGTATCACATTTACTTCACTGTGTGTAAAGTAAAAGGTATTAGACTGAACTATGATGTACTGAAGCTCATCAACTTCCACAGTATGAGGCAAATGGTTACATCCAAAGAGCCTGATGATCCTCTATACATTACCTCTTTGAATATACTACGTACAAAACATCACCAGGTGATCACCAAAAAAGGAGCAAAGATCCACAGACCTAGATCAGAAAAACGTAAGTTTGACGACAGTTTCGACTCTGTTCCCTATGGACATAAGAGGCCCTGCATTTAATAACATACGTAAGTATACGAATAAATGTATGTATTCAAACACTAGAAAAAGTTGTGTATATATATATATATATATATATATATATATATATATATATATATATATATATATATATGTATTTAAGGCTGCAATGTATCATAGTTAAATAAAATAAAAAAGCGAGTCGGCTTTGTGTGTGTGTTTTATTTAAGAGTAATTTTGTCATTAATACGTTCTTTCAGGGCTCATAGCAGTGATACAGTTTTGTTAAGACATAAACCATATCGGAGAAGAATATGACCTTTACCTATGTATGAGCAGTAGCAGCATACAAATCTCTATTAGGTTCAAGTAACTATTGTTCATTTATTTATAAATGTGTGTTAAGACAAATACATAGTTCCAAAACATTTAACAAATTCCATATAGCATCTGCAGAGCAGAGCAGGCAGCAGAGCTACCGTAGAAGCTTCTATGTCCGCTAAAGATGGTCATCTAAGTTGCTCGACAGAGACCTACCATAAAACCACTAGACAGAAACATGCATAAAAGTCCCTAGGTTCCACAGAGATACGTCCTAGATCGACAGAGACCGCTGTCACCAGTCGCAACAGTACGATTTAGCAAAGACCCGAACCTGTTAAACAACAGCAGCACTATTACATGCATAGCAGAGTCTCGAGCCCGGCAAGAGTTACTAGCCTCCTTTATTAGCCTCTAGCAATTTAGCAGAATCCTGAACCAACACCTGTAATATAGAATCTTGACAAGTCCTTAGATTCGAGCAAGAACGACGAAAAACTAGCAACACCAGTACAAGGTCGGTAATACAGATTCCGTACTTCGACACTTAACGAGACGAAAGTCCCTAGATTAGAGAGAGATCGACATAAAAAGTCCCTAGATTAGAGAAAGATCGACATAAAAAGTCCCCATATTTGACGTAAAACGACACTGGCGGCATCTGTTTTCCCCTAGCAACAACGTTGTCATTTTGCCAAGTGACGAACCAAATGCCGGTAATACAGAATGTCGGTAATATAGATTCCGCATTTAACCACCTGACTGCATCCCCTCAAAAACGTCTGGCCAAGGTGACCCATTACCTACTCCGAAAATCTGCCGACCTGTTTTTATGTCATGTTTTTGAAATATGTACCCACTAATAGACGTTTTCAGAATTTTTTAAACAAGATCGATTTTAGATTTTATTCTTATCATTTCTTAATTTATGCGCGTGCAGTATTGAAAAGTACTTCAATAAATTAATCCCAAATGCTAGAAATAACGCATGCGGCTTCGGCGGCTGCAGCCCCTACAGTCTAACCTTCCATCATCCATCATTGAGTGTTTAATAGATATTCGAATTGTTCTGATGTACAGACAAACCCTTCCATGTCGCCATGGTTCTCCTTTACGCGTTCTACATGGCCGACTTGCGAATTATTTTTTACAAGCTTTGACATTATATTTTATTTAGTCTACCATAAATTTATAAATACTTTATCTATATATCTATATAGGTATTTAAAACACAAGGCTTATTTTTGTTCCAGTTCGTTTGAGAATTCCACTGGGCCGATTTACGCCATTCTTTTTTATATTGAAGCTTTCGATATGTAGATTAGTCAACACTACTTCCTTTTTATATTGTTTTAATTTTTCTATTTTTTAATTAATCAATTCTAAAATGATTAATTCAAGACGCGTCGGAATCCACTCCAATCCAATCGGACATCCACTAGGAGCGCCATCTCAAAATTCAGCATGTAAACTTCTGGAACTACATTTATAAACAGACCACCTCCAGCACTATATTCGATATGTGCTGCGGTTATTATCTCATTATCTTAATCTCTCACCTTGATATTTTAGTCATTTAGTTGTTATATTTTATAATATTCAAAAAAATATAAAAATCAATTTCAAGTAGGAAATATATGTAGTTATTATGTAGTGTTGACAAATATTTCAAATATTTCCATGAGAAAATATTTTCGCTTTGGAAATATTTCTTTGGATTTTTGTACGCGTTTCAATTTTTTAAGTTTATAACCTTATTTTTAAATGTTGTACTTAGTCTTTTCATTTTTAATTTTTAGTTAAAACACCAAAATTATTAAAATTAAAAATTAATAAAATAAATAAATAAATAATCATTAATCCATCATCAGTGATAAACGTAAATTTCATAAGGATTGTTAGTGTGCCATATTAAGTTTTATAATTATTATTATTGATTATTTGTTTTTTCATTCTTCCTGGGAATGCTTTTTTTTTGTTTTTTTTTTTAAATAAAAAACCTGCAAATTTTCAGTCATTTATTGATTCACCTAGATCAGTGGTTCCCAAACTTATTTCTCCGCGGGACCCTTTATACTGTATTTTACATATCGCGGAACCCTAACTATATCTACAAACATCCTAATCGTAACTGGGCATTAAAAAATAAAAATTACCTACAAATAATTTATTCAAACACGCGTATAAAAATTTATTTTAATAATTTTTAGCGAATTCGTATATCTGGTGCAGCATTCGGTTTATTGTGATATTTGGTTTTTGTATTTCACATAAATATGTGGTAGCAAAAGGCGCCAACAAATAAAATAGTAATTAGGCCGTTACTGTAGGAAAGTTTAAAGCTTTGCAAGTGGTATCCTTTTGTTATATTACAGGACTTACGTACAACTACTGGTCCCGCGAAACCCAAAATATATCACAAAACCCCAGGGATCCACGGAACACTTTGGGAATCACTGACCAATATACCTCTTAAACTGCATTTGAATTTTGTTAGCTTTTTTTTGACATTTGCCATTTTAATAAGTTTCCGGGAAAGTTTCTGGAGATATTTCCATGGAAAGTTTTCAAAAAATAAGTTCCCGGAAATTTGCCAACACTATTGTTATGTCATGTTGTTGAAATAGGCTCTCATGAACTGGACGCTAAGAATTTAGTTAATTCTTATTGGGCTAAGTATACCTGTGAAGAGTGCCATGAATTGGACGCTAGAAATCCTTAACACGAATTCGACGCTACCTACTACTGTGTGTAAAAGTGTTGACTGGGCTTCACCCAGAATAAAAACTATCTTAATATATTTTTGAAGTTTAATTTTTGTTGGTATCTTATACAGGCAAGTATAATACCTAACTACTAATCTAATTCATTATTTACATTTGAATATATATGAGAGACACATTTTACAAAACCAAATCTCGAAATTTCACCTAAACTATACCATTTTATATTGGTACGTAATAATGCATTTCAATCAATGTAAATATATTAGCATAGAAAGAACAAAAACTATATATCAATCTAGAGTGTGAGTGGAAGGACTCGCATGCATTTGTGGTTACTTCTATGCTGTCGCTGCTGCACTCTGCCCATAACTCCTTGACCTCCTCAAATCTAAAAACAACTGCTTGGAATATCAATAACCGGCAATAAATAAATGTTAATCCTTTCGTCAGCGTCCAGTTCAACGGTAGGATTAATAGGAACCAGGTACCTGGTTCCAATTCATGGCCGCCGTTTGCAGTATGCATAATAGAAATGTACAAGATTTTTTTTTCAATAAACTAGCCTTTTGACCGTCATGTTTTGGCTGGGTTTCCCTAGTATCTATTTAAAACACAAGACTTCTTTTTGTTACGCTTCGTTTCAGAGTACTACTGGACCGATCTAAGCAATTCCAAGTTAAAGGCTTTGCACTGTAGATTTGCCAGCTCTCCCTAGCTTTGCAATTTCTTAATTATGCATTTATATTTTTAAAAGCGTTATTTGTAATCGATGCATTTCTATACGTTCGAGACCTTATGTTTACTTACATCACTCGGTTTGTCACGTTTCGGAATTAAAGATTATCCCTCTACTTGATTAGTACGTCAACGATCGCTTGCTTACAAATCATATCACAATTTTCAACCGAGTGTTAAAATATTTGATGTGGAGCATTTTCAAAATTGTTTCTGTCTCTGTCGCGTTGTCTCTGTCTATCCGTTTTTTTCGAAATTTTTTAATTTTCATTTTAGATTCGAATATTTGATGAAAACGTAGAATAGAAATGTCTGAAGAACCAACTGGAAAGTTGGTATATTAAGCATAGGATAAATGGATTAAATGTAGAATTTCCGTAAACCGGAGGGGTGGTGTAAGCCAGAGAGGAAGATATGTCGGAAGAGAGGAGAGTAAGCTGGGAGAGGGGAGTGTCAGGCTTAGAATTTCCAACTGATTATGTTTGGTTGCAGTTTCTAAACGATTATAAATGTATGAAGAAGTAAATTAATCAGTATATAAAGCCACCACAAAGAAGTTTCTTGGATAACTGTGGCATTTATCTGAAGAACTTCTGGCATTTGCTGACGAAGTTTCCCTCAAAACTAAACGAAAGATGGCGAGCGCCATAAAGGATTTAAATACCCTACGAAGGTTATGAAAAAAAATTATGCAGCAAAACAATATTGGGATTTGAACCGGTGATTACCTCGCTTAACTAAACTGGCTTTGTCTTTATAATCAATCTTACTTGCCTCTTCTTGTGATTACATCTCGTGCTTTTTGAGGATCTGATTTAATTAAAAATATGTTTTGTTAAAAAATCAAACTAAAAAAAGAATAATCATGTTTCCGCTCATTTGTGCGTTGATTTAAAAAGAAATTATTTAAAGGTATAATATTATTATTATAGAATATTTCTAGTACTTAGCGGCGTTATAGGTAAAATATTTTTTTATAATTTCAATATTTATATGACTAATTGATTTTGTTTCTAATTAAAATAAAACCGGTGAATTAAAAAAATTTCATCATAGATATTTCGAAAAAATGAAAAAGTTCGGCTCTGATATATGTGGGCAATCCATGTGTACTGTATGCAACAACTTTTAGTGTATATTTAGTCGGTGAACGGGACTTTAACGGTCCCGGTGGATTAACATTATGCAAACCAGTAACCGACTTATAAAACTTTGATAACTTTTCATCTTTTTTCAACATAAATAAGTAGAAATAAATGCATGCAACCAATATAATAGAATTAATATACGCTTGCGTTGCCATAGTATAAAAAGCATGGGTTAGAGGAAAATAGAATAGAGGGAATTTGTACATTCAGAATTATCCCATACGGTTCTAAACAGAAAAAAAACAAGTACATAGAATTGTAATAGACATTCATTGTTCAGGGATTTTCTTCCCGATTGAAATTCTGAAAAGGGGTTAATGGTAAACTCATGTTTTAGCCTCAAAAGGCAATTAAAGGAATAAAAGCAGAACTAGTTTGGCATTTCATTAAAATATACGTCAGATCTTTCGGTAATCTAATTAGTATTCCAACTAATAAAAGAACTTTAAAGGTTTTCTACCTCTAAACTTAGAAAGTCTCCAGTCTTGAATGAAATTACGTCGGACAGTCTAGAAACTTCGGATGTGTTCCACGTGTTCAGCGTTAAGTACCAACTTTTTTCTCGATGTAGCATCTCATACGTTCCGAATATTACATTTGCCATTGGATCTTCCTAAATATGTATCATAAAATAAGAGCTGAACAATTTGGGATGTGCTTTTTATCATATAAACGATTTTAAGCCAATGACCCTGGCAAGCGTGAAAGGAACTAAAAAGAAGAATTTAGCATATTACAGAAAACGCGACGCGACGTTTACTCTTTACACCCTTCCTCTATTAGAACGTGAAAGATCCGCCCAGGATTTTGTCTACTAAAAGATTGATTCATCACTCTAAAAGTTATACACAGTGTTCATTATTTTTCAAAGCACCAGTTTTAGAAAAACTTCACGAAACAGAATGTATGGGTGTAATTATAAAGTTAAACTGTAATAAAGTTAACAAAGGGTTGATAACCTTTGTAATATCTATTCAACCCTAATATAGTAGGTATAATACAGATAAACCAAATTAATGAACGTTCTGCTAAACAATTTTACGGAGAATAAAGTTTGGGCGCAGTCAACAAACTTTCGTCTGCGATATACAGTTAGTGTCATGTTAGTATAATACTCTTTTCTTTATGTTCCATTCTTGCTATTTTATCACAAGTCAACTCTAATACCAACTCTCCCCTTCCCTAAAGTTAACAAAAGTTGTGTGGCTTTCTTATTTTTAATTTATTTTCAGTGTGCGTAGGTTTTGGAAAGCACAAGATAAATCGTTTTATGTTTGCGTGGTGGTATTTTTGTGTTGTCTTATCGTAAGTAACTTACGTAAACTAATATATGGCCTATCATAAAATTCTAAGAAAATTATTGAAAATATTACAGCTTCAACTTTTTGTTTTAGCTGAATGGAATCCTTATCACTGTGGGTGTATTGTAAAAGTTTGCGGCGTTTCTACTAAATATAGCCAGCTATATTCATTATACATGCACCAACAGTACTGCTGTCAATCTCAGGGTGGGTTTGCAGTAAAGGGTCTTATTATACAGAGCGTGATGTCAAACTTCTTTAAAAAATTGTTTTAAAGTATACATACACCCGTTGACCGCAATTTTAGTTTCTCCTTCAGGTAGGTACACAAAATTATCTCATTCCTAAATCTTAATCTCACAATTTTCTATTTCTGCTGTCCCACTCACTGCTGACGTTTCCGTTACTGCTTCAACTTCTTTCTGTACCATAACTTTTCTAGCAAACCCTTGAGCTCGCAACTTTTCTAAACTGCTAGAAGCAACACTTCGTCTATGAGATCTCTAGCTGTAATCGGCAGTCGATTTTCACAGACAGCAAATTCCTGCGCTACTTTCCTTGTAGATCCTAAATCAACATACATATATGTCCTCCAATGTTAATATTAAAGATGTGACACAGCGACAGCACATGTGTAGCATTTATATTTGATTCTGGCCGTTCTTCACATCTTGAGCTGCGGTTTATAGAACTATGAAGTTTAAATTATTCTCTTGGTACACTGGCTAATGCGATGCCCTTTTTTACATCGATTGCAGGTTACGGTTTGAAGCTCAGGCTTTGTTAACGAAGACTGCCCTTTTTGACTTTCCAGACAAAACTTTGCTTTGCCCCAGATTTACACATGAACTTTTACTGAAATCAACATATTTTTTACCTGCCCTTGGGTTGTTAGTGTGTCCTTTCTTAACCGGGTCTTTTGTCATTACTGCATGAATAGAATTTTCTTCATTTGTGTCCCCTTCATCTGCAGCTCTACTGTTTTAAACTTAACTGTGTGTTCCTTGTGCGTTAATTCTGGTAATACACCTTCCAGAAACATCTCCCCTAGTGCATTTCTTCTCTTTTGATTTGCTTCAGTTGCACCATTTTTTATTAATTTGTTTGCTGCTTGCTGCAACCGGTCTACAACGCTATTAACGTACTCACCCTGTTTCTGCACGCAAACACTGAATTTCACTGCATCCAACATGAAGTCTATACTGGGGCATTTTTGTCTAATACTGCCCTTTTTAATTATTGCTAGTTCTTCACTGCTTATGTGGTGTTTGTTCCGAGCATTTACGTATGCTACTAATTTCATCAACAACATGTCAAAACATTTTTACATTTAGTCCACTAGTATCTCCTGAAAACGGCTCTAAACTATTTATAAACCCTGTCATGCTAATATTAGCAGCTTGAGCAACACCATCTGTTTCCTTAACCATTAGTGCTACATTCTTACTTGGTTTCTTAGTGCAAATAATACAATTCCAACGCTGCCACCAAATTATTGTTACACCCCGATGGGATGTCACTATAGTGATTGCCACTAAATTATCTTATTTCAGATTTGCTTATTACTTAAACTCTTGGTTGTGACTTTAAAGGGGTAAGAAATTAATGCCAAAAAAAAATAACAAATTTATTACATAGAGTAAAAATTGGTGTAAATATTTATAAATAAATAGTATAACTTACGTCTACGTTCCAATTAAATGTATAAAACAAATAGGGTCGTTGCATGGAATTTAGAATTTGATATACCTTGTATATTTTATTAGTATAACAATTATCTAATGAACAGGTCCACATAAAATCGATAAATGTATTACGATAACTTAATAATATGAATTTAAACTTTAAATATTTTCCGTCCTTTTCTACACCGCTGACGTCATCGTACTGTAGCGATGGTTTACACTAAATGTAGTGTTAGGGCTACATATATCTCTTCAAGAAGATAATAAAACACAAGTTTACTTCTATGAGATATTTATTTATATTTTATATAACTTGTTTATTATTCTTGTTGCCTAGTACCATTCCGTATCTACGCAATGAATGCAAGTTGTGAGTCATTCACAACATTACCCCGCCCGGTCTGAAACGATGGTAATACATGAAAAGGAAAAAATACGGAATAGTATTTTGGAGAAAAAATGGAGTATTTTAAAGGAACTTGAACAAAGTTGTAAAATGCTCCAGCTACAAAAACTCCACTAGGTAGTATACAAAAAACTTAAGCTAACTAACAATACGGAACTTGCGACGGCAACTCTTGGAACCTGTAAACAGAAAGAAAAAAAACAGAAAAGTGTTTAAATTTTCAAAGTCAACAGATAAAAGGTTTTCAAAAGATGCCTTCGCGTAGCATTTGAAATCGGTTCATTGTTGGATTAACATTATAAAGTAACTAATCTAAAAAATATGCAGGCTTTAGCCTATCTAAAGAGATAGGGCCAGTGTGATTTTCTAAAGTGGCGTATTTAACTGTCCGTTCTAACAGTTTATAGGGGCCTAAGTAACTGTCTTTCATGCCCAGAGTGTGCGTGTCATTACGAACGTATACGTGTGTGCAGTTGGTCAAGTCGCTGAGGACGAAGGACTGACCTGAATATGTTTTTGTAAAAAAATGCTTCTGCTTCCTCATACGACGTTTGAGATTGGCTATGAAATTAGGGAGGTTCATGTCGTTAGTCAGTTGTTCTTCTTCCAAGAAATCTCCAGGTAGTCGTAAAGGTGTAACATACAGGATTTCTGCAGGAGAAACATTAACTTGGGATTTTAGGGTTGCACGTAAGCTTAAGAAAATCCAAGGGAGATTCGTTAACCAGGAGGAAGTTCCTGTGGTTTGAATCGATTGCTTGAGTGTCCGATTAAAACGTTCGATAACGCCCTGACTAATCGGATGGAAGGCCGTGCATTTGACGTGTTTAATTCCTAACATGGTCATGAAGTTGATCCATGCATGAGAAAGGAATATTCTTGCATTGTCCGTGGTGAGATACTTGGGAATTCCAAAGCGGGACACCCACGTGTCGACAAATGCAGTGATTACTGACTCCACGGAAGAATCCTTCAGAGGAATTGCTTCCGGCCACCGGCTGTAGCGGTCAATAGTGGTAAGGAGGAATTTATAACCTCCCGAAGAAGGAAGGTGTACTAGGTCGAGATGGAAGTAGTAAGTAAATGGGGGTTCAAGACTAAATCTCCCCATGTTATTCTTATGGGAGTTTCGTTTTTAAGACAGGACAATTTTGTGAGGTTATGTGTGTCAAACTTGGCGTCCTTCCCGCTAGATGTCAGCATGGGTGTGGGGTTGAGTGTTTTGGCGGGATAATGTAAATGTGATGCTTGCTCGTGATTGGTCGGATTGAATTGCCGGTAAAATAGGTTGCAGCATGCGTCGCTAGATGTCGCTGTGGGCGTGGTTTTGGCGGGAAAAATCAAATCTCAGGCCTGTTCGTGATTGGTCCGAAGTTTTGGCGCTAAAGGAGCTGAATGTAAACAAACGGGGTTGCCAAATCTCATATTTGGTAAAAATGAAAAGTACCTAGATAATTCCCCAGGACTTGAAAGTGTGTTTAGATCGCGCGCAAAGGGGGCCTTCGCCCTGGGCCCCCATTCTGGGGCATCCTAGGGAGATCGTTAGGGTGCTTCGCTCTGGGCCCCCACTCTGGCGTTCCCGGGGAGATCGTTAGGGGTGCTTCGCCCTCCTCGGGGCCCCACTCTGGAGGGCCCCCCTGGGATCGACAGCGGTGCAGGGCCCCCTTGTGTGAAAGATGTCGGCGTGCGCGTGAACGCGACCGGGCGGGCCGGGTTAATCCGAAAAATTTGTCGGGGCGTTACGTGGGCGGGTGCCCCGGTGGGCCAGTGGGCCGTTGAAAGGGGTTAATTTGAAACGGGTTTGCGCGCGACCTCGATCGAGGGGTAGGGGGGGTGGACTAGTGCTCTAGCCTCCTAAGGGAAACTAGTGCAGTATTGCTTGTGAGATCGACATGTGGATGATGTATAGTGCTCAGGATTATCCCGTGGTGCGAGACGCCGTTAGCGGGGTGGAATGTTTATTGAGGCAGTTCGAGGATGGTGCTAAAGACGCTATGCACGAAGCGGTTTACGACTGGCAACAGATGTATGGCGGTTACGAATATTGTATGAAGCTTCACGGAACGTATTTGAAGGGGATGGAGTTGTGTGAAGCGTGTTTGCGAATGGAAATCTCGTTGGAAGTTTTATATGAGGAATTAAAAAAATTAGATTTGACGCATCATCTGTCCGATGAGATGAGAAAGTTTTTTAAAATACCGTCCATCGATGATGATGATGAGATGGGGGATGCGGGGGAGGAGGCGGGGGATGTTGACGCCGACGATGCGGAGGGGGGCGTGTGAAGTGAAGTTTCTTTTCAATTATATATTATTAGCCTTAGTGAATTCGTTGAGTGAAGACGTTTTTGTAGTAGGGCAAAGATAATGACGATGAGTGAACCGAGTTTGACAGAGATTGCATCATCATCAGTGGAGGCGGCATCGGCAGTGATGGATGGCGTAGCAAGATTTTTTTCCTGTCTGAATAATATTGGATCGGCAGTTCAGAAACCGGTAAAGAAATTGAAAGATCTACCTGTAGATCGGGAATATCTGATGTTAGACGTCCGAGCCATTAACACGAAAACGCATAGTCGCTCGTTGCTGGTAGAACTGGAAGATTTTGTGTTATTTTTGCCGAAAAGAATAAGTGATTATTTAACTAATGAAAAAATAGCAATGTTAAACATGTGCACGTGTTATTTGGCTTATCGAGGACAGAAACTTGCACAAGATGACGTCACCGATGGCGGTGATGGGGAAGAGGCCGGTGAGGGGATAAAGAAGCAAAAATTCGCTCCTAATTCGTTCGCTCTAGTGGAATTTATACCGATGTTTCCCGAGACAACAAAGCAGTAGTAATCGAGTACGTCTCAAGTGAAAAACACGTGCATCATGTTATTGTCGACGGTGGCCTTGGTGTTGTCGTCGATTGTTGCCGACCGTAAAGTGCTTTACGTAGCTCATCCGGTCGGAGCAAAAGAGGCCTACGTTGGGTTCTATTTTAGCGAAAATGACGACACCTCATCACCATCATCATCATCATCTCCAATACCGGAGGCGTGGAATAGAATGCAAACAGAATATGTAAATAGTACCTTCGCATTTTCCTATGCACTGGGGGCCTTTCATCAGCGTCATCGAGAACGTTTTATTTGGATCAAATTACGTTATCTGTATCAAAATGAAAGCTGGCAAGAATCAGAATGGACACCCCTGTTGTGGAATAGAACAAATTCCTCGTCACCGGTAGGAGGAGGAGGAGGAGGTGTGGTGGATGGAACTATTAAAGTTTTGTTAATTTCAAATAATGTATTTGCCCTTGTCATACTACTGATGGTTGTATTAATAATTTTTAGATTGTTTACTTACTTTACCTTGTAGATAATTGTATGTAAAAATAAAACATTATTTTATTACATCATCATCTTTTATTTCATTCTTAGTTAAGTACACATAAATAATACAATAATTATAGCTAATAATAATAATAAAAAGAAATTATTCTGTTTGTTTGATTAATTTGTCATTTTGAGACAGTGCGTAATATATTTGATTTACATTATTAATAGCACACCGACAATAATTGAGAATATGTGAAAAACATGGTGGTTTCCAGTGACGTAGAGGAGCCATCTTTTCAAGGAACTCTTCTTCGGACATTCGATCATCCAAGTCTATCACCGGCAACGTCGTGTGATTTCGCAGGTAATCGGATTTAATTTTACCCTTGCAATATATGGTGCTGTCTCGCGACGTGACGACACTTAAGATTTTTTCGATTTCTCGCAAATCCGTATTACCGAAGGACCATCGCAATCCGTGATGATATCTGGTGAGCCAGTTGACGGTGGTCTGTTGCGAAAGTGTCAATTCATGAAATGGACACGGCGGTTTAAAGACATAATGAGCTGTTCGTTCTCCGTCAGTAATGGCCATTTCTTTCGGAACAAAATGGGGTGCTTCGAAGCCCTGCAAATCTATTATTATCATCGTTTACAGGGTGGTAACGGTGCTCGTAACTGGTTCGTACGATACTATGGTGTCGTGAAGTAATAGAACGTACGCGTACGTGTTGTTAGCGAACGCTGTGCTCGCTTCGATCTCAATTTTAATACTAACCGTCCCCGCCTTTACACTCTCGTCCTGTTTCGATAGATCGATGACGTAGAGCGGGGATTTAAGAAATTCGCTGTATCTCATGAGAGGGTGGGGAAAATGAGGGTTGTTTCCGTAGTAGGATGACTGAAAGTCGCAGTAATTTCTGTACGCCTCCGTAAATAAGTTTTTATTAAAGTCCAAGTTCATGCGTCTATTGGGGTGAGCCACCGAATCGATATAGACCGTGATATTTTTTATGTTGGCGTGATTGAAGGTGCTCGCGTTTTCTTTAGCAATATTTTCCTTGTTCACTTGAAATCCCACGATTACATGATGAGGTCTCTCGAAGGCTTTCACGGACCCCAATTCTATAACATCCTCGCGTCCGCTGCGTAACCCGGGTATGATGTTAAGGGTTCTTTTTCGGAAAGGGATCGTGATGAATTTGCCCTTGTCGATTTTGTTTAGGAGCCGTAACTTGGCGGCGTCGCTCAACCTGAAGTGTGGCACTCGCCATTCTATTTTGCTGAGGCTAATGTTCCCATCGCTTTCTGCGCTTTGAATACAATTTGAGTCTGTACGAGCACGAACCAAACTTAACTGCATTTTGGACCATACGATTAACTTATTGTAGTCCTCGGCTATTCCAAACCACAATGATAAGGGTATAAGACATGAGAACTTCTTATCCGTACTCTCGATGGAAATGGGAAGAGTAAAGGGATCGGCACCCCATCCGGCGATCTCGAGCGATTTAATGGTGTCCTTGTTGTAAGCTGCAAGACCCCTCATGGTGGAGGTAATCCCCGGTCTTCGTATAGACTCGATCATGGTATCGTTCAGGCTTAATTTGACCTCTTCGAACAGATGGGAAATAGCGTTGTTGACTAGATTACATTGTTTTGTGGGGTCCGCAACTTCAAGTTGTCCTTCCACATACAGGAAACTCTCATAAATGCTGACGAGCGAATCTCGTTGTTCCACCGTTATGGTGACTTCATCGCTAGATTTGAAGTTTTCCGCTCGAGTCGGGGGCGTATGGGCGATCCATTTCTGTTCGATAATATCCTCATCGAGTCGGATGTCGTCGAATATGTTTAATTTTTCACTGCTCATCACTTTCTTTCAGAACTGTAAATCCGAGAGATTTCAAAAAGTGAACGTCTTGAGGTTTTAATCGTTTAACGTTCGAACGATTAGTGACGTGTAGAGCGCGAGCCGCTCTTTTATAATGGGATATTATGTCTTCATTCGTCTCCGTTTTTCTCATTATCATATTATTATTATTATTATTACCAGTAGTACTAGTAGTGAAGTCTAACCCCATTTTTTCTCTCGTTCTTTCTTTTTAAGCTCCAATCGTATAGTAGCGTCTTCGTGTCCGAAATTTAATCGTTCTCCGTTTTGATTCGTGAGTGATAACGTGATATTATCTATTTGATCCGCAACTACTACTGGAAGATATATTACGTTTGTAGGTTTTTCGTTCACTTGTTCCCCCGGCTCCACGTCCAGCGCGAATTCGTATATTGTATGTACCGGGGTGTCGTTATAATGTGCGCCTCCAGTTATATTACAATTTATTCGTATACTACTGGCCGGTGATATTTTAACGGGTAAATCCGATTCGTGTAATACGTCCGCTTCTAAAACTTTGGGGGAGAAGCCGAGCATGCGTCCGATAGAGTCGTCGGGGCGAAAATCAATGGCATATTTACTTTTGATTTCACACTTTAAAGTGTTCGTATTCGGTTGCAGAGAAAATATTTCTTCCTGCTTGAGAGTTTCATTATTGGTTAGCGCCAATTTTTTCGATATGTACTCATTCAACGAATTTATTTCATATGCCCCCTCTGCTATGAGTAGCTGTCTGTTTTTTTTATCGCCCGGTTTGCGCCAATAGATCTTATTATTGCCTGGATAGATGTTTCGGAGAGCGTTGTAGGTCCAGTAACCTATTAGTCCTAACGTGTACTCGTAGTCGGCATTTAAGGCAACCGGCGGATAATAGTTAGTACTCAGGTAACTGCCTGTACCCGTTAAAGTGAACGTCTCGGACATGATTAAACGAGGACGCGTCACATACCCTCTTTTTATCTCCTCAGAAATTGCAAACACAGATGTCCGCAGTTGTAGGAATTGTAATTTTGATATCGTTCCGTGTTATAGGTCATGTTTCCGGCATTTTTGCCGAAATAGTTCACAAGTTCTCGCGGCGGCTTTAAATTTCCAAATCCGTCGAAATATTCAATCAAGTTGTTGTGTTTCCTGTATGCCACCCAATGCGTTCCTTTCCCCATTGTCGAATCCAAATTGACTATTCCACTTTCGTTCTTCCAAGGTCGCGAAGGTAATCCATCGCGCATAAATACGCCTCGAAAATGGGGTATACCTGTGGCATATTTGTAGATGTCAATGTTGGTGAGAGGACGTCGAGGCAAATTTATTAGTTTTTTGTCGGCTTTTTTCGTAAATAGAGCCCTCTGCCGCCGCTTTTAGGTTTCTTGCTCAAGTACAAACCGAGGCCCGATTTACTCGGCGACCGGTGTTTTATAATCATACTTCCGCCTTTTCCGATCGCTATACCCTCCATCCTCCTATTATGGTCCTTCATTTCCACCAATTGATCTTTAGCGGATTTTACGTCTTTCACGGCTTTAACCACCTGAGATACGCCCCCGGCCAGCGAGCCAATCGCAGCGAGTCCACCAAAAATGGCCGGCAATAAGGGAAGTAGACCACCTTGTTTTACCGCCCCACCTGGAATAGGAATTACTCGAGGTTGTCTCACACATCTTCTACCTCCTGCTTCTTTAACGGCTCTTCTCGCCGCACCCACAGCTATTTTCGCAGCTTTCGCGATAGTTTCCGCTTGAGCACCTTTTACGGCGTTAAGTCCGGTTTTCATGATCCTACCGAAAGCGACTTTAGATTGTTTATTACCGCCGCCGCCACCTCCTCTTCCAAACCCCATTCCAAGTTTTCTTTTAGCTTTCATGACGTTGGTCACGAGCCAAGCGTTTGCTTTCTCCGAAACACTGGAATCCTTTGCTTTAACCCGCTTCCAGGCTTCTTGTTCGAGAACTGCGTCCGCAAGATGTCTCGATTTCACGTCCTGATGACTCGAATAAGCGATATCGTGCTCCTTACAAGCGGCGTCCAAGGGATTTACGCCGGGATCTCCGCGTGCTAACCTTTGCCCCAATCGTGTACCGGGGCCGCAGAATTGATACCCCGGAAGGTGTAGTTCGACGGGTAGTTTATCTATAAGCTTGTTTAAGACACCTCCGCCTTCGTGCACGATCATTTGAACGAATAACTTCGTATCATGCGTACAAGCTTATTTATAGCATAATCTTCATTTTTTATTACTTGCCGGATATAGCGGAAAAAAGAATGAAAATCGTGCAACAACGTGAAAGGTTAACCGTACGCGATTTGGAAAAGGAGCTGCTCATGGACTCTGGGGCAAAAGTTGATGGTGCTAAGCATAGCAGTTTGTTCCCATCCTCCATCAGGTGCTTGATAGTGGGGCCCTCCGGTTCCGGCAAATCAAATGCGATGCTCTCCATGTTGGTGGAGCCCAAAGGGTTGAAGTTCGCCAATATTTATATTTATTCCCGGTCTCTTCATCAACCGAAGTATACGTTTTTGAAAGAAGCGCTGAAGCGTGTAAAAGGCATGGGGTATTTTACTTTTAGCGAAAACGAGTCCGTCATGATGCCCGATGAAGCGCGCCCTAACTCGATTTTCGTGTTTGACGACGTCAGCATGGACAATCAGAATCCGATGCGTCATTTCTTCAGCATGGGGCGACATCACGGTATAGACAGTTTCTATCTCTGTCAGTCTTACACGAAAATTCCTAAACATCTGCTGCGCGATAACGCGAACATGTTATTGATTTTTAAACAGGACGACTTAAACATGCGTCACGTTTACGAAGATCATGTGAGCATCGATATGTCTTTTAATAAATTTCGGGACATGTGCACTCGGTGCTGGAAAGACAGTCGCTACGGATTTCTAATGATCAACAAGGATTGTGACGTCAACAACGGACGTTACAGAATAAATTTTGACGGTTTTATTAGACCCTAACCGCTATAAATTCGAAGTAATTTAGTTAGCTCATCTAGTCGAACTAAAGTAGCGATCGATATTGTAACCTTATTATTATGGGGGACAACATCGCAGCCGATAAACTTCGTAAAAGAGCATTAATTCGAGTTGCTAATGATATACGAAGGAAATTTAAAGCCTTACAATCGGGCGCGCAACTTAAAGAAATCGCTTTTGCTAAAACGCACAAACCCCTTCTGGATCCTATAGAAGACATCGCTCGCTCCCTGAAAACCATTAACGAAAAAGGAAAAATAAGCGCTCCGATGAAAATGCCGTTGGCCTGGTCCACACCCGTTTTTAGCACAGTAGCGGCTACTCCAAGTACTTCCTCTCCTACATCAAAATTGCTTACAGAAATGCACACATCGGTTTCCCCTAGATCAAAATTGCTTAAAAAAATACACACATCGTTCAAGATGAAGGGTGAAGACGAAGAAGTAGAAAAAGTGGAAGAAGAAGGCGACGAAGCAGGAGGGGTGGACAAAAGGGTGGAGTCTGGTAACGAGGATATATATCCGGCATGGGAAAATGTGTCAACGCGGGACTTTTTAGAACAATATCACCCGCTACCTAGGAAATATCTTTCTCTTATGCTGCGAAACGATCGAAGTATAGATAACTCCCCGTACGGTGTTAAGTATGACGTTAATTTGGATAAATGGAATTTTGGAGATTCCTTCCTCGACGTTGGAAATAGAGAGAAATATTTTAAAGTCAAAGGAGTTAGGTATGATGGAACGCATGGGTTGTATGAACTTTTAGTTCTAAAACGACCCGCTAACTATACAAGGCAAGACGTTAGAAATTACATAAGTATACTTCGCGCCACCAATGTCGATAAAATACCGCTATCGAAACGTTATGTTGGCTATAAATATACGGAGATCATTAAACCGATCATTGAATCATTAGAAGAAAAAGAAATGAGAGAAACAACGGGCAAAGGTGTACTTTCCAGTATGAAGCGTGTCAATGATAATCCCATCGAATATGTGTATTGGGATACGCCCTCAGAGCTCGTTCAACGTTTAAGATTGCTCATTGCTTCTCAGAATGCCGGAAATTCCAATGTTCAAAATGAAATTGCTAGTATTGTTGAGGAATTGCGAGAAGATGGTTATATAGCTTGAAGATGAGTAAAAATTAATTCATTTTCATGATGCCCGTGGATAAATTTGGACGGATGGTTCATCGAAGTTCTTCTTCTTCGGGAGGTAAACAACAACAACGTCCTTTGTTTCCATTAACAAGCACCGGCGGGTTTGACATCGAACAACGACGACTTTCGAATATAGGCCATCCTTTGGAAGAAAACGATGCAGTGCCGTTAAAACGATTAACTGAAGAAGTAAAAACCTGGGAGCGTAGAGAAAAATTCTACACCGACAAAATAGACCCGTTGTTAGTGCAAATCAATAACGGGATAAATCAATTACAGCCAATTATCGAAGCTAAAAAACAGGGGCAATTACTCACTCAGCAGGAATCGATCGATTTAATGAAAACAGAAAGGCAGCGTTTCGAGACGTTTTATGTTTCACTTGTGAACCCCCTTGCTGAAAATTTCAACAAAACCATTGCGAAATTGACTGAACGTGTGGATGTGTTAGAAAGATACCATAAAAAACAAAAAACGTAAAATATTTAAAGTACTAGTACTAATATGAGCGATGTAAAGAGAGCAATCGTTAACGAGATCCACAGGCAGGCTAGAATAAATTTCCCCAGACGTTCAGCAATCGTTCTAGGGTTCGATGACCTCTGGGAAAGCGATATAGCAGTCTTTAACTCTTATGCCCATTACAACAAGGGATATAAATACGTTCTGGTGGTAATAGACGCTTTTTCTAAATATGTGTGGGTAAGGCCTCTAAAATCTAAAAGCGGGAATGAAGTTGCCGGTGCTATGCGGAGCATATTGGATGAAAACTTGCGAAAACCTAATAACTTGGCCACTGACCGCGGAGGTGAATATTTTAACACTCATTTCAAGAAATTAATGTCGGAACATTCCATCAACCACTATTCAACGTTTTCCACTAAGAAAGCATTTTTTGCGGAAAGGGTGATTAGGACACTTAAATCTAATCTCTACAAGGAGTTCAGTTTCAACGGGAATTATAAATGGTTGGATATACTGCAAGATGTTGTCGATAAGTACAACAGCACCGTGCATAGGTCAATTGGTCTAGCCCCCATCAATGTGACATTTCGCACGCCTTTAAATCGTTCGAATGATGATGATGACGGGGCCCCCCCAAAACCTAAATTTAAAGTAAACGATATGGTTCGTATTTCTAAGTACAGAGGGGTTTTTTCGAAAGGTTATCACCCCCAGTTCAGCACTGAATTATTTCGCATAAGCAGGGTGCAATCAACTAGACCGACAACCTATCTATTAGAAGATGTGAGAGGTGCCCCAATCAAAGGTTGCTTCTATGAACCGGAATTGATGAAAACTAAACACCCAAAAAGCTTTTTAATTGAACGTGTATTACGAACAAAAAATGATCAATTATATGTGAAATGGTTGGGTTTTGATAACACACACAACAGCTGGATCAAGAAAAGTGATTTATTATAAAAAATAGTCTGTTTATGTATATACTTTATTTACAATATAATAATAATAATAATTAGAAAATATGTGCATAAATAATAGTCTACTTATCTATATACTAAGATTTTATTTACAATAAATACTTACAATATAATAATAATTAGAAAATATATGTACAAATAATAGTCTACTTATCTAAATGTATAAACTAAGATTTTATTTGCAATAAATACTTACAATATAATAATAATTAGAAAATATATGTACAAATAATAGTCTACTTATCTAAATGTATAAACTAAGATTTTATTTGCAATAAAAAATTATAAAATACCTTCCTCCTCTTCTTCATTTATTTTAAAATGACCCCATGGAAGGGTATCAATTTTATTTTTTAGTATAAAACGTTTATCATCGCATGAATCTAGAGTTTTTTTCCTAATAGAATATGTATAAAGATTATGTTTATCAGAACGAATGCTTCTATTAACGGCATATGTAATTTCCGAATCAAATAAACTTTTGAAATAATGTTCGAAACTTAATCTATTTTTTAGAGCCTGCTGTCCTACGCCTTTGGCCTAAGCTCTTAAAGGTGAATATTTGTTAATATTTATAGCTAACGAATTAATACGACTAAAACTACCCCCTGACCCCACTTCTTCAAAGGATCCCATCTGTAAAAAAGAAAAAAAACTAATTAAAAGTGAGTTTTTAAAAAACTTCATATACGCACCTGTGATAATAAAGAAATCTCCATGTCCCCGAATATAGAAATAAGGTCGCTGGATCTTGATATAATGAAGTTGGACGTGTTAAAGTACTTGGCCTGTACTGTATCATCTAGCTTCATTTTATAATCGGCACAAAGAACGACATTGGCTTTCATGTTAGGTATTCGCTTTTGGAGGGATGCTTCAATTTTATCCACAAAAATGGGCTGTGCTTCCTCGAGAAACTCCTTTGGATCTAATATATTGTTATTGATCACTATACCCGTCTTAATACGCCCTTTGAACGCTGATTCCAGCTAAAACATGCAAATTATAATCAATCAAAATGAGAATATTCAATAAAAAACATGAAAAACTTACGTCATAATACGTTACGCTGCTTTCCCCACCCTCTCCACTAACTCCTTCGCCTGTTTTAATAAGGGATTGTTTTATCCTCGCATCCAAGTATTTACATCTGTTCAAAATCGTTTCTAGTTTCCGTTTATCAGCTATTCCCCCCGCATTTGAGTAATT